>OX415250.1:101173876-102457516 GCA_948329865.1 Linaria vulgaris
TGTTGAAGTTTAGGACGCCCTCATGTTTCTCCAAAAAGGCAACGTTAAGGGGATAAAGGATGATTATTAATATACAAAAGCCGAAATCTATCCCAAGCGATGTAGGACAATTTCAACATGCGATGTATAAAACAAGGAAAATATGAGCGCCTTTGACAGCTAAAATTGATTATACATCAAAATAAAAGACGCACAAGACTTATTACGGTAAAAGCATAGAGTAATTTCATTTATCTAACAATCTTATGGGTTATGGTTCTCAAATCTGGGTACTTCATAAACCACTAATAGATGAATGAATCTATAAGCAAGAACCAGAGTTCAGATTTCGAGAGTACAGTCAATACCCATATCCAGGAAGATCTACAAGGTACCAGCTATCATTAACGCGAAAATGGTTGATGCACTGTGTCTTTCCTGCAATAATAGGAAAAAGTCATTTTATATCCGTAACATAATTATTAATTAGTCATATGCAACGCATAAAGGATTGATCCCTTTTGTGTTCCATCAAATGTTTGCAAAGACCCACTCCTATTTCAGAATGAAATTTCAGAACATAAAGGCTAGAATTCCAGTAGTTTTTCCAGTAGCATATTTCCATGATACTATATGCCTTCCTCCTCCCTTTCCAGAGTAAACAAAACTTTTCTTCTTTTACTCGGATGTTCCAAAACAAAAGAAGTTATAACTACGATTTTTCAGAACCAATGTCAGGTAAATCCAGTTGCGCATACTGCTAATTGCAAAATCACTAATTACACGTCCCAACAATGGAAGAATACAAGAGTAACTTGTTGCTGCATGAAGGATCCCATTCATTTCAACATATATCTCAATCTATACGACTCCATGATCATCCGCTTAAGGCACTAATAAAACTACAAAAAGAAAATCACCAATATAACAACAATGCAAGGAAATTTCAATGCTTAACTATCCTAAAACACAACCCAGTAGGCACCCCACCCCCACAATAAACAAAACAAAAACGCCCTCCCTAATTATCGTATTCATGATTGAATCTACTATATCACCCAAAAGTTAACACATAATAAAAATCTGATCTTTATACCAATAAATCATAAAATGAGAACTCAATAGCACATGATTGTAGCTCCTCCAACCAGTTACTAAAACGAATAAATTGCTACATAATCAGGAAACCGGTATCTCCATCCAACGTATTACATTACATCATCAGACCATTCTCCATTTCACCAAACATTAGAGCAAGACAAAACCTTTAATCAAAACAACAAACAATACCAGGTTTCTTCGACGTGAGGGCGAGCTTCTTGCGCCTAACGAGCGAATTAAGAAGTGAGGACTTCCCCACATTGGACCTCCCCACGAGCGCAAACTCCGGTTTCCCATCAGAAGGACACTGGTCAGTCTCCACACTGCTCTTCACAAACTCGGCATTCACTACATCAACCACACCCTCTCCCGCATACTTACTCAGCACAATGTTGGAACCCTTTAGGATTCTAGCGCTCAAAGTCCCGTTTTTAAGGGAGGAGACATCCGTTTCGGGTGGGATGAAAAGGGATTCAAGAGAAAGGTGCAAGCTTTCTGGTTCTTGAAGAGCAGGGGAGGTGGTGGTGGTGGTGAAGTGGGATATGGATGCGGGTATGGGTTCGGGTGAGGGTTTGGATTTGGATAAGAGGGTTGAGGTGATTTGGAAGAGCTTTTGGGGTTTGGAGGATGAGAAGGGAGAAAAGAGGAAGTGGGAATGGATTTTTGGGAGCTGTTGAGTTAGTAGATACATTTTCTTTTTTCTTTTTTAGGATTTGGAAGAGATGAAGTAGGGGGTTGGGTTTTTGGGAGATTTAACATTTTCTTTTCTTTTTAGTTCTTTATATTATATCTTATCTTAAAATAATAAAGGATGAATTAACACGAAAATTGCAGATATTTGCATTAGGTCCATATAATATATAATAAAAAGCTATTATTTATATCCAAAATTATGATAATTCGTTTTCTTAAATATATTGTAGCTAGCAAATACTATTTTTGTTTTAGCAACAACTTAGGTTTAAATTAATAGATAATAATTATCTGTTATCTTATATCTCTTGAGAAGTAACACCAAATTATCCTCCCCGTGTGCTACGTCGATTAATAGCAAAAGTATTAAAAATAGCTTCGCAGAGGAGGAGGATTTGGTCTCAAGTTCGAGTCTCATTAGAAGTGGCTTGATTTTATGTTTTCTTGGTCCGTGCATGTCGCATTTAGTTAGTCTAGTGAGTTTTGCACGGTTGGTGAAGTTTGCATGCTACTGGCCTATTGCAATTAATCATTTAGGCCTAGTTTGTTTCCCCGGAAAATAGGGAAAATGGAAAATCTTGAAGGAAAATCTTTTTTTTTTCCTACTTTTTGGTAATTTAAGATTTTCCTGGAAAAGAAATGAAATCTTGGAAATGAGAGAAAAATAAGGGAAAATCTTGGAAATTAGAGGAAACCGGGTGAAATCTTATCTCCCATTTTAAAATTTTATCTCACTTCCTACAAAAAAGGTGAAAAATTTCATCAAAACTTTCCCAATCTCTTCTAAAAATTTAAAAAGTTTTGTTTTCCTACCAATTTAAACAAAATTTTCATTTGTTAGTCTCTATATAAACTAAATTGTATCTTGTTAATTATACATATCAATCTTCTTCATCTACACAAAGTGAGTAAATATCTCAGTTTTATTTTTATTTCCGTTGCACAAATTTTTCTTTTTTAATTATATTATATATAACACATATATTTAAAGATAATTATCATAGTACGTATGAAATAAAGTTATGCAAGTTATTGATATTTTACATAAAGTAGTTTCAAGGAAAACTTCAAAAATAAAAATATTATCGAAATTAATATAACTTTGTTTTTGTTTTCAATGCATATTTCAAAGTATAAAGTATAATTATGAATTTTAAACGGTTAGATTATAAGAAATACAAAAAAGCTTAAGACTTTTCCCTGAAAAGTCATTATGAGCCAAACACAGGAAAAGAAAGGAAAATATTTTATTTTCCCTAATGAATTTCCTGGAAAACTTTGTTTTTCCTCATTTTCCTTATTTTTTTTCCTTTTTCCCCATTTTCCGGGGAAACAAACTAGGCCTTAATCCAATGGTTTATCTAAAAAAGAGTTCAAAACAAGAAAGTTATTTAAATTTTATTATTTTTACTGAATTTAGAGGTATTATGGTGCAAATATTTTAATATTCAATTAATTATCAAATACTTCCTTTTGTTTCTCTAAATGAAATAACAAACCTAAAAATTCTATTACTTTTCTTAAAGCAAATTATAATGTGCCCAAATTACTTTAGCAAGATGAATATTGTCCTAAAAAACTTAAATGAGCACGGACAACTTACATCTATTACTATATTAAAAGCAAAGCTCTTCCACTCACAAAAAAACAGTTGGGATACCAACTTTTGATTTTCCAAAAATACCCTACTCCTCTCAATATAAATAAAAGAATAAAATGGCTATATTGTTACTTTACTCCCTTAGATCAACGTAATCTTTCAAAATTTCATTTTTTTAAATTAAAATAACTTGCACGCGGTCACGCGTGTGTCAAATTTTCTAGTCAGCTTGAAATTGTTCTTTTTTATTTTCGACCAAAAAAATAAAAATAAAAATTTGTTCCTTTCCAAAATTATTATGATTTTCCTCACGATTTTCCAAATAGAAAAAAAAAATAAAAGAAAGAAAAAAAAAGGGCAGGGGTATAAGCCAAGCCTTCGTTGCCAAACTGTGGTCTTGTTCTTTCACTTTTGGGATCAGAAAAATTGTCCTAAAAAATTACTCATCAAGGATCCATTTTTATTGGATTTTGATTCACTTTAATAAACTCCATTACTGAATTAATTAATTGCAGTTGAACAAGTTGATATCAGAATTTCGAGATCAAAGGAATGGCGCCTCCAGCTCAAACTTCACGATCCGCTTCTCCTTCTCAACCTTCCGGGTAATTAATTTCCCTTAATTTCATCAACTGAACGAATTTGTAACTTTGTATTACTGCTAAATGCTGATCAAATTTGCTGCTTTATTTATTTATTCTTCTTTGCAATTGAGGTCATTGTGCTAGTTCCCTCCCCCCTACTTGGGCATATATATGGTGAAATTTTGATTCTTTGTGCTTGTGGCAGTAGTTACTTCTCGAAACGCTGACCCGATATTTTGCTTCTGTTATGTTATGTTATCATCAGAAAAGGCGAGGTCTCGGATCTTAAATTGTAGCTTCGCCAGTTGGCCGGCAGCCGAGCTCCTGGTACCGATGACACAAAACGAGATCTTTTTAAGAAGGTGATCTCATACATGACTATTGGAATCGACATGTCCTCCGTCTTTAGTGAAATGGTGATGTGTTCGGCTACCTCCGACATCGTGCTTAAAAAGATGTGCTATTTGTACGTTGGGAAATAGGCGGTCTCTGAGATCGCGATCGGGTGCGTGCCATTCTAGCGTCCTCGTCTGGGAAATGAGGTGTTCTTACAAACGACGCCAATAGTTTGGTACAAGTTCATAGATTACAGACGAAATTTGGAATTACAAGAATAACCGTGAACCTAATGCAGACTATGTCAATCTATAACTTATACAAGTATCTAGACTAACTTCGTTCGGAACACCAACTGACTATGCTTGGGAACACAATCCAAGCACGTCGAGGTTCTGAGACATCGAATCGGATAGATGTCAAATATGAAAGATATTGAATTTGACAAATGTTAGGGAATGCGGACAACGGCTAGCGTGGATATCGATCATCGTAGATGTCGGGCAGAGTGAATTCCGGGCAGCTCGAATGTCAGGCCGAGTGGATGTCGGGCTCAAGAGACGTCGATTAAGATTTCTAGCGCGTGGTGTTTTCACTAGTCTCGAGACTACCCCCTCACCATACTCTCTTGCCCCTTATATGCAACAAAAAAAACTTTTTGGTTCGATGGAAACATGCACTAAAAACATAATGGTTAGAAGTAAACAGTTTATATAAGTAAATAACCTATGCTAGTGAAGGATATGGTTGTTACTTTCTTGCGACTAGGCTCAACGCGGGGTCAAGCTCCTTACGTATCTTTATGAGAAGAAAGAATCAAACCGGACGTAGTTTATTATTAATTTGTGTCCGCGGAGGGTCTTAGTTGTCGTAATGCTAGCTCGGGAGCCGTTAGCATTGTGTTGGCCCTTAGGCTCGATTTGGAATATCCTGCAGGATGTTTGTTTCATAGTTGAGGCCCGGGTGGTCGTAGTATTGACCCATGTTGGATTTATCACGATCGAAGAGCATTTGGCCGGCCTAACGGCGTAACAATACATCAAGCTCTAGAGGCTCGGTATCGAACTCCGGGTGATTTGCACCACAGAGTGGTCAAACCCCGGGTCAAAGCTATCTCGTACTTAAGTCCAATTGTTGACATATGAATGTCTATGGAAAAGTAGAGGAGAAAATACTCTAAGTACTTTTGTTGACGTACTTTTGGTTGACGTGGAATTGTTGACATGCTAAAAGTGTTGACGTGAAAATTGTTGACGTGCCACAGTTGACGTGAAAAACTGTTAATGTGCCTCGATTGACATGTAAAACTATTGACGTGCAAAAATGTTGACGTGCAAAGCTGTTACGACCCATAAGGCATTGTAGATCTTGAACGCTTTTCGAAGCAGGTAGCTCTGCTATAGTTTTTATCTTATTGGGATTTACTTCGATCCCTCTTTGGTTGACCATATAGTCAAGGATTTTTTCTCCATTGACTCCGAATGTGCATTTCTTAGAATTTAGTTTCATGCCGTATTGTCTCATAATCGAGAAGGCAATTGTGAGATGGTCAACATGGTTTCCAGCTTTGATACTTTTGACAAGCATGTCGTTGATGTAGACCTTTATGGTTTTACCAATGTGATTGTAGAACATCTTGGCTACCAACTATTGAAAGGTGGCGCCAACATTTTTAAGGCGGAAAGACATAACTCTGTAGCAGAATACTCCTCTATATGTGACAAACGCAGTTTTTCTCATGTCGTAGACTGCCATCAGTATTGATAAAGTCCACTTTGAGCATCCATCATGCTTAGGAGTGCACATCCTACTGTTGAGTCAACTAGCAAATCGATATGTAGTAGAGGGAAAAAGATCCCTAGAACAATGCTTGTTGAGATCTATATATTCTACGCACATTTGTCAATCTTGGTTGGGCTTCGGTACGAGAATAATGTTGTTGAGCAATTCTGAGAAGCGTACTTCGTAGATATGGCGAGCGGCCAGTTTTACGGCTACTTCCCTGTTGGTCACAACGTTCTTTTCTTTGCTGAAATTCCGTTTGTTCTGTCGAGAGGTTTTGCCTTTTGATCGACGTTTAACCCATGTACAACAATACGATGATCAATATATTTAAGATCGTTATCGGTCTATGCGAAGATATCCATATTGTCGCAGAGATATTGGATAAGCTTGTGTTTCACATATTCAGACATGTTGGTGCCCATGCGAGTTTTCATTGTTGAATCGGTTGTTGACAGAGATATCTCTTTCAATTCGCCCAAAGTTTTGACTCTAGCTTTGTTTGCTAGTTGTTGTCTTCATGGAGTCCTTTGTCCTCCAACTCTAGTGATATTTCTATTTCAATGATGTTGTCGGGAATATTGATGTTTGATGGATCTTGCGGTGCTAGCACTTCCCTTATCATCGAGCGTGTTGATCAAGTTGACCTCAAGGGTCGGATCTACTTGAAGTGATGTCATATAACATGGCGAAGCTTATTTATAGTCTCCGTGGACTTTGCCCGCACCACATTTGGTGGGAAATTTTGTCTTCTGATGATATGTCGATACCACTTCCGTGAAATCATTGAGACCTTGGCGGCCGATGATTATATTGTAAGAGAATGGTGTGTCTACGACGAGGTACTCTAAGTTACGAGTCCTTTTTGGAGCAGTCCCGAAAGAAGTAGGAAGCACAACTGTCTCAACTGTTGCCACTCTTGATCCTCCAAAGCCGTATAATGGAGTTGTTACCATTTTAATGTGCGTGTCACCTAGTTCCATTAGCCTTAAGTGCATCTAAAGAGATGACATTAACCGAGCTTCCGTTATCAATTAAGATTTTCTTGATGTTGTAGTTTGCAATGTCCAGGCTTACGACCAATGAACAATTCAAACTCGCGGCTTCCATAGCTTGTGGATCAAGCCTATCTTCATCATCTTTATCGAATGTCAATGCATCCTCAATTGTTTATATTGTGGGTATCGTATGAGATACACGTTGATAGTTATCTTGTGCCAAATCGCATGTAATCCATTTGCGTGTTTTGTTTGAGTCTCTGCCTGTTGGGCCTCAAAGATCATAGTGACGTCGCTCGGGATTTGCGGCAGACATGTAACCCTCTTGCTTAAGGAACTATACAACAGCTTGTGCGACATGTTTAGCCGCTTCTTTCTTTGTGAAGAATTTTTTTTGATAAATAAGAATATTATTAAGACCAGTAAGAGTTACAAAAAGAGTTTACAAAAGTGCCTCCATCGCATAAGCTACATGATGGGAGGTTATAGGAATTAAAGTGGTTTGACCAAGCATTTGAAGAGGCCCAATGTGCAATATTATGGGCAGCTTGGTTACCATTTCTCTGTGAAGAATGTTATACTAACTTTTAGAAACCGGTATTGGACACAATTCTATACTAACTCTTTTTTCAATAGTTTTAACCGTAGAATTTAAGTTACAATTTACTCTCATATATCAAATTACAACATCGTAACTATATTATTTATTCTACTTAAATTTATTTATCATATATTTCCAAATCTCTCGTATTACCTTTAGTTAGACCTTCTATATGATCGATCTTTATATGATAAAGGTGCTTTTTACCTTATTTAAAAAATAATTATGTTACGCTAAAATAAATTTTAGATGCGCAAGTTCTTCATAATATTTTTTTTCTCTGGAGCACTAGGGGCGATTACACCGTCACTACGTGAAAGAGAAACACAGCTTCACTTACCTTCGCCGTTAAACGGCTATGGCGAAGATGAGACACAACGAGAGGAACGCAGTTCAAGAGACTATGAAGGAAGATCGGGCGGAATTTGAGGAGAATTATTCGGTTTCAGAAGGAGAAGAGGAATCGGAGGAACATGAGGCGTATGAACAGGAAGATAGGGTAATTGAGGTAGCAAGGGGCCCGAGCAACACTGGTAGTAGCGGCAGAGCTAGGGATCTGACCATTAATAGAAGCACAAGCGGCGATGGAGGTAGGGTTTCGAATGACAACGAAATTAGGAGACAAAGCAACACAAGTAACAAAGGAAGCAGAGTTAGGGCTCCGATAGTCACAGGCAACAACGGAGTAGAAGTTAGGGTTACGAGCAACAACGCTAACAGTATTGATGGCGGATTTAGGGAAAAGGCACAAGAGTATATTGGAGAGCCAAAAGTAACAACAACGCGCATATATAATGAATTGTTTGCGGGTAACCGGAGGGCGGAGAACGGTGTCGCGCTGACCTATACGCCACTGATTAACAGGGAAATAGTCGAGTTCACAACAGAAGAGGTGAGTGAGAATGTCAACTACTGGAAATTTGCCCTAATTGGAGCTGTAATAGGGCTAAAATTACCATTCGAGGCAATACAACGATACATAGCAAGTAGATGGGAGGCAAAACCAACTATTCATGTAGCAGACAGAGGAGTGTATGTTTTCAGATTTGAAACAGCAGAGGACATGCTCAAAACGTACAGTGGATGACCATGGATGATAAGAGGAACTCACCCACTTGTACTTAAGCTGTGGGAACCAGGTATGAAACTAGACACCTCTTCTATGCAAGATTACCCTGTTTGGATTCAATTACCAGCGCTTGATCTGCAATTTTGGTCACCAAGTATTATAGGAAAAATATCTAGTGCCATAGGGAAACCATGTTATATTGATAAACTAACAGCTAGCAGAGAAAGACTTGCATATGCTAGAGTTTTTGTTGAGTTACATGCAGGAGAAAAGTTGCTAGACAAAATCAAATTGAAGGGAGCAAATGGGAAGGAATGGGATCAGAGAGTAGTGTATGAAATGAGGCCTCACCAATGCTTCAAATGCTATAAGTTTGGACACAATGCCAGAAACTGCACAGCAAAAACTGCTTGGGTACCTGTGGAGAAAGAACTGGAAGAGAAGAAAGAACAAGCACAACATGATATAGTAGGGACAAAGGCAACACCAAACAGGAGACAGGAAAGCAAATGAGGGGAGAAAACAAATAATGAAGACATACAACAACACATAGAAAATAGAACAGAGCAGGAAACAAATATAGACAAGACACCAGCAAGGGAGATAGGAAGTAGAGGGGAACAGAAGAGTGCTAATGTCAACAGGACAGAGGAAGTTCAAGTGAGGCAATCAGAAAGGATACAAGTAAGGAGAGCTCAAGGAAAAGAGAATGAAGAACAAGAGTGGAACAATGTGGTAAACAGAAAGAAAGGCAAAGCTAAGGATAAAGGGAATGGGAAACAGCAGGGGAATGAGCCAATAGGGATACTGAAGATGAAGAAGGCCAATGGGCCAAATGGATAGCAACATCAACATAGCAGTGTGGAACTTAAGGGGAATGAATGATCCCCTTAAGCAAGAGGCATTGAGGAAGTTACTTAGTGAGAATAGGTGCAGTATAGGGGTGGCTTTAGAAACTAGGCTTAGGAAGGAGAGTTACAACAAGGTAGTGAAGAGAATCCAAGAAGATTGGGAGACTGAAGATAATATGGAGTTAGGCAAGAATTGCAGAATTCTCATTATGTGGAAGAAAGAGAAAGTTGATATGAGGATTTTGAGGAAGGTTGATCAGTACATACACTGCAATGTGCAAAGCAAGGACAAAAAATGGGAAAGCTTGTGTACATTCATATATGCACACAACCAAATGGAAAGCAGGGCTGAGCTATGGAAGGACATAAAAGAGGTAGCTGAAGGAGTAAGTGGGCCTTGGCTTATAGCTGGGGACTTAAATGTAGTTCTAAATAACACAGAAAAGTGGAATGAGCAAGATAATACCAGAGAAATAGGGACAGAACTGCAAGATGTACTGGAGGCCATTGATATGGAGGATCATAGATACACAGGGCCTGTCTATACTTGGACAAACTCCCACACTTACTGCAAGTTAGATAGGGTGTTGATTAATAGAGCCTGGAACACCAGCCACAGAGAATCAGTGGTGAACTTCCTGCCACCAGGAATCTCAGACCATGCTCCCAGCATAACTAGAATTATGAGTCAGAAGGGCAAACAGGGAATCCCTTTTAGGTTTAAGAATATATGGGCTAGTGATAAGGATTTCTTAAAGATTGTGAAGTAGGAATGGGATAGGCCTGTTAGAGGATGTGCCATGTTCCAACTTGTTACAAAGCTGAAAAAAGATCTGAAGCAACTCAACACAAGGAAGTACCAGGATCTAGAAAGACAAGTCCAAAGCAAACTGAAGGCACTCACAGAGGTACATGAGGAGAGTCTAAGAAATCCAGAGAACAGGGACCTTGTGAAGGTCATACAAGACAGAGCAGAAGAGTATATGGAAACAAAGAAACTTTACAACACAGAGATGAAGCAGAGAGCTAAACTGGACTGGTTAGAGGAGGGGGATCAATCTAGCAGACTGTTCTACAATCATGTAAAAGCTAGGAGAAGAAATAATGGCATACACCTACTGATGGATGATAAAGGGGAACAATTAACTCAGAGAAATGTTATTGTTAATCATATTATAGAATACTACTCACAATTACTTGGTACTGAACAACAGGTGGAGCAAGTGGATGCAGCAACTTTTGCTTATGGACCCAAAATCACAGAGGAGATGAACAGCAAACTGACAAAGCCTATACAAGACAAAGAAGTGAAAGAAGCAGTGTTTGGCATGAGTGATTGGAAAAGCCCAGGACCAGATGGCTACAATGCCTGCTTTTTCAAAAAAAAACTAGCAAATAACAGGACCTCTGGTATGTGAAGCAATAAAAGAATATCAAAAAATAGGTAAGATTTTAAAGCAAATAAACTCCACTGCTGTGACTTAGCTACCTAAAATGCATAATGCTTCTACCATCCAGGATTTCAGGCCTATAGCATGTTGTAACTTGATTTACAAGTTCATCACTAAAGTCTTTGCTAACAGAATGAAAATTATGATGACTGACATAGTTGATCCTTGCCAGAATGCATTTACTCATGGTAGGGATTTATTTCAGAACATTTTCATGGCTAATGAGCTTATTAGAGGTTACAATAGACATAACATATCACCTAGAAGCATGCTTAACATTGATCTGAGGAAAGCCTATGATACCATTAATTGGAATTACCTTGAACAAGTTCTTTTAGGCTTGGGTATTGATAAAGGGTTTGTGAGCCTCATTAACACTTGTGTCACTACTACTCAGTTCTCCTTTTCCGTGAATGGTAAGCTTGAAGGCGTGGTGAAAGGTAAGCAAGGACTAAGGCAAGGGGACCCCATGTCCCCCTACCTCTTTGTCCTGTGCATGGAATACATGACTAGATATATCAAAATGAGTATACATAATAGCATGGAGTTCAAATACCACCCACAATGCAAAAGAATAGGGCTAACTCATCTGATATTAGCTGATGATCTATTATTATTCTGCAGGGGAGATGAAAAATCAATGAAGATACTGAAACAAGCAATGGACAAGTTCTCACAAATGTCTGGCCTATCAATCAACAAGAACAAAAGTTCAGCTTTCATAGCAGGGGTGAGGGGAGAGGAAAAAGAAAACCTAGGGAAGATCTGGAAGTTTGCAGAGGGAAAATTCCCAGTGAGATATCTGGGAATACCATTGAACCCCAGGACACTCAAATTTAAGGACTATGATCCACTCATCAAGAAAATGACAGAGAGAATACAGAGCTGGATGACTAAGTTCCTGAGTTATGCAGGGAGGCTGCAATTGCTTAAATCAGTCCTGAGAAGCATACATGGGTTCTGGTGTAGAGTCTTCCCAATCCCAAAGAATATCATTAGCAAAATAGAGCAGCTATGCAGGAACTTTCTATGGAGTGGAAAAATAGGAGGGCACAAGAACCTATTGGCATGGGACCAAGTATGCCAAGACAGGGAAAATGGAGGACTACAGATAAAAGAGGTGCTCAGTTGGAACAAGGCACTGCTAGGGGACCAGGTCATAAGAATGGAAGACACATCAAGACAGTCTACAATATGGACAACATGGGTGGAGAAGTATAAGCTGAAAGGGATCAGTATATGGGAGGTACAGAAAAGACAAAATGATTCACCTTGGTGGAAATACATCATGAAAATAAGGGATGATATTAGAAGGAAAAACCCTGGATGCACAAGCCAGTCTCTTACAGCTCAAGGACATAAGAAATGCACTCAAGAAATGTATGAAACATTCCACAACACCACTGGAAAGGTAACCTGGAGTGAACAGTATGGAATGGTATATCTCTCCCTATAGTTGCATTCACTAACTGGTTGGTTGCTCACAGGAAAATACCTACTAAAGACAGACTAAAAAAGTGGAAGATTATTGATAATGACATATGTAGTTTGTGTGACAAAGAAAAATAATCTATTAATCACTTGTTCTTTGAGTGTGACAAAACTAAACAGGTCCTAAGGAGAATGATGAATGCAGTTGGACTATACAACACAGGGGGAAATCTGGAGGAGTGGATGACTAAGTTTGGAGACTCTAACAGGAAACACACTGTGCCATACAAAATCAGGGCAGCAGCATTTGAAGCAACTATTGCAGGTATATGGAGAATTAGAAATCTAAAAGTGTTCCAAAACAAAAATATTTCTACTGAGGTAATAAGTAAAGAAATAGCAGAGGAACTAAAGACACTCATACAGATGAAATTGCAAAAGAAAATGAACAGGTATGTCAGAGCTATTATCAGCAAGCTTAATGCACTACAATGACTAACAATTGCCTTGAGTATACTGACCAGTTGCAGGTCCAGAGACAGAAACTCTACCAAGACAGTAACTCTATCAGAAGGGAAAAGGAAAGGTAGTTCTCTTGCCTCTAATCCAACCTCCCCCCTACTGAAAGAGTCAGAATCACTGAGGAAGCACTATCATGAATGAACTAGCACAGAAGGGCCATACTGATACAGGAGAGTACAGTCACAGATTTAATCTGGAGCTTGAAGAAGAGGTATCAGCATGCTCTATAGGAGGAAAGGATAGAGTTAGCCTTGATGTGAGAGGCTTTGAACGGGTCATAGACATAGTCTAGAGCCTTGTTCATTCCTCATAGTTGTGATAGGCAGTGATTTCCACATTTGATTGTAATTTGATTACTTGAGCTTCCACTTGGGTTTTACCCTCGTATTCTTGTAAGACTCTTTCAGTGAAATCTATTTAACTTTCTGCGAAAAAAAAAAAATTTAGATGCGCAGGTACTGTGTATCAAAGATTCTAATTAATATTTAATAAAACTTTCATGTAAAATTTGATTAGTTTCAACAAAATTGGTCTTCTAGCGGGTCTTGTAAACCAAATTTGAAATCTAAGTACCCAAATCTGAAATTTTATTTATTGTCTGTCACCAAATATTTTTTTAAATGGGTTAATAATTAGCTGCCCAGTGTAAGCCCAACGGGCTGGATTTCACTCTTTCACTAAGCCCAGTAGTTATGCTGGAAAACACTCATGAAAGTAACTAAGCAGGCTAGACTTGGCCAGATTGTTTTCGGAAGTTTACTACTCCCATTTGGGATTAACATTTAAATTTGAATCAGGAAACTTTTCCATTTAAGATTATGAGTCACTCGTGATTATTTTATAAGTTTCAATTTCCTGAATGTCTTTACTTTTAATTTAAACCGTTGCAGATTTCTGAAATGATACATGATTTTGTTGTAAGTTTTACAAACGCGAAAGAATCTGTTAGAATACATGGAGACTTTGTGCAATATATGTAGAGACAAAAAGGAGTTTCATAGTAATTAGTCTATCTGGTTATCGATTAATTTTTTGTTAAAATAAGTATTTCATGTAAAGTTTTTAATAGCGTCTTTAACAAGATCAGGAGGATATTTTACACAAAACACATAATATGAAGAAGCTTGGCGTAATTTTAACTAAGCGCACTTAAAATTATATACGGCATCGAGGCAAGTGTAGTGAAATATATATATATATATATATAAATTATTTGTTAACTTGAAGTTGAGTAGAATGTTACTGAGATTAATGTTACTGAGATTGTGGTTAGATTTATCACGAATTATCACAATTACACTAAAAACTTCATGTCGACACAAAGATAATGCACATCATTTACAGATGGAAAAACGTCAATCAAAAAAGCCTAAAACACGAATAATTAATTAACCATCTATGAGAAGTTCAACAGTTACAAGAATTACATAACATGTAAACTGTAAATCCGACCAAATTATTATGTAATTATTAACTAAAAGACCTAATGAACTTTTGACAACATATTATATTGTGTTCAATAACTGAACAATGTACGACAAATCTCATCAAAAACCTCAAGGATAATCCCATGATACGACACCGAATTTAAGGACAAGAAACAATGCAGCAGCCTCTCCAAATCCTCTGCTCCAAACATCTGTTTCTCCAACATCATCGCCACCATCGACGCCCTGAAATCGCCGTAAGGATCCGTCGAACTCACCACCTTCGCACTACACCCTCCAATCGCCGCACGGCCCATTCTCCGGCGAGTCCTCGAGCATTTGCGGCGATCCGCTCTCGAATAATAAATCTTTGTCGAAATCAAATCGAACCCAAGTTCATCATCATGAATGTGGCTCTGCTTTTGGTCACTGGCATTTTTCTTCCCTATAACTTTTTTGGTAGTTTCATCAAATGAATCAGCGAGTGATGAAAAAGAAGTGTGCTCGGTTTCGTCGATGCTTTTCATTTCTTCGAGCTTTTTCAGCCTCTGATGATTCGCTTTGAAGCGGAAAGAAGAGTCCGCGGATTTTGAAGAGAAGCTGATAAAGGTGTCTGCTTTTTCGTCGTTGCTGCTGCTGAAGTTGAACCAGCCACTGTTTGATGAAGAGCTCTGGTTAACAGATTTGGGAGGATTCCTCTGTGCTTTTTTAAACAGAGAAGAGAGGTTAAGTTCATCGGAAGTGGTGGAGTTTTGTGCAACATCGGGTGTGGTGCGGTTGCGGCATGAAGAAAGAGAAGAAGGGAAGAGGCGAGAGACTTTGAGTAGGAAACGATGGTTTTCCATGGAAATTAAAACTAAGTTCAATATACAAAAGGGATTGTGTTTTCAATGTTTTTTGTGTGTGGTCCTTTTAGACTTGCTTGCATGACCTTTTTATATAGGGTAGAAAACCATGAGTTTGGTGAGAAAGTTGTTAGTATTTCATTTGAAATTGAGTTGGGTTGTTTATTTTCTTGTCTTGTTACTAAATTTATAAATTGTCTTACTTCTCTTCTAATTTGAAATTTGAATACGTTTGCAAATACATTTGTTCGTAAATGTGCTAGCGCGACACTTGTTAAAAGTTGGTGCAGATCCTCTCTGTCAATTTCTTGTCATAATTACGCTTAACGGCAAATATATTTGGCAAAAAATTATATCATATGAGCTGAATTTCTATCATATTACCGTGTATGTGTCCCACTCGAAATCTAATTTTAAAATTTGAATACATTCGCAAATATGTTAATTGTAAATGTGCCAACGCGCGTGACACTTATTAAAAGTCTGTTCAGATCCTCTCTTACAAATTTGTGTCGTTTTGTGCTTCATGACAAATATAATTTGGTAGAAGTTAATATTCACGTGAATTGAATATCTATCTTTTTATATGTAATTTTAAATTTTGAATATATTCTCAAATACGGTTAATTGTAAATATGCTAGCACAATACCTGTTAAAAGCTTGTTCAAGTCATCTTTGTCAAACTTGTGTCGTTTTGTGCTTTACATCAAATACAATCATATGAGTTGAGTTTCTATCATTTTATTATGTCTGTTTCATGTAAAATCTAATATAAAGCTTGAATATATCTAGATATAGTTTCCTAAATGTCCTAGTGCATCACTTGTTAAAGGTCCTTTCATATTTCCAGTGTCAAACTTTTGTGACTCTGAACATCACGCCAAAATTAGTTTGGTAAAAGTTAATATGAGATGAGTTTGATTTCTACGTTTTTTTGTGTGTGATGAGCTTTACTTCCAATCAACTTTAGAATTTGAACATGACCAAATTACACGTGTACGTAAATGTAATAACACGACACTTGTTAAAAATTTGTTCAAATTTCTCTCTTTCAAATTTGGTCAATTTATGCTTCACGACAAATATAATTTGGTAGAAATTAATATAGTACGAGTTTATGTGTGTATTTCACTTATACTCTAGTTTAAAATTTGAATACATTTGCAAATATGGTTAATCCTAAATGTGTTAGGGCGACACTTGCTAAGCATGTTCAGATCCTCTTTATCAGATTTGTGGCAATTTATTCCACGACAAATATAATTTCATAAAATATAATAATGCATAAGGTCAATTTTTATCTTTTATGTGTGCGCCTCACTAATAAACTAATATATAAATTGAATATGTCCAGAAATATATTTTCATAAATGTTATTATTTCATGAGATTATTAAAGTTAGAACGAAGGTTACCACTATTCACAATGCTTAAGGAAAAATTATTAGGAAAATCTGGTACTTCTACTAATTAATTAGTTTTGAACAAGATTAGTAGTTATTTGATTAGTATATACTGTAATCAAGGTTTTAAACTACGACGTGACTTGATTTTCTATTAAGCATACATAGACAACTCTGAGTTTTTTCAAGTTCAATCCAATACATTGCGAAAATCTCTATTGGAATCTTATTAATCGTACACAATAGTATATGTCTAGCTAACAACAAATACAGATTTTCCAACTACTTAGGATGGACATTGAAGTTGTTAAAAATTATACGACTACTATCTCTTGAACGAACAACCAAAGAGACGATCCTCAAAATTAATTCTACAAAGCCCACGGCAAGACCTGGTCCTCAAAGATTGGTCTAGACAAAAAAACGCATGTAGAAGTAATCATGAATATTAATTCAAAAAAAAAAAATCTAAAGCGGTGATCGTCAAAGTTTGTGGTTATAAAAGAGTCTAAAGAGGTGGTAATCAAACATTGTTTTCATAAATGAAACTTGAAGAAGTGATCATGAGAGATTAATGCTATAAAGAGCACCAAAAGGCGGTCGTTGAAAATTTATTCTATAGAGGACACCTGAGTAGGTTACCCTCAAAGATCTACAAAGAACACTTAAAATAGGTCTTCAAATATTATTTCGGGAAAACGACGATACTAGACCCAACCTATTCGCGCTTTTGCGATGTTGTACCCAACCTTTGATTTTTGACCCCGCTGTACCCAACCTTTCATTTTTAAAACATGTTGTACCCAAACTAACTTTCCGGCCAAAATTTAAAAAATCGAGGGGTAAAATTGCCAAATCACTGTTGCAAAGATCCTACAATCTTTCAGAAGGAAAACTAAAGCACAACATTTAAAATGAAACATGGCGCGTGAGAGAAATACAAAACCGAGCACCACATATTTAATAATGAAAAAAGAGGCAATAGCCTGGATAAAAACAACATTCAATAGCCCTCTCATATGGCATTCCATTGCTCTCAAAGTTTCTAAAGCAGATTTATTAACCAAATTAGCTATGACTGATTGAAGGCAACAACAGCAAACAGAAGTAGGTCTCAATCTACGTAACCCAGAACTTGAAAGTAAACGTAACAAAATTGCACGTTATAGGTCCAAATACTTTACCCGCAATGCAAAATCTCAAGATCAAGTAACCTTCTCGGTCTACATTAAATTTAACAAAATGGTAATTTGTCTATTAAGCTAGAACTGGTTGCTCGGTTTTTATGTCTTCACCCTTTAACTCCTTCACTGCAGTAATTAGGGCCTTCGTTCTGCCATTAAGAACCACGCCGTTCAATCTCATCTCCTCTTGTAGCTTCTCAGCAGTTTCCCAATCTAATGCCTTCAAGCAAAGAGATTTGATCAATTTATTGTACTCGTCATGATTATGATTCACCCCATGCTGCCTCATATCTCCTAACAAATCCACGGCTTTATCAAATTGTTCAAGCTTGCAAAATCCACGAATGAGTGTGTGGTAAGTGATCGGACAAAGTTTGGAATGCATCTTTTTGGCTTCTTCATATACCTCGCACGCTTCTTCCATCGCTCCAGCTCTTGTATAACCGCTCATAATGACACTGTAGGTGTATATGTCCGGTTTCAAGCCTCTGCTCTCCATGAGCTTCATTATCTTCTTCGCTTCCTCCATATCGCCAATTTTAGCAAGCCTGTTAATCACACAGTTGAAGGTGGCGTTTGCCGGAGGAGGGCCCGACTCAACCATTTCAAGAAGTAATTTCTTTGCCCTGTCAACATCTTCAATCCAACATAACTTCTTAACGACATTGGAAAAGGGTTTAGTCGCATACTTGCGATGCTTAGGAGAGTAACAATGGTCGAAATCGTGAAGAATTGGGCAGTGATTTGGGCGAATTTTGCAATTTTTTGAAATCGCGATTTTAGGGTTTAGGGCTCGTGATCACTTTTGCCGCAGAAAAATGAGAAGAAAGGACTGTTGTTCCCTCATAAATCAGCCAAGTGGTAAAAGACTAAATTGCCCTCAAGGACTGTTGATAAATGACGTGAATTCGATGACTAATGACGTTTTTTGGCCGGAAAGTTAGTTTGGGTACAACATGTTTTAAAAATGAAAGGTTGGGTACATCGGGGTCAAAAATCAAAGGTTGGGTACAACATCGCAAAAGCGCGAATATGTTGGGTCTAGTATCGCCGTTTTCCCTATTATTTCTACAATATTCACAGAGGTGATCCTCGAAGATCTATTCTATAAAGAAAACATTTAATTAAATCATCGCGCAACTGCGCCGCGCAATTCTCTATCCTTTTTCCACGATGTCTTTCTGCTTCTTTCATTGCTCGCGCTAGTTTCTGGTCCTTAAGCGCTATAGCGCTACTTTTGAGCTGAACTTTCCTCACTTTTCCAAAATCCTATAATTTTCCCTAAATCAATAGCGTTTTATTCAATCAACAATAAATCTGAACTAAAATGAAATATTACTAAAGTGCATATAAAATATCAAGAATTAAGCAAGAAATCATTCATAACTATGGGTTAAATATAGATGTTTTGCACACGTATCAGATACATTGTGCATGGATTCAGATTCCTCACAAATATGATGTTGGGCCCAAATAAGAGTGATTGTAGCGGGGTTTATGTCAAAGTAAACATGTGAGGATCCGACACCATCAATTTCTAAGAGACGTTGAAAGTCATCATACGAGTGGGATATTAGGGAAAAAGAAGATTGTTATACATTGTGTTATTCAAATATCTATGGTATGATATTCACCGAGGGATGGAAGTTCACACGACGTACAAAGTGGTTGATATTAAACCGCGACGTTCCCTAACCACCAATGAGTCGTTTATTTTTGCAAATTAAGCCTTACATATGTACTATACCCCATACCTAGCTCAGACGATAGGCCGCGTGGGTCAAAAAGGATGGTGGGCTATATCTACTATTTTGGCTAGGCACATAATCGATATGTCATCATTGGTGGATTCAAATGAAGACCAAGATAGAATGCCGAAACAAGTATTACAAGAGAATGAATCTAAAGGCTTGAATCTATGTGTAGACCTGGACTCATTTAATATGGATGTCCAATTAAGGGCTGGTGAATTTGAGGTGCTTGAAGATGTTGGTTCAGACGAGGAGGATGGTGTTGAAACCAAAGAAGAAGAAGATGGCAAGAGAGATTTAGAGTCAGGTGATATTGTGTGTGAGTAGCGAGGGATGATAGTGTAATAGTCAGTTTCTTTGATTGTAATATTTAAAACTATTGTTTGCCATGTATATATCTTATGCCTGCAATGTTGTGAAGTGTTATTCAAACAAGCAATTATATAAGTACACAATACACAAAAAACATAAACAAAACACAATTACATGAAAAGTACGTCAACATAACTTGATTAGACTAACAATACATAGTTAGAACTTAATTACATGAAAAGTACTTAAACATAACTTAATTACACTAACAGTACATAGATAAAACTTAATTACATAACTTAATTACACTAACAGATTCACGTAAGTACAAATAAGTAAAATGTAACAACTAAGAAAGATCAAATAAAGTCCTTCTCCTCATCCCCAACCACATTGTCCAACCCCAAATTAGCATACAGTGTCGCAATCAAAGAGCTGAGAGCAAATAGATATCGTCTCTTACAGGGTGGTGGCGGCGGCGGACATGGCATGGTACTACTTTAGAATATACAGACTGAGGCCATGAATCCACTAGGAGGCGGTGGAGGCTAAGTCCATGTCGCATTGACAATGTGCTGGGTCAAGGTCTTAATATGCTGCAGTAGGTCATATCTCAATATCCCAATGCTTGTCCTAAGATCCTAGTTCTCTGCCTCCAAGTCCTCCACATACGACTGAGTCAAGTCAGGCTCCCTTCTAAAGTGGATACCAAAAGACTATGTAGATGTACACATGTATGCCCAAAATGGCACATCTGATCGTGTCCAATAGGGGCGTCCTGCTGCAGGTTCGTGGCCGCATGCATATTAAAATACTAAGTACGTTAAATAACACAAACTTATCCTACTATAGAATTCCATATAGTCGACGAATCCACCGGCATAAGTGGAAAGTGCCTTGGGGCGCTCCTTAACAGTCTTTCCTCCTATCATATTCTTCTTAGCCCTCTCGTATTGCTCCCTAACCTCTGCTTATCCCAGTATCGTGCATAATCTGCCTCCAATTTACTTTTATCAAGGTCTTCTGACAACCTGCATACTTAGGATCATCCCTTCTTCGTGTTGTTAATCAACTCTATAAACCTCTTTCTAACCTTCATCTCATATGCTTTATGTAGTTTACGCCAATCGACTTGATGGACCTTATACGTAGACTGCAAATAATTAAGGTTTTTAGATTTTTTAGATTTTGTTTCATAATATAAAATACACTACACTAAATAAAATACTTATATAATAACTTCTCATCGTAAATCTCTTCCACTTCTCATCTTTAATCACCTGAGAGATCATTCCATAAGTGGGACAAAAGCTCGTCAAGAACTGTCTGGTGGGTGATGTGATCGTCGTCAAAATCTCGTGCCTCTTCTCAAGAAGTCGCTCACTAGTCAATGAAATTTGATGATAGGATGTTGAATCCTAGGGTGCCGGAACTCCTACGGAGTGTCCATTAAGAGGACGCTCATGTGTGCCAGTAAATGGTTCTACTTCTACAACATATGTCGGCCTACTACTCGGTCCAACTCTAGTAGACTCTGCATATGGCGGTCTAGGTACACTACGCTTAGATCCGGACGATGTATGGGGCGTCTAGCGTGTTGATCCTATAGGTTGGTCGTCTAGTTCATGAGAAATACGTCGCTCTGGCGAAGTACATAATGTTGATCCACCCTGCGACCCACGAGATTGTGTCTAGATGGGTGGCTCAAATGAATCGCGAGGCTGAGAATGGACGGGGGCTTGACATCAACATGATCCAGATCTAGAGTAGCCGAATGAACTAATCGTACACGATGAGGTTCGACACCACTACTAGGTCCCCTCTTTGGAGGGGGCCACAACCAGTCAAACGCGATGGGTGTGTAGGATTGTCTGACATGTCGACAACTATGTACTACGTACTATGTAAAAATATCTAAGTTAGATGATTTCTATGTTCTAGAGATTCCCTAAAACATAATTATTACTAAGTTATATAGATTCCCTAAAGGCATAGTCGATGTTTAAAAACTAACAATTTTACAAGATCTAACGATTTCTAAGGGCATAGACGATATTTATAAACTAACAATTCTATGAGATCTAACAATTCCTAGAGGCATATATATATAATAACTTTCAATTCAACTAATTAAACCGTCATATATAAAAACATTATTAAATCAAATAATTATAAGATATGTAACAATTTATAAAGCTATAATAACATTTCAACAAACAAAATTGCATTAAACAATATTAAATATAAGACATAAAACCTTAAAAATCTAAGTTAAATGAAAGCTATTATAGTTTCTAAGTTGCAGAGATTGCCTAAATAGAGATTCCTAAAAATATCATCATTTCTAAGTTATAGAAATTTCCTAAAAAGCATCATCATTTCTAAGTTTTAGAAAAAGATCAATATTTCTAAGTTATGTAGATTCCCTAAAAATATAATTATTTCCGAATTAAAGGTATAAACGATGTTTAAAAGCTAACAATTCTATGAGATCTAACAATACCTAAAGGCATAAATGATGTTTAAATACTCAACTAGCAATTTTACATATAAAATTACGATTGAAACATTAAATATACGACATAAATCAAAAAACACGGGAGAAACTCACAATTTTCGGGGTTGCAGCGGTCGAACGATTGCAAAATGGGAGGCGGCGGTCGTTGATGAGGAGGGGAGATAGAAGGATGAGGTGTGAGAATGAAGAGGATAGTGGAGGTATTTATAGAAAATACCCAATCAGTAGCGACCGCTCACAGGTAGCTATGTAGGCCCGGCTGCGGCCCAAAAATTAAGGTGACATGTGGTTGCCCTAATCTGAGTAACGACCGATGGACGATCGCTACTTAGGGCCTGATAGTCGCTAATTGACCATAGCGACTGTCAGGTCATCATTGATGGCGTGCAAGCGCCCAGCGATCGCAACTGGGCAATTGCCGATGACCCTTAATTCTTGTAGTGAAAGGTGGGAGTGTACGCAGGCGGGTTATAGCGGGTGGTAATGAAAAAAAAACACCATACCCAATTCTGGTGGATAACCAATTCTTTCACCCATGCAGATGGTAACAATTTAAAAACGGTGCGAGTTGTAGGTTGTGCGGGGTGGCTGGAGGGTTACATTAACTAGATTACAAAAAAAGAAGTAAAAAAGATACAACTATACATTATGAGTACACTTTTTAGAGGTGATTATGAACAACTGTTAGTAATTTTGTACATCAGTATACAACTACACATTATCAGT
This sequence comes from Linaria vulgaris, assembly GCA_948329865.1. Taxonomy (NCBI): domain Eukaryota; kingdom Viridiplantae; phylum Streptophyta; class Magnoliopsida; order Lamiales; family Plantaginaceae; genus Linaria; species Linaria vulgaris. Next base: position 101,197,041 of record OX415250.1, read on the forward strand.
ACATTACAGTCTTGTTGTTTATTAAATAATAATCTTATACAAAAATCATTTCATTAACAAACTTCAAATTGTTTCAAACACCCACAATCTCATAACAAAAACAAGAGATGCAAATTCAAAGAGGTCACCTACTATTTTGTTGGTGGACGGCTGAGGTGGTGGATGGTTGAGGTGGTGGCGTGGTGACTGAGTAGCCATAAGCTGGAAACTCGTGCGGTCTTGGTGGAGCTGTGAGTCGTGAACTGTGTGGTGGAGCTGTTAGTCAGGAGTTGCATGGTAGAGACGTGAGTCGTGAGCTTTGTGGTGGAGCTGGGAGTCGTGAGCTGCATGGTGGAGTCATGAGTTTTGGTGGAGAGTTGAGATGGTAATGCGTGGTGGAGGGTTGAGGTGGTAAGGCATGTGTCCGTGCGCAACTGAGCTGAGCGGTGGAGAGGATGGGGTGGGTGGTGACTGGTGACTTTTGAATCGTGACTTGAAGTGATGGAGAGGGGTGGGTGGGGTGGGATGCTAGGAAAAAAACCTAGAAATGAAAGTGGTTTTTATTAGGCTTTTATATTTTAAGTGACGTGCGGGTTACCCATATTTTAACTTGCTCTCCTTGCAAAAAAAAAAAAATTGGGTTTGGCAAGTTGGGTCGGGTGAATTATATGTACACCCCTAGGGATAGGGACTAAGCATCGTCAATAAGATCACTAGACTTTTGGCACCTTGCTAAGTTTTGCTTGTGTTCTGTGTATGTATTTCAAATTGGGAGACCATTGATGTATCATAATTTGATCATGACACGTGACACATTTTGAGGAGATACACTTGACTGAGTTGGGTGATAAACCAGGCAAGTACGAGTTTATTGATAAATCAGACAAATATGAGTCGTCTTAGTTAATGAGTCAAGTATGCCTTACTTTGTAGTTGATTCGGCCCTCTAGCCTCCAATTAGACCTTCAAGTCTCTAATTCCACCTCCATACCTCAATTTCTATAAGTACCCTGAATCCATCAAAATGGGATATATATTTCTAGAGCTTTGAAGTGTTACTCTCCAAATATAACTTTTAACATTGAATTCAATGTTCAACTATGAGTTCAACAATTAACTATATTTTCAACCTTCTACCAAATTTACACACTATACTGACTGCATTATAGTAAATTTTCATTGATTAAATTCTCGGAGGTTTGTGTAAGTTTCATTCTCGACTTAGCTCATAAGTAGTGTTTTAGTTCATGTGCTGGCCAATAAAAGTTGATTCAGAATTCTATCAAATGTGAGAAAGTTCATAATGTTTTCCTTAGTATTGATGTCGATATGATTCTTTCTATCCCACTCGGGGAGAAGGAGATCCGGATAGAAAAATTTGGCATCATAACTCGAATGGAAGGTTCTCGGTGAAAAGTGCATATCACGTAATTCGGCAAAACAACCTACATAAAAAATCACGCGGCTGGTGAAGGGACGAGTGAGACAAGGGATTGGCGCTCTATATGGAAGCTTAAGGTTCTAAAAAATTAACATTTTCGTGTGGCGCATTTGTCGAAATATTCTTCCAACAAACTGGAATCTTGTTCGTCGTCACATTGCAATTGATTCGGTTTGTGGGGTTTGTGGCTGCGGGGAGGAGGATATTCAACATTATTTTCAAGCTTGTCATGGTACACAACATGTTTGGGCACTCTCTTTTCTTCCACATGATTCACTTATGCGCATTGATGAGGATGGCGATGCATGGATTATGAAAGTGCAGGTATTCGGTCGATGTTAGTTTAACATTGAAAGTGTAGGTATTCTGTCAATGTTAGTTTAACATTGAGAAATCAATGTTAGAATAACATTGCTGGAGCAGAATCCGATTTACAATCTTAATTAATTTCTTCATTATTGTTTTGCCTTATTCACTTAACTAACTGAGTTCCACAGTTGTAATTGTCTTTGATTATTATTCAGGAAACAAACTTGTCATAGGTTGGACGCTCAAGTTTCCAAGAAGGAAAGTTTCCTTAATTACGCAAACCACTCTACAAGGAAAGAAGAGTTCGAGTGGAACTAGGAATGCTTTCCAAGATCAGTCCTGATTTGAAGAAGGAGTCTTTCCCTAGTTAGATCACTAACGAAGGAACTATTATTCAAGAAGGACTGCGAGAACAAAGAAGAAGAGTTCAAGAAGGAAACAAGGAGAATTACCAACCGTGTACAACACACCTTGAAGTCGAAGATCAAGAACCTATATATAGGTGTGAAGTACATCAAGACAAACACGAGACAAGAGCCAATCAATCCGAGAGATTAATTTACAGTTGTTGAGTGTTGTCTTGCTTTAGCAAAGTTTGTGAATTGTTAGGATAGATCTAAGAGTGAGGAGCTGTTAGAGATATACGAAGCAATTCTTGTGTGCTTTGCTTAGTTCAATCAATTTAAGAGTGAGGAGCTTGAGAATTGAGAGAACGAACTTTGTTAAAACCTTCACGGGTTATTTTGCCTAAGGCTCGGAAGTTAATATAATCCTATATTCACTTCTTAAACTTGGTGTTTGTTTATTCCGCTGCACTATTCTTCTGGTCTGTTGTTAAAGTAACATCGCTGAGTTAGCAACGTTGCAAATCTGCTGTTAACTCTCCAGTGTTAAGTTAACAACAACAACGTATCAACCCGATCCACAATTTCAATTGGTATCAGAGCCAATCACCAACTTCACCGGTGTTTGGCGTTGATACGACAAGATGGACAACTCCAACCCCAATACCAGCAGGTTGCCAGTATTGGAGGGTCACAAAAACTATGCCTACTGGAAGATCAGGCTCAGAGTCCACATCAAATCCATCGACCTAAGAGCTTGGGACGCAGTACTAGAAGGCTACACCATCCCCTACTTGCCAAGAGATGGAGATGCTGATCTGGTACCTAAGCCAAGAGGATAATGGACAGCCAACGAAATTGCTCTCTACAACTTCAATGAAAAGGCTCTCAATGCTATTTTTAGCTGGGTAGGTAATCATATGTTCAAACTTATTCAAACTTGTTCTACTGCTAAAGCTGCATGGGAAATTCTTGAATTACATTGTGAGGGTGATGTGGTTGTGAGGGACTCTAAATATAGAAAACTTTTGAGGGACTTTGAGAAGATAGAGATGGGTGAGGATTAAAGCATTGATAGTTATTTTTAGAAACTTCTAGATATTGCTAATCAGTGCCAAAACTTAGGTTTTATCATCCCTAATCAAACCATGGTCTATAAATCCTTTAGAACATTATCTTCTAAGTTTACTGTCAAAAGAATTGCTATGAATGAGTCTAGAGATCTTGCCAACATGGACTTTCAAACATTAATGAACACTCTAAAAGAATTTGAACTAGAATTCCTAGGAAAGTCCAGTAAACAACTTGCTTTAGCCTTACTAGGTACTAGCTCAGATTCTACAGGGAGTGATGAGGATGAATATGAGTTGATCTCTTCTAACTATGGTAACATTACTAGGAAGTTTAGTAAATTGGGTTACAAAGATAAAAATAAAGAAAAACAACCCAATAATGCTGCTCTTGGTTATAAGAAACTGCCCCCAAAGTTTGTAAAATACATGGCATCTAAGAGCACGCCTCAAGATGCTGAGAAATTGAAAGATGTCCAATGTTATGAATGTAAGGGGCATGGTCACTTTAAACATGAATGTGCTAACACCCTCAGAACAAGAGGGAATTCTCATTGGGTCTGTGTAGATGACTTTAATGAAGCTGACTTCGAATCTGGAACAAGTGCTGATGAACAATCAGAGGAAATCAACACTGTTGCGCTCTGTACTCAGATCATCTGGTCAGGAGAAGACTCCAGAAACTGCCAAGAATCTCAATGTTACTCTAACATTAGAGAACCTACAGCAAAGCAGGAGATCTTCTTTGGAGACTGGAACAACAATGATACACAGGTTAACCATGACACACTCTCTGATTGTGATGATACTAACTTTGATTGTTCTCATGGCTCAGTTGATCTAGAAGATGAGTACTTCAATGAAGATGAGATGTCCCATGAGGAAATTCTTGATGACCTACATACTACCTTTCTCAGACTTGAGAGAGAGAATGTCAGACTCATGAAGAAAAATAAAGTACAGAAGCATGACATTGAATGTTTGAAGAACATGTTGAAACTCTATGAAAGGGATCTTGACAAAGCTGAAGCTGAGCTGAAAGAGGTAAAGGAGAAACTCAAAAAGGATTCACAGATCATAGCCAAATGGAATAGAGGTACTTCTAAACTTGATGAGGTACTGAACATGAGTAACTCAGGTACATATGGTCTGGGATTTGTTGAGAAACCTTCCTCTTCAAATGTTAATTCTGCCTATCTAACTACAAGCTTTGTTAAAGAATCTGATAATGTGAGTACAGGAACCATTAACACTGTAAAAAGTAAACCTACCTTTATCTGCCAATACTGTTTTCAACCAGGTCACATTAAACCATTTTGTAGAAAATTTATAAAAGAATGTGGTAAGAAAACAGCCACTGCGTCCAATGTTAATTCTGCAATAGGTTCTGATGTCAGACTAACATTAGGTGCAGGACAGAAAAGTAGGACTTGGATAGAAAAGGCTAAATCCCCTAAGATTAAAGTTGTATGCAATGTTGTTTTCTCTGCTGTGTACTCTAACCTTTCAGGTAAATGGTACTTCGATAGTGGATGCTCAAGACACATGACAGGCAGCAAAGAGAATCTTAAGCAAATGGTACCTTTGAGTGCTGGAACAGTGACATATGGAGGAGGCACCAAAGGAAAAATCATTGGCAAGGGGACACTGGATGTTGATGGATTCCCTCCCTTGAAGGATGTGTTGTTGGTAGATGGGTTAAAGGAAAATCTAATCAGTATCAGTCAGCTGTGTGATGATGACTTACTGGTTACATTTGATAAGATATCTTGTGATGTTTATGATAGTGACAATGTTCTTGTGATGACAGGTACTAGATCCAAAGATAACTGCTACCTAGCCCAGGAGGAAGCAGAATGTTTCCATGCCAAGATAGATGAGGCTTCTATATGGCATAGGAAACTTGGACATGTTCACTACAGAAACCTTGAGAAATTACAGAAAGTTGATGCTGTAAGAGGCTTACCAAAGCTGTCTTGTCCAGGTAAGCTTGTGTGTGGTGATTGCCTCAAGGGTAAGCAAACCAGAGCAGTTCATACACCCCTACAGGTACATAATGCTAACCCTAGATCTAGCAGGTGTTTTGAATTGCTGCACATGGACTTAATGGGTCCAATTGAGGTAAGTAGTCTCAGTGGGAAGAGATATGCCTTTGTGATTGTAGATGACTTCTCTAGATACACTTGGGTAAAATTTCTTAAAGAAAAATCAGAAGCTTTTGATCAGTTCAAAATTCTTTGTGCTAGTATTAAAAACTTGTATGGCTCCACTGTGACTAAGATTAGGTCTGATCATGGTAAAGAATTTGAAAATGCTAGTTTTGATAACTACTGCAATGCTAAAGGTATTTTCCAGGAATTTTCAGCTCCTAAGACTCCTCAGCAGAATGGGATTGCTGAGAGAAAGAACATGACTCTTCAAGAGATGGCCAGAGTTATGCTCAATGCCAAAGACTTATCCAAAAGACTCTGGGCTGAAGCCTTAAATACTGCTTGTCACATTAGTAACAAGGTGTATCTTAGACCTGGAACTAACATGACTCCATATGAACTCTTGAAGGGTGTAAAACCAAATGTTGCATATTTTCATGAATTTGGATGTGATTGTTATCTACTGAATGACAGGGATTATCTGAGTAAATTTGATTCTAAAAGTGAAAAATGCATCTTTGTAGGATACTCAGCCAATAGTACTTCCTTTAGAGTCTACAATCTTAGATTGAAGACAATTCAGGAATCAGTGAATGTTGTGTTTGATGATTTCACTCTTAATACAGATACTGGTGACATCTTAGTTCCCAATGTTGAACCAACAGTGGAAACCGAGAATGTTACTCCTGACAATGTTACACCAACATTGGAACTGGAAGCTGGAAACACTAAACAGGAGTCAGGGAACGATGTTAGACTAACACCAGCAAGATCAGATGTTAGACTAACAGCAGAGGATTCTGACTCAGAACATGAAGGTGCCTCTGAACCTAGAAGAGACCCCCCCAGCTAGGATTCAGAAAGACCATCCAACATCCCTGGTAATAGGTGAACTCACTGAACGGGTAAGGACACGCAACAGAGAAAGACTTGACTATAGAGATATGGTAAAACTGTGTGTCTGTATGAACTTCACTTGTACTATTGATAATGCCTCTTATTTTGTCTCCACCATAGAACCTAAGAATGTGAATGAATCCCTTCTTGATAACTTTTGGATTAATGCCATGCAGGATGAACTATTATAGTTTACTAAGAACAATATCTGGATACTTGTACCTAGACCACCTAATGTTAATGTAATAGGGACAAAGTGGATATTTAAAAACAAGAGTAATGAGGAAGGGGTTATAGTTAGAAACAAAACGAGACTAGTTGCTCAGGGGTACACACAGGGTGAAGGTGTAGATTTTGATGAGACATTTGCCCCAGTTGCTAGGATTGAATCTATTAGGTTACTTCTAGCCATAACATGTTGTCTTAAGATAAAACTATACCAAATGGATGTAAAGGGTGCGTTTCTGAATGGGCTGATTGATAAGGAAGTATATGTTGAACAACCAAAGGGATTCACAGATCCTAAGTATCCAAACCATGTGTACAAGCTTGAAAAGGCACTGTATGGTCTTAAACAAGAACCTAAAGCATGGTATGAAAGGCTTACAAAATTCCTTTTAAGTCTTGGTTTTGTTAGAGGTGATGGAGATAGAACACTGTTTGTCTTGAAGAAAGATTCTTATGTCTGTGTAGCTCAAATATATGTAGATGATATTATTTTTGGCTTAACTAACAATTCTATTCTAGAAAAATTTGTTGAATCAATGACAGGGCAGTTTGAGATGAGTATGATGAGAGAATTAACTTTCTTTCTTGGTCTTCAAGTAAAACAAACAGGTAATGGGATTTTCCTAAGTCAGGAAAAGTATGCAAGGAATTTGGTGAAAAGGTTTGAATTGGCAGATTCAAAGCCTTGCAAGACTCCCATGTCTTCATCAGTGAAGATATCCAGGGATGTTAATGGTGCCAATGTTGATCCAACATTGTACCGTTCAATGATAGGAAGCTTACTCTACTTGTCTGCTTCAAGGCCTGATATAATGTTCTCTGTTTGTGTTTGTGCTAGGTACAAGGCATGTCCAAAGCAGTCTCATCTGATTGCTGTGAAGAGAATTCTTAGATACATTTCTGGCACCTTGGCCCTAGGTATATGGTATTCCTATGACACTAACACCAATCTTGTAGGGTTCAGTGAATCAGACTGGGCAGGTGACACTGATGACAGGAAGTCTACAAGTGGAGGATGTTTTTATCTGGGGAACAACTTGGTCTCATGGTACAGTAGAAAGCAAAACTGTGTGTCACTCTCCACTGCTGAATCTGAATACATAGCAGCAGGCAGTTGTGTCACTCAGTTAGTATGGCTTAAACACATGCTACTGGATTATGGGTTAGACAGTGATACCTTACTTATGTTTTGTGATAATCTTAGTGCTATAAGCATCTCTAAGAATCCTGTGCAACACTCCAGAACTAAACATATTGACATAAGACATCACTTTCTGAGAAACATGGTAGAAGATAAGCTCATTGATATTGAACACATTGAAACCAACAATCAGCTTGCTGATATGTTCACTAAACCCTTAGATTCTGAGAGGTTCTTCAGTTTGAGGAATTCTCTTGGCATGTGCATCGTCTAGGGATATTAGTACACCAGTGTTGACATAACACCACTGTCTAGCACTGGTTATTGGTTGTGGTGTATCTGTAATTCTTTTCGTGTCTTTCTGCATTCTTTCTTCTTACATATTACATCCTTGTTAGAGATTCTGTTGGGTTGTGTGGATAAACTGTATGAATAGCTGAGCTGACTGGTGGACAGGTACATATTAAAAGGTTTGGAAAAGTAAGAACTCTGTTGTTAGTCTGTGAATGTTAACCTAACATCTGGGAGAAGCTGGGGTACACAGAGCTCACTACTCTGATGTTATTCAGTTGTGACTTATCCATGTTAGGTTAGACAAAGCATGAAGAGAAGCTGGGGTACATGATGTTGAAAGCTTCATTGTCATTCAGTGTGCTTATTTTTGTGTTTTGTCTATGGCCAAGCTTATGCATGTTAGCGATCTCTACTACTGGGGTGTTTGAAGTTTCGACTGCTTGCATTCAGTAGCATTGCTCACTTGGTATTTCGCTTGTATACAGGTTGGAAAACAAGTATGCATGAGGGACTGAGGTGGAGAAGTATATGATAAATGTATTGTCTTCATTCAGTTTCTTTGTACTTGCCTAATTTGTTGCTGATGGTTAAGTTGCTGGGGTGTGTGGGGTCTTGTGCTGCCCACATTCAGTGATGAAACTATCCTTTTACATTCACTAGTTTTTTGTTCAAAAGAGTTCATAAAGATAAATTGATGTGTCCTGATCCCAGTCAGTAAAGCTGTTTGTACTTGGTTACCATCTCCCAATGTTAATCTAACATTGTTGCATGCTTTCTAGTTCTGTATTCTTTTTTCCTTGTGTCGGTTTGGGCTTAGGGGGAGTAGTAATCCTAGGAAATCATGTGTTGATGCATACTTTGTGGGTGACTCACTGCAGGTAAAACACTATGTTTTGTAATCTTCTATGCTATGGAAACATCTCTTCCCTGGTTATGTATATCCACTCTGTGTTTTTCTGTTTGATGTGTTACTTACTCATACTGATGATCTTAACCTATGTCTTTGTACCTATGTACTTGGGTGAGGGTTCAGATTAGTTGACAGGAATATCTCACGCTCTCACATGATGCTGCCTTGGATAAAGCCCTGCACCTACAACTTTCCTCCCTGATATTAACTTACCAATGTTAGTCCAACATTGAACCATTGTAACTTATAAGTTTTCAGGTTTGAAGACCGCTCTGGTTACGTGTTAATCCAACACTGACACGTGGTAAGGTGAACATGGGTATGATCGTGTGACAGTGGTCCGATTATGTTGGTAACATGTTACAACACCACTATCTCTACTCTTCAGCCGATTATTGTATAATTTGCCCTAATCTTCTTCTACTGTGTACGCGCTCAAATTTTTTGCAAAAAACAACTCTCTTTGCAAAATCAAGTTTCAATTTTTCTTCTCTAAATCACTAACAATGGCACGCAAGTCTTCCATTGACACTCTTGCAGCAGCTGCAGAACAGATGGAGCAACCTAGACGCCGCAGGGCCAGAAGTGCAACTGCTGAAGCCATTATCGCCGCCGCACCAAAGAGGAAATCCACTTATCAACGGCGCAAGGGCAAGAAAGCAGCTAAGGGTGATGTTGATTCAACACCAAAAACTTCTGAGCAAACCTCCCCCCCCACCAACCCTGAAAACGAGGTAATGATGGCTAACCCTACTCTGGATATACCTGATACTACTGTTGTTGGTATTGAGGGGGAGAAAGAGACCCCGGGTGTTGTTGTGGGTGAGTCTGAGGTGGTGCATGAGGTCCCTGAGGATAATGTTGGGGATGAATCTGTGGTTGCTGAGGAAGTGGTTGAGCCTACTGAGGCTGATGTGGCTGAGCAGGATACTGCTGATGAGATGGAGACTCTTCCTGAGGAGGATGATCAGGTTGAGGAGACTGTGGCTGAGGAGGTTACTACTGAGGGTAACCTAGATGTTGGTGAAGAGGATGACAGTGAACCTGAAGAGGTTGAGAGAGAAGAAGAAGAGAGCCTGACTCTCACTGACTTAGCTACTGCTGCTAAGAAAAGAAAGGGAAAGCAGGTGATGGTTGAAGCTTCTGAGTCTGAGTCAGAAGAAGAAAAAGAGGATGAAGAGGATGAAGAAGAGGAGGAAGTTGAGGAGGAAGTTGAGGATGGAGGCCTACATGTAGGTGATGACCCTGCTGATGTTACTCCAACATCAGATGAATACTTTGATCTGCTTGAGGAGGAGTATCCCAAGAAGCCTTATTCTGGCTTCTATGTGTCTACTGAGGCAGAAGAGCTGTGGGAGGCTTATCAAGCCAGGGTGATTCATACTGAGAGGAACATTGATGAGGAAATGTTCAAAGAAAATAGGTTGTTTGAGCTGCTGGAAGCTAGAGGGGTGTTGGGCTCTGTGATGAACCAGGCATCATATGTCCTTGATGTGATCAGAGAGTTCTACATGAACCTCTCTCAATGGGTGTCCCACCAGGACTCTCCCAAGTTTGGCAAAGCTTGGGTCAGGATGAATGTCTATGACATTAGCCCCTCTGTGATCAATGAGGCTTGGGGACTCCCTGACCCTGAGGAGACTGAGGATCCTAGCATGGATGAGGTGATCACTGACCTCACTGGTGGACTGACAAGGAAATGGAATGACAGTTTTCCAACTACAAAGCTGACCTCCTTAAGTGCTGTACTTCACAAGCTCTCCACCTACAACTGGCTGCCCTCTTCAAACACCACTGTAATGACAAAAGAATCTGCAAGGCTGGTGCACAAACTGAAGAATGGGCTGAGTGTGAATATAGGGGAGAAGGTTCTGAGACACATGAGGGAAGTCACAACCAAGGCAAAGGGAATCATTCCTTATCCCTCTCTGATATCCAGCATTCTGGTGAAGCAAGGCTTCAAGACAAAGAAGACAGAAGGCTGGATCAAGAACAAGGCCAAGATGATCATCACCATGAGCTACTTCACTCAGATCAGGATTCAGGATCTGCCATGGAATCCCAAGGATGGAGCTGGTCCAAGCAGGAAGAAGAAGAAGAAGAAGACTCACAAGTTTGCTGCTTCTTCAGTTCCTGTGGCTAGTGGGGACAACTGTTCTGTCATTGTTGATGCCTTTGTGGAGGAGACCATGATGTGGCTGGACAGAGAGTTCAAGGATACCCAGAGAGAGATAGCAGACAAGCAAGTAAGGCTGCAAGAGATAGATAGCCTCACGAAGCATTTGAGGGATCTGCCTTCCTCACAAAAAGGGGGAGAATGATCAAATTTCAATAATTCCTGAGTTCTGTTATGTTTCTGTCAGCATGAACAATTATGTTTCTTTGTTTATTTTTCGGTTTCATCAAAGAGTGTGTTCCTTGCTACTGAGTATGGTCTGTAATTAAGTACAATTCTATCTTGTTACTTACTGCTTCTGCTTATGATCAGTGAACTTTGGATACAAAGTACTAACTCTGTTTTGTAGGTGTTAACTGTTCTCTGATGTTAAAATAACATTGAGATGCTCAATGTTAGAGCATCTGTCTGGGTTCGTGTTAAGCTAACATTGACAAAGACAGACATATGTTATGATAACATTGAGAGTATCAATATTAGAATAACATTGAAATGGTCCCTTCTGAGTTTCAGGGGGAGCGTACTTATTTTCCATTATGATCTGATAGTTAAGTTTGTTTGAATAATTTGATCTGGTTAGAACAGGTTCTTAGGTTTTGTGATTAAGGCAAAAAGGGGGAGATTGAAAGTGCAGGTATTCGGTCGATGTTAGTTTAACATTGAAAGTGCATGTATTCTGTCAATGTTAGTTTAACATTGAGAAATCAATGTTAGAATAACATTGCTGGAGCAGAATCCGATTTACAATCTTAATTAATTTCTTCATTATTGTTTTGCCTTATTCACTTAACTAACTGAGTTCCACATTTGTAATTGTCTTTGATTATTTTTCAGGAAACAAACTTGTCATAGGTTGGACGCTCAAGTTTCCAAGAAGGAAAGTTTCCTTAATTACGCAAACCACTCTACAAGGAAAGAAGAGTTTGAGTGGAACTAGGAATGCTTTCCAAGATCAGTCCTGATTTGAAGAAGGAGTCTTTCCCTAGTTAGATCACTAACGAAGGAACTATTATTCAAGAAGGACTGCGAGAACAAAGAAGAAAAGTTCAAGAAGGAAACAAGGAGAATTACCAACCGTGTACAACACACCTTGAAGTCGAAGATCAAGAACCTATATATAGGTGTGAAGTACATCAAGACAAACACGAGACAAGAGCCAATCAATCCGAGAGATTAATTTACAGTTGTTGAGTGTTGTCTTGCTTTAGCAAAGTTTGTGAATTGTTAGGATAGATCTAAGAGTGAGGAGCTGTTAAGAGATATACGAAGCAATTCTCGTGTGCTTTGCTAAGTTCAATCAATTTAAGAGTGAGGAGCTTGAGAATTGAGAGAACGACCTTTGTTAAAACCTTCACGGGTTATTTTGCCTAAGGCTCAGAAGTTAATATAATCCTATATTCACTTCTTAAACTTGGTGTTTGTTTATTCCGCTGCACTATTCTTCTGGTCTGTTATTAAAGTAACATCGCTGAGTTAGCAACGTTGCAAATCTGCTGTTAACTCTCCAGTGTTAAGTTAACAACAACAACATATCAACCCGATCCACAATTTCAGATTAGGCGTTTAATTAAGGAGTATGATGGCATGACGATGATTCTTATTTTGATTACTTGCTGGGCTCTATGGTTTAGCCGTAACAGGGTGTTGGAATGGGATAAAGCATACGAACCTGCAAGTATAGTCTACTTTGTGGCTGGTTTTTCAAGACTTGGATGATGGGAGGGGCAATGTAACACCTCGAAATTAGAAAGAAAATAAATTTATACTTTAATTCTTGAACTTTTGAAAATTTCCATTTTTGACCTTAATTATTTAGAAAAATTTGCCTTTGAGCCCCATTAACTTAAACGTTAGTCTTTTATTATATTTATATGTCTCTAATCCTAAAATATATAATTTAATTTCAAATATTAACCAAGTTAATTGAATTACCTAAAAAAATCAGATAAGTGAATATGTGTGTAACAAAGAAATCTAATTATACCGATTTGAATTTCAATTATAAATAATTGAGGAACTTGCTATGCAATTAACCAATTGATGAATTAAGCCATGACATCTTTTTGATGAGGTAATGAGGTAAGCCATGACATCCTTAAGAGCATGATTGAATTAAGATTTTTTTTGATTTATTATAAAATAATCAAAGTAGGACCTTAATTAAAAGTATTTTAACATGATGTTTTTTTACCATAAATTTAACATGGCTTTCTTCCAATAATTTCACACCCAAAATCATTTCAGTTTTTCCTTCTTTCTTCCTATGAATCTCTAAGTTAGTGAGTCTACTTTCAGGAAAAAATCATCCAAAGTTCTTATTTCATCATTTTCTACCCGAAAATACCCCGAAACTTTTATTACGCAGAAATTATCTATTCGGCTCTGCACCTTAGAAAAATCACAACTAATTGTAGAAAAAACCTTTTTGATCAAGGCCAATGGCCGAATACTCCTCATGATGTCCTATAACTTTCATATAAGAAATGTCTTTCAAATAATGTGATTTAGAAGGTCAAAATTCCTAAACTGTAGACTGCTATCTGAAAATCCGAAAATATGTTTTACATTTTCAAAAATTATTTAGCATAGAAAAATAATTGATTTTCCTTCCCATTCGGGTACACTTGTTCCTAGTGATGTTAGGGATGAGTTGTCACAAAAATTTATGGAAGTAAAGTTCATTTGGATATCCGATCAAAGGTAAACTCGAAACTACGACGATTTTCAGCTTATTTTACGTACTTTAAGTTCTTTGTTTATGATTGAAAATAATCATCATAATTCCATGATTGATCACTTATACATGACTCTTAATAGATATAACAATCATTAGAATCACTTTAATATGATTTGTATTCAAGAATTAATATTTTTGAGATTTTTCAATAATATATAAATAGTATATTTATCATGTTTAACATATCCTTACATAAGTTTAATAAGATTACCATATATACGTTTGAGGTCTAATCCTCTTATATGATTGGGTATCGTAAATTAAACATTCTTTGATCATTTACCTTGATTAGGTTTACGTATTAATATTTTTATAAGTTATGAATACAATGTTATGTAATTTAAGATAATCTTGGAACAAAATAATATTAACAAAGTTATACAATTTAATGGATTGCTTCATAAGGTAATTGTTTGATGTCATGATTCCTGAAATTTTTGGATGTACTAGAGTCTGAAAGAACAATTTTTCATAAATCAATTAAGTAATATATTTTGAAGATTTATTATGCATCAAATTAAATAGTTTATCATACTATACTTGATATTATTGTATACTTACCATTTGAAATGATTTTCTAACATTAGAAAAATTATAACTACAATTATAATTATAAATATATGGTTGGTTAAGATAAATATTGAGATATAAGTTATGTATACAAAGTATATTTTACATTTAACTTAACCTTACGACATCAAAGTTTACCGCGTAAGATTTTCATCAATGATATGTGATATTTGCTTAAATTAATATTAGCTACTTTTTTTAACAAGAACTTCCTCAAATTTCATCAACACGAAAGTTGAATAGTACATATGTTTATAGTGGTATGTTATGATTATTCAGTTAACTGATATTATCTTAATGTTATTAAAGGTTTGGCAAATTAATCAACGACACCCAAGATTCTCCATACAAATAAAGGTGAGGTCCCATTTCTGATTTGTTCTAGCCCCGTTTGGCATTCGGCCCTAAGGAACTTGGATATAAAAGCGATTACTCCGTTACCAAACCTCGAACAACCTATATTTTATCATAATCCCGTTTTGCATCTCATCTCATAACATGATTTTCTTATTCATCGTTAAATCGTATCCAATTTATTATTTTCTAATCATGGTAATTCTCCGATATTTTAATCTCATCTTATGGTTCTTGAACTGTGCAAAGAGCAACGAACTATGTTCGGGACATGTAGCTCAAGGAGCATCAGATATTATCCAGTTTACTAGCTTATTTGTTTATGTGTTATACCCATAGGGACGCCTTTGGGAAGTTGGGCCCAAGGATTGAGTCGAGTTACTGCTGGGTAGTAATGACTATCGGTTTAAGTAATTTCGCTTGATACCCATCTATCTAGGCGCCGCTTGCAGTCAGGAGTTAATTGTAACCCGCGTGATGGATCGACATGTACTCGAGCATGTCTCTTGATTGTTTGCGAGGTCGCTCCTCTTCGGGAGGTATAAGGTAGAATATTAGAAGTCATAAGGTTGGATTCGTTTATTGTTAAGCACAAGTTCTTTAACTATTTTATGAAAATTTCAGTATTATTGCTACATCAAATTATCTAGTTGAACTGTTTCTACCGATAAGATCACTCCTCGAAATGTATCCAGTAGGTCACAGTTAATTTTTGCATTACCAGTTCTTTTATATGAATCTCACTAAGTCATTAAAGACTTATTTCTCGTTTCTTCTGTCCATTCCTCGGATAAAATCAACATGGCAACATGGATCAAGTGAATAATTGTTCAAGCATGCATTTTGGAATATTCGTGTTTTGTCACTAGTGCATAATCATTAAAAAGCCACATTGTTTGTAATACAAACTTCCGCTGTATATATCAAAATATATTATACAACGTGTATGGTTTTGATGCTGAATAAGTGGGACCCCTTTCTATGAGATACGCTTTAGTCTAAGTCGGGTAAAGTGACTGATCATCACCGAATCAACTCGGATCGGAGGTTCTATTTCGAGTAGCACATATGATTGTTGGGAATTGGAATCGTTGGGCGTGACACGAAGGGGGAGGTTCTATTTTGAGTAGCACAGATGATTGAGGGGTTGATGAATGCCGCTTGCATTGAAGCTTGTGCAACGAGACTTGCAGTGCGCGTGGCTATGCAAATTGGATGGACTAATGTGTTATTTCAAGGCGATTGTTTGGTAGTGATCCATGATATTCTTTTCTTGAACGATTGTGAGGCAGAATATGAAAATGTGTTGACAGATATACATCAGATTCTAGATAATGAAAAATCCTTTTCGTTTCATTGAGTTAGTAGAAACGCTAATGGGGAAGCACATGATATAGCTCGCACAGCGGTGGAAATTTCTTCTTGGCTTCACGCATATGTTTCTATCTTCTAGCTTCATTTTGTTTTAGCATTATTTCTTTTGTTTTCTTGTTGATTTGTGCTGGTGCGTTACTTAGAGTTCGCCAAGACTTCTTGCTTCCAGTTAGCTTGGCTATCTTGTATGACTCTATCTACCGACTTTTGTCGAAGCTGTGATCTATACATAAGCAATTTTTAACCTAAAAAAAAAAGAATTCTATCAAATGTTTAATGAGCCTACCGGCTTATCAAGTAATGAAGATACCTCACTTCCGTTACACTTATCAAAAGCTAGTTCATTTTTTTTTGTCAATTTTAGCAACACAAGTAACTATAATTGTTATTCAGTTTAGGAAAAATTACACTAACAATCCTTGTGCCTAAATTTTGTTTGAAGATTATTGATTTTTGCTGGAAAAAAATTTAGCTTCCTCATTTATAAAATTGAAAAAAAAAATCATTTGTATTTTATGCTTTTTCTTAGACAAAATGCATCATGTGGCATTCTTTCTATTTTTAAAGCAATTTTGACTTATTATTATTTTTAACACGTAGTAACTAAGGATCATCAACAACGTTCAATAAAATACAATAATTTTTAAATAAAATTTAGCAAGAAATCCTTTTGTAATTTCTCAAATGAGGCGTTTCTATAATCTTGCCATATTTTATAGGCTGGTGATATTGCCAAAGCAAGAAATGTTGCTGCCAGAACAATTTTAGGAAATGGTCTACTTTACCTACACTACAAGAAAACTCCACAATGGAGACGGAATAATGAGAACGAAGTGTGGTTGACATGTCTTTGGCATGCAATGGGAACGCAATTCTCGTTCCCATTGCTATTAATCGGTTTATTAAATAAATCTAATTAAAATCAGAACAATGTGAACCAAATGTTTGGTTCCTACTAAGCCCTAGTCCCCAATAGTGCCACCTCAACTTACTGGGAACCAAAATGTTCGTTCCCATTGATTTTTTTTTTTAAAAGAAATACGTTTAATAACCCTAGTCGATTCCAGATCAAGAGCCCATTTCTTCTTCCTTTTTTCCCAATTCGCACGCACACACTACACATGCTAAACACACCGGGGTTTTTACACCTAATTCACCAAATTAGCACAAATCAGCCGTTTCTTCCTCAAATTAAAGCAAGCTTTGTAATCTCCATTCCATAACCTTCAATTTGATAGTGAAAATTTTAATTTTTGTAGGTTTTTTTCCGAATGGTATGATCCAGTCGTAATTGTTGATTATGTCTTGAGTTTGATTTTATTAATTGTCTGTTCTTTGTTAATTCAGTAGTGTTTGATGTTGCATGTTGTTAATTTGTAGTTATAACTTTGACTATATGTGTGGATGATGATATCTACTATAAATGTTATGTTCTCTGTAATTCTTAATGAAAATATGTATGGATAATCAAATTGTGGTAGTGGAACTTGATGCATGTTTGTTGTATCTGCTGTAAAGGAAGGAAAAGTTGTCATGTTTCTTTCTTTGATGCAATTCTTGTTTATGCAATAATTGTTATAGGGGGAATTAGGGATTAGTTTAAGGGGTTTAGTAAATAGACTCAAATTGTTTTACCTTGTTGCATGTTTGTTCACAAAGTCCAAGTCAAGCATTTGGTTTTAGTGTTAAGATTGTGAATCTGATTTGAAATTTGGTTTTAGTGATAAGATTGGGAATTAGGGATTCTTGAAATGTTAAGATTGCACGTAGTAATTTAAGTATTTTGTTTGATATGCAATTATGCTTCTTCTAAAACATTTCTGATCTGTTCAACTTTAAACTTATTTGTGATAGTTGTTTAGGTTTAAAATTATTTGTGGATGGTGTTTGAAAGAAAGATGGTAATTTCCTCCAAGTGATTTTCTGGTGTTTGAAAGAAACATGGTAATTTGGACATGCATGTTGTTATGTACTTAGTCAAAAACAATTAGGATCATTTTGGTTATCCTATCACAGTTGGAGGAAATTAATGTTGTTTTACTTAGAGGTATTAATGAGTATAGTGTATACAAACTGAAGGATAGGTTTTTGTTATTATGCCAAGCTTAGTGAAATACATTATGTGTTTATTAAAGTTCATTGCTTGAATCTAGGAAAGTCTATAATTACAAGTAAAAACAATTATCAAATGATAGAAATACATGCTGTTTTGAGTAGATATTTGTTTGATATTTTGAAATTAGATTAATTATATAAGTGGAGCTTTCATGTTTTATATCTTGTACTTATTGAATATCAGTTTTTAACATTACATCGTTTCTGTCTTCAGATGGCAAATAAACGAAGGAAGGGCAAGGAGTCGGTGACGGAAGTAGCTACTAAAACACGTTCTTCTCGCCGTCTTATAGCGGCATCCCTCGTAATACTCCTCCTCCTCCAGCAACTGGGTACGGAGTGTAGTATACTTGTTGGGCTTGAATTGCTAGAATGTAGGGGTTTGCTTCTCCTGATGAAAGGCGACGTCGATGATATATATCTATCAATCGATGCACCGGGTGGACATATAAACCATGAGGCGAAATATCGTACCACACACACTTAAATAGAATTGCTCGGCACTTTGTTTCTCCCGGATAGTCTAGTTCTAAGACCTCCTGCAGCATTCTGTAATAGACAACTTCTTCTGGTTCCCCAGCACTAGCTTTGACACACACACCACAATTTATCTTTTTCTTACCAACGGCATG
This sequence comes from Linaria vulgaris, assembly GCA_948329865.1. Classification (NCBI taxonomy): domain Eukaryota; kingdom Viridiplantae; phylum Streptophyta; class Magnoliopsida; order Lamiales; family Plantaginaceae; genus Linaria; species Linaria vulgaris. The sequence goes on from OX415250.1 coordinate 101,215,762, forward strand.
CTCCTCCATGTGAAAACGAAGACCGTTAATTCTATAACCATTGTGCGAATGTACATTGTAATTCGGACCATGCCCCAACGAACGTAACGCGGATCTCCGCTGAATCGACTTGACATCACTATTTTTTTTGAACCACCAAACAAATTTAGTATTGCGTTTCTGGTGAATCTGATTAGCACTCAATCCAACGCACATCTGCTCGTCAAATAACCTGTTACACAAATAATGAGGTGTTTAATATGTCAACAATTGAGTAGATTTTTTTGCCCGTTGAAAAGTAATTAATCCACAACAATAACTAATATCGTACCGTAGGTAGGGTCCACTTCAATACAATTGAGAAGAATATACAACCGTGCCAATCGATACTCATCTCTCGATAAATGTATGTCATTAGCTTTACGAATAGTGTCTCCGGATGCCTGAAACACTGAAATTTGTAAAGACAAACTTGGATCGGCCCTAGTTTCATTCCGTTCAACCGATTTGCTCTAGTTTCAACATCATGTTTGAAGTAATGAGAAGTAAACTTTGTCAGCTCCGAAGTAAGATATGCTTGAGCAATAGAGCCCTCAACTCGCGCCTTGTTGCCGACAAAATTTTAAATTCGAACATTGGCCTAAACAATGTCATGAAATAGAAAAAAATGAGCTCTGGCAAATTACAACAATAGTGTAACGATAATTTATGTATATATAAATTTAGTTTTGTTACCTTTCGAAGGGATACATCCATCGGTATTGCACTGAACCACCCACCTTTGCCTCCCAGGGAAGATGTATAGCCATTAGCCAAATGCTCCATAGAGTCAAAAAAGTTGAAGGAAAAATTTGCTCTAACTTGCACATCGTCTCCACAATGGTTGTCTCGAGGTGCTCTATTTGAGATTTGCGAAGAACAGTAGCACACAAAGATCTAAAGAAGTTACTAAATTCTACAAGTGTATCCCACAATGTATCTTCTAAGAACCCACGAAAAGAAATTGGAATAAGGCGTTGCATGAACACGTGACAATCATGACTCTTCATCCCTGTCACCCGGAGGTGTTACATATGTACACAACGGGATATGTTAGAAGAGTAACCTTCTGGAAATCTCAACTCACACAACCATTCACAAATTAGCCTCTTCTGATCTTTAGTAAGACAATATTTTGCCTTCCGCTTGTAATCTCGAATATACATTTTGCCTTACTTTGTGACGACTCGCCTACATTTTTATTTTCATGCCTCGAAGATGCGCCCGACTCTCCATGTGCAATCCATACCATAAATTGGGAAATAAATCCCCACGAGTAAAGATGTCTAAAAATAACGTCCCTTGTAAAAAGTGTAGCGTTTGTACATTTAGAACATGGACATTTAACTTTTCTTCCCGAATAACGTTGTGAGAATGCATAATTAAGGAAATACTCAACACCAACCTCAAAATGCTCGATCAAATTACCATCATCATCAAGTCTATCATACATCCAACTTCGAACGCCATTGTTAAACATAGTTACAATCTAATAACAAAGATAAATAAACTATATTACGATATATTTCATAAAATCTTACAAAACGATAACAACAACTAGTGAAATAATAGCAAAATAAGTTAGAAACTAAAACATACCTTGTAAAGACGTTTCAATTCATGAATTGAGCATAAAAGAGTGAAATGAAAAAAAAAACCAAAAGAAGAAGTTTCAAGTACGTAATATTGCAAATGAGGAAGAATGTATAAGACTATCTGTATGAAGAACTCAATGATTGCCATTTTTTGTCTACATTAGCAATGAGAACAACATTTTTGGTTCCCATTGCTTCAGATTGGAGCAGATTCGTGGCTTATAGCTATACCATACGAAATTGGTGGCTCACACTCTTCTCAAATTTGTGTGGGTCACCTTTAGGATAAGATTAATTAATTTAATCATATTTAATAATAATGTTGGTCAATTGTAAAATTATGATTATGTTTCTTTTCTTTGGATATATTCAAAGGGGATAAATGTAATTCCACTAACATTCAAAATCAACTCCAAATCTTTTTTTTAATACCATTACTTTCAAAACACTAACTAGAAAAATCTCGTCCAAATCGGAATAACGAAATACAGTAAATAAAATTTGATGAGAAAAATATAAATATGGAAAAGTTAAAAAACATCTCCGAATTCCAAATTATTTTACCGGTGCATTCAAAATGCTAAGTAGGTGTGCCGTTTCAAATCCCGTCCAAATCGGAGTAACGAAATACGGTAAATAAAATTTGATGAGGAAAATATAAATATGGAAAAGTTAAAAAACATCTTCAAATTCCAAATTTTTTTCACCGTTGCATTCAAAATGCTAAGTAGGTGTGTCATTTCAAATATCGACCGAGTCGGAGTAACGAAATACGATAAATAAACGTTGGGGAAGAAAATTTAAATATGGAAAAATTATTAAACATCTTCGAATTCCATTTTTTTTCACCGGTGCATTCTAAACGCTAAGTAGGTGTGTAATTTCAAATATCGGCAAAATCGGAGTAACGAAATACGTTAAACGAACATAATAATATAAACACTATATCTCTCTTCAATCCTAAACACTAAACCCTAAACCCTAAATCATTAACCCTAAACCCTAAACCCTATACAACACACTTTACATGTCTAAAATCGTATTTTCTTACATAGAGGTTGTTACACACCTTCGATCCTAATTTTTTTTTCATCATACAATATCTTATGGAAAATTAGTGTGTCCTCAAATTTTTTGTGGTAAATGGAGTTACGAAAGTCGTTTGAAAAAGTATTGGGGAAGAAAGTGTAATTATGCAAAAGATGCAAAACAACTTCAAATTCTATTTTTTTAACCACTATTTTCACAACACTAACGAGACATGCGCATTTAAATTTTATAAAAAAACGGAGAAACAAAACACGTTAAAAAATTATTTGTGGTCAAAAATGTAATTATAAAATTTAATAAGTTAGTGGACCAATTAGCAAAGGAAACCAATATTTCTGGCAATGGGAACTAAAACTTCGTTCATGTTGCAGATACACCTCTATATATACCAGTCCATTTCACTCACATTCCACATCTTCTATTCTTCTTCCTTTCACAGCGTGCGGCCATTACCAATCCTTCAAGGTTTTTTTCTTTCAACTTTCTTAATTCATCTCCTCCATCTCCTTTTCATCTCTATCTTCAACTAACGTTTTATCTTGTAGGTGAAGCTTACAAAATGGTCAAGAACAAGATGAAACCAAACCGAAATTGAAGAGGTTAAGAAGAAGATGAAGCCAAAAACCGAAATTTTGTGGTGAAGAAGAAGATGAAATCAAAGATGTCTTGTATATATACAATTCATTGTTATAATTTGTGTTGAGTTGTTGTATGTAACATTCTTCAATTCCTCATAAATTTCTTTTGTATTGTATGGTTTTTATTTTTACACATTATTCCTATTAAATGTGATAAACCTTAAATTCATATTCTAACAATACAACAAACTTTGTGGGGATTATAGTTTGAGATAAAATGATTTTACACCAAATAATCAAATTTCAGAAAATACAATCATATTAAAAATACAAATAAATTAGAATTTAAAATTAAGAAATAGCACCATTTTCTTACACCATTCAAAAGTTTTTGAATCAACCAAAAAAAAATAATAGGCGCCACTTTCTTACACCAAACTGAAAATCTTGAATCAAATAAATTGAAAAAGGCGCCATGATTTCCCACAAAAAGAAAAAATTGAAAATTTTGAATTTTGAGTGAAAGTTGATGGATTTCCGCCAAATTTTTGAAAAACTTTCAAAACAGCAATAGGAACGAAAGTTTTGTTCCCACATTCATTCCTGTACTGTTGATAGTCTCAAGATGGGTCCCTCTGATTGAGTAAATGGAACCAAAGTCGTGGTTCCCATGACTAATTAAAGGCAATAGCCTTAAAGTAATGAGAACCAAAATATCGTTCCTATAAGGCAAGGGGAACCAAAATTTGCTTTAACGAAGCATTTGGTTCCCACACGTAATGGAAACAAAACTCCGTCGTTCCCATGGATAATGGGAACCAAATACTTCGTCCCCATGGCAATCGCTACCAGGGTAAAGGAAACGGACGCTTTGGTTCACAATTTCCGTTCCCGTTGGTCTTTGGGAACGAAAATAGGGATATTGGAAACCATTTTCGGAGTCCCCGCTGTGAAGTTTTCTTGTAGTTTTGAGGCAATATACTGTTATAAAAGTGAAGTGGTTTATTTAAGCTAATAGAATACTTTTCGTCAATTAATCATTCCTAAATTATAGGATTCGATCAATTTTCATCAATCAAATATTCATTCCAACTAAGTATTTTGACGAATTATATGTTTTAAAAAGGTAAATATATTGTTATTCTTTTTATGACTTATAATTGACTATTCAACTGCTAATTCATAATTTATATATGTATGCGTAACACTTTTTTTTAATCATATGCGTAACACTTTGAAAATAACAAATATGATTAAACTAAATGACATGAAAATCCTTATTAAAAAGTAAAGTTTGACGTAAGAGTACACGTGAACTTAAGTCATAATTAAAAGCCAGCAAAATCATTTCATCATTCTTTTGTACAAAAAGAATTAGCAGTAAAAACTTTATCTGAATAAAAACGTATAAATTTTATATATTATTTTCTTATAACTCCTTTATTTCCATTTTACTCTCTTAAACCAGCTACATATATAGAACCAAAATAATTCTAGCACTCTATTAAAATTAACATTTAATTATATTTTCTTTGAATGAAATATATAAAGTATATATAAACTGTTTTTGATAAATTAGGCGCATATATATAAAGTAAGGGGGAAAAAATATAAAAGTCAATAATAAATGTGAAAAGACAAACAAAGTTTACTTCCGACATACTTCTGTTTATATTGAGAAAAGAGCAATCAATATATTCGACCCTTTACTAATTAAAAATTAAATAGATATAGAAAGTTGTTTTAATTGTTGATTAGAAGTTAATTAATGTATGTAATAAAATTCTTTGACTATAGAGGATAAATTAGGTAGTTTAAAAATATTGCTTTGTCAACAACATTTCTTGCTCTGACAATATCGCTAGCCTATTTTATATGGGGTTCTTTTAATTCTCCGTTCAATTTATAATACGTGTAATTAAGTTCCGTACGTAGCGAAAGTTTAATGCAAAAGATAAAGCTTTATCTAATAAAGACACATAATTCAAAAAATAATATTTTGGAAACTTGTGTCACAGGTTGGCTTTTACCTTTGTTAGTGTCTGTGTTAGTGACTTGGTGTACCTGACGTGGGTATGAGTATGACAAGTATATTTAAAATGTCTACGTACCTTGCATGCTCTCCTGTGTATGATATCTTAGTCAAGGCTACTAAAAATTAAACAAAGAAAAAAGTAGTTATTTAATTATGGCCAGCTCTTTTCTTTATTCAACAAAGTAAAAGTAGTCACTAACTTGCTCTACAGATCCAACTCGTTTCGTTATTCTTTCACAAATTGTGGCCATTAAATTAATACTTAATCACCCTAATGTTTGGTAAAATGAAAGCAATTGGATACTTGTTCTTCCATTTTGCCAGTTTTTCACTAATTTCACTTATAAAACAAATAAAACAGCTTACTATTTCCCTATGTACGTATTTGCAGCTAGTTTCCGATTAATTACACTCTGGAATTAGGCCAATTCCTTGAGATCCCAATCCTCTTCAAACCAAACCATATATAATTAACTTAAGCAATTTATGTAAAAATAACTGAATCAACCCTCTGATTTTTTTTTTTTTTGAGAGAACAATCAACCCTCTGATTTCAATTTACAAAGTACACTTTGAAATGATAAAATCCAAATACTATTATGTTCATATTTTTCGTAAGCTATCCGAATTTATAAGTCTAATTAATCCCGAGAAACGCATATGCTCCGTGTGCAGCGGCGCATTAATCTCTCTCAGTGCAAGAATGTCAATATGCTCCTGTCTTTTCCAAAATTCCCAAAAACAAAATATTATAATTATTAGATGCCCTTTAATTTAATAGAATCTTCAGTCGATAGAAGGTTCCAACCGCAAAAAAACAAAACTTATCAGCGTAGTGGTAGTAGTGAATTTCAAACTCAAATTCAAAGCACAACACGGTCCCAAATACTTGTAATGTTGTGCACTTCATGTTGGATCATAAATCCAATGATGTTGGATCGTTAATCCAACGTTGGACTTATATGCAAATAATTGTGAAATGCAGTACATCGTAAATTATAGCCCAACTAAAAGTGATCTAAGGTTACGGTTAATTTGGGCTTAATGTATCTTAAAGGGTGTGGGCCTTAAATGTGTAGAGACTGTAGTAGCTTGGACTTACAATGATGGGCTGAAGCCCAAGTTACAAAGCTAGGGCATTATGTCTTAGTATATAAAGGTGGTCTTGGTCCCCAAGTCACAGAAGTCACATTCTTTTCTATATCCCGTCAATAGATAGAGCAAGAGAGAACTTAAGGAACTCTCAATTGGGGCTTGTGCTGATTTGGAAGACTAACCACGCTATTTATCAATCAATCAATCGCTATGGAATCCGGTACGCTTCCGCTATCTTATCTCTATTGAATCTCGATAGTTTAACATGATGTTTACGGTTTACGTGTGATGATTTCACCGATATATGCGTTAAGAACTTACAAGTGGTATCAAGAGCCTCTTCATGTTAAATTATTGGGATAATTGTTTATCCATGATTGATTGTATAATTCTCGAATTTGATTATTGCTGTGTTTGAAATCTGATTTGAGAATATGGTGAATAACTTCTGTTATGTGCGTGAAAGAAAGAAGAAAAATTTTGCGTGTGTATTTGCGAAAAAGAGAACCGGTGTTTAACGCCGGCGATTTGGTGAACAGAAGGACCGCCAAGGTCCGTACAGTAAAGAGACGTGGTCCGGCGACCACGGTCGGCGTCGTGGCAGCGGCGATTCCGCCGCCGCTGCTGCAAATCGGAGAAAGCTTTTTAAAGTTTTTTTTAAGTTTTAGAAATCAGTTTTTCTTTCAAATAATTGAGTTTTAAAAATAAAATAATAAATTAAGGGTACTGCCGGCGGTATCTCCGACCGCCGGCGTCAGGTCATCGTCGCCGCCTTTGAGGCGGCGACGGGAAAGTAAAGCAGCGGGACTGGTTTCCCACTGCTTGAGGGCTGCAGAACCCTACTGGTTCTGCAGCAGTTCAGTTAATGGGCCCAGTTTCTGGGCCCAATTGGTTTTTGGCAGCTATTTTTTTTTTTAAAGAAATTATTGGGCTGTTGGGCCCAATTTCGAAAACACCTTAAAAAAAAAAATATATATATATATATATATATTTGTGGGCTCTTATTGGGCCATTGTATAAAGTTAAAGAGTTTTGACCCACAACCATTTTTTTAAAATTTAAAGTTTTGTTTATTTAAAAACAAAAAAGGTTAGTTGCGGATGAAGCTTACGGGATCCGGGTCAGGTCTGACCCGGCTCATACCCGACTGGGTCAAAGTCAACGCGGTCAGCCTTTGACCGTTGACTTTGGCATTGACTACAAAAAAAAAAATAAAAATTTAAAGGTTTGATTTATGTGCGCAAATTAAATTCACATGTTGGGATATTGTATGTACTTTGAAATTAGTTGATGGAAATAACATGTTGCAAAAGTAACCTCTCTTGTTGAAATTGACTTTATTTCAAAGTATAAATGGTTTTGTGTATGTAACTTATGTAAATGTCCATCGGCCAAAAGGAAGATCGATGTTTATCAGAATTGCATGCATATTTGCAGTAGTAAGCTTGTGATGATTATGTGGTTTTGCATGTGAACATAATATCGGCTAAAAGTAGAGTTGTGTTCGACATTTATTATCAAAGTTTATTTATTGCTTCAAGATATCACTTACAAGTTAATGTTCGGTCAAAGATAGAATGTTGATGGAGTTACGATATCTTGAGATGGGATTTACCCTTGTTTGAATTTATTTTGCCTAAAGTCTTATGTGAGCTTGTTTGGTTGTTTATTGTTTTATGTTCAGTTAATGCTCCTGCTAATATCACTGCCAACATTAATTCCATTCCTATGTTAAATGGCTCTAACTTCAAATCATGGAAAGAGAACTTACTCATTGTTCTCGGTGTCATGGATCTCGACTATGCGATAAGGGAAAAATCTCCCGCCGCTCTTACAGATAAGAGTACCTCTGATGAGAAAAAGGATAAAGAGAGGTGGGATAAATCGAATCGCATGTGTGTGATGATCATGAAGAAAGCCATTCCAGAAGCCTTTAGAGGCACTATGTCTGAGGATATTACTACGGCAAAAGAGTTCTTAGAGGATATTGAGAAAAGGTTTGTCAAGAATGAAAAGGCTGAAATTGGTACACTCTTGACAAGCTTGACCTCAATGAGGTATAAAGGCAAAGGCAATATCAGGGAGTACATCCTAGAGATGTCTCATCTTGCTTCTAAGTTAAGGGCACTTAAGCTTGACCTCTCTGAGGGCTTGCTAGTCCATCTGGTTTTGATATCTCTTCCTATCCAGTTTAGCCAGTTTAAGGTGAGCTATAATTGTCAAAAAGAGACTTGGTCTCTAAATGAGCTCATCTCACACTGTGTTCAAGAAGAGGAAAGGCTTAAGCAAGATAAGACAGAAAGTGCCCATTTTGCATCAACCTCTAAGGACAAAGGACAAAAAAGGAAAAAGGGTAAGGAAGCTGCAGTCACAGCACCACAGGTGAAACAAATAAAGAAACTCTATGATTCACAACAGAAATCAAATGATTCAGAGAGTAAGGCTTGTTTCTTCTGCAAGGGTGAAGGGCATCAAAAGAAGCAATGCACCAATTACCATGCTTGGCTTGCCAAGAAAGGTATGCTTCTTAATTTAGTTTGCTCTGAGGTTAATTTACTTTCAGTACCTAGACACACGTGGTGGATAGATTCTGGTGCAACCACTCACATCAGTGCGTCTATGCAGGGATGTCTTTACAGCCGAAAGCCAAATGATGGTGAAAGATACATCTACGTGGGCAATGGCAAGACAGTTGAAGTTGAAGCAATAGGGAAATTTAGATTATTATTAAAGAACGGTTTTTATTTGGATCTTAATGAGACTTTTATTGTACCGTCTTTTCGACGGAATTTGATTTATGTTTCTGTTTTGGACAAATCCGGTTATTCTTGTTCATTTGGGAATGGATTATTTAGTTTGTTTCATGATTCAAAATTGGTTGGTTCCGGTTCTTTATCTTGTTATGATAATCTTTATTTAATTGAGACAATTGCTTCAACTAATGAATCCCTGTTATCGAAATCTCGATGTACTAAAAGAAAATTAACTTGTGAGAATTCAGCTACGTTATGGCACAAGAGATTAGGTCACATCTCCAAAAGGAGAATAGAGAGACTTGTGTCAGACAAAATTCTCGACCCCTTAGATTACACAGACTTTAATATTTGTGTTAATTGTATAAAGGGAAAGCAAACTAATAAAAGGAGATTTGAAGCCAATAGGACAACAGACGTCTTAGAACTTATTCATACAGACATTTGTGGACCATTTCCTACTTCTGCATGGAATGGTCAACAATACTTTATTACGTTCATAGACGACTATTCTAGATATGGCTACTTATATCTCATTCATGAAAAGGCACAGTCATTGGATGTGTTCAAAAGTTTTAAAGCTGAAGTTGAGAATCAACTCAATAAAAGAATTAAAAACGTTAGATCTGATCGTGGTGGTGAATACTATGGTAGATATGACGGTTCAGGTGAACAACGTCCAGGACCTTTTGCTAAGTACCTAGAGGAATGCGGTATCGTCCCACAGTACACTATGCCGGGTTCGCCCACTATGAATGGTGTTGCTGAAAGACGAAATAGAACTCTTAAGGACATGGTAAGAAGTATGATTACTCATTCTACCTTACCAGAAAGACTCTGGGGCGAAGCACTTAAGACTGCAGCATATATCCTTAACAGGGTACCAACTAAAGCAACTATAAAAACCCCTTTTGAACTTTGGACGGGCAAAAAGCCTAGTCTTAAGCATTTTCACATATGGGGATGTCCAGCTGAGGCAAAGGCTTATAAGCCAAATGAGAAGAAACTGGATGCAAGAACAATTAGTTGTTACTTTATTGGGTACTCTGAAAGGTCCTACGGGTATAAGTTTTATGATCCCACAAACAGGTCAATTTTCGAGACAGGAAATGCTAGGTTTCTTGAGGATGCTGAGTTTGCGGGGGGAGATACAGCTAGAAACATTGCTTTTGAAGAGGAATATATCAATATTCCCGTGGGTGTCATTAACTTAGACCAGGGACTTGTCCCTGATCCAGTTGATGACACAATAGATCAAGACAATGTTGAAGAAACTACCCCGCAAAACATTATAGAAGAACAAACTGAAGCACCTCAAGAACCAATGCCATTAAGAAGATCCACTAGAGAAAGAAGAAATGCAATGCCAGCTGATTACGTTGTATTTCTTCAAGAACATGAGGTAGACATTGGAGTGATGGATGATGATCCTATCAACGTTCGTCAAGCCATGGAAAGTTCTAACTCTCATAAGTGGACTGATGCCATGAATGAAGAAATTAAGTCAATGAAAGACAATGACGTATGGGATCTCGTCCCATTGCCTAAAGGTGCGAAACCTATTGGTTGCAAATGGATATTTAAGACCAAAAGGGATTCGAAAGGCAATGTGGAGAGGTATAAGGCTCGTCTTGTCGCAAAGGGCTTTACACAAAAGGAAGGCATCGATTATAAAGAGACTTTCTCTCCAGTTTCAACGAAAGACTCTTTCAGAATTATAATGGCACTAGTAGCGCATTTTGACCTTGAGCTACATCAGATGGACGTAAAGACAGCGTTTCTCAATGGTAACATTGAGGAAACGATTTATATGGTGCAACCAGAAAACTTTGTGTCGCAAGATACAGAGAATATGGTATGCAAACTCAAGAAATCCATCTATGGCCTCAAGCAAGCATCTCGGCAATGGTATTTCAAATTTCATCAAGTAATTATCTCGTTTGGTTTTGAGATGAATCTAGTCGATGAGTGCATATACCATAAGTTCTGTGGGAGTAAACATATCTTTCTGGTTTTGTATGTCGATGACATCTTGCTTGCCAGCAACGATATAGGCTTATTGCATGAAACCAAGAAATTTCTAGATAGAAACTTTGAGATGAAAGATCTTGGTGAAGCATCTTTTGTGTTGGGAATCCAAATACATAGAGATCGTTCTCAGGGTATTCTTGGATTATCACAAAAGGCCTATATTGAAAAAGTTCTCAAAAGGTATGGCATGCAAGGATGCAAACCAGGAAATACCCCTGTAGCTAAGGGAGATAAGTTTAGCCTCAGTCAGTGTCCTAAAAATGAGTTTGAGCAAAAGGAAATGGAGAAGATCCCATATGCCTCAGCAGTTGGGAGTCTAATGTATGCTCAAGTTTGTACGCGTCCGGATATTGCGTATATTACAGGAATGTTAGGCAGATATTTAAGCAATCCAGGAACCGAGCATTGGACAGCAGTCAAACGGGTCTTGAGATATTTACATAGAACAAAAGGTTACATGCTCACATATAGGAAGTCGGATCAGCTTGAGATCGTTGGGTATACCGACTCCGATTTTGCTGGATGCCAAGATAGTATGAAGTCTACATCAGGCTACATCTATATGCTAGCCGGAGGAGCTGTCTCTTGGAAGAGTGCTAAGCAGTCTCTTATAGCATCTTCTACCATGGCAGCAGAATTTGTTGCATGCTACGAAGCATCCAATCACGGGGTATGGCTGCGAAACTTTGTCACGGGACTGCGAATAGTGGAGAGTGTTGCAAGACCTCTTAAATTATTTTGTGACAATAAATATGCGGTTCTATATTCCAACAACAATAGGAGCTCGACAAAGTCGAAGCACATAGACATCAAGTTCCTCGTTGTTAAAGAAAGAGTTCAGAGTAATCAGTTGTCTATCGAGCACATTGGCACAAACTCCATGGTTGCGGATCCGCTAACTAAGGGACTACCACCCAAAGTGTTTCATGAGCACACTGCTCGTATGGGTGTGATATCAGTAGAGGATATTTGGTTTTAGTGGGAGTTTGTAATTTAGTTGCTTTTCTTATCATAGACATTATTCAGTTGTTACAGTTTAAGGATTTTTTGAAGTTATTTTCTGCAGAAATAAAGTTATTTTGTTGCTTATACTCTGATTTTGGTATGGTTTGATCTCACTAAAGTTAAGGGTGGACCAGTTGGAAACAGACATGTTAAGATCACGTTACATGAAGTTTTCATGCTACACATCCACATCATGATCTATGTCGTTCAATTGTATTGGCATATGTGACTGTTGTTGGGTCGAGTCACGATTCATAGAGACAAAGACCCCTTCAATCCTATGTTGGTATGATTGATGGACGAGATTGGTTATAGATACATTCAGTGATGATAGTAAAGTTGCGCAATCCAGTTATTCTTGCAAATCATAATTATAAGGTTGTGCATATAGTCCAAGTGGGAGATTGTTGGATCATAAATCCAATGATGTTGGATCGTTAATCCAACGTTGGACTTATATGCAAATAATTGTGAAATGCAGTACATCGTAAATTATAGCCCAACTAAAAGTGATCTAAGGTTACGGTTAATTTGGGCTTAATGTATCTTAAAGGGTGTGTGCCTTAAATGTGTAGAGACTGTAGTAGCTTGGACTTACAATGATGGGTTGAAGCCCAAGTTACAAAGCTAGGGCATTATGTCTTAGTATATAAAGGTGGTCTTGGTCCCCAAGTCACAGAAGTCACATTCTTTTCTATATCCCGTCAATAGATAGAGCAAGAGAGAACTTAAGGAACTCTCAATTGGGGCTTGTGCTGATTTGGAAGACTAACCACGCTATTTATCAATCAATCAATCGCTATGGAATCCGGTACGCTTCCGCTATCTTATCTCTATTGAATCTCGATAGTTTAACATGATGTTTACGGTTTACGTGTGATGATTTCACCGATATATGCGTTAAGAACTTACACTTCAAACTTTCAACCTCAAACCTTCCAAAAGCTATCAGACAATGATGTTGATTTGTTCCATCATATAATCACAAGAAAATAAACTCACTTTTTCGTGTCAGAATTAGTAATTGCCTTTCACATATATGTACTCCGTTGCTCGTATTTGATTCCCTTAATTATATATTCTTGTGAGGTTTGACTTATGGCAATTTGGTTGTCATGGAACTTACGTACTTTTCCTCTCTGCGTATGTATATGTCATTAATCCTGATGTATGCTTGCCTGAATTTTTTGGAATCGCCTTTCAGTTTCTTAGCAAGCAAATCAGAATTTTATGGTAAGTTAAAGTTGTAAAACCATGTTTAAGTCAAGTTACATACTAATTCATATCTTCTAAGTTGTGGGTGTTTGTAGCTTAAAAGAACTGTTTGTGTGGTATTAATATTAGCCTGTTAACAATATACTTTAAGATTGTGTTTGCAAATTCTTGACAAAACAGAACTCTAAGTCATTTTTTTTGTTTGAATAACGTATGAGGTATATTTGTAAACGTATAGCTATTTTCTTTTTGCCTAGTTGTAATTTCTTTTAGTATTATAGCACATGTTTATAAATATTTCTTACGGTTGAAGTATCATTTCGGATAAAAGTTAAATTTATATATAGCTAGATCGAAAAATCATTCATTATTATTTTTTCTTCAATGCTTTGTTATGACACAATATGATATTAATAACATTGAAAACTAATTGATACGGCCCAAGATGACGGTCGTAGGGTTTACTTATTAGGAAATTAGTTTATTAAGTTATGTTATTCTTATATTAGGAGTCTTATATTAGTCTTAGATTAGGAAACTTTATTTAATTAGAGTAGTATTAGAATTCTATTTCCTTTAGTAGTCTATGTTTATTTTGTTTAGTTTTATTAGTATAAATAGTCCAAGTCTTGTAACTTTTTATTCATTCAGAAAATAAGTAAAAGTTTAGTTATCTTAAATTTAGTCCCTCTTCTCTTCTAAATAATTCTTGGAGCTCGTTCTAGCTCGAATAGAACCCTATCCCTAACAATTGGTGCTCTCGTTGAAAGTAACAATTGGTGCTTTCATCTTTTGAACTCACTATATCAAAAAAAAAAAAAACAAATCATGGATGTTTTGCTCTCCAAGACACCCAATTTCATGGAATCGTTCTCTAAAATATCAAAAATGGCAGAAGAAATAAGAATTGACTACAAAGATATGTCTTGCCGAGCAGAAGCAATAAGAATTGACTACAAAGAGATGTCTCGCCGGGTCGATCGTATGTCTGCCTTATTGTCAAAGATTGAAAGAGATTTGAGTGCATGTTCACAAAATCCTCCACCGCTACAACTGCCGCCTCCACCGCCACCAACATCGCCGCCGTCGTCAACAATCTGCAACACTCAAGATCTTGATTTTGAAGTTTTGTTCGAAAAACCAAAGGAGTCCACAAAACTTAAGACCAACGTGGAAATTCTGAGATTCAACGTCAACAGGGCAATCTTACCACAACCTCATATTACAACTAAAAAATCCTTGTTTTTTCTTGCACAAAATACAAGCAATTCAAAGATGGTGAGCCATAACAACAATCTGATGGTTTTTCATGCTGGTTGTAAAGGCATAGTGACTATGAATTGGAGAAAACGGAAAAAAGGTATTGACGACAAGACCCTGTTAAGGGGGAAGGATTGATACGGCCCAAGATGACGGTCGTAGGGTTTACTTATTAGGAAATTAGTTTATTAAGTTATGTTATTCTTATATTAGGAGTCTTATATTAGTCTTAGATTAGGAAACTTTATTTAATTAGAGTAGTATTAGAATTCTATTTCCTTTAGTAGTCTATGTTTATTTTGCTTAGTTTTATTAGTATAAATAGTCCAAGTCTTGTAACTTTTTATTCATTCAGAAAATAAGTAAAAGTTTAGTTATCTTAAATTTAGTCCCTCTTCTCTTCTAAATAATTCTTGGAGCTCGTTCTAGCTCGAATAGAACCCTATCCCTAACACTAATTTTAATTAAAGTTATTGTTAGCATCCCAAAATTTATATATTTAAAAGCAACGTAACTTCCACCAACTAATTTGACACAACAACTGTAAAGTGCTCCCAAAAAGTTCCTCATATAATCACCTATATATATTTCGAACACAGGATCCGATCTCAAATTCATTTTCTAAAAAAGAGAAGGCTTATACCAAATGTATATATAAAATGATTAATTCGGTACTATATTTTAAAGTTTTTACTAGGGTTTTTGTAGGCGATTTTTGGCGGATGAGCACAAAAAATCCAACATATCCAAGTTTAGCGGGTTATCAATTTTTCAAACCGTGCGGGTGCATTTATTTTGCAGCCCATGCGGGTTGCGGTAGGGTGGGTGGCGGGTTTTAAGGCTAGAAAAAAAGAACAAAAAAATATGAAAAAAATATGGTTTATATGATTATTTATATATAAAAAAAAACAACCATGTAACACTAAGGTAGTGTTTGCAAACTCTTATAAAAGTTATAATTAGCTTTTTATTTGAATGTGTTATTTTGTAGTGTTTGCAAATCTAGCTTTTTCGGTTACACAATTTCTTTTAAGCTAAAAAATCTCACAATCTTAAGGGGGTGTTTGCAAGAGCTTATGAAAGCTTCATAATTTTTACTTAGCAGTGAGTGTCTGCAAATGTATTTTTAAAAGTTACTTAAAGCAGTTAAAATAGTTTTGTAGTGTTTGCAATAACTAATGAAAAATAGCTTTTGAATTATTTAACATATACACGATGTTAATGTTTCACTCTTACTTACACAATGATGGTTATATTAAAAATAAATAATTTAAATTTTAATATAATTAAATTAATATATACGCTTATTACGTTACATTGCACAATTTATTCGGTGTAAGCATTTATTTTTAGAAAGTATAACTTTATTTGAATGATGTTAATATAATTATGGCATACAAGTTGTTGTTAAGTAAAAAGGACTAAAATCTCTTCTTTTTAATTATTAACTTTTCTTTCATTGTTTTTTATTATTAATTTATTACTCTTAAAAATGAGTATTAACTTTAAATTTGAACTTCTACTTTTGCACTAGAGTTTGCAAACACCACCTAAAAATAAGTACTCACACAAAGAAAACTATAGTATTCTAGACATATAACTTCTTTATTTACAATATAATATAACCCAATTACTTACTAATATATATATATATATATATATATGTGTGTGTGTGTGTGTGTGTTGAAAATAACTTGATATGAATGAGACAATGACACCCTCACTTCAATCGTGTAAGAATATTCAACTCGTAAATTTGAAGACATCAATTAGCAATTGAAGTATAAAAGATTTAGAGTAATATACTAGGAATAGAACTATAAAACAAAATATTCTCATCAACAAATTATCTAAACATGTTTATTGTAATTTCATCTCTCATTTATTTACTATTAGAAGCTTATGGTAGAAAAAGATATGCGGATGAAGCGGGTGGCGTGCGGGTGACAAGGTAAACCCACCACCTGACCGACGATGAGCGGGTTGCCACAAAACGAACCCGCTTACATGTGCAAAAAAAAAAAAAAACCATGGCGGGTGTGAGTAAGAACAAGCGGGTCGGGAGGGTGAGCGGGTTTTTTAATGCCCCTAGTTTTTATTGTCGTCTTTGTGATATGATGCAAAGAAAATCAACCAATATTATAAAATTAAATTTTGTAGTTGTTGGCTTTTTTCAATGATGGGGAATCCCCCATCACAAAAGACAAAAATGGAGAGAATGGGGCTCAGGATAGACCAATTCAATTACAAAAGGAGGCCCAGGAGGCTAAATTGTGGGCCGTTAAATTATAAGATCGTTGAATAAAGGAGAATTTCCATTTTGGCCAGCAGGCCTAAAATTTGCGGATTTCTTCAATGAAAGACTTGGTCGGCCAGTCCATGATCTATGATGGGTCATTAATCATTTGGATAATTCTCAAACGGTCTGATTCAAAAAGAATTTTCTTCTTTTTGTGTGTGTTGGACCACAAGCATGCTTCAAGGATGGCCCTTCCTTCTGCAGAATATGAATCCAGGCAGGGATCTGAGTTAGCAGTTGAGAAAAGGATGGATCCTTTGGGGTTTCTGCAAATAACAGCTATACAGAGCAGTTTGCATTATGTGCAACATCTGTATTGATTTTGATCCATTCCAAAGGAGGCCTTTTTAGAGTGTTCATAGAATTAGCTGCCTTGAGAACTTGCATTTGTGCTTTGACTTTGGCTTGAAGAGCTGCTTTGTTTCAATAATTGTTGTGAGTTTGGGGGCAGTAATGCTCTCCTTGGAGTGTAAAATTTTGTTTCTATTAAACCATATCTTCTCATTGCAATGACACACAAAAGACTAAACTCCAGGTTAGCATTTCCATCATAAGGAGCTGGAAATCTGCATGTAAGCACAAAAATGATCCAATCAGTAATATTCATATTAGCAAATTGATTTAAATTACATGACCATTTAGAGGTCAACATGATGGATTTGGCATAGTTGCATCTAAGAAAAATATGCTCCATAGTTTCAGCTTCACAAGAACAACTAGGATGGGAGACAGCAAAAATAGCAAACAGTTTGTTAAGCCTAGTGCTTGTGGGAATGATGTCAGCAGAGCATCTCCACAAGAAGGTTTTGAATATGTTCTGAATATTTGCTTTCCATATAAGCTTCCATATATGAGGAGGATTAGTAGACGTAACAGCTTCAGTGAGAGATAAGAAGGCTTTTTTGGTAGAGTAGACCCCTGACTTGGAGGGAGTCCAAATGAGAGAGGGGAACTCAGGAGATTAAGCTATTGGAATTTTGAAAATCTCTCTTATGGTATTCAAGTTGAACACTTTTTGAAGAATATCAATGTTCCATTGGCCAGTTTTCTGGGATATGAGATTAGAGATAAAGTCAATAGAGTTTAGAGGAACAACAGGGTTGGCAAGAGGGGAGGGGATGAAAGAAGGTATAGAAGGAACCCAAGGATTAGACAGAGGAGATAAAGAGGAGGAGAGGGTAGTATTGTAGCAAGCACTAGAAATAATGTGATCTCTAAGATTAAAGAGATCCTTCCATATCCAAGAGGGCCTCGAGGTGACAGGCTCCATAGTAAGAAAGTTCTTGTCTTTAACATACTTGGACCTAAGAAGTTGAACCCATAAGAAATCAGAGTTGTTTGCAATGTGCCAGGTGAGCTTACAGATCATAACATTGTTATGATCTTTCATTCCTTAGGCCTAGACCACCTTGATATTTAGGTTTGCAGATAGCGTCCCAGCTTTTCAAAGGAAGGATATTTTTATTGGCATTCTCTCCCCAGAAAAATCTCAACATGAGACTATCCATCTTAGAGCATAAGTTAAAAGGAACGAAGAAGATGGACATAGTGTATGTTGGGAGGGTCTCAGCCACAATTTTGAGAAGAATGGTCTTACCAGCTAGAGAAAGGTTGATGCCTTTCCAACCAGAAAGCCTGGTACTCAAACCATCAAGTAAAGATAAGAGAGCAGGTTTTTTGAAAGTTGTTCTGCATAATTGCACTCCAAGATGTTTGTCTTCGTGTAGGCATTCTTTGAAATTCAGAATGTCAAGAATGGATTGCTTAGTCTCAAGAGAAGAATTAAGACTAAAATGCACAAAATATTTGGAGTAATTCATTTTTTGGCTGCTCCATTGAGCTATGGTATCAAAACAATTTTTGAATGAGAGGGCGTGTGTTTGATTAGCCTTACAGAAAACTGTAAGGTCATCAGCATAAAGCAAGTGAGTTATGGAAGGGCTCTATCTAGAAATCTTCACCCCAGAGATTTGACCTGCATTCTCATCTTTAGAGAGCAGTCTAGATATAAGATCAACATATATGATGAAGAGGTAGGGGGATAGAAGACCCCCCTATCAAATGCCTCTGGATGGTTTGAAGAAACCAAATTAGGCACTATTGATAAGAGTGCTGAAAGAGGAAGAAGAGATACAATAATTTATCCATCATATGAAGGAATCACAAAAACCAAGTTTCAAACTATCAAAAGCCTTAACCAAATCAATCTTGATGGCCATAAAAGGCTGAGGACCTTTTTTGCAGTTCAGATAGTGCATCAGTTCATGAGAAATGATGTTGTTATCTTGAATCTGTCAGGTATGTAGGCAGATTGAAGAGGAGAAACAAAGAGATGCATCAGACCTTTAAGTCTGTTGGCCAAGATTTTAGAGATACATTTATAGACCACATTACAAAGACTAATGGGTCTATATTGGTCAGTTATACTTGCATCCTCTTTTTTAGGAATGAGAGAAATAAAAGTATGATTGAATGCTATTGGCATTGGTTTATTAGATAAAAAATCCCAGACTATTTTAATAACTTCTGCACCAAGTGTTTTTTAAACAATAATGGATTAAGGCCATCAGGGCCTGGGCTAGTGTTAGAATCCATGTTAAAAATGTCTTCGTTATGTAAGCATGGGAAGGTATAGCACATAGCATGTTATTGTCATCATCAGAGATTACATTGCCAAACAGATTGTGAAGATCGGGGGGAAGGGTAAAGAGGAGCCACAATGGAAATCAGACTTCAACAAGTTAGCAAAGTAGTTCTGAAAAGAGTAACCTAGGTCACACCAAGAGGATAAAGCATTACCTGCTTCATTAATAATGAAATGAATCATGTTTATCTTACCCCCTAAATATTGTGGATAGCTGAAAAAATGTGGAGTTTGCATCACCTTCCTCAATCCATTTCTGCCTCCAAAGAGATTTGATCTTGTTCCTTATGTCATCCAGTTCAGCTTGGAGGTTTTTTCTCTTCTTGCAATGCAGCCATTGTGGTCTTTTTACCCTGGAGAACATCAATAGAACTAATGATACTTTTCATGTCAGTGAAGCAGTTACCAAATTGAGTAGTATTCCATAGGATTAAGGCTTTTTTCACAGCTTTGAAGTTTGCTAGAAGTTTAAAGGAAGGAGTAAGAGGGAGATTATGGTTCCAGGCTTTCTGGATAATTTCATGACAGGTGGAATCAAGTGACCACATGTTTTCAAATTTGAAGGGTTTTAGACCTGTTTTTGCAAGAGAACCAATGATAACGAGAATGGGTTTGTGATCTGATCCAATAGCAGGTAAGTGTTGGAGAGAAGAGTTGGGAAGCTGAGTATCCAAGGTTGGTTAGCAAAACCCCTATCAAGTCTAAGTTTGATATTGCCTTCATCAGGCATGTTATTGCTCCAGGTATATATTTTGCCATTGAAACCTAAATCTGCCAGGTTGAGATTGTTGATAGTAGAACTAAACAAACTATCAGAAGAGCTAGCAAATAGATTACAACCACTTTTTTCTTATTGAGAGAGAATAGATAGTTAAAGTCTCCCATGATCAGCCAAGGAATATCATTAGTCACTTTCAGATCTTTAATAGAGCTTCAGAAAAAAGGTTTGAGAGATTCATAGCAAGGGCAATAAATCCATGTGAAGTGCCAGATGAGAAGACAAAGAGCGAGAGAGAATTGAATCTCACAATGGATGATCCAATTAGAAGAGAAGAGAGTAGTGAGGGGGACATTTGTTGTCCATGTAAGACAAATACCACCAGAAATGCCAATAGGGGGGAGAGAGAAGAGTTAACTAGCTTGTGAGTTTTAAGAGCATTGAAGACAGGGAAAAGGTTGCTTAATTTTATTTCAGAGAGGAAGAGAACATCAGGCTTTTCAGAGTCTAGGAGCCCCTCTAAAGCCCTAATTGCCTTGGGTTGACCCAACCCTTGGCAGTTCCAAGCTATTATCCTAAGGGCCATTATTCTTTGTCCCACTCTGGGGCCTTGAATTTTTCAGTGGAGGAGTTTTGTTGCCTGATTGGGAGGATGATGCCTCTGAGATCTGAGATTTGTCTAACATAGATTTGTTAACTTCTTGAGGAGGGAAGGAATCATGTTCATGGACTTGCACAAGCTCTTTGATGGATACTGCGGAGTTTGGTTTAAAGGATCTGATGCATCTGGTAATCTTGTCTTCTTCCAAGATGACTTCCTCAATCATACTTTTTGGGTCCATGGTTTTCAGCAGATTAATTAAGGTAGGGTCTAGAAGATTAAGATCAAATGAGAGGGGATTAATATTTGTGATTATCATGGGGGCTGATTTTGCATACTAGAGATGGCTTTTTATTTGATACACAAAATAATATATTGTCAAGACCCCTTTTAAATGTATTGCAGGATATGTTACTATTTTTGTGTATGGGGGTAGGTAAAAGGCGAGAGGGGCCAGATGAGAGAGAGTGTGAAGTTGACCCCTTGTATAAAGAAGTATCAGAGGGGGAGACTTTACTGATAATAGATAATTCATCTATCAAAGGTTAAATAGATTGGACAAAAGAGATACTGGCATCTTTGGTTGACTTTACCAGAGAGAGTTAGGTGGCATGCTCAATAATTTTGTCTTGTTCAAAAAGATATTGACTATCAGATTTCCTGACAACTTGGGAGATAATTGACCAGTTGATCAGAATTATTTTTTCCATTTTGTATGCTCCTGCTAGGATTAGCACTGTTGGTAGATGGGTTAACCATGGACCACAAATAAATTCTTTAGGAGCATCTACTAAGTGGGAGATAAGATTACATACCTTCATTTTATGACCCAACTTCTCGTAGTGGTAGCAGTATTCACCAATTCTCTCATATTTCATGTAGACTTTGAATTCCTGACAGTTTGCTATCCTGAGTTTGCAGTGGTCGATGAGAGGATTTTATGTGTCAATTTCAACTCTTATCCTAATGTATCGATTCCATTTGCTACCCTCCTTAGCATCCGAGTGAAGGAATTTACCCACTGAGTTCCCCAAAGATTCAAGGACCCCTTAAGTAACGAAGTAGACTGGAAGATTATAGGCCCGAATCCAAATTGGAGTTTTTGAGAGATTCACTTTATCGAAGGGTATGTCTAGGGGGCAAATCGTGAGCGTGATTTAGTGACCTTTGAAGTTCCATGGCGCCTGTTTGAGAATTTTGTCCACATCTTGGTGATTAGAGAAGATGAAGACCAGGACGTTGCGGTGAATGTGATTTATTTCCATTTGGTATCTGATTCCCCAAGCTTGGAGCAGAGTATTTCTTAGGACTTGGATGTTTAGTTGTTTATCAAAGAGAACATTTGCTATAAGGGTTTTGGCAGATTTTCGAAAAGGGGGTTAGGGATTTAAGGGTGAGGAGGTGGAGGAGGAGGAGGGTTGTTGAGATGGAGCTTGTCTTTTTGGATCTGAGAGTGACTTTTGAATTTTTCCATTGACATAAGAGAGAGAGCTTAACTGAGATTGTAATGAGAGAGGATGGGGAAGAAGCATTGACCAAAATAATGGAACCCGATGATGGCAGCTCTACAGAGAGAACATAAAACTTAGTATTAACACTACTGACTTAATTTTGTTGTAGGTGTTGGCTTCAACGTGACAACAGTTTTCC
Organism: Linaria vulgaris; assembly: GCA_948329865.1. Taxonomy (NCBI): domain Eukaryota; kingdom Viridiplantae; phylum Streptophyta; class Magnoliopsida; order Lamiales; family Plantaginaceae; genus Linaria; species Linaria vulgaris. The sequence goes on from OX415250.1 coordinate 101,238,309, forward strand.
TTACACGCGTAGACGTACCTCAAACGGCTACTTGAATTTGAAGTTCTTTTTCTTTTTTCGTGGGATGAAGACTATTGTGGCCTTATATTTCTGAAAAAACGACAGAGTATATTCTTTTGAATAAAATGATCATATTTGATGTTTTTGCTTTTATAGACAACCATAATACATAAGATGATCAGTCATTTAAATCTTCATTTATATCGTACATATTTGTAGGGATGGGGACACAAAACGAAATAGTTCAAAGCGTTGATCAGTTACCGAAGTGTTAGTCTGGTAAAAAAAATTAAGCTGAAAGAATAATTTGGTGTTTGGTGCACATAGAAAAACTGATATTACATATGGTGTGACGCCTGTTTATTGTCCTCGTTAACCGCACCAAACCGTAATCAAATTATTTAATTTTGTTTCTTTTTATCATAGACATTCTATTTTTTTTAAAACAATAAAAGTCTATATTTTGTGGCTTGTGATGCATATGTTCTCAATTTTTTTTATATTGAATGTGTTTGCATTTTGTTATTTTGCATCGTTGGTGAATCATGATGTTTAAAATCTTATATTTTTTAATTGTTTATCGTTGGTGAATCATCGTTGGAGGTCATACGGAACGACATGAAGCTAAAAGATCTAAATGAAGACATGCTCGTCAACCGAAACCTATGGAGGCAGAAGATTCATGTTCACGACTCGACGTGATTCATTCATGGTTCATATAGCCTACCCCAATTTAATTGGGATTACAGGCTTGGTTGTTGTTGTTGTTGTATGGTTGATGATGATTCGTGATTAATTGAACGACTTTCATAAATTAATTAATTAGTTGTTTATCAAATTTTATTCTTTTATTCTATGTGTTGTAGATCAAGATTCTTTTAATGGTATACTTTTATTTATGCTATTATACATTATCTATTTTCACTTTTTGTGATAAAAAGAAGAATAAAAAGTTAAAATTGAAATTGGTTCGGTTAAATCAAACAGGTGGCAGTTTAGATCAGACCAAACCATTCTAAATTATAGTTCGATGCATGGTTTACCTATTGGAAGAACCGAAGTCGCATATTTCCTCAAAATATTGAACGAACGGTTTTTTACCCTGGCCTCATACTCCTACATATTTGTGTGTGGAAATATTGAACTTTTTTTTATATTTTTTTGTATGAATAGTGCGAGGTATAGAATAGTTTATTACTAGATTCTACTAATTAAAGAATTGTGTTTTTATCGAATGGTTTATACACAATCCACAATCGTTAATCTACTAATTAAAGAATTGTGTTTTTATCGAATGGTTTATACACAATCCACAATCGTGTGACATCACATTCGCAATGCTGGCATATTGTAAGCTAGGGAATGATCAACTGATTCTCTTAGAAACCAAAATAGATTCAAATAAATAAAGTCGTATTCATGTTAAATTTAGTGTGATCTGTTACGGCTTCGAGCTACTTTGTCATTTACTGTTGGTCGATTTAAATTTGAACGATGTGTTCCTTTTATTGACATTGCTAGTTTCTATCACCTTTTTTTCTAATTAAGAAGAAGAAATTTGACTATTTGAGGATCACATACGACTAGTACTCGATGTTGAAAAGGCAGCAGCGGAGTGGAAGTAGTACCTGAGGTATAGCCTAGCTAAACGTTAAACATATATATCTGAGAGAAAAGTTGTATATAATTGGATTTAACTAGCTAAAAATTAACATATATATTGTATGTATAATTAGATATAGCTAGCTAAAAATTAACTTATATTTATAAGACAAAGTTAATTTTTAAATCCATTATTTCAAAAAACAAGTGAAAGATCGTGTTTAGATTATGGAATGATATATATATGCTAAAGCTGATGATCCTTCATTTACTATGAAACTCCATCTTAATGTTTAAAGTAATATATATATATATATATATATATATATATATATTAATAATATAAGCAAAGCCATCCCTTTGGTAGTTTGTGACACGAAGACCAAAACCACACCATTCTTTAAATTTTTTTAACTTCTCCATAATCTCCACAAATCATGGCAAAAAGAATTAAAAAATCCTAATACTAAAATTGTAATAACTTCCCACTAATTTACACGGTTGTTTAAGAAGAAAAAAAAATGTATTTAAATTTGAAAATCTAACCACCCCTAAAATTTCTCCATTAATTAAGGAACCACTACACAATTACTTCATTTAACTAATATTTCCTTTTTGTGAGTCTTCTTTCTCCCCGTATTCTCTACATTAACATTTTATTTTTCTCAAATTTCTTCATTATTGTATGATGCAATCTCACACCTCATACTAATGATTATTTTTGTAGAATTCGTATGATTCTAATTGACGCGTGATGTAAATTATTTCTGAAGTACGATAAATTTAATTTATTATTCTTTTGGTAAAATTGATGATTTTTTATTTGTTGCTCTTACCTTTTAAAATTTGCAGATGGCCTTGATGAAGAAAGGCTCTTGAGAGAAAGCGAGTTGAGATTCGAGATTCACGGTTCACGGCGTCAACATGGTAAACATAACTCTCAATTTTCTTTTGACTGAAAAAACGAGTTACACTAAGATAAAGAAGTTTTAGCAAAAAAAAAAGTGTACTTACTTTATTACATGTCTCTTTAATAATGCAGGGAAGATGGTTAAGCATTTGGCATTTATCAAGGCAATTTGATTAATGACCCTAGAATGAAATATATCGACTTATTGTCTAACTTTGTTTGATTATATATTGTTAATTATTGGTTAATTTTACATACTTTTTTTTGAAGAGGTTAATTTTACATACTTTCATATAGTAATTCCTACACAAATTTTTATGGCGTGTCTTTTTTTTTTTTTACTATAAATGCATGTTTAAGAAGATATTATCATGAGGATCTCACTAATATATATATTTTTCTGTTATAAAAGATAAATACTACAAGAATCTTTATCATGAGTTCCTGAAACAAAAACTATTTCTTAACTACTCTTAATTATTTTTCCAAATAAGACCAGTATTATCCACATGTTACAACAATATTTTATTAATTCATTACTTTTTTTTCTCTTTTTGAAGATATTTATCATGTTTAGTCTTAATGCCAATTTTTAGCCGAGTAATAATATTTTCTATTTCTTTTGCAGGTTTTGCAACAATATTGAATTGTCCAAATTGAATGTCATAGAACTTTGATCAATTCATTTATTTATGTTGTGATTTGCATAATTCATGGTTAGGTTATTGTAAAAATGACAATTACTCAAATTTTTACCATATACATTTATATTTTTTTTCCGTATAAACTTGCAAGTTTAATATATAGTGTATACAAACTTAGTGTTTTGGGAGACCCACATCAATTGCGACTCCACATGTTTCAATGATTTTAAACTATTTATTAATTTTATTGGTATCATATAATAAAATACGACGTTGTAATTATAGACTATTAACTGTAAACTACGATTTGCACGCGGTCTCCGCGTGCGCCTTTGTTGCTAGTTAATAATATAAGCAAAGCCATCATTTGGTAGTTTGTGACACCAAGACCAAAACCTCCCACTCCCCCTAAATTTCTCAAGTTTTCCATAAATATGAAAACAAATAAATAAAAGATAAGTTTAAAATTTCGAATATTTTAGCTAATATTTTCACACGTTTTGTTTTCCATTGCAACACTTTTATGTTAAATAATAAACATATATTTACAAAAAAAAAAAAACAGATATTTGGTAGTTCAAAACTTCCCCACTACTTAACCCCCCTTTTCTCAACAGTACATTCGGATAATGAATTTGAAATTTAAAATGTAACTACCCATTATCACTTCCATTATGAATCTGCACACATGAATAACCACACAAGACATTTCAATTGTTCCATATTTTTGTTCGCTGTTTTCGGTTGTTACCGAAATGAGTTTGGCTCTAAAATTGTTAATAATTGATTCATTTCGTTTGGCGCTTTGTTACGATTTTTATATATTTGTTATGCTAATTCATGAATTTACTTTTTTTTCGTGGTTATCTCTGCAGTGAAAGTTTAGAAGAAATTTTACATTCACAGTATATATATTAAGTTAAGGTACGTGCAATTCAATTTATTTTCTTTATGAGCTTATAAATTATTTCTTAAATATCATTAGTTCGCAATTATATTTTTAGTAGGACTTTTAGTTTGTATATCGTTTCTGGTTTTTTTTTTGTTCCTTCCTCTTATCATGCATTTTTTGATAATTGATCTTTTCAAGAATCTTTTCGTGAACTTTATATTTTCAGTTTGTTTTTGTTGCATTATTTTTTTGTCCATTTCCACATTATTAGTTACTGAGACGTACTAAGTCTTACCTATCTTATATTTTTTTTTCGTTCATTTAGTATTTTGTGTTTTTGTTTATATCCAATATTTTCTTAACCCAATCAAGGTAGAAATTAATTCTCTATCCTCCTTTTTTTTTTGTCTTCTGGGCTACGCATCCTAAAATTAAATTTGTGAAGTTTTATTGGAAAAATAGTATATTCATTGAGGATTTTGAAACTCAACTTTTTTTTATCAGAATTTGGAATATCCTTTTTTTTAGTTTTGTTTCTGATATGGGTATTTTAATATTGTGACAATATAATGTTGATGAGTTTATTAGCAGAGTTGGAAGCATGTGGTGTGTCGCCTCTTTTGCTAGCAAAGAGCTTATATTAGTCAAATTGCACCATTTTCTATTTATGGAGGAATTCACTCTCTTTATTGTTGGAGAATCGGAGGAGAAATCACTTCATATTGTGATGTATATGTTGTCTTGCTATTGCTGTTGAAATTTCATTAATAAATAGTCAATAATTGTTCTCATTTACTTTACTCGACTTTTGAAACATTACATGTGTGTAGAGATAGATGAAATTGAGATCTTAATGAAATCTATTAATTAATAGAACTTGAGAAAATTAATAATATATTGATAAATGATGATTTCCAAGGTACAAGGCTATCAATAAATATTACAAATATTCACAAAAAATAGATGAAGGTAATATTTGAATCAAAATAAAATATTAGGCGTTGTAGTTTTTCTTTATGATGATTTTGTTGTTATTCCACATGCTCTTAGTATGCATGACACAAAGTAAACTTTTAGGGGCTGTTTGGTTGCAGAGACAGTTATATATGTAGATTAACTATTACTCAGTTAAAATAGTCTTTTATTTCATATGCGTAACAGTAACCGTGTTTGGTTGGATAGTTGAATAAAGTTATTATTTTATCTTGATTTATAAAACGTGTTTGATTCATGTTATGTCCCCATTTTATTGCAGGTATTGCAGATAATTACCTTATTGCCCCCATTTTATTAATAAAATATACACCATAAATATTTTAATTACATTTTTTAATTATATTTTTTTAATTACATATTTTAATTACATTTTTTAATTACATTTTTTAATTACATTTTTTTAATTACATTTTTTTAATTACATTTTATAATTACATTTTTTTATTATATTTTTTAATTACATTTTTTAATTACATTTTTTTAATTACGCTTTTTAATTACATTTTTTAAATTACATTTTTTTAATTACATTTTTTAATTACATTTTTTTAATGACATTTTTTAATTACATTTTTTTAATTACATTTTTTAATTACATTTTTTAATTACCTTTTTTTAATTACATTTTTTAATTACATTTTTTAATTACATTTTTTTAATTACATTTTTTTAATTACATTTTTTAATTACATTTTTTAATTACATTTTTTAATTACATTTTTTAATTACATTTTTTAATTACATTTTTTAATTACATTTTTTTAATTACGTTTTTTAATTACATTTTTTTAATTACATTTTTTTAATTACATTTTTTAATTACATTACATTTTTTTAATTAAATTACATTTTTTTAATTAAATTGCTGCATAAAAAGATTAAAATTGAAGAAACAGGGGTAAATAAGTCATTTCGTCGGGTGAGCTGGATGACTAAAAAGTGAGATAAAATAATAACAGGGGGGGGCTAGATATTATTTAAGTTGAGAAAGTGAGATAAAGAGCGGGCCTCAGCTATTAAATCAAAAAGCCCATTTGGATAATCATTCAAACCAAACAGGTTTTAAGTGAGATGAGAGCCCTCATCTATCCTCATCTCACCAACCAAACACCCCCTTAGTAGATATACGGGGATAAGATTTTTAGTTACCTTTACTCATAACACGTGTAGTTTGATATTCGATTGCCATTTAATTAGTTTATGTGTAGGATGGTGAAATGTTGTTTTAAGTATACTTTTGTCAAGATGCACATATTGTTATTGACTTAGCTCCTATTCCACCGAGTTGGATAGTATTTTCATAAACATTCTTTGTATGACAAAAACACTTACAATCATATTTTTTGTTGATTAATACTAAGTTTTTTTGTTCAACTACATCTAACCCCATTAATTAGGAAATTTATATTAGATCTTCCCCTTTCAAGAACATGATCATTCTTGATGAGACCAATTCTTTCTACATTGTTGAAGCTCTAAGAAGAGCAAATTATTTTTTCTGCCCTTTAATTTTGGCTATATTTGCCTTTTGCTCTTTAACTTTTCGGGCTCCAATTTTGCCCTTTAACTCCTATTTTTTTGACAAAAAATGCCCAATGGGCTTTTTTATAGGATTTTTACCAAAAATACCCTTTAATTTATTTATTTTAATTAAATTTAGTTTTGAAAATAAATTTAAAATAGTTTAATTAAATTAAATTTAATTTTCTGATAAATTATAATTTTCTGATAAATGAAAAATAAAAAAAAAAACAAAAAAAATTAAAAATAGACACCCCCCCCCCCCGCTCCCCCCCCCTTCCCCTTCCCCTTCCCCTTCCCCCCTCCCCAGTCACTGTTCCCCGTTCGCCCCCCCCCCCCCCCCCACCGGTTCCCCGTCGTCCCCGTCGCCCTGTCGCCCCTCCCCTTCCCCCCGTCACTGTTCACCGTCGCCCCCCCCGCTTCCCCGTCGTCCCCGTCCCCCCCCCCTCCCACCGCCGATTTGCAGCCACCCCGCTGCAACTCGCGGTGAATCACCGCGATTCGCAGCGGTGTTGCTGCAAATCGCGGTGATGACCGCGATTTGCAGCCGTGGTGGCTGCAAATCGGCGGGGGGGGGGGGGGGGGGGGGGGGGGGACGACGGGGAAGAGGGGGGGCGACGGTGAACAGTGACGGGGGAAGGGGAGGGGGGTGCGACGGGGACGACGGGGTTTAGGAGGAGGGGGTGGGCGACGGGGAAGGAGGGGGGGGGGGGGGGGGCGACGGCGGGGGGGGGGGTCTGTTTTTTTATTTCATTTTTGTTTTTTTTTAATTTTTTATTATAAATAAATGAAATTACTATTTTGCCCTCGTTCAAAAGCCCATTGGGCATTTTTTATCAAAAAAATAGGAGTTAAAGGGCAAAATTGGAGCCCGAAAAGTTAAAGGGCAAAAGGCAAATATAGCCAAAATTAAAGGGCAGAAAAAATAATTTGCTCCTCTAAGAATTTTATTTTAGTTTCTCTTTTGTAAAAGAAATTGTGTTACGATTGTTATTGATAACGATTCATCCACTCTAATGACTCATGCCAATGTTCATTGGTTACAATTTTATTTATCGTCACGAAAATTAGGATAAAATATATGCGTTAAACAAGAATACTCTTTACGTTAAGAAGAAACTTTGCACGCGGTCCCCGCGTGCGCTTTTTTTCTAGTATGTATATATATATATATATATATATATCACTACAAGAAATGCAGCTTGTAGAATGCGAAGTTAAAGAATGCGAAAGGGCTTCGCATTCTAAGATTTTTTGTTGGAAAGGGATAAGGGCATTCTAAAGTTTAGAATCCGAAATAATCGCTTTCCAAACGAAAAACTCGGTTAAATAAAAATGAATGATAAAATCATGGAAAGCGAAGAATTCGCTTTCCAATACTGAAAATTCGATTAAACTTAAAAAACATATCATTATAAATACTAGAAAGCGAGAAAACCGCTTGCCATAGGAAAAAGACAAAAAAAAAGGACCAGTCCACACTTTGACCAGTATTCTCGCAATTTATTTGTTAAGATTTTGGTTTTCCTACACACTTTTTATGAAAATTTAGTATTCCCCCAACTTAAAAAAACAAATAAAAACTATATAAAAAAGTGGGTCCCACGACAAAAAATAATACTCCAATATATTCCCCAATTTCAGTTCATCTAGAACACTCTACTACTAAATCCAAAAAAAAAAAAAAAAACTCTTACTACACATGCACGCTGATCCTTTACCAACACATCCTTTCACCAAAATTCTTCATAGCATATCTCCATTGTTATTGCAAGGTATGTTATTTCATCTAATATTTCTATTTTGTTTGTTCCCTAGTGTTAACTTTAGAGAAAAAAATATGCGTACGAATTGGGTAAACAACGTTAGGCGCACAAATTCCTTCGTTTACTCTTGGTTTTGTGAATAATGTTGAGCTTGTGTATGAAATTATGGTTTGTATTGCTTAATCCATGTTGAATTTGTAGAAATTGGAAGAAATTCATAGCTAGGGTTTCAAAATTAGAGTTTTTAGGAATAGTGATTCGATTTGGGGGTTTTATGATTAGGGTTTGACTAGGAATAATGATTCAATTTCCACTGGTATTGGTGTACCCTTTATTTATAAGGATACTTACATTAAAATCTGAGCTTAGAGAACAAAACCTTTCTTACTGTTTGAGTAATCATAGGAACATCCATAAATTTTTAAGAACATTACATATTGGGGGCTCGCATGAAGTCTAAATATTAACCGATAGCTCACCCTTGTAGTTATAATAATTTCATAGAAAGTCTCATTATCGTTTTACTTGTTTTCCAAGATTCATAGGGTGTCTCTATAACTATTCAAGGAGGGTGTGTGTTTATTAAATTATACTATCCGTCAGGATTGTGGACGACCATTGTGCCAGTAATTTACCTTGAGCACCTCCTTCAACACTCCATAGAAATAATTTTATTCGGTATCATTGCTACTACCCTTCATGTACACCCCATAATTATTTGTTTTCTTTCTTGCTGCATAATCCACTGTGTAGAACCTAAACCCATTTATAACGTACCCTTTCCGCAACCGAATAGTCATACTAGGACCTCTTACAAAAGCTGTGATACGATGATCTACATTGAATCTGTTAGACTCCACCAAAGCTCGGAGTCACTGAACAAAATAATTGGTACGTCTTTGTTGAATTCGGTGCCCAGAGAGTCCATGACACACCTCATTGTCAAAGAAGTTGTAAAAGAGTATATACACACTTTAGCCCGTGATATATTAAAATATATATTGCTAACTATAATGAATAAATTACCTCAAAAATGGTTCGATTTCTAGACAATTTTGAAGTACATACATCTTTGCAGCTTTTCGCTCATCTGTAGTAAACTGTCTATAGTTCTTTCCACTACTAACAGGAGCACCTTGGGTCCGGTAGATCGACAATTCGCCCTCGAATTCAGTATTAAGACTCACCTCATTTCTATTCAAACGGTTGGCCCTTGTTTCAATACTTTGTTCAAAATATTGAGATGAGAAATTCGTGGCTTCAGATGTCAACAATGCCTCACAAATCGACCCTTCAATCCGAGCACGGTTTCCCACCCCCTTCTTTAGTTCTAGCATTTGCCTGCATTAAAAAAAGATACGACACACTTAGAATCACAATTGACATTAAATGTACTAATTGCAGTTTAAAGGTTCAAACGAACAAACCTCTCAAAAGGATCCACCTATAATGTACAGGGCCACCCACATTTGCTTCCCATGGTAGATGAATCGCCAAATGCTCAATTGAATCAAAAAATGAGGGTGGAAAAATTTGCTTTAGTTTGCATATATTAATCATAATGGAGCTCTCTAATTGTTCCATAGCTTTTCGACTCAATTTAGTGGAACACAATGCTTTAAAGAAAAGGCTCACCTCCACTATTGGTTGCCAAACAGATTTCTGCAACAAGTCACGAAATGCAATTGTGGTAGTAGACGTTGCATAAATATGTGGCAATCGTGACTTTTCATGTCAGTGATCTTAAGTTGTGGCAGTTGGACACAACACTTTAAATTTGACACGTATCCATCATAGAACTTTGTGCCACGTAACCAGTTGCAAACAAGCAGTTTTTGCTCCCTACACAAGCAATAAATAGCCTTTTTTGTATGCTTGCCCTAACGGTTTATACTTGACAAATAATTCTCTTATGTTAGTCAACTCCTCCAAATCCAACCTTGCTTTCATGTTGTCCTTTGTCCTTTCGGGGTCATCCATCACTGTGTTTTTGATGTTGTCAAAAAAAATCTTCTCGCAATGCATAACATCTAAATTGTGACGAATCAAGTTCGGCCCCCAGTACGGTAACTCCCAAAATATACTCTGATGGGTCCAATTATGATAGACCCAAAAGCCTGGAATAATTGATGTGTTCTTACCATATCCTACATTCCCCAGACATCTAACGTGCCTAATCATATCCGAACCAAGTCTTCGATGAAACGGTGGATCTGTCTCACTTTCACCTTTTAAGAAGTCTGTGGCGTCCTCTCTCCAAGGGTGATCCATCGGTAGAAATCTACGGTGGCAATCAAAGAAACTGTATTTCCCTCCCGATTCAACCAATGAGCCTTGGTATTTTCCATTCAATAGGGGCAACTTAACTTTTCGTGTGTACTCCATTGAGATAACATTCTGGAAAATCACTAATTGTCTACATGACATGAGCGCGCATTACAAAATTATGTTTCCTAAAGCTATCATATATTTCAACTCCGTTATCCCACAAGGAACGAAGTTCATCTATCAATGGACATAGCATGACAACGATGTTTTTACCCGGACTTTTGGGGCCATCAATCAATAGATAAGAAAAATATATTTCTGTCTCATACACAAATCGGAAGGAAGATTGTAGGGGGTAACAAATACAGGCCAACACGAGTAAGTAGAGGAACCATTATTCCATAGAGTAAAACCACCAGTGCACAATCCAAGTCTAACGTTGCGTGGCTCTGCTGCGTATGCATGATAGGTATCATCGAACACTTTCCAAGCATCACCACAAGCAGGATGAATCTATGCATCATTTTGTTCCATACATTTCAAATGTCATGTCATGTGCTCAGCAGTTCAGCATGCCATGTACAACCTCTGCAACCTAGGGTCAATAGGAAGTACCATAATTTCTTCAGTGCAATGCGCTTCTTCATACCCGTAGGCTCAACTTGATTCTTGTACCTTTTTGCACCACATACTGGACACCTTGTGTGATCGCTAATTTCACAGTCTTCATAGAATAGAAAACAATCGTTCTAAAAAACATCAAAAGTTTTCTTTCCAAGCCCCAAACTTCTAAGAAGTTTTTTCATGTCACGCACATCTTTTGGAATTTCTTCACTAACCTCGGGAGACAAAAACCAGTGCACGGATTCTATGACCTTGTCACAATAGGCATCAGAAGCTTTGTGTTCACTTTTAGTGGCCATAAAGTGTGCTACCCAACTCAATAGAGAAACATTGGACCCATCGTTGAGTGGCGTCTCTGCTGCTTGTAACAACTCAAAGAACATTTGCGCCTCTTTGTTTGGCTCTTCGATTGATGCATTAGAAATATTTACGTTTTCAAAACGACCACCAAAATTATCATGAACCATTTCTCTAACAAGGTTACTCGTAGTACTACTAGAAGGCTCGTTGTCAGCCATATTCGACTGCACAAATGTTCTACGTGACTCCCTGTGTGAAGTCCACACATGATAATGATCAACAAAACCTCTATTGTAAATGTGTATTTTGATGCTTTCTGAATCTGGCAACACTCGGTTACAACATCTACAACAAGGGCATTTAGCATTCCCGTTTTTCAATATATCGGTTCTTGAAAATACATAATCGAGAAACCTTCCAACACCTTCTATATAACAATTGTTCCAATAAGTATCATCACTAGGCCTATTATACATCCAACTCCGATCTTCGTCGTTATACATTTAATCTAACTAGGGTTGTGCAAAAAGAATCGGATCGATCGAATCGGGTGAAAATCGATCGAATTATCCGATCCGGGGATCAGGTCAAATATTTGATCCGACTTTTGATTTTTGTCTTAGGATCTAACCCCCCCCCCCCCCCCCCTTTGATTCGATCCTCGGTTTTAGAGGTTGAGAATCGGATCAGATCGAATACTCATCATATTTTTTAAAAATAAATAAATATATAATAGTATATATGTAATATTATATTTTTATCTATAATGCTAAGCCTATTAAGATGCTACTAAGATATTTCTATATATATAATGCTAATATTATATTTTTATATATACACCTACCTAACATCTTTTCCTTAGTACATTTGAAGGCCATGTTTCTATCTTTGAGAAACGTATACAATTGTCAAGAGGAAACTCCTTTGATTAGAGTTGAAGGTGTTGTTGTTGCCTGTTGGAGATATTGTGGTCGATGTTGGGAGTGAAGATATTGTGGTCGATGTTGAGAGTGAAGGCATAACTTCAAGTGAAATTGCTGTTGTAGGTGATACTGACATTGATCAAAATTGGGAGTGCTGGAGTAACCTTGAATGAAGCTGCTGATAAGCCAGTGCATAGTCTGGTGAATGGAAAGTATAAAGTGGTGAAAATCAATTTGTGAAAGTGTATCTTTTATAATTGATTTGTGTTTTGTGTCAAAAGATGTGATTGAGAACCATATGAAAGTGAATTTTGTAATTCGTTAACTCTGTTTGAATGTTGTGGTTTGTCCCATTGATATTTAATTAAATAAAAAAAAGATCGAAATCGAATGATTTTCGATCGAATAGGATCGTTTTAAATTAATTCGATTTCGATCCTCATTTCTGCAGGATCGAAATCGACTTCCAGCCTCGATTCGATTTGATCCGATCCAAATGCACACCCGTAAATCTAACGAAACAAAGACAACAAAGATCCATATCAACAAATATATCAATTATCATTTCTCGTTAAGTAATGATTTATAGTTAACTAAAACTATTTAATAACTAAATTAATTGTAATAAACTAAAATAATTGCCAACAAATAACTAAAAAATAACATACATTTGGTAGAGGATGATGCCTCGAAATTGAGGTTTATAATGTTGTATTTTGGAGGGCATGCCACAAAAAAACTAAATAATTAGATTTGAGATTAAAAATCGAAGAAAAAATGAAATGGGTGAAGAAGATAAAAAATAGCGTAGATCTGGAATAATGTACGAAGCTTCCTATATGGTTTTTAATTATTTTTAGTAGAAAGCGACTATTTCTCTTTCCACTGGCAAGAGAGAGAATAATATGGAAAGCAAAATATTCGATTTCCACCGTTAATATGTAAATAATTATCAGTCCAACTTTTTTAGTTTAGCGGGATAGCTTTTTTCTTTTCTTTTCTATTTTCCACTTAACTATATAAATACAGCACCCCCAACCATTTAAATTCTACACTCTAATCATATATTTTTTTATAAATTTTACAATTCTCATGTTTCAACTCTTCTTCTCATCTTCAAACCTTCAACACAAAAACTTAAACCCTCAATCGAAAAACCTACAAACCTTCAACGAAAAAATCCAAACCTTCAAATCTTCAACTAACTCCTCTAAACCTTCAAACCTTTAACAAGAAAAAAAAAAAAACAATCCCCAATTCTTTTAAAAAAACCTTCAATTCATCAACTAAGAAACTTAGATCTACAAATATTCAACCAAAAACCTCCATCTCTTCAACAAAAATCCCAATGTTCAACCAAAGCACCTCCAAACATTCGAAGACATGCACGTGGCTGAGGAGGTGAAGGGGTGTAGATGGGGAGGTTGGCGAAGGAGGTGTTGGGGTTGTTGGTAATTCTTTTGATTTTTCAAGTTTGGTTGTTGATTACTGCTCAAATGCTTCGAATTGCTTCTAATTTTATGCATATATTTTCTTTCCTTGTGTCACAATGGCCAGAAACTTCATCAACGCCGTGGTGATGGTGTTTTTGGTGGCGATAGAGAGAAGGAAAGGCACAATTGTGCTAAGGGTAGTTAAAAATTTGAAGATTTGGGACTCGATTTAGAATTGGATTATTTGGAACTTGATTTGTATATTAATTAATCATGTTTAGTAGTTAATAATTGCATTGGATTATTTGGGACTAGATTTGAGACAGAATTTGTATATTAATTAATATGTTTAGTAGTTAATAATTCATTGGATTATTTGGGACTGGATTTGTATATTAACTAATCCTGTTTAGTAGTTAATAATTGCACAATTAATAGCATTTTCTTTAAAAATATATATACTGGAAAGTGAATATTTGGTATTTCACATAATTGGCACAAAAATAAATATTTGGGCGGTAATGAATTTACCGCCATATTTTCTAAAATATTTCGGCGAAAGGAAACGAATTATTCGCATTTCACTTATTTTGTAAAATATTCAAATATTTGACGAGAACCAGAAAGGGAATTATTCGCTATCCATAAGTGCTATACAAATATATTCGATACACGTATTCGGTGAAAAGGAAAGCGAATTATTCGCTTCCCATAAGTGTTGTATATCATGTACACGTGTTATACCCTGGAAAGCGAATTTCGCTTTCTAAATATCAGATTCGAAAAGCGAAAACTTTCGCTTCCTGTAACATGGGATGCGAATTAATTTGCTTTCCCTTGACTTTGGGAAGCGAATTCGCTTTCTAAATATTTTTAGGAAGTGGCCTTTCGGGGTGTGAATGTCGGAAAGCGAATTTCGCATTCTAACCTTTTTTGAAAAGCGAATATGAGCCTATGAAATTCAAATATTTCACATTTCATAGGCTCTTCTTCTTGTAGTGATATATATATATATATATATATATATATATATATATATATATATACTGCATGCTTAAAAAATAAAAAAGACTACAGGTAAACCGCTAATTACGTTTTATGCTTTCTAGTTTTTACTGTCAAGTTGTCTTAAAAAATATTCAAACAAGAAAATGGTGTTTGTTTGAGCCATTTTAATCTGGAACCCAACCCTTCTTTTTTTTCGATAGACTTTAGAAGCCAAAACCTCAGCAGCAATGTTTAATTATCAAAGAAAAAAACAAAAAAACAACTTGGCAGAGTAGATATAATTTATTTATTTTTGAGGGGAAAGCTGTCATTTTTCCTCTACTGTGATAGGTAACATAATTTAAATGCTTTAGACTGTTACAAGCACCTGCAACTTACGCCTAACAGTAAATTCAACCAACTTTTAATTTTTAAACAAAACAAGCAAAAAGAGCTTTTCCAACTCTCAAAAATTATCTTACTCCTTTCACATATAACTCCAATTAAAGTTATACTTTCGAGGAAAAATAATATACTTAAAAATCTATATTATGTATACTTCTTCTTGTTGTAGCAAGTAACTCGGTTAATGTGTATGACGTCACGATCAGAGTTGGAATTTCAATCAGATTCAGTGCTCTTTTAGATAAAAAAAAAAAATCGAAACACCTTACTATGATGTTGTATTGCACGTTATATGTTTGGTATAATATGTCAAAATACTTTGTTTTTTATGATTGGTCAATTTGAATTTACGTTATCTTCTTTTCATTGACATTTTTGTCTCTTCGAATTTTTGGAGCTATCATAATCAGCGAGGAAAAGGGTGGGGACTTCACCTTCCTTATTTTGAAAATATAGGCAGTAGCTAAGCTTACCTGAGGCTACAACTTATTATAAATGTATCAGATGAGATGATTTTAAAACGAAAACCTCTCCTGTTTTGGCATACTTAATTTATTCAAGAGTTTTTGCCAAATAATTACTCACTAGGTTATGCCAATTGCTAATGGCAAATTACTCTAAAAAAAATAAAAATAAAAATACTCTTTCGATGTGAGTTCTCAAAAGCAGTACCATGGATTAAAGATTCGTTTTAAAAATTAGAAACATTTCGTAATATTTCGAGAAGTTTTCGACATGTTTCGAAAAGATTCGTAAAATTGAGATTATAGCTAACATGAAAACTACATGTATTTTTCGTTTCGATAGCACCAAAACCGAAAACATTTCGGTACTTTTCGAGGAAACGCACGAAAATTTTGATCTATGTAGTACATGGAGTTATATATAGCTCACTAGCTCGTCCAAACTTGAGACGGGTGTATTTCTAGGCAAAAGACATTTATATACCTTTTTTTAAAAAAAAATGTATATCTTTTTTTTTTTTTCATACTCTTTGAATTACAAAAGATAAAACTAAAAACGTAACTTTAGCTAAATAGATCTCTTATTTATTTTCACATTGTCTAATTTGATAAGGCCCAGCACAAGCGGCTAATTTGACAATAAACATTTTACTCAATAATATGTATAACATAATTTAACTCTGGGAAAGACATGAGAATAAGGTCATTAGTACCAACGATATTACTCTACTAAGTTCAATAATCTAATTCTCCATGACTATTGAGTATATGTACATCCTTGTGTTTTATATGTAGTATGCATAATAAATGTATAGCCTGGTTACAGTAATACAATGGTGAAAGTGATGAAACCATTTTCATTAAATTCATGAGATGAAGAAAAATGTGTGGAATGTATGCATGCGAGTGTACGCATAATGGGCTTCTAATTTGGTGAACATATTTATTTTTGTGTCAATTTTCAATAGAGCCATATGAGGCCCGAATAACAAAGCAAATCAATGCTCATGTTCATTTTCCAAAAAGTTAAATTCTTTCATGCGATAACAAAAAGATAATGCTACTTGAGAAGTTGAAAATGCATTGACAACAACAAAATGGTATAAGCCACAAAATATAGCTATCAAATAAGATTCTAAATGCTTATGAAAACCCGGGACTAGAGATTGATACCACTAATTGAAATATAACGCTATAACAGAAATTTTCCATCACAAACAATATTTTGGTCTACATTGCAAGTTAACAGCAAACTGGGTTGAGCTATCTAGACCGATAACAATCTGACTTATAGCTCGAACACCAACCGCCCCATAGCCTCATAACCTTACGAGACTACTTAGCATTGTCTTCAGTGGGTCAAAATTCAAGTTCTTTGCTAATACAAGGAAAATCTAGTGAAAAGAATTACTTGATATTGTATTGAAATACTATGAATGTTCAAGATACATGCCACAGCTATAAGCAGTCTAATTTACAATCAAGTGGAGAAACTATTTCAATATCCAACTTTGCAAAACCAAACACAAATGTCTCAAGTCTCCATCTGCATTCTATATAAACTAACGAGAAAATACTACATAGTTGTCCGGAAACGGATTACACAAATGCAAAATGCCTAGAAAAACTCACTGGGTCGAGGATGTGAGTAACTTAATGCTTGAGCCAGTAATTACGCAACTGAGACATGTGCATCAATATTTCATCTCTACCTTGATTTGTAACACTACTGGTCATAATCCAAGGTGGTGTAGTCTGGAAAAAGTCACGTATCAACTCTTGAAAGTCTCGCACATTTTCTTCGGGTCTTTTGCCTCCGTTCTTTTTCTTTTTCCGTTTGTCACATTTGGTGAAAACCAAAGTCATAGGAATCTGGAAACCACAGAACAAGTTTAGCCACTAGAACTTCTCGACATTTTATCAAGGAGGGATATTTGGAGCAGCGGATTATATTGCCCCTTAAACCGCCTTAAATTGTTTGAACACCGACAAGCACTTTTTTATATGAGCATAGTCGAGAATAAGTATCAATATATTACGACAGCGGTCCAATAAACGCAAGATGGATAATCCACAGACATGAATTTTCATGGTAGTGAGAAGTAAAGACAGAAATTAAATGACCTGATTTTGCCCCAACCAACTTGCATATTCAAGATCAATCTTTTTTGCCGGAATGCTGGCATCAATCAGGAGGAACACAGAGACAAGACTTGGCCTGTTGATGAAGTAGTCCTTGGTAAATTTGGCCCAATCTGTTCGAACCTCATGTGGTGCAACTGCATACCTATGCAAAGTCCAAAACTTGATCAACTTACCAATTTACAATAACTTGGTCATTCTTAATTCGATATGTTAGGATGATTTAACAGTTTTACAGCATAGGGTAAATTGAATGAAAATACTGCAAAACATGAACTCTCACTTGAAAGAGAGTCTACATCACTTCATACACAGAGGAGGCTAGTAGCCCCAGCAAATAAAAGAGAACTACATCATTTGAAACCAGCAGCACAGAATATGTTCTAGATAGCAAGATATGGTTGCGCTACCTACTAATACGTGAACATCTTCTTTCTTATTTATACCTTTTTTCTTGCTTTGGAACTTCCATATTTTATTTTAGTGGTTGTTTTTAGGTGGCTATGAAGGTTTAGATTAGATTCATGCCTAGCGACGTGGGACAGATTTCAACAAGTCCTCTCACGTGTAGGCCGGAATGGTAAGAGGAGAAACCCACCATTGACTTGGTTAGACATTGAAATCATGTTGAAGTTTAGGACACCCTCATGTTTCTCCAAAAAGGCAACGTTAAGGGGATAAAGGATGATTATTAATATACAAAAGCCCAAATCTATCCCAAGCGATGTAGGACAATTTCATCATGCGATGTATAAAACAAGGAAAATATGAGCGCCTTTGACAGCTAAAATTGATTATACATCAAAATAAAAAGACGCACAAGACCTATTACGGTAAAAGCATAGAGCAATTTCATTTATCTAACAATCTTATGGGTTATGGTTCTCAAATCTGGGTACTTCATAAACCACTAATAAATGAATGAATCTATAAGCAAGAACCAGAGTTCAGATTTCGAGAGTATAGTCAATACCCATATCCAGGAAGATCTACAAGGTACCAGCTATCATTAACGCGAAAATGGTTGATGCACTGTGTCTTTCCTGCAATAATAGGAAAAAGTCATTTTATATCCGTAACATAATTATTAATTAGTCATATGCAACGCATAAAGGATTGATCCATTTTGTGTTCCATCAAATGTTTGCAAAGACCCACTCCTATTTCAGAATGAAATTTCAGAACATAAAGGCTAGAATTCCAGTAGTTTAAATCTGTTTCATATTAATATTCCAGTAGCATATTTCCATGATATTATATGCCTTCCTCCTCCTCCCTTTCCAGAGTAAACAAAACTTTTCTTCTTTTACTCGGATGTTCCAAAACAAAAGAAGTTATTACTACGATTTTTCAGAACCAATGTCAGGTAAATCCAGTTGCGCATACTGCTAATTGCAAAATCACTAATTATACGTCCCAACAATGGAAGAATACAAGAGTAATTTGTTGCTGCATGAAGGATCCCATTCATTTCAATATATATCTCAATCTATATGACTCCATGATCATCCGCTTAAGGCACTAATAAAACTACAAAAAGAAAATCACCAATATAACAACAATGCAAGGAAATTTCAATGCTTAACTATCCTAAAACACAACCCAGTAGGCACCCCCACAATAAACAAAACAAAAACGCCCTCCCTAATTATCGTATACATGATTGAATCTACTATATCACCCAAAAGTTAACACATACTAAAAATCTGATCTTTATACCAATAAATCATAAAATGAGAACTCAATAGTACATTGTAGCTCCTCCAACCAGTTACTAAAACGAATAAATTGCTACATAATCAGGAAACCGGTATCTCCATCCAACGTATTACATTACATCATCAGACCATTCTCCATTTCACCAAACATTAGAGCAAGACACAACCTTTAATCAAAACAACAAACGATACCAGGCTTCTTCGACGTGAGGGCGAGCTTTTTGCGCCTAACGAGCGAATTAAGAAGCGAGGACTTCCCCACATTGGACCTCCCCACGAGCGCAAACTCCGGTTTCCCATCAGAAGGACATTGGTCAGTCTCCACACTGCTCTTCACAAACTCGGCATTCACTACATCAACCACACCCTCTCCCGCATAGTTACTCAGCACAATGTTGGAACCCTTTAGGATTCTAGCGCTCAGAGGCCCCCTTTCAAGGGAGGAGACATCCGTTTCGGGTGGGATGAAAAGGGATTCAAGAGAAAGGTGCAAGCTTTCTGGTCCTTGAAGAGCAGGGGAGGTGGTGGTGAAGTGCGATATGGATACGGGTATGGGCCCGGGTTCGGGTTTGGATTTGGATAAGAGGGTTGAGGTGATTTGGAAGAGCTTTTGGGGTTTGGAGGATGAGAAGGGAGAAAAGAGGAAGTGGGATTGGATTTTTGGGAGCTGTTGAGTTAGTAGATACATTTTCTTTTTTCTTTTTCTTTTTTCTTTTTTTGGGTGTGTGGAAGTGTGGATTGATTTGGAAGAGATGAAGTAGGGGTTGGGTTTTTGGGAGATTTTTAACATTTTCTTTTCTTTTTATGTCTTTATATTTTATCTTAAAATAATAATGGATGAATTAACACGAAAATTGCAGATATTTGCATTATGTCCAAATAATATAATGAAAAACTATTAATTTATATCCAAAATGATGATAATTCGTTTTCTTAGATATATTGTAGCTAGCAAATACGATTTTTGTTTTAGCAATAACTTAGGTTTAAATTAATAGATAATAATTATCTCTTATCTTATATCTCTTGAGAAGTAACACCAAATTATCCTCCCCGTGTGCTACTTCGATTAAGAGCAAAAATATTAAAAATAGCTTCGTATGGGTGGTCAGAAGAGGAGTGCTGGTCTCAAGTTCGAATCTCACGAGAAGTGGCTTTATTTTATGTTTTCTCGGTCCGTGCATGTTACATGTAGTTAGTCTAGCAGTTGGCGAAGTTTACATGCTACTTGCCTATTGCAATTAATCATTTAATCCAATAGTTTATCTAAAAAGAGTTCAGAACAAGAAAGATTGTTTAAATTTTATTATTTTTACTGAATTTAGAGGTATTATGGTGAAAGTAGAGTGCAAATATTTTAATATTCAATTAATTATCAAATACTTCCTTTTGTTTTTCTAAATGAAATAACAAACCTAAAAATTCTATTACTTTTCTTAAAGCAATTTATAATGTGCCCAAATTACTTTAGCAAGATGAATATTGTCCTAAAAAACTTAAATGAGCACGGGCAACTTACATCAGTTTGAAATTGTTCATTTTTATTTTCGACCAAAAAAATAAAAATAAAAATTTGTTTCTTTTCAAAACTATTATGATTTTCCAAATAGAAAAAAAAATTAAAAGAAAGAAAAAAAGGGCAGGGGTATAAGCCAAGCCTTCGTTGCCAAACTATGGTCTTGTTCTTTCACTTTTGGGATCAGAAACAATTTCCTCAAAAATTACTCATCAAGATTCCAATTTATTGGATTTTGATTCACTTTAATAAACTCTACTACTGAATTAATTAATTAATTGCAGTTGATATCAGAACTTTGAGATCAAAGGAATGGCGCCTCCAGCTCAAACTTCACGATCCGCTTCTCCTTCTCAACCTTCCGGGTAATTAATTTCATCAACTGAACGAATTTGTAACTTTGTATTACTGCTAAATGCTGATCAAATTTGCTGCTTTATTTATTTATTTATTTATTTATTCTTCTTTGCAATTGAGGTCATTGTGCTAGTTTCCCCACTACTTGGGCATATATATGGTGAAATTTTAATTCTTTGTGCTCGTGGCAGTAGTTACTTCTCGAAACGCTGACCCGATATTTTGCTTCTGTTATGTTATGTTATCTTCAGAAAAGGCGAGGTCTCGGATCTTAAATTGCAGCTTCGCCAGTTGGCCGGCAGCCGAGCTCCTGGTACCGATGACACAAAACGAGATCTTTTTAAGAAGGTGATCTCATACATGACTATTGGAATCGACGTGTCATCCGTCTTCAGTGAAATGGTGATGTGTTCGGCTACCTCCGACATCGTGCTTAAAAAGATGTGCTATTTGTACGTCGGGAATTATGCGAAGCACAATCCGGATCTCGCGCTGTTGACCATTAATTTTCTCCAGAGGGACTGCAAGGACGAGGATCCTATGATACGAGGGTTGGCTTTGAGGAGTCTTTGTTCTCTTGGTGTGGCGAACTTGGTGGAGTATTTGGTGGGCCCGTTGGGTAATGGGTTGAAAGATGGGAACAGTTATGTGAGAATTGTTGCGGCTATTGGTGTGCTTAAGTTGTATCATATTTCTGCTTCGACTTGTATTGATGCTGATTTTCCTGCTCTGCTTAAGCATTTAATGCTTAAAGACAAAGATGCTCAGGTCAGCTTTCCTTCTTCATGCAACTATCTTTCTTTTAGTATCTGGATGCTACTTGTAATCTTCAAGCCAATAGCGTGAGACGACGATAGTTGTCATTGGGATACGAATCATACTATCCTTATCAAAACAAACTATCTCGTTTTATCCTACTGATTGTTGTCATTCAATTAGGTTGTGGCAAACTGTTTAATTGCTTTACAAGAGGTTTGGAGTTTGGAAGCAAGTACATCTGAGGAAGCGGCAAGAGAGAGAGAGGCCTTGCTCAGCAAGCCTCTTATATATTACTTTTTGAATCGGTAACTTACATGGACGTCATCTTTCACTGCATGGATTATTCCTTTCTATTAGAAGTAGCAACAATGCACATTGCTTTAAATATTTTTCCCTGTGATGAGAGGGTACATGGTTTGGGACATCTGCAGTAGTGCTTGTGGAGGATAAAATAACCACTTGTCATGGGTTTTTGCATCATCTCCCCTCAGAAAAAAGATTTCTCTTGACTTTAGAATTGGTTACTGCATTGTATCATTTGCACAGGCAATCAAATTTAAGTGGCTATTGGCCTTTCATTTCCTCAGTGTCGTCTATTGTTGTATCTCTTAGTTACTTGAGGTCACATCAAGAATGGATTTTGGTCTCAGTTCATTATTAAAGTAGTCTATATGAACCAAAATTTGAATCTGGTGAATATAGCCTTTTTATTCTCTCTCGATGCAATCTGATTGAGAAGAATGTCCTGATTAAGTTCACATGTAAACTAAACTTTAGCTTGGGTCACCGTCATAACATGTCAAAATTTTATGTTGATTATCACCTACTATGACTACCTTCCTCTATCCTAACAATTACTTGAGGTGCTGAGAAAACTGAGAAGATCTGATGGTTTTATTAGGAGACTATTTATTTCTTAGTAGTAAGCTTCATTCTGTTGGTCTGATTCGTTCTCATGTTCATAATTGGTCCTTGAATTTGCTGAAATTCTGTAACAGTTTGCAACACTTTGTTCTGCATTTTCATTGTCAAGTGACTGAAGAATAACACACTAGTATTGGAATCAAAACTATTGATAAACTCTTAATGATCATGTGATGGTAGATCACCTATCTTGCGATCACTTTCTTTTCTAGACTACCCATCCAGAAACACATACATAAGAGCCTAAGCATAGACATAAAATACTTTCTTAGAAGATAAAAGGTTTTCCTGGCTCAAAATACTAACTGAGGCTTTCATGGTTGCAGGATCAGAGAATTTAGTGAATGGGCACAATGTACTGTTCTCGAGTTGGTTGCTAAATATGTTCCATCAGATAATGATGAAATCTTTGACATCATGAATCTTCTTGAAGACAGGCTTCAACATGCAAATGGAGCAGTTGTTTTGGCCACCACTAAACTCTTTTTGCATATGACTCTATCCATGACTGATGTTCATCAACAGGTATACTGGTTTCACCTCAAACTTCAACTGTTGCATAGACAACTTGGCGCTAGCTTATTCTATGCTTCTTGGTCAACTTACTCATTCGAGGTTTTTTTTTTTTTTTTTGGGGGTTCAGCATTAGAGGAAGGTTGATGTGTGTTAATGGCTATGGTGTTTTAAACTTCGACAGGCTTGTCATTCTGTTTTTGTAGCATTTTGGCTTCATGCAACTAACATAACCTGTTACCGTGCTGTTTTCTTCATACGTATAAAACTACACCTCACTGCTTCTTTGGAGTCACAAACCCTTAATTTGGAGCACCTGGAGTGATAAATTCTTTTATAGTTGCAAAATCAGTAGAGATTACTAACAGATACTTTTTTCCTCTTAAAAACTTTACTGAATACTTGTACACCTGAAAAATTAACATGTGAACATCAAAGTTCCTTACAGAAACTTGCTAGCTATTTATCTCAGTACTGAATACTTCATACTATTATCGTCAACAAGCTTTCCTATGCCGTGAGTTTCTCTAACCCTGTGAAATTTTGGCTCTTACTATCATGTTTAACTTAGCTCTCCGGAATTCTTATTGAACCTTGAATGTAATGGTTCTGATTTTAACGAGGTTGTTTGGCCCAGATTCTTCACATTATATTTACCAATAGTTCTTAGAAAGTCGGGCTTATCTTCTGCAGGTATACGAGCGTATCAAAGCTCCCTTGCTCACTTTGGTAAGCTCGGGGAGTCCTGAGCAATCATATGCAGTTCTAAGCCACCTTCACCTCCTTGTTATGCGTGCACCATATATTTTCTCTTCAGACTACAAGCATTTCTACTGTCAGTATAATGAACCATTTTATGTCAAAAAATTGAAGCTTGAGATGTTAACTGCTGTGGCGAATGAAAGCAATACATATGAAATAGGTAACAATTGTTCCATTTGCTAGCTTGTATTTGTGAAAAATCATATCTAGCTTTCTAGTGATCCTCCATTCACTGGTGGTGATCTGAAACTCTGACTGCAACTAATACCCAGTCTGTTCTCTTGGTTTTAGTGACTGAACTTTGTGAATATGTTGCAAATGTTGATATTCCAATGGCAAGAGAATCTATTCGAGCTGTTGGCAAGATTGCATTGCAGCAATATGATGTAAATGCCATTGTTGATCGGCTGCTTCAGTTCCTAGAAATGGAAAAGGAACATGTGACTGCAGAAACTCTTGTAAGCATTTTTCATTTCTGCCCTGAACGAGTTGTTGATGTCACTACATCCGATTCTGCTAGATAATAGTTCAATCTTGAAGTGCCTGAGCCTAATACAAGTTTCTTCGTGCAGGTTCTTGTAAAAGATCTTCTGAGAAAATATCCTCAGTGGAGTCATGACTGCATAGCCGTAGTTGGAAACATCAGTACCAAAAATGTACAGGAACCACAGGCCAAGGCAGCTCTTATTTGGATGCTAGGGGAATACGCTCAAGACATGCAAGATGCTCCTTACATATTAGAAAGTCTTATTGAGAACTGGGAAGAGGAGCACTCTGCAGAGGTGATTAAATGGCACTCTTGTCCTCGGTTTTCGATTATGTTAGCTACTAAAATTGGGAACATGTGTCTATTGAGTTCTTCGTGTCTGTCCAGCAACGCCTAATAAAATGAGGAAGTTATCTATGATATTGTTATAAAAATCAAGCTTATTTTGAAATCAATCTGTACAAGTTCCCTAATATACCTTATCTTATGAGGAAAAATGATTTGTTGGGCTTTCAGTCTTATAGTTGTCTTACTTTGAGTTTTTTGGAAAGCAATATGATTTTATGCTGTTTCAGATTATACGCGTTGCCATAAGCTATGGCTTGTATGAAGATAAACTCCGGGGTATTCTTACCTGCTAGTTTACTTCAGAAAGAATAGGACTACCCCCACGTCATTTCTTTTTTCAACTCGTTACCTCCATAAAATAATTTAAGCTTCCTGTAATGCCGCATACTTTTTACTTTTCGATAAGGTCCTGTTAACTGTAACTTACACTTAATATGTTTATTTTTCACTTGTTTACTACATATCATCATTTTTTGTTAAATTAATATATCTTACATACCCAGTCACTGTAGAAACTTCAAAAGTGTAAAGAGAAGTCACTAAACGAATTAACCAAAAACTTATTTCGCACTTGTGCTTTCTGAAATACAAATATGCCACAGGTCAAGTAAATAGTTTTATATGTTGCACAGGTTCGTTTACATCTTCTTACTGCAGTAATGAAGTGTTTCTTCAGAAGAGCACCAGAGACTCAAAAAGCCCTTGGAGCTGCTCTAGCAGCTGGAGTTGCCGATTTTCATCAGGTCCGGCTTGTCTCTGTGACTTATGAGATGAAATTGATTTGAAATCGTATTTGTTAAATGTAAGAATGGCTTGCTAAATTCCAGTTCTTTGCAGGATGTTCGTGATAGAACATTATTCTACTATAGACTTTTGAAGTACGAGGTTTCTGTAGCTGAAAGAATCGTAAATCCTCCTAAACAAGCGGTTTCGGTATTTGCAGACACACAGAGTAATGAAATCAAAGATCGTATCTTTGACGAATTCAACAGTCTCTCTGTTGTATACCAAAAGGTACACATCTTGGCTTCTTTTACTGACCGTCTATGGTACTTTAGTATTGACGGAATAAACGAAATATTGTAGTGATACAGATATATTAAAAAGTAATTTCTTATAGTTTAGTAGGTATATGTTGCCAACATATAAAATCATAGCTAAAAAATTCTCAAGAATGAATATTTGTTGAAACTTGGTCTGCGTTGGAGCTTAATTAAACATGGTTGATAAAATTTGCAGCCATCCTACATGTTTACTGATAAAGAACACAGAGGGCCATTTGCCTTCTCAGAGGAAATCGGTAATCTATCTATAGTCACAGAATCGGCAGATACTGTAGTTGCAGCTCAGAGAGTCGAGGAAAATGACAAGGACTTGTTACTGAGTACATCAGAGAAAGAAGAGAATCAGGGTTATGGCAACAACGGTTCTGCATATAATGCTCCTTCTTATAACGGATTGACGACATCTGGCCAGGGTCAATTAGATCTTGTATCACTAGACGAAGTATCAACCACGCATACAACATCTAGCTTTGCAATTGACGAACTACTTGGTCTTGGAATGTCGTCCGCACCTAGTCCTGCTCCTTCTCCTCCTAGTTTGAAGCTTAATGCTAAAGCTGGCCTGGATCCAAATGCATTTCAGCAGACATGGCGGCAACTTGCAGTATCTCTGTCTCAGGTTCGCATTAGCTTCAGCTTTTGTTAACCTGTCATGAGAGTCTGTAACATGCTTGTGGGCTCGGCTTCTCCCTTTTGGTTTATTTA
The DNA here is from genome assembly GCA_948329865.1 of Linaria vulgaris. NCBI lineage: Eukaryota > Viridiplantae > Streptophyta > Magnoliopsida > Lamiales > Plantaginaceae > Linaria > Linaria vulgaris. The sequence goes on from OX415250.1 coordinate 101,265,339, forward strand.
TTTAAAAATAGATAATCGATCTAAAAACTTGTGAAGGATTTAGGAAACTCTAGGAATTTGTTATAAGAGGTTTGTTTCAATTATATCTAATCTAGTCATGTTAAACAGGAATAATTTGTCATTGTTTGGTTTGTTGCATGGCAACATAGTCATAGTTCTTTAGCTGGCAATCTTTTATTTCAAAGGTTAGGTAAAATATTAAAAACCTTAAGACCGAATCTTTCCTAGTTAATTTGTACACAAGGTATATTAGATCTAGAATTTGGCCAGCACTGTATAATCAGTACTTTTGAGCAGAAACGGAAAATTTCATTGCTAAAATTTAGACAAAATTTGCTCCAGTTTCCTACGAAATCCAGATAGTGGTTGGCAAGACATAGTGAAAAAGGTAAAAGTTAGGTACGTAGATTAGGCAAGCGTTCCTCATCTATAGTTGTATACTTGTCATCAAGTACAGAAGCAGGTGCAGTCTCATCTTTATAAACTTGTTCTTGCTATCATCTTGCTCAGAACACCTTTTTTCCCAGGAAATATCCATTGATCCTAGAGGAGTGGCAGCAATGACGACTCCCCAGGCTCTTTCCCGGCACATGCAGAATCATTCAATTAACTGCATTGCATCAGGCGGACAAGCTCCAAACTTTAAGTTCTTTTTCTTTGCACAAAAGGCAGAAGAACCTTCTGCTTATCTCGTGGAGTGCATCATTAACTCATCATCATGTAATGTGCAAATAAAGATCAAAGCTGATGATGGAAGCACATCTCAAGCGTTCTCAGAACTGTTTCAGTCGGCCCTCTCCAAATTTGGATTGCCTTAGGCTTTTAATTTCTGATGTATCGCGTTTTTGCATTGAAGAACAGAGAGAAATGGTAAAATGACCGGAGTGTATTATGACATTGAACTTATGTACAATTCGAGTGAAAATAGCTCTTCCTTTTTGTTGTCTGTTGTCTCTTCAGCTTCCTCCAGTTTACTTCTGTATTCATTGAACTTAAGACTGAACTGGAAGAAAAATTCAACTGTCAAAACTGAAAAGATATTGAGATATTTCAATTCTTTATCTGATATATATTCTTTTTCTTCCTTTATCTTTGTTAGTACTGACACTGATACTTGAGGTTGAAAGGTGAAATAAATCTGTGGGCAGGACGACTGGGTGTAGCCCGATTCTATCGTATCCTTCTATCTTATATACAAATTTGCAACACTAATTTTGTTGCTAACTATTAAGCTTTGTTTTTTGGAGTTTTGTACTCTCACTTCTCAATCAGCCTGTTAATTAACATCTCGCTGAATGGGTAGTGGTGATGCATGTTCTTTTGGTCATAACGTTTCCTTTCTATTTTGCATAAACGTATGTGACCGAGGAAATGTCATATTAAAGTTTCAGATATTATATTTCACAAAACGCATAAGTAAATTTGGAATCTTGAAAGGAAAATCATTAGTCTGTTCTTGATATTAGGCCTTTCTCTGGTTTCGATTCCCTAAAAGTAATAAATTGACCCAATTATTCTGTGAAAAATCCTAGTTTTGAGGAGTTGACACTTAACACAATTTAACTGTTACCTTCATTAAAAAAGAAAGACAAAAAAAAAGTGTTTACTTCCCAACAATGTTAACTATGCATGTTTACTGCCTAGCAATGTCTACTATGCAATATCCACTGGCAAGGTGCAGAAAATTTCATCTAAAATATAAAAATCTTCAGAAATTTTGATTTCACTCATTAGTTCTTTCACTATCTGGTATATTTCTTGGCAATTTGGATGTGAATAATCCTCTGCATTAAAAGCATGAACTTCATTTTTCAATTCAATCCAACTCCAACCAGGCACTTTCTTCACTCCTTTCTCCCTCATCAACTTCTTTACACTACCCTGTTCATCCCACATCTTGAGTTGCCCATACATTTCGGACAATAGAACATAAGTGCTGTGTTCTTCTGGTTCCAATTCTAGCAGATCACTGGCCACCTGTTTCGCCAATTCTATGTCTTGGCACGCCCGACAAGCACCCAACAGAGTTTTCCACACCATTGCATTGGGTTCAAATGGGATTTCTTTCATCAGTTCCTTTGCTTCCGATAGACGTCCGGCTCTCCCAAGTAGATCGATGGCACATGCATAGTTTTCCATTTGCGGTGGAATTCCATGTTGTGATTCCATAGATTTCAAGAACTTCAGTCCTTCGTCAACCAAACCAACGTGGCTACAGGCAGTGATTGCAGCGACAAAGGTGACGTGATCCATTTTCACAGGTATTCCCTTCATTAGGTGAAAGAGGTCAACCGCAGTTTTACCTTGTCCGTGCTGTGCGTAAGCAAAGATGATGGAGTTCCATGTGACTGAAGTCTTTTTTTGTGATGCACCAAATGATTTCCAGGAATCTTCAATGATCCCACATTTTGAGTACATGTATATTAAAGCACTAGCGACATACTCGTTTTCTTCAAAGCCCGATTTCACTACCAAGACATGAATTTGCCGACCCAATTGGAGTGTGGCCATATCTGAGCAAGATCTCAGGACTGCTGCAAAGGTATATTGATCCAGTACATGATTATCAAGATGCATCTGACGGAAGAGTCTCAAGGCATCTTCACTAAGCCCCTTTTGTGACAAACCAGTCAAAATTGTGTTCCAAGATACAAGGTCTTTTAGATTTATTTGTTCGAATAATTTAATTGCAGCCTCCATGCTGCAATCAGATTTTGTATACATAGACATCAACGCATTCGATACAGGTCTCGACTGCTCTAATCCCTTCATTATCACTACAGCATGCAAGGATCTCCCTTGTATCTGGTCTGTATCACCCAAACATGCACTTATTATGCTTGAATACGAATAATTATCCAGTTCGAACCCTCGTCTCACCATCTCTGAGAAAAGATTAAATACACAATCTAGCATATCATGCTCTAAATAAGCCGCTAACATAGAATTCCATGTCACCAAATCGAAGTACTCATCAGCTTCGTCAAAGACCCTTTTAGAATCTTCAATGCATCCACATTTGGAATACGCAGTGACGACAGCATTAACCACAGTGATCTCATACTCTAGCCCACTCTTTGTAATCTTCGCATGGAGCTGCCTCAACAACTCATATAACTCAACATCATTAAGCAAAGTAAGAAATGCTGCATATGTTCCGTCATCGACTCTAACACCTGCCCTGTCCATACACATAAACAACTCTATGCAACGAAGGTAATTGCCCGTTACTGCATAGCCCGAGATCAAAGCATTCCAAGACACACTATTCGGCTCAGACATGTAACGGAACACCTTATCCGCATCCTCCATACGACCCTGCTTTGCATACATATCCAGGAGTGCACTAGCAGCATATACATTATCTTGGTATCCCATCTTTACAACATCCGAATGGACCAGTTGCCCGTACACGATACTTCCATCAACAGCAATGCCCTTGAGAATGCTTCCAAAAGTATACCCATCAAACATAAACCCGAGCCGTTTCATGGACGTCAGAACTTCCCAAGCATCACGAAAGTTTCCAGAATTAACGTGACCTGTGATAATGGTGTTCCAAGACGAGGTGTCCCTGTCCTGATCCGGCATGTGCTTAAACACCTCATTTGCTTCCTTAACTTTATTGAACTTTGCATACATACTTAAAAGTGCACTAGCAGAATATATATTGTCACAAAACCCCATCTTTATAATGTCCGAATGGACTAGCTGGCCATACAGTACACCACCACCGATTGCAACGGCCTTGAGCATGCTTACGTACGTATAACCATCGAACAAAGAACCGAGCCTCTTCATGGATACCCCAACTTCCCAAGCAGCATTGAAGTTCCATGAATTGTCGTATCCAGCGATGATGGTGTTCCACGAGGAAGTATCTCTGTGAGGCATTTCGTCGAACAGTTTCCGGGCAGCGGTTAACTCTTTGCATCTCTGGTAGTAATTTATGATTTTATTGGAGGTGAAGGTATTTGAAATGAGCGACGATTTGATGGCTTGGCAGTGGGTTGCCTCGATTTCTGACAATGTGGGAAGTGTTGTTCCACTGAGCAAATGCAGCAGTGGCCTCATTCATCAATATGTCCGATGAATTAAAGTTTCGGTTTTTAAGGCATTGTTAGGTCTGATAAATATTAAAAATATTTTGACATATTAAGCTAGTTTGAAAAATCGATACATGTTAAAGTTAGGGCCAGGCAAAAAAAATCTGATCGATCGAATGATCCGATCCAAAAATTGAATCGAATATTTGATTCGACTATTGGTTTATACCTTAGTATCGAACCCTCTTTGACTTGATCCTCAATTACAGTGACTAAAAACCATTTCGAATCGAATACTCATCTTATTTTCTTAAAATAAATAAATATAATCAAATATGAGATTACATTGCAAGAGTTCTCGATAAGTTCACGAAGGAAAATATCGTAAGAGCTGTTGGTGATCAAAGTCAATATTTGGTCGATTTAATAGCGAATGGAAAGGTTTTGCTCTCCACCATCATAAATCGACAAGTGATCGCCAATGATCAATTAATTAGCACAATACTTTAGATATACATGATAAAATCACCACATGAACAAACCAACGTTCCCCTAATGTCTCTTATTCCGCTTAATCGGGAAAAACGATTATCTTAATTCAACAACCAACCTAACAACTAACTAACCAGTGGAAAAGGAATCAACAAGAGATTAAACTAATTTGCACTGCCAAACGAACAGAACAACCGTCATTATGCAACAATGCGATTCGTGCTTAATTTAACAATAGATCGTATATATAGAATATGTTTGGTTACAAGTATGATATAACGAGTCTATCGCTAAATTAAACCTACTCTAACTAAGCTAGTGTCGAGTAGGCTTGGTCAGGAACACCGCTAACTGACGTTAGATACAAGGGCGGATGTCGAAAGTATATCGGAGATGACGTCAGAGGTTTTGTCGGGGATGACATCGGGAACTTTCTATGTCGAAAGTGATCTCCTGCTGACGTCGAGGGTAACGTCGGTGATATATATCGAAGATATACATCGGGTATTATGTCGAGCTCTATATCGAGGGTTCGATATAGATGTACAGTAATTGTGGATAACTAAAACTTACATTGATTATCGGGGAACGGGTATTTATAGACCTCGGGATGCGGAGACCACTCACGTAATAAACACGTGAGCTGCACTATATCGAATGTGATATTCGATATGTATGTCTAGGATCAGGTAAAACATGGGCCTGACCCATGGCCAGCCCAATACGAGAAATACTCATATCAGTGCTACTGAAACGATTATAACGATTATAAACACACAGATTCCACATAAATACATAGCAACAATATATATTCAACAGATCAAATACGAGATAACATTGTAAAAGTCTCGATGAGTTCACGAAGGAAAATATCTGTGTCGTCGTAAGAACCGTTGGTGATCAAAGTCAACACTTGGTCGATCTTAGCGTCAAACGGAAAGGCTTCGCTCTTGTCTGTGATTTTGAGATCAATTTGATTGAAAATAAAAGCTAATTTCTGGGGAATTGATGTTTAGTGTAAGGTCTTAGCGGCATACCGACTCTGCATGGAATTTAAGAGATTACCTCCTCAAAGAATATGAAAATAAGATATCCTTATTTAATTTATTTATCGCAAGTTTATGACTTTACCCACACGTGTTAATTAAATTGAATACAACTAAGACTAGTTAAAAAATTATATTATGATTGATTATATGTACGGACAAATGGTTTTGTGTTAATGATACTATTTAGATACTTAAATTGATGGGATGTTGGAGAACTAAATATGTTCTTTTTCCACAAAATTTACATGATACGTGGAAATCAAGAATGTATCTAATATACACGTGTACAACATAAACCCGTGTAAGCTAAGAATTTGTAAATGTAAACAATAATACTTTCTTAATTTAATTTTAGAAGATTGCTAGGCTAAGGGCATCTGCAAATTTTTTTTTTGTTGGGAGATCGCATTTGTGGGTTTGGATGCATTATTTAATTCACAGGTCACATAAACCTGAAGATGTTAACTATCAATCTGGAAAGGCCAACACCCATGCCCCTCATTTTCAAAACTATCGTCCTAGCTCACAAATGGTATCTTTAAGTTGTTGTACCAGAAACTACTTCGGTGAAGAAATGGTATCTCTACAGCCTCATAAAAGTGTTTTTCGGAACATTAACAACCCAGACAGGGGAAGAAATGGCAACCAATTAAACATAAAATGATGCACTTTTATAGAACAAATCAATTCCAAGACAAGCACATCCATGTAAACTTAAGTTAACATGTATACATAGGCATCAATGATTGATGCATTCAGTATTTCTAGCAAGGATGTATTTGGCAGCGAAAGGAAAACACAGAAAGAAAGAAATGATGCAGAAGTAGGCGCATCGCTCTTATCTCGATCCAAAACTAAGCCGGACGTAAAACAATTGAAAGGTTAAAACTAGACTCCCTCTCTTTGCTATACCTATATACATTTCGTACTGAGGAATCAATATGTTAGCATATTATTATATTTGTACATTAATTGTCTTAAGGGTAGTTTAGTCTTTTAGTTGTCTTGTATATATATGTCTTCTCTTGTAAACTCTAGCAACTCTCACATTCATTCTTTGTAAGATTCATCTTTGTCTTGTAAGATCATGACTTCCTTCATGAATGTTATCATGGCATCAGAGTCAAATCTCTGACCTAACCGGTAGGCAAACACGACACCACGCCGATGAACTCACCGCCAATTCCTCTTTTTGGGGGGTTTTCGTCTTTGTATTGCTACTGGTTTCTGGTCGCTGCATTCTCTGAACTTGTTGGTGTGTTAATTTCGATTTTAATTTGGTGCAATTTTTGTTCGATTTGTTGCCCCAATTATGTTTTTGGGTTAGTCTTGCTTTGTGTATTGCTGCAATTCTCGATTTCTGTTATCATGACGGAAGATGATGATTCGTTGCAGTTGATTAGTGTTCGTTTTGATAGGGAAACTATGGATATTGGAGTTATCTTATGAAAAACTTTCTAAAAGGGAAGAAGATGTAGAATTATATTTTTGGTGTTTTGGTTGCTACTAAGACATATGATGCTAATTTTGTTGAGTTATTGGATGTGTGGGATACCAATAACTGTAAAATTATTACTTGGATTAACAATTCTGTTGAGCATAAGATTGATGTTCAGTTAGCTAAGTTTGATACTGCGAAAGAAGTTTGGGACCATTTGGAGAGGTTGTATGTGATGTCCAACTTTGTTGTTCAATATCAACTTGAAGGAGAAATTCGTGCTCTTACATAGGGCGATCGAAGTATTCAAGAGTTTTATTCTGAAATGACAAGCTTTTGGGATCAGTTGGCTATGACAGAATGCGTTGAACTGAAAGCATTCGGTTTGTATATTGAAAGGCGGGAACAACAACGTTTGGTTCAAATGTTGTACAATCTCCGCTCTGAGTATGAAGGCATCCGTGGATCAATTCTGTACCGTACTCCTTTGCCTTCAGTTGATTCAGTTGTGCATGAATTGTTGGCTGAAGAAACCCGCCTCAAGACTCAAATTGAGAAGTCCACTCATGTTGGTTTTGTTTTGGTTACTCAACCTAGTCATATCAAATCTAAGCAAAAGAGTTATGATAAGGATGAGTGTCGCTATTGTCATGAAAATGGTCATTGGAAGAATCAGTGTCCTTTATTGCATCAGAAAGGCAAACCACAACAGGAATATGGAAAGAGGCCAAGTGACAAACCTTCATATTCACAAAATCTTTGTTTTGGAGGGCAGCCTAATATAGATGTTGTCATGCCTACATTGGATCAAGCTTCTGTCGAGCCATCTTTGTCAGACAATACATCTCTGGTTAATCTATTGCAGAACCTTCTTCAGGCAAACAAAAACCAGTCTCCACCATATGCTATGTCTGCTCCATCCACATCAGGTAGAAACTAGTCCTTATGGGTGTTGGATTCTGGAGCATCTCATCACATATCTCCTGATCGCTACTCATTTGTATCTATGTCTCATGTGTTACCATCTACATCTGTTATGACTGCTGATAGCACCCCTATGCCAGTAGTAAGTGTTGGTACAATTCAAACAGAAAATCTTTCACTACCTGATGTTTATTGTATTCCTAAATTGGCTGTGAATCTTATTTCTGTTGGTCAATTGTGTGATCGTGGTCTTGATGTTCACTTTTTCTCTACTTCGTGTCATGTGTAGGATCCGAAATCAAAGAGAATACTTGGGACTGGAAGTAGAGAGGGGGGACTTTATGTTTTGGATGGCATGAAGGTTGATGGTCAGTTTGCAGCTACGAGTATTGATCTATCTACATTTCATTTGAATTCTTCTTCTTCAAAGTTTTACGTATGACAATCTAGACTATGTCATGTATCTAGATCTTGTCTGAGGTTTTTATGTAATAGTGGCGTTTTGGGAGACTTGCAGTCTCAGGATATTTCTAATTGTAGTAGATGTAAACTTGGGAAGTTTTCTACCAAACCATTTAATCACAGTACATCCACTTCTTTTGCACCATTTGATTTGATTCATTCTGATGTTTGGGCATCTGCCCCTGTTCCTACAAAGGGTGGGGGTCACGATATTATGTTTCTTTCATTGATGACTATACTCGTTATTGTTGGGTTTACTTGATGAAAAACCGTTCTGAATTCATTAACGCTTATGCTCACTTTGCTGTATATGTGAAAACTCGACACTCTAAAGTCATAAAATATTTTAGATCTGATTGGGGTGGAGAATATACGAGTAAGGCACTCTCTGACATTCTTTTTAGTGATAGTATTGTGCACCAATCCTCTTGTACAAACACACCTCAGCAAAATGGTGTGGCTGAAAGAAAACATAGGCATATTGTTGAAACAACACGTTCTATGCTTTTGTCTGCTAGTGTACCTAGTGAGTATTGGGGAGAAGCAGTTCTCACTGCTGTTTATATCATAAATAGAGTTCCAACTTCTAAGAACGCATGTCTCTCTCTATATGCTAAGTTATTTGGTCAAACTCCTGATTATTCTTATTTGCGGGTTTTGGGGTCCACATGTATTGTTCTTCGTCCACATGTTGAGCGAACTAAGTTGTCTTCACGTGTTGCAATATGTGTCTTTTTGGGATATGGAAATGGTTAGAAGGGTTATCGGTGTTATGATCCAGTTGCGAGAAAATGTTATGTTTCTCGTCATGTTTACTTTATTGAGCATATTCCATATTTTTCCATTCCTAGAAGCTCCCATAATGTGACACGGTCTGATATTATTCACATTGACCCATTTACTCTTGATGGTTCTGATATTGGAACTAATGATCTAACTGGTGAGAATATTGGTATTGGTGATGTTATTGGGGATGACAATATTGGTGTTGGTGATGGAGATGACTTGGGTGTTGTTGAAGAATTACCCCCAATGTCCCTTCTCTTACGATTTCGGATCCAGCTCAGGAGCGGTATCTTAGACGTACTCGTAAGTCTACTCAACTGCCTGATTTCCTTTAATCTTATTATTCTCAACCTTTTGTTTCCTTTTTGGCATCTGTTTGGCCTCTTTGTGAGCCTACCTCTTATTCTGAGGCGGCAAAAGATATTATTTGGCAGAGGCTATGGCTGAGGAACTATCATCTTTGAACAAAAATCACACTTGGAACTTGGTTTCTCTTCCAGTAGGGAAAAGTCAATTGGTTCTCGATGGGTCTATAAAATTAAAACCAAAGCTGATGGTTCGGTTGAGCGATATAAGGCTCATCTAATGGCAAAAGGATTTGCTCAACAATATGGCATGGATTATGAGGAGACCTTTGCTCCAGTTGCTAAGATGACATATGTCAGAGTTCTTATTGCAGTTGCATCAATACGACAATGGTATATTTCACAGATGGATGTGAAAAATGCATTCTTGAATGGTGATTTACATGAGGAAGTGTACATGATACCTCCTCCGGGTGTTCCTCATGACAAAGGGCAGGTGTGTAGACTTAAGAAAGTATTAAATGGGGTTAAGCAAGCTCCAAGAGCTTGGTTTGAGAAGTTTTCTACAATTGTTTGTTCTCTTGGCTTCTCCTCTAGTCCTAATGATTCAGCCTTATTTGTTAAATGCAGTTCTGCTGGCCGCATAATGCTTTTACTGTATGTTGATGATATGATTAATACATGTGACGATGTTGAGGGTATCAAGGTGTTGAAACACACCTTATCCCGTTTGTTTGATATGAAGGATTTGGGTCCTCTTCGTTACTTTTTAGGTATTGAAGTCGCCTCATCTCCAAAGGGCTATCTTTTGTCTCAGTCGAAGTATACTTCAGATATTTTAGAGTGAGCTCGTCTTACAGACACTCGTGTTGCTGCTACTCCTTTAGAGGTAAATGTCTGTTATACTCCTACTGGCGGCACACTTCTTCCGGATCCCACTTTATACATGTTTATTGTTGGTAGATTGGTATACTTGACTATTACCCGACCGAATATTGCTTATGTGGTCCATGTTGTTAGCCGGTTGTTACTGCACCTACCTCTGATCATTGGGCTACTGTTACTTGCATTTTTCGTTATCTTCGTGGTACTATTTATCAGAGTCTATTGTTTCCTTCGAGCTCTTCCTTAGAACTTCGAGCATATATGGATGTAGACTGGGCTAGTGATCCATCCGATCGAAAATCTACCACTGGATACTGTATTTTTCTAGGTGATTCTCTCATCTCTTAGAAAAGCAAGAAACAAGGTGTTGTTTCTCGCTCTTTTACTGAGGCAGAGTATCGTGATATGGCTTCCACCACAACTGAAATTGATTGGTTATGACGGTTATTAGGTGACATGGCGCACCCATGTATTGTGATAACAAAAGTGCTGTTCAGATTGCTCATAACTCTATTTTTCATGAGCGTACCAAACATATTGAGATCGATTGTCATGTGACTCGACATCATTTTCAGTATGGTGTTATCTCTCTACTGTTCATCCCGTATTCGATGCAGTTGGTTGACTTCTTTACGAAGGCACATACGATTGAGCAACACAACGCCTTTGTTGGCAAACTCTCGTTACTTATTGCAGTACCTTCTCGAGTTTGAGGGGGGATGTTAGCATATTATTATATTTGTATATTAATTGTCTTAATGGTATTTTACTCTTTTAGTTGTCTTGTATATATATGCCTTCTCTTGTAAATCCTAGCAACTCTCACATTCATTCTTTGTAAGGTTGCTCTTTGTCTTGTAAGATCATGACTTCCTTCATGAATGTTATCACAATATTCTTCAACTGAGGAGTATTGCAATTGATTATCTCCAAATCAAGTCTATAGTAATGCAGCAAAGCATCACTTTTAAATACTCATGAAGATCCATATGTGTTGCTTGATAGGACAACTCATTTATATTTTGACAGCCGCAATAGTCACTAAGTATAAAATGAAACTCAACACTCACCCAATCGACACCAAACGTTCTTTGGGACTTTTGCTGTTATCTATTGCAGCATCATACTCGACAGAGATTCAACCGCTTACCAGAAATAAACCTTCACTCACTGTACAAACTATAGCTATGTGCACAAATCAGACATAAACCTCATATCTTGCCACGTGAGGTGCAACCATCACCCAGTGAGTGGAATTTGGAAACAAATAGTCATCTGACATTAAGGAACACTACAGTAGAAGGCTAATGATAATGTAATAAACTAATTGAAACCATATACTCCAAATATATCTAAGGATGTCACAGGCAAACGAGCCACGAAAATGTCATAAAGGTTAAATCAGTAGGTAATAAACAGATTCATATATTATAAATTATTAATGCATCAACCCTACATAGCACACTACGAGTGCAAATATTTCTTATGACTCCAGAGTATATTAAAAAAAACACATCGTTGATGGATGACATGAGTAATTAATCCAAAATGCATGGGCAATGTATACTAAGTCACAAGAACGCAAAAGGGACAGTAGTTGCCTCCAAATACTAAAAAGAAGACATCAAATGAAGAAACAAGTATAAACCAACACTCCAATTCAGAATTAGTTTCTCTACTAAATCGATCAAGATTCTACACAGGCCACGTGGCACAAAATGACGTAAAGGTGGTACTTGCAATACCAGTACCAACCCCAAACATTTACGCGAACACGATCTGGTAATATAAAAAAGGCAACAGTCTCGAAAAGCAGGGGCGGAGCCAGGATCTTTTTTCCCCGGGCTACAATTAACTTAAATAAATAAATAAAAACACTTGTAAACGAGCTATAAGGAATATAATGCTTCTCCTTTAACTGACAAATTTGTTTATCTATAGAACTAGAAGAAAACTTTAATAGACATATAGAAAGAGATTTAATAACTTTACTTTAAAACCTCTATAAAATAATAAGTTTGTCTTAAATGCACAAGACTATCATCAACTAAAAATTAAAATTAAATAATAAAATATATTATACTCCTTGTATATGATAATATAATTTAGCAGAATATGCTAAATATCTCTAAATTTGATGTTGAAGGTTTGAGAGAAAGATTGGTGTTTTTTTCAATTGTAAAAGAATTTAAAGATGGGCTTTCTTTTTTGCATTTATTGATGGATTGAGATCGTTTGGAGATATTGATTTTGTTAGTTACTTGGGCTCCTTGAGGAAAAAATCTAACATAAAAGTAATTTTTGCTACGAAGTTTCGAACCGATGACCTATGAAATGCAATGTAACGCATTATCACTGCACCATGACCACCATTTGTCAAATCCTTATCGAGTAGACCATAAAATCATTGAGGGGTCAATCCTTGGCAGGAGTGCGCACCAGACACGCAAGTAAACAAAATTACGCGTGCACCGCATGCACAAGGAATCTTGCACTTTGGTAGAACGATCCAACAACAAGAGTTCTAGGGCCGCTCCGATTTTTTTTTTGACACTTAGGCTCTATCATGTAAATAGACCAAATCAAGATTATTTCTTATATATATTAATGTTAGACTTCTCTAGAACGTGGTTGGAATTGGCCAACTCATTTATTGTAAGAAGAGTGTAGAACATTTCTTTAGCCTTTAAGACCGTTAACTTAGATTGATTGAGGCTATTCATTGAGCTCAGTTCCTCGTATATATACTATAAGACTTTCATTTTTACAGACATCAATAATACTTTTTAGCTTACTCGCATAGCTTTCAACAATATTTTAGTCTCTCGTTCACTAAAATTTTCTCTATTTGAGATCCCCTAAGTTTTAGAGTGAGGTTGATATCGTCGTGTTTTTTTTTTTACAAGTACCTATTACATTGGGTCAAAATTGACCCCGGGCTGGAGCCCACCCTAGCCCTCAGGGTGGCTCCGCCCCTGTCAAAAAGTAAACAATAAAAGACAAGTAAAATATGAACTCTACGATAAACGAACAACCTTGAACCCATGCGGAGGATGATCACGCATACCTATATTAAAATGGAGCCCACCTGTGCCTATATAGCGTGCACCTAAGCTCTCGTGATCCGTGATAGTAACCAGAACTTCATGTAGATTCTCTTCGACGATTGCAATGACTTTTTCATGCCCAAATTGCTCCACTGTCAAAAAACGGTCTAAGAAAGGCAGTCCCTGGCGTGATATTTATAAGTTTCATAGTTTTTGAGTTGGTATATGTGGTACTGCACGTCCTCGTAATGTATGAAACAGATGCTCATTTTTTAGGCTAAAAGCTGCAAATCTTCCAACTGCACCCCGGACGCACTGCAACTCCGGCGGAAGCCTAATTCCATTAAATTTCTTGTTGGCTACTCCAAAAGTAAGTATTTCGTTGTGCCAAGAGGTCACACCGTCTTCCCCGGGTCTTCCTTGTTTTCATAACTTTCCTAGGAAGTGGATGACTCCACCGAAAACTGGATCCTCTGACCCGGGAATGATATTTAGAGTGTGACAGTACTTTGCCCAAGACGCCCTTCATGAATAAAAGTCCTCAACGATCGGCGACGAGTTATCATCATTTGAACCATACATAAAGTGAACAACCGGTATCGGTGCATCACAGCTTATACCTATATTAAGACGGGTCCAACTAGTGTTAAAATAACGCCCACCTAACCTCCCGTGATCCGTGATAGTAACCAAAACTTCATGTAGATTCTCTTCGACGATTGCAATGACTTTTTCACTCCCAAAGTGCTCCACTGTCGACAAACGATCCCAAGAAAGGCATTAACTTGATTTTGCAAAGACTCTGGTAACCGAATGGTCCACCTTCTCTGTGGATCCAAGACAAAGATCACGGATTTATATCTAGAGTTTTCTCTACGGACCACCTTATCTGTCATACAAACCAAACCGTGCACTCCCCCCGAAAATAAGGCGGAAATCTGGAAGCTTTGCCGGAAAAAAAAAATCAGCCCCCAACCCTGCACCATCTTTGGAGTGATATCACGGACAGTGGTATCAAAGTGGAAAGCATCCAACACCGAATGCAAAAACTCGAGTTTCACATTCGGTCTCACTTGTGCAGATTGGCTCTCCATAGTGTAGTAGCGAAACTCATTCCCGTATCTGTGGCTCTTCACACGATTCTCATTGGCGAGGTAAGGCATTTACTTGATTTTTGCCGTCAAAGTGGTTAGAATCCTAGTTTCGTTTAGTTTTTTATTTCAAAGAGTGCGGGTGGGAGAAGAGAAAGATTTAGGGTTCTTGGGAATAATTCAATCGGTATCGGTGCATCACAGCTTATACCTATATTAAGACGAGTCCCACATGTGTCTATATAGCGCGCACCTAAGATCTCGTGATCCGTGATAGTAACCAGAACTTTATGTAGATTATCTTTGACGATTGCAGTGACTTTTTCACGCCCAATTTGCTCCACTGTCGACAAACGATCCCAAGAAAGGCAGTCCCCTGCCTGATATTTAAAAGTTTCATAGTTTTTGAGTTTGTAGAAGTGGTACTGCACGTCCTCGTAATGTATGACACATATGCTCGTTTTCGTAGCTAAAAGCTGAAAATCTTCCAACTGCACCCCGGACAGACTGCAACTCCGGCGGAAGCCTAATTCCATTAAATTTCTGGTTAGCTACTCCAAAAGTAAGTATTTCGTTGCGCTAAGAGGTCACACATTCCTCTCCCGGGTCTTCCTTGCTTTCATCACTTTCCTAGGAAGTGGATGACCCCACCGAAACAAACCGAATCCCCTGACCCGATAATGATATTTAGAGTGTGATGGTACTTTGCTCAAGATGCCCTTCTTGTATAAAAGTTCTTGACGATCGACGGCAAGTTATCATCATTTGAACCGTACATAAAGTGAACAACCGTGAAATGAGGCCCCCGATGATGTATCGAATCCAATTACCATTCTTCCATCTGGCTGTTTTTTGCAAAGACTCTGGTAACCGAATGGTCCACCTTCTCTGTGGATCCAAGACAAAGATCACGGGTTTATATCCAGGGTTTTCTCTACGGACCACCTCATTTGTCATACAAATCAAACCGTGCACTCCCCCGCCAATAAGGCGAAAATCTTGAAGCTTTGCCGCAAAAAACAAAAAATCAGCCCCCAACCTCGACACCATATTTGGAGTGATATCACGGACAATGTTATCAAAGTGGAAAGCATCCAACACCGAATGCAAAAAGTCGAGTTTCACATTCGGTCTCACTTGTGCAGATTGGCTCTCCATAATGTAGTAGCAAAACTCATTCCCGTATATGTGGCTCTTCACACGGTTCTCATTAGCGAGGTAAGGCATTAACTTGACTTTTGCCGTCAAAGTTGTTAGAACCCTAGTTTCGTTTGTTTTTTTTTTTTATTTCAGAGAGCGCGGGCGAAAGAAGAGAAAGATCTAGGGTTATTGGGAATAATTCAATCGGTATCGGTACATCACAACTTATACCTATATTAAGATGGGTCCCACCTGTGTCTATATAGCATGCACATAAGCTCTCGTGATCCGTGATAGTAACAAGAACTTTATGTAGATTCTCTCTGACAATTACAACGACTTTTTCACGCCCAAATTGCTCGACGGTGGACAAACGATCCCAAGAAAGGCAGTCCCCCGCCTGATATTTATAAGTTTCATAGTTTTTTAGTTGGTAGATGTGGTACTGCACGTCCTCGTAATGTATGACACAGATGCTCGTTTTCGAGGCTAAAAGCTGCAAATCTTCCAACTGCACCCTGGACAGACTGCAACTCTGGCGGAAGCCTAATTCCATTAAATTTCTGGTTGGCTACTCCAAAAGTAAGTATTTTGTTGCGCCAAGAGGTCACATCGTCCTCCACCGGGTCTTCCTTGTTTTCATAACTTTCCTAGGAAGTGGATGACCCCACTGAAACAAATCGGATCCCCTAACCCGATAATGATATTTAGAGTGTGACGGTACTTTGCCCAAGACGCCCTTCCTGAATAATAGTTCTCGACGATCGGTGGCGAGTTATCATCATTTGAACCGTACATAACGCGAACAACCGTGAAATGAAGCCCCTGACGATGTACCAAATCCAAGTACCATTCTTCCATCTGGCTACTTTTACAAAGAGTCTGGTAATCGAATGGTCCACCTTCTCTATGGATCCAAGACAAAGATCACGGGTTTATATCCGGGTTTTCTCTACGAACAACCTCATCTTTCATACAAAGCAAACCGTGCACTCCCCCGCCAATAAGGCAGAAATCTTGAAGCTTTGCCGCAAAAAGAAATCAACCCTCAACCCCGGCACCATCTTTGGAGTGATATCACACACAATTTTATCAAAGTGGAAAGCATCCAACACTGAATGCGAAAAGTCGAGTTTCACATTCGGTCTCACTTGTGCATATTGGCTCCTCATAGTGTAGTAGCAAAACTCATTCTCGTATATGTGGCTCTTCACATGGTTCTCATTAGCGAGGTAAAGCATTAACTTGATTTTTGCCGTCAAAGTTGTTAGAACCTTAGTTTCGTTTTATCAATCTTTTCTTATTTCGTTAAAAATAACATAGATTTAATTACCATACAAAATAAAAAGTTCGTTAATTGCACCCCAAACGTTATAGATAGTATACTAAATTAAGTTATGGAATAATAAAATATATATAATGCTAATGAAATACTACTAAATAACTTAATATATTAACTAAAGTAATATCACTTCACATGTTTTCCTCTCCCAACCAAAATATCAAAAGGCTTTTACTTAGAAACTGAAAGTTGAAGCCATACACAAACATCAAGAGCATTCATCTTCTTCAAAAGTCTCAAGAAATCGATTTAAACGTACTATTTTTAGGGTGTTAGTTTGATTCTCTCTCATCTTAATTTTCTTTTGGGTTCTTGCCTATTGTTCTTTAAAAAAAAATTAGTCTTCATATATTCAAATCTTGAATACGCCAATGTCCTAACTTAATAACATAACAAAGTTTTCACAACATCTTATCCCTTAAAACTAGGACCGTCCATCGGTCGGTTCGGTGCGGTTCACCGAGAAACCGCAAAACCGAACGACCAAAAATGGCGGATCGAAACCGCACCGCTATCCATTCGTTGCGATTCGGTTATACCGCATCCGAATCGGTGCGGTACGGTTTGCGTTTTTTTTTTTGTTTTTTCTCTATGATCTTTGACTTATTTATTTGTCATTTTTTAAAAAATCGATTCTTGAAAGTTTGTCCTTTTGATTTACAAGAATACAAGAACCTTCGTTAAATACTTATCTTATATCCATTATTATTCTTTTCAAAATTATTATGTACATGTAAGTGTCGTTGGAAATAAAGTATTAGGACTACATGATTAAATTTGCATATTTATATCCAATATTCCAATTTATCTATTATTCTTCTTTTTTAACATGGTTTTGAATTTAAATTATATAAGTTATGACATATTGACATACATAATTCAACTATGACTATTTTCTCTATAACCTTGTGCAAAATACAACTTTAAACTTTTTCCCCTTTTCTCTTTTTTTCTTTCTTTTCTTTTTTCTTCTCCTTTCTTTTTTTCTCTTTTCTGTTCTGATGTTACTTCTGCCCGTAACTCATTCTGTCTCAATTTTTCTTTTTTCTCCCTTTTTTTTTGGCATTTTTGAATGAGTTGAGGAATTGGCCCCTAAATTAGGCAAAAGCATCAACACCGCCATCACATTTCATTTCTTGGCCGACCGACCCAATATTAAAAATTAAACATGAACTTTTTTTGCGGTTTGCAGTGCGGTGTGTTTATGTGCGGTTCGATTTTGCGAAAAACGCAAAACTGAACAACCAAAAATAACGGACCGAAACCATACCGCACATTAACCGGTTCGATTTTGGTTTTGCAGTGCGCATTGTTTGCTGTCGGTTCGGTCGAACCGACCGCAATTTGGCCACTCTTACTTAAAACAACCATTCATGGGAGGATTAGTGTAGCCGAAGTTTTCCCTTCGCTAGAATTGTTTTGTATGATGAGCGGGGTCGAAGAAGAAGATCGAGGGGCTGCTTCGAGAATCGGAATATTTTTTTTTAAAGATAATTGATGAACGCACGTTAAACGTTCATGATTCAGATAGTTGAATAACAAGAGGACTTGTTGGATGTTCTGTTGAAACTGATAAGAAAAGATGTTGGCGTTGAGCTACCTTTAACTACACAAGACATTATAACTATAGTGCAGATAACCTGTCTTAAAATGTCAAATTGCTTTTAGTTTTACAATATATTTACTATGTGCGTATGATTTTCAGGCATAACCCAACACTTAAGGGACAAGTTTCATTTTATATAATAACATTCAGAAAGTTTTCCTCTGATCCATAATTAGTAGTTAAGTTGTTGGATAATATGCAAGTATTGTGATTGAAACTGAAAAAAAGAGTGCAGCTTCTATATCAATATTATGAATTGAACTCTACACTTTGATGTTTTCTTATAATTTGTATAACTTGTTTTATGCAAATACTGATGTAGCGAAGCAATATAATGCTCTGTGTAATTTCTCAACACTGGAAATGTAGGACTTTCAGCCAACTATTTAGTTTCCCATTTCAGTCACTTTTGTTATGTAACCGTTTGGTGATGTTGGTGTTTGAACTTTGAACATGCTACAAAGTGGGTATGAGGGACAAGGTATATAAATGTGGTGAAGGGAATGATGAATGCAAAAAGGTTAGGGAGGGAATTTGACATTTATACATCAAGGACAAATTAGGAAATGAGAGAAAATTGGAGGAATCATCATAACAAGCAAACGTTGGACTAATAGATATTGCACCACTTAAATGCATATAATTAAAGAAAACCAAACGTTGTATTAATTACCTATCCTAAGATTAGTATGTACCTTTAATTTATGTTGCACATTTGAAAGGGGCCAAGCAAACGCGCTCTTAAAGGCGTCGGTTCCTGATGGGCTTCAAGCAAGCTTTTACAGGAAACTGGGACATCATTGCTAGGTGAGTTATTGATTTTGTTAAAACTTATTTTATTGTTGTTGAGGTGCCTAAGTTATGCAAATGAGACTCTTATAACACTTATTCTTAAAGTTCCTTGCAATGTTGTTAATCAATTCTATAATTAATATTGTCTTACTACCAAATATTTGAGAATTCCAATATTCAAGCCTTTATACAGATTAAACCATATGCTATAATATTATCACGACAAACATGCTTGATAAGGAAGGAAAAAAATACACTTGTAGTAGAGGGGCAAAATGGTAATCTCTTACAAGCACTTTTAGCATTCACGAATAGCTAAAGATAAGGCCTCACATTAAAGGCTAAAACTATTTGTATACACGATTCTATATAATTTTTTAAGAAAACATAAATTTAAATTTTGAGATCCGGAGCCAAATTATTTCCCACCCCTCCAAATTTGAAAAATTGCCTCTGTGTGTGAGAAAATGGAGAATGAACACGAAGCAGTGAATGGGCTCTTCAACCTCTTCTCCAAAGCCAATTGCGATCTCACCGCAGTTCACAACACGCTCAACAAAGAATTTCAGCACCTCTACCCTGATCATGTATGCATCTATTTTCTTTTTCATAAATCCCAATTCGATTTTGCCCTAATTATTTTCCTCATGTTTTTTTCTTTCTTTAACCACAGGCGAATCCGATGAAGCTTGTGGCGAGGTTGAAGAAAATCGAAGAAGAAATGTCGTCTTTAAAGGACCAGTGTCGTGAATTACTTGCCGCCAAACAGGTATGTATGCTCATATCGACTAATAATTCATTTACTGGTTGAAAGTTTTTTTACTCGTGTTTGTGTCGATTGTCGGATGCAGGATTTGGTCGATAAAGCCAGGACAATTCTCGTGGGGAACCGGACGTTGGTGCAGCGGTTGCAAGGATCTACTGGTGTCCCTCTCACGAGTGATGCCGCCGATGACCTTGCTTATGAAAACTTCAATCAGGTATATATGTTTTTGTCTAGCTTAACGTAGCGATTAAATTGCTGAAATGTGCCTCCCCTGTGTTACTAGTGCAATGCGCTACGTTTCAGTTTGTATGTATGCCAGTCTGGGATTTAGGTTACGTTCTTCTTGTGTTGGGGGTGGATATAGGACATTAGGAGGAGGACACTCACTGGGAGAGCCTCGGTGTTGTGTGTGTTCCGTTTAAGATATTTATAACTTTTTGTTAAGGTTAAACTGGTATTTGAAGTTTATGCATCATTTACCATGAAGATAAGTGGCAAGGTCATGGTTCTATAATCTATATGCATTGTAGATATGTTTTGCTATAACTCAATCCTTTTGTCTTGCTGTTTCCACTTTCCAGGTTATGGATGAGTGGACCGATCAAGTCAGATCTAAAAAAGGTAATTTGTTCGTTACTGCGGAGAAGATGTGATATAATGAGGTTAAAGAAATTTGTGATGAATTTTATAATGAGACTATTAATGGGGCTTATTTATACATAATCGGAAGATCAAAGTCAAAAATGGAAATATTCTGACAAAACTGAGATTAAAACAGTTAACCTGATTAAAATCATGTTTTTTCTTGTTGTGCAATGATGAGAAGTAAAAGAAGATTTGCTATATGTTGGACTGGGCACATGATGAGCTCGTGTTTCACTTTATTGAATGTAACTTTTATTAGCTGAGATTTTTTCCAAAGAGTATCATAAATCGATGAACGGAGGTGTTATTAACTTGCTTAAAGTTATGTCTTCTGAATTGAAGGCGAATGTTATTTATTTTAGACAATTGTTGATCGCCTGGTGGCTCCCTTGATCGTTTTCTTGATTATGTTATGTGGATGTGTAATAAGTTTGTGCTGGCAAGACAACTAGTAATCATCGCCCCCTTTTTTATTTTCTTTCTAATACAATATTGGTCCAATAGTTCTGTCATATATGAAGAAGTTAATATATTTGTGAAGTTATTAGGCCCATTTCCCATTAAGTTCTTATCCCTATGAGAAACTTGTCTATTCTGCAGAAGAGGTGAATGATGAGCCGGACTCCAATGGTCTCAACCAGTTGTTATTCTCTGCAATTATCCAAGGCAACTGAATGAATCTTGACAGGACAGCATTGCCGACTAGTTAAGACTTAAGACACATTGCAAATTTGTGAACTTCTACAATATAAAAGTACTGTCTTAGTGATACATTTCCTTTTGATGATATGTGTAAACGGTGCTGCTGGTCTCCTGTTGAGACTGCATTTTTTTTATAAGAGCACTGCTTCAACTGATCAATGATCGTTTTTCGGGAGTTCTTCTTGGCCAAGGTGTAACAGAGTAGATGGAACTGGTTCCTAATCTGAAAAATGTTCCTGAACATTTATGAAAGAACTGATTTTACTGATTGTTTATATTTGATTATGCTTTTGCCTGATAAGCATCAGTCGCATTTGGGTAGCTATTATGTAATGTTTGGCGAGTTGATGATACTTCTGAAGTTCGAATATGAACTCAATATTGGGAAGTTTGAAGTATGAACATTATTAAATCGCTTTAGGTGATTGATTCTTTGCACTTCAAATTAAACGTCTTTGGCACTGTTACTGAAATGTTTTTGGCGTTTCCCATCTTGAAACTGTTCATTTCACGGCGAAGCGTACAACTTGGCAAAAAGCACAATTTCTTATGTGGATGAGTTTTTTATTTTGATGGAAAAATAACCTCCTATGGAATATGGATGTGTTTATTTTTGGTAGATCAATTTAATGAATGACAATCGTAAGTATTTATAATACAAGGTAACAGGTTATTTAATAAGTATTTATTAATTATGTAAAAATAATTATTTTTTATTTTATTTATGAATATAAAATATTTATATATTAATTTTGATGAATAGAAGAAAGGGGTAAAGAAATAGAAATGACACCACCACACTGCAATGGCGTCGGTATCAATTCTGAGAGGCAAAAATCTTTCAGTTGAGCATCGTCGATTAACAGCACGGTTTTTCATTCAAAGATCTTTCAGTTCCTCTTCTTCTTCATCAAGTGATGTTCCACTGTTGCTGCAGAAGCTTCTTAAAGCGCCTCTTTCAAGAATCAAATCAACCCTCGATTCTGAACTCACCTCCGTCCCTCCCCACTTTCCATGGCCTACCCTTCTCACTTCTCTACATGCCTCTGCCTCCCACAAGGCTAATTTGGTAATTTGCTGCAAAGTCTTGATTTTTACTGTTGTTGCAAACATCCCCTACTAAATACTTGTTTATGCTTTTTAATTGTATCTATTTGTGATGGTTTACAAGAATTCATTGTGATTTACTTGTTTATATATAACTAGGTTGTAGAATGGAGACTAGAGAAGTTGGCGAAAGACGACGAAAAAGATTACAATGCTTATACTCAGTTGATATCTTTATGTCAAACCATTAGAAACCTCCCTACCGCCCTGCTCGTATTTACTTCAATGGAGGCTCGGGGATTCAAACCCACGACCTCGCTCTTTAATTCCCTTATATCCATTAGCTTTTCTTCCGCTAATTTACTTACAGCGTTAAGCTTGTTCGAAATCATGGAGAGTTCTGAAGCCTACAAACCAGATTCTGAAACTTTTAATGTTTTCATTTCCGCATATGCAAACTTGGGAAACAAGACTACAGCTGAAGCTTGGTTCATGGCTAAAAAGGCCTCTGGATTTTCGTGTGACGCTCAGAGCTACGGTTTTCTCATACTGTGTTGCATCAAATCGAGGAGTTTTGAGGATGCTGAGAAGTACTACGGTGAAATGGTGTTAGATGGACTGATGCCTAATGAATCTATTCTCCATAATATGCTCTTGATGTATTGTCAGCTTAGAAATTTTGGGAAAGTAGGCGAGTTTTTCAAGTGTCTATTGGAAGGAGGGTGGCGGGTCGATATAAATGTTACAAAGAAGGTGGTGAGTTTGTATTGTGAAATGGGACTGGTTGATAAGTTAGAAGAGTTACTGGCGAATCTGACTCAATCTAATCAAAGTTTAGAAGTCCGATCACTGGTGCACAGTCCTGTTATTCGAATGTATGCGGATACTAATCAATTGGATAATGTGGAATACGCTGTAGGTAGGATGTTAAAAGATGGCATCTCGTTTAGCTGCCCTGAGGATGTTGAGAAGGTTATCTGTTCTTACTTCAGACGGGAAGCTTATGACAGGCTGGATATGTTTCTAGGATGTTTAAAAGATTGTTACAAGCTCACAAGATCTATTTATGATTTACTGGGTGCCGGCTACAGAAGGGCGGGCCTGTTAGACAAATTAAGTTCGGTGATGAATGAGATGAAACTGGCTGGTATTGCAGTTTCTTCGGATACGGTTTCGTAATTTGAACTCGTGTATGCGCTTTCTTGCACCAAGTAAAATGTGGGTAGAATCAGTAACATGCCTTATGAGAGGTTGAGCATTTTACCCCACCTTGAGCAAATTGATGCGCTTATTCTTGGTAGTGTACCAATATCTGAAGCTCATCCCAATTCATGCGAAAAAAAGTTGCTTAATTGCTTAGTTTGTGGCAGTTTTTTGTTGACAGCACCATGGGCTTCACCCGTGCTGACTAAGGCCTCATCTAATTCACCATCCATACCAGTCAATGATACAGAAACACGCCTTATGAGTTCTCCAGCAAGCGCTCCTTGAAGTACTTCAGCGTCCATTTTCGAGAAAAACACAGAGTCACAGACAGATGCATCATTCTCGAGCATAACTCGTGAATGATATAGTTTCAACTGGTTTGGGTACGCTCTTTGAGATGGCGGATTTTGGCATTGTAACATTTCTCTGTAAAAGAAAGAAAGAAAAAAAAATATAGATTAGGTGAAGATAGATGATATTAGTGTATGACCTCAAATCTGATAGTTGTTTGATATTGCTCAGTTTGTAGATTTTGCGAAAGATGGTACGCGTTTCTAAACATTTTTTATGAGTTCTTCCTTGATGAAAAATGTAAGAAACAATTTGCTCCAAATTTGTACTGAAACAAGGATCTGTTTTGCAACTATTGCGTTGCTTTGTTAGTTGTTTGATGGCTCACTACTGCAATGACATTTAGTGATATCCAGTTATACACACCAGAAATTCTGATGGAGGAAGAAAGCTCAATACCTCTCCATGTTGAATCTTGCACCATAAATCAATATGGTTTACCCCAGTTGCTATCAAACCTCTTTTCCTAGTTGATCTTCTCCCACAGAAAGACTATTCACTGAATCTCAAGCAGGGTAATTTTGATGATGTTGCCCTCATTCTGTCACTCTTATATGTACGTTTAAATTTGTTTCATTCATTTTACATAGTCTATTGGGACAAGGGATAAAATCCGGATGCAGCCATATGTACCAAAAGCACAACTTAATGCGCTTTGTTGTGTCAAGTTTTCGGAGTTTCAGACCACCTGTACATTATATTGCGAGGTTACAAAAGAACACAAAAACCTAATAACATTCAAGAAAAGACATTTACAAAATGGAATCGAGTACAAATTAAATGGTAGTACAAATGTCGCTGCGAACATACAAACAACCAGTGTGCGACCAATTGGTCATTCATCTGAACAATTATCACAAGTCTTAATATCATTGGTTCACTCATCACTGTGTCTAATGTCTCTTGTATCTGTGTCACACATACCCCCATACACCAGGTCAAATCTCGCACTTCATATCTCACACCCCCCCCCCCCACCCCACCTCTCACTTCTTGTTAGATGTTCTTGGGTGTGGCAACATTGTTGAGTATCAAAGTTAGGACTAGACAGCCTTAAACATCATCAAATTGGTCTTATAGTTAACGCAAAATTGTTGCCAATGCAGAGTTATGGATTGACAATAATCAACCTAACAAATGAGAACAGTTTTAACATTTGAACAGAATTTAAATAAGTATTGGGTGGGGTGCGCCAGGCCAAGGCAGTAGTGCAACACCAAGGCGACGCTCGAGAGCCCCAATAGCAAGCTACTGTGGTGGGCCCTCCCCCTTAAAAAATAAATTTAATATCGTGTGAGCCGATGGCCCACATATCAGATATTAAACTGATAAGAACAGATACTACACTTGATCTTAGCCAAAAGGCCGAGAAAGGTATGACTATTATAGGGTTCTGACTTGTCCTTTTATTGCAAATTGTTGTTGGATTTTCTGTCCTCTTTCCATGTGGGACTAAGTTTCTGCTCGTCTTGCTGGGTGTTAAACAAATTGAAAGGTAATTATACACTGCAGATTCTCGGTTGGTAAGTAAAGATATTAATTATTACCGCGTTATTAAGAATTCAGAATTTGAATAATGCTTTTCCAAGTAGGCCTTTTTATAGAGTATAGTTTTATTTCCTGGCCACAAAAATTCTACGTACTTTCTTTAACTTTTCTCTGTTAAAACTTAAAAAGCATAAAAAAAAAAAGGGAAAAAGGCGATACTAGACCCAATCTATTAGCGTTTTTGCGATGTTGTACCCAACCTTTCATTTTTTACAACGCTGTACCCAACCTTTCATTTTTAAAACATGTTGTACCCAAACTAACTTTCCGGCCAAAAAACGTCATATTCTGATCTTGTGACATCGGCAATCCGATTTGCACGAGGGCAAAATAGTCATTTTATTTATTTATAATAAAAATTAATAAAAAATAAGAAAAAGCAAAAAACCCCCCCACCCACCCCCCTTCCCCGTCGCCCCCCCCCACCCCACCCCACCCCACCCCACCTCCCCCACCCCGATTTTGCAGCAAAACCGCTGCAAATCGCGGTGAATCACCGCGATTCGCAGCGGTGTTGCTGCAAATCGCGGTGATGACCGCGATTTGCAGCCGTGGTGGCTGCAAATCGCGGTCACCACCGCGATTTGCAGCGGTGGTGGCGCGATTTGCAGCCACCACGGCTGCAAATCGCGGTCGTCACCGCGATTTGCAGCAACACCGCTGCGAATCGCGGTGATTCACCGCGATTTGCAGCGGTTTTGCTGCAAAATCGGGGTGGGGGAGGTGGGGTGGGGTGGGGTGGGGTGGGGTGGGGTGGGGGGGGGCGACGGGGAAGGGGGTGGGTGGGGGGGTTTTTGCTTTTTCTTATTTTTTATTAATTTTTTTTAATTTTTGAGTGTAGTACCGATTTTACCCCTGCAAATTCCCAATTTTGGCCGGAAAATTAGTTTGGGTACAACATGTTTTAAAAATGAAAGGTTGGGTACAGCGCGGTAAAAAATGAAAGGTTGGGTACAACATCGCAAAAACGCGATAGTTTGGGTCTAGTATCCCCGTTTTCCCAAAAAAAAAAAACAGAATTTTCTCTTCGAATCCAATTTGACAGGGGTCCTTAAGAAAATTGAAATTGGCCGTATATTTCGTAGCTTCTAACATCCGAGTCAGAAGCCTACACAGCGATCAGAAAACACGTCCAGCATTGAAAAGTCCGGAACAAAAACGACAAATGTATAAGGACTTACTGTTGGAAAATGGATTAAATGAAATGGGTTTGTACAACTGACTTCGGGTCAGATTTTGAGCGGGTTCCACTTGTCGTATTGACGACTTCAAGATGGGAACGTATTCTCCTATGTGAGAGCTTCGAAACGATATATTGCACGCTCAAAATGGTACACGGGTGAATGAGAATTTGATGCTCAAAGATAGCTACATAAAGCTGAAAATATTGAAGAAAAGGAGGAAAAATCATAAAGTGAGGATGGCCATCCCACATGGGAAAAAGAGCACTCTCTTTTTGGGTTTATCAATAGCAATGCATTCTTAGCATGACAAGAATGTGTTGGCTAGAGTCTCCTCCCTCTCCTACGTGCGCGCAGGGGGGGGTGCAAATGCGAGCCAAAATTAGTGCGACTAATGCGATTCGGGCTTGCGCACACGACGTACGCGCCGAATGTCGGTCCGTTTAGCCTGTCGGGCTCCCGCTCGTGTGGGCCTTGTCCGTTTCTTGTTAATCAAGTCAGCCGACTCTCTCCCTAATTAGTATAAATAGGGGTCGCTCCCCTTAGGTTAATTATCAGAAAAAATACACTTTTGCATACACGAAAAAAGGGTTTTACGCATTGTGTGGTGGTGGTGGTCTGTTACCGTTCGAGTTCGCCGGGATTGTTCTGCGAGTGCTAGCAGCCAATTCGAAAGGTCGTTTTATCCTGGGAAGAGTTAGTCCAACGATCTCAGCACGTGGAGAGGACTAAACTACTTTAAGGAAACCGAGAAGGACTCGACCTACTACTACGGTTATTTTCAGTTTCTACATTATTATTAATTTTGTTTATTTGCGTGTCAATTTATATACTGTTCGTTATCTCCATTGTTTCTAACACTTACAATACACACCGCGTAAAAGATGATTTGTATTCTATGTTTATTTGGTACATGATGCATTTATAGTCTGTAAGTGCATAAGAAACTCCTGTGCTATTCAGATGATATAACTCAAACTTACATATAGCAAGTAGTTTAAAAATGCAGATAAGAACATTACTAGATAATAACAAATTCTTCTATAATGCACATCGGCTAATCTTTTCAACTCACCTCTAATACGCCCCCTCAACCTCATGCATGGGTAGCTCCTGGACATTAAGGTTGTTATGCAAATTCTAAACACGTATCGAGTATAATGGTTTCGTTAATATATCAGCTACCTGATGAAGATAACTTATGACTTATTGGCCAGAACTTGATTACAAACATAATAAAAATCTATTTCAGTATGTTTAGTTCGGGTGCAGAAGCTGTTTAAGACCAGACGAAAACCAAGGATTAGTTGCATGTTTAAGACCAGATGAACTTCTTTCTCAGCATGAGACATATAAATGTCTTCTTAGCAATCCATGTAGGAGTGCGTTTCGAATATTGATTCGCGAAATAATGCTCCACGGATGAGATACCGCAAGAGACAAAAGAAGTTTAATAGTTCCAGACTTGAGAATTGGGCTAAAGGTTTCTGCAAAGTATATTCCAGGTTGTAGAGAATTTCCCTATTCTACAAGCCATGCTTTAAAGCGTTCAATGTTTCTACCCTCATTTTTCATGAAATGATACACCCCACTTGTCGCTAGCTAGGTTCATAGTTGGTTGATGAGGGACAAAATCCCAAGTCCTCTTTCTAACCAGCGCACAAACTTCACACCCATAGTGCCACGCCGCTTTGTTCATTTTGAGGCTTCAGTAAAGTTAGATGTTCCTTTGGTTCAGTAACTGGTCCAGCAAGTAGACAAGGTTGCAAGGTATATTAATCCAAACCTCAAAAATGCTTCTTCGCCTGAGAGACCGAGTCTGTGTTACCGTTCGCAATGACTGTCAGTGAAGTTTGAAGGTTGCTGAGTTATTTGTAAAACAATATTTATGTTTTGGGTAATAGCTTTTCTATCAAATAGTCTACAAATAAAGCAACATTTTTCAGAATCTAAAGTGTTAGTTGGTGTACCAACTGAATTCTGAACTAGCACTGAGTTTGATTCACATGTTGGCCCTGAGTGGATAGAAGTTAGATTCATGCCTTATCGTTAAGATATCCCTCCTGTCTGATGAAATTCATTGTCAAAGGTTTTATCTCATCCCATACGTTGACTGTCGTTGAGGTAAGTGGTATATCTAACATAGTCAAATTTCACGTTTTCAAATTCATGTAGCCACTTCACTTTTCGCTGAATGTTCTTGTGTATTACAACATTTCTGAGTTTCAAACTTAACCACTGTTGAACATTAGAACTAAACTGTGTTAATAGCCATTACAATGGTCTTACCCTGGATTGGTGGTGTTAAACTTAATCGAAATTACGGAGAGTTCAGACGACTACAAACCATATTCCTAAACTTTTAATGTTTAATTTTGGCATATGAAAACTCGAGAAACAAGAGTACAACTGAAGCTATGTTCACGACAGAAAAGGCCAGGGGATTTTCATGTGGCGCTCAAAACTACGGTTTTTTCATACTATGTTGCCTCAAACCGAAGAACTTTGAGGATGCTGAAAAGTATTATTGTGAAATGATGTTAGCTGGACTGAAGCCTAATGAATCAATTCTACGTAATATGCTCTTGATGTATTTTCATCTTGGAAATTCTAGAAAAATCGAAGAAGGTATCTACTGGATGGAGGGTGGCGGGTCCATATAAATATTGCAAAGAAGGTGGTGAGTTTGTATTGTGGAATGGGACTTGTTGATAAGTTAGAAGAGTTACTGGCAGTCGCAACTGAATCTAATCAAAGTTTAGAAGTCTGATCACTGGTGTACAGTTCTGTATACGAATGTATGCAGATATCAATCAATTGGATAAAGTAGAATACACTATAGGGAGGATGGTAAAAGATGGAATCTCGTTTAGCGGTCCTGAGGATGTTGAAAAGGTTATCTGTTCTTACTTCAGACGGGAAGCTTATGATAGGCTGGACATGTTTTTGAGATGCTTAAAATATTCTTACAAGCTCATGAGATCTGTGTATGATTTATTGGGTGCTGGTAAAAATTAAACGCGGTTATGAATGGGATGAAACTGGCTGGTTTTGCATAGTTTCTTCTGACATGCTTTCGTAAGTTAATGCACTTTCTTACGCGAAGTGCAATGTGGCTAAAATCGGTCAGATGCCTTATAAGAAGTTGAGGACTTCAACTCCACCTTGAGCAAATTGAAGCGATTATTCTTGGTAGTGTATCAATCTCTGAAGCTCATCTATATAACAAAAGCGCATACAGTGAACACTTCTTGACTTAAAGTTACGAATTGATATGAATACAAATAAATTCTTCTAACTGAGCTTGTAGGGGTCCAAACTCTATTGAGTTTAAAACCCTCAAAAAATGAGTGTATGCCGCTTTAAGTGCTGCGAGCACACGGTATTCTTTAGTAAAAGGCGAAAGAATAGTTCGCTTTGTGCTCACTGCGCGGCTGCATGTTTATTAGTACTATTTAGATAGTACCCTTATAGCAGATTCTCATCCTTCTCACCACTGTAGCTAAATAATGTGGGATTTGTGTTAAAGCCTTTAAAGGTTACGGTTTTCTATAACTCATACCCCTCCCTTGTTCTAATCTTGCACCATAAATCAGTATTTCGCCCATGATATTGATATTGAGTCTTTAATACAATCCAGCATTAAACCATAGTCTACTTCATATAAATCAAAGACCTTTTTCCGAGTTCTAATCTTCCACCACAAAAAGACTACTGTTAATCTCACGAAGAGTCAATTTTTGATGATGATGAACTCAATCTGTCTTCTCTTATTTAGACTTGTTTCATTCATGTCAACAGTCTACTGACACAAGTAGGTTTTAAAATGTTAAGTTGTCAGAGAGTAAGACTTTCGACAGAAGCAGGGAGGTTAAGACTTGGTATCACTACTTGGTAGACTCACTGGGAGGTTACGACAGAGGCAGAGAGATTACTACTTGGTATCACTCTGTTTATGCAGCAGGGAGGTTAAGACTTACGACAGAAGCAGCGGATATAAAAGGCTAGCATGCGACCAGATGGTCATGCATTCACAACAGCCTTTGA
Organism: Linaria vulgaris; assembly: GCA_948329865.1. Lineage (NCBI taxonomy): Eukaryota > Viridiplantae > Streptophyta > Magnoliopsida > Lamiales > Plantaginaceae > Linaria > Linaria vulgaris. The sequence continues at coordinate 101,296,237 of OX415250.1, forward strand.
TAGGTTCACTGGCTCTTAAATCCTTTCGTTATTTCTCAAATGTCACGTTTTAAATTACTGCCACTATATTTCACATTTTAACTCGTTTCTTGTGTATTAAGACATTGCTGAGTTTCAAACTTATCTTTACAAACTATTGTTGAACCTTTGGGCTATAGACCGCATCAAACATCATCAGAATGCAAAGCATTTGCCAATGTAAAGTTTTCATCGGTGTAACCTTTAAACTTCGAAGGACTATCTGAATAAACAAATTCTAATGTTAAAGAATGGCGCAACTCCTTGTAACCTATTTCAAGTATTCACCTTAATTCCGAAACATCTGAATAAATCATATCAGATTCCTCAACTAAAACATTTCATCATTTTTAGATTCATAAGTTCTTAGGAGAAACAATTTAACACAATCAACCAAAAAACAATTAGACAAAGAAACCACATTGAAATTTGTTGACAAAAAAATCAAAATCAAATTTTGAGCTTATGAATCAAAATTTAACTGGTGTTGGGTGGGGTGCGCCAGGCCAAGGCAGTAGTGCAACGCCAAGACGACACTCGAGAGCCCCAATAGCAAGCTATTGTGGTGGGCCTTCCCCCTCAAAAAATTAATTTAATATCGTGTGAACCAATGGCCCACATATCAGATATTAAACTGATAAGAACAGATACTACACTTGATCTTAGCCAAAAGGCCGAGAAAGGTATGATTATTACTGATTTCGACTTCTCGTTTTATTCATAATTCGTGTTGGATTTTCTGTCCTTTCTCCATGTGGGACTAAGTTGCAGCTTTTGTTTCTTGTATGTCGGCTTACTTGGACTTTGAACAAGGAATATTTAGTGCAGATTCCCGGTTGGTAAATAAAGATGCTACCTTCATTCAGAATTTAGGATTCGAATAATGCTTCTCCAAGTAAGCCTTCTTAGATTCTACGTACTTCCTATATAACTTTTATCTGTTAAGAGGCAAGCAAAAAAAGGCTCTTTGGATCCAATTTTTCAGAATTCCGTCATAAACTTTAAAAATTAAATTACCGTATATACTATAGCATCGTCCTTTTTTTATCAGATCATGGAAAAAAACTTTAGTTAAAATGAAAGGATGATGTATAGATTAGATATATAATAGAACAGGATCATTACATTGAAAGAACTCTCACAGGATAATTATCCCAATCTGTAAAGGAATAGACGTGATCTGACCTGCATGATCTAATATTCCAACACCACGCGTTAATTTTCAATAATTCCAACACCTCGGATGTTTCGCACTCAGCTCTTTTGTAGATGGCTTTATTTCAAGTTTCCCAAACTGTCGAAAGCGTAATGAACCCAAATACTCAGCATATATCATAGCTTATACCATTCGATTCAGGAGACTGACTATACAATGATCAGCAAACACTCAGTACTGATGTATTTATAATATGTAATTGCATAATACATGTTGTATTCTATATACTTAATAAATGATGTATTTATAGTCTGTAAATGCATAAAGAAACTCTTATACAGATGATATCATTCAAACTTTTTGGTAACAAGTAATTCAAAAATGCAGTTTAAGTACGAATCCTAGATTGATGCTAATCAGGCAATCTTTCCAAATCACCTCCAATATTCCCTCTCCCTCAACCTTATGTGCAGCTCCTCGACGTGAAGGTTGTTACACAGATACTACACACTTTGATCATGAGTAGCGTGAAAGGTAACTCAAATGTCTTTGTCAAAACTTGATCAAGAACATGATGAAAATCTTTTCTCAACATAAATCAAAACGAATAGAGAAAATTGTCTTATAGTGAAGGGTATATATAATCATGTATCAGCTTTAGAGCCAACAAAACCCAATACTTTTATTTCTCTGTTAGCATAGAAAACCAAGATTAATAGGGTGCACGTTTAAGAGTTAACCGTATAAACTTCTTAGCTAGCAACAAACATGAGACAGGAAATCAGGTGGTACATACTTCTGAGGTTGTGCATATAAACGTCTTCTCAAATCAATCCATGCACGGGGACATTCTGAATATCAATTTGCTGAATGCTCCATGGATGAGATACTGTGCGACAAAAGAAGTTTAATAGTTCCAGGCTTAAGTATTGGGCTCAAGGTTAATCTGAAATATATTCCAGGTTGTTGATAGTAGCCTCTATATACAAGCTGTGCCTTAAAGCATTTAATGCTTCCATCCGCATTTTTCTCAATGAGATACACCCACTTGTTAAGTAAGTTCATATTTGGCTGATGAGGGACAAGATCCCAAGTCCTGTTTTCGAACTAATGCAAGAACTCTTCACCCATAGCATTATTCCACTTTGTTTCTTTTGAGGCTTCAGTGATGTTAGATGGTGCAGTAACTAATTTTATGTTGTTGAGATATTTCCTCTATCTGATGAGATTCATTCCCACAAGTTGTATCTCACCCCATATATCACGGTTAGTAGTATGTCCAAGCTGGTCAAGTGCCACGCATTAAATTCATATCGCCATTTCAATGTCGTTGAATGTTCTTGTGAATTACAACATTCCTGAGTTTCAAACTTAACCACTATTGAACATTAAAACTAGACTGCGTTAAACGGCATCGCAATGGTCTTACCTTAGATTGGTGTGGCCTATAAGTTTCAAGCCACTAGAGAAAAAAATTTTATCGATGTTAATGGTGTAACTAACCAACAGGACAGTTTTGCGTTGTGAAAATCTAAACTGGAAACATAATCTGACCAAGAATCGGACATGAGACACTAGATATATATATATATATATATATATAGAAACCAGTGAGGGAAATATACTAAACTTCACTAAGTATTGGGTGGGGTGCGCCAGGCCGAGGCAATAGTGTACGGTCAAGCCGACACTTGAGAGCCCCAGCAGCAAAGCTACTTTTACGAATTCTCCCCCTAGAAAAATGAATTTAATATCATGTGAGTCAATGACTCACATATCAGATATTAAACTGATAAGAAGTAAGAATAGATGCTACACTTGATCTTAGCCAAAAGGCCGAGAAAGGTATGCTTCGTTCGGATTTTGACTTCTAATTTTTTTAGGTCATTTTGTTCAACTTTCTTTCTGTTTCTCAATGTGGGATTAACTAGTTTTGGCTTTCATCTTGACGAAAAACATTTCACCGACAAGGATCGTCAAAAAGAAGAGTCTTATTATGGTGAGTAAATGTATTGATAAGGATTCTCTATCTTGATTAACATTTTGAGATTAGTAAAAGTGCTTTTTAAATAGGCCTTTCAATTAAATATGGCCAAATTATATCTGGTGCACAGCTCCATTATGCGAATATGCGTGGAGATACCGATCAATTGGATGACATCGAAAACACTGTAGGGAGGATGTTAAAAAATGTAATCTTGTTCAGCTGGATGTTGAAAATGTGGTATGTTCTTACTTCATATGCAAGCTTACCGTAGCCCCGACTTGATTTTTGGATGTTTGAAATATTCTTACAAGCTCACAAGATCCGTTTATGATTTATTACTTATTAGGTGCTGGCTACCAAGAACAGGCCCAGTAGACAAAGTCAGATGCATGTGACAGGTTGAGCATCATCTTAAGTTTAACTGATGTATCAAAGGTGATTGTTTGCCTTAAGGCCTCCACGTGCTGTACCATTGAGAAATGTTTTTCATCAACATTTCACACCGACTAAGTTCTCATCAAATTTACCATCTGTACCATTAAACTATATCGGATTTTATGAGAGGATCATATTCATTTTATAAACCAATATTATAGCAACATACACATCAATTTCTTATTGTACCAAGTTTATTAGATTACTTCTTGAATCTACTAACAAAACATAGTATTTTATTTTGATAATTATTAATAATAAATACTATGAAATGATTTTGACTAAACTGTAGGGGTCCAGAATTTAACCTAGAACCCTCCAAAAATTGGTGTATGCCGTTTGAATGCAGCAAGCACACGGTATTCTTTAGTAAAAGGCGAAAGAATAGTTCGCTTTGTGCTTACTGCACGGCTGCATAATTTTCAAGGTTACGTGATGCATCAAGCTAATAGCAAATTGTCAACCTTCTGCTACTGTAGCTAAATGATGTGGGATATACTAAAAGGTTCAATACAGTTCAGCACCATCATCTAATTTCTATTAAAAACAGTAAATCAGTTACGTTAGTCAAGGAAGAAAGCTACCCTCCCTAACTCAAATCTTACACCATTCTTTTTTTATGATTCTCCGTGATGGCTGCCGGTTCAAGTTCAAATCTTCCGCTGAAAGACAACTGTGGTTTGCTGAATAAAGTTTGATGACGATGTACTCGATCTCTCTCTCTTTTGCACTCTATAATTTGCATCTTCATCTAAACTATCTGACGGCACAAGAGATAAAAATTGGATGGAGCAATGTGTACTAAAACCACAACTCAGATCCATAGTGTAACATACTCTTGTACAGAGCAAGGAGAATACTAAAGCTACTGGAAATGCGTTAGAAAATGCATCTTGTGTGCAAGGATGAGTCTTAAGAAACGTTAATCTGATCGGTTCACTGCCTCTTAAACTCTTTCATCATCTCTTGTGCTTGTTTCAGGCTTGTTTCCGTCCATGTACATAATCTGTCTGGATAACATTGTAAAATCTCATGGCTAAAGTTCTGTAAGCTATAACCATTTCACTTCTTGTTGATGTTCTTGGGTATTACGACATTGCTGAGTTTCAAACTTAACAACCAGTTTCGAGAACATAAGGATTGACTCCTTTAAACATCATCACAATAGTTTTTTAGTTAAGTTAACATATTTGCTTTTGTAGAATAAGGATTGGTGTGATTTATAATCTGTCAGGACTATAGAAACAAAACTTAGTTTGAGAGAATTGTTTTCTTCAAGTAACTCAATTGACATGTAAAGACTACAGTTTAGCAAGTAACTCATCATAGTGGTTTTGTACTTAACACAAAATACTCGTTTAGTAGAATAAGGATTGGTTTGACCTAAGAACTAGAGGAACAAAACTTAGTTTGAGTTTGAGAGAATGGTGCAACTCTTGGTTTGTATTCTGTGTTATCAATACATCTAACCATGTACAGTTTGACAAGTCATGACAGATTGAGGTATCAAATGTTAAAACAAAAAGCACAACAAATTAATCATCCTGCTAAGTTTAACTGTAACAATTAGGATACTGCAAGAATGCTTTGTTTATCTTTTAATCTAAGATTTGGGTGGGGTGCGCCAGGCCGAAGCAGTAGTGCAACGCTAAGGCGACGCTCGAGAGCCCCAATAGCAAGCTACTGTGGTGGGCCCTCCCCCTCAAAAAATTAATTTAATATCGTGTGAGCCGATGGCCCACATATCAGATATTAAACTGATAAGAACAGATACTACACTTGATCTTAGCCAAAAGGCCGAGAAAGGTATGCTTAATTCAGGACTTCGACTTGTCCTTTTATTCATAATTCTTGTTGGATATTCTATTTTTCGTCCATGTGGGACTAAGTTCTTGCTCGTGTTGCTGAGTGTTACGCAATTTTGAAGGCAATTCTATACTGCAGGATCCAAATAATGCTTTTTTTCCATGTAGGCTTTCTTACTACAGAATATAGTTTTATTTCCTGGCCACCAAGATTCTACTTACTTTCTTTAACTTTTATCTGTTAAAGAAGCGATCATTAAAGAAAATTTGCTCGGCATATTCAATTTGACAGGAGTCCTTCCTAAAATTGATAAATGGCCGTATACACCAATCTATCATCACAGTCAGGAGCCTAAAAAGTCGATCAGCAAACACTTCCAGTATTAAGAGATCTGGAACAAAGGCCACAAGAGAGTAAGACTTAAAATATACACACAGCATGAAACACGAATTTTATTGTATATATTTGATACATCATACATGATGTATATCTAATTGCAAAACAAACTCAAATACATATGGTATATCTCAAACTTACATATAACAAGTAATTCGGAGATGCGGTTAAGACGATTACTCGAAAGTAGGCAATCTTTCCAAATCAGCTCCAGTACGCCCACTTGACCTCATGGGCAGCTCCCGGACATGAATGTGTCGGGGATAATGGTTTTGCTCATACTTATTGCAATACTTGATCACATACATAATGAAAAATATATTTCAGTATGCGTACTTCAGATGTGAAAGGCTGGATTGGAGAATATCTATGTTGCTCCTATATTGTCTCTATAATTTGGGACAATGTGTCAGCGGAAGCCGAAGATCAATGAAAGAGGTTGCAGCCAAGTTAGTTCAGTTGTTGTGTTGGAGAGAGACTTGTGTATTCTGCATCAGTGCTGCTTCTAGCAACAATTTACAGCTCCAACTTCTGAGATTATTGCCATAAAATATAAATCAGTCAGTCCTTGTAGAGAATTGAATGTTGTAGTTGGAGATCAAAGAAATATCATATGGAGGACTTCAGGTGTTTAAGGTTACAGTTAACTGCTTGTCCTTGAATATTCTTATATTGGTGCCTGAACTTACTCGCTCAAAAAGAAAAGACAATATCAGGACGGGCAATCCATAAAGGAATGCCTTTTGAATTATCAGAAAAGACATATAAACGTCTTCTTCGAGCAATCCATGGAGGAATGCCTTTTGAATATCGATTTTCCGGATCACAAATGAGATAGAGGAACAGATAAAAGAAGTCTAATAATTCTCGGTTTTACAACTGGGCTAAAGGTTTTTGTAGAGTCTATTCCAGGTTGTTCATTGTAGCCATTATGAACAAGACGTGAAAGCGTCCAACACTTCTATCCTCATTTTTCTTAACGTCATACACCTATTTGTCACTAACTAGGTTCATATTTGGCCGATGAGGGACTAGTCATATTTGTCACTATTTGCATTCTTTCTGTTTCTCCATGTTGGGTCGTCAAAAAGAAGCATCTTTTTATGAGGCGTAACTCAATTGCTACGTAAAGATTCTTTGACTTGATTAATAAATTGAAATTAGTAAAAGTCCTTTTTTTGTTGATGAAGATTAGTAAAAGTCCTTTCTAAAATATACATGAAAATTAATTATACCAATAATAACTACGATATAATTACTGGCTACTTGACTGAAGTTAGACATCCCGATGCTGGTGCACAGTTATATAATGTGCGAATGTATGCAGATACCAATCAATTGGATGACGTCGAATAAACTTTAGGTGGGATGTTAAAAAGGTGTTCTGTTCTTACTTCAGACGAGAAACTTATCGTAGGCTTGATGGTTTTTGGGATGTTTAAAAGATTCTAACAAGCTCACAAGATCCATTTATGATTTATTGAGTGAAGTTTACAGAAGAGCAGTTCTAGTTGGCAACATAAATTCACCAAGTGCAATGTGGCTAAATTAAAAGGCAGATAAATATGAGTGGTTGAGAATCACCTTGAATAAATTGAAGCAATGAATCTTAAGCTTAACTGCTATATTCAAGCTGATTGTTTCCTTTGATGCCTTTACCACCCCCACTGACTAAGTTCGTATCAGAATCACAATTTGTACCAGTAACCAATGCAGATTTTGGTGAAAATGTTGAACTTCTTTTAAGCTCTTGAGATGTCTGTGTGGATCGGAGTAACGAAAATGATCAGATTTTATATGAAAGAAAGAACTGTACTGTCCCAACGAAAATGATCAGACATCTTTTGTTGTGTGTGATGGTCCTACAGCGACGTGCAGGAATTCATGTAACAGGGTTTAGTTTCATTCTATTATATATCTTAATTTCCATGAGAGGATAACATTCATTGTGCAATCCAATTTTGGTTGAACAACACTACGGATAAAATCTAATACTACTTTAATTGTACCAAGTTTATTAGAAGTTAGTTTAACATAGTATCTCCAGTTGGGTAGTTACTAACTAGATTTCATTTTGATATCATATTAGAATTGAATACTATGAAATGCTTTTGACTGAATTGTAGGGGTCCAGGATTTAACCTAGAACCCTCCAAAAATTGGTGTATGCCGTTCAAATGCAGCAAGCACACGGTATTCTTTAGTAAAAGGCGAAAGAATAGTTCGCTTTGTGCTTACTGCGCGGCTGCATGAGCCTTAAAGGTAATTGGCTCATCAATCTTATAGCAAATTCTCAACCTTCTGACACTGTAGCTAAATGATGTGGGATACTTAAAGGTTCAATGTGGAACTTTGGAAGAAAAAGTAGTAAAAAGAGTTCGCTTAACTCTTTTCGGATGCAATGGAAACCAGTTTGACACTTATTTGAAATATCTCTTTCTTGTATTTATGTTTACAGTCTCCCACTTTTTAACTGGTTGTGAACTAATCACTAACAGATAATACGTCCTGCCTGACAAATTACAAGTAATTCTTTTGAGTGAGTTAAACTAAAACAGTTATGTTTGCTGGAATGTCCATTTAGAGTATTCAGATATCAAGAGTATTTATACAAATTTAATTTGTCTTATGGACTATATCTTCATGAACTACCAACGGCTCCATGAATTAATATGAAGGGCGAGTACCGATGACAGATAGTTAACTATTATTAGAATGAGAAGAATAAAACAAGATCGAAAATTGATACAAGTGGAGTACATGCTTCGTTCGTTAACTGTTACAACTATCTAATTATCCTATCTGTAAGAGCTGAATGCTGCGTATAGCTTCTATTTCTGTACATGCAGTTTGAAAGAAATTACAATGTTGGCTGGTCGTATCCCTGAAGTGGATGTGTGGTGATCCTACTACAAATTTGATGTTATCGACTTGAGGTGTGAATTATCTTGAGAGACTTGCGACACAAGTATGTGCCTGATCCATGGCAATTCACTTTTTCACCGATGGTTGATGTACTTTCAACGTAGTTATATTATTTAGTTCTTTTGTAGTGAAACAATAGTGGATAATTAGTACTTAAAGTTCTAAACACATTGTAGAGCTTTTCATTAGAATTTTAGAACTAAGAACCAAAACAGCAGTGTTAGATACTAGACTGATAAGGATCAATGCTACACTTGATACTCAGCCATGATCTTTTCCCCAAGCAACGGTAAACAAAATTGGCTGTCCATTTAGGTTTACCTAATAGAATCTCAAACGACTTGGCTGTCGATAGTCTCAGCTTCCATGTATGCCTATAATAAATGATGAGGAAATCGTATAAATGTGCATTTCAATGTTTCACTTTCACCTAGTATCTCTTTTAGTCATATTTGGAAACATAACCACGAGTTTGTCCGATGATGCTTATAGCTAACACAACCAGAACAGTAAATTGATAAAATCTTGATATAAGAAAACAAAGAGACGCGGTGGTAGCTAGATACCGCTGCATCAAACCTTCCATCATTATCAATTGCCCTATAAAATAAGACTGAAGATGATGCGCACAATCTGTCTACTATCTGAGGGCTCTCTTTGTGCTTTATTGGGTGTACAAAAGGAGAAAATAAGGAGGCATATCACTTTTGAGGCCACCACCCTAAGTCACTCATTTCGATAACACATATATTCATCCCAGACTAATAAGTATGTAGCAGCTACTATATGCTTAATGCTGTCAAATCCTCCTGTCAACTTTTGGTTTTCATCTGAGGCTTTGCAGTGATCAGGAGCTTATTTGTTTAAACTATGAACACCAATTAGCAAAAAAAAGGACCCGACCATCTTAATATTAGACTACAGAACAAAAAGTAAAATGACGGATCGTTACTACATATTTTATACTCTATTCCAATTTCCAACATAATAGTATTGAATAGTTGTCAAACAAAAGAAGAAGCTCCATACTTCAAATATACAGGTCATGAGAAGATAATGGCTATGACAGCAGTAAGAACTTTTACATTGAAATTTGGGTGGGGTGCGCCAGGCCAAGGCAGTAGTGCAACACCAAGGCGAGGCTCGAGAGCCCCAATAGCAAGCTACTGTGATGGACCCTTCCCTCCCCCTCCAATCCAGTCTTAATACCATTGGTTTACTGTGTCTTAAATCCTCTCATCGTTTTCCCGTACGGATGTTCTTTGTAACTTTGTCAGACCCCATACATCCAGGAAAGCAGTATGTCTAACGAGATCAAATCTCGCGTTTCAGGTTCCTGCCCCGATTATCTCAGTTCTCGGAATGACAACGTTGCTGAGTCTCAAGCTTAGGACTAAACCACATTAAACATCATCGCAATTTTCCTATAGTTAATGCAAAGTATTTGCCAAGGTACAGTTTTGATTAGGGTGACCTTTAAAATTCCAGGGACTATCTATACAAACAAATTTCTATTTCATAGAATGGTGCAACTCCTTGTACTATATTTCAAGTAATTTCACCCCAATTCCAAACCATCTGTATAGTTGTCAAGGAGGCATGATTTGGGGAGTGTTATGAATATAATTTAGGAGAGAGTAGGTATGGCTGGTGGTCCCATAAATCGATCGAGTCACATGACTCCTCTTGTATCTTTTCCTATTTATGTATGATCCACAATATGAATGAAAGACATCTATTAACATTAACAATCGTTTGGCAAGTTGCGGAGATTTATTTGGTCCATCAATTGAAGAGTTCATCAAAATTCTGCCATTTAAATCCTTTCCATTTCGTACTTAAGATATTCCTCATATCTGGTTCACATTCTAAGTCTTTCATGGTATAAGAGTTGTATCTCACAACCCATATATACATAGAGTCAGGAGTACATCTAGCATGATCCTGTCACATTTGTAAGCTCATGTTGTTGAACTCTATTAGTTAACTTCATTAAACTGAACTTCATCACAATGTTCTTGGATTGGTGTGACCTATAAGTTCATAGAGACGATAGGAAAATGAAACACAATCAACCTTAGAATCAGGTGAACATTATAGAACCCACAAAAGCAAATGTCAGTCTAACAAAACAAACAAAGTATCACGCACTGACGACTAGGATGTCAAAAGAAGCATCTCAATCATTATGGTAGGTAAAGATTCTTTGTCTTGATTACAAATTTGAAATTAGTGTTTCTAAATAGACCTTTGAATTAAATATCGCAATTATTTTTAAGATATAATTACAGGAACATTTGACTGAGTCAAATTAAACTTAGAAGTCCTGTGGCTGGTGCACAGTTCTAATATCCAAATGTATGCGGATAACGGTCAATTAGATGACGTTGAATAGATTGTAGGGAGAATATTAGAAGCTTGAATCTTGTTTATCCGTCCAGAAGGTGTTGAAATCGTGATCTGTTTTTACTTCAGATCAATGAGAAGCTTATCATAGGCTTGACTTGTTTTTGGAATGTTTCAGAGATTCTTACAAGCTCACAAGATCCGTATTTGTGATTTATCGGGTGCTGGCTACAGAAGAGTAGGCTTGGTGGGACAAATTAAATTCATCAATTGCAATGTGGCTAGAATCAGCCAGATCCTCATGAGAGGTTGAGCAAGAATTTATACTAAAGATCATAGTTATATATAATTTTTATTGTACTCAGTTAATTACTTATCTTGACAAACAACCAAAGGCAAAAATCACAATCCATCCTCTAGTGAGAAAATTACTAATCAATTCCATTTTGATACAACAATATTATAGGAGTTTTATGATAATGTTTCGACTGAACTGTAGGGGTCCAGGAGTAAACCTAGAACCCTCCAAAAATTAGTGTATGCCGTTTAAATGCAGCAAGCACACGGTATTCTTTAGTAAAAGGCGAAAGAATAGTTCGCTTTGTGCTTACTGCGCAGCTGCATGAGCCTACAAAGAGACTTGTGGCATCAACCTAATAGCAAATTGTCAACCTTCTGATACTGTAGCTAAATGATGTGGGATATACTAAAAGGTTCAATGCAATTCTGCACCATCATCTAATTTCTATTAAGAAAACAGTAAATCAATGACTTAGGTAAAGGAAGAAAGCCAAAAACCCCTCCCAAACTCAAATCCTTACATCTTTCAATATGATTCTCCCAAATGGCTGCCTAAAGCCTTCACTAGTTCAAATCTTCCGCCACCGCCAGACAACTGTGGTTTTCACACTGAATAAGTTTTGATGACAGTGCACTCAATTTCTGTCTCTCTCTTGGACTCTATAAGTTGCATCTTCATATAAATTATCTGATGGCACAAGGGATAAAATTCGGATAGAGCAATGTGCAACAAAACCATAACTCAGTAGATTTGTCTATGTCGACTGTCAAGTTATAGAAAATAAGTGGAGATAAAATACTTGTTCATTCGTTGATTCTTAATGTTACATCACTCCCTGTATTAGAGCAGGGAGAATACGAAAGCTACTGCACATGCGTACCGAAATGCCACCAGTGTATAAGGAAGAGTCTTGCAACTGTACATCAGATTGCTTCAATCACTGCCTCTTAGACTCATTCATCATTTTGCTGTTAAGATTCTTCTCATCTCTGATTCTTGTTTTAGGCTTGTTTCCTGACTAAAGAGCTGTATATCTCACCCCCATCTTACCATGTAAGTAGTCCGTCTGGATAACATGGTCAATATGTCATTTAGTTAAAATCTTATATCCTTTTTTATTTGTTTTGATGTTCTTGGGTATTACGACATTGCTGAGTTTCAAACTTAACAAGCAGTTTCAAGAACATAAGGATCTGACTCCGTTAAACATCAATGCAATGGTTTTTGGATTAAGATAAAATTGCTTTTGTAGAATATGGATTGGTGTGACTTGTAAGTTCTCCGGACTACAGAGCTAAAACTTAGTTTGAGAGAATGACGCAACTCGTTATACCATCACAGATAGTTGTGACAGAATGTATTGCTATTACATATTTTATACTCTTTTCGACATGACATAGTTTAAGAGTGGTCAAACACCAGAAGCCGGGTGGTACTTCAAATAGATAGGTCAGGAGAAACAAACAGTAATAACACTTAGACTGAGATTTGGTTGTGGTGCGCCAGGCCGAAGCAAACGCCAAGGCAACGCTCGAGAGCCCCAATAGCAAGCTATTGTGATGAACTCTCCCCCTTTAAAAATAAATTTAATATCGTGTGAGCCAATGGCCCACATATCAGATATTAAACTGATAAGAACAGATACTACACTTGATCTTAGCCAAAAGGCCGAGAAAGGTATGCTTAATACAGATTTCGACTTCTCCTTTTATTGACAATTGTTGTTAGGTTTTTTATTCTTTCTGCATGTAGGACTAAGTTCAGGTTTGGTCTCTTCCACGTTTGCTTACTTACTTACTTGGACGTTAAACAAGGCATAGTTAGATAATTGTATAGATTAAGAATTGATAAGGTAAGTAAAATGCTTCCTAAATGGGCAGTTGAATTAAATATTGTCATTTTTACACAAGTCCCCTAATCTTTATGAGTTGTCAAGCAATCAGTAAAAAGATTTGATTTAGTTGGTAAGTTTCTCCATTGTGCCAAACGTGAAGTTAAATGCAATACAGTTGTTAAGATTGAATTATGTATGCAATCCTTGGGCTCAACAGTAATATGAACTTTTATCCCAAACATAGCTCCTTGTCTGTGAAACCTCTGGTTACAGATCCCATGTATAGTCCATGTTCTTATGGTGCCAAATATAATTTCTATTGCATTTGGTGTCTTAATGTTAAAACTGGACAAGATGTGGAATCCATATGCATAGTGAAAATTGTTATGGAACTCAATGTTGACATTTTATCCTTCTAAACTTAGCAAACAGCTTTCTATCATTGTTGAGTGATGACTCTGTTCCAAAAATGTTGGTCGAATGCCACATCGAAACAGTCATCTCAATTCTGTAACTTTCTTTAATTTATTTTTTTGATGTGGGAATTAGTTTCGGCATGCCTTGCAGGCTTTGGACCACCTGGTGTGTCGAAACATTTGATATTGCATGTTATCAATTAATTGATAAAGATGTTTCTGCTTGATTAGATACTCAGAATTAGAATTGTGCTTTTCCAACTAGGAGCTCTCATGGAAGAATATAATTGTGCTAAACGAAGTTGGAAGTCCTGTCGGTGGTTCATAGTTCTAATATCCAAATATATGCGGATAACGGTCAATTAGAAGACGTTGAATACAATGTAGGGAGGATGTTAGAGGCTGGAATCTCGTTTAGCCGTCCAGAGGATGTTGAAAATGTGTACTGTTCGTACTTCAGATATAAAAGCTTATCATAGAATGGAGTTGTTTTTGCCGCATTTAAGAGATTCTTACAAGGTCACAAGCGGATTATATGATTTATCGGGTGCTGGATACAGAAGAACATGCCTAGTAGACAAATAAGCTTCACCAAATGGAATGTGGCTAGATCAATCAGATTCATCATGACAGGTTGGGGCATCACCTTGAGCAAATTGAATAAGATTAACTGCTTTTATCATTCAATATGATTGTTTCCCTTGACGCCTCCACCTCCACTCACCAAGTTCTTTTCAGATTTTCACCATCTGTACTAATACCCCATAGCAGAATTTTGTGGAATGTTCAATTTGTTTTAAGCATTTTCAGATTTCCGGTGGATTGAAAAATATAATAACAAAGATGATCAGATATTATACTGAAACAAATAACAGATTTCCGGTGTAATGCTTTGGATTAAACGGTAGGGCGTCCAAGAATTAACCTAGCACCCTCCAAAAAAAGTTGTATGCTGTTTGAATGCAGCAAGCACACAGTATACTTTAGTAAAAGGCGAAAGAATATAGAAACATAATAACATTCAAAAAGAGAGATTTACAAAACGGAATAGAGTGCAGAATAAATGGTAGTACCAATGTCTCAGTGAATGCATACAAATAACCAGTGTGCGACCAATTGGTCATTCATCTGAACAATCATCACAACAATCTTAATATCATTGGTTTACTGTGTTTTAAATCCTCTCATCATTTTCCCGTCGAGAAGTGCCTAGTATCTGTGTCACACCCCATACATCCAGTGATACAAACTAAATAATTAGTCGTATCGGATTTGTCCACATTCGAGTCGGGACCGAACTCCTAAAGAAGATCAAGAGAGGAAGAGAGAAACTACAAATTTCTACTACATATATCTAGTAACCGCTTAATAACTGCAATTACCCACTAATTCACAAATAATTACCTCTAATTTTTATCTAATACATCATATTTACAATACCTAATATATTATAAAAGAGCCGTATCATCCAGACACGCAGTATGTCTAACGAGGTCAAATCTCGCATTTCAGGTTCCTGCCGCTATCATCTCACTTCTTATTGGATATTCTCGATATGACAACATTGCTGAGTCCCAAACTTAGGACTAGACCGCATTTTAAAAATCATCAGAATAGTGTCCTGTAGTAATGCCAAGTATTATCCAAGGTAGAGTTTTGACCTTTAAAGTTCCAGGGACTACCAATACAAACAAATTGTTAGTCTGGCAAGTCGCGAAATTTATTTGGGCTGTCGAATTCAAGAGTTCATCAGAATTCTGCCAGTTAAATCTTCCTCATTTTGTAGTTAAGATACTCCTCATATCTGATACTCATTCACTGATTCAAGGTCTGTCATGGTACAAGAGTTCTATGCTTGTATTCACCCATGCATAGAGGTAACGAGTACCTCTAACATCATTGCAATGGTCTTGGATTGGTGTCACCTATCTGTTCACAGAGAAAATGCAAATCAAAACTATACGGAAACAAGTATAACTGTACTACGACCAATGTCTTGCATCTTTTGTTGTTTGATTGTATTAAGTTTATTCGTTTATCTACAATCAACTAATGACAAAACATAACCAACCATCCTCTACTGAGGAAATTTCTAGATTAGATTCCATTTCAATACAATATGAATATGTATATTATGAAATGCTTTTGACTGAACTATAGGGGTCTGGGAGTTAACCTAGAACTCTCCAAAAATTAGCGTATGCCGTTTGAATGCAGCAAGCACACGGTATTCTTTAGTATAGTTCGCTTTGAGCTTATTGCACGGCCGCAAGAGCCTATAGAGAGACCAGTGGCATCAATCTTATTGGACTCTGAAACATCATCAGGAATGGTTTAGAATTAAGGTGAAATATTTGCATAGGTAGCAGTGTTAGCAAGCAATAAAAATTTACGGAGCCTAGATACATTCGAATACTGATACTGCAACCAATGGAAGATCCAGGTAATATTTTAATCATCATCAAAAACTAAGAGGTTCTCCGTCTAAGACTATCTTTTAAACTAAGATTTGGGTGGGGTGCGCCAGGCCGAAGCAGTAGTGCAACGCCAAGGCGACGCTCGAGAGCCCCAATAGCAAGCTATTGTGATGGACTCTCCCCCTTAAAATATTAATTTAATATCGTGTGAGCCAATGGCCCACATATCAGATATTAAACTGATAAGAACAGATACTACACTTGATCTTAGCCAAAAGGCCGAGAAAGGTATGCTTAATCCAAGGATTCGACTTCTCGTTTTATTCATATTTCTTGTTGGATTTTCTATTTTTCGTCCATGTGGGACTAAGTTCTTGCTCGTGTTGCTGAGTGTTACGCAATTTGGAAGGCAATTCTATACTGCAGGATCCAAATAATGTTTTTTCCCATGTAGGCTTTCTTACTACAGAATATAGTTTTATCTCCTGGCCACCAAGAGTATACACCATTCTATCATCACAGTCAGGAGCCTAAAAAACCGATTTGTAAACACTTCCAATACTAAAAGATCTGGAACAAATGCCACAAGTGAGTAAAGACTTAAAATACACGCAACATAAAACTTGATTTGTATCCTATATATTTTGATAGATGATGTATATTGAGTCTGTAATTGCAAAAAAAACTTACATATAACAAGTATGTCAAAGACAATGCAGATGAGACGATTACCCAAAAGTACATAATTACAAATCCTATGGTAATGGTGATCAGGTAATCTTTCCAAATCAGCTCCAGTACGGTCACTTGACCTCATGGGCAGACATGAGGTTGTTTATATATCGAGGATAATGGTTTAGCTAATACTTAGCGACTTGATCATGACTAAAGAGAAAAGCAACTCGGAACCTATTGGCCAAAACTTGATCACAAACATAATATGTGTATAATTTGGGACAATGTTGTCTATTGGAATACAGGGAAATCACTTGTTCTTCATGGATAGGAAGGATTATACATACGGGTGAAATACATCTGAGATCATGTGGCGTCATTTGGTGCCTTGCGTTCTATTTCTACCTTATTCAATTCTTTGACAAATGTGTCAGCGGAAGCCAAAGATCATTGAAAGAGATTGCAGCCAAGATAGTTCAGCTATTGTGTTGGAGAGAAACTTGTGTATTCTGCAGCATTGTTCCTTACAGCTCCAACTAATGAGATTATTGCCATATACAAAAGTCACTCAATCCTTGTGGAGAATTGAACGTTGTACTTGGAGATCAAAGAAATATCCTATGGTGGACTTTAGGTCTCGAAGGTTACGGATAACTGCTTGTCTTTGAATATTTTTTGGTTGGTGCTTGAACTTACTCGCTTAAACAGAAAAGACAATATCAGGACGGGTGGTTCCCAAATAATCGACTACGCCAACAGTGCACCTGTAGAATTGAGTATCATTGAATCTTACCCATCAAACTTAGGTAGATTACAAGTAAAACTCATAAGAGTTCAACAAGGTCTAACCATGTCTATGTGCATTTGCTGCTGTCCACAATATACTTACTTAGAAATGGCTCATGACCACAAAACAATGTTTCTATGCATAGAAAATGAGATAATTTACCCACATCAGTTGCTGAAAATTTTACTCCAATTTATCACCTGTCTGATTTCCCATGATTATTATATCGTCAACGTAAAACAGGACGAACAGAGAAAATATTCTTATGCAGCAGAGTATATTACCACGTATCTGATCCACTAGTCGTAATTTGTCGGTTAGCCCAGATAACCAAGATTAAGACCATTTAAACTTCTTTTTAAGCAAACAAGCATGAGAAGGGAAATCAGGACATACATATTTTTGTGTAATTTCATGCATACAAACGTCTTCTTCGAGTGATCCATGGAGGAATGCCTTTCGATTATCAATTTTCCAGATCACAAATAAGATACAGCAACAGATAAAAGAAGTCTAATAGTTCCAGGTTTGACAACTAGGCTAAAGGTTTGTATAAAGTCTATTTCAGGTTGTTCTTGTAGCCATTATGAAAAACACGTGAAAAGCATCCAACACTTCTATCCGCATTTTTCTTATTGTGATACACCCACTTGTCACTAACTAGGTTCACATATGGCTGATGAGGGATAAGATCCCAAGGGACAAGTCTTATTTGTCACTCTCCACATTCTTTCTGTTTCTCCATGTTGGGTCGTCAAAAAGAAGCATCTTATTATGAGAAGTAACTCAATTGGTACGTAAAGATTCTTTGACTTGATTAATAAAATGAGATTAGTAAAAGTCCCTTTTTGTTGATGAAGATTAGTAAAAGTCCTTTCTAAAATATTCATATAAATTAAATCTAGCCAATAATATCTACGATATAATTAATGGCTACTTGACTGAATCTGCTCAAAGTTAAACGAGACGATGCTGGTGCACAGTTATATAATGTGCAAATGTACGCAGATACCAATTAATTGGATGACGTCGAATACACTTTAGGGAGGATGTTAAAAAGGTGTTCTGTTCTTACTTCAGATGAGAAACTTATCATAGGCTGGACTAGTTTTTTAGATGTTTAAGAGATTCTAACAAGCTCACAAGATCCATTTAAGATTTATTGAGTGATGTCAACAGAAAAGCAGGCATAATAGACAACATAAATCACCAATTGCAATGTGGCTAAAAAAGGTCAGATACATATGAGTGGTTGAACATCACCTTGAGTAAAGTGAAGCAATTAATCTTAAGCTTACCTGCTATATATATTCAAGCTGATTGTTTCCTTTGATGCCTCCACCACCACTGACTAAGTTCTTATCAGGTCCACAATTTATACCACGTTGAACGTCTTTTAAGCTCTTGAGATATCTCTGTGGATTGAAAAATATAGTAAGTGAAAATGATCAGAATTTATATCGAAAGAAAGAACTATACTGCCCCCATTGGGAGCATCTTTTGTTGTGTGATGGTCCTACAGCGATTGAATTAGTGATATCCAGGTGCAGGAATTCATGTAACATGCTTTAGTATCCTTCTATTATATATCTTATTTTCATGAGAGTTCATTTTACAGACCAATTTTAGTTGAACACACTAAGGATAAAACTTGAATCTATTTTTATTGTACTAAGTTCATTAAAAGTTATTTTAACGTTGTATCTCAAGTAGTGTAGTTATTAATTTGATTCCATTTTGATATTATATATTAGCGTTGAATACTATGAAATGCTTTAGACTAAACTGTAGGGGTCCAGGATTTAACCTAGAACCCTCCAAAAATAAGTTTTGATGACAGTGCACTCTCTCTGACTCTTTAAGTTGCATCATCATATAAACTATCTGATGGCACAAGGGATAAAATTCGGATAGAGCAATGTGTACCAAAACCACAACTCAGTAGATTTATCTGTGTCAAAGCTTTAGAGATTTGGGGAGATAAATTTGTTCATTCATTGATTCACGGCGTTACATCACTTTGTTTCATTTATAGCGCAGATAACATTACAAAAGAAGATAATAAGAAGAGAGATTTTTCTGATGAACCATAAGAGAAGAGATTAACCAAATGCAAAAGAGTGCAAACTGAATGGCAGTAGTTAAGGCACTGCAAATGCGTAAAGGAAGCCCTCTAGAGCACACCGAATAGTCTTCAAAACTGTCTTAACATGAGTTGTGCGTCATAAGTTCTTTCCTCATTTTGCTGTCAGGACGTTCCTCATCTCTGATTCTCATTTTAGGCTTGCTTCATGACCAAAGAATCAAAGATTAGTCTATCTAAGGCAGTCCATCCATGTAAGTACTTTCCCTGGAATCCGGATAAACACGGTCAAGTTCACGATATTGAAGTCTTATAAACATTTCACTTGGGTATTATATTACTAAATTGCTGAGATTCAAACTTAACTACTTTTGCCGAACATTAGGACTAGACTGTGTTAAAACATCATCAATTATCATAGTGGTTTTATAGTTAACACAAAATACTTACCTAGTAGAATAAGGATTGGTTTGATCTGTAAGTTGTGAGGAGCAAAGAAACAAAACTTAGTTTGAGAGAATGGTGCAACTGAATGTTTACAATACACTCAATACAGCACAGTTTGGCAAGTCATGAAAGTTTATCGGAGACATTAAATGTAACCAAAAAATACTACAATGTATCTCATCAACGCTAATATTAGCAATCAGGATACTGCAAGCAAGCTTGGTTCTAACATCATAAAACTTAAATTGTAGCAGTTAAAATAACTTTTAAACTGAGATTTTGGTGGGGTGCGCCAGGCCAAGGCAATAGTGCAACACCAAGGCGACGCTCGAGAGCCTCAATAGCAAGCTACTGTAGTGGGCCTTCCCCCTTAAAAAATTAATTTAATATCGTGTGAGCCAATGGCCCACATATCAGATATTAAACTGATAAAAACAGATACTACACTTGATCTTAGCCAAAAGGCCGAGAAAGGTATGCTTAATTCGAGACTTCGACTTGTCCTTTTATTGCAAATTGTTGTTAGATTTAATGTCCTTTCTCCATGTGGGACTAAGTTCTTGCTCGTGTTGCTGAGTGTTGAGCAATTTTATACTGTAGATTCTCGGTTGGTAAGTAAACATATTACCGCTTTATCAAGAATTCAGGATCCGAACAATGCTTCTTCCATGCAGGCTTTCTTACATCGAAAGTAGGTAACTACAAATATAATCCTACGAAAATAGGATAAGACGATTACTCGAAAGTAGGATAAGACGATTTCTTCCATGCAGATATGACGATTACTCGAAAGTAGGTAACTACAAATATAATCCTACGATAATGCCGATCAGGTAATCTTTCCAAATCAGCTCCAGTACGCCGACTTGACATCACGGGCAGCTCCCGGACATGAAGGTGTCGGGGATAACTCATACTTAATGCAAAAGTTGATCACATACATAATGCAAAATATACTTCAGTATGCGTACTTCAGATGTGGAAGGCTGGATTGGTGAATGTCCATATATGTTGCTCCTATACTGTCTCTATAATTTGGGACAATGTGTCAGCGGAAGCCGAAGATCTATGAAAGAGGTTGCAGCCAAGTTAGTTCAGTTGTTGTGTTGGAGAGAGACTTGTGTATTCTGCATCAGTGCTCCTTCTAGCAACAGTTTTTTTGTTCCTTACAGCTCCAACTTATGAGATATTGCCATAAAAAATAAATCAGTCAGTCCTTGTAGAGAATTGAATGTTGTAGTTGGAGATCAAAGAAATATCATATGGAGGACTTCAGGTGTTGAAGGTTACGGTTAACTGCTTGTCCGTGAATATTCTTATATTGGTGCTTGAACTTACTCGCTCAAAAAGAAAAGACAATATCAGGACGGGCAATCCATGGAGGAATGCCTTTCGAATTATCAGAAAAGACATAAACGTCTTCTTCGAGCAATCCATGGAGGAATTCCTTATTTCTACAAATCAAATACTAACAAACCATCTTCTACGGAAGGAAATACTAAATTAGATTCCACTTTGATATATTATAATTATTATTAAACATATCATGAAATGCATTTTTTGACTTAAATTGTAGGGGTCTAGGACTTAACCTAGCACCCTCCAAAAATTAGTGTATGCCGTTTGAATACAGCAAGCACACGGTATTCTTTAGTAAAAGGCGAAAGAATAGTTCGCTTTGTGCTTACTGCACGGCTGCATGAAGCCACTAGTAGGCTTGGTTCATCAATCTTAAGCAAATACTCAACCTTATGATACTGTAGCTAAATGATGTGGGATACTTAAAAGGTTCAATGGTCAAAATCCCTCCCAAATTCAAATCTTGCATCATCGTTCAATATGATTATCCCAAATGGCTGCCTAAAAGTTCAATCTTCCGTACTTATAAAAAAAAAAAAGTAGTTTAAATATTCCGCCACAGAAAGACAAATGTGATTTTCATGCACAATAAATTTTGATGACTATACACTCAACCTGTCTTTGTTTTGGGCTCTTTAATTCGCATTGTCATTTCAACTATACATCTGATGGAGCAATGTGTACCAAAAGTCCAAAACCATAACTCGGTATACTTAACTGTGTAAAGTTTGAGAGATTCAGTGGAGATTGATTGATTCAGGAAGTTATGTCACTATGTTTATAAAGCAGTGAGATTACAAAAGAAGATACAACAAAATAATAAGTATATCCAAGAAGAAAGATTCTCAAAAGCCAAAAGAGTGCACATTGAATCACAGCACTATAGCTAGTAAGGAAATGCTAACAGTGCGCACCGAAGAGTCTCTTTAGAAGTCTTAATTTGACTTATTTTCTGCCGCTTAAATTCTTTTTACATTTTGTTGGTAAGATGTTCCTCATTTTAGGCATTTTCATGACCAAATAGTTTTGTATTTCAGCTTGTCCTGTCCATTCATGTAAGTACTTCGACTGGATAAACACGGTCAATTCTCTTCTTGTTGAATGTTCTTGTATATTACGACATTGCTGAGTTTCAAACTTAACAACTGTTGACCAACATTAGGATAACTCCGTTCTTGCATTTTTATTTATTTATATACCAAATATAGCTTCATATTTTCATGTTCTGTTCTTAATGTTTTTACTTTTAAAGATGGCTAAGTTGTGGAATCCATGTGCATAGTAAAGATTGTCTGATTGTGACGGAACTCAATCTATTGACGTCCTTGGCCTTCTAAACGCAGCAAAGAGTTTTCTATCATTGCTGAGCAACGCCATTGTACAATTCGAAAAGCTTGTGAAGTCTCCTTATCCTTAAGGAGTCTCATCCTTAAGAAAGCTTACCTTCCCTAACTCAAATCTTACACCATTGTTTTTTTAAATGATTCTTCGTGATGGCTGCCTAAAACTTCTTCAAGTTTAAATCTTCCGCTGAAGTACAACTGTGGTTTACTGAATAAAGTTTGATGACGATGCACTCAATCTCTCTCTTTTGGACCCTTAAATTTGCATCTTCATCTAAACTATCTGACGACACAAGAGATAAAAATTGGATGGAGCAATGTGTACTAAAACCACAACTCAGATTCATAGTGTAACATACTCCTGTACAGAGCAAGGACTCAAGGAGATTACTAAAGCTACTGAAAATGCCTCCTGTGTGCAAGGATTAGTCATAAAAACTGTTAATCTAATCGGCTCACTGCCTCTTAAACTCCTTCATCAACTCTACTGCTTGTTTCCATTCATGTACGTAGTCTGTCTGGATGACATGGTAAAATCTCAAGGCTAAAGTAAGCTATAACCATTTCACTTCTTGGTGATGTTCTTGAGGTATCAAACATTTAAACAAAAATTCGACAAAATATTGTTTCCTAACGGAAGTAGGGGCCATCTAATATATAATAGGGGCCATCTAATAATATAAGGTAGGGGCCATATCTAATATAAAGTAGGCACCTAGCAATTTGTATTTCTCCTATTTATATGCTCTCTTTCATATCAATGAGGACATCAAATTATTCCAATCTATTATAATTGATACCTACTAATTATTAACAATCAAGAAAGCTTTGGTTATCTAACATCATAAAACTAGAAGTTAGAGAAGTTATAATAATTTTTAAATTGAGATCTGGGTGGGGTGCGCCAGGCCGAGGCAGTAGTGCAACACCAAGACGACGCGCAAGAGCCCCAATAGCAAGCTATTGTAATGGACTCTACCCCTTAAAAAATAAATTTAATATCGTGTGAGCCAATGGCCCACATATCAGATATTAAACTGATAAGAACAGATACTACACTTGATCTTAGCCAAAAGGCCGAGAAAGGTATGGTTATGACAGAGTTCGACTAGTCCTTTTATTGACAATTGTTGTTGGATTTAATGTCCTTTCTCCATGTGGGACTAAGTTTCAGGTCTGGTCTCTTCCAGGTTTAATTACTTGGACTTTGAACAAGGCATACTTAGATATATGTATAAATGTATTGAGTAAGTGTTGATAAGGTAAGTAAAATGCTTCCCAGATGAGCACTTGAATCAAATATTTCCATCTCACACCAAGAGGACGCAATTTTTATGTTCTTTAGTCTTAATGAGTCGACAAGCATCAGTAAAAAGAGTCGGCTTGGTTGTTAAGTTTCTCCTTTGTGTACAGTCCAAAACTTGAAGTTAAATGTAATACAGTGGAAGTAAACTATACACGCGACAAGCAGTCTGGTCCCAAACTCTAGTCCATGTTCTTACAATGGCTCCGCATTTTTGTTATTTGATCTAGTACAATTTCAATTGCATGTTGTGTCCTCAATGTTTTCCCTTTAATTCTCCAAAAAGAAAAAGAAAAACTTTTTTAATTTTAAGGATGGCCAAAATGTGGAATCCATGTGTGTAGTGAAGATTGTGATCGAACTCAATCTGTTGACGTTTCTAGGCTTTTAAACGTTGCAAACCGCTTGCTATCATTGCTGACCAATTCCGCTATAAATTTGAAAGGTTTGCGAAGTCTTGTGTCCCTTAAGAATCTTGACCCCCTCCTCCTCCCAATGTAGTAATTATTAAGAGTATGGTTAATATATTTGTGTAAGTATCCAATCTGAAAATCTGGATTTCTAGTTCTGTTCCAAAATGTTGGTTAAATCCCCACTTCGAAACCGTCATCTCAATGCTGTTTATAACTATAAATCCAAAAAAACATTATATTGAGTCTTGAATAAATTCACAGTAAATGGAACAAAGTAAAGAATGGCAGATTTATCGATTTTCAAGCTCAAACCTTCAATTGAGACTATTTCTTGGGCAACCAAGGCAAAACTTTTGAGGCATCATGATCTACACCAAATTTACACTTGCATGTGTTTAAAGCATGATGCATACTTTGTCTTTGAAATGATTGACCTCTTAAAGTTAGTGGCTAAAACAGTAACTAAGAGAAGATAGCTAAAACATCGGTTTTTACATTCACATCGGTTTTTGTTTAGTAACTTACTCTCATTTTACATGCCATTTTTTTTCTTATCACCGCCAAATAAGAGTAGTACCTATCTTGATCTGGAAACTAATTAACGCAATGAAGGTCACTCTGCAGTGTGTTTAACTTTAATGTCGCCAACCTCTCTGAGTTTTAGGTTCTTATCATCATTTCACTTCTGTGAAAGATTATTGTGTGTGACAGAACAGAGTTCAAGAGCTTCTATTGAATGTAGATCCCTCCAAAAAAGAGTGTATGCCCGTTTATACCCGTTAATGAAGTCCAGAAATAGAGCATCACATTCCTTTTATTGGTAAACTTAAGTGGAACATAAAAATAGCATGTCCTGTTGAATAAGTTAGGAGAAAACAAAAATCTCAAACAAAGGCCATATAATAGGAAGAAATTCTTGGGTTAATTTATGGATTTATAATATGAGTACAATACAAACAAATGCTTCTAACTGAACTGTAGGGGTCTAACTCTGATAGAGTTTAATGCCCTCCGAAAACGAGTGTATGCAACTTTAAGTGCAGTGGGCACAATAGTAATAAGCGAAAGAATAGTCTCTTTGTGCTCACCTCGAGGCTGCATGAATAAACATTAACTCAACTTCAAGGTGGGATCTCTGCTATTTCTGGTTTTCTATATAAATGTGGGACTGCATTAAAAAGAAGAGTAGCTTAAAGAGTTCAATAAACTATTTTCGGATGCATTGGAGACCAGTCTGCAACTTATTTGATTATGTTTCATAAATTATATTGACACCACTTAACTGGTCTGAGCTAATCACTAAAGCGGATAAGTAATGTAAGGCCCTGAAAAATTACAATTTCAATAGCATCGAGAGCTGATGCTTGGTGATCCTACTGCCAATTTTCCATATGTCTCATCGAGAGCTGAATGCTATGTATAGCGCTTCTATTTATGTACATGCAGTTAGGAAGAAATTACTACGGTTAGCGCGGATGCTTGGTGATCCTACTGCCAATTTTATGTAATCGACTTGGGGCGTGAATCATCTTTAAGAGACTTGTGACACAGTACGGAACTGATCCATGTTGATTCACTTATTTATTGGTTGTAGTTGTCACTGTCAGTTAGCATCTGTTATAAAGTTTTGTGTAGAGAAACACAATAGTACAGAATGAGTATCGAAACACATTTTAGATCATTAAATTTGAATTTTGAAACTATGTTAGACTTTAGACTGATAATTAACAATCAAAAGCTAGAGTTTTCAGTTGATCTCATCCATAATTGTATCAGAGATACCGATCAATTGGATGTCGTTGAATACTTAAGGGAGGATGTTAATAGATGGAATCTTATCTGGCTCAGCTCTCTGGAGGATGTTAAAAACGTATTCAGTTCTTACAGCAGATGAGAAGCTTTTCATTACTAGAAATTCTGCATGTTTCCACTATGGCTCTTGCTTCTGCTACGGTTGGATCAGAGCAGTGGTAATGTTTTGTGGATGTCAGAACAATTGATCCTATGAAGATACATCCAACAATTGCAGTAACCGACACGCCATCCTGAAACGTAGCATCTGAATTAAATTTGATCCATGCTTTGATTGAGCTGGAGAGGCCAACGTATTAAAGCGTTTGCGCTTTTTGGGATTTAATTTTGGCCATCAACTTTCCTGCTACAGGATACTATCATTTTCTGCAAAGAAATATCCTTAAAGTTTCCACAAATTTTCTTCCATCTTATGGAGATAAAAATAAGAAATTCTTCCCTGTTGGTTTCGGATGCAAAAAGTCTGTCTTTTTTCAGTGAGGAGAGATAGCCACTCTTTAATGTTAAGGTGCTGAAAATGTTCAAGTCGAAATCCTCATCTAAATGCATAAAGAATTTGAGTGAAGGTTGGGCATCTGATAGAAAGGTAATCGATGCTTTCCTCAATAGCACCGCAAATAGGGCGGCAAACTTCCACAACGGGAATGACGTGAATGATCCTCATGCGAGTTGGGAGAAGATCAAAGAAAATCTTCCAAAGTAACACCTTATGACGATTGGGCAGATTGGCGGCAGGCACTCCATAAGGATTTCAAAGTTTTTGCATCCATGTCAACAAGAACAATGAATGAATCTGTGTTTCTGAACAAAGATTTAGAAATCATTTTTCTAGTTGTATTCATTAACTTATTTCTAAATAAACTAATGCAATATAAGGTTTTAACTAGACTGTAGGAGTCCAGGAGTCAACCTAGAACCCTCCAAAAATGAGTGTATGCCGTTTAAATGCAGCAAGCACACGGTATTCTTTAGTAAAAGGCGAAAGAATAGTTCGCTTTGTGCTTACTGCACGGCTGCATGAGCCTACAGAAAGATTTGTGGCATCAACCTAATAGCAAATCGTCAACCTTCTGATACTGTAGCTAAATGATGTGGGATATACTAAAAGGTTCAATACAGTTCAGCACCATCATCTAATTTATATTTAAAAAAAACAGTAAATCAATGATTTTCATGCAGAAATGTTTTTGATGATGAGGCACCCAATCTGTCTTTCTTTTGGGCTCTTTAATCCGCATCCTCATTCAAATTATCTGATGGAGCAATGTGAACCAAAACCATAACTAAGTAGATTTAAGTGTGTTAGGAAGTTACGTCACTATGTTTATAGAGCAGAGAGATTACAAAAGAAGATAAAACAAAATGATAAGAATTTCCAAGAAGAAAGATTTACAAAAGCCAAAGTAGTGCAGATTGAATGACAGCACTATAGTCTATAGCCACTGCAAATGCGTAAGGAATTTCTTCTGGTGCACACCGAAGAGTCTTCGTAGAAGTCTTAATTTGACTCATTTACTGCCGCTTAAATTCTTTCCTCGTTTTGCTGGTAAGATGTTCCTCGTCTCTGAATTCTTGTTTTAGGCTTGTTTCATAACCAAATGGTTTTGTGTCGCACCGTGCCCATCCATGTAAGTACTCTGACTGGATAAACAAGGTCAATGCTTACGTAGTTACGAGTCCTATAACCATTTCACTTCTTGTTGAATGTTCTTGGATATTACGTTGCTGAGCTTCAAACTTAACAACGAATGACAAACATTAGGATTGAACTCTGTTAAACAGCATATCGATTGGAGGGATCTATAAGTTTTCAGGACTTCAACAAAACTTCAGACAGCAGTGCAATTCTTTATATACTCTATCTCAGTGTTCACTCCACCAAACATCATACTTAGTATTGACAAATTTCACAGTTAAGGAAACAAATTAAAGAATACAGTGGCGGCTAAACTGATTTTCAAGTTCAAACCTTTAATCCAGACACTCCTTGGGCAACCAATGGAAAACTCATTTTTACATTCGGAGCTGTTTTTGTTTAGCAACGCACTCCATTTCTCATTCCAGTCGTTGGTCCTCCTCACGGCCAAAGAGTAGTACCTATCTTGATCAGAAGACACGAGCACTCAAAGACACTCCATTTATAGAAAACTCCTACTATAACCAGCTCAATGAAGGTCACTCTGCAGTGCGTTTAATGTTGTCAAGCTGAGCCTTTAGGTTCTTGTTACCATTTCACATCTGTTAAAGATCACTGCACGTAACAGAGTTCATGAATTCAAATTAACAATTTATCAGTAGAAAACTGAAACAATAGAAGGCCCAGCTAATATTCACTATCATCAGAAAACTTAAAGTTCTAGCAACTAGATTAACTTTTAAACTGAGAATTGAGTGGGGTGCGCCACGCCAAGGCAATAGTGCAACACCAAGGCGACGCTCCAATAGCAAGCTATTGTGATGGACTCTCCCCCTTAAAAAATGAATTTAATATCGTGTGAGCCAATGACCCACATATCAGATATTAAACTGATAAGAACAGATACTACACTTGATCTTAGCAAAAAGGCCGAGAAAGGTATGCTTATTTCTGATCTCGACTTTACCTTTTATTGAGAATTCTTGTTGGATTTTCTATTTTCATCCATGTGGGACTAAGTTTCAGCTTTGGTCTCTTACGTGTTGGCTTTACTTGGACGTTAAACAATGCATATTCAGATAATTGTATAGATTACGGATTTATAAGGCAAGTCAAATGCTTCCTGAATGAGCATCGAATTAAATAATGGCATTTCTACTCCAAGAGGACGCATTTTTACGTTGTTTAACTCTTTATGAATTGACAAGCAATCAGTAAAAAGCTTTGGCTTGGTTGATAAGTT
Organism: Linaria vulgaris; assembly: GCA_948329865.1. Classification (NCBI taxonomy): domain Eukaryota; kingdom Viridiplantae; phylum Streptophyta; class Magnoliopsida; order Lamiales; family Plantaginaceae; genus Linaria; species Linaria vulgaris. The sequence goes on from OX415250.1 coordinate 101,325,375, forward strand.
GTGTATAGTGTGAAACTAGAAGTTAATAATGATATAATGTGACAAGCAGTCTTGATCACATACATAGCTCTATGTCTACTCCATGTTATTACAGCAGCTCAGCGTTTTTTGTTAGATGCTATAATACATTGATATATGTACGAGAAATAATTTCTATTACAATTTGTGTCCTTAATGTTAAAACTGGACAAGATGTGGAATCCATGTGCAGAGTGAAGATTGTTATGGAAATCAATCTGTTGACGTCTTTGTTCTTCTAAACTTAGCAAACAGCTTTCTATCATTGTTGAGCGATGCCTCTGCTCCAAAATGTTGGTCGAATGCCACTTCGAAACAGTTATCTCGATTCTGTAACCTTCATTTTATTTTTTGATATGGGAATTAGTTTCGACTCGCCTTGTTGGCGTTGTAACACTTCATGTGACGAAACATTTGATGCATATTCTCAATTACTGAATAAAGATGTTTCTGCTTGATAAGATAGTCAGTATCAGAATTGTGCTTTTCCAACTAGGAACTGTCACAAAGAATATAATTGTGCTAAACGAAGTTAGAAGTCTTGTCACTGGTGCACAGTTCAAATAGCCAAATGTATAATGATAGCGGTCAATTAGAGGATGTTGCATTCACTGTAGGGAGGATCTTAGAAGCAGGAATCACGTTCAGCCGTCTGGAGGATGTTGAAAACGTGTTATGTTCCTTACATCAGATAAAAAGCTTATCATGTACTGGAGTTGTTTTTGCAGTGTTTAAGAGATTCTTACAAAGCTCACAAGCTGCGTATATGATTTATCGGGTACTGGACACAGAAAAACATGCCTAGTAGACAAGTAAACTTCGCAAAGTGCAATGTGGCTAGATCAATCAGATGCATCATGACAGGTTGAGCATCACCTTGAGCAAATCGATTGTCAAGATGTATTATTCAAAATGCTTGTTTCCCTTGACTGCCTCCACCGCCACTCACAAAGTTCTTATCAGATTCACCATCTGTATCATTAGGCCGATGGCAGAATTTCGTGAAGTTCAATTTGGATCTCCGTGTGGGTTGAAAAATACAATAACGAAGATGATCAGATTGTATACCAAACGAAGAACTATATTGCCACTATTGGCAGATTGGCTTGCATCTTTTGTTGTTTGTCATAAAAATTGAACCCCATATTTCTCCACTTCTACAATCAACTATATCTGAGGAGATTCAAAATATTGATAGAATATTAATAAACAACAATTGAAATGCTTTTGACTAAACTGTAGGGGTCTAGGAGTCAACCTAGAACCCTCCAAAAATTGGTGTATGCCGTTTGAATGCAGCAAGCACACGGTATTCTTTAGTAAAAGGCGAAAGAATAGTTCGCTTTGTGCTTACTGCGCGGCTGCATGAGCCTACAAAGAGACTTGTGGCATCAACCTAATAGCAAATTGTCAACCTTCTGATACTAATAGCTAATGATGTGGGATACTTAACCGTTCAATGAAGTTCTGTACCATTATCTTTTCTTTGCTGTTTTGTACCATCATCTAATTTCTATTAAAAAAGACAGTGAATCAATGGTTCTACAAGGAGGATACGCAAAATCCCTCCCAAATTCAAATCTTACACCATTGTTCGATATGATTCTCCCTAATGGCTGCCTAAAACTTCAATCTTCCGTACTGATGAAAAAGAAAAAGGAAAAAGTAGTTCAAAACTTACTCCACAGAAAGACAACTGTGATTTTCATGCAGAATAAATTTTGATGACTATACACTCAATCTGTCTATCTTTTGGGCTCTTTAATCTGCGTTGTCATTTCAACTATCTGATAGAGCAATGTGTACCAAAACCGTAACTCGGTATATTTAACTGTGTAAAGATTGAGAGATTCAGTGGAGATTGCTTCAGGAAGTTACGTCACTATGTTTATAAAGCAAAGACACTACAAAAGAAGATACAACTAAATAATAAGTATATCCAAGAAGAAAGATTCACAAAAGCCAAAAGAGTGCACATTGAATCACAGCTTAATTATCAGCTTTTTAGAAACCATTTAGTTATCAGCTTAATTATTCGACCTTTAGATTAGTTAGTATTAATATCTGTTAGCTCATTTATTTACATCACTTTCGTAACTCAGATTTTGGAGAACAATGGAGTGAAGAATTCTTTCTCAATCGTAGCTTGTAATCGTCGATTTCATTCATTAATGAAACGTTAATCTTTTGGTTATTCAATTAGATCGCCATTACTAAATTGCTCACTTTAACAGTAAATGCGTAAGGAAATGCTTCCAGTGCACACCGAAGAGTCTCTGTAGAAGTCCTAACTTGACTCATTTGCTGCTGCTTAAATTCTTTCTACATTTTGTTGGTAAAGATGTTCCTCATAGGCTTGATTCATGACCAAATAGTTTTGTATTTGAGCTTGTCCATCCATATAAGTACTCTGACTGGTAAACACGGTCAATTCTCTTCTTGTTGAATGTTCTTGTATATTACAACATTGCAGAGTTTCAAACTTGGCAACTGTTGATCAACATTAGGACGATATTAACTAGTATCACAGAAGTCTAAAAAGTACTGGCATCCAAATGAACTTTTACACTGAGACTTGGGTGGGGTGCGCCGGGCCAAGGCAGTAGTGCAACGCCAAGGCGACGCTCGAGAGCCCCAATAGCAAGCTATTGTTGTGGGCCCTCCCCCTCAAAAAATAAATTTAATATCGTGTGAGCCAATGGCCCACATATCAGATATTAAACTGATAAGAACAGATACTACACTTGATCTTAGCCAAAAGGCCGAGAAAGGTATGCTTAATCCAAGAATTCGACTTGTCCTTTTATTCATAATTCTTGTTGGATTTTCTGTTCTTTCTCCATGTGGGACGAAACAACGCATATTAGCACATTGATAAATTATGTGGTGCATATCATTAATCGATAATATAAGATTACCTGCCTTGATTAAGAATATGAGATTAGTAATGCGCTTCCTAAATATAGCCTATTATTATTAAGAATTTATCTTTTACTTTTTACACCATGAGGAAGCCTTTTTTTACTTCCTGAATCTTTTATGAGTTGACAAGCCCTCAGTAAAATGATTTGGCTTGGTTGGCACAGGCAGTCTGTTCTATGTAGTGATGACTTTATGATAATGCAGTCTCTCGATTCAACAGTTTCGGATATACACGATGAGCAATTGCGTACCGGACTTGGATATCTCGCTTTTGAACCTAGTGAAATCTTGTTGCCCCCAAGATTTTCGACCTCATCCCCTTGCAATGTCACTATTGTGAAAACTTGGGTCATGAACTATTGAAATTTAACAATTTATGGACATAAACATGGAGACACCTAAATCACTAACTAACAACGAGGAGGATTAAGACGAAACTGAACTCGCCCCAAAGGCACCTAAGGAATGGAATAGTGCAAATTCTTATGTATATCTATGTGAGGCGTTGCCACAGTCATGTAGATGGTTATAGCATATCTATGAAGTTTACTCAGTCAGAATTTCAACAACTTTATCATCCATTTCTGGGAAACGAAAATACTGTACAGAGTCTTCTATACTCTGGATCAAAAATGTGATCTATCTGTTAGCTGATCCAATTTAATCAAGTTTAAATTATTTCTTTATTTTTAAAGTATTCAAATTATAGTTGGGATTAACCACTAGTTCTTTAGATTTCGGGAAAGTTTGTACCGTTAGTTTAGTTGGCAAGTTTGTATATATAGAGGTGCTCCATTCACACTCACATCGTTCGATTCAAAGTTCGTTCAATAAAAAAAGATTCGATTTTTGTTGAATGATTCGATTCACATTGTTCATTTCAAACTATCTTTAAAAAGTACAGAACAAAAAAAACAAAAACACCTTTACTCAGTCCAGACCCTCCAAGACTTGGATATGCAATTTTGTTCTTAGTGTAGTGCCTCTTGAAAACTGTCATCTTAGTGCTACTTAAAATTATAAATCAAAAAACATTAAATTGATAAACTTTCAGTAAATGAACCAAAAGTACAATGGCGGCTTAATGATTTTTCAAGCTTTTTCCATCAACAACAAATTCCTCTTTAAGAATCAGCGGGTTTTCCCTTTTACAACCTGTCATCAGAGATACAAGAAACATTCTGAACTTCCCACAATACAAATGCAAAAGCAAGTTCTTTTGGCGCTCAAGTTCGTGCTCGATCTTCAATTCTCATATTGGACCTCACTGACTCCGCCAACAAACTTGTTTCCTTTCTCCAGTTTCTGAACTTTATTTATCATTTCTTCTTGTTCATCTTTTTTGTTTCACTCCACCATCCACCACACGCCTTATTTCCTCAGGCACTTCAGCTTGAACTTTCAGTATCAATACTCTCGTATCTGTAGCTGGTCTCTCACTTTATCTAATAGAGCTCCAGTTCTGATATGATGCCTTCTATCAAGTTCGTAGCTAGATCGATCCCATGTTTTGGTTGAGCGGATACTCTATTATACTCTGCTAGTCCCACATCTTAAGCCTCCAAAAAGTTGTTCAACTCGCTGAGCTAACATTTTGGAACTGTTTCTTTCAACTCTCACATTTCACTTTCATGCTCCTCAACAGCTGCTCGGCAATCATGGCGCACAGGAAATCCATGTGGTGGGTGGATGGTGCAGTGAAACGAGAAAATGAGTTACAAAAAACGATAAATAAACTCCAGGAAGTGGAAGAGGAAACGTTCATGTTTGTCGGTGGAATATCTAAGGTCAAACATGAGAACCGAAGAAATCAAGCATGAGAGAACGAGACTGACAACAGAACTTAAGCGCCAAAAGAACTTGCTTTTGCATATGTATTTAGGGAAATTTGGAAGTTCTCTTTTGCCTCCGATGAGAGGTTTTCAAAGATAGAACCAGCTAATTGTTAAAGAAGAATTTGTTGCTGATAACAAGAGCCTGAAAGGAATAGGCATTGATACTTAATTCTCATAAATCAACAACGAACTGGTTCTATCTTTGTTGAGTTATCAAGATCCCCATATTTGTAGTACTATTACGTAAACCTTTTCCTAACAATATAGCATGGGTCGAGTGTAATGCACATCGAAGATGGCAGCAAGTATGAACTATATAAATTTAAAATCTGAAATAATATGCAGGATGGCAGCAAATCATGTGTTTTTCGTCAGGCATCTTTATTATCAAATATTGAAAGATGAAAAGAAGATAAGATTTAGGGGACAATTAGTCAATAATTGGGACACTCAATCTATTTATTTCACGTACCTAGAATAAGACATATGTGACAGTAGTACAGTACTATTAATTTCACTCAATTCGTTAATGTTTTTCCTTGTTCTAGTTTACTGTTGTAACATTGACGTAAGTGTTATTTAAAGATTAATAAGCGTCTAACTTCACTACATTGCTTGCGTTGTGTGTTAATCCATTATCTATGAAAATCTGACAAAATAGGATACCAAATACTGTTAGCAACTTTATAATAAAATTTATAAACCCATGCCATTTCATTGTGTGGATTTCTTTAACACGTACTAGATTTCTAATGGTTCCTTGAACATTTTTATTTGATATAATAACGTACAGATTAATAATCACATCTTAACCTTGAATAATAGTAATAGTCCTTCAAATCAAAGTCAAACAAGATCTAATAAGTTCGCCTTTTGGCCGCCATGCTTAGATAACTTGAATCATCAAAAGCTACTATAATGATGGTATAACCAGTAATCAAATTTAAATTAGATAAATCTGTCAAAACTAAGTTATTTATTTGAAAATTACTTTCAGACGCCATTGAAAGTTATGTTGCAATTCTCAACAAAAACTGATGTAGGTATACACACATACACATATGTTAAGCTTCTAGGTATGTACGTATTCCTATGCAAGTGTGTTCTTCACTTCTTCCAGTATAAGGCGCATGATAAGGCTCGTTCGATACCTCTAAGAAATTATAGCATTAAGAATAAGAAAATATAGCAGGAAAATGACATATAAGAGCACATTTTCTGTATCTCACTATCAAAATCAATGAGGGAAGTTCCAATAAAATTCTTGGATACAAAACTAAATGCCATCGTCTTCAGATTTTAAATTGAACAACTCTATAAATTTCAGCAATGATTAAATTCATGAACGCCCACTTCAATACACAAGTCGACATTCACATGTAATCTTGAAACCGAGTCACGCCTATTACCGACACAACACAAAAAGGTGGAAGTACAGAAAAAATACCAAACAATTACCGGCCGTGCCCTTCTTTTTCCTTTAACTTCAGAAAAGACTTGAACCATTGTTTCCAAGGAGCATTTTCTTGCTGCTCAATCCACGACAGAAAACAGCTATCCAACAAACAGAAGAAGTTGACATATAGAAGTTGATAACTAACTGGAACAAATCGGAAGTTGGCCACTTGGACAATGGGCCATATGCCTCCCTCCAATATTAGGGCTGGAAGAAAATCCCTCTTGACATCTTCCTTAACCTGAACCGCAGTTTTCCCAGAAGAAAATCCCATGTAAGTGAAGAAAACAAGTAGATCCAAGGGCCCAAAGATTATACCGTCAACTGCCACTTTTGTGGCTACAAACCGGAAAGAATTGGGACGTAGCTTTAGTCGGGACCTAATGACGCGGTCCAGGCCTTGATACCTGAATGATAGAAAGTTAAAGGAAGACCAAAAAAAATCAGATTAAATTTAGGCACTTTAATTGAACAATAACCCCAAACACTTGCATTTTCATAATGTTCTTGTTGTCCCTAAAGACACTATCATGGATACAGAACAAATGACAATTGGGGCCTTTGTCATTAAATTATGAAAAGCAATCATGAACTATTCTATTTGAGCTGCTTGATTTGAATTGATACTGACATTTAACGTACTGCCGGGAGGTTTAAACACTTGTCAGTTTGATTAGTCAATGAGGGTTAAGCACATATGACTACACATTATCCTAAAATGTAAGAAATACGCCAGAAATGATGACAAAGAGCCAATGGTAATAGTTGTAAAGTTAAATCAACTAAAGTTTTGATGCAATGGTATTTCCGTAAATCCCTTAACACACAGATGTATATAATAAGTTGTCTTGTTCAACTTCTCACAAAATTAAAGGAAAGAAAATCTAGATTTTTTTGTAGGACCAAGTAGGAGGCTCAAAAACAAGTTATGTAAAGAATAAGTGAGCCAGCAATGAATGACACCTTGATAACTTAAACCTGAAGTGGCAGTGATGATACTATGGACGAGTGATAGCCAATAACCAAATGAAGAATCTGAAGTAAAAACCACCTTGGGTCTATCATAGCTCTATGGTCATGCTGCTTGACATTCCATTCTTAGCACAAAGGTTTGCCAGCACGTACAATTATGTATAATTTTTTATAAATTCAAAAAGTTAGTGCAGACTTTAACTGACTCAAGAAATTTATTACGTTGTTCTGTCGCTGGAACAATTTAGAGCTAGGACTGCCAAAAGACTAAATGACGACAGAATGAGTTGAGAAAGAGAATTCATGTGTTCCACGCACTTTTTGAGTGGCTTATAAAGCCTGCCCAAACTGGAAATTCGAACTTGGTGGGTGTTGACATTGTCATTGTATTATGACATCAAACCTAACAAATCAATGTTCAAAATGTTATCTATTTTAATCTACCTTAAGACATGCTTTTGAAACAGGGAATGATTCAAAGTTGTTATGGAGGCATAGTATCCCTAATTCAAATTGATTTTAATTTCAATTAAAATGTACAACAATCCATGAAATTTTCCATCGGTTTGGTGCAGCACTCTGATAATGGCAAGCACAAAGACTTACACTATTTTGAAACCCCATACTGGAAATTCAAGAATTTTAAATGTATAAGCATACAGAACAAGAATAATAATTCGAGAGGGTAACAAGTTATATCTCCTATAGGTCTATATTCATGGTGTTGCGTGCACTCGGATGACGACAAACATGCAAGACTTATTCTATTTTAAAAATCCCACCTGCAGATTTGAGAATTCTGAATTTACAAGCATACATGACGAGAAGAATACTTCTAGCAAGTAGCAATATATGTCTCATATAATTCTAGAGATTAAAGGAATAACAGAAAGATGATTTTAACAGTCAGCAGAAAGTAAAACTGACCAAAAGTGACCAACTGGACCAACAAAACCAAGCCCAAACAAGCTCGTGGTAGCAACTCGTCTCCAATTGATTTTCAGCTGTTTATCTTCATCCTGGAAAGGACAATAGCCATGTCAATATTAAGTGAAATCAAAGGGTCAAGACAACCAAACATATTACATAGATTATGCAGAAGCTTCTTGCAGCTACTATATACACATGGAGAAAAGGAAAGGGCAGAGGGTTAAGTTTAAATTGCTTGTAAAATATGCAACAGGCTCCAGGACAACAAATTATTAACTATAAATACACAAAGTAAATGAATAATGCACCCAAGGATAGGCAATAAATATTCTAGGTAACCTTCCCCAACTGACTTATGTATCCTCTCTAAGGGAACTCAGACACATTTTTTAAGTACAGTTTACTAGGTGTCTGATTTAAGTAGTAGATAAGAGTTATTTCATGTCCAGCACAATAACAATAACCAAACATTTGTTTCGTTCAAAAACACCTCTAACATGGCTTATTTATTGATACTGGATTGAACGAATCAGCTAGTACACAAATTCAATTACAATTGCTCCATAACCACTCAGAGATTGAACGAATCAACTACAACACAAATTAAGTAACTATTGCTCCATAACCACTCAGAAAGTACGCCTTCATTCACGAAGACTGCGAGGATTCATTATGCTTTGAAGTGAACAGTATAGTATATAAAGCAAAGAAGAAGGGCAGGAAGAAGATCCATGTTATGAGAAATTATTTGTATTGCTGATGTGTGCAACAACTACCAATACAAAAGATAAAAAGGAGAAAGTATGTTGAGACGATTGTGTTTTCTGCAGTTATCTCTATATGATATATATATCTTAAAGCACTAATGCAAGCTGTCTACAAGGGCATCCCATTGATGCCTGAGATTCGGTTGCAAGAAGTCTCAATCCATCAACTACTACGCACAAAATCGGATAACACCAAGAAGCTATTGAAAAAACCTAACAACGCAACAAACTAATGCAAGTATGGGTAAAGCCAGTGAACAAACTAATAACGAGACAAAATTATACAAATAGAAACGCCCAGTTCGTTAACTAGAGTAGATAGACTCTTTCAGGCAATATCATAGTTAACAGGAGATAGATAATCACTTCAACCAACGACGAAATGGCACGGACATTAGGTAACCAACCACCTTCATTACGAAGAAACCAATGCCGTGTCATTTCTGGACCCATAACAAATTTGCAGACAGAAACCAGTAGCTCTACATATTTAGGTTTTCTTTTCAATCCCTAAATTACACAAAAGGGTTTCTGTTCTGGCTGCACTTTCGAACAAACAAGCAAATACACAAAATATCACAACACAAAAATGAACCATGACCTAAAATCCTAACAATAACAATAAAAACAAAAACAAAAACAAAATATATGAATGAAATCAAAGAAAGTAAATAGAGAGTACTGACATTATTATTAGTGAGAAGAAGTTTGGGTTTGGCGGTGGAGTGAGTGACGAACTGAGCACCAATATCGCCAAATCCCCAAATGAAACCAGAGCTAATCACCTGTGTTTTTACTGGATGAGTCGCTAAACAATTTTGGTACCATTTCCAAACCCTCAACAACATAATATTATTATTATTAACACCTAAATTAAAATGATACGATGATAAATCTCCCCTCTTATACCTATTATTATTAATGACAACATATATATATATATGTATTGTATAAATAATGCACGGTATATTTTTTTCTGTTTCAGTGGGGAAGGAAGGAAGGTGAGGGTAAAATAGGCTATAAATATGTTTTTCAATGTATGTAATGTAAAATAAAAAACTGTGATAGGGCTGGGCTGGGCTGGCTGAAAAATAAAAAATTTAGTTTTGGAATGGGGGGTTTTGCGTTGAATTGAAATTGTAGGAGTGGGACCAATATTAATATTACGGCTGCACTAATCTGACTTAGGTGTCTACAATTATATCATTATATTCTTCTAATCACCTTAAGCTTAAAATCAACACAAAATATAGCGAGTTTTTTTTTTTCTCTCTTCTTCTTGATAACTCAATTTTTTTAGCTAGTCATTAAAATCACACTCGACAAACTCGTTGCGACAAGCTCACCATATTTTGTTTTTTAAAAAAAATAGTGCGTCAACTTAAATGGGGCTTACATGTGCACAATGGCTGATTTGGAATTTATTGACGTGAATATCAAATTTATTAAGTATTTAAGTCTACAATAAAAAATAAAAAATAAAAACTAAAAATAGCATGTGCTGCTATATAATATAGTCTCATGCCAAAATACCAAGAAAAGTTAAAAAGGGATGAATGTTCATAAGTTGATTGTACACTAGTTCAGTAATAAAAAGAAATTTTTTAAAAAAAATAATAGATTACTTGAAATCCTAATGATACCACAGGTACCAAAAACCAGATTACTTGAAATCCTAATGATACCACATGTACCAAAACCCAAAATATCCCAGTGAGTTCCATGAGGGCGCCTGAAAAATGTTCTTCCTACAAAGAATGCTCCACAGCCTTCTTACTATTAGGTCGATCGTCTCGTATGGCCATCAGACTCATACGAAAGACGCCTTGAATGCAATCAGACACCTTAAATAGTTCACGCATTTATTAAAGACTTGTCACCTATAGTTGGCCCAACTACCGTTAATCTGCGGGCGACCCCCACATTAATCATTGTCAGCAAACCCATCTCACACGAGGCAACATTAATGGAAGCCCATCCCACTACGTTAAAGGAGATCAAGTTGCTATGACTCAAACTATACATGAGTTTCTATAAATAACAAGGGACCATTGATTAAAATTTCGATTTAAGAGTAGGTTTCGGTGCGCTGAAAAATAGAAACGTTTCGTAATATTTCGAGAATTATTCGACATGTTTCGAGGAATTCGTGAAAACTATTGTTATAATGAACATGAGAAATACATGTATGTTTTGTTTCGGTAGTGTCAAAAACGGAAATATTTCGGTACTTTTCGAGGAAACACACGGAAATTTTGATCCATGCAAGGGACTCTCCAATTGTAAATCAACTCATCATAATCATACACCACACTTGTACTCCCAAATCACAAAGCAATATATTTCTAAGTATCTTGTTCTTATCTCCTTACTTAATTTCCAGAGGGTCTTCGTAATCACGAAACTCCCTCGTAAACACTCTATGTGTTAAGGTTTATTTTTCTAGAATTACGAAAATGCGTTCAGAACCACATATATTAACAATAATTAAGGAGTTATTCTACCCGAATAATTATGTGTTATCACTATTATATGATATGTATTTAAATGTAACTTAACAAACTACAAGAAGATATTATCTCGTGTCACTAAATAGTTTCAATTAATTTCAGTATTTCATATTTTATCCACTTGTTGAAATATGTGAGAGAAAATTCACATTTGAAGTTTATTTTAACATACATCCACTACACCAGTTATAATATTTTTATGAAATATTGTCGCCCCTGTTAGAGAGAAAAAGAATACTCTAAGTAAAGTTAGGGATTATGTTTGGATGAACGATTAGTTTGATGACACATAAACGACCATAGTTTAATCATTTCACCGCTTTAGTGCACTTTGGTATACAGCAAGCCAGTGGAAGTCCCCTTGATTTCTCGTATTTGTACCAATTTCTCCTAGTTCCAAACATTCTCATTCAAAAATACCATGATCCACTTATTATGTTGAATCTCCTACCTAAAATAATGTGGCACATCGTACCTTTGAAAAGTTCCCTAAGGACATGGTACCATGTGTCTAATTTTGTTTATTTTTTAAACTTAAGTTATGCACGCATTGCAGACGACAAGGTCATGCCATTCACAAAAGCAAAGTGGCAAAGAAGGAACCTGATGTCAACCGATCACCAAAAATGGGAAGTGATCGAGCGATGACAACTAGGAGGTGGGCTTGGATGGGATTAGGGTGAGATTTGAGTATTTCATAGTTGTCTTCGGTCGTCCTTTATATACACTTTATAAGTTTGTTGGTGGTTCTTCCCTTTGGGAAAGCGAATATGGAAATCGTGAATTAGAGAATAGAAGAGTTTCTAGCCTTTATTCTCCTTTTAAGGCCTACACGAAAGAGAATCCAATACCTCTTTGGTCATGAATATCATAAATAGAAGATGTTGGCAGAGCCACTTCCTTCTCTATTCGAGCCTCTCGGCTTTAGGAAAAGAGATCAGTATAACACCTAATGATGTTATTGGAATTGCTTTAAAACCAATAGCGAGCGTGGATGAAAGAATAAGAATTGAATGGCAGTGAAATCTATTAGGGTCGGCTAAAAATAAACGAACTTTAAAAAATTAGAGCTTAAGTGCTTATTGTCTTGTCCTAGAATTTATTATCCAAGACAAATACTGCAACTTCCACGCCAACTACCTTACTTGAAACTCCTTCTGCAATGGCTTATCTACTAAGCGTTTTACCAGGTGAGCGAGAAGCGGTTACCTTTTGCTAGGTCTTCCTTCTTTCTTCTCTTTCTTTCCAATCTAGTAGTTGAGGTTTATCGTCTAGTTCTTCTCTATGACTTCTTTGTTTGATTTAATAGAAAGTATGGTCGTTCCTCAATACAAGAGACTCAAAATGCTCTATCAATTAAAATACAAATATATGCCTTATTTTAGCATACACCTGCAAATAAATTGACTTTAGAAGGATTTTCTAAGATTAGAAAGGTCATCGGTCCTTACTTGGATTTTATTTAAGTTGAAGTACAAAATATTTTTTACTAGGGTAAAATACATATAGCCCCAGTCTAAAAGGTATTTAATAACTTGCCACTAAAGATCTATTTGTTGTAGCAACTTGCACCCAACCTATTATAAAATGTGCGAACTTTTCTTTCGAGACCAAATTTGACAAACTTTGATGTAAGGAATGATCGAAAGTAGATAGAAGGAATCGAAATGTGAAACTAATTGAAATGAATCGGTAAAGCTAATTTATAGTACAAAGAGAGAGCTGGAAGTTAGCGAAAAAATAGCTCACAAAATAACAGAATTGCAACTAACTCAACAACTTGAAAAGTAAATTACATGAAGGACCCTAAACTTTGTACAAATGAAAGAAGAGCTGGTGAATCTAAACAATACTTTCAATATCCACCCCCCCCCCCAGCTGAATAGTGGTGAGGGCCAGCAAGATGCAGCTTGAAAGTTAATTATTGAAATGAAGAGTAGCTGAAGGCTCAGTGAAAAGATCTACAAGTTGTTGTGAACCAGGACAGTGGAGAGGACCCAAAAAATCAGCTAGGAGCAATTTTTAACAAGGTGGCAATGAATCTCTAAGTGTTTTGTCCTCTCATGAAAACTTGAGTTGTGAGTAATCTGGACTGCAGAGCTGTTGTCACATTAGAGAGTAATGGGAAGTGACACAGGCACATGAAGCTCCTTCAAAATATAGGTGATTCATTGAACTTCATAGGTGGTTTGTGCCATGCTTTTGTATTCAACTTCTGTTGAAGACCTGGAAGCTGTAGTTTGTTTCTTGGTCTTTCAGCTGATCAAAGTCTTGCCAAGGAAAATGTAGAAACCAATGAGGGATCACCTAGAATCGAGGCAAGAAGCCCAATATGCATCACCTAAGGCATATTGGTGCAAAGGTGATCAAGTAGAGTAGAAAAAAACCCAAAGATGGAGTACCTTTCAATAATGCAGTATAGTAAGAGATGCATCATAGTGTTGTTGAGTTGGTGAGTGCATGAATTGGCTCAACTGGTTAACAACATAACAAATACCAGGCCTAAACATGTTCAAGTACATGAGTGTACCAACAAACCTCGTGTACTTGTCAGGGTTGTGTAAAGAAGGGCCTTCAGAATAGAGTTTCAACCCATTGGAGCAAGAAGTATCCAGTGACTTAGCACCAAGAAAACCAACATCATTGATGATGTCCAAGATGTATTTCCTTTCATTGATAAACAAACTAGAAAAGGATTTGATTAACTCCAGCCCAGGAAAGTACTTAGCAGAACCTAAGTCTTTGATGGTAGACAGGTAAAAATTACTTAGCAGAACCTAAGTCTTTGATGGTAAACAAGTAAAGGCAGTATGCAAGTGATTCCTAATTCTGGTTATGAGACTCAAGTAAGGTCCAACAACCAACGTATCATCAACATACACTAGAAGGGCTATAAAGGAAGTACCAAGCCCCATAGTGAAGAGACAATCATCAAACTTGGAATGAGAAAATTCATATGCAAGTAAACACTTAGTGAATTCAAGGTTCCATTGCCTTGAAGCCTGCTTAAGGCCATAAAGAGACATATTTAAAGTGCAACCCTGACCGGGAAGGCCTTTGAGTAACCTTCAAGTTGTTTAAAGTAAATGTCATCATCCATAAACCCATGGAGTAAAGCAGTATTTATATCTAACTGGTGAATGAACTAGTTTTAATGAGTGGCAACATCAAGGAGAATGCACATTTTAACCAGCTTAACCACAACAGAGAAGCTATCAACATAGTCCACGCCAAATACCTGATTTTAACCCTTTGCCACCAATTTGGCCTTATGCTTGTCTATTGAATTACCATATTTTAATTTCAACTTGAATACCCACTTGGATCCAATATGGTGCTTATCTGGTGGAAGTGGAACCAAGGTCCACGTGCCATTTTCTTCCAGAGCAGTAATTCCAGCGGTCATTGCCTTAAGCCAGTTAGGATCCTAAGAAGCTTCTTTATAATTTCTAAGCTCACTATGCAGAGTGACATTAGCTAGAAATTTAATGTGCGAGTGAGACAAGTGAGGATTCTTGATGAAGGGAAAATTGGGGGGGGGGGGGGATATGAGGAGATTTGAGGGTGCAAGGAGGAGCGCCACTCCTATGAGGATCAGTAGCACAAGTGAGGAGATAATTTTGCAGTTTCATAGGTAAAGAAGGAATTCTGGAGCTTCTTCTTATAGCAAGAGCAGGAGTAATATTAGTGGCATAATATCTGGAGAAGGTAAAGGTGGAGGGCTAGAAGAAGGCTCAGGAAGTGAGATATGATGATGTGTAAGAGGGGTTGAAGGAAAGGATAAGTTAGGAAGATCATGGAGAGATTGGAGAGGAGTATCTGGAGTATCATATTATGTTAAAGTATGAGTAGGTAAGAGCAGTGAGCTGCAAGTAGAAGGTACATATGAGAAGGGGAAACTCTTCTCATCAAAGTTGACATCTTTATTGATGATCACTTTGTGACCACAGTTGCCTTCTTGCCAGATGCAGAACGAAGATAACAGCACACATAGGACCTTGTTTCAAGTTTGTCCTTGTGCTGTTTGGTGTTTGCAGCATAACCAAGATAACCAAAGACTTTGAGGTTGGTCATATGAGGCACTTTGGAGTGTAATAGCTCATAAAGTGAAGACCATTTAAGAACCCTAGTGGGTGTTCTATTAATCAAATGAATGGCCATGAGAATGGCATGGCCCCACAAAGACATAGGCATATCATCTTGAAATAAGAGTGCCCTGGTAACCTAAAGCAAGTGTTTGTGTTTCCTTTGAACCACCCCATTCTAGTAAGGCATGTAGGGACAAGACTTCTTATGAATAATGCTTGAGAATATTGAATTGTCTCGCACTGAGCATTAGTGAATTCAATGCCATTATCAAATCTCAAAGTAGGGATCCTGACACAGAACTGATTAGCAACAAGAGCTATTAATTTTGCAAAGTAGAAGGAACTTGAGTTTTATTATTCAAAAGAGAGGTCCAAGAGGATATGGTAAAGTCGTCTACAATGGGATGTACATAATGTGCATTTGATGCAATGGATACCTTATAAGGACCCCATAGGTCAACATGAATCAAAGCAAAAGGTGCAGATGTAAAGCTAGTACTCAAACTAAAAGGCAATCTATGTTTCTTGGACTGATAACACACCTGAGAAGAGTGCACATTGTTATCTGTTAAGACAAAAACCAAGATGTTGCAAGGTTCAAAAGAAGTATGACCTTGCTTTTTATGCCATAGTGAAGTAACATCAGAATGCTTAATAGAAACAAAAGTAAAGCAAGATACAGGGGGATAGGAGCAACTAGAATGATCCTACAGGTAGAGATTGCCAACTAGCTTGCCATCGGCCAACACCGCATCAGTTTTGTTCCTGCAAAACACATCCATGTGGTGAAAAAAATAACTTAATTTGGGTCCCTGGAAAGTTTTTGAACAAAGATAATATTGAACTTAAACTCTATAACATGTAAGGCATTTTTCAGTGTAATATGAGGTATTAGAACAACATGCCCAATGTGTTTGACGAAATTAGTAGAACCATCAAGTAAGAAAACAGGTATAACCCTTGTAGTAGGATTCGGGTGAATTAACATTTTAGCATCAATTGCCATATGATTGGAGGCACAAGTGTCAATAATCCAACAACCAGTTTGTAAACATGAGTTAAGAGAGGATGTGGTATTATTACCAACAAAGACTCCATTGCACTTGCTCTGCATCAAAGATGGAGTGCTGTTATTGAATAGGAGACTGAGACATTGTGTTCTTCATAAACCTATAAAAACAACCTATTGGAAAAAGTAAGAACCATCACGGGTGGTGACTGAGGAGCTAGGAAAAGATGGAGTCTTGGGTCAAGGGGTAATAGTCTCCACAACATTTGTATAGTTCCTGGTAGATGAGGAACCTTTCTTGTCCTTTAATTCATTCAACCAATAAGGAACCCAACCAACTTAAAACAAGTCTCCCCATTATGACATTTGTTCTTATAGAAGTCACATGATATGTTAGCCTGAATCCTTTTTAATTATGCTGGATCCTTGTAGTTGGAGGAAGCATTAGAAGACCTCACATCAGAGGACGTAACAACAAAGCAAAATGATCAATCGGTGATGAAATAGACAATTGCACCTCTTTCTGCTTCTCCGCCCTTAACACCATAGAATAAGCATTTTCAACCAAAGGCAATGGATCTATCCCAAGTATTTGGCCTCCAACAGATCCATACTCATCATTTAACCCCATCAAGAACTGCATAAGTCTGGTAAGTGAGTGATAATCCAAAGCATGCTTAGTTCATTGGCAGGTAAAAGTGATGCAACATTAAAGTAACATGCGATAGCAGACACAGTGCAACTCAATCCATCCCAAAGTTTCTTAAGGTGAGTGTAGTACGCATAAATAAAAGAGGTACCATGAGAGATCGACGCAACCTCTCTTTGTAACTAATACATCAAAGGGCCATTACTCATGCCATATAGAGTTTCTAACTGACTCCACGTATCTTGAGTCGAATTAGAAAATAGAAAGGCTTATGAGAGCTCACCAGATACAGAGTTTAGGATCTAGGATGTCACCATGCAGTCACCGCATAACCAATCCTCTAAGTCCGAATGACCAGGAGCAGGTCGTTGCAGTGCACCATGATGAAACCTAGTTTTTGTTTAGCTCTGAGAGAGATCTTCATATATCTGCTCCATGGAAGGTAGTTTGAAGCTCCATCAAGTAGAATTGACCGTGCACTATTAACAACTATAAGAGCTGAATTTAGAGAAGCAACAGTTGAATCTATGTTCGTCATGGAGAAATTTACATTCTATACAGAGTTAGATGACAGTAAAATTAGTGTTAGAGTTAGATGACAAAAAATTATAAAAATGATTTTCATCTAATCATAAAATTATAGATATGCGATAGTCCGCCTTGTCTATAATAATGGAGATAGATGAACAAGTAAATATAAACTTTCGTACCTTTTAACGTTGAGCGTTGTCTACTGGAACTGAATTTTGAAACACTGAATCCTCGTTTTAGGTTTATACTAAATTTTTGGCGAATGATTTATTGAATAGTATGAATGTTTCGGGTTTATACTAAATTTTGTTTTTTCTTTGGAGAGTAAAGATATATTGTACATAGGAAAAAAGAAAGATTAAACAGATATATCGGAACGAGCACCTTCGTGTTGATAACGTGTTATAGAAAAACTAAACCTATTAGGATTTATAACAACATATTAAAATGACTCAGTGAAATAAGTGCAAATAAGGAGTAATATCACTTATGAATTGGTGTATTTCTTCATCCGATTTAGCTCATTTTATACACAAATTTTTCAACAGCAAATATTATTTAAATAGTATTTATAATGACTATTATTACTATGCTAAATAGTAAGTATATGCATGTATTATTTATAACACATATTTCTTTAATATGCGACCCAAATTCTGAAAAGTCGATATCAATACGCATCTCTTATTTCAATCCATATAGGGCCTTTCATTAAGAAACCTTACAGATCAGCCCAATAGAAAAAAGTGGGTATTTTCTAATACTTCATCTATCAAATTCCAAATTCTTGGTTACCATTTTTGCTTCGAACAAAGGATGGTTACTAAAGTTCACAAAGGGTTAATTATTTTATATTATCGCTGTACACGATGTAGAGTAGCTGATTTGAACATATGCATGAAATGCACCTTGCAGCTAAAAAAGTTCTTTCATAAAATAAAAACAAACACACAAACCAAAAAAACTCATGCCCTACAGTTAGCAATTGTTATTTTCCTTCTTGTGTTTTTCTTTTTGTTTATCTTCTCTTTCTATATACTAGCGACCGGGCGCACGCGGTGACCGCGTGCAACTTTCTTTGAATATAAAGAGTGATTTGATTTTAAGGGAGTTGGAGATCAATAAAATTAGTTATGATCAATTTAAATTGTTGGACATATGATTTTTTCTATTATATTATGTTTTAACATATTGTTTTTGAATTTGACAAATTGTGTTAGTGTCTTATTGATAAAAGTTATCAAACCTATTCCCTTTTAAAACAAATTTTTCATTTCCTATAAAAGATGAGAAAAAACGAAGTGTGATCTAACACTAAAAAAATGTGTAATCATGTTTAACGATCAAATTTTAATAACTATGTATTTGCAAATAATAATTCAATAATAGACTTGCAAAGTGAATTGGCAAAAAAAAGGTGTACTTTACCAAGATATTCTTTTGTAAGAAACATTTTTAAGTGAAAGACGTTAAATTTACAAAGATAAAGGTGTGGGTTAGATTATAAAGTTAGGAGATTATCTTTTGTATAATTTTGTTAAAAGTAGAATATCAGAAAATTTCAAAATCCCAAACATTAGATAACTTCTATAGCTTGATGCATCACAAATAATTGACCATATGTAAAAGTGTAAAACTTCGATCAGATATTTGCTGTGTAACGATGTGTAGGTGGATCGGTAATGAATTACTTTGGATATATGTAAGACATCTAAACATAAAAGCTGATGGTGTTAATTGAGAAATATGGATGAGGATCCCACTTCTTTTAAGGAATGATTAGCAATTCCAACCTGTGTAAAGAAAGTTAGTTGTTAAGTTCATGTATAAAAAATAAGAGCATACCCAAATTGCATATTTCAAAATTTTGAATATGTAAAATGTATTTATCTAATTTTAGAGCAGCTTGCATTTTGACATTTGATGGGCCACTAAGTCCTTTCAAAAACTCTGTAATGATGTTCACCATGAAAAGAGGGTATATTTCAATGCAATATCATGAATTAATAGGAACTTAATTCATAACCAAACCTGAAAAGTAAAGAATTAAAGAAATAATAATGATTGTAATTAACCTAATCGGACATGAGCTTCCTAAGAAAACACAAAAGTTGCATACCCTGGGACCGTTTCAAAAAGCCTAAATCCAAATAATGCACAAAATGCGTGCATTCGGAAGCGTCGTGCCCCAAATGATTAAACCACTTAAGGGCACAAAAATTGCTTCTTAAGAAAGCCAACAACTTCAAATATATGAAAATTTCACAACATAAAAAACAGTTGTTCAAATCAAGATTCCTTTAATCTTTTTACTGCATATAAATTTAGGCAGTTATCCTCTCATACAGGATAAGGAATATCTAATCATCTAGGACTATATTAAAAGAATATTTGCAAATGAAAGTCTCCCTCCGGTCTGTCTAGGAGCCAAAGTAATATTAACGTATTCTTACCAGAAAGAAAAAAAAGAATGTATTCAAGAAAATAGCAGCAGAACAACATGTTCAGAACATTAGGGGAGCAACAGGGAAGCAGGTAACTTTGAGACATTCACTGCACCCAATCAAAATTTGAAAGTTTTAGCAACATCAAAAGGGAAGAGAGGTGTATAAATTATTTAAGAAATCAAAAGCTCTAACCAAAATCAATAATATTCACTGCAGTCTACAACTGATGTCAAAATACAATATGACAGTTTATTGTGAATGATGAATATAGTTATGAGGTGGTCATTGATGTATATATGCCACAAAATTCCCTGTAATAGCCAGCCAATACGTGAGGGAAATAAGAGCGGTGATGAATTAGAGTTGAAACAGAATCATTAAACTAAAAATCAATTTCACATACCTGATTGAAAAGCTGGGAATGCAGCACTTTCAAAAATTCCTTGAGTCATACCCCTAACATGCAACATGACTTTTATTGTTTTATAAAAAAGTATCTAAAAATATATATAATGGCAGAGACTCGTGATAAATTAATTACCTCTAACAAATCCATGAATGGACTATTCAAACCACTCCGATTTTCATTTCTTCAAGTGCTCCAAAATGGATGATTTCAGGGAGAGCTAGAGAACTTTGAATGGCAGAGAAAACTGAATTTTGTGGCGTGCCGTGAATGGTAACTGCGCCAATGAAAAAGCATACATATTTTGGCAAGTTACCAACCGCTCGAGAGATCGTGGGTTGAATGGTTGTAAATTGTAATGAAAGTACAATCCCACCCCTGTTTTGTTTTCTCCCTACTTGCAGTTAACAGGGATAATTTAGGCAAACTAATAAAATTGGTCTGAGAACTGCTGTTGTCCACATAATTTTACAATTTTGCCCTCCATGTACTGTACGAACAAAATGAAGTCCAAAATTTTTTAGCGCATTTTCTGTAAAAATCACCCAAAAAAACTGCTACCCTGACTCAGAAATGGGTTTCTTTAATATAGTAATAGATACTCAAGTGTGGTAAATGCTCCCTATTTTTTTCTTTTTGCACAAAGTTGCAAAATGTTCAAGCACTTAACTTTTTGGTAAATTAATTTAGTACTGCAACAACATAAGATACTTTTATAGAGATGAAGATATTTTCTTTGGGCGGTAAAGAAGTGAATCCATTAGTTCGTCATCCATCACAAACAAATATATACCTTGATCACCAAACTTCTATGAGTAAAAGTAAAAAAAAAAAAAAACGAATTAAACAAATACAATCATCAGTCACGTGACTTTCAAAGTAGACTGTACAGACACGGATACGAGCATCTGTAAATGTTGAATATAAATACGTAAATTAGATTTTTTTTAACACTTATAATATACAATATGTATGAAATACGTCATATAAAGATAGATTTTAAATAAAAATGTCACCTAATATTATATTTAATCGCTTGTATATTCGTTACTCACATACTATTATAAAACATATTCTACTTCGAGTAAACCAATATATATATATATATATATATATATATATATAATCTCCAATAGAAGCATAAACTCAAAATTCAAAGTGTTAACTATTAATGTATCAAATCAAGGATAGTGGAGGAACAAAATTAAAGAGTTTACAATATAACAATAGTAGATTAAGAAAATAAAGATAAAGAAGACTGTATTATATAAGATTGAAGAGTACGAAATTAAAACTTGAAGAAGATGAAGAAGACCATCGTAATTTGCGCCACTCCTACTCAAAGCTTTATATATATTGTTTTGGTTTGGTTTGAAACGAAGGTTTTCAAGATATGCATATATCTAATTTTCTAAAAAAATATTGTAATGGTGCTTCAATTCTTAGTACATTGTGTTGGGGTCCTCCTAGTTTAAAAAAAAAACTGATGCAACGTTGTTATAAATTGCTAATATGTATCAGATACGCCTCACAATATATCTGATACGTTTTTCGTCTTTCTTAATTATTTCTAAAGTGGAATAGGTCATGTGCCATATCTGATACGTATATGATATGTATTCGTATCCGATATGTACTCGATACTGTAACACGTCCTCGGCCAAAGGTTTGGGCCCAGAAAAAACAAGAATGGCCCATTAATTTTTATTTTTATCAGCAAAGCAAATTTACTAAAAAAAAACATGTACAAGAAGTACACCAAGAAAAGATACACAACGTCTAGGTCAACGGAATAGTGAAGAACATACACATTTTGGCTGAACCCGTCATTAAAAGAATAAGTTAACGCATGATTTTCTACTTTTAACCACCTCCAACTCTTAGCCTTAATGATGTCAACTTCTCTATCAACGTTGAGAGCGTGAGCATTAAAGTGAAGATTGTTTCGCATATCCCATATTATCTCAAGAATTGTCCATTGTTTTGGGGTGTATTCGTTTGCTGACTTGACACGTTGATAAGACACTCCACAACATGTTGTTTCATAGTTGTGTTAGAATTAGCTTTGTTCTTTACACGCCTGCACTCCAAGCATCACGACACAAGGGATTGGTTGTTAATGATTTGAGACCGAACTTGGGAGCAAGTCAAGCTGCCTACGTATCCCAATGAGGGAGTCAAGCCGAACGTAGTTCATTTATCTCAAAGTATCAAACATGGGAGTTGTTAGACACATAACAGTCGAATTGGGGCTGTTAGACTGATAATAGTCGAATTGGTGTTGTTAGATCGATAACAGTCGAATTGGTGCTGTTAGATCGATAACAGTCGAATTGGGGTTGTTCGACTGTTATCGAAAAAGTGAGCAGAGCTAATGAATGAATATGTGCTAGGATTCGAGATATTTATAGAATACGGGCCATATCAATCGAACGGCCCACGTTCGACCTCTTATTTTTGGGCCTTTAATGGGGCAGGTCGGCCCAATTTATTTCTGGGCCACCTAAAATACCCCCACCATAGAGTCCCCCGAATTCGTGAGTCGGTCTTGATTCAAGAGTGGGTGCAAAATTATAAAAATCTTACGTGGCTTCAAAATATGCTCCTCATTTGGGAGCCGTGATGCGGAGGATCGGTTGCCAAATTACTTTTATCTGGCTTGATGTTATGCACGCACTTGTGTGCTAGTGATCTGCTTTATGAACGTCGCGCCATGGGTAGTGATTTAGTTTGCACTTATCTTAAGGTGTTGACAGTCCTTTGTTCGTCTCTTGAATGATATGTAAAATCTCAATTTTGTGCAACTTTTGTGTATGTCGAGTATTATTGCCCAATCACAAAATGTGTTGTAGATACGACAAAATTTCTCCGTGATGGCAAAAGATGTATTTTGGTCCTTTTGCCGTGACTTGGTCACTCGAAAGTCTATTTGCTTTTCTATAACGGATTCTCATGCCGCTAGTAGAATGGCTTCCGCTTTTATGAAGATCGTGTTTGAGTTGCAAATTATGAAGGCGCACCTGGTTACATTCCCGCCTCTGGGAATCTAACACATTCTTTAAGTTTGTTGAGATAGAGGATCATTGTCTTTGCATGAGTCGTTGAAATGATTAGCCACAAGCCACGAGTCTGTAAAGACTACTAGGCGCTCTACTCCTAAGGAGCTCTTCATTGAGGACAGTTATTTGCATAATATGATTTTGCAGATATTTCTCAAGTTAATCTTGTTGACTTTGAAAGGTAGATGGTTTCGATAACACACGGTTATTATGCTAAGCGCCTCGACTGAGTGAGGGGTCATCTTGACGAAGGCCTTCGATTTGCCTTTATCCGGGTCGGATATGGTGACAACCAACAAGGCAAAGTCGTGCCAAGACATGAATCACGAGGGTCGGGCATAAATATCTATTATGCAATTTCAATTTTTGACTCTCCGGGCACCGTATCGCCCTTGTTTGGATATTTTGTTGCATTCTTGTTTAATAATTGCTTGCGTTTTGCTTATGGCACTTTGTGCTTTTACATGTTATTGGTCATTGACGTTGATGGTATATGGCGAATTGATATTCGTACCTTGGTGGTAATGATACCTTTATAGTAGTCTAGATTTGTATTCATTTGAGAGAATTTTCTTCGTATCATGTTGGATAGATGTTTGTGGTGCTACTTTGGACACGTTTGCTTATATCGTGATAATAAATGCATGTCGTACTACTTTGGGTAGTATTTTGGTCTTATTTTATCTCGGTTATGATACACCGAGATAATACACTGGACCTGGCTCAACTTTATAGGGTCGAGGTCTGGTAGGGCCATGTGGTTCAATTAGTTCTGCATTGTGAGACTTCACGATTTTGATCATATCTCCTTATTGGTTGGTCGAAAGCTCGATCCGCTTCTTGATTATGGACCTTGCCTCGTGTAGCTTTCAGGTCATGTCTGGGTTTGACCAAAATAACTGTTGAACCCACCTTGGTTCGATCATAACTATCGAACTGAGAAATTCGAAGGTTACCGTTGGACTGCAGTACGCGACTTTACGGTTTCGATCATATCTCTCTGTCGGATAATCAAAACGTCGATCCGCTTCTTGATTCGGGATCCTTACTCATGTATGTTTAAGGGAATGTCTGGGTTTGACAAATAACTGTCTAACACACCTTAGTTTCATCATATTGTCAAACTGGGAAATTCGAGGGTTACTGTCGAACTGCAGTGCGTGGCTTCACGATTTCGATCATATCACTCTGTTGGATGATCAAAATGTCAATTTGTTACTTGATTCAGGACCCTTACTCGTGTATCTTTCAGGGTTTGTTTGCTCTGTATCAAGATAGATGGACGTTTAGCATACTACTTTGGGTAGGTTTGCATCGTACCACGTGAGTCTAATCAAGCCTGAACTGTACCAAGCTAAGCTAATCTAGCATAAGAATGGACCAAATTTGTTCGAATCACCTTTAACACGCGGGAGAATAGCCAAGAAGGACTAGAATAACCAGAATCCTTGAATCTGAATCTCTCGAGATGGGCAACTATCAAACTGTACGACAATCGAGCTGATAACACTGTAAGCACATGACCGTCGTTAGTAAAGAATTGTCGAATCTCTGACTCTCTAATAAGCCTAGCTTTGATTTTGATGACTATAGTACTTACTGTCGAATACAGACTGTTGATTGTTGAGTTAAGTATCGAATTTAGGGTTCGATGTTTATGCAGGTAAGTGGAATAGTAATAAATAATCTTCTCTTTGTATGCCTCACTGCTAAAATCTCGAATCATTGAAGTATCGAGATGCTTAACTCTCAAAATACCCAACTATCGATGATGAGTAGAAAAGGTTCGATTCTTTCGAATTGCATTGAGGTAAGGTTTTGTGATACCGTTTACAGGTAAGATTCTTCGATACCACCTACGGGTAAGCTTCTTCGATACCACCTACGGGTAAGATTCTTCGATATCACATGAGGGTAAGATTCTTCGATGCTACCTACGGGTAAGATTCTTCGATATCACACGAGGGTAAGATTATTCAATGCCACCTACGGGTAAGATTCTTCGATATCACATGAGGGTAAGATTCTTAGATACCACCTACGGGTAAGATTCTTCGATATCACATAAGGGTAAGACAAATCATGACACTATTCAGAGTGTAATTGTTTGTCCCCGCAGAGGAAGCTCTTCTCAGTCGTTGCCTGTAATAAGATATGGCACACGCTTTCTTAGAAATCTGTTAGTATTTAAATAGAAATGTAAATGATTAACGTATAGGATTGAGATTGAAGACCCCCTAATATTTCTTCCGATGATGTAGGTTTCTTCGGTTGTTGTGCGAATTTGATTACTGCCATTAACACCACTTCTTGTTCGCTTGGCACCGAGTTTCATGTTGTTAACTCCGTAGTCGTTCCACCGATCTCGATATAGCTAGGATTGACTTTGAGATTGCGAGCTTGTTTCTGAGTACATCTAGCGTTTTTCCACAGACGGTGCCACTGTTTTGGGGTGTTTTCGTCTGCTGACTTGGCAGGTTGATAAGACATTCCACAACAGGTTGATTCAAAGTTGTGTTAGAATCAACTTTGTCCTTTACACGCCTGCACTCCAAGCATCACGATATGAGGGATTGGGTGTTAATGATTTCAGACTGAATTTGGGAGCAAGCCAAGCTGCCTACGTATCCCATTGAGGGAATGAAGTCGAACGTAGTTCATTTATCTCTAAGTATCTAATGTGGGAGCTGTTAGACAGATAACAATCGAATTGGTATTGTTAGACCGATAACAATCGATTGGTGTTGTTAAACCGATAACAGTCGAATTGAGGCTGTTCGACTGTTATCGAGAAAGTGAGCAGAACTAATGAATGAATGAATGAATATGTGCCAGGATCTGGGGTATTTATAGAGTACATGCCATATCAATCGAACGACCCACGTTCGATTGTCCGAAAAATAATTGAATGACCCACGTTCGACCCTCTTATTTTTGAGCATTTAATGGGGCATGCCGGCCCAGTTTATTTCTGGGCCACCTAAAATACCCCCACCACCCATTATTAACTTATAAATAGACTTATCACAGTACCAGTTAGAAAAAACGAAAGATGTAAAGCATTTAACATATGGGAAATGAATTAGTCTTTAGGACAGCGAAGGTTTTGCCTTTGCCCTTTTATCGAATCCAATCAATTTGGAAACTTCCATTCAGATATTATCAAATATCAATAGCGTGTTTTGGTAGCATTCACACATCACTAATCTTATGCGACAAATTTAATTGGCATCAAGTAAAGTGTGACAATCATGGTGCTCCATTGGCCCTAAATGCGTCGATTTTTATCTTACATATCGAACAGTTAATCCAAATTATTAGGCGAAATAATATTGAAATGTTGGTGAAAAAGATCATCCATTCAATCAATTACCCAAAGACTTTATTGGCTATTTATGTCATTGATACTTATGTGGTACCAACTCATCAATTAAAGTGCAAGTGGAGTTTTGCATTTTAAGTGAACTATACTCCTGATTTTTTGTATATAAGAAGCTATATTTATGTATGAAGTTGGATTTAGTATTGTTATGGCAAGTAAGCTATTTATGACATTGTCTAATTACCTCATTGTCTAATTGGTAATTATCCTTTCTATAAACTCAAATTTTCGTTGCTGTTGCTGGTTGTTATGATCCTCATGTGAAAACTTTGAAATTTTGTAGTTGTACGTATCAGTTTTCTTTTAATTTGCGGTCTTTTTGTATTAGTCATAAGATCTTGGTATTTGAGAGTCGTAGGTTCTAGAGTATATCAACTTTTTGATTATTAATAGGGATAAAAACATTAAGTCTCCTGAACTATACATGTTTTTGCGACTTGCTCCTTAAACAAAATTAATAAGCGTTTCTCCCCTTAAACTATGCACGTCTGTTCGATTTGCTCACTGGTCGGATTTTTGGCTATTTTTGGCCATTCTTGGCCGGAATATTTTCCCTTACCCGACTCATATGTGTTGTACTAGATGTATTTTGGTAGTTAATGACAAAAAGTAGGTGAAAAAAATACCTCGAACGGGACATATTTCGGCTAAAATGCGATTTCCTCTTCGTTGTATTTTCGGTCATTTTTGGCCGAAATATCCCCCTACATAACTCATATATGTTGTACTAGATGTATTTTGGTAGTTTATGACAAAAAATAGGCGAAAAAATATATTGAACGTGGAATATTCCGTCCAGAAATAGCCGAGAATCCGGTTAGGGGGCAAATCGAACATACATGCATAGTTTAAGGGGAAAAACGCTTATTAATTTTGTTTAAGGGGCAAGTCGCAAAAACGTGTATAGTTGAGGAGGCTTGATGCTTTTATCTCTTATTAATAATATTTTGAGAAGGTTTTTTCACAACTTTGACAATTTTTTGATATTATGCGTACAACCAACAAGTTCTTGAAAATTCAAGTGTTTCCTCATTCTTCGTAAAGCTATTACATCACTAATTTCTTTTTTTCTTTGGGTTTAGTACATTTTTTGGGATAATCATATTCACTTTATTGATGCTTGGTCAGGGACAATGGATACAACAGCCTTGTGTTTATGAAAATCTGTACAAAAGCCTCTGGGGCTATTTTTTTTCACCAAACTCTGTTATGACAGATGAACCTTGTACCAAACCCTCTAATGTGTAGTTTAATGAATAGTGCGCTACACTAGCTCCCTAGTCCCTAGTCCCTCCGAGACTTGTTTTCATATATTAGGACGTTTTTTGCAAGTTCTTTTATAACCGAAAAGGATTTGGCGCCCACAAGGCAATTTAATTGGTACATATTTTGAAAAAATACAGGGGGATTTGTATTATTTTTGGGAGGCAATATTTGATGCATATATGATCTTTGCTAACAAAGAGGTCTATGAAGAAGTTTAGTCTATGGTAGGGGGTACCACTGCACCCCCTTGCTTGGATGATGACATGTGGCAAGGATTATTTGCACCCTATTTGCTTGACCAATCCTTTATTTTCAAAAATTTCAATTCTAGCTCAAAAGTTTTATATTCTTTTCATTTTATGATCTCGTAAGATTAAATGGTATCAGAGCCGAGGTTTATTTATTTTTATGTGGAAATTTATTTATTATTTTAACACCTAACTCCTTTTGAAAGGAGTATTTTACAAACATGAATAATCCAGCAATGGATGACATTTGAAACCCCCCGGTTCAGTTCTCTTTTAGAGGACCAAAAACTACAAGTGTAAAGTATTTTATTTATGCTTTAACAGAATGCCTTGCATTTCATGAAACGTATATTGGACATATGTTGCGACCTAGAACAACAAACTTGTCCCATGAATAAAGCTAGGCTTGAAAGAGTCAAGCGGATAAAAATTAGTCTTAAAATGGCTAACAAACAAAGTTCAATACTAAGCCTTTAATTATGCCTGGTATTACCCTAGAACAAGAGCTCCAACTCTTGATGACTAAGTTAGTAAACCTAGCAAGTCAAAGACCAGATAATCTCCCTGGCATTAGAGCTAAGTTCATAGCTGTTAATGGCCTCACGGCTGAGATTTCAAGAATTACCAGATTAATTAACGAAAAGAATAATCGATGAGCAATCTGGCTTTGCCAAATTTTCACGAGATTGAAACTGATAACTCTAAGTTAACCCAAGACCTTAAAGAAATTCAGAAAACAGTGCAAACATATGGTAATCATCAATACCATATACCCGAGCAAATACAGGAAATTCAGGGCAAGCTTGAAACCATGTCGCGAAGACAGAAGGAGATCTTAGAAAACCTGCGAGATATCCAACAGAGTGTGAAGAACTTGGATTCAGTGCTAAGATCATTCGAAAGAAGAAGAGGAGGATGGTTACCACCATCTTTCGGAAAGGAGCCCTTATTACATCAGAAGGGTAAGGCGGTCGAGGTCAAAAAAGAGTTGACCAGGAACGAGAAGATTGTGGCCTTGATTAGAGGAAAACCCAGCACCTCGCAAGATCATGTCTAGATTCAACCTTGATGAGATCAGCTACAATGATTTGCAAGATCTCTCCGATCTTGTTGAATCATTTTTGGGCCTAAACCTCGAAAACGTCCAAACGTTAGGTGAAAGTGCGATTGTCCCAAGACAAGACCCTCCCCAGGGACAGTCAACAGTCACAGAAAACGTCAGATCTTCCATTCCAAATCCAGATCCAATAAGAGATGAGCCCACGCCACACCAACAGGACTTTGTGGCAGGATCAATGTACAAGGCAGTACCAACTAGATCAAGAGTAAGGAGGCCAGATGTCCATGGGACACCCTATGGAAGATCCCAACTTGATCCAATTCATCCTTATGGGCTTATGCTCAATTTAGATATCTTGGATTTCAAAAATCGAGAAGCGCTGATTGACGAATGGGCTTCGGCAATGAGAATTGCAACTGCAACGCTGGAACTCGATAAAGAAGGCTTCATTATGATGTTACAAATGAGCCTCGAAGGATCGGTCAAGATCGGATGGGAACATGCCACACCAGAAATCAGAGGCGGAGTTCTATCCGGCGATGCCCTCAAAGACATCGTTGACAGAATGGCAAGGCTGTTCAAAATTTACTTCATCGGAGAAGGATACTTCGTTGATCCCCAAACCGGAGGAGGAGACCAAGAGAAGGTCAGAAGATACGAACAAGCACTGTATAGCCTAGAGCTTCATGACATATGTAGCGTCGACCTATACATCAAGCTGTTCACCGAGTATAGATGGAAGAGCCGAGTGAATGAAGATACGGTGATCCCCTTGTTCTTTGCCAAAATACCAAGTCCAAGTCCATGGCGAGAAATGAAGATCTACCGCCTGTTGCGGGAAGCGATTTCTCAAAAAAGATTATCATCTTCAAAAGGGGAATCAGACATGCGTAAATATTAATTGGCGGGGCAGGCGGTACCCCATGGTACAAGGTTAAAACACCCCCAATCTATTTCCACGATATTGGCGCCGATATCCTACTCGGCAACAACTTCCTGCAAACGTTCAAGCGTTTTACCCAGGATAATGAAACAAGGCGTCTTATCATCACAACTACTTGCGATCATAAGATTTTGATACAGAGATTGACACAGGCATTCTACCGAAAGCTGCCGATTCAATTTCGCAGCAAGCGTGGTGATGAAGGAAAACTTCGCCACCCAAAAATGCAAGATCAAAGGAAAGCTTAGGATGGACAGTCTAGGAGGCCAAAAAACAGAAAAGATTAAACTAGAGACAATTGAGATCCTTAAGGCTAGCTTGGACACAAGTCATAATTTGGACATTACTAACGAGGAGCAAATCTCGATAGAAGATGTCAAAAAGAAGATCCAGAGAAACTACAACGAGGATCCTCTTCCTTGGTGGAACAAGAACAAGCTCAAAGCATCCTTAAAAATCAAAAAGGGAAAAGAAAACGAGCTTGTCAGATATAGGCGTATCCTGATGAACCAAGATGATTGAAAGGATACGCAGAAGATTCTTAAGGAACATCTTGACCTTAAGCTTATCTCACCATGAGTTTCTCCATACAGTAGCCCTGGATTCTTAGTCAGGAATCACGGAGAAATCAAAAGAGGAAAACCGAGATTGGTGATCAACTACCAAGGGATCAACAAGATCTTGGAATTCGACGGATATTATATCCCAAACAGAGAACACCTGATCAACTGCGTCCAAAACGCAAAGGTCTTCTCCAAGTTTGATTGCAAGTCAGGATTCTATCAAATCAAGATGGAAGAAGAAAGCAAGAAGTTCACAGCTTTCTCTACACCGCAAGGACATTACATCTAGAATGTCATGCCAATGGGATTGACCAATGCACCCCAGATATACCAGAGAAAATTGGATAATCTTTTCAAAGATTATTTCAAATTAATGTTCGTTTATGTTGACGACATTTTCATTGCCTTGAGAAATGTCAAAGAACATATGAAGCATCTGGAAACCTTCTCAGATGTCTGTCATAAGGAAGGATTGGTGCTATCTGAAAAGAAGGCGATAACTCTTACAAGAAAAACCGAGTTCCTCGGAATTGAGATCGACGAAACAGGTATCATCCTCCAAAATCACTTGGTGGAAAAGGTACGCGATTTTCCTGATGATCTCAAAACTATTAAACAACTCCAGAGTTTTTTGGGGTTAGTTAACTTTGTCGGTATGTTTATTAATAATCTGGAAAGTTATAGGAAAGTCTTTAGTCCATTGCTGAAGAAGGAAGCAGAATTCAAATGGACAGAAGAACATAAGGGAGCGGTATAGAAGCTCAAAGCGATCTGTCAAGACCTCCCAAAACTGGCCATACCAAATGACGAGGACGATCTGGTTCTCTATACAGACGCAAGTGATCATTGGTGGGCAGCGGTTCTAACGAAAGTAGAACCCACGGGAGAAGTCCCTTGCAGATATTGTAGCGGACTATTTTCCGACAGCGAAGCGACAAGATGGCACATCAACGAGAAAGAGTTTTTTGCAGTCAGAAAGGGTTTTAAAAAATGGCCATTATTCTTACTTGCTAAAAAATTCATTTTGAAAATTGATAATACAAGTGTTAAAGCTTTCCTAAAAAAAAAATAGAAAGCAAACCGGAAAAGGCTAGGTTACTCAGATGGCAAGCTGAATGTCAATACTGTGATTTTGATGTTCAAGTTATCAAATCTTATGAAAATGTCCTTGCAGATTTCTTAACAAGGGATGGAGCCACATGAGGCCGATACCATCCTCACCAGATGGAGGCACCACAGGGAAAACCTGGAGAAGCTTAGCAAGTCGATAGACGGTCTAGCAATTAATGCGAAGGCCTCATGTCATGTACAAGAAAATGATCTTAATAAGGTCCAGAACGCGATGAAGACTGCCTTGTTCGGCAACACGAGTCTATGGGATAGTCTCATGGAACCCATACTTAGAGATGCTTCTACCTCTAAGAAACAAGCAGATTGAAAATCGTTACTCTTGATGAGGGCGATTCAAGCAACAGAGGACCAGCGGGTGATCCTTTCGAGGAAGACACCACCAAACAAGTCGGTGATCCTTTCGAGGAAGACACCACCAAACGAGATGATTCAAAGGTGGAGAAACCTAAAGAATCGAAAGATACTTCAGCTACTGCAGATGACGAGGTTAATCTTAGACCCAGAATGGGAACTTCTAAGATAAACAAAAATGAGCAGACACCACCTTTGATTGAATATCAAAGAACGTGGAAAAGGTTATACACGAGAATGGGACTTGTCCCAGGAAAATATGTGGCAGATTGGTCAGGTAAATATCCGAGAACTTGGATACTACCCGGATCGAAACCCGAACAGGTACGAGAATGGTTTGATTTTGCCTGTATAGCCTCAATCTTTACCACATCACCCGAATTTCTGGAAATCTCTAGATTACCAGAATGGATTCAAGGAAAGGTGTATGAAACATGGCAGAACAATCATACACTAGAAAGAGGCAATGTTCTGGAGTTGAAGTTTATTTCAGCAGCCCCAGAAATCACAGGCAAAGGGTCTTTACCAAGCTTTCATTTCATCAAGCTCCAAAGACCAAACATGAAGGCAATGGACTACATCAAGCCTCCACCAAAAGGACCGATGCTAGTCACCCCAATCTCAGAAGATGACATCTCGACCAGAAGAGCTTGGGGGCTTTGGGTCTGTCTCACAGAGATGGACAAAGTCAAGTATGCGTTAAAAAATTTTCAAAAAACGGAGAACGGATCGTTCATGCTCAATAGCATGACAAACACGACTACAGAGTTTGCCGAAACAATGTTCGAAAACAAACGACGGACCTTGTGGAAAAATGGAATTCCGGCAACGGCAGAAACTAGCCGGAAATTCTGTAACATGGCACACGTTGGCAGGTGGGAAGAGAGGATATGTCCAAAGTGTCACGATCAAAAGGAGCCCCTCTTTAGAAAAAGATTCCCAGTGAAACGTGACACATGGGAAAACGACAAAGAGGGCCATTCGAGACGTGGAAAGATGCCACGTGGGGCAGGAAAATGGACCAACGCAGCTGGCAAAGCTAAAGTGGCCATGTGATAAGAATCTGGACCACCTCCACTATAAGGACAGGTGAATAATGGAGGGACCAGACCACGAGATGTAGTGGGTAAAAAAGTATCCACTAAAAGAGCAGGACAAGAGTGGAGGGCCAGACCACTATCATAGTGGAAGAAAAAGTTTCAAGATGTAGTTGAAATCCGCAATTCAAATCCGGAACTTCACCTATAAATACACAAGCTGAAGGAAGCAAAGGGCATCGATGACTCCCTAAGTTTTCTTATAAACAAGAAAGAAGCATAGTTTGTAATAGTTGAGAGTTAAATTCTGCCAATAAACTAGAGTGTATATAAGCATTTAAATTTCTGTTTGAGTGTATGTACAAGAGAAACAAAGCTACCATGAGTAGCTAAACAGGTGGCTCCTCTCTAAAGGGGTTATCGTTGTTATGTAATAAATAAGTTTTCACTTTAAATAAAATCCGAAGCTTTTGCCTCAGTATGTTCGAGTATTGTGTTCTTTAAATATATCTCTGGAAGCTATCTCTCACACCCGGTGTAGGAAACGAACCAGGGTTGCGCTGCCCGTCGTTGAAGGAACCATTGCAGAACCATCGGTTGCGATCGAGTGGTTGAAGGCGAGGAGTCTTGGTAAAACCTGGTGGGATACCCGACGACGTCACGGTCAAAAGGAGGTAATTCAGAGTTTATGTTTAATCATTAATACGGAAGCATGCTGGGCCTGATATGGTCGTTATGGAATATCACTATTTAAGTTATGTGGTCTAAAATAAAAATATTTTAAACTTAAGGCTAGACTTTCAAATTACATCTGCAAGCCAAAAAAATTAGGACACTTGACATGATCCTACGGAAGGAGGACCACTGGTCCTCCCCCACCATAGACTTAAGAAGAAAAGAAAAAAAAACATATCATGGAGGAGCTTAGCTTGGACAATGTTTAGCGCGTAAACGATTAGAGTTTGGTGCATTTCTTCAATTTGGTGTAATTATATATTTTTATATTGTAGAAATAATTGAATATATTCATAGAAAGATGCAAATGTACTCTTACTTTGACTTCTTGAATCAGTATAAAATATTTCGTGAAATGAATTTAATTTATTAACACCGGTAAAAAAATGATTTCTCATATATTAATTTGAATAGTTGCTAAAAAGAACAAGTCGTGATGTTAGTAAACATGACAAATGGAGATTTGTTTTTTCTTATTTTAAAAGCTTTAACATTGGAAATGTAATTATAACTACTTCTTCACACCATATGGAGCTTGTCATTACCGTAATCACATACGAGAGAATCCACGTAGTTGCATCAAGTTGGAATAAAAGGAAAATATAGTTGCACAAGGGAGTCCTAATATTCGTTGTTCGACGAAGTACTTAGATTTTTACTATTAATTGTACATGTTTGTGGTTTTCCCTTCTCCTTGTACTAAAACTATTACTTTTGGCTCTTTAAGGTGAAAAAATTGACTATTGTATGTTAAATGAAGTTACTTGAGATCTAACTTCTTGATATTATTGTCGGAATCCAAGACAAACACGATAAAAGCCAAGTAAGTGTTAATGGCTAACAGAAAATATTAATAAAGCACTAATGCAAAGATAACTTATCAATTTTCTAAAATAGTTAAGTTGAATGATCCCATCTGAAGATTCAACTGATTATTTCAGTAGAGTTTTAGAGATTTATCTAATAAGTACCTACTCATAGTGCTTCCTGCACACACACAGATAGGTGGACCCCACTCACAGAGTAGGTGAGCTCCATGTGAGAGAGCCCAATGCTTGTAGGACCCACCTATATGTGAGTAAATGAGGAACTACCAAGTTTTAGCCGCAATCATCTATTTACATGGATCCTGTTCCTTCACTCTACATTATTTAAATTTTAATGTATGATTATTGATTATTATTTAACAGTTCAAAGCAACAGATGCGTAATCATCTTTGTTTATTATTCTTTTTGTCCCTTTTGCTACCACGACACTGTTTGCCTGTTTGGTCATACTTCGGCAGCCGGTATCTCTAATTAATTAACTTGATTTTCAGTATGTGTTTTGTCAGTGATATATATTCTTATAAAACTCTTATTATAGATATAGACTACCAATCAAGAAAATAAAAAGATTATAGATATAGATTGTTTTATTTCAACATTTGGGACAACCAAAATGGTTGAAGTAAATTGTAGAGTTTTTGGGTCAACGAATCCACCACTAGAAAAAAAAAAAAGAGCCACTTAGAAACACGATAGAAATTTTAGTCATGATTAATAAGCTTTTAATTCTTGACTTTATTAAGAGCTAAACTGTATTGTAAACCCAGAAGAGGAAATGTGCCCCCCCCCCCCCCCCCCCCCAGCCCCTAGCCGCCCATTAGGTATATATACCAAATATATTTAATATACAGTTACTATATAGTAGTCCCTGAAATTAGAGAACAGATAAGGAGATTTTTTTTTCTTTTCATAATTGTAGATTAAAAGATTTCCATTTTTAAGTAACGTCAGTCTTATATATGCTATAGAAAAAGATCTTATATATATATATCTGTATATAATTTTGTTAGCTTAATTATATAGGACTTGATGAGGCCAGTTGAATAATTCTAGGAGTCGCACCTTCACAGCTATTTCCCTTATTTGGAGTAATAAACATGATTCATTTTCATTGTCACAAAGTTTTATACATCTATATATTATATATATGTTACATGATAATTTAGTGTACAAATGATTTTTCTTTTGTAACTTTTTAATTTGACTGACTAATTTTCAAGGAAATTAGATAAGTTTATAGATTAAACTAAAAGATAGTAATTTATATATTGTATGAGTAATTAAAAAGTGAATTTCATAAGATAATAATTTTATATTCGTACAAATTCTACGCAATTTAAAATGTTTAAATAGAAAATAAGCTGTGAGCCACAATGTGCTTTTTACTGATAATTAATAAGAATATAAATATAGCGAACGTAGTAGGCAAAAATTTCCACGTCTTATAAGTGATTTGTGAAGGCGACCACTTAAAAAGAAATACTATTCATAATAAAATTGTCTTTTTTCAAGATATAATATAATGAAGTAATTACACGGCTTATTCAACTCTTTAGTCCCCCTAAACAAAAATCTTGGCTTCACCCATGAACGTGGCCATACTTTACCACGATGAACATTCTTGGCATATTTAATATACGTAAGAAATTTTATTTTTTTTGTTGCAAATATACGTAAGAATTAAGAATCTGTTAGAAAGAAGAATTTGTATACATTATACAGATTGACTTTCATTTGGAGATACTTAAAGAAAAGTACTTGTCTCGTATGTAATCCAGCTAAGCTGCGCTGTTCTATTTGCCAATGTACTATGTCAGTAATCAGTATGACCACTTCATGGTAACATTTTTTAAGGAGGAAAATTAAATAGTTTATTAAAGTAAAGCAATGTTCTGTTATAGGGAGTAGGAACGCCATACTTCTACTTCTTCCACTTGTCGGAAATAATCACATATATATAAATACATATATAACGCAGGGTGCAATTGAAAAGCCAAGTTTTAATCTCAACTATTGAATCAATCTATATAAATATAATAAACAACTGCGCTTGGGGCAATGACGCAGCTAATGAGGTACTAACCGAGGCGCGTCTATTGCTGGTTGAAAATATAACAAACAACTGATTTACACAGAACTCGTAACTTAGACCAAACGTTCACGCCACCTATGAGCTATGACCTAAGTCATGTCCAACTGATTTACACATTCACGATTTTAAGTTAAAAGTTCATAGGTTAACAGCAATCATATAACTTCTTGTTAAGCTTTTTTTTTGTTTACTACCCAAAAGTTGTCTATCATTCCCATTAGATTAAGAATCCCCGTGTGTGTGTGTGTATATATATATATATATATATATATATATATATATATATATATATATATTCGTTGGATCATAGGGTCGACTTTCTAAAAAAATATTGAGCTGTGTTGGTTGGGAGCAAGTAAGGGCTAAATAAAATATGCTATCTTGTCATTTGTATATATGACATGACTACAAGTCATGGCCCATGCAGTTTTGCTTATATGGCGCTGATGAAGCGGCAGCATGATCACACATTCACTAATCCTAGCTCCCCTCCTATTTAATTAATTAATCACCGTTTAGCAAGATTAAAAAGACAATTATATCTTTATATCTACATCAGAAATTCAGGTTTTGCCAACAAAAGATATGCAATTTCCATCATATTAGTTTGCTAGGTATTAATTTACACGAGGACAAAATTCACAATTCCATATACTTAAGTTAATCCGAACACAAACTAATTAAATTATTGCCGTCCAACGAACACAAACATATGCGCTTGGCACACCGATTCTTATCTTATGTCGACTGCCGAATCCTTACCGAAGCAACTCTCCAAACCATGCATGTGTACCATGCACTTACCCCGGAATGTCCTAACCACATTTACAAAACTATCCAAATTTTTTATGTGGAATGCAGATAGGACAGGTCATCACAAATGCATTGGTTCCTTTGCGAACACTATGCCTCCCCAACCACATATGAGGTCTAGGGCTTCGAAATCTGGAAAACCTTAACGATCGCCTAGAGGCTTAGACTGGCATGACGTCTGGTCCATGAAGCTAACTCCCTTTGGGCCCAAGTCATGAGTGCCAAGTACTTTCCAAACCAACACACGGCCACAACCCTGACTCCTGCGAATGCAAGTCGAGATTGAAAATCAATCACTCGCATGATGCTAAATCTACTTAGTTCTCTTAGGTGGGTTGTTGGTGACGGAGCATCCATCAACCATTGGCACTCCCGTTGGCGTGGATCATACACCATAGACGATTATATCTCCTCCATTACCCCCCCGGCCACCTCCGTTCACTTCAAGTGCAGAATATCATCAACCCATCCAGAGAATGAGATCTCGCCACAATCGGGCCACACTTGCCACGACACAACGCATAAGTATCCATGCATGGGATTCCCATTCCGGTTAAAGCTGTCCATGATTCCACTTCCTGGACTTGGAACCTGGGAGGACAAATCACAATCAAATCGGCGTATGAAAGGTTGACAGATGAACAATCTGGTAAATCACTCCCTAGCTTACCTTGGCCCGCCCTTTGGAACATTAAAACCTTACCCCGCATAAAGTTCTTCTGGTGGCTGTGGGGACAGGACGCGCTTCCTACGCGCGACTGCCTCTCACGAAGACATGTACCCATTGATACTAACTGCCCGCTTTGCCACTCAGTCCCGGAAACAACCACACATTTATTCAACGAATGCCCCCTCTTTTCAAGTGTACGGCAAAACTTCCCTCTTTTTCGACCTCCCCCTCTAGGCGTCCACATTATTCCACATCTTCAACGCCTTCCCCACCCAGCTACAACACTCATAGGGTGTTGGCCCATTGAGGAACTCCAATTTCTACTTCATTATTTCTACCCACCTTTCTAACACACTACTACAAACATATCCACCACCACCAGCAAAACCTTCAAATACGTACAGGTTCACCCTTCGATGAAACCCACCACC
This sequence comes from Linaria vulgaris, assembly GCA_948329865.1. Taxonomy (NCBI): domain Eukaryota; kingdom Viridiplantae; phylum Streptophyta; class Magnoliopsida; order Lamiales; family Plantaginaceae; genus Linaria; species Linaria vulgaris. Next base: position 101,364,524 of record OX415250.1, read on the forward strand.
TCCCGGAATGTTCAAACTTAATACAGATGGTTCGACTCTGGCTAACCCAGACCCCATAGGTATCGGTGTCGTGGTCTATGATTTTGCAGGACGTCGGGCCCCATGGATTCGGGTGAGACAGAAGCCCTCCTCCATGATATATGGAGGTTATGAGGAAGATGCAAGACCCTATTCGTCTCGTGTATATACCGAGAGATGAATAGGCTCGCGAACGTGTTGGCCAAGACGGGATCAAACCGTGCATGTATGGACTGCACTACGCAACCGTCTTTTTGTGCAACCTAGCTAGGTTGTCCGTCCGGTTTGGAAGAACTAACCTTGTGTAATTGTCATTGTACATATTTAAGAATCTCGCACCAGCCCCGACTCTGCAGCCCCGCTGTAAATATTTTAGCTACAACTTACTAAATAAATAAAGTTATTACTGTTAAAAAAAAAGTTGGCCTACTACTACATCTTAGGACTTATAGCACCAAGCTTGGTCAATTACATCTCTCATACAACTAAAATTATGAAACCCAGTTCATTACTGTATATAACTAACATAACAATTTGTTAATTACATTCGTCACCCGATTCATCAGTCATATGATCGATCATTAACCTTTAACTAATAATGAAAAACCACACACTTAATTAACCTAAGACTAAGAGCATTCATCAGCTACACGCGTGTCATGAAGCAGACACGTGAGCCCGCACAAAATCTCACTTTTTTTGCCAGTGTGAAACATCAAAACCACGTGGTTTGGAGATCCTAAAGTACTATATGGTGGTCCGAATCTGAGCACCCTACCATGTTCTGTTCTATTTAGGCTGCCTTTTCAATACGTCTCTGCCACTCCAAACCAACACTAAATTCTTTTTTCTCTCTCATTTCTTTTCTATTCCATTTTCCTCTTATCTTTCATGATTTGTTGACCCTTTTAAAGGGAATAACTAATTAGCCCTTCAAAAAAAAGTTTCTTTCCTTTTAGCATAACAATCACCAGACCCTTTTGGAATTCAGTTGAAGAATTTCTTTTCTTGTATAATAATATATACCTAAAGGTGGAATCTTTATATATATATATACATATATAATCTTAATTAATTGAAATGGCGGGAATTCAAGCGGTGTGGAAAGCTTTTAGACCCTTTTTCACTGTTGTATTCAGCTTTCTGTTAGCTGCTATTTTTGTTTCTGCCGATCGAACCTTAAAGAGAGAATCTTTGTCGGAAAATGCAAGTGGGGTTTCTGATTCCGATTCGTTAACGTCTTTTGTCAATTCCTTATGGCAATCGGACAAATCTGGTTACCACCACGTTTGGCCGGTGAGTATTATTATATTTATGTCTGTCACTCTTCATCTTTAATTTCAACTTTTAATTAATCTTATATATATATATATATATATATATATATTCATCTTTGTTGCTCTCTGTTTGCTGATTTGTTTTTAGACTAATTGCCTATTTGATGTTTAACAATGAGGTTGACGGTTTTTGTTGTTTTTCTTTCTTTTTTCTTTTGAGTAATTGAATGAGTTAATTGTTCATTATGGGGTCACTGTAGATCAGAAATGACATTGTAGATAACATTTTTAATGCAGTCCAGATAGAGCTGTGATTGAAATTTCAGTGTCACTGTGATTATTAATTTTGATACACCACACCATATCATTGTCCATGTGTTCATGTGAATTTGTTGTATCAAAGACACAAGTAGCTCAAGAGTCCTAATTAATCAAATGATTGCTTAGAAAGTTGAATATGTCGCATGAAAGTGGTGTAGTAGGCCTCGTCGATAATGAGGGAGTTGCGACTGCAACGTATTTGTTCTGCTTATTTGTAAGTCGGAAAGACTTGAAGGGGCGGGCAGATACTTCTATATGGTTGATTTCATTATTTCTCTTTCGTTTTTTCTTTGGATAATCCTGGTTAGAGTGGTTGGTTATGCAAGTAATCTGGTATTTCGATCCACAGGATATGAAATTCGGCTGGCAAATAGTAGTCGGTAGCATAATCGGATTCCTTGGAGCAGCCTGTGGGAGTGTAGGCGGTGTTGGTGGCGGTGGAATCTTTGTTCCTATGCTTTCTCTGATTATTGGATTCGATCCAAAATCTTCCACCGCTATTTCAAAATGTAAGAATGGATAATATTCGATATGCCTGTAAACATTAAACATTTTTTTTTCACTGTAATTTATTAAGCCAAACTATGTGTTGAATTGGTTGTATTTATATTGAACAATGAAGATCCTTGATGTTAGGTTCCCCTGACATCCTTGGAAGAAGGATTGTTTGTGATGGAAGTTTCAGTTAGTTACACTTAACATACATTTATTCTAAAATATATCATATAGTTCCTCGACTTGCTCAAAGTTTGTGCAGAGTTATCATGAATTATTTAGGTTGTTCGTATATATTTATCAGAGATCAGCCACTTTCTTGTACTGGTGAAGTTTGTTATGAAATTGAACTTCTGTTCTATGATTGATTTTATTATTATGATTTATCTTTTTCTGGACATGAGCAGGTATGATAATGGGGGCTTCAGTCTCGACCGTCTACTATAATCTTAGGCTGAGGCACCCGACCCTTGACATGCCAATAATTGACTATGACTTGGCTGTTCTTATCCAACCAATGCTCATGCTAGGCATTAGCATCGGAGTTGCTTTCAATGTCTTATTTGCAGATTGGATGGTTACTGTTCTTCTCATAGTTCTCTTTATAGGTGATAAAGAGTTATATATTGCGATTTTATTTATCGTTTACTCTGATCTCGTATGAACTATTCACGCTGTATGATTAATGTAGGTACATCAACCAAGGCGTTCCTTAAAGGTATCGAAACATGGAAGAAAGAAACTATCATGAAAAAGGTACACAAAGTTTGACATAAAAGTTTTGAAGTTCTGGTGCAGTTTGGATGATAAAAAGCATATACTATAACTTGATGCTGTCACATCAAACTTTAATCAGTTGAGATGAGGAAAAAACAAAACCATTGTTTCTTGAAAAAACTTCTTATCCTTTTCTTGAAATTATGGACCCTACACATTCATGCTGAATACCACTTCATTCTTACTGCAGGAGGCCGTGAAGAGATTTGAGACAACCGGTGGGTTGATTGTTGTCTCAATGCTTTTAAACTCCTGCTTTTACGCTTTTCATTTTTTATTTCTACTCTTATCTTGTTGAATCGAAGCTCACATGTTCTACTTTTATTCAGGTGATGGCGAAGATGAAGCGGAATATAAGCTTTTGCCTGGTGGCCCCAGCAACAATACAGATAAAGAGGCTAAGAAATTGGAAGAACGAGAGGTGACAAATTTTCATGGAACTAGTGTTAATCTATTGAAAACCAATACTCTCCATGTAATATAACCTATTATCTCAGGTTGGAATAATCGAAAATGTTTGCTGGAAGGAGTGTGGGCTTCTTGTGTTAGTATGGATTGCGTTTCTTGCCCTGCAACTCATCAAGGTTCTGTTTCCTTTTAGTTTTTTGTCCCCTATTATGATATAGCAACTATCAGAGTTTCTTTGAGATAGTTGATTCTGTTAGCTTACCGGCCTCGAATTGTAACAGAACTATACAAGTACTTGTTCGGTACCGTACTGGGTGGTGAACTTGCTACAGGTACGTATGCATATACTTACATGCCTATTTTTGTCCAGACTTTTCTGTAATTTGTTCACATTAACACCCTCTGCGGTCTGGTCTAACTATAAAAACTTCCTCTATTGTTCAAATGTTTATAGAAACACCCCTTAAAACTTAAAAAATAAAGTATTACAGGTTTGAATAATCAAATTAAATTCTAGAAAACGTTGTAAATAAGCTTTCCCATTTTTTCACGGTTTTCAAACATTAGGGTAGGTTTTTGTAACACGACCAGACTTCAGGAATTGTAAATGTGATTATTGTCCTTATAAAGTGACTTGAATGTATTTCGGCAATGTCTATATCTCATTAATTTTGATTACATTTATCCAGATCCCAGTTTCTTTGGGCGTTTCTGGTTATCAAGGATTTTGTCTTTATAAGGGATGGAGGAAAATTGCATCCAAGGGAGACAGTGGTACTAACTTGAAAGTGCACCAATTGCTCACTTACGGTTTCTTTGGCACCGTGGCCGGCATGGTCGGGGGCCTTCTAGGTCTTGGAGGTGGATTTATCATGGGTCCGCTATTTTTGGAATTGGGTGTTCCTCCTCAGGTCAGTTAGCCTTTTCCATTTCCAGCATCAAGTGTTTGAATAAAGTGCATTATCTAACAAAGTCCTGTATTCTAGAAAGAGATTCTCCTTTTAAACTCCCTTACTATGAACTCTGTTGCACTTAACCATGCATTTGTAGTTATTAGATGATTTTTCCTCAACCTCGACTGAAATTATATGACAAATAGCTTATAAGGAGTTATTCTCCGCAAGAAACCAATACTTAGTTATAGTTTTTTCCTACTTTAGATTGGTGGGAAACTTACATAAACAAACAACAAACAAATCACTGGTTACCAGTCAAGTATTCTATGTAAGATGGCAAATCCTTTAGAATTATCGGGGTTAAAGTTAAATGTATAGTTCCTAATATTGGAGCAGCTATACGTGCATTCAAAGAACAGTTTAGTTTTTTTGTCATTCCCAACTATTTAGGATCCTTCTAATTGTCGTACCAGGTAACAGTTTTCCATGTTTGATAATTATGTCCAAAATAATGAATAGGTTCTAAGTGGAAAAAACAATCATATTTTCTTGCAAAACAAATATTGATGTTGATAAATTGCTAGCGCAGGTTTCAAGTGCCACCGCCACCTTTGCCATGATGTTCTCCTCTTCAATGTCCGTGGTTGAGTACTACCTTCTGAAACGGTTCCCCATCCCTTATGGTAAGTGATTTTTTGACTGAAAAAAATATTCAGCTTCGAAGTTTACAGCTTTGATTTCACTTATGAACGGGTTTTGCTGGCAGCTCTGTACTTTGTTGCTGTTGCTACTGTTGCTGCTTTCATTGGACAACATGTTGTGAGAAAGTTGATTATTGTGCTGGGAAGAGCATCCATAATCATCTTCATCCTTGCATCTACGATCTTTATCAGCGCAATCTCTCTAGGTAAGCAGGTCTATTGAATATAAATCTCAAGGGAGTAAAATCTCCGCAATTATTGCTTTCTCTATTACCAAAAGCCCCATTGACAATCTTTTGTTGTGTGTTTTCCCATTTGGGGTTCAACAGGTGGAGTTGGCATTTCAAACATGATTGGAAAGATTCATCGGCACGAGTACATGGGGTTCGAGAATCTCTGCAAGTACGACGTCTAATAGTTTGCTTATCAACAATAAACCTGGTAATACATACTAAGTCTCGTTGAATCTCGCATGGCTAGAACCGGGTTCTTTCCTTGCATCTGGGATGAAGGAGATCGATAAGATTCATTTGTTGGGTTTATTTAGAATTCAAATGCTTGCAATCTTAGGCAGAAATTTGTTCTTCTTCAAGAATGTTGTGCACTTCCAGATTAGCCTTAAAAGTGCACCTATTGAAATTGATTCCTAATGGAATATGTAGTCCTGATTCCTGAAACCTGTGGGTGACAAATGTTGATATTTCAGAAGTTTCTTCCTTTTTGTGCACTTCCAAATAATTTTTCAGTTTTTTATTAGTTTCGAGAAATTAAAAGAACTACATTTGCCCAACCTTTAAATTTGGTACAAGACAAAGTGACAGCCTTGAGGTTTTAATATAAGCAGAAATGTTAAAAATGCCCGATAATTTTTTTCCACTTTAGTTTTTGCCCTCTAACTTTTTAAGTCTAAGTTTATGTCCGGTAACTTCGCCAAAAATGCTCGAAACACTGTTCAATTTTCAGTGTCCGCTAAATCATCAAATTGCGTCATACGTGGCAAAAATGTGGTTACCATGTCATCAAATCTATAATTTTTATATTTTTTTAATAATTAACTATATTATAAAAATAAAAATAAAAATTTATATTATAATTCTGCTTTAAATATTAACTTTTAATAACGAATAAAATTTATATATTTTTTTAATAATTAACTATATTATAAAAATAAAAATAAAAATTTATATTATAATTCTGCTTTAAATATTAACTTTTAATAACTAATAAAATTTATAAAAAAATTTAAAAATAAAAAAACAATATACTAGGTCGTCACTTCCAAACACCCCCACCACCACCTCCATCAACCCCACCACTTCCATGATTTTCGTTCATCTCATCATCACCACCACCACCATTCGACCACCATACGCAAAATTCTCAAATTTCTCTAAACTAAGATTTTCTCAATCGACCATGGATGAAGAGCTTCACGCCATGGATGCAATTTTCAGCGACGGTTTCAATTCAGCTTGATTTTCTCAATTCGCCATGGATAAAGAGCTTCAATTTCTAATTCATTTTAAGGATGATTTACGAATTGGTGATAAAGTAATAATTTGAAATTCATGAAATTATTGTATTGTTGTTGTTGGTGGTGGTGGTCGGAGTGTGATAGGTGGTGCGTCGGCCGCGACGGCGGAGGTGGAGGTGGTTGGCTATGGGGGCAGGGGAGGGGGAAAGTGTCGACTAATTTTTTTTTTCTATTTTTTATTGGGAAGAAAATACGGCATTGTTTTTTGAAATCATAAGAAATTAGATTTATATATAAAGATTTGACAATTTAAACAAATAAAATTAATAATTTAAATATCTATTTTTCCTTAATTTTTTATTTTTTATTTTCATGTTTTTTGTTATTAAAAATTAAGTTTTTTAAATCAGAATTATAGAATAGGTTTTTGAAATTTAAACTTAAGTTTTTTTACATTAGAATTATAGAATAGGTTTTTCAAATTTAAATAATGAAGTTAATTATTAAGATTTGACCTTTTTTTAAAAAAATATTAGTTATTAGAATTATAAAATGAGTTTATATAATTTATATAATAATGCTAATTGTAAAGAAATATAAAAATTATAAATTAGATGACATGGTAGCCACCTTTTTTTCACATATGCAAAACTTGATGAAATGGCAGCCACATGGCGTTGAACAGTGTTTCCGGCATTTTTAGTAAAGTTACCGGGCATAAACTCAGGCTTAAAAAGTTAAAAGGCAAAAACTAAAGTGAAAGAAAGTTATCGTGCATTTTTAGCATTTATTTTCTGAATTTGCATTTTTTTTTAAAATGTCAGTTAAAACAAAAATAAATTTGACCCATTCTCCAATATTGGGTTGGATGTACGTACCGTACCACTCAGAAAAATAACAATTACTGTAATTTAAATTATAAAATACTCTAAAATTCAATGGACTTCAATTTTTGTTACTATTAAAGTTTATATTGAATTAACTTGTTTCATTTGTTTTTTCTTCTTTTTAAAAGTGAAGGAGAAAATTAATATATCTTGGCATCCTTTTTGATGCAAGAGAGAATAGTCTAAGCCGAAAGAAAAAATCGCTCCATCAATAATATGGTTCGAACTCTCCTCCATCATGCGTTTCTCCCTCCTTCCTTTTGGCACCACGCCTTACACATGGCCACCTACCTCATCAACATTACGCCATCTAAGCTTCTTCAAAATAAATCCCCTACTCAACTCCTCTATCATCGGGATCCCTCCTACTCTCATCTCTGGGTTTTCGGGTGCTTATACTATCCCCTATCTCCCTCTCCCACCATATATAAACTCCAAACCCGCTCAACCCCTTGTGTCTTCTTAGGGTACCCTTCAAATCATCGGGGTTACAAGTGTTATGACTTAAAGAAAAATAGAGTCATTCTCTCACGGCACGTTGTCTTTGATGAAAGTCAATTTCCCTTTGCCAAACACTTCTCTCCCCATACGTCCTCTTATCACTTCTTGGACGATTCTCTCCACCCTACCTTAAACCCTAATCTCCACCCTCATCTTATCCAACCCGGGCCGCCTCCCTTACCGCCGCCTACACACGCGGAACTGCCCTCTCCACTATCGGCTCCACCGCAAACACCAACTCCTCCTCCCTCTCCTCCACCACCATATCATCCTCCTCCACCGTCCCCGCCTCGGGTCACCACCGCTCTGCCACCCGCGGCTCCTCCCTCACGGACCATGTCCACACGTAGCATGCATGGCATTGTTACTCCCAAACGCCACTTTAATCTAACATCCACTATCTCTCCTTCACCTCTTCCTAAAAATTCCAAGCTTGCGTTATCTGATCCTAATTGGAAAATCGCCATGCTAGATGAGTTTAATGCTCTTATTAAAAATAAGACTTTGGAATTTGTACCCCAACCCCCTTAATGTGAATGTGATACGCTCTATGTGGATTTTTCGTCATAAATCTAAATATGACGGTTCTTTTGAGCGCCACAAAGCTCGTCTTGTTGGTGATGGCAGGTCTCAGCAGGTTGGCGTTGATTGTCTTGACACGTTCAGCCCCGTGGTCAAACCAGCGACTATACGGATTGTCCTTAGTATTGCTCTTTCTCTTTCTTGGAGCATACATCAGCTGGATGTCAAGAACGCTTTTCTTCACGGTCATTTGGAGGAAACCGTGTATATGCATCAACCGTTGGGATTTCGAGATCTGACTTATCCTGATCATGTTTGCTTGTTGAAGAAGTCGCTCTATGGACTGAAACAGGCGCCCCGCGCGTGGTATCAGCGGTTCGCTGATTTTGCACGTACTATCGGGTTCATACACAGTAGGTCAGATAATTCTTTGTTTATTTATCGTCATGGTTCGGATCTTGCGTTCCTCTTATTGCATGTTGATGATATTGTGCTTACTGCCTCTTCGGATACTCCACGTTGCTCTCTTATGTCTCGCCTTTCTGCGGAGTTTGCTATAACTGATTTAGGTCCCCTTAGCTATTTCTTGGGCATTGTCGTCTCACGTTGCAAGGATGGTCTTTTTCTTTCTCAAAAGACGTATGCTTTGGAGATTATCGAGCGTGCCGGCATGGCCTCATGCAAATCCTCCGCTACTCCCGTTGACACAAAGACAAAGCTTAGTGCCTCTTCCGGTACTCCTTTTTCGGATCAAACCTTGTTTCAGAGTCTTGCTGGTGCTTTGCAGTATCTCACATTTACTCGTCCGGATATCTCTTACGTCGTTCAGCAAGTATGCCCTCATATGCATGCTCCTATGACTGAACACATGGCTGCCATGAAAGTAATTATTCGGTACATTCAGGGCACGGTCGACTTCGGCCTTCATCTCAACAAGTCGAACGTGCGTTCTTTGGTCTCATTCACGGATGCCAATTGGGGTGGGTGTCAGGATACTCGTCGGTCGACTTCGGGTTATTGTGTATATCTTGGTGATAATCTTATTTCTTGGTCCGCTAAATGCCAAGCCACACTCTCACGCTCAAGCGCCGAAGCTGAATATCGAGGGGTAGCCAACGTTTTTTCCGAGTCATGTTGGGTGTGCAACCTATTGCTTGAGCTTCATTTTCCTATATCTAAGGCTACGATCGTTCATTGTGACAATGTTAGTGCCATCTATCTATTCAATAATCCGGTGCAACATCAACGCACCAAACATATTGAGATGGACATTCATTATGTTCGTGAGAAGATTGCTCGTGGTGAAGTTCGGGTTCTCCATGTCCCTTCTCGACACCAAAATGCTGACATTTTTACGAAGGGCCTTCCTCGCGTCCTTTTTGATGATTTTAGAAACAATCTCAATGCTCGTGAACCTCCCGTTTCGACTGCGGGGGTGTATTAATATATTAGTATAATATTGATGTATATCTTTAGATATCTTTCCTTAGATAGAATTCTTGCTTTGCAAGTTTATTGTAATTGTATATATACTTTTGGTAATTAATGAAATAGACACGAAATATTTTCCTACATAGTCGCTTCTATGAGAAGATTTTGGATTAATAAAGCTGAACCAAATTATCGTTATAATTCAATTTTCATTTTGTGTTAAAATGATATATATAAAATCACAAGATCAGTACTGTAACAATATGTTCAATTTGTTTTCTTTTTCTTTATATAGGTTAGATTCTAATGAGTAATGATTAACTGTTTTTAACTCTTTTAGCGTCGTAAGGTGTGTAAGCTGTGACGGAAGAGAAGTAAGGTTAATTGGTTAAAAGTTCTTCGACTATAATTCTGCAAATAGTCATATGTAAGGATCTTCTTATTTCTAAAACAGGTTAGATACATTGTCTGAAACAATTCAATTGAACGACTTAAATGCAGATTTATTAAATTTAAGTAACTTAAACACTAAAGTTCCAAATAATGCATATCAGCAATTTTATCTAACTCTGAAAAAAAGAACTTAAAAGCGTACATTGGATACTTCTGTCGAAAACAACCCCATTTGTGAATGGCCTTCACGTGTTAACCTTAACTTTATCATATAAGTATTAAGTTGGAGTATTCTTAGACTGCGAAAAGTAGCAGAAAGTATACAATATGCTTCTACTAATGATTATTGCGTTATCTACTTCTCTTTTTCCAAATAAATATAATATAAAGACTATTGCACTCTACTTCTCATATTTTATTATAATAACTATAAAAAGAGACCTTTGTATTCTATGTGTAACATTTAAAATAGACAATAAATTCAGTTGCAGCAGCGGGTAGCCGGAAAATATATATAAATTAGAACTACAAGTTCTACTTTTTCCTTATAATATATATATATATATATATATATATATATTACGTTTTCCCTATAAGCTACCAAACTGAATGATGACACAATGTTGTCCAGGACCTTTATCAAGTATGCAATAAAGGAAAAAGATACGGAATCACTAATTAAAATATTTTTGATGTGCAATTTATAAATAGCTGTAATATATGATAATCTGATACTCAAAAGTCGAAACTACGACTTCACAGAGTCCTGTATGCGGGCTCATTATTAGATAAATCAATGATATATATAAAAGTTATTTTATATTCATTAGCGCACACTTTTGTTTAATGATGACGCGTATTCTTACAGTTTGTAAATAAATATATATTAAGAAATAAGAACGAACATCAAAATGTGTTAAGAGATTAGACACGTGAATTATTTCACAAGGACATGAAATCAATGTTGCTAACCGTCATATATCATATTTTGTAACATCTAAAAACTTAATGTGATAATAAATATGTGCAATGTGAAAATAAAATCTTCATTGATTATATGGTATGAAGCCAAAAATATATCTTGCTCCACGTTCAAACTCATTTTCTTGAATTGTGTATTTACAAAATACATGAACGCTATCTTAATTAGTACTATATATATGTATGTTATAATGTTACTATTAAAAACAATTAATGTAAAAACAAAATAATATATAGCGACGTCTCCTAAAGCACGAAAAGATATTTTGTCTCTGAAAACATTACAAAGGAACGTATATATTATCTTTCGTGTCTTTAAAACTGTAACAACTAACAAGTGATGTTCCTATCTATTCAAAAGAAATCTAATTATAAATAGACCACACTGAGTGCGTGTATATAATACAATATTTTTTGAACTCTCTATCCCACATCGTTTGGGTAATGATCTTGGCTTCTTTTTATCTATACCCTGCCTTTTCCCTCTAATAAGGCCTTTTAGAGGGAATTATGGAGGATCTAATAATTTCTAATATTGTATCAGAGCCTCGCGGTGAGGCGTCTTGAACTCTCTATCCCACATAGCATGGGGAATGATATTGGCTTCTGTTTATCTATACCCTGCCCATCTCCATCTATAAGCCCTTTTAGATGTAAATAAGGGATCTAATTTCTAATAATATTCTTATATTTAATAATTAATAATTATTCTTATCTTGTTTCACACTCTATAAAAGCCAATTAAGCTTGACAGAGAAACAACAAAATCCATGCACAGTACCATTCTCACAACACACACACAATAAGACGAACTCGTCGAATATGTCTAATTTGATGAGTTCGTTGAAAAGTAGTTCCCGTAGCAAAAGTATCCGATTAGGCCGAAACTATTCACAAAGAAACGGTGATGATCATCATCAGTTGGAATCAACAACAAACAGATGGCTAACCTTTTGGCGACGAAGTATTAATAAAAATAAGAAGAAAAGTTCATCAGAATCGGTATTGTTATCAGTGCAGTATGATCATGAGAGTTATTTGCAAAACTTTGATGAAGGATGTGACAAAGTCGAGCCGGATAATTTGTACAGGTCTTTTTCCGCCAGGTATGCTGATCCTTCCATATTCTCCCGCACCAAGGAGAAACGATTTAATTAGATATAGACATTTTTATGTATCCGATTTAATTTAAGCTGTGTTTATTCGAGTAATATGTAAATTAAGATTAATCAATGGAGTTGGTTAATTAATTTGGCGTAGGTGATCAGTGTGGATGTTTTGTTCATTATAATTACTCTGGTCTGGTGGATATATAAATGTAATTAAGCTTTTAACGTTCAGCTTTGTCTCTTAAGATGAAGCGTTTCTCTTGTTGTTTTACACTACTCATAGAGTTGATTCTTCAAGCTAAGTGTCAATAATAGTAATTAATAGCCCTCTTTATTTGCCCGTGGCCTAATTTAAGAATTAGTACGCATAATCTATTTATTACAAAGAAAAAGAAAATTTATGAAGTCTACCCAACTAATTAAATTTAACTAGAAAGTGGGTCCTCTCCTTCAATCAACCAAAACTTTTCACAACGCAACTGATTATCAAACAACACTTAAACCACCTTATATAATCTTATTTATGGCTATTAATGTTAATATATATTCATTATGTAGTATTTGAACTTTGTTCTGTTCTTTAATTTTTGTCCTGAAAGAAGATGTATGCAGTAAACATTACACAAGAAAGTCATTTGGGATTTTTAACGTTTTGGTCCCTTAAGTTGGCTCATCCGCGATTTTGGTCCCATAACTTGGAGGGCCGCGATTTTGTTCTCATAACTTGGCTTAAGACTCGATTTTGGTCCCTCGGTCAATATTTTTGAAAATCTATCCGTTAAAAGCTTACGTGGCGTTAATTGACCGCATGCGTGACAATTTTGACCTAAATTTAGGACCCACCTACACACATGGCACACATGTAGCAAAAATTGCTTCTATCTTGTAATTTAATCTTATAATTAATTATCTTAATATGATTAGGGCAAAAATTGCTTATTTCTTGTAATTTAATCTTATAATCTTAATCAGAATAATTAATTATCTAATAATTTTTTAAAAATTTAATCTTATACCCCCACCCTACCCTACCTAACACCCCCCCGCCCCCACCCCACCCCCCGCCACAGCACGCACCCACCACCCCCACCCCCACCCCACGCACACCACCCAGCACCACCACCCCCACCCTACCTTACACACCCCCACCCCCCACCATACTCCCCGCCCCACCGCACCCATCACCCATCACCCCACCCCACGCACACCACCCAGCACCACCACCACCCTACCTTACTCCCACCACCCCCACCGCATCGGTTTCTCCTCTTGGGTTTAAGCTTCATCAATGGCAGAAAGTGTTCAACGCCACCAATGGCTTCGAATTCATCACGACGGCCGGTGGAGCTCACCATCGAGGGTTTCGTCCAATTTCACAGCGGCAGAGGCGGCGATTGTGTTACCAATTTCACGGCGATTTCACGGCGGAAGTTGTTGAGGGTTTCGATTTAGGATTTTGGAGGGCGGCGATTGTGTTACCAATTTGGGGTTTTGGACGGGCGGCGGCGGCATGGGAAGACATCGGTGGTGTGGGGGTGGTGGTGGTGCGTGGGTGGGGTGGGGCTGGGTGTGTGCGTGGGGGTGGTGGGGTGTGTGCGGGGGGGGGGGGGGGGTTGGGGCTGGTGGTCTGTGTGGGGGTGGTGGTGCTGGGGTGGGGGTGGTGGGGTGCGTGGGGCGGGGAGTTGGTTGGGGGGGGGGGGGTAGTTGTAAGATTAATTTTTAAAATAATTATTAGATAATTAATTATTCTAATTTAATTATTTTGAACTTAATTATTATGAAATTAATTATTCTGATAATTAATTATTCAATTGACCAAGAGAGAAACAATTTTTGTCACGTGTTTGCCATGTGTGTAGGTGGGTCCTAAATTCAGGTCAAAATTGCCACGCAATCGGTCAATTGATGCCACATAGGTGATTAACGGATATATTTTCAAAAATGTTGACTGAGGGACCAAAATCGAGTCTTAAGCCAAGTTATGGGACCAAAATCGCGGCCCTCCAAATTATGGGACCAAAATCGCGGATGAGCCAACTTAAGGGACCAAAACGTTAAAAATCCCAAAATCATTTGTTATGACTTATGAGTTGTTAAGTGGGTCCTTAGTCTCCTATTGTAATTATATAATGGAGTGCAATTTTTATTAATGTTCAACTAAACTGTGTGCCTTATGGCAATTTGCAAAGTAGAGGCCAAATTAAGCATAAGAGGGAAGTATATAATAATTGTTATATGGAGGAAGCAATAATTTTTTGGAGAATCAAAACCAAGATGCTACACAGTCAAATTCGATGCACGTTTTAAAGTCAATTGCTTGATTAAATCGGACGTACATGAAATCCAATTAATAAGTTTGCTTGTCAAACTAGCCCAGTTTGATATTATTGAATATTATCAGCATAAACATGTCATCTCAAGGGCCCAGAGAGTGTTCACACACTGATCACAAAATCTGGTTGGCAAAATGGCTTCTAGAATCACCAGAATGGTAGATCAATTACAAAATATTGAAGCAGTTATCATTATTTTTTAAAACAACCTAACCAGTCTGAAAATCGAGTTCTTTCTTCTAGATGAAGTCAATAATAACTTAACAGTAATAATAGTTCCATGAGATTTACACTCGAATATACCCAACCCCGTCATACCAATAATTTGCAGTTGTAATGTCATCAACTCAACATAATAGCATATTCATCTTTAAAATTTCCAAATGGACTCTATATGACTAATATCTTTATGGAACAAATGAGATCTAGATTATGGCACATTTTTAACCATCGAATCAAATAAAATGTTTCTTTATTTTTTATCTTTTTTCGAACAAATTGAGTACAATTCATCAGCTACTCCTGATTCACTAGCTTTTCGGCTGCGTGCTTGCATGGGATTACTTGTTTCGGGTTCTTCAACTCATCTCCGGCCACAAGAAAAAATGCAGTGTGCCTGAGCAGAAATGTAAAGGAACAAACTGATGAATAACAAACACGTTACTTCAAACAACGCATTACCAAGACAAATTTGTACCTGAAAAAGTTCATCATTTTGATTTTGGAGTCTGCATCTATATCTTCTGAGCTATCTAATGCTTGTTGCATGTGGTGCAACCACCTTTCTGCAGCTTTATGTGTAACGGGGAATGGGCGGTGGCGTCCGATCAATGCAGGATGCCCTGTCAAGATAACGGAAATTAAGTTTCTCGATGGTTACAACTTACAGCCACAGACCTCTAAAACAGTTGATTTTTATGAAATCAAATCTCCGGAGCAACTGGCAGGAACAAGTGTGATTATCTCTCGTTCGACACAAGAAACTCAACTACCAGGATTACTCATTAGGAGTTCTTATATACATTCTTCTACGGATGAAGGTCAATGCTTCACCACATTGTACGGTTACAACTAATATTTGCTGTACTCATTGTGTGGGTGTGCCAAAGCTGGCTATGTCCATAAGACAGTGATGCTCACCGTCTGCCATTTCTCACATCTTGGAAACCAATTGTAGTTTGAAAAAGATCCACAACCGGGACCTGATAACGAGATTCATACTATCCAGTACGACATCTCAAATACTCAAAACTTGTAGTAGATAATAGTCAGATAGATTAGTTAAATCTACAAACTCGGAAACAACAGACAAAAACCAACTACTATCGCTCAACCTCTAAATTTCGAGTATTGCAATAAGGAGCCCCTTATAGCAGAATAGTTATAAATTCTGAACAGATGAATCATTCTCCATTTCAAGAAATTTGCTATCACTAAAAACTTTAGTATATAATTTCAGCAGGCAAATCATACGATAGTACTCTCGAAATATAATGAAGCAATGACAAGTTTCCAGGACCAGATTGGAAGGCAAAAAGGCAGATTTTCAACTTTCAAGTACAGGACAGATATCACAAATTTAAATTTGGTTACCTCTTCTTTGGGAAAACAGGGGAGGTCCTCCCATTCTTTGCACAAAGAACTCATACTGATTTTGAATGGCTTCTTCCTTTTTCGAATTCGCAAATATTGACCTGAACCACTCTTCCTCATCATCATAAACCCTGTTATCAATAAAAAGTGAAAGTAATAAGCAAACAGTTGACGGTGCGGCACTGAATTGTATCAAACTTAATGTGACAATATCCAGGAGTTGGACGAGGTAAACCAATAATTTGTCTTTTTACGTTGAAAATGTAACTCAAAACCAAGATAACATAGAATCATTCAACGTAAAACATTTTGGGCTGAGTTAAAAGCATTCAACTCCCGAAAATTTATCTCGTTTTATAAATGTCCCCCCGACGTATAAAGTTTTAAACCCAACCTACAAACCTATAGATATTGCCCCTTGGGTCGTTCAATTTCAAACTTTTGTCAGTCAAATTTGGTCTCCTGCGGTTGGGGGTTGAATGCTTTTTACAGTTTTGGCATTCGTAAAGTAGTCATCTTAACCTATATAGATCACAAAGTCACAATTTTTCACTTGAGGTGTAATCCTCCTAATTCGACCACCACATAAATCATCCTAATGTTGATTGTTGAGTACCAGTAATACAACTAACTAACTAATAAGTTTGTAATCGTTACAATGTAGAAGAAATGCATATGTAACCCAATGAATAAAAAAAAAATACAAAATCAAGAATTCCCAGTACAAGAAGAAATTTCACTCAAACAATTGAACCAAGTTCATATTCCCCCAACACATCAAATCAATGATCTGGGATGGCATCAAATTAACCAAAGACTCAAACTTTATTACTTTATGCATTTCAAACTACTTATGGTAGCAAATATCAACAACCCATCAAAATTCAATTGAAAAAAAAGAAGATTTGTGATTTGGACCTGTTGTAGAAATTGGTGGAGAGATTGATGAAGGTTTGGAGTCCGAGCTTTTCAAAGAGATTGGTTTCATCAATGGCGAACGCATCGTTTGTATGGACCCCACTCCATTCCGATGCTTTCTCTTGCAGTGACTGCATTTCTTTTTATGCTTCTTTGTGTGTGTGTGTGTGTGTTGTTGAGTTTTTGGAGATTAGCGTTATTTATAAGGCATGTGGAGATCGCGTGGGAGGCACGCTTTTCTTTTCTGTGTAATAATTAATTCCATTGGGCTTTACGATTTTGTTCTAAATATAAATATAAATAAATTCAAATAAATTTTGGCCCCTGGATTTT
The DNA here is from genome assembly GCA_948329865.1 of Linaria vulgaris. NCBI lineage: Eukaryota > Viridiplantae > Streptophyta > Magnoliopsida > Lamiales > Plantaginaceae > Linaria > Linaria vulgaris. The sequence continues at coordinate 101,381,892 of OX415250.1, forward strand.
CCAAAACAAGAGGCTGGAAATTGGATTCTCATGTCATGGGTTTGTTGTGTGCTAATATTAATTAGAATTTATTCCAACATTCCATGGACCACCAAATGAGGCAATAGTGTGGTCATATTTAATATTTGTGTTATCATTTATTGTATGCTACACCTAAATTAGGCTTTTAGCTTTCACTTGATAAAAAATATCCTATATTACATGTGTTATCTATTTACTATCTATCTACTACGGTCTATAATCTACTATAATATAAGAATCGAAAAAAAGATTCCCGGTCCAATTTTGCTTTCCAGTTTTGCCCATATGGGTTCAACTAATTACTATATTATGTTTTGTTTTACAGTAATAAATACTTTGAAGTCCCCCGCGTATTAATAGATTGGGACCCGCAGAAGATATGGTCTGCCATAAATTGAAAAATGATCCTTTTATTTTTTAGTTCTTTCGATCTCGCCTCAAAAGTTTCACGTTTCGCACTTACGAGTCCGCTGCGAATTGCCGAATGGTCCTTTTAAATTTTAATTCTTTCAAATTCGCCCCGAAAGTTTTATGTTATTTATTTATGGGCCATACTGTAAATTGTTAAACGGGCCTCTTATTTTTTGATTCTTTTAGTTTCGCCCCAAAAGTTTAGCTACTATATTCTTTTTGGTTTAAAATTTAAAAGGACCATTGGTTTAAAATTTAAAAGGACCATTGGTTTAAAATTTAAAAGGACCATTCGACAATTCACAGCTGGTCCGTAAGTGCGAAACGTGAAACTTTAGAGGTCAGATTAAAAGAACTAAAAAATAAAAGGACCATTTGGCAATTTACGGAGGACCCCAACGCTATTAGTTGGTAAAAAATTTATATTTTGCGGGTCCCAATCGATTAATATGCGGGGCCTCAAAGTACTTATTACTGTAAAACAAAACATAATATAGTAATTAGTAGAACCTATAGGGACAAAATTGGAAAGCAAAAGTGGACATGGAATCTTTTTTTCGATTCTTATACGGTCCACTTTTGCTTCCCAGATTTGCCCATATAGGTTCAACTAATTACTATATTATGTTTTGTTTTACAGTAATAAGTACTTTGAGGCCCCGCATATTAATCGATTGGGACCCGCAAAATATAAATTTCTTACCAACTAATAGCGTTGGAGTTCTCTGTAAATTGCAAAATGATCCTTTTATTTTTTAGTTCTTTTAATTTGGCCTCTAAAGTTTCACGTTTCGCACTTACGGGCCAGCTGTGAATTGTCGAATGGTCTTTTTTAATTTTATTTCTTTCAAATTTACCCCAAAAGTTTTATGTTATTTATTTATGGGCCCTACTGTTAATTGGTAAACAGTCCTCTTATTTTTAAATTCTTTCAATTTTGTCCCAAAGGTTTTATGTTATTTATTTATGGGCCCTACTGTAAAACTAATTACTATATTATGTTTTGTTTTACAGTAATAAGTACTTTGAGGCCCCGCATATTAATCGATCGGGACCCGCAAAATATAAATTTCTTACCAACTAATAGCGTTGGGGTCCTCTGTAAATTGCAAAATGGTCCTTTTATTTTTTAGTTCTTTTAATCTGGCCTCTAAAGTTTCACGTTTTGCACTTACGGGCCAGCTGTGAATTGTCGAATGGTCCTTTTAAATTTTATTTCTTTCAAATTTACCCCAAAAGTTTTATGTTATTTATTTATGGGCCCTACTGTTAATTGTTAAACGGTCCTCTTATTTTTAAATTCTTTCAATTTTGTCCCAAAGGTTTTATGTTATTTATTTATTTATGGGCCCTATTATAAATTGTTAAACGATCCTTTTATTTTTAAATTCTTTCAGTTTTGCCCTAAAAGTTTTGCAACTATAATCTTTTTGGTTTTGCAACAGTAAATAACTTATGTGTCCGCGTGTATTAGACAATTAGGATCCGCTTAATATAAAACTAATTAGGGTGTCCGTTGTAAATTTTGGGATAGTCCTTTTAATATTTAATTCTTTCAGTTTTACTTCGTAAGTTTTACGTTACGCACTTATGGGGCCCGCTTGTTAAACGCTGACACATATATGCCTTGATAAGACACATTGAAGATCTCGATTTAGGGCATACTGAGCTACGACTAGTGTTCCTGCGAGATCAAAGAAGACATAATGAAGGTCGTACGGTACGACATGAAGCTCAGAGACCAAAGTGATGATTTACTTCTCGACCGAAACGAATGGAGGCAGGGGATTCATGGACATGACTCGACGTGATACTTTCATGATTAATATAGCCTACCGCGATTTATTGGGGTTGCAAGCTTGGTTCATGATAAGATTAATCGGTACCATACTTATACATTATAAAACCGATACTCAAATTGGTTATCATTCAAATTAGACTAACACTTTTAAAAATGACAATTAAATCTCCGAATACAATAAAATGCACCCTCGATTATCTATCTATCTACTATATAATAAGAATGGAAACAAATTTGGTCGTCCATTTTTCGTTGTTCTAAAGTTCGACTAATTACTACATGTTTGGTTTGCAATAATAAATAAGTTGTAGGCCTATGCGTATTAAGTGATTGAGACCCGCATATCATATCTTATCTTATACTATATAGTAATAATGGAATTTTTTTTATCGTCCATGTTTCGTTGTTCCAATTTTGCCATTCTAAGTTCAATTAATTACTACATTATGCTTTGTTTTGCGATAATAAATAATTGTGGGTCCGCGGGTATTAATTGATTGGGACCCGTATAATATAAAATTGATTCACATTTAATAGCGTGGGGGTCTGTGGTAAATTGTAGAACAATCTTTTTAGTTTTTAATTCTTATGATCTTGTATCAAAAGTTTTACATTGCGCACCCGCTATAAACTGTCGGGTGGTCCTTTTAGTTTTTGAATTCTATCAAATTTGCACCAAAAATTTTATGTTACTTAATTATGGGCCTCAGTGTAAATTGTTTTACGGTCCTTTTGTTTTAAAATTCTTTCAGTTTTGCCCCAAAATTTTAGCCATATTTTTTTTAAAAAGTAATAAATAACTTGTGTGCCCGTGCGTATTAAACAGTTGGGCTTAGCTTAATATAAAATTGATTAACACTTAATAATGTGGTGGTCCATTGTAAAATTTGGAACATTACTTTTAATTTCTAATTCTTTCAGTTTTCCTTCAAATGTTTTACGTTATGCATTTATGAGGCCACATTGTTGACCGCAGACCCATAGATGCTCCGGTAAAATGCGTTAAATATCTCGACTTAGGGCGTACAACTATAGCTCGTAGGAGACGAAGAAGAAATGGATGGCGGCATGAAGCTCATAGAGGTAAGTGAATATTTACTTCTCTGCCGAAACAAATGGAGGCAAAGGATTTATGCGCACCACTCGACTTTATTTTTTCGTGGTTAATATACCGTACACCAATTTATTAAGATTGCAGTCTTGGTTCATGATAAAATTAACCGATACTATATTTATACATTGTAAAAGTAAATTCCAAAGTTATATTAAATTTTGTTTAATATATACTCAAATTAGCTATCGTTAAAATTAAAACACTTTAAAAAAATGATATTTAAAGTGTCAAATACAATAAAATGCGCCCGTGCGGAGCACGGGCCAAGTAACCTAGTAATATAATATAGAGTGAATTTTGTTGTCATGATTAATTGCAGAACAATCCTTGTAGTTTTTAACTCTTTTATTGTTGGAGCTAAAGTTTCCTATTATTTATTTTTGGGCCCCATATTACATTGCAAAACAGCCTTTCGAATTTGAGGTTTTCTTATTTTTGTCCCCGAAAGTTTCTGTTGTTTGACTTGTAAATTGCAGAAAACTCCTTGTGTCTTTCGCCTCTTTCACTTTCGCCCTTACAATTTTCTACGATTTGCTTTTAAGTCCCATAATTAATTGAAATACGGCCTTTCAAATTTTAAATTAGTGTCCCATTGTAAATTGCGGAAAGATTCTTTTAGTTTAAAATTCTTTTATTTTCATCCCGTTTATGTTGTTCAACTTATTGGCATATCTATATATACTATATAATAAAGGGCAAGGATTTTAGTCGTGTTGTGGTGGCGGTGGCGGTGGTGCGCGTCGCCGTAGGAGTGGGATGTGGTTGTGGTGGTGCGTGTCGTCGAGGGAGGGGGCGGGTTGTGGTGGCGGTGATGCGCGTCTTCGGTGGAGTGGAATGTGGTGGTGATGGTGCACGTCGCCGGAGAGGCAGGATGTAGTGGTGGTTGTGCACATCGATGGGGGTGTGGGATGTGGTGGTGGTATTGCGTGTGCAGTAGAGTAGGTAATGCGTCGAGGGAGTCGACGAGAAACTCGGTGGTGGAGGTGGAGGGGGCGGCGAAATTCGCGGTGGTGAGAGAAGTGGATTTGGGACGACATTTTTTGAGTTCCGATATTACCCCTACTTTAACTTTAATTGTCATGTTTTGCTCTTTCTTTTTACTCTTTGCCGCTTTTACTGACTATGATGATATGTTTATACATCAGAGAATTGCAGGTTTAAACTACACACGAAATTGCAAAAATATCTTAAAAGTTGTCAAACAAGTTTAATAACTTAACTAAGACCACCAAGATGAACCATTTCCTTGATAAGGCAAAATTTATTCGATTATTATGTTAAAGTCCAAATATAAAATGTTTACACCATGATATTAATACGACACGTGCGTAGCATGTGCCATTTTTCCTAGTTATTTAATATGCATGCTACACTGAAAAAATTACACCTATGTTACTTCTAATTAGGAAAAATCACAATGTTATTTTATTAGAAAAAAAACCTTTGTATTATTATTTAATTTCGTACTACAACCAAATTATTTTTAAGTTTAACTTGATAGAAAATGACGTGGTTCCAGCAAGAAAAAAATGTTAAGCCCCTGTTTGGCGTTCATTTCACAAAGATCTGAGAATTTTTAGAAACCAAAAAAAATGTTTGGTTTATGACTTCTGAAACAGCCCAACAAGCATTAAAATTGGCCCAATTGATGTCTCTAAAATTTGAATTAAATTAAATAACAAATATGCTAGAAAATAGCTTCTCCTTTATGTTCTAACTTTTCTTTTATGGTGTCAGCTGATACTTGATGGTAATGGTCTCATATGATTGTTTTTCTTCGTTTATCTTTCTTTTGCTTTTTGCAACTATTTGTAATTACATGTGCAGATGGATTCTGGATACGAAATTCTAGAGAAATAAAAACAAGTTAGAGAGTTAACTAACAATTTTTTTTTATTCAACGCCAACATGGTGGAATTAATATATTTGATTATGTACCTTGAGTAGGATTTTCTTCTTTAATAACTTCTTATATTCAATACTAGAATCTATGATTGACGGTATATATGATCTTTTATATTGTTTTTCATTCAGATATCTTCTTCTTAATTTTATCTTTTTAGTTTGAGCATTAAATAACGGTTCATATTCTTTTTGACTTTAGAATTTGATCTTATCATGAGTTTGTTTCATTACTTGAACTATATATTGCAATATTTAGTCCTATCACCTTTATTATTTAACCATAACATATTTTATTCATGACACACACAATTTCATAATCTTACTGTAAGTAAGTTTTGAATTGTATAATCTTCATTGATAGATAAGTTGTTTCCATTAATTATGCGTTTCCTGCAATTATTTATATTATTATAGAAATATATGATCGTATTTTTTTTTTTTACTTTTTAGTTTGTTAATTGTAGTTATTATTACAATTCTAGCTAAAGGAAATTGTGACCACATAAAAATTCTTTAATCTCAGCATATCTTTATCTTTAATATCTTCGTTGCATCACTCCTTTCAAATTCATTATTTCAATTTGTTTTGGGATTGTGCGACATCTGTATTATGTATCAATATAAATTGTTTTAAGCATGCTCAAATTTTTATACAAGCAAACTTAAAAAAAAAAAAAAATCTTATACGAGCAATCAATAATTTGAATTTTCGTAACTAGTCATGCATGAATTAACAAGATCATAATTTTACAATCTATACAAATGTTTACGTAGTTATTCATCACAAAGGCCTAGAAGAGAAAAGGATCATGACTATGAACATAACATTGTTAAATTAAAAAATAATAATTTCTAATTATGCCATACACATACGAAAAAAGATAGTTAAGTTAGCGCATGAATTTCTTACAAGAAGATTTCATTGCCATTAAACAATTTTAACAGCAAGAAAATATTTACACCTTATTTGCTTATGTAAACTTTTAGTTTTGTTGACGGTTTGAAATCACATATATCAAAATCGTATTGTACATTATAATTCTTTAGATTAAGAGAACGTTGCACGCGGTCTTTGCGTGCACCCGGTTGCTAGTATATAATATATAATTTTTTTGTGACACCATCGGACCAAAAAAATAGTTTAAAAAAGGTTAATATTGTAATACCAAACCCCATGATATATCCACTCCCTTTTTTTCGCCCACTTCATGCAGTTATTTTTGAAAATCTTCAATTATCTAGCGTAAGTTATTCTATTTTCTTTATTCTAAAACAATTTGAATTTGAATTTTAACTACCCACAAATCATCCATATATCCACACGATGAGGCATTTCAATTGTTTCGTTTTTCTTTTCCTTTTTCTTATCATTCAGTTTGAATATTTCTTCTTTTCCTGAAATTTTTTCATTCTTATATTTTCAGTTTGATTTCGTATATTCTCAGTTTGATTTTCTTTTTTCGATTAATTGTTGTTTTTTTCTCCCACTTCATGCAGTTATTTTTGAAAATCTTCAATTATCTAGCGTAAGTTACTCTATTTTCTTTATTCCAAAACAATTTGATTTTGAATTTTAACTACCCACAAATCATCCATATATCCGCACGATGAGGCATTTCAATTGTTTCATTTTTCTTTTCTTTTTTCTTATCGTTCAGTTTGAATATTTCTTCTTTTCCTGAAATCTTTTCATTCTTATATTCTCAGTTTGATTTCGTATATTCTCAGTTTGATTTTCTTTTTTCAATTTACGCACTACTTAAATTATGCAGAACACTTAATTTTATCTCTTCAATTTGTTCTGATTACACATTGATCATTTTTTGACTTCTCTATTTCTTACTTATTAATTTTTTGTTGCAGTGGGAGAGACGAAATCCGTTCAACTTTGAAGGAGGTGATTGGATATTTATTTCTAATCTGATTTTTGACTCATTATTTTCTTCCATTGTTTTGCAGTTATTTTTCTTCAATTAAGGTTTTTTAAATTATTTTGATACGGTATAATTTTGATGGTTTTGATCGTTATTACATGCTCTCGAATCTTAATTGAGTAATATTGGTTTTACTGTTCTAATAGAAACCACTTTAAGATCTTTAACATTTTTTTTAACAAATTGATTTAAGGTTCGCTTGATTTTGTATTTGATTTAAGAAGTTTTTTATTAATCACATTAAACATCTTTAATATTTTGGTTTTATCAGTTGACGTTGACTTGATTTACTCTTTGCGATATTGAGTAGTTGTTTTATTGGTTTTCAAACTTTTGCAAGTTAAGCTATTTTTTAGATCCTTTGATCTATTTGAATTCCAAAATCTATTTTTTTTTTTCATTTTTTCCTTTGAATCCTTATCTAACTCCAATATTTTAGCACTTTTTACTAAACTTTTTAAACATGTGTGTGTGGGTTAGTTATATACATTGAGATTTTTAAGGATTAACCTAAATGTAGAATATCAAGATGATTTTAATTTATTCTTTATTCTTTACTCTTCATTCTCAATGTATTTTACTGCTTCTTCTATTTTGATACGGATTTACGGATTTTATTCAGATTTATGATATTAAGTTGTTGGTCAATGTCTTTAAGCTTGGCATTTTGTTATGGATTTGATCAAGATTTTTGATATTATTTTTTAAATAACTTTTAAGATATTTAACATTAATAAATTATTATTTATTTTTTTAAGAAATTTATTAACATAGCCTTAATGTTAGCATCCATAAGCCTACTTTTATAACATGTGGCAGTTGGGACCACAACACATTTCAGCTTTAGCAAAAGGAGATAACATAATATACCAAAATACCCTTCTTTTTTCCTTTTTATTTCAAGAGTCCTTATAGAAATTTTAAAATTAACTCCATGGATTAAAGTTTCGGTTTCGGAGTAGGTTTCGGTGAGCTAAAAATTAGAAACGTTTCGTAATATTTTGAGAACTTTTTGGCATGTTTCGAAGAATTCGTAAAAATTGTGGTTATAGTTAACATGGAAACTACATGTATTTTTCGTTCGATAGTGTAAAAAACGGTAACATTTCGATCGGTATTTTTCGTGAAAACGCACGAAAATTTTGATCCACCACACCACCTTCATTTTAATTATCTAAAAAAAAAACAAAACAAAAAGAAAATTCCAATCAACTTTAAATCCTTGTCTAGGGACTTTTCTCATTTAATTCATTGTTCTCGTAAAGACTACAAATAGTATTATACAAAAATATACTTTCTATTTTTTTCTTTCACAATTTGTATATCAAAAAAATATTACGCATTAAGCTTCAAAAAACAATTATTGTTTGCACGTCATTCTGATCTTCAAGAATAAATACTTTAAATGATAAATTATATTAGATGGTCATATATATAGTCACGTTTCAAATATAGCCAACAAGCTTAAAGGTGGAAGATGAAGTGTTTAAGTTGATTTAATATATAATTTAACTATAATCCAGAAATTCAATTAAGGCTTGTTATATATCCAAGGGAACCTACTATACACTATAAAATGTTCTAGAAGAAATAATAGAATTGCCAAGCCCACGTGCAATACTTGATGTCAAATTGCTTATTTCACATATATAATAAATCTAATGATCAGTGCACGCAACAATTATTTTTAACTAATAATCTAATTAACTTGTTTGTGGTTCATATAATACTTGTTATTATCTTTACGATCATGTTCCAAAATAAAATATAAGGTTCTAGCTTATTATATTATATGCCTGATATAATGAGATATAACATTTCGAATGACCGTCAATTACTGTAGAAGTAAGTAAGGTGGTGTTTTTTTTTTTATTATTATTAAAATGAAGGTGGTGTGGTGTTTTCTTGGAGTTAATTTTAAAATTTCTATAAGAAGGATTCTTGAAATAAAAAGTAAGGAAGAATGGTACTTTGGTATATTATGTTATTTACTTTTGCTAAGCTGAAATGTTTGTGGTCCCAACTGCCACATGTCATAAAAGTAGGCTTATAGATGCTAAAATTAAGGTTAGGTAAGATGTTCTCCACAAAAAAGCAACAACTTTATATCACCATCACACATCAGCTTTATATCACCACCACACATCGAGAAAAGTGAAAATCTACAATTGTCACTAATATTTTTAAGAGAAATAGTCATTAACATAATTTAAGATGTTAATTTCATCTAAATCTTAACATTTCTTTTCTTGCATGAAAACTTGAGTTTATTGTGTTGCACAGGTTCGGATACGGGGTTCGGTACGGTGCGGATACGCCGATACAACATTTTTTAAAAATAGCCGATTCTGATACAACAAGGATACGTCAATATATTTTTTTTTTAATATTTATTATATATATTTTTTATTTCTAACAAACAATGGAATTTAAAACTTAAACAAGAAAATTGAAAATACACAAAAAAGATTTCACGTTAAAAAAGGTCATGCATCAAGACTAAAAGAAAATATACAAACGTGAATTATGACTAACAACTTAAACAACAAGTCAACAACCTTGTTGTAATATTACAAAATCAAGATGTTCGATACTCGACGATTAATGACTACATAAAGTTTGTAAGAAAAAGCCATAATAGTTCGGATACGCCTAAAAAAACGTAACAGAACGTATCAAGATTTTTTATTTTTTAAAATTAAATGATATGCCACGGCAAGCGCATGTGCCTACAATCCAAAAATTAAGGTCATAAATCATACTGAATTTTTCCAAAAGGGTCCACGAATACACAGATCCGGTAACGTATGTTGTTTACTAGTTGGACTCTTGTTTCTTTCTTGAACGAACTTAATCTCGTTCTTGAATAATAGCTTCCTTCTCTAATTCATACTATGATACGAAAAAATCCTAGTTGCACTCGAAGCCCAAATATTTCGGTCTTTTTATGCGTGACCGCGTTGAGCGTTTGAATCTGCATGTAATGCTCTTTATTATGACCCCTGATCGTAATCAAATATGGCTAAAACCGTGAAAATCGGCAATAAGGGAATAAAGGCAAAACTTAAAGAAAGTAGTTAAAACATATTGTCTGAAAATATTTTGGTATCAATGCTGTCGTGATGTTGGCCCAACATCGATTTAACATTGTTTCCAGTACACTTTGCATTGTATTTAATGTCGATATATTATGTATTATGGGTATATGGAAGAAAATACGGCTGCTGTAAATAATCGGGTGTTTCTAGATTATCTGACAATTCGTATAATGCTTATGTGATGATAGTCATTTAGAAAGTTTCCCTAACAAGGTGACATACACTTTTTACTGTGCTTTAAAGGTGATGATATATATGTATCTTTTTAAATGTTCTCTTGTACCAAATACTTTACTGATGTTTTCGGATAAAATTGATACCTAATTGGAAAGAATTATACTATGTTTCATACTCAACTATAATCAGATAAGCAAGCCAACGGATTTCCAGGAAATAAATTATGGATCATTAAGATCTCAAAATATCATATAATAATAACATATAGTCTAACTATGTAATCATTTAAATTTTTAGGGTTTTTTTCAAAAATGGTCCTTTATTGTGGCCTCATTACAAAAATAGTCCTTTATCGCGCCACTGTCTAGATTTAGTCCTTTATCGTGGTTTTTCGTCCAATTTTGGTCCTCCGGCCAAATTTTCCGGCGAATTTTGGGGATTTTGACCAATTTGGGCGATTTTGACCAGAAATTTGGGGATTTTGACTAATTTGGGCGATTTTGACTAATTTGAGCAAAAAAATAGAAAACAATATATAAATTTATAATATAAAATATATATTGTTTTTATAATTGAAATCCAAAAAAAAAATAAAAAAAATTGTAATTTAAAATATATAGTTTTTATGGTTGAAATCCAAAAAAAAAAAAACAAATAATTTAAAATATATAGTTTTTATTATTGAAATCACAAAAAAAAATTAAAAAACACAAAAAAATTGTAATTTAAAATATATAGTTTTTATAATTGAAATCCAAAACAAAAAACGTAAAAAACAAAAACAAATTTGTAATTTAAAATATATAGTTTTTATTTTAAAATCCCAAAACAAAATAAAAAAACACAAAAAAGTTGTGATTTAAAATATATAGTTCTTACAATTGAAATCCCAAAAAACATTAAAAAAATTGTTTTTAAATATATTATTCTTACAATTGAAATCCCAAAAAAAAAAATTAAAAACAAATTTGTTTTAAAATATATAGTTCCCGTGATTTAAAATATATTGCTTTTATTATTGAAATCCCAAAAGCAAATAAACAAACACAAAAAATTTGTAATTTAAAATATATTGTTTTTATTATTGAAATCCCAGAAAAAAATAAAAAAACACACAAAATTTGTAATTTAAAATATATAGTTTTTATAATTTAAATTAAAAAAACACGTAAAAATTAAAAACAAATTGATGTTTGAAAATATACTGTTTTTATTATTGAAATCCCAGAAAAAATAAAAAAAAAAACACAAAAAATTTGTAATTTAAAATATATAGTATTTATAATTGAAATCCATGAAAAATGTAAAAAATAAAAACAAATTTGTAATTTAAAATATATAGTTTTTATTATTGAAATCCCAAAACAAAAATTAATTTTTTTTGGATTTCAATAATAAAAGTAATTTATTTCAAATTACAAATTTTTCGTGTTTTTATTTTTTTTTTGGGATTTCAATAATAAAAACAATATATTTTAAATTACAATTTTTTTGTGTTTGTTTATTTGTTTTTGGGATTTCAATAATAAAAGCAATATATTTTAAATCACGAGAACTATATATTTTGAAACAATTTTTTTTTTTAATTTTTTTTTTTGGGATTTCAATTGTAAGAACAATATATTTTAAAACAATTTTTTTAATGTTTTTTTGGGATTTCAATTGTAAGAACTATATATTTTAAATCACAACTTTTTTGTGTTTTTTTATTTTGTTTTGGGATTTTAATAATAAAAACTATATATTTTAAATTACAAATTTGTTTTTGTTTTTTACGTTTTTTTTGGATTTCAATTATAAAAACTATATATTTTAAATTATATTTTTTTTGTTTTTTTTTTGGATTTCAACCATAAAAACTATATATTTTAAATTACAATTTTTTTATTTTTTTTTGGATTTCAATTATAAAAACAATATATATTTTAAATTATAAATTTATATATATTGTTTTCTATTTTTTTGCTCAAATTAGTCAAAATCGCCCAAATTAGTCAAAATCCCCAAATTTTTGGTCAAAATCGCTCAAATTGGTCAAAATCCCCAAAATTCGCCGGAAAATTTGGCCGGAGGACCAAAATTGGACGAAAAACCACGATAAATGACTAAATCTAGACAGTGGCGCGATAAAGGACTATTTTTGTAATGAGGCCACAATAAAGGACCATTTTTGAAAAAAACCCAAATTTTTAAGCCTGCATTCACACCGAAAATCCAAAACTTTTAAGTAGGTAATATGCATTTAACATGGTATTCAAAATTAATTTAATTGCATTGAGTATATCCGTATCTAATTTGAATAGCCTACCGCTTCTTAAATTCCATGGCACACCAACCTTTTTTTTTAAATTTAATTACTTGAGTTATATAATTATTAAGAGTAATATCTACGCTACATTGCTTTCACTAACCTGTGACCCCACGATATATCACATATCTCCCCATTTCTATTATTTCTATTATTTCTCTCTCTCTCTCTCTCTCTCTCTCTCTCTCTCTCTCTATATATATATATATATATATATATATATATATATATATATATATATATATATATATATATATATATATATATATATATATGTTTGTGTGTGTGTGTGTGCGCGCGCGCTTATTAAACCAAACTTAACAAAATTATTTACTTTCCATTATCAGTTATCTTTTCGTATAAATCACATAAAATCTTCTCATCTGCAAAAATTTCTTAAATCATACATAATCTTTTATTCTTATTTAAAGGATCACGAAAAAAATTAAATTGTAATGCTAAAATTACTTTTTAATATGATGCTATGCTATAGCTTAAGTTATTCATATTAGAGAATTTGTAAACAAAATTATGTAGACAATTGGTACCTTTTTTCCCACAATAATGTAAACTTTTTCTAAGATTAGGCATTAAATGCGGAAAAGAACTTACCATCTCTCTAAATATAATAAAACAAAAATAGTAACAAATTTGGAGATATTATTACATGGAAAAAAAAAAGTTAGACGTTGCTATATAATATGACAACAAACTTGGAGATAATTTTTTTTTTTTTACCATTTCTTGAGTCTTTAGAAACTAAATTCAAAATACAAAAGTATTATTGGGTTAATATAAAGATTTTCAATTATTGAACTACTTTTACAATTAGTTAGATCATTATGTTCATCACAAATTCTCTCTCTTGTTAGTTACACTTTTCTTGGTCCTCAATAAAGATTTTGCAATGTTGATTTCTTCTTTTCTCTCTTAATCTGATTCAAACTCACAAGTTATCATGTTATCAATTTACCGGTTAAGTTTTCGATCATAATCTCTTCCGCAACCTCTCTTCGATCGCCGATCGCCAACACTGCTGGTTGTCTTTTCCGATCACTCTTTTCTGCAACTTTTCACTACTCTGCAACGGTGCACCATTGATTGAGATACAATGACAGAACCCAGCACCTCTTTTTCCTCTATCACTACCCTTCCAGTCAAGAATCCAAGTGAGGATTCATCATCTGTCTATTTTTAGGTAGTTACTCATGACTATACTGGTCAATCTATTGTGAGTGACAAATTTAATGGATTTAATTACATTGCTTGGAGCAAAAGTATTATTATGGCTTTGAGTATAAAAAATAAACTGTCTTTTATTGATGGTTCTCTGTTGCAACCTAATTGACGTAATGCTTCTTTACTTGTTTGTTGGATTAGAGCAAATACACTTGTTATGTCTTGGTTGTTCAACTCTACTGAGAAGCCTGTGCGCCAAAGCTTGATGTACTTTGATAATCTGCGTGAATTGTGGCTTGAGCTCAATAATAGATATGATAGGACTGATGGTTCAAGGGTTTCAGTTACAAAAATCCCTTTCCACCATCACACATGGCTCACTCTATATTACTGAATACTATAATATGTTTAGATCCATTTGGGATGAATTTGTGAGCCAGAGGTCAATTGCCATGTGCACCTGAGGTCTTTGCACTTGTAATGTCAATAGGACAATGGTGGATATGCAGCAATATGATTTAGTACTCAAATTCTTGGTTGGCTTGAATGATACTTTTTCTGCTATTAGAAGTCATATTCTTCTGGTTACTCCTATGCCTGGTGTCTGTAAAGTGGTCTCTCTCCTGTTGCAATAAGAGCAACAGAGAGATTTGTACACTAACAACACAGTAGTAGACTCCATAGCTATGTTTACTAGTCAGAAGAGTAGTCAAGATTCTCAGGTTTATCAACAACATGGCATTCAAAGAAGCTTTAACCATAATGCAACTTCTAAAAGTTTCAAGCCTCCACTATCTAAAGAGGAAAAGAAGAAGCTGCACTGTACACAATGTGGCTTTAATGGACATACAGTAGATACATGCTTTCAGTTGCATGGTTATCCTTCTGATTGGGAAGGTCCTAAAGGTAAAAGAAAGCTGCAAAGCAACTCTGTAAATGTTGCTCAATCTTCATCTGACGAACCTTCCTCTAGAAACAAAGCTCCAACTTCACCTGATCTTGCTCTCTTTGAGAAATTCATGGCATTCAAATTAGCTAGTGAACAAGCTCACACCTCCTCAGCTGGCTTGGATACTACTCAACACTATGCTGCCTCAACAGCTACTAGTATTTCTGTTCCCCTTGCTCTTTCTTCTCAGTCTATTGTTTCCACTCCTCACTCTGATAAGTGGATATTAGATACATGGGCAACAGACCATATGATATGTCAAAAACACTGGTTTATTAACTCTCCCACTCCTGTCAATATCACCATTTACTTGCCTAATAACAGCTTAACTTATGCCACCTTAATAGGTTCTCTTAACTTGTTTTCTGGGCTTACTCTTCATAATGTGTTGTATGTTCCCTCATTTACATATAATTTGCTGTCTATATCTAGACTTAGTTCTCATAATTAGTTATGTTTATGGCTTCTTCATGTCTCTTACAGGACTACATAAATAAGAGAATGATTGGTTTTGCTAAGTTGCAAAACAACTTATATGTTCTTGAAATAAATCACTCCACTACTCATAATGTTCTATGTAACTCTGCCTCTTCTAATAATGTATGGCACTTGAGACCTGGTCATGCTCCATTAGATAAGCTGAAGGATATCACTCCTCTCTATATCACTGGATCAACTAAAGACCACCACTGTGAAGTCTGTCATCTAGCCAAGCAGAAAAGACTGCCTTTTAGTTCTAGAGTCACTTGTACTTCTTTTGCTTTTGAATTAATACATTGTGATGTATGTGGACCATATTTTGTCCCTACTAAAGAAGGTTTTAGATACTTCCTTACTATTGTTGATGAATTTACTCGATTTACTTGATTATATCTTCTTAAATAAAAGTCAGAAGTTAAAGATCATTTGTTCAATTTCTATCAAATTGTGTTGAATCAGTTTCATGTTTCCATTAAAACTGTTAGAACTGATAATAGAACATACTTTCTTATGAAATGTTTCTATGATAAATATGGAATAACACATCAAACCAGCTATGTTGAAACACCACAACATAATGGTTTAGTTGAAAGAAAGCACCAACATCTCTTGCAAGTTGCCAGAGCTTTAACGTTCCAATCTAATGTTCTCTTAAGTTTTTGGCACTTTTGTGTTTCTGCTGCAACATATATCATAAATAGACTGCCCTCTAAAACTTTGAATAATAAATCACCTTATGAATTTTTATATAACAAACTTTATGATTATGATTTGTTAAAAAGTTTTGGTTGTCTATGTTATGCCTATACTATCAGTGCCACAGAACTAAGTTTCATCCAAGGGTTGTGCAATGTATTTTTGTTGGTTATCCCAGAGGAACTAAGGGTTACTTACTCTATGATTTGCTACAGAAAAAAAACCATTATCTCTAGAAATGTAGTCTTTCGTGAACAAATATTTCCATTCAAGAATATAATTATAATTCCGTTGACACTCCTGTTATGAACACAAAAATCTCACTATGTACTGATCCATTTATTAGAAATGCTATACCAGTACAAACTGCTCCAAGGAACCTTGTTCAGGAAGATCTATCTATTCATGTTGAACCTGCACTTCCTGCTGATAGCTTCAACAACAATCAAATACCACAAACTCTTGAACATGATCAACACATAGAAGTCGACAGCTCATTCACTCAGTCTTTGACACCAAGATCAATATCTCATAACTCAACAGAAGTGCAACATTCTCATGTTGCACCAGGTATATCTGAACCTCATGAAACACATGCTGAGTTACATGTTACTAGAAAATCTTCTAGAACAATTCACACTCCAGCATATTTGAATGTCTATGATTATCACCTACCACAATCTTTACATAAAGCTAATTGCATCTCATCTTCAACTCATGTAAAATATCCCATATCTCAGTTCCTGTCTACATCTAATCTATCTACAACACATAAAGCTTTCACTGCTTCACTTACTATGGCTCAAGAGCCAACATCATTCACTCAAGCTAGTAAATCATCTGAATGGATAGATGCAATGAACAATGAGATAGAGGCATTGGTTAAGACAAGAACATGGATACTAACTAAACTACCCCCTAGTCAGAATTTGATTGGCTGCAGGTGGGTTTACAAAATCAAGCACAAAGCAGATGGAACAATAAAAAGATATAAAGCAAGGCTTGTAGCAAAGGGCTACACACAGGAGGAAGGATTGGGCTACTTTGACAATTTTTCTTCAGTAGCTAAGCTTACTACAGTTAGAGATTTGATAGTTATAGCTGCAGCAAAGAATTGGTTTCTCACACAGTTAGATGTGAATAATGCATTCCTCCATGGAGAATTAGATGAAGAAATATACATGAAGCCACCTCCAGGATACCTCAATCAAAAAGACAACATGGTTTGCCTTCTAAAGAAGAGTCTTTATGGCTTGAAATAAGCCTCAAGACAGTGGTATCAAAAGTTAACTTCATGTTTAGTATCTTATGGTTTTGTTCAATCTGTGTTTGATTCATCACTTTTCACTAGACATTACAACGACACTTTTATTGCTCTATGCATTTATGTTGATGATATCATCTTGACAGGGAATAATATGGATGAAATCAATAAGATAAAGAAACATCTAGATGACATGCTCACTATCAAAGATCTGGGATCGCTAAAATATATCATAGGGATTGAAATAGCTAGATCACAATATGGTATTTCAATATGCTAGAGAAAATACTGTCTAGACATCCTCACAGAAGCTGGATATCTAGGCTGCAAGCCCATCAATACCCCCATGGATTACAAGCTCAAATTACTTAGTAATGATTCTAATGAATTATCTGATCCTTATGTATACCGCATGCTTGTTGGAAGATTGCTCTACCTAACAAAAACAAGGCCAGGTATCAGTTACAGTATCCAGTGTCTAACACAACACATGTCTAAGCCAACAACAAATCATCTAGCAGCTGCACATAGGGTATTGAGATACCTGAAAGCTACAGTAGGCAATGGGATATTTCTTTCAGCAAGTTTACATCTTCAAATCAAAGGATTCACAGATAGTGATTGGGTAGGTTGTGAAGAAAGTAGGAGGAGCATATCAGGCTATGCGATCTTTCTTGGCAACTCTACTGTCTCATGGAAGTCCAAGAAACAACCAATAGTTAGTAGATCTTCCACTAAGGCAGAGTACATGGCCCTAGCAACAACTACATGTGAAGTAATTTGGTTACAACAATTGCTCAAGGATCTGTCAGTTCAAACTCCAAAAGTTTCTCTAATATGCACTGGCAACAAGAGTGTTGCAGCCATAGCATTGAATCATGTCCATCATGAAAGGATACAACACATTCAAATAGATTGTTTCTTTGTAAGAGAAAGAGTTCAACAAAAGGAAATCAAAGTGGTTTACATCTCCAATACTTCTCAACTTGCTGACATCTTGACAAAGCCATTGGCTCCACAACCTTTCAAGGATCTTACCTCCAAGATAGGCCTTCTAAACATCCATGTTGAGTTTCCGGGGGGGGGGGGGGGGGGGGGGGGGGTGTTAAATCATCAAAATATAAATTTTGTAATACTTTCTATTTTTGGAAATTATTTGAAATTCTGGTAATTCTGTTAGTAACAGAATTCCATTTATAGTAAGTTAGCAGACAGTTTAGTTAGAGTAGGATTTCACTTAGTGCAACTAATCCGATTCACACGAGGATTAGTCGAGCCTCTAAACACACACACACACACACACAGAGATATATATATGTATATACTCACCACCACACACCTCACAGTTAGTTAGATCATTATGTTCATCACAAATTCTCTCTATTGTTAGTTACACTTTTCTTGTTCTTCAATAAAGATTTTGCAATGTTGATTTCTTCTTTTCTCTCTCAATCTGATTTGAACTCACTAGTTATAAAACTCGGTATGAAATTCCAAACTATTACACAGGTGTTGTGTACTAGTATTGGTGTAACACCTAAAGATTGATGTGCTATTTTAACACCTATTGAGAGCGGACTATGATACAACAGAATATAAAAGAACACAATAGGTAAACTTTTAAATATTATGTAAATTTAAGGACAAATTATTTTTTCTGTCCTGTAACTTTGCTTATAATTCTTAAATGCCTAATTTGGTTCGGGCTGACTAAAAATGCCCTGTAACTTCTATTTTTTCTACTAAAAATGCTCAAATTCTCTTATTCGGGCTGAAATATTGACATGGTTGCCCAGTCAATAAAACGTTGGGCATAGTCAACAAATCGGCCCGCTAAATCGTCTTTTTAAGCCAAAAACTGTTTTTTATACAAACCTTGTAATTTTAAAAATTATACTTGCACCCCATAATAAATTGCACTTTGCACCCCAATATATATATATACACAGTTTTTTTATATCTTGAAAACTATTTGTAAAACATAATAAATACTTTAACAATTAATAAAAAATATAAAAATTAAAATCAAATATCATGTTCACACGCAACCCCCCCCCTAAACTCACGGCCACCACCACCCAAACCCGCCGCCATCACCACCACCACCTAAAATTTTCCCCAAATCAAAATTTCTCCGACTCTCTCTCCTTCACCGCCGGAATTTGGAACCTCGCCTCACCGACCCCCTCAAAAATCTCATGACTTGATGATTGATTATTACTCGAGTTCCAGCAAACACCCTCTCACGTCGAATCTTTGAAGTTCTCCGACGACTCTAATGCGGTGTCTTAGGATACATGGATAGCTTCAATTCGTCGGAGCTAGCTTTTCCCTTCCTCGTTGATTTGGTACTACACTTCGTTAAATTATGATTCATTGTGCCGTTATTGTGCACCAATAACAGAGAAGATCGCTCACCGCAGTTTTTAGTCTTTGATTTGGGGAAAGTTTTGGGTGGTGGGGTGATGGTGGCGGGTTTGGGTGATGGTGATGGATTTAGAGGTTTGGTGGTGATGGTGAATTTGGTGGTGGGTTGGTGGTGGTGGTGGCGGTCGTGAGTTTAAGGTGGTGGTGGGGGGTGGGGTGGTGAAGATGAGAGAAGTATTTTTTTTTATGAATGTATTTTTTAAAATTTTATAAATTGTTAAAGTATTTATTATATTTTACAAATAGTTTTCAAGCTATAAAAATAATAGTATATATATATATATTTTGGTGCAAGGTGCAATTTATTATGGAACGCAAGTACAACTTTTAAAATTACAAGAATTTGTGTAAAAAATATTTTTGTGCTGAAAAAATATGACTCGGCGGGGAGATTTATTGACTAGGCCCAACGTTTTATTGACTGGGCATCCACGTCAATATTTTAGCCCTAATAAGAGAATTTGGGCATTTTTAGTAGAAAAAATGAAAGTTACGAGATATTTTTAGTCTGCCTGAACCAAATTGGCAATTAAGAATTTTAGGCAAAATTACAGGGCAAAAAAAATAATTCGTCCTAAATATAATATGTTAAAAGTCTCATGGATAATGTATTCACTGTAAATAATGAATTTATAGATACTCTCTCAATTAACGCTAAGAATAATTGAGATGCAAATCAATTGAGTGGTAAATGAGAATCAACTCTTTCAATCAAAAACTCTACATCATTTGGAACATGAGCACGTTTGATTTTGTTAACTGAATAATCCACGAACTTACTATTTCTCACCTTAAAACTTAAAAGACAATTGTTTTAGGAATAAAAGCATCAAAACCCCCATACTATTACTGCTTTCGCACTATACCCCCAGAAGTTTTATAAGCGGCATGCCCTCTAACCTTCGCCAACATGTTCGTGTTGCCCCAAGTGCATGTTTACGACGATTTTCTAACGAAAAGTTATCGAAAAAAATACTTTGAACAAAATCTTCTCATCGTCGAGACGGTTCCGGTGGTGGGGGAATCATAAAATTCAAAACCATTACATGGAAAATTTAATTTTAATTCAATAAATTTTCGATAAATGTGAAGAACAAGACTTCGTTCAAAATATTATTTTCGGGAATTTTTTGTCAAAAAATCGCTGGAAACACGTACTGGAGCAAAATAAACAGATTGACGAAGGTTAGGGGCCAGACCGCTTATAAAATTTCTCGAGAGGGTATACTGCGAAAGTAGTAATAATATGGAGATTGGTGCTTTTATCACATTATTTTAATCTTCGTTTATGTAAACGTGTTTGGTTCATTTGTCAAATTATGCTATAACTTTGTAACCAAATCTTAAAATTCGTTCGGTTAGTGGTACAGTTGACTTAAAATTGTGTTTTTTTCCCATTGTAATCCTTAATTTACATGACCCATAAATCGTTGAACACAATGATCATCACAAATAGATACGTAAATAGATATGAAAGAAGAATACCTCATTTATCGTGTCGTGGAGAGTCTTTGATCTACTTGAACACGAACCGCCAACGAACAACTTTAGTTGGAGCTTTTGGATTTCTCTCTTTCTACCTATACACCTTCATTATGTGTTTCTTGAGTATTTCTTAAGTATGTTTTATGATGGCCTACAGACATAATATGTATAGGAGAAGAGAGGCCCAAATTCCAGTTAGGGTTTAATTATGACTTAATCTCGACTGTCCATCACGGAAGAACTTTAATAGGAAAATAACTCTAATTAGGTAACTAGAATTATAGAATTAACATATTTCTTAGAAAACAAGAATTCCTATTAGACCACAATTATGAGAAATATAATTACCATAATTAATTATCTTACAGTCTCCCACTTGGTCGTTAGGAATACTCATTGATGTTTTCATCAAGAATCATAAGGCGCGCTAAAATGCTAAAACTTTTCTTTAGCTAGTTTTCGTAAGTGCCTTGATTATTCAAGTAGTTAATAGGAGTCATGGCGGGCACATTATTTTACAACATGATTCTTTCCACGTACCACAATATTAACGACTATCATAATTAGGCCATTAGTAAGAGTTTTTATAATGGTCCCATAATGTCTTGAACAAAGACGAGTTCTGTTGTCATACATCCAAGAATAATATGTGTACACAATGGAAAAACAGAATATAATAGATGTAAAAGTACATTAAGAGCTCAATGACTATTCTGTCTCTTCTAACATCTTGTTCCAATAATTGATATCTAAGGTTCATGTGTTTTGATCCCTTAAATATTATGTCATAATTGGAGAATTTGATTGCGACTTTATTGTCAAATAATGCAATCATGCTCCCTAAATACAGCTTCAAAACATGTCACGAATTCAGCTTTAAAGATAAATGTGTAGAGCAACTCATGATTTATGGTCTTTCCAAGATGTTACATCTCTAATTATGAGACGAACCTAGCCAAGAGTGCAGTCCTTAAGTTTCAACATCTACCTAAGCCTGAATCTTAAATCCAACCATCTGTGGATGTGTTGATTTTCTATAAGTGAGCATGTGATTTCGTAATATCTTTATCTATGTTCCAATTCATTAGGCGGGTGTAGATTAAGACTAAGCTTGTCTTCTTTATGCAACAGAACAATATTAGAAAATCATGTCATAATGGCAAGTATTTATAAACTTTATAAGTATGTGCTTTATAAGGCATTTCTAAAATTTAAAGTGATATATCATGAAATAGCTTTATTTCAATCACACATGATGCCTAATCACATCTTTCTAAAAGTTCTCACATAAACGATTCTTAGTCTAATGTAAAAGACCAAAATCGCTATTGGCGAATATAATGTCATGCATAAGAAAAACTTATGAACTGACTCCCACTGATCTTGAGGTATATACATGAACCAACAATACTTTATTTAGAACCAAAGTACATAATGGTTCCCCTAATGTGAAGTTGGTTTCCGTGAGAAGTGGGATATACGACATAAATTATGACAAATCAAGACGTTATTGAGATATAACATAATTTAAGGCATTGAAAGAACATAAGCAACACATAACAGAGAATATACACGACAAGAAAATATTGTGCTCCTGTGGGCAGTCACAATAAATTCTACAAATAATACCATTAGAAGTCGTAATATTCAACGAGCATAATTCAAGTAATATAACTACTTTGCATAAACACGTAATAAATTTGTGGATTTTCTTAGTCTACAAATACATTACCTCTTTATATTTGATACAAAAATACGATATGGATTGCCTGTAAGGTCAACCATGTAATCCATATCTTTGTCAAATAAATCATAATAATGGTAAATAAATCTTCAGCCGATTAAGACTACTACGATAATTGTAACTTAATAATACATTAACAGATAAACATAATGTACCATAAAAAAATTCACATAATTATCTTAATCCATAAATATTTACTAAGCAAACGTGAGCCTCATGTGGGTTAACTCTTATGATTACAAAGTAAATTGTTTTGTCTATTATACTTTATTGATGAGTTATGCAAAAAAACTTGGGAACTCAATTTCACTAGCATTGATTATAAATTCTTAATGTGAACTTAGTCCAAATTTTGCCAAAATCATCGTAGGCCAATATATCATACCATAGACAATTCGATAACAATGTCAATCATATTACTTGAGTGACTAACAAAATAATATATCAATTTTTTTTTTCATAATGAACATATCATTATATTAGCATTGCATGCGTCATCATGTGCTTAAATTTACCGATCCATAATGATAATGCAATATCAAATGACTAGCAAATACCGCGATGCAAATAATAGACAACAAACTTCATTCTAGCAAGGTAGAATAATCAAAACTTAGCTTAATGCACAATATAATAGATTCATGTAATATTCAAATTTCACAAGGAATAAAGTCACTGCGGTGGTCAACATATTCCGACAAGGTGAAGATTTGATTCTTTAATACACGAATCATATGCAACAATTAGCCATGTGTAATAAGAATCACTAACTATTGATTGGATCACGTTCGTGATATATAATCAGTCATAATCATAATGTAAAACTTAAATTAATACACATAATATTCATGCAATAATTATATTTCACAATATATAATAAGATAATTGTAGTGACTAACATATTCTCATAATACGAAATAAATACCCTTTTGATGCACGGAATAAATCTTTATGCTAATTATAGCATCAACGTCAAAAGTCACTTTTGTAGTATGCAATTGATTCAGATATCGTGAGGGAAATTATTTTCTCAAAGGCTAAATAGTCAAATCCAAACTCCACATAGTGAGACTATCACGATTACTATTACCACTTTATCATAGAATCTCTATTCATTAGGTTCATGAGCAATCAATATGCATAAGTAATGCCCCTTGTGGGTTGGTCCAGTGGTTAAAAGAGGAAGGGAAACTTTTCTTGGTCTCAGGTTCGAATCCCAGAGGGGGGGACGAATCCTGATGCTATGCCTTCTGGGTCAGAGCCTGTCACACATGGTTAGCCTAGTGTGGTTTAACTCGGTTGGCGTGGTTTGCAGGCTATTACGTCGACCCGGGGTTTACCCAGAGCGCACCCGAAGGGTAGCGGCTGCGGGTTCCCACGTCATAAAAAAAAAAAAAAAAATGCATAAGTAATCAATTCTAACTTTCTGTATATATAATAATAGAAGTGTGGGTTATACGTAATACATTAAAGGCTAAGACCTAAAGTCATCTCTAAGTTTGAAACCATTAGGATGTATATATTATGCCAATCATCTATCATGATCCACTTTTATACATAATAATATAATTATATTAACATTAGATACGAGACAATAATAAACTATAACAGAGAATCCTTAATAATTTCAACAAAACTTGAGCATCAAGATCATGATATTATCTTTCAAAAGAGTACATCTTCAAATCGATCGATCGGCGAAGTCAATTATATCTTATATCACTGTAATAAAGAATTTTCCCTAATTATTATTACATCAACCATGATATAGTATATAATCAGAATCATAGATATGCTAAATCATTAAAAAAGCATAAAGCAATGTGACGTAAAAGCTGGTGCATAATCGATAAAGCTTTCTCCTCTGACGTCTCTTCATAGTTCAGATATAATAAACAAAAAGATTATCATGATTTTTTTTCCCCTTAGCATCCAGAATAAATTGCAACGATTTTATGTTAATTGAATGCGAAGATATGAGAGATGCAACTACTTGTGCCTTATAACTCAAGCAAAACCATCAAGTGACATCACACGTAGAAAAAAATTAATAAACAATAATTAAATTGATTATAATGATTTAAATCTATTTTATTACATGGATAATCATGTGTTTAGTAACCTTAGCTCTGATACCACATGTAATCCCTAATTTACATGACACATAAATCGTTGAACACGATGATCATCACAAATAGATACGTAAATAGATATGAAAGAAGAATACCTCATTTATCGTGTCGTGGAGTCTTTGATCTACTTGAACACGAACCGCCAACGAACAAATTTAGTTGGAGCTTTTGGATTTCTCTCTTTCTACCTATACACCTTCATTATGTGTTTCTTGAGTATTTCTTAAGTATGTTTTATGATGGCCTACAGACATAATATACATAAGAGAAGAGAGGACCGAATTCCAGTTAAGGTTTAATTAGGACTTAATCTCGACCGTCCATCACGGAAGAACTTTAATAGGAAACTAACTCTAATTAAGTAACTAGAATTATAGAATTAACATATTTCTTAGAAAACAAGAATTCCTATTAGACCACAATTATGAGAAATATAATTACCATAATTAATTATCTTACACCCATAACACCGTCGGTCAATGTGAATATACCCTTTAATCGATTCATATCCCCTAATCATTTCATACCCCCCCCCCCCCCACACACAAAAATAAATAACTTTACCCGTTCACAATTTCAGAAAACACTACAAGCTCAAACGTCGCACCTTTTAGTTTTGAGTTGCTCACTTTGATTGCTGGAATTCAACCAAAGTGCACAAAGGTAAAAAAATCGGACACACCTTCTCCTTTAAATTTCATTTGGTATATTGTTAAAGTATCCTAATTTGGGGGGTTTGGGTTTTGCATGTGCTTTTTGATGTTATGGCCAACGCTCCAGATCGATGGTGTGATTGTCCTTCTCAGTACTAGGCGATTCAAACAAAGAGGTATGGACGACTTCTCTATACTTTAGACATTGTTCCTTGTGACTTAAAATTTGTATGCTTGGTTTGCTTGCTACGAGTTTTTGCATGTTTGATTTGCATATTACTCTGTAGTAGAAAGAACTAAAAAATTCACCCAAGAAAGTTGAATATATGAGTGAGATTTAACAAACTTTTGAATGGCCCCAACACTATCCATACTCAAGATCTATAGTTATTGATAGTCATATTTTGAGTAACATTGCTGATAATTACCAAAACTAAGTTGCAATGGCAATTTAACAAAGTATGAAATATATGCCCAAGAGGAAAGAAAGAAATAACTAATAGCTAGACTGAGTGTATAAGAAAACACTTAAATGCCACCCAATGATAGATTTATTTTCTAACCATAACAAATAAAAAAATACAAACATTTGCCCACTTCTAAGTGAACATGTGGCAATAAATACTATGCTTTCACCATTCTAGCAGGCTTACATTTGTTTTTCGAAAGTAAGAAATAGGAAAAATGAAAGGAAGCCTAAAACAAACCCAACCATATCCTCTCAAATTTCAAATTTCAAGGCACAAATCATTATTGCCTTTATAAAGGACATGGTACTTCTAAGAAGTATGAGTGCGTTGCAGTTATAGCAGAGATATGGACATATTCTGAGGCAATGTGATGTGTATTAGCCCAAAGTCAAGTAAATATGCTTATAAAGATGTGGCAGGTTACTAATCAAATCTTAAAGGGAGAGATTGTTGGCACCGGTACCTCACATTTAGTGAGGTAGCTTGCGAATGAAGGGGTTCAGATTTGTCAAGAGAGTATGAGTCGAGCCTCGCTCTCTTTCTATATATAACATGCTCTTGCCTACTATTTGTGTAATCCGATTTAGAGTAAATTTAGCATTCTATTTTTCTAATTTCATCTTTGTAATTACAGGGCATACTTGTATATAGAAATAGAAAGGAGTATGATGCTCTCTTGTTGCTCCTTTCCATAAACCACAAAATTAGTATATTATTAAACTATGAAAACAACATGCAGAGGTATTCGATGAAACCGAGTTAACTATAAGAAATACATTAGCTTCTTCATAAATTATCATTGCATATAAAATCTAAAAGGTTGTTCAGGAGCACTCGAATAAGGGTAAGAGAAATTTCAAATTATACAAAAGCCCTGTAATAACAAAGATCTAGGTTCCATTTGAGATACAACATGCTCGAATCAACACGCTACCAAGAACAACACACTTCCAAAATTGTACAAATATAGTCCAAGAAATCTACAGCTCCCAAATAATTCCTGAGTGTTTCAAATAACAGCAAAAAAATGTAGAGAATTCAAAAACAAAAGAATTTGAAGGTTAATATCTACATGGAACAATCAGAAAAACACCACAACATATACAACCAACTTGAAAACGATTCTCGATGTTTTTCTTCATTTCTAGTAAGAGAGCATCGTTGCAGTCACTAACAGTAGGCAACTTCTTAAGTCCCCTTTGTAAAGTCCGTAACAAGGGTATGAGGCGAAAAGTATGACAATGCAGACCGTGATCCCAAAAAAACACACAATGAAAGCAAAAACATTTATCAATTGTATAACACACCAACAACGACTTAGAAACTACATTGAACATGCCCAAAATCCAGAACCACCACCAACGACTTCATCTACCTGATCGCAATAATTATAATCTCACTTATCGGGTTGATTAGGCACCAATGGAGGGTTCTTTTTACATTTCAAAAAAGTCCCACAATGTTGGAGCAGTTTTGGCTGGGTGTGTTGATACTCTCATATTACTAGTAATTCCAGTTGGAACCGAAATGGTTCGCCTTCTAACGAATTTATCTGGGATGTGTTCTCGGCTTGCGCTTTTGCCTGTGCTTAAACCCCCTCTTTACAATCCCCAATCCCTTCGTGATAATAGTTCTATGAGACCTTGGATCCAAAGGTGCCACGCCTCCTCTATTTCTGCTTCTTAGGAACTGCCACATTGGTAAAGAAAATACGTTTGTCGAGGTATTAATGTTGATGCTGATTTTAGCCGACGCAATTGAGCTCTTCTTCAATCTCTTCGCAAAGTGTTGCTTCAAAACCACCTTCTTGAAGAGAAAGCAGGCAACTACTGAGTTTACAAATCCCGTTGCACATGATTCAATTATCGGGCAAATTTTATCGTCACATCGCTCGTGTTGGGAAAACAAGAGTGACATCGGAAAGATGAAGGAGTTGAATGGGCTTATAAGATTGTAGATATCTCAATTGGTATGAGGCCTTTTCGGGAGTTGGACCCAAAAATAAAACCATGAAGGTTTAGGGCAAAAGTGGACAATATCATACAGATATGGAGATCCCAATTCCTAACAACTGGTATTAGAGGCAATGCTCTCGACTCGTGTGGGTGTTCCTGGAGTGAACAAGAAAATATGGTGAGCCCGACTCAAGGAGAAGCACACATGTGGTGAGAGCTCAGGGTTAAGGGGAGGCTCGAATGTCCTTTGTTCAAGGGAGGAAAAGTTTGTTGGGCCAAGAACAATATCCTGAGAGCAAAATGAAAAAGGAGGCAAAGTTCCCGTCACGCAAGGTACACGTGGGGACAATTCGGTGGTCCTTTGTTTGAGGAGAGGATTGTTGGGCAAACAAGAGTCTCACATCGGAAAGATGAAGGAGTTGAACTGGGTTTATAAGATTGTTGATATCTCAATTGGTATGAGACATTTTGGGGAGTTGGACCCAAAAACAAACCCATGAGCATTTAGGCCCAAAATGGACAATATCATACCAATGTGGAAATTCAAATTCCTAGCAGCTCATGTAATGGGATAGCTAATATATTGAAGAGTGATGCATTTCTACGTTGGTCTAAAATATTCTATGGCAAGACTAAAGTAGGAGTTATAGGCATTTCTAGAGTCTTCTAGTGAAGTATCTAGAAAAATCCTTATTAAACTAATTAGATATGTATACAAGAGTTCTCTGAAAATTAAGTGGTTCTAGAGAAATCATCAACCACCTATAAATAACCAATGAATTTGGATGACTAATGGAGAAAAAAATCACAATACCAATGATCTACTTATTTCATACAAACACACAACAACATCTCGACTCCAAAACTCAACAATTGTACCCCATTCAACGTTGATTATTTTCTCATTGTATAACAATTGGATGCTTAATGAAAGAGAAACTCAATACCAATAATCTACTATTTTTGTACAATTATTGGAGCAAAAGATCAATTAAAGAGTTGATTATCTGAATTGGTCAGACTGGTCGCAGATAACAAAAACTGTTCAAGGAAAAAATGCGATTCTCTCTCTCAATGATTGATCTTCCTTTTATTTGCATCACGAAAATTGTGTGTAATGCTAGTGAAAAACAAAACCAAAAGCATAGAAAACAAAACCAAACGCTCATTGATTTCATAACCATAAAACCTTAATTACTTACAGTGAGCCGCAACAAGTCGTGCTTCCTTCGAGAAAAATGTGCGGCCACGACACCAAGGATTTTTGTGTCGCCCACTTCCGCAACTACTGACATTCCACTTCTTGCTAACACCCCCGTCTCCATTTTCTTGATCCGCGAACCCATTAAATTCTACGAAAATCAAAATGATAGTGTGGAAATTGGGGAAGAGAGTTAAGAGTAATCTGGGTTTTGCAAGACGGGCACGAGATAAAACAATAAACATTATTGGAATTGATTACTGCGAAAATGGATGGAGAGGTATTTGGGGAGAAACGATCGAATTAGGGATCTTAATTCTCATTTAGCTTACCAACGTTTTTTGTGTTTGTAGCAAACAGAAACTTAAAAAAAGACACTGACAATATGAGTTGTACCGGAATAAAAAAAGACTAATGTAGTACTTTGTTTTACAAGTCTGAACCGACTATCAACATTTAAACAAGAAGTATAATTAATTATTGAGAATTTTGATTTGGCCATCCTTTATGTTGGCCTATTTTCAAAAGACGTCATTTATGTTGCTATTCTGCAGCGCAATCCCTATATGTTGTACCAATTTGCATTTTTCCTCCTCTTTGAAAATCCGGCGAGGGAATATTCAAATATTCCCCCGGAATATTCCACATGACCCCCCCAAAATATTCGAATATTTTCTCGTCGAATTTTCAAAAATGACGAAAAATGCAAATTGTTACAACATATAAGACTTGCGATGCAGAATGGCAACATAAACGACGTTTTTGAAAATTGGCCAACATAAAGGATGGTCAAAGCAAAATTCCCATTATTATTGCACTATCAACATAAAATTGAATATTTTGATGGGAAACAAATAGCAGGGCAATAGAATACATGAAATATATTGTACTGAGACTAAACTGATGACTGCATATTGACTAAACTGATAAAATTAGGAAAGACCATTAGAAGTAACAAGCATAGGAAACCAAAACCAAAACCTCATTGATTTCATAGCCATAAAACCTTAGTTACTTACAGTGAGCCGCAATAAGCCGTGCTTCCTTCAAGGAAAAGGTGCGGCCACGACCTAGAAGACCTGTGTGCCTTCCACTTCCGCAACCACTGGCATTCCATTTCTCGCTAACACCCCCGTCTCCATTTTCATGTTCCGTGAACCCATTTTTAATTCTACGAAAATCGGAATGAAAGTGTGGAAATTGAAGAAGAGAGCTAAGAGTAATCTGGATTTTGCAAGATGGTCACGAGATAAAATACTAAACATTATTGGAATTGATTACTGGGAAAATGGATGGAGAGGTATTTGGGGAGAAATGATCGAATTAGGGATCTTAATTCTTATTCAGCTTACCAACGTTTTTTGTATTTGTGTTTGTATTTAGAGTTAGGGGGAGATTACGAATATACCAAATATATAATATTAAAAAAAAAAGTAAAGTCAATTTTTAGGCTAAAATAAGGCGATTTTTCTAACGGTCAAACTTCCACCGTCGAACATGACGTCGTAGATCTTGTCTCCGACTCCACTATGGAGTTTGATCCAGATCCTATGCGAAGTAATACGTCTGAGGAGAGTGAGGAATTTGGATCGCTCAAAAGATCACAGAAGATGTATGAGTTATGTGCGACTCGATCCAACGAACACGCCATGCGTACGTCATAACCTCTCGTTGTCCATCCGAAGCCTACGTATGCGAACAAGGTCCATCCCCAAGACATCCGAATTGATAAGGAAAAATTGGCGGAGGTTCAGGACAAGGCTAAGGCTCTTCCCCCGTCGGAGACAAAACCCTACAAAACCCTGGAATTGTTGAATGAACTGAAACAATCGTTGAAGGATATATGGAAAAACCCGATCTATATCAAAGTTAGGGAGCGCTCATGGTTCTATCCGAGTTTAGTCAATAAACTTTGTACAATGTGGAACGTCAATGGCAACAGTGAATTAGTTGATCTCGGCTCAGGTGCGTACTGTCTCATAGGTATCACTCAACATCAAATGGAGAAAATACTCACACAAGGTCCGTGCAAATTTCTGGTAGTTTCCTTGCTATCCGTAAATGGACGCCGGAGTATGTGGCGACCGAAGATAATATGGATCGAGTCATTACTTGGGTCAGAGTTTTAGGGATCCCAATTGAGATTATGCATGAGGCGTGTATCCTCCCTTTGGCGCAAAGCATAGGGAAAGTCATCAAAATCGACGAAAACACTTACACGGCAACACGAGGCAAATATGCGCAGTTTTGCGTCCAAGTCTGGACGGACAAGCCACTTGACAAAGTCTTTTATATTGGGGATAAGTTGTTCCAAATCCAATATGAAAACCTAGACTCCCTTTTCTATTCGTGCGGAAGGGTTGGACATGCAATGAATAAATGTGGCGAAAAAATCTTGGTCGCAACAAGTACAAAAAAACACGAACTCAATGGATACGGGGGAAGCTTCATGTACCGAACCCGAACTTTCATGCACTTGGCTGATTGAAAAAGCAAAGACTGATGAATATGGGGAGTGGATGCACGTTTTAAGGCGGAATAGTGCGGGAAGCAAAAGAAAAGTTAGCGACGCGCGACATGCCTGAAGGAAATTAATAACCAAATTATCTTGCAAAAGAGTAACAATGTAGTTAGGTCTCCTACTATTAAAATGTGTTCCAACAGAGGACATGAATTTCATATTGGCAAGTAAACAGTTGGTGAAGTGGGAAATGAATCAAATTCTTTAAGAAAAAAAAATACTAATTCAGACTACAAAGGAAAGAAGAAGGCCGTAGGGAAAGGGGATAGTCAAACCAGTAATACGACAAACCCGTTTTCATTATTGGTTGAGAAGGAGACCGAGAATAGTAGGGATTTTGAAATTCTAGGAGCTGATCGGAGAAGTGAACACCGTGCTGGTGGCGAAGGAGCCGGAAGAAAATCTTCAAATCAATTGGGTGAACAGGGTAATGGTAGCAGCCTTTCAACCGGGTTTGTGGGAAATTCGCAGAAGGAGAGAGTTCTTCAGGGCCCCCTCAAAGACATCACTAATCGAGCCACATAATATCATCGTGACAGAGATACTTTCGAAGATGTGGGAATTCGTGATCAATACTTCCATGATCGAGAGGGTGGAACATATCCGAAACTTTTGGCAGACATTCCATCTGAGTGTTTGTGAGAGACAGAGACAGGAATATGTCACGCAAACACTACTGAGATAGACGATCTTATCATGGATGGGGAGGGATATTGTTAACCCCATTCAAGCTTACCGCCTAATTCTTGCGAATATGAAGGTTGTTTCGTGGAACTGTCAGGGGGCGGAAGATGAAGATTTTAGAATTAATTTTAGAGATTCGGTAAAAATCCACATACCGAATGTAGTTTGTTTGCTAGAAACTCGGGTGAACGAGGTGAGAGCGTATGAGATTGCACCAACCTTGGGATATACGGATTTCTGTATTGCACCAATGGATGGTATGTCGGGAGAAATCTGGATGTTATGGAATTTAGAAAATATCGACGTTATTCAAGAAGTTGAAGAGCAAGTGATTCATGCGCTCGTCGAACCCAAGAAGAAAGAGAAGTGAAAAATCTCAGGGTTGTATGCAAAGTCTCACACAGTGGATAAAGTTTGAATTTTAATAATTTGGAGTCTACCACAAAAAATAATCTTCTCCCATAGCTTATACAAGGTGACTTTAATGAAATAGGGGATGCGCACGAAAAAGTTGGGGTTAATGCCGATGTTGCTGCTAGGTGTCTAGCATTTCAACAACGTATGAAATCTTGGGGTGTGCTCTTGGCTTTAAAGGTCCGGACTTTACATGGACGAATAAAAGGCAAGGGGACGACAACATCAAAGAAAGACTAGATCGAGCCTTAGCTAATGAAGATTGGGTTCAAAAGTTCTCGAATTATGTGGTATCTCATCTACCTTGTACTCATGGCGACCATCACCCAATTATTACGTGGTGCAGGGTATGTCGAGGAAGAAAGTTAGTCGCCTTTTTCGTTTTGAAGATATGTGGTACACACATTCGGAGTGTGAGAAGAACATGAAAGAGGTGTGGATTGATAATCCCGATATACTTGATGCGATTGCGGAGGTTCCTAACCGTATGATCCCGTGGAACAAAACGCAATTCGGGGATATCTTCAAAAAGAAAAATAGAGTCTTGAAATGCATTGAAGGGACTCAGAAAGCGCTCGCTCGACATCCGAATAATTTCTTGGAGAATTTGGAACATGAGCTCTTGGAGGAATATAGTGTGATATTGAAACGGGAAGAAACCTTTTGGAGACAAAAGTCGAGGGTTAAGTGGCTTGAGGAGGGAGACCGTAACACTAAATTTTTCCATATAGTGACTCTCACTCGGATGAATAGAAATGATATTGTGTCCTTGAAAATTGCAAATGTAACGATCGAGGATCATTCGATCCTTAAGGCTCGTGTGATCGCGTTCTACCAAGGGATTTTTCCTAGCACGGCGGATCGCACAAATCCGCTAGATATCTCACATTTTCAAAGGTGTTTGGATGAGGAGACGAGTAGGGATGTTGGGAAGGAAATTTCGAATAAAGAATTGAAGGACGCAGTATGGGCTACTCACCCCTTGAAGGCTCCGGGGCCAGACGGTTTACAAGCAAAAGTTTTTTTTAGAAATTTTGGCGTTGGATGGGTGAGTCTCCATTTACCTTCATGGAAAAAGCATTTCGAGAAAATGATTTTCACCCAAACGTGTGCGCGACATTCTTATGCCTTATCCCGAAGATCCCGAACCTGATGCTTATTTCTCAATTCAGGTCGATCTCCCTTTGTAACGTCATCTACAAGTTTATCACTAAGTGCATCACACTGAGACTTAAGGAGTACATGTCGAATCTGATTGCACACACTCAGTCGAGTTTTATAAAGGTCGCGGGACTCAAGACAATATTTTAGTCGTTCAAGAGGTATTGCACTCGCTTTGTAACAAAAAGAAAAATAAGATTGGGTGCATGATTCTAAAGCTTGACCTGAAGAAGGCATATGACAAGATTAGTTGGAGTTTTTTGGAAGAGAGTCTCCATGCTTTCAGTTTTCCAGATTACATTATCAAATTAATCATGTTATGTGTTACGAATGCCTCTACTAAGATCCTTTGGAACGGAGAACCTCTAGAAGCGTTTAGACATGGTTGTGGATTATGGCAATGGGACCCCCTCTCACCTTATCTCATTGTGTTATGCATTGAGCATTTTTCATACCTAATTTGCGAGGCGGTGCAAGAGAAGACATGGGAACCGATCGTCCAGTGTCACGGGGGACCTAATCTCTCACATATATTTTTCCTGGACGATCTTATTCTCATAGGAAAGGTTACTCTAAAGACGGCGAGGACTGTCAAATATATTATTGATCGGTTTTGTAGGTCCTCGGGTCTAAAATTAAGTGCGGAAAAATCCAAAGTCTTCTTTTCTAAGCCGGGCAAGTGGAGCCTTAAGAGACGAATTTGTGCTGTGCTACAGTTTGCACAAACTTCCCATCTTGGGAAATATCTTGGAGCGCAGCTCTTCCACGGGTGTGTGAAAAAAAGCACTTTACTGGGATTTTTGATAAACTTAGTACACGATTCTCTGGTTGAAAAAGCCAAACCCTATCCATCTCGGGGCGTCCAACGCTTATTCAAGCGGTCTCGATGGCGGTTCCTATCCATGTGATGCAATCTTGTTGAATTCCAGATAATATTTGCAAGAAGTTAGACAAGATGAATCGTGATTTCTTGTGGTCCAGTGATCCTAACATTCGGAAGCTACATCTTGTGGGGTGGCCGAAAATCACGAGAGAAAGAAAAGAGGGAGGGCTGAGTATCCGCTTTGCAAGGATTAATAACCAAGTGCTTCTAGCTAAATATTGCTGGAAGTTGTTGGTAAACGACGGGGGTCTATGGTGCAAGTTGGTCACGGCTAAATACCTTAAGACGGATCAACTGATGGATAATAAGTCGAAGGCTAATGATAGCGCGACGTGGAAGGGCCTTATGCGATGCTTGGAATTAATCAAAGGCTTTCTTCGGTGGAAGATTGGAAAAGGTAATAAGATATCCTTTTGGTTCGATAATTGGTTGGGGAGCAGAAGTTTATGTCAGGTGGTCATGAATATTGATGGGGCCAATAAAGATCTTACTCTTTGTGATGTTATTGATGAAGATGGGCGTTGGAACTTTGAAAATCTGAACACGGAGGTGCAGGCGAAATGGACCAACATGATTGAGGGGAAGGAACCGCACCTAAATGAAGAGGAGGATAGGATTATATGGAACGAAACGGCGAGTGGGAGGTATACGTGTCAAAGTGCGTACAAAGAGATTTATCGCTTAACCGCACAACAAGTCGGGGGCAGGAGGAGGACGAATTGGATATGGTCAGCCCCTTGTAGCAATAAACTTTGCTACTTTATTTGGTTGGCAAATCAGAACAGGCCCTTGATTCGGAACGCTCGAGCTTTTTCTGGACTTGTGTAACACGTTTTCTTTCATCCAATTCGCATCCGAGCAATTAAGAAACTCTTCCCAGTCGCGACCCGTGAGTAGTTTATCACATACCCTCCTCGCATTGCGACAATGTCGAAGAACATGAGTAACAGTTTCGTCCGCGTACTCACAAAACGGACAATTTGCATCTTGGAAAATCTGTCTAGTTCGACAAAGGCTATTCGTAGCTAATTTGTTTTGACTTGCAAGCCATAAGAAATATTGTAGCTTGCTGCTAATTGCTCCTTTTCACACCCAACGACAGTCCTGAAAATTAACGTCAACATCCGAATAGTTTTTAAAAAACGCATTGTAGGCCAACTAGTCGTCATGACTGCAGAAAGGCTCTCTTTATTGGATTCGAGGTTCATATTCCGATGTCACTTCTTTGGAAGGCAAGTAAAATTGCCATTGGAAGTTTTGTTCCACGACACGACATCTTTCTCCTCCTCAAAGTTAATTTGTTGACTACTCAAATACTCCTTTAGAGCGTGCGGCAGCCTCGTGTAAAAGGCGTTCCAGTTTCAATTCCCTTCGTCGTCTATAACATCTCGCATGCGGATATTCAAGTCGTTCGCTCCAATTATCAAGCCAAAAAGGAATAGTCTTACCATCTCCAATTTTCCAATGGAGGAATGGTTGCATTAAGTCGACACAATGCATAATCCCTTTCCAGGCCACACTTTCCGTTGATTTCGCCTTGTACTCAAGAATACTCGAATCCTTGAGATATTTTGCTTGAATAAGCTCGCTCCACATCGACTTTTCATCCTTCATTATCTTCCATGCGCCTAAGGACTCTATCAAATAATTATGTGCAAGACTCCCGACCAACCAGTCCATGCGTGACGTTGACGCCAATATATTTTTCTAATTTTATGGTATGACCGATCTTACAAATCCCTCTCTTAACCGCTGAACCCTAGCTTTTGGAGAAGATTTTTTTTTTGATTTCAGCGGATTAAGCTTGAGCCCCGATGACAAGCAGAATTTATCCAACACTCTCTTAACCGTTTGTGTTGTGCCAATGGTCGCCTTGCCTAATAAAATTAGGTCGTCAACAAAGAATTGCCTAACTGAATTTATCCAACACTCTCGGCCCACGGCGACACAGAACTATGGGTTTCCATTTTCTTTCATCAACCTTTTCATTGATAAGATAGACAAACGCTCCACACACAAGACAAAAAGTTACGGAGATAATGGATCTCCTTGACGTAAACCACAAGTATTGCCACAAATATGCTTCTTATTAATTCACCAAACAGTTTAATAGTTTCTTCATAGTATAGAATTTCCTAAAACCTTAGTGCATGTTGGAAGCAAATCTTTATAGAGGGAAAAAAAGTGAAAACCACATCTCAAGGAATTTAAATATATTATTATGTCTCTTTTTTTTTTTTTTGTACCCTCTGATTTAACGCACACATATATATGAATCTCTCTTGTTCACAAGCATTCTGTCAAACAGAGAACGAGCCACATTACAATCTCCTCACATCTTCCATTTTCTTCTCAAGACCATAAATGTTCGCTTCAAGATCAAATCTTTACTAGCAGATTACCCATCTTTTTATTAATACTTCAAACCAGAAAAAAATCATTCCTTTTGTTCATATTCTTAGCAAACATGGGGATTTCAACAGTCAGGGGACTGGAAGATATGTTCATACACATTTTAAGAAAATGTAATAATAACATGGTATGTATGAGACAAGTACATGCTCAAATGGAAGTCTTCTCATTGTTGCAAAGTAATTTCTTGGTCACAAGAATGCTGGATATCTGTGACCAAAATGGCGAGATTGACTATGCAGCCTTGCTATTCAAACAACTTGCCCAACCCAATATCTTCTCGTACAATGCCATGATTAGAGCCTATACGCATAGCAACGTGTTTGTGTCGACTATCGATACGTATAAGCAAATGCTGAGACACTCTTTACTGGCCCAAGAACGGATTTTTCCCGACAGATTTACGTACCCTTTTGTCGTTAGGTCCTGTGGAGGACTTCTGGATGTTGGGATTGGACAACAAGTTCATGGGCATGTGTTTAAATTTGGGTTGATTGGTAATAACTTGGTGGAAAATTCGTTGTTGGATATGTATGGCAAGTGTGATTTAGTGTCTGATGCACATAGGGTGTTTGATGAAATGGGTGAAAGGGATGTGATTTCTTGGAACAGTTTAATATCTGGGCACATGAAGTTGGGACAAGTGAGAAAAGCTAGAGCATTGTTTGAAGAGATGCCGGACAAAACTATAGTCTCTTGGACGACAATGATATCAGGGTACACGAAAGTTGGGTCTTTTACTGATGCATTGGATGTGTTCAGAAGAATGCAGACGGTTGCGGTGAAGCCTGATTGGATCACTTTGGTCGCGGTTTTGCCTGCCTGCGCTCAGTTGGGAGCTCTAGAACTTGGAAAATGGCTTCACTTTTACGCCGACAGGAAGGGTTTTTTGAGGAAAACTGGTGTGTGCAATGCTTTAATCGAAATGTACTATAAATGTGGCAGTGTGAACGAAGCTCGGCAGCTGTTTAGTAAAATGTCCGGAAGGGATGTTATCTCTTGGAGTAGTATGATTGCTGGGCTAGCGCATCACGGAAAAGCTACTGAGGCGATTGAATTATTTCAGGAAATGCAGAGGGAAAATGTTGAACCGAATGAGATCACGTTTGTTGGTCTCTTATCCGCCTGTGGGCATGCAGGTTTATTAGACGAGGGTTTGAAATATTTTGAGTCCATGCAAACTGATTACAACATAGAACCTTGGATTGAGCATTATGGGTGTCTGGTTGATCTTCTTGGGCGAACGGGACACCTTGATCGAGCTCTTAAACTCATAGGGAGCATGAAAATGAAGCCTGATTCAGCTATATGGGGTTCTCTACTGAGTTCATGCCGAACTTATCGTAATCTTGACGTTGCAGATATTGCAATGGAAAAGCTGTTAGAACTTGAGCCAGAAGACACAGGGAACCTTGTCTTGCTTGCAAATATTTACGCAGACCTTGGAAAGTGGGATGGGGTTTCGAGAATGAGGAAATTCATTAGAAGTAAGCGTATGAAGAAAACACCAGGTGGAAGTCTAATTGAGGTTGATAGTGTAGTTCAAGAATTTGTATCAGGAGACGAGTCAAAGTCATTCTCCAAGGATATTTATCAGATATTGGATTTGTTATCTTTACATCAGAACAAAATGATTAGTATTGAAATTGAGGATCTTTAGAAAATAACTAGGAACAGTTTTGCCTTCTTGTTTTCTGTTGTTTGCATTAGATTCCATGATGATGGGGATATTCCAATACTAATATTCGGGCGGCCCAAGAAGCAAGCCCAAATGGAACAGCGCATCGAACAGGCCAAATTCAATGCTGAACAAGCATCGAACGAACATGGTTCGATCTAACCGGTGGATCGAACCATATCCATTCGATGCACTTTCCCCAGCTGCAGTGGGTCCACAGAACAGGGGTTATAAATACCCCGTTCCTTAACATTCTTGGAGAGTTATTTTTGGAACGAGCATCGATTCAATCAGCATCGAACGATCAGCATTCGATCGAATTCCCCGAGTTCTTCGATCGAAATCCTAGTGTTCGATACACTACGCTCGATCGAAACAGGCCAATTCGATACACAACTAATCAGCTCATCAGTACATCGAAGAAACCTTGTTCGATTCACTTATATACATCGAAGAGCCAAAGTTCGATATTGGACCGTGAAGTTGATACCGTATCGAACGTACCCGATTCGATATAGAATAGATCGGACCCTAGTCGTTCGATACGCATTCTATTCTTAGTAATTTTATTTATAAAGTCTAGTCAACTTGTAATAGGTGTTCCAGACCAAGCTAGTCTACATTAGATTTGATTAACATTATTTTGGCAATTGATCAGCCCATTGTAACTATTACGGTGTTTTATTACTCGGGCGAAATACGACCAAAATATTGGCGCCGTCTGTGGGAATACCGCGTTTTCAAGTTTATTATGCATGACATCTAGAATTACTAGATCGCGTAGTAGAGCAGTAGATAGCACTAATGCAGATGTCAATCGAGCAACAGCAAGTCAGACTGTCCCAGAAGCCGCGGGACCTTCGACGTTACCCGTTGGGGTGCCGACGCCCGCGAGGCGAGAAATGCCAGGCATACAAGCAGAGGATATACCTACGCCGAATGCCGGCGCGACTGGAGCAACAACAACCACCGCTTCGCTCACGAACAATATGAAAGATGAAATAATGGCCATGGTCAAATCCGTACTAGCTGAGTGTCTGGCCCCCACGCCACCAATGCAAGTATCA
Organism: Linaria vulgaris; assembly: GCA_948329865.1. NCBI lineage: Eukaryota > Viridiplantae > Streptophyta > Magnoliopsida > Lamiales > Plantaginaceae > Linaria > Linaria vulgaris. The sequence continues at coordinate 101,422,116 of OX415250.1, forward strand.
CCGCCGGTGGGACGCGCTGAGGCAATAAGGGAACAGGCTTCCGCGACAATACGTCCGAGAAAACCAAATAAGGAAAAATCCAACGGCATGCGAGACAAACCGGACTCGGATGAGGTCCAAAATAAGGAAAAGTCGCACAGGGAAGATCGCAGAGACAAACCTAAGTCGGTGGAGGTGTAGTCTAGGAGACACCGTGAGGAGAGAAGAAGAGAAAAAGAGGAAAGTCGGAGCGACGAACCAAGTAGACAAGAGAAGAGTAATGAGAGGAGACGCGCGGAGAGTCGTGATTCCATAAAAGAGCGCGATGAGGTGGTAAGAAACCTGGAAAGACTTGAAAGGGAGTAAGCAGTGGACGAAGGTCTAATAGAGCGGATAGGAACTACCCTGCGGAGTTCTCCATTTTCTCAGAAAATAGAGGCAGAAACCCTAGGACACGGGGAAAAGATCCCCAATTTGAAACCTTACGATGGAAAATATGATCCCCGCGATCACCTCTTCCATCTAGACAACAAGTTGACCTTGTACGGGTTCAAAGAGAATGTACATACCAAAATATTTGCCACTACTCTGGCCGGGGTAGCGATGGACTGGTTCACTCGAATTGCTCCAGGAACAATCAAAACCTACAAACAGTTAAATGACATGTTCGAGGATCAATTCTCAAGTCAGACGAGACTGGTTTTGGATCATTCCCACTTATACTCAATGAAACAGGAGGCCAATGAGAGTTTAAAGGACTTCATGAGGTGTTTCAACACAGAACTACTAAGAATAGACAGCCCAAGTGGGGAGATGGTGATGAGTATACTCTTCCGAGCAATTACCAATACAGTCTTCAGTGATGACCTACTCAGGCGGAACCCCAGAACTATCGAGGAGATTAATAAGATAGCTCAGGGGGTGGTTAACCGTGAAGAGATGATGGCAACCAAGTTAGCCATAATCGCACCCCCAAAAGATAAAGAAAGAGGAAAAGAGGACCAAAATCGCAACAACAATAACAACGACAATAGAAGCAGGAATAACAGGTACCGAGATGCCTCACCAAGGCGATACATGCCCATAAATGCTAGCATCATGACAATATTCGGTGCGGTGAAGAGGAAGGGATGGCTGAAGGAGCCTAGGCAAATGAAGGGTTCAAAGGCAACAAGATTTTCGAACCACTTCTGTAAATACCACAATCAGAAGGGTCATGAAACCGAGGATTGCAAGGATCTCAAATATGAGATCGAACGATTAGTAAAGGACGGAAAACTGGTGGAGTTTGTTAAAAAGATGAAAGAGCAAGAGGGTGACGCTGAAAGGGATAGATCGATATCAGAAATAGCAACATCAGAAGGGGGATGGTAAATATGATATCAGGTGATCCAGTAGGAGCGGATTCCACAAACGGCAGAAAAAAGATTTCGAGGCTCGTTGAATCGGACAGGTTCGTCGGCTTCGCTGACATTTTAAGGATTGAGGAAATGCCGCAGGAAGAAATCACTTTCTCAACAGTGGATCTGCGTAAGCTGAGCCCCCATGCCATTCAAACGGCAAACTTGGATTCCCCGTTGGTGATAACGGTGGACATAGCCAACTTTGGTCTAACTAAAATGCTGGTAGACCATGGCAACTCAGTTAACGTGCTATTCAACTCCACATTAGAGAAAATGGGGCTAAATGGTGCAATTTTGGAACCGGTAAGAACCTCGTTTCATGGATTCGGAGGCCCGGAAATAGTGCCTTGTGGATTGATTACGCTCCCTACCTCGTTGGGAACTGTGCCTCAAAGGAGAACATTGATGGCGAATTATGTGGTTGTTGACATGCCTTTATCTTACAATGACATCATAGGAAGGCCAGCACTGAATGCATTCCGAGCTTTACCGTCAACTTACCACGAGATGATAAAATTCCCCACCTCTGCCGGAACCGGTGAATTGATTGCAGATCACATTGATGGATGGAAATGCTATGTGGCATCACTTCGAACGCAACAACCGGTGGAGCCAGATGCAGGAGAAGCACTAGCCCAGATGGAGATTGAGCACATTGACTAAAGTGCCAAATTTAGTTTTTTTGCAAGTCTTCATTTTCCCGAATATATTGAACAACTTTAATTCGTCCCCTCTGTCTTAACAAGCATGAGGGGCAGGCATGTATTAACTTAAAACAGGAACTCCCAATACTTGAGCCACAAGGGCCGCCTCGAAGCACATAGGAGAACATATTTTGCAATCAAAACCCTCTCCAAGTCTCCTTATATTAATTCGTTTTCAAAAGAAACACTTTAATCTATCAATTATATTGTCATATAACAATGCGGATGCAAACATAATCTCAATTTTATGCAGGACCTAAAATAGGTTCACTCCAGAAATTAAGGAAGGGACGGAAACTCTGTCCAAAGTGGCACGAGATACCGTAAATCCCACAAAATGAAGGAAGGGACGGAGACTCTGCACAAAGTGGCACGAGATACCGTAAATCCAGAAGAAATGAAGGAAGGGACGGAGACTCTGCCCAAAGTGGCACGCGATACCGCAAATCCCGCAAAATGAAAGAAGGGACGAAAACTCTCTCAAAAGTGGCACGAGATACTGCAAATCCCGCAAAAATGAAGGAAGGGACAGAGACTCTACCCAAAGTGGCACGAGATACCGTAAGTCCAAAAGAAATGAAGGAAGGGACCGATACTCTGCCCAAAGTGGCACGAGATACCGCAGATCCTTCAAAATGAAAGAAAGGACGGAAACTCTGTCCAAATTGGCACGAGATACCGCAAATCCCGCAAAATGAAGGAAGGGACGGAGACTCTGCCCAAAGTGGCACGAGATATCGTAAATCCAGAGGAAATGAAGGAAGGGAGGGAGACTCTGCCCAAAGTGGCACGAGATACCGCAAATACCGCAAAATGAAGGAAGGGACGGAAACACTGTCCAAAGTGGCACGAGATACCGCAAATCCCAAAAATAAAAAGGGTCGGACACGAGGTAAAAATTGTCGCGAGATACCGCAATCCCGAAAAATGAAAAACAGAACAACCGTTATATCAGTAGTAATAAAACATTAATCTTACGTCGCAAGAGATGCATATACCTTCATAAATACGAAGGACGCTCTAGTTGTCAAAATAAGGTAAAACACAACAATAGCGATTGAAAGAAAAGGCAACCAATATGAACCAGCAAATAATAAAAAATAACATGAATAACGTGCAAATTCAAAATAATAATTCATATTGTTCAAAACATTAGAAAGGCGTCGAAGCGCCAGAAAATAAAATAAAGATTGTTCATTATTAAATTAAAGACCGAAGCATTCAGGCATCGGTATCATCCTCATCTTCTGAGGAAGGATAGACAGGCGGAATAGGGGGCAGTGAAGAAATTCCCCGATAAACGAGGTTATCGCTCTCGAGAAGCACGACGAACTCATCCGGAGTAGCTGGGTCGTCATTCGTGGCACGAGGAAGAATCTCTCTGTTAGGCCCCAATGATAGATCAAGCCAAGTAGGGTCGAACCGCCCACGAACATATTTGGTGCTATAGAACTGCTGCACCGTGAGTACTTGAGCTTTCCGGGCCTCCCGGGCACCCCTCTGAGCACTTATCTCTCGTAAGGTGTTGTTTCGAAGGAACTCCTCGCCGATTTCAACCCGTTGCTGTGCAGAAGGGACATCTACAGCACAAATGAGATTAACAAGAAAGAATAAAAGATTAAAGATTTCAGCTCAAGTAAAATTACCTCACTGAGACCGCGAGCATATCGTATCTCCTCTGCCCGCTCGGACTTTTCTTTTTCGACCGCCAGTTCCTTCTCAAGTAAAGCAACTTGTTTTGCCAGCTCACCTTTGTTGAATGAAAGATTGCTGACTTGCATTTGAAGCTGATCGACGGTCGCCTGTGCAAGCCTCGCTGCTTCTCTTTCACCGGAAGCTAGCGTTGCATACTCCCTCATCTTCTGCAGCGCCTTCTTCTTATCCTCAAGAGAATCCCTCAACGCATCTAGGTTAATGCCATGAAAGTCAGCTCCGGCCTGCTGTTGTCCATGAGCCTGGACTAAACCAGCAAACATGGCGTCTACTATTCTGCCACCCTGGAAAGAAAAAATTACGGGAATGAAGAATGTTGTACAATGAAATACCTATGTAATAAAATGCAGCAGAAATATAAAATATTACCGCGCTTAAAATATGAAGAGCATTACGCTTAACTATCTTCCTCTCCTCGGCCGAGACGAGATGAGGAACTGCAAGATTTGGAAAGAGGAGTTTCAAGGCATCAATCGCCTATTCCTCTGAAAGCCCGAACTCCTCCACGGGGGCCCGCAAACCATAGTTTGGCCCCACCCTAGTGCTAGTACCCTCCGCAACAGCACAACCTCCAGCAGTCGCCACACTTGTGGAACACGACGCTAAGGGGATAACACCCCCGGTTCAGGAGCGAGTCTGATGGGCCCTCCTCCTTTTAGCCTGAGCAGCACCTTCATCATTGACGTCATGTTCGGCTGCAGCTTAATCAGCACCTCCTGCATGGTTGACATCGTCAGGTGGGGGAGTAGTCGCGCGACCTTGCCCCAAGATATCCTTGAAAGGATCTCTTGGAGCCTCAACGAGCGCCGACACCGATCCTTCGGTTCCTGTTTTCTTACTCTTGCTTTTCCTTTTCCTTGGAGGGGGAATCGGGGGAACAATGGTTGTTTGAGAACCTTCATTCTTAGCAGTCAGAGCTTGATTGATCCTGGCGTGGCGGTTCATAATGAATTCGCCTGAAAAGAAAAACACATATTAGTATTATCATAACAATGAAAACGAAACACTAGACCAAGTAATAAATGCAGAATATATACCAAGAGTAAACCTCCCATCATAGGGAACTGGAGATAATCCAGCCAAAGACAACACGCGATTCTCGACCAGTTTCTTAACATTAAACTGGTGATCGCAAACTAAGTTGGGAACAAAATTGCAGTCCCATGAAGGTGGGCACACACCAGGCGGTATTGCAACCTTAGCACCACAAACCAGTCATGGCGATACGCTGCGAACTCTCCCTCATAACTCTCATGAACGTATAAAAAACGTTTCTTCCAATTCTTCCCATAGCTACTGGCCCCGCCACTCAAAAAACTTGCGGTTCCTCAGAGTCTTCACGTGGTAGAAGCCTACCTATCTCTTACAAACCTCGAAGAGAGCCCAAAATTGATTGGGACCCTGAGGCTCGCGTAAGGCCTTCATCAGGATGATAAAAACGATGATTTGCCCGAACGAGTTCGGCGTCAACTGGCACGGCACAATCTCGATGGATCTCAGAATGAATTTGACCTCGATAGGTATGGAAAATCGCAACCCGTTTGCCAGTTGACCTACAAAAATCGTGAAATGGCCAGGCGGGGGTGAGTCCATGCGCTCGTTCGGACCGGGACTAACTAATTTATACCTATTGGTTATATTAAATATTTCGCGCAGCGACGAGCGGCTATGCTGCAGCTGTGACACATAAGTGTTATATGCCATCCCTGGGACCTCCGCGTAGTCATAAATTTCCCTATTGATGGCTTCTATATCCTCACCGGCTTCACTCGATGCACGATTATCTTCCGATGAAGAAGTTTGCAAATTATCGTCCCCACTGGCAAAGACGCTGGATCGTCGCCGAGATGATCACCCCTAGGCGAATCGACGGAATCAATGTCGATTAGCTCATTTTCACTTCCTCGAGGTATACTTGGACCCGCGGGAGCACTAACGGGGCCCACCACAAAATTAATTGAACTGGAGCTTGAGCTGCTACTAGACTCACTCCCTAGGGTCGACTCAGATCTCACCATCTTGATGGACACAAACTAAAATAAAATAAAAAGAAAAACGACTGACTACGCGCGAATACGTCACTCTCGGTACTTACGACATCTACTCAACAGTTTCAATTAAACATTCCGAAAGCAAAAATAATGTGCCCAGAAAAATAAGAGCATAATCGGTTACCTTCTTAGAACTGAAAATTCGGCAACGATTGACACGTAAATTTCCTGAAAAAAGTACAAAAAAACGTTAGACGAAACCAAAGGCGAAACATGCTCATCCAGCAAAAAAGCACAAAATTTTTTCTAAGGCAGTCGATCGAACAACAATCGTTCGATACAGTTAACATCGAACAAGAAGCATTCGATGCAGTGTGTATCGAACCACACTCGTTCGATGCTACTTACAAATTAGCGAGAGTTCAGCAGAAGGCGGAATGAGCTTCTCCAGCGTCTTCCCCCTTTATATAGACGCGGAAAAGTCCCATCAGGCCCGTTAAAATGCGCATCGAATTGTCTTGATTCGATGCACTTCTGAGCATCGAACAAACATGGTTTGATCGAACGGTGAAAATACACAATATCAGCATCGAACCATAATTGTTCGATGCAGCCCACCAGATCGAACAAAGAGTGTTCGATCTGGGACAACTATTTAGTAATAAAAGCTTCAATAACAAAACACTGAAATGCACGTATTTCAAAGCACGTTTCCGGGACATGATTTTCAACATTATCAAAAGAAAAGAGCGCCAGATCCAAAATACAATTTATAAGTTTGGAACCTGACCTCTGATCGACATCGTCTCTCAAACTGGGGGGACTATATGTTGGTGGTATTTTATGAATGACCATTAGAAGGAACTGGCATAGGAAAACAAAACCAAAAGCTCATTGATTTCATAACCATAAAACCTTAGTTACTTATAGTGAGCTGCAACAAGTCATGCTTCTTTCGAGAAAAAGGTGCGGCCACGACACATAGGACTTTTGTGTCGTCCATGTCCGCAACCACTGACATTCCATTTCTCTCTAACACCCCTATCTCCAATTTCATGATTTGTGAACCCATTTTAAATTCTACAAAAATCGAAATGAAAGTGTGGAAACTAGGGAAGAGAGCTGAGAGTAATTTGGGTTTTGCAAGACGGGCACGAGATAAAACACTAAACATTATTGGAATTGATTACCACGAAAATGGATGGAGAAGTCTTTTGGAGAAATGAACGAATTAGGGTTCTTAATTCATATTCAACTTACCAACGTTTTTTATTTTTGTAGCAAACACAAACATAAAAGGATAATGACAATATGAGTTGCACTGGAATTAAAAAAAAAAGACTAATGTACTAATTGGATTTACATGTCTGAACCTACTATCAACATTTAAACAAGATGTATAATTAATTATTGAGAATTTTGATTTGCCTTTCTTTATGTTGGTTTATTTTTTCAAAAGACGTTATTAGCCATTTTGCAGCGCAAATCCTATATTTTGTACCAAATTGCATTTTTGTCCTCTTTGAAAATTCGGCAAGGAAATATTCCACATGACCTCCGAAATATTCGAATATTTTATTACAGTGAGCCGGAACAAGTCGTGCTTCCTTCAAGGAAAAGGCGCGGCCACGACACAGAGGACTTTTGTGCCGCCCACGTCCTCAACCACTGACATTCCATTTCTCGCTAACACCCCCATCTCCATTTTCAAGATTCGTGAACCTATTTTAAATTCTACGAAAATCAGAATGAAAGTGTGAAAATTGTGGTAGAGAGCTAAGAGTAATTTGGGTTTTGCAAGACGGGCACGAGATAAAACACCAAACATTATTGTAAGTGATTACCGCAAAATTGAATGGAGAAGTTTTTTGGGAGAAACGATCGAATTGGGGTTCTTAATTCATATACAACTTACCAACGTTTTTTATGTTTGCAGCAAACAGAAACATAAAAAGATACTGACAATATGAGTTGCACTGGAATTAAAAAAAAAAGACTAATGTAGTAATTTGATTTACATGTCTGAACCTACTATCAATATTTAAACAAGAAGTATAATTAATTAATGCATTGTCAACATTAAATTGAATTTTTTGATGGGAAACGAATATCAGGTTCAATAGAATACATGAAATATATTGTATTGAGACTAAATCGATGATTGATATTGACTAAAATGATAAAATTAGGAAAGACCATTATAAGGAACAGGCATAGGAAAACAAAACCAAAACCTCATTGATTTCATAAACATAAAACCTTAGTTACTTACAGTGAGCCGCAACAAGTCGTGCTTCCTTCAAAGAAAAAAGGTCATGTCACGACACAAAGGACTTTTGTGACGCCCACGTCCTCAACCACTAACATTCCATTTCTTGCTACCATCCCCGTCTCCATTTTCAAGATTCATGAACCTATTTTAAATTCAACAAAAATCGAAATGAAAGTGTAGAAACTGGGGAAGAGAGCTAAGAGTAATTTGGGTTTTGCAAGACGGGCACGAGATAAAACACTAAACATTATTGGAATTGATTACCACGAAAATGGATGGAGAAGTCTTTTGGAGAAATGAACGAATTAGGGTTCTTAATTCATATTCAACTTACCAACGTTTTTTATTTTTGTAGCAAACACAAACATAAAAGGATAATGACAATATGAGTTGCACTGGAATTAAAAAAAAAAGACTAATGTACTAATTGGATTTACATGTCTGAACCTACTATCAACATTTAAACAAGATGTATAATTAATTATTGAGAATTTTGATTTGCCTTTCTTTATGTTGGTTTATTTTTTCAAAAGACGTTATTAGCCATTTTGCAGCGCAAATCCTATATTTTGTACCAAATTGCATTTTTGTCCTCTTTGAAAATTCGGCAAGGAAATATTCCACATGACCTCCGAAATATTCGAATATTTTATTACAGTGAGCCGGAACAAGTCGTGCTTCCTTCAAGGAAAAGGCGCGGCCACGACACAGAGGACTTTTGTGCCGCCCACGTCCTCAACCACTGACATTCCATTTCTCGCTAACACCCCCATCTCCATTTTCAAGATTCGTGAACCTATTTTAAATTCTACGAAAATCAGAATGAAAGTGTGAAAATTGTGGTAGAGAGCTAAGAGTAATTTGGGTTTTGCAAGACGGGCACGAGATAAAACACCAAACATTATTGTAAGTGATTACCGCAAAATTGAATGGAGAAGTTTTTTGGGAGAAACGATCGAATTGGGGTTCTTAATTCATATACAACTTACCAACGTTTTTTATGTTTGCAGCAAACAGAAACATAAAAAGATACTGACAATATGAGTTGCACTGGAATTAAAAAAAAAAGACTAATGTAGTAATTTGATTTACATGTCTGAACCTACTATCAATATTTAAACAAGAAGTATAATTAATTAATGCATTGTCAACATTAAATTGAATTTTTTGATGGGAAACGAATATCAGGTTCAATAGAATACATGAAATATATTGTATTGAGACTAAATCGATGATTGATATTGACTAAAATGATAAAATTAGGAAAGACCATTATAAGGAACAGGCATAGGAAAACAAAACCAAAACCTCATTGATTTCATAAACATAAAACCTTAGTTACTTACAGTGAGCCGCAACAAGTCGTGCTTCCTTCAAAGAAAAAAGGTCATGTCACGACACAAAGGACTTTTGTGACGCCCACGTCCTCAACCACTAACATTCCATTTCTTGCTACCATCCCCGTCTCCATTTTCAAGATTCATGAACCTATTTTAAATTCAACAAAAATCGAAATGAAAGTGTAGAAACTGGGGAAGAGAGCTAAGAGTAATTTGGGTTTTGCAAGACGGGCACGAGATAAAACACTAAAAATTATTGGAATTGATTACCGCGAAAATAGATGGAGAAGTCTTTTGAGAGAAACGATCGAATTGGGTTTCTTAATTTATATTCAACTTACCAACGTTTTTTATTTTTGTAGCAAACACAAACATAAAAAGATAATGACAATATGAGTTGCACTGGAATTAAAAAAAAAAAAAAAGACTAATGTACTAATTGGATTTACATGTCTGAACCTACTATCAACATTTAAACAAGATGTATAATTAATTATTGAGAATTTTGATTTGCCTTTCTTTATGTTGGTTTATTTTTTCAAAAGACGTTATTAGCCATTCTGCAGCGCAAATCCTATATGTTGTACCAAATTGCATTTTTCGTCCTCTTTGAAAATTCGGCGAGGAATATTCGAATATTCAACCGGAATATTCCACATGACCCCCGAAATATTTGAATATTTTATTACAGTGAGCACCAACAAGTCGTGCTTCCTTCGGGAAAAAGGTGCGGCCACGACACAGAGGACTTTTGTGCCGCCCACGTCCGCAACCACTGACATTCCGTTTCTCGCTAACACCTCCGTCTCCATTTTCATGATCCGTGAACCTATTCTAAAGTCTACGAAAATCGGAATGAAAGTGTGGAAACTGTGGAAGAGAGCAAAGAGTAATTTGGGTTTTGCAAGACGGGCACGAGATAAAACACTAAACATGATTGGAATTGATTACCGCAAAAATGGATGAAGAAGTCTTTTTGGAGGAACGATCGAATTGGGGTTCTTAATTCTTATTCAACTTACCAACGTTTTTTATATTTGCAGCAAACAGAAACATAAAAAAAGATACAGGCAATATGAGTTGCACTGGAATTAAAAAAAAAACAAAAAAAAAGACTAATGTACTAATTTGATTTACATGTCTGAACTTACTATCAACATTTAAACTAGATGTATAATTAATTATTGGGAATTTTGATTTGGTCTTCTTTATGTTTGTCTTTTTTTCAAAAGACGTCCTTTATTACCATTCTGCAGCGCAAGTCTTATATGTTGTACCAAATTGTATTTTTCGTCCTCTTTGAAAATTCAGCAAGTGAATATTCGAGTATTCACGCGGAATATTCCACATGACCCCCGAAATATTCGAATATTTTGTTACAGTGAGCCGTAACAAGTCGTGCTTCCTTCGTGAAAAAGGTGCGGCCACGACACAGAGAACTTTTGTGCCGCCCACGTCCTCAACCACTGACATTCTTTTTTCTCGCTAACACCCCCGTTTCCATTTTCATGATCCGTGAACCAATTTTAAATTGTACAAAAATCGGAATGAAAGTGTGGAAACTGGAGAGGAGAGCTGAGAGTAATTTGGGTTTTGCAAGACGCACACGAGACAAAACACTAAACATTATTGGAATTGATTACCGCGGAAATGGATGGAGAAGTATTTGGGGAGAAACGATCGAATTGGGGTACTTAATTCTCATTCAGCTTACCAACATTTTTATGTTTGCAGAAAACAGAAACATAAAAAATGATACTGACAATATGAGTTGCACTAGAATTAAAAATAAAAGACTAATGTAGTAATTTGATTTACATGTCTGAACCTACTATCAATATTTAAACAAGAAGTATAATTATTTAATGCACTGTCAACATTAAATTGAATTTTTTGATGGGAAACAAATATCAGGTTCAATAGAATACATGAACTATGTTGTACTCAGACAAAATCGATGATTGATATTGACTAAAATGATAAAATTAGGAAAGACCATTATAAGGAACAAGCATAGGAAAACAAAATCAAAACCTCATTAATTTCATAAACATAAAACCTTAGTTACTTACAGTGAGCCGCAACAAGTCGTGCTTCCTTCAAAGAAAAAAGGTGCTGCCACGACACAAAGGACTTTTGTGACGCCCACGTCCTCAACCACTGACATTCCATTTCTTGCTACCACCCCCGTCTCCATTTTCAAGATTCGTGAACCTATTTTAAATTCTAGGAAAATCGGAATGAAAGTGTGGAAACTGGGGAAGAGAGCCAAGAGTAATTGGGGTTTTGCAAAACGGGCACGAGATAAAACACTAAAAATTATTGAAATTGATTACCGGGAAAATGGATGGAGAAGTCTTTTGGTAGAAACAATCGAATTGGGGTTCTTAATTCTTATTCAGCTTACCAACGTTTTTATGTTTGCAGAAAACAGAAACATAAAAAATGATACTGACAATATGAGTTGCAGTAGAAATAAAAATAAAAGACTAATGTAGTAATTTGATTTACATGTCTGAACCTACGATCAATATTTAAACAAGAAGTATAATTAATTAATGCACTGTCAACATTAAATTGAATTTTTTGATGGCAAACAAATATCAGGTTCAATAGAATACATGAAATATATTGTACTCAACCTAAATTGATGATTTATATTGACTAAAATGATAAAATTAGGAAAGACCTTTATAAGGAACTTGCATAGGAAAACAAAACCAAAACCTCAATGATTTCATAAACATAAAACCTTAGTTACTTACAGTGAGCCGCAACAAGTCGTGCTTCCTTCGAAGAAAAAAGGTGCTGCCACGACACAAAGGACTTTTGTGACGCCCACGTCCTCAACCACTGACATTCCATTTCTTGATACCACCCCGTCTCCATTTTTAAGATTCGTGAACCTATTTTAAATTCTAAGAAAATCGGAATGAAAGTGTGGAAACTGGGAAAGAGAGCTAAGAGTAATTTGGGTTTTGCAAGACGGGCACGAGATAAAACACTAAAAATTATTGGAATTGATTACCGGGAAAATGAATGGTGAAGTCTTTTGGGAGAAACGATCGAATTGGGGTTCTTAATTCATATTCAACTTACCAACGTTTTTTATGTTTGCAGCAAACACAAACATAAAAAGATACTACCAATATGAGTTGCACTGGAATTAAAAGAAAAGACTAATGTACTAATTTGATTTACATGTCTGAACCTACTATCAACATTTAAACAAGATGTATAATTCATTATTGAGAATTTTGATTTGGCTTTCTTTATGTTGGTTTATTTTTTCAAAAGACGTTATTAGCCATTCTGTAGCGCAAATCTTATATGTTGTACCAAATTGCATTTTTCATCCTCTTCGGAAATTCGGCGAGGTATATTCGAATATTCACCCGGAATATTCCACATGACCCCCGAAATATTCGAATATTTTATTACAGTGAGCCGCAACATGTTGTGCTTCCTTCGAGAAAAAAGGTGTGGCCACGACACAGAGGACTTTTGTGCCGCCCACGTCCGCAACCACTGACATTCCATTTCTCGCTAACACCCCCGTCTCCATTTTCATGATCGTGAACCTATTTTAAAGTCTACGAAAATCGGAATGAAAGTGTGCAAACTGGGGAAGAGAGCAAAGAGTAATTTGGGTTTTGCAAGACGGGCACGGGATAAAACACTAAACATTATTGGAATTGATTAACGCGAAAATGGATGAAGAAGTCTTTTTGGAGGAACGATCGAATTGGGGTTCTTAATTCTTATTCAACTTACCAACGTTTTTTATATTTGCAGCAAACAGAAACATAAAAAAAAGATACTGACAATATGAGTTGCATTGGAATTAAAAAAAAAAAAAAAGACTAATGTACTAATTTGATTTACATGTCTGAACTTACTATCAACATCAAAACTAGATGTATAATTAATTATTGGGAATTTTGATTTGGTCTTCTTTATGTTGGTCTTTTTTTCAAAAGACGTCCTTTATTAGCATTCTGCAGCGCAAGTCTTATATGTTGTAACAAATTGTATTTTTCGTCCTCTTTGAAAATTCAGCGAGTGGATATTCGAGTATTCACCCGGAATATTCCACATGACCCCCGAAATATTCGAATATGTTGTTACAGTGAGCCGCAACAAGTCGTCCTTCCTTCGAGGAAAAGGTGCGGCCACGACACAGAGGACTTTTGTGCCGCTCACGTCCTCAACCACTGACATTCTTTTTCTCGCTAACACCCCCGTTTCCATTTTAATGATCCGTGAACCTATTTTAAATTGTACAAAAATCGGAATGAATGTGTGGAAACTGGGGAAGAGAGCTGAGAGTAATTTAGGTTTTGCAAGACGGGCACGAGATAAAACCCTAAACATTATTGGAATTGATTACCGCGGAAATGGGTGGAGAAGTCTTTGGGGAGAAACGATTGAATTGGGGTTCTTAATTCTTATTCAGCTTACCAACGTTTTTATGTTTGCAGAAAACAGGAAAATAAAAAATGATACTGACAATATGGGTTGCACTAGAATTAAAAATAAAAGAGTAATGTAGTAATTTGATTTATATGTCTGAACCTACGATCAATATTTAAACAAGAAGTAATTAATTAATGCACAGTCAACATTAAATTGAATTTTTTGATGGGAAACAAATATCAGGTTCAATAGAATACATGAAATATATTGTACTCAGACTAAATCGATGATTGATATTGACTAAAATGATAAAATTAGGAAAGACCATTATAAAGAACAAGCATAGGAAAACAAAACCAAAACCTCATTGATTTCATAAACATAAAACCTTAGTTATTTACAGTGAGCCGCAACAAGTCGTGCTTCCTTCGAAGAAAAAAGGTGTTGCTACGACACAAAGGACTTTTGTGATGCCCACGTCCTCAACCACTGACATTCCATTTCTTGCTACCACCCTCGTCTCCATTTTCAAGATTCGTGAACCTATTTTAAATTCTACGAAAATCGGAATGAAAGTGTGGAAACTGGGGAAGAGAGCTAAGAGTAATTTTGATTTTGCAAGACGGGCACGAGATAAAACACTAAAAATTATTGGAATTGATTGCCGGGAAAATGGATGGAGAAGTCTTTTGGGAGAAACGATCGAATTGGGGTTCTTAATTCATATTCAACTTACCACCGTTTTTTATGTTTGCAGCAAACACAAACATAAAAAGATACTGACAATATGAGTTGCACTGGAATTAAAAAAAAAAAGACTAATGTACTAATTTGATTTACATGTCTGAACCTATTATCAACATTTAGACAAGATGTATAATTCATTATTGAGAATTTTGATTTGGCTTTCTTTATGTTGGTTTATTTTTTCAAAAGACGTTATTAGCCATTCTGCAGCGCAAATCCTATATGTTGTACCAAATTGCATTTTTCATCCTCTTTGGAAATTCGGCGAGGCATATTCGAATATTCATCCAGAATATTCCACATGACTCCCGAAATATTTGAATATTTTATTACAGTGAGCCGCAACAAGTCGTGCTTCCTTCGAGAAAAAGGTGCGGCCACGACACATAGGACTTTTGTGCTGCCCACGTCCGCAACCACTGACATTACATTTCTCGCTAACACCCCCGTCTCCTTTTTCATGATCCGTGAACCTATTTTAAAGTCTACGAAAATCGGAATGAAATTGTGGAAACTGGGGAAGAGAGCAAAGAGTAATTTGGGTTTCGCAAGACGGGCACGAGATAAAACACTAAACATTATTGGAATTGATTACCGCGAAAATGGATGAAGAAGTCTTTTTGGAGGAACGATCGAATTGGGGTTCTTAATTCTTATTCAACTTACCAACGTTTTTTATATTTGCAGCAAACAGAAACATAAAAAAAGATACTGACAATATGAGTTGCACTGGAAATAAAAAAAAAAAGACTAATGTACTAATTTGATTTACATGTCTGAACTTACTATCAACATTTAAACTAGATGTATAATTAATTATTGGGAATTTTGATTTGGTCTTCTTTATGTTGGTCTTTTTTTCAAAAGACGTCATTTATTAGCATTCTGCAGCGCAAGTCTTATATGTTGTAACAAATTGTATTTTTCGTCCTCTTTGAGAATTCAGCGAGTGAATACTCGAATATTCACCTGGAATATTCCACATGACCCCCGAAATATTCGAATATTTTGTTACAGTGAGCCGCAACAAGTCGTGCTTCCTTCGAGGAAAATGTGCGGCCACGACACAGAGGACTTTTGTGCCCCACTGACATTCTTTTTCTCGCTAACACCCCCATTTCCATTTTCATGATCCGTGAACCTATTTTAAATTGTACAAAAATCGGAATGAAAGTGTGGAAACTGGAGAAGAGAGCTGAGAGTAATTTGGGTTTTGCAAGACGGGCACGAGATAAAACCCTAAACATTATTGGAATTGATTACCGCGGAAATGGATGGAGAAGTCTTTGGGGAGAAACGATCGAATTGGGGTTCTTAATTCTTATTCAGCTTACCAACGTTTTTATGTTTGCAGAAAACAGGAATATTAAAAATGATACTGACAATATGAGTTGCACTAGAATTAAAAATAAAAGACTAATGTAGTAATTTGATTTACATGTCTGAACCTACTATCAATATTTAAACAAGAAGTATAATTAATTAATGCACTGTCAACATTAAATTGAATTTTTTGATGGTAAACAAATATCAGGTTCAATAGAATACATGAAATATATTGTACTCAGACTAAATCGATGATTGCATATTGACTAAAATGATAAAATTATGAAAGACCATTATAAGGAACAAGCATAGGAAAACAAAACCAAAACCTCATTGATTTCATAAACATAAAACCTTAGTTACTTACAGTGTGCCGCAACAAGTCGAGCTTCCTTCGAAGAAAAAAGGTGCTGCCACGACACAGAGGACTTTTGTGACGCCCACGTCCTCAACCACTGACATTCCATTACTTGCTACCACCCCCGTCTCCATTTTCAAGATTCGTGAACCTATTTTAAATTCTACAAAAATCGGAATGAAAGTGTGAAAACTGGGGAAGAGCGCTAAGAGTAATTTGGGTTTTGCAAGACGGGCACGAGATAAAACACTAAACATTATTGGAATTGATTACCGCGAAAATGGATGAAGAAGTCTTTTTGGAGGAACGATCGAATTGGGTTCTTAATTCTTATTCAACTTACCAACGTTTTTTTATATTTGCAGCAAACAAAAATATAAAAAAAGATACTTACAATATTAGTTGCACTGGAATTAAAAAAAAAAGACTAATGTACTAATTTGATTTACATGTCTGAACTTACTATCAACATTTAAACTAGATGTATAATTAATTATTGGGAATTTTGATTTGGTCTTCTTTATGTTGGTCTTTTTTTCAAAAGACGTCATTTATTAGCATTCTGCAGCACAAGTCCTATATGTTGTAACAAATTGTATTTTTCGTCCTTCTTGAAAATTCAGCGAGTGAATATTCGAGTATTCACCCGGAATATCCACATGACCCCCGAAATATTTGAATATTTTGTTACAGTGAGCCGCAACAAGTTGTCCTTCCTTCGAGGAAAAGGTGCGGCCACGACACAGAGGACTTTCGTGCCGCTCACGTCCTCAACCACTGACATTCTTTTTCTCGCTAACACCCCCGTTTCCATTTTCATGATCCGTGAACCTATTTTAAATTGTACAAAAATCGGAATGAAAGTGTGGAAACTAGGGAAGAGAGCTGAGAGTAATTTGGGTTTTGCAAGACGGGTACGAGATAAAACCCTAAACATTATTGGAATTGATTACCGCGGAAATGGATGGAGAAGACTTTGGGGAGAAACGATTGAATTGGGGTTCTTTATTCTTATTCAGCTTACCAACGTTTTTATGTTTGTAGAAAACAGGAATATAAAAAATGATACTGACAATATGAGTTGCACTAGAATTAAAAATAAAAGACTAATGTAGTAATTTGATTTACATGTCTGAACCTACAATCAATATTTAAACAAGAAGTATAATTAATTAATGCACCGTCAACATTAAATTGAATTTTTTGATGGGAAACAAATATCAGGTTCAATAGAATACATGAAATATATTGTACTCAGACTAAATCGATGATTGCATATTGACTAAAATGATAAAATTATGAAAGACCATTATAAGGAACAAGCATAGGAAAACAAAACCAAAACCTCACTGATTTCATAAACATAAAACCTTAGTTACTTAGAGTGAGCCGCAACAAGTCGTGCTTCCTTCGAAGAAAAAAGGTGCTGCCACGACACAAAGAACTTTTGTGACGCCCACGTCCTCAACCACTGACATTCCATTTCTTCCTACCACCCCGTCTCCATTTTCAAGATTCGTGAACCTATTTTAAATTCTACGAACATCGGAATGAAAGTGTGAAAACTGGAGAAGAGTGCTAAGAGTAATTTGGGTTTTGCAAGACGGGCACGAGATAAAACACGATAAATTATTGGAATTGATTGCCGGGAAAATGGATGGAGAAGTCTTTTGGGAGAAACGATCGAATTGGAGTTCTTAATTCATATTCAACTTACCAGCGTTTTTTTATGTTTGCAGCAAACACAAACATAAAAAGATACTGACAATATGAGTTGCACTGGAATTAAAAAAAAAAAGAGACTAATGTACTAATTTAATTTACATGTCTGAACCTACTATCAACATTTAAACAAGATGTATAATTCATTATTGAGAATTTTGATTTGGCTTTCTTTATGTTGGTTTATTTTTTCAAAAGACGTTATTAGCCATTCTGCAGCGCAAATCCTATATGTTGTACCAAATTGCATTTTTCATCCTCTTTGGAAATTTGGCGAGGTATATTCGAATATTCACCCGGAATATTCCACATGACCCCTGAAATATTCGAATATTTTATTACAGTGAGCCGCAACAAGTCGTGCTTCCTTCGAGAAAAATGTGAGGCCACGACACAGAGGACTTTTGTGTCGCCCACGTCCGCAACCACTGACATTCCATTTCTCGCTAACACCCCCGTCTCTATTTTCATGATCCGTGAACTTATTTAAAGTCTACGAAAATCGGAATGAAAGTGTGGAAACTGGGAAGAGAGCAAAGAGTAATTTGGGTTTTGCAAGACGGGCACGAGATAAAACACTAAACATTATTGGAATTGATTACCGCGAAAATGGATGAAGAAGTCTTTTTGGTGGAACGATCGAATTGGGGTTCTTAATTCTTATTCAACTTACCAAAGTTTTTTATATTTGCAGCAAACAGAAACATAAAAAAAGATACTGACAATATGAGTTGCACTGGAATTAAAAAAAAAAAAGACTAATGTACTAATTTGATTTACATGTCTGAACTTACTATCAACATTTAAACTAGATGTATAATTAATTATTGGGAATTTTGATTTGGTCTTCTTTATGTTTGTCTTTTTTTCAAAAGACGTCCTTTATTAGCATTCTGCAGTGCAAATCTTATATGTTGTACCAAATTGTATTTTTCGTCCTCTTTGAAAATTCAGCGAGTGAATATTCGAGTATTCACCCGGAATATTTCACATGACCACCGAAATATTCGAATATTTTGTTACAGTGAGCCGCAACAAGTCGTGCTTCCTTCGAGAAAAATGTGAGGCCACGACACAGAGGACTTTTGTGCCGCCCACGTCCGCAACCACTGACATTCCATTTCTCGCTAACACCCCCGTCTCTATTTTCATGATCCGTGAACTTATTTAAAGTCTACGAAAATCGGAATGAAAGTGTGGAAACTGGGGAAGAGAGCAAAGAGTAATTTGGGTTTTGCAAGACGGGCACGAGATAAAACACTAAACATTATTGGAATTGATTACCGCGAAAATGGATGAAGAAGTCTTTTTGGTGGAACGATCGAATTGGGGTTCTTAATTCTTATTCAACTTACCAAAGTTTTTTATATTTGCAGCAAACAGAAACATAAAAAAAGATACTGACAATATGAGTTGCACTGGAATTAAAAAAAAAAAAAAAGACTAATGTACTAATTTGATTTACATGTCTGAACTTACTATCAACATTTAAACTAGATGTATAATTAATTATTGGGAATTTTGATTTGGTCTTCTTTATGTTTGTCTCTTTTTTCAAAAGACGTCCTTTATTAGCATTCTGCAGCGCAAATCTGATATGTTGTAACAAATTGTATTTTTCGTCCTCTTTGAAAATTCAGCGAGTGAATATTCGAGTATTCACCCGGAATATTTCACATGACCACCGAAATATTCGAATATTTTGTTACAGTGAGCCGCAACAAGTCGTGCTTCCTTCGAGGAAAAGGTGCGGCCACGACACAGAGGACTTTTGTGCCGCTCACGTCCTCAACCACTGACATTCTTTTTCTCGCTAACACCCATGTTTCTATTTTCATGATCCGTGAACCTATTTTAAATTGTACAAAAATTGGAATGAAAGTGTGGTAACTGGGGAAGGGAGCTGAGAGTAATTTGGGTTTTGCAAGACGGGAACGAGATAAAACACTAAACATTACTGGAATTGATTACCGCGGAAATGGATGGAGAAGTCTTTGGGGAGAAACGATCGAATTGGGGTTCTTAATTCTTATTCAGCTTACCAACGTTTTTATGTTTGCAGAAAACAGGAACATAAAAAATGATACTGACAATATGAGTTGCACTAGAATTAAAAATAAAAGACTAATGTAGTAATTTGATTTACATGTCTGAACCTACTATCAATATTTAAACAAGAAGTATAATTAATTAATGCACTGTCAACATTAAATTGAATTTTTTGATGGGAAACAAATATCAGGTTCAATAGAATACATGAAATATATTGTACTCAGACTAAATCGATGATTGCATATTGACTAAAATTGTAAAATTAGGAAAGACCATTATAAGGAACAAGCATAGGAAAACACAACCAAAACCTCATTGATTTCATAAACATACAGTGAGCCGCAACAAGTCGTGCTTCTTTCGAAGAAAAAAGGTGCTGCCACGACACAAAGGACTTTTGTGACTCCCACGTCCTCAACCACTGACATTCCATTTCTTGCTTCCACCCCCGTCTCCATTTTCAAGATTCGTGAACCTATTTTAAAGTCTACGAAAATCGGAATGAAATTGTGGAAACTGGGGAAGAGAGCAAAGAGTAATTTGGGTTTCGCAAGACGGGCACGAGATAAAACACTAAACATTATTGGAATTGATTACCGCGAAAATGGATGAAGAAGTCTTTTTGGAGGAACGATCGAATTGGGGTTCTTAATTCTTATTCAACTTACCAACGTTTTTTATATTTGCAGCAAACAGAAACATAAAAAAAGATACTGACAATATGAGTTGCACTGGAAATAAAAAAAAAAGACTAATGTACTAATTTGATTTACATGTCTGAACTTACTATCAACATTTAAACTAGATGTATAATTAATTATTGGGAATTTTGATTTGGTCTTCTTTATGTTGGTCTTTTTTTCAAAAGACGTCATTTATTAGCATTCTGCAGCGCAAGTCTTATATGTTGTAACAAATTGTATTTTTCGTCCTCTTTGAGAATTCAGCGAGTGAATACTCGAATATTCACCTGGAATATTCCACATGACCCCCGAAATATTCGAATATTTTGTTACAGTGAGCCGCAACAAGTCGTGCTTCCTTCGAGGAAAATGTGCGGCCACGACACAGAGGACTTTTGTGCCCCACTGACATTCTTTTTCTCGCTAACACCCCCATTTCCATTTTCATGATCCGTGAACCTATTTTAAATTGTACAAAAATCGGAATGAAAGTGTGGAAACTGGAGAAGAGAGCTGAGAGTAATTTGGGTTTTGCAAGACGGGCACGAGATAAAACCCTAAACATTATTGGAATTGATTACCGCGGAAATG
Organism: Linaria vulgaris; assembly: GCA_948329865.1. NCBI lineage: Eukaryota > Viridiplantae > Streptophyta > Magnoliopsida > Lamiales > Plantaginaceae > Linaria > Linaria vulgaris. The sequence goes on from OX415250.1 coordinate 101,443,413, forward strand.
GATGGAGAAGTCTTTGGGGAGAAACGATCGAATTGGGGTTCTTAATTCTTATTCAGCTTACCAACGTTTTTATGTTTGCAGAAAACAGGAATATTAAAAATGATACTGACAATATGAGTTGCACTAGAATTAAAAATAAAAGACTAATGTAGTAATTTGATTTACATGTCTGAACCTACTATCAATATTTAAACAAGAAGTATAATTAATTAATGCACTGTCAACATTAAATTGAATTTTTTGATGGTAAACAAATATCAGGTTCAATAGAATACATGAAATATATTGTACTCAGACTAAATCGATGATTGCATATTGACTAAAATGATAAAATTATGAAAGACCATTATAAGGAACAAGCATAGGAAAACAAAACCAAAACCTCATTGATTTCATAAACATAAAACCTTAGTTACTTACAGTGTGCCGCAACAAGTCGAGCTTCCTTCGAAGAAAAAAGGTGCTGCCACGACACAGAGGACTTTTGTGACGCCCACGTCCTCAACCACTGACATTCCATTACTTGCTACCACCCCCGTCTCCATTTTCAAGATTCGTGAACCTATTTTAAATTCTACAAAAATCGGAATGAAAGTGTGAAAACTGGGGAAGAGCGCTAAGAGTAATTTGGGTTTTGCAAGACGGGCACGAGATAAAACACTAAACATTATTGGAATTGATTACCGCGAAAATGGATGAAGAAGTCTTTTTGGAGGAACGATCGAATTGGGTTCTTAATTCTTATTCAACTTACCAACGTTTTTTTATATTTGCAGCAAACAAAAATATAAAAAAAGATACTTACAATATTAGTTGCACTGGAATTAAAAAAAAAAGACTAATGTACTAATTTGATTTACATGTCTGAACTTACTATCAACATTTAAACTAGATGTATAATTAATTATTGGGAATTTTGATTTGGTCTTCTTTATGTTGGTCTTTTTTTCAAAAGACGTCATTTATTAGCATTCTGCAGCACAAGTCCTATATGTTGTAACAAATTGTATTTTTCGTCCTTCTTGAAAATTCAGCGAGTGAATATTCGAGTATTCACCCGGAATATCCACATGACCCCCGAAATATTTGAATATTTTGTTACAGTGAGCCGCAACAAGTTGTCCTTCCTTCGAGGAAAAGGTGCGGCCACGACACAGAGGACTTTTGTGCCGCTCACGTCCTCAACCACTGACATTCTTTTTCTCGCTAACACCCCCGTTTCCATTTTCATGATCCGTGAACCTATTTTAAATTGTACAAAAATCGGAATGAAAGTGTGGAAACTAGGGAAGAGAGCTGAGAGTAATTTGGGTTTTGCAAGACGGGTACGAGATAAAACCCTAAACATTATTGGAATTGATTACCGCGGAAATGGATGGAGAAGACTTTGGGGAGAAACGATTGAATTGGGGTTCTTTATTCTTATTCAGCTTACCAACGTTTTTATGTTTGTAGAAAACAGGAATATAAAAAATGATACTGACAATATGAGTTGCACTAGAATTAAAAATAAAAGACTAATGTAGTAATTTGATTTACATGTCTGAACCTACAATCAATATTTAAACAAGAAGTATAATTAATTAATGCACCGTCAACATTAAATTGAATTTTTTGATGGGAAACAAATATCAGGTTCAATAGAATACATGAAATATATTGTACTCAGACTAAATCGATGATTGCATATTGACTAAAATGATAAAATTATGAAAGACCATTATAAGGAACAAGCATAGGAAAACAAAACCAAAACCTCACTGATTTCATAAACATAAAACCTTAGTTACTTAGAGTGAGCCGCAACAAGTCGTGCTTCCTTCGAAGAAAAAAGGTGCTGCCACGACACAAAGAACTTTTGTGACGCCCACGTCCTCAACCACTGACATTCCATTTCTTCCTACCACCCCGTCTCCATTTTCAAGATTCGTGAACCTATTTTAAATTCTACGAACATCGGAATGAAAGTGTGAAAACTGGGGAAGAGTGCTAAGAGTAATTTGGGTTTTGCAAGACGGGCACGAGATAAAACACGATAAATTATTGGAATTGATTGCCGGGAAAATGGATGGAGAAGTCTTTTGGGAGAAACGATCGAATTGGAGTTCTTAATTCATATTCAACTTACCAGCGTTTTTTTATGTTTGCAGCAAACACAAACATAAAAAGATACTGACAATATGAGTTGCACTGGAATTAAAAAAAAAAAGAGACTAATGTACTAATTTAATTTACATGTCTGAACCTACTATCAACATTTAAACAAGATGTATAATTCATTATTGAGAATTTTGATTTGGCTTTCTTTATGTTGGTTTATTTTTTCAAAAGACGTTATTAGCCATTCTGCAGCGCAAATCCTATATGTTGTACCAAATTGCATTTTTCATCCTCTTTGGAAATTTGGCGAGGTATATTCGAATATTCACCCGGAATATTCCACATGACCCCTGAAATATTCGAATATTTTATTACAGTGAGCCGCAACAAGTCGTGCTTCCTTCGAGAAAAATGTGAGGCCACGACACAGAGGACTTTTGTGTCGCCCACGTCCGCAACCACTGACATTCCATTTCTCGCTAACACCCCCGTCTCTATTTTCATGATCCGTGAACTTATTTAAAGTCTACGAAAATCGGAATGAAAGTGTGGAAACTGGGAAGAGAGCAAAGAGTAATTTGGGTTTTGCAAGACGGGCACGAGATAAAACACTAAACATTATTGGAATTGATTACCGCGAAAATGGATGAAGAAGTCTTTTTGGTGGAACGATCGAATTGGGGTTCTTAATTCTTATTCAACTTACCAAAGTTTTTTATATTTGCAGCAAACAGAAACATAAAAAAAGATACTGACAATATGAGTTGCACTGGAATTAAAAAAAAAAAAGACTAATGTACTAATTTGATTTACATGTCTGAACTTACTATCAACATTTAAACTAGATGTATAATTAATTATTGGGAATTTTGATTTGGTCTTCTTTATGTTTGTCTTTTTTTCAAAAGACGTCCTTTATTAGCATTCTGCAGTGCAAATCTTATATGTTGTACCAAATTGTATTTTTCGTCCTCTTTGAAAATTCAGCGAGTGAATATTCGAGTATTCACCCGGAATATTTCACATGACCACCGAAATATTCGAATATTTTGTTACAGTGAGCCGCAACAAGTCGTGCTTCCTTCGAGAAAAATGTGAGGCCACGACACAGAGGACTTTTGTGCCGCCCACGTCCGCAACCACTGACATTCCATTTCTCGCTAACACCCCCGTCTCTATTTTCATGATCCGTGAACTTATTTAAAGTCTACGAAAATCGGAATGAAAGTGTGGAAACTGGGGAAGAGAGCAAAGAGTAATTTGGGTTTTGCAAGACGGGCACGAGATAAAACACTAAACATTATTGGAATTGATTACCGCGAAAATGGATGAAGAAGTCTTTTTGGTGGAACGATCGAATTGGGGTTCTTAATTCTTATTCAACTTACCAAAGTTTTTTATATTTGCAGCAAACAGAAACATAAAAAAAGATACTGACAATATGAGTTGCACTGGAATTAAAAAAAAAAAGAGACTAATGTACTAATTTAATTTACATGTCTGAACCTACTATCAACATTTAAACAAGATGTATAATTCATTATTGAGAATTTTGATTTGGCTTTCTTTATGTTGGTTTATTTTTTCAAAAGACGTTATTAGCCATTCTGCAGCGCAAATCCTATATGTTGTACCAAATTGCATTTTTCATCCTCTTTGGAAATTTGGCGAGGTATATTCGAATATTCACCCGGAATATTCCACATGACCCCTGAAATATTCGAATATTTTATTACAGTGAGCCGCAACAAGTCGTGCTTCCTTCGAGAAAAATGTGAGGCCACGACACAGAGGACTTTTGTGTCGCCCACGTCCGCAACCACTGACATTCCATTTCTCGCTAACACCCCCGTCTCTATTTTCATGATCCGTGAACTTATTTAAAGTCTACGAAAATCGGAATGAAAGTGTGGAAACTGGGAAGAGAGCAAAGAGTAATTTGGGTTTTGCAAGACGGGCACGAGATAAAACACTAAACATTATTGGAATTGATTACCGCGAAAATGGATGAAGAAGTCTTTTTGGTGGAACGATCGAATTGGGGTTCTTAATTCTTATTCAACTTACCAAAGTTTTTTATATTTGCAGCAAACAGAAACATAAAAAAAGATACTGACAATATGAGTTGCACTGGAATTAAAAAAAAAAAAGACTAATGTACTAATTTGATTTACATGTCTGAACTTACTATCAACATTTAAACTAGATGTATAATTAATTATTGGGAATTTTGATTTGGTCTTCTTTATGTTTGTCTTTTTTTCAAAAGACGTCCTTTATTAGCATTCTGCAGTGCAAATCTTATATGTTGTACCAAATTGTATTTTTCGTCCTCTTTGAAAATTCAGCGAGTGAATATTCGAGTATTCACCCGGAATATTTCACATGACCACCGAAATATTCGAATATTTTGTTACAGTGAGCCGCAACAAGTCGTGCTTCCTTCGAGAAAAATGTGAGGCCACGACACAGAGGACTTTTGTGCCGCCCACGTCCGCAACCACTGACATTCCATTTCTCGCTAACACCCCCGTCTCTATTTTCATGATCCGTGAACTTATTTAAAGTCTACGAAAATCGGAATGAAAGTGTGGAAACTGGGGAAGAGAGCAAAGAGTAATTTGGGTTTTGCAAGACGGGCACGAGATAAAACACTAAACATTATTGGAATTGATTACCGCGAAAATGGATGAAGAAGTCTTTTTGGTGGAACGATCGAATTGGGGTTCTTAATTCTTATTCAACTTACCAAAGTTTTTTATATTTGCAGCAAACAGAAACATAAAAAAAGATACTGACAATATGAGTTGCACTGGAATTAAAAAAAAAAAGAGACTAATGTACTAATTTAATTTACATGTCTGAACCTACTATCAACATTTAAACAAGATGTATAATTCATTATTGAGAATTTTGATTTGGCTTTCTTTATGTTGGTTTATTTTTTCAAAAGACGTTATTAGCCATTCTGCAGCGCAAATCCTATATGTTGTACCAAATTGCATTTTTCATCCTCTTTGGAAATTTGGCGAGGTATATTCGAATATTCACCCGGAATATTCCACATGACCCCTGAAATATTCGAATATTTTATTACAGTGAGCCGCAACAAGTCGTGCTTCCTTCGAGAAAAATGTGAGGCCACGACACAGAGGACTTTTGTGTCGCCCACGTCCGCAACCACTGACATTCCATTTCTCGCTAACACCCCCGTCTCTATTTTCATGATCCGTGAACTTATTTAAAGTCTACGAAAATCGGAATGAAAGTGTGGAAACTGGGAAGAGAGCAAAGAGTAATTTGGGTTTTGCAAGACGGGCACGAGATAAAACACTAAACATTATTGGAATTGATTACCGCGAAAATGGATGAAGAAGTCTTTTTGGTGGAACGATCGAATTGGGGTTCTTAATTCTTATTCAACTTACCAAAGTTTTTTATATTTGCAGCAAACAGAAACATAAAAAAAGATACTGACAATATGAGTTGCACTGGAATTAAAAAAAAAAAAGACTAATGTACTAATTTGATTTACATGTCTGAACTTACTATCAACATTTAAACTAGATGTATAATTAATTATTGGGAATTTTGATTTGGTCTTCTTTATGTTTGTCTTTTTTTCAAAAGACGTCCTTTATTAGCATTCTGCAGTGCAAATCTTATATGTTGTACCAAATTGTATTTTTCGTCCTCTTTGAAAATTCAGCGAGTGAATATTCGAGTATTCACCCGGAATATTTCACATGACCACCGAAATATTCGAATATTTTGTTACAGTGAGCCGCAACAAGTCGTGCTTCCTTCGAGAAAAATGTGAGGCCACGACACAGAGGACTTTTGTGCCGCCCACGTCCGCAACCACTGACATTCCATTTCTCGCTAACACCCCCGTCTCTATTTTCATGATCCGTGAACTTATTTAAAGTCTACGAAAATCGGAATGAAAGTGTGGAAACTGGGGAAGAGAGCAAAGAGTAATTTGGGTTTTGCAAGACGGGCACGAGATAAAACACTAAACATTATTGGAATTGATTACCGCGAAAATGGATGAAGAAGTCTTTTTGGTGGAACGATCGAATTGGGGTTCTTAATTCTTATTCAACTTACCAAAGTTTTTTATATTTGCAGCAAACAGAAACATAAAAAAAGATACTGACAATATGAGTTGCACTGGAATTAAAAAAAAAAAAAAAGACTAATGTACTAATTTGATTTACATGTCTGAACTTACTATCAACATTTAAACTAGATGTATAATTAATTATTGGGAATTTTGATTTGGTCTTCTTTATGTTTGTCTCTTTTTTCAAAAGACGTCCTTTATTAGCATTCTGCAGCGCAAATCTGATATGTTGTAACAAATTGTATTTTTCGTCCTCTTTGAAAATTCAGCGAGTGAATATTCGAGTATTCACCCGGAATATTTCACATGACCACCGAAATATTCGAATATTTTGTTACAGTGAGCCGCAACAAGTCGTGCTTCCTTCGAGGAAAAGGTGCGGCCACGACACAGAGGACTTTTGTGCCGCTCACGTCCTCAACCACTGACATTCTTTTTCTCGCTAACACCCATGTTTCTATTTTCATGATCCGTGAACCTATTTTAAATTGTACAAAAATTGGAATGAAAGTGTGGTAACTGGGGAAGGGAGCTGAGAGTAATTTGGGTTTTGCAAGACGGGAACGAGATAAAACACTAAACATTACTGGAATTGATTACCGCGGAAATGGATGGAGAAGTCTTTGGGGAGAAACGATCGAATTGGGGTTCTTAATTCTTATTCAGCTTACCAACGTTTTTATGTTTGCAGAAAACAGGAACATAAAAAATGATACTGACAATATGAGTTGCACTAGAATTAAAAATAAAAGACTAATGTAGTAATTTGATTTACATTTCTGAACCTACTATCAATATTTAAACAAGAAGTATAATTAATTAATGCACTGTCAACATTAAATTGAATTTTTTGATGGGAAACAAATATCAGGTTCAATAGAATACATGAAATATATTGTACTCAGACTAAATCGATGATTGCATATTGACTAAAATTGTAAAATTAGGAAAGACCATTATAAGGAACAAGCATAGGAAAACACAACCAAAACCTCATTGATTTCATAAACATACAGTGAGCCGCAACAAGTCGTGCTTCTTTCGAAGAAAAAAGGTGCTGCCACGACACAAAGGACTTTTGTGACTCCCACGTCCTCAACCACTGACATTCCATTTCTTGCTTCCACCCCCGTCTCCATTTTCAAGATTCGTGAACCTATTTTAAAGTCTACGAAAATCGGAATGAAATTGTGGAAACTGGGGAAGAGAGCAAAGAGTAATTTGGGTTTCGCAAGACGGGCACGAGATAAAACACTAAACATTATTGGAATTGATTACCGCGAAAATGGATGAAGAAGTCTTTTTGGAGGAACGATCGAATTGGGGTTCTTAATTCTTATTCAACTTACCAACGTTTTTTATATTTGCAGCAAACAGAAACATAAAAAAAGATACTGACAATATGAGTTGCACTGGAATTAAAAAAAAAAGACTAATGTACTAATTTGATTTACATGTCTGAACTTACTATCAACATTTAAACTAGATGTATAATTAATTATTGGGAATTTTGATTTGGTCTTCTTTATGTTGGTCTTTTTTTCAAAAGACGTCATTTATTAGCATTCTGCAGCGCAAGTCTTATATGTTGTAACAAATTGTATTTTTCGTCCTCTTTGAGAATTCAGCGAGTGAATACTCGAATATTCACCTGGAATATTCCACATGACCCCCGAAATATTCGAATATTTTGTTACAGTGAGCCGCAACAAGTCGTGCTTCCTTCGAGGAAAATGTGCGGCCACGACACAGAGGACTTTTGTGCCCCACTGACATTCTTTTTCTCGCTAACACCCCCATTTCCATTTTCATGATCCGTGAACCTATTTTAAATTGTACAAAAATCGGAATGAAAGTGTGGAAACTGGAGAAGAGAGCTGAGAGTAATTTGGGTTTTGCAAGACGGGCACGAGATAAAACCCTAAACATTATTGGAATTGATTACCGCGGAAATGGATGGAGAAGTCTTTGGGGAGAAACGATCGAATTGGGGTTCTTAATTCTTATTCAGCTTACCAACGTTTTTATGTTTGCAGAAAACAGGAATATTAAAAATGATACTGACAATATGAGTTGCACTAGAATTAAAAATAAAAGACTAATGTAGTAATTTGATTTACATGTCTGAACCTACTATCAATATTTAAACAAGAAGTATAATTAATTAATGCACTGTCAACATTAAATTGAATTTTTTGATGGTAAACAAATATCAGGTTCAATAGAATACATGAAATATATTGTACTCAGACTAAATCGATGATTGCATATTGACTAAAATGATAAAATTATGAAAGACCATTATAAGGAACAAGCATAGGAAAACAAAACCAAAACCTCATTGATTTCATAAACATAAAACCTTAGTTACTTACAGTGTGCCGCAACAAGTCGAGCTTCCTTCGAAGAAAAAAGGTGCTGCCACGACACAGAGGACTTTTGTGACGCCCACGTCCTCAACCACTGACATTCCATTACTTGCTACCACCCCCGTCTCCATTTTCAAGATTCGTGAACCTATTTTAAATTCTACAAAAATCGGAATGAAAGTGTGAAAACTGGGGAAGAGCGCTAAGAGTAATTTGGGTTTTGCAAGACGGGCACGAGATAAAACACTAAACATTATTGGAATTGATTACCGCGAAAATGGATGAAGAAGTCTTTTTGGAGGAACGATCGAATTGGGTTCTTAATTCTTATTCAACTTACCAACGTTTTTTTATATTTGCAGCAAACAAAAATATAAAAAAAGATACTTACAATATTAGTTGCACTGGAATTAAAAAAAAAAGACTAATGTACTAATTTGATTTACATGTCTGAACTTACTATCAACATTTAAACTAGATGTATAATTAATTATTGTGAATTTTGATTTGGTCTTCTTTATGTTGGTCTTTTTTTCAAAAGACGTCATTTATTAGCATTCTGCAGCACAAGTCCTATATGTTGTAACAAATTGTATTTTTCGTCCTTCTTGAAAATTCAGCGAGTGAATATTCGAGTATTCACCCGGAATATCCACATGACCCCCGAAATATTTGAATATTTTGTTACAGTGAGCCGCAACAAGTTGTCCTTCCTTCGAGGAAAAGGTGCGGCCACGACACAGAGGACTTTTGTGCCGCTCACGTCCTCAACCACTGACATTCTTTTTCTCGCTAACACCCCCGTTTCCATTTTCATGATCCGTGAACCTATTTTAAATTGTACAAAAATCGGAATGAAAGTGTGGAAACTAGGGAAGAGAGCTGAGAGTAATTTGGGTTTTGCAAGACGGGTACGAGATAAAACCCTAAACATTATTGGAATTGATTACCGCGGAAATGGATGGAGAAGACTTTGGGGAGAAACGATTGAATTGGGGTTCTTTATTCTTATTTAGCTTACCAACGTTTTTATGTTTGTAGAAAACAGGAACATAAAAAATGATACTGACAATATGAGTTGCACTAGAATTAAAAATAAAAGACTAATGTAGTAATTTGATTTACATGTCTGAACCTACAATCAATATTTAAACAAGAAGTATAATTAACTAATGCACCGTCAACATTAAATTGAATTTTTTGATGGGAAACAAATATCAGGTTCAATAGAATACATGAAATATATTGTACTCAGACTAAATCGATGATTGCATATTGACTAAAATGATAAAATTATGAAAGACCATTATAAGGAACAAGCATAGGAAAACAAAACCAAAACCTCACTGATTTCATAAACATAAAACCTTAGTTACTTAGAGTGAGCCGCAACAAGTCGTGCTTCCTTCGAAGAAAAAAGGTGCTGCCACGACACAAAGAACTTTTGTGACGCCCACGTCCTCAACCACTGACATTCCATTTCTTCCTACCACCCCGTCTCCATTTTCAAGATTCGTGAACCTATTTTAAATTCTACGAACATCGGAATGAAAGTGTGAAAACTGGGGAAGAGTGCTAAGAGTAATTTGGGTTTTGCAAGACGGGCACGAGATAAAACACGATAAATTATTGGAATTGATTGCCGGGAAAATGGATGGAGAAGTCTTTTGGGAGAAACGATCGAATTGGAGTTCTTAATTCATATTCAACTTACCAGCGTTTTTTTATGTTTGCAGCAAACACAAACATAAAAAGATACTGACAATATGAGTTGCACTGGAATTAAAAAAAAAAAGAGACTAATGTACTAATTTAATTTACATGTCTGAACCTACTATCAACATTTAAACAAGATGTATAATTCATTATTGAGAATTTTGATTTGGCTTTCTTTATGTTGGTTTATTTTTTCAAAAGACGTTATTAGCCATTCTGCAGCGCAAATCCTATATGTTGTACCAAATTGCATTTTTCATCCTCTTTGGAAATTTGGCGAGGTATATTCGAATATTCACCCGGAATATTCCACATGACCCCTGAAATATTCGAATATTTTATTACAGTGAGCCGCAACAAGTCGTGCTTCCTTCGAGAAAAATGTGAGGCCACGACACAGAGGACTTTTGTGCCGCCCACGTCCGCAACCACTGACATTCCATTTCTCGCTAACACCCCCGTCTCTATTTTCATGATCCGTGAACTTATTTAAAGTCTACGAAAATCGCAATGAAAGTGTGGAAACTGGGAAGAGAGCAAAGAGTAATTTGGGTTTTGCAAGACGGGCACGAGATAAAACACTAAACATTATTGGAATTGATTACCGCGAAAATGGATGAAGAAGTCTTTTTGGTGGAACGATCGAATTGGGGTTCTTAATTCTTATTCAACTTACCAAAGTTTTTTATATTTGCAGCAAACATAAACATAAAAAAAGATACTGACAATATGAGTTGCACTGGAATTAAAAAAAAAAAAGACTAATGTACTAATTTGATTTACATGTCTGAACTTACTATCAACATTTAAACTAGATGTATAATTAATTATTGGGAATTTTGATTTGGTCTTCTTTATGTTTGTCTTTTTTTCAAAAGACGTCCTTTATTAGCATTCTGCAGTGCAAATCTTATATGTTGTACCAAATTGTATTTTTCGTCCTCTTTGAAAATTCAGCGAGTGAATATTCGAGTATTCACCCGGAATATTTCACATGACCACCGAAATATTCGAATATTTTGTTACAGTGAGCCGCAACAAGTCGTGCTTCCTTCGAGAAAAATGTGAGGCCACGACACAGAGGACTTTTGTGCCGCCCACGTCCGCAACCACTGACATTCCATTTCTCGCTAACACCCCCGTCTCTATTTTCATGATCCGTGAACTTATTTAAAGTCTACGAAAATCGGAATGAAAGTGTGGAAACTGGGGAAGAGAGCAAAGAGTAATTTGGATTTTGCAAGACGGGCACGAGATAAAACACTAAACATTATTGGAATTGATTACCGCGAAAATGGATGAAGAAGTCTTTTTGGTGGAACGATCGAATTGGGGTTCTTAATTCTTATTCAACTTACCAAAGTTTTTTATATTTGCAGCAAACAGAAACATAAAAAAAGATACTGACAATATGAGTTGCACTGGAATTAAAAAAAAAAAAAGACTAATGTACTAATTTGATTTACATGTCTGAACTTACTATCAACATTTAAACTAGATGTATAATTAATTATTGGGAATTTTGATTTGGTCTTCTTTATGTTGGTCTTTTATTCAAAAGACGTCATTTATTAGCATTCTGCGGCGCAAGTCTTATATGTTGTAAAAATTTGTATTTTTCGTCCTCTTTGAAAATTCAGCGAGTGAATATTCGAGTGTTCACCTGGAATATTCCACATGACCCCCGAAATATTCGAATATTTTGTTACAGTGAGCCGCAACAAGTCGTCCTTCCTTCGAAGAAAAGGTGCGGCCACGACACAGAGGACTTTTGTGCCGCTCACGTCCTCAACCAATGACATTCTTTTTCTCGCTAACACCCCCGTTTCCATTTTCATGATCCGTAAACCTATTTTAAATTGTACAAAAATCGGAATAAAAGTGTGGAAACTGGGGAAGAGAGCTGAGAGTAATTTGGGTTTTGCAAGACGGGCACGAGATAAAACCCTAAACATTATTGCAATTGATTACCGCGGAAATGGGTGGATAAGTCTTTGGGGAGAAACGATCGAATTGGGGTTCTTAATTCTTATTCAGCTTACCAACGTTTTTATGTTTGCAGAAAACAGGAACATAAAAAATGATACTGACAATATGGCTTGCACTAGAATTAAAAATAAAAGACTAATGTAGTAATTTGATTTACATGTCTGAACCTACTATCAATATTTAAACAAGAAGTATAATTAATTAATGCACTGTCAACATTAAATTGAATTTTTTGATGAGAAACAAATATCTGGTTCAATAGAATACATGAAATATATTGTACTCAGACTAAATCGATGATTGATATTGACTAAAATGATAAAATTAGGAAAGACCATTATAAGGAACAAGCATAGGAAAACAAAACCAAAACCTCATTGATTTCATAAACATAAAACCTTAGTTACTTACAGTGAGCCGCAACAAGTCATGCTTCCTTCGAAGAAAAAAGGTGCTGCCACGACACAAAGGACTTTTGTGACGCCCACGTCCTCAACGACTGACATTCCATTTCTTGCTACCACCCCCGTCTCCATTTTCAAGATTCGTGAACCTATTTTAAATTCTACGAAAATCGGAATGAAAGTGTGGAAACTGGGGAAGAGAGCTAAGAGTAATTTGGGTTTCGCAAGACGGGCACGAGATAAAACACTAAAAATTATTGGAATTGATTGCCGTGAAAATGGATGGAGAAGTCTTTTGGGAGAAACGATCGAATTGGGGTTCTTAATTCATATTCAACTTACCAACGTTTTTTATGTTTGCAGCAAACACAAACATAAAAAGATACTCACAATAAGAGTTGCACAGGAATTAAAAAAAAAAAAAAGACTAATGTACTAATTTGATTTACATGTCTGAACATACTATCAACATTTAAACAAGATGTATAATTCATTATTGAGAATTTTGATTTGGCTTTCTTTATGTTGGTTTATTTTTTCAAAAGACGTTATCAGCCATTCTGCAGCGCAAATCCTATATGTTGTACCAAATTGCATTTTTCATCCTCTTTGGATATTCGGCGAGGTATATTCGAATATTCAACCGGAATATTCCACATGACCCCGAAATATTCGAATATTTTATTACAGTGAGCCGCAACAAGTCGTGCTTCCTTCGAGAAAAAGGTGCGGCCACGACACATAAGACTTTTGTGCCGCCCACGTCCGCAACCACTGACATTCCATTTCTCGCTAACACCCCCGTCTCCATTTTCGTGATCCGTGAACCTATTTTAAAGTCTACGAAAATCGGAATGAAAGTGTAGAAACTGTGGAAGAGAGCAAAGAGTAATTTGGGTTTTGCAAGACGGGCACGAGATAAAACACTAAACATTATTGGAATTGATTACCGCGAAAATGGATGAAGAAGTCTTTTTGGAGGAACGATCGAATTGGGGTTCTTAAATCTTATTAAACTTACCAACGGTTTTTATATTTGCAGCAAACAGAAACATAAAAAAAAGATACTGGCAATATGAGTTGCACTGGAATAAAAAAAAAAAAAGACTAATGTACTAATTTGACTTACATGTCTGAACTTACTATCAACATTTAAACTAGATGTATAATTAATTATTGTGAATTTTGATTTGGTTTTCTTTATGTTGGTCTTTTTTTCAAAAGACGTCATTTATTAGCATTCTGCAGCGCAAGTCTTATATGTTGTAACAAATTGTATTTTTCGTCCTCTTTGAAAATTCAGCGAGTGAATATTTGAGTATTCACCCGGAATATTCCACATGACCCCCGAAATATTCGAATATTTTGTTACAGTGAGCCGCAGCAAGTCGTGCTTCCTTCGAGGAAAAGGTGCGGCCACGACACAGAGGACTTTTGTGCCGCTCACGTCCTCAACCACTGACATTCTTTTTCTCGCTAACACCCCCGTTTCCATTTTAATGATCCGTGAACCTATTTTAAATTGTACCAAAATCTGAATGAAAGTGTGGAAACTGGGGAAGAGAGCTGAGAGTAATTTGGGTTTGCAAGACGGGAACGAGATAAAACACTAAACATTATTGGAATTGATTACCGCGGAAATGGATGGAGAAGCCTTTGGGGAGAAACGATCGAATTGGGGTTCTTAATTCTTATTCAGCTTACCAACGTTTTTATGTTTGCAGAAAACAGAAACATAAAAAATGATACTGACAATATGGGTTGCACTAGAATTAAAAATAAAAGACTAATGTAGTAATTGGATTTACATGTCTGAACCTACTATCAATATTTAAACAAGAAGTATAATTAATTAATGCACTGTCAACATTAAATTGAATTTTTTGATGGGAAACAAATATCAGGTTCAATAGAATACATGACATATATTGTACTCAGACTAAATCGATGATTGCGTATTGACTAAAATGATAAAATTAGGAAAGACCATTATAAGGAACAAGCATAGGAAAACAAAACCAAAACCTCATTGATTTCATAAAAATAAAACCTTAGTTACTTATAGTGAGCCGTAACAAGTCGTGCTTCCTTCGAAGAAAAAAGGTGCTGCCACGACACAAAGGACTTTTGTGATGCCCACGTCCTCAACCACTGACATTCCATTTCTTGCTACCACCCGCGTCTCCATTTTCAAGATTCGTGAACCAATTTTAAATTCTACGAAAATCGGAATGAAATTGTCGAAACTGGGGAAGAGAGCAAAGAGTAATTTGGGTTTTGCAAGACGGGCACGAGATAAAACACTAAAAATTATTGGAATTAATTATTGGGAAAATGGATGGAGAAGTCTTTTTGGAGAAACGATCGAATTGGGGTTCTTAATTCATATTCAACTTACCAACGTTTTTTATGTTTGCAGCAAAAATAAACATAAAAAGATACTGACAATATGAGTTGCACTGGAATTATAAAAAATAAGACTAATGTACTAATTTGATTTACATGTCTGAACCTACTATCAACATTTAAACAAGATGTATAATTCATTATTGAGAATTTTGATTTGGCTTTCTTTATGTTGGTTTATTTTTTCAAAAGACGTTATTAGCCATTCTGCAGCGCAAATCCTATATGTTGTACCAAATTGCATTTTTCGTCCTCTTTGGAAATTCGGCGAGGTATATTCGAATATTCACCCGGAATAATCCACATGACCCCCAAAATATTCGAATATTTTATTACAGTGAGCCGCAACAAGTCGTGCTTCCTTCGAGAAAAAGGTGCGGCCACGACACAGAGGACTTTTGTGCCGCCCACGTCCGCAACCACTGACATTCCATTTCTCGCTAACACCCCCGTCTCCATTTTCATGATCCGTGAACCTATTTTAAAGTCTACGAAAATCGGAATGAAAGTGTGGAAACTGGGAAGAGAGCAAAGAGTAATTTGGGTTTTGCAAGACGGGCACGAGATAAAACACTAAACATTATTGGAATTGATTACCGCGAAAATGGATGAAGAAGTCTTTTTGGAGGAACGATCGAATTGGGGTTCTTAAATCTTATTAAACTTACCAACGTTTTTTATATTTGCAGCAAACAGAAACATAAAAAAAAGATACTGGCAATATGAGTTGCACTGGAATAAAAAAAAAAAAAAGACTAATGTACTAATTTGACTTACATGTCTGAACTTACTATCAACATTTAAACTAGATGTATAATTAATTATTGTGAATTTTGATTTGGTCTTCTTTATGTTGGTCTTTTTTTCAAAAGACGTCATTTATTAGCATTCTGCAGCGCAAGTCTTATATGTTGTAACAAATTGTATTTTTCGTCCTCTTTGAAAATTCAGCGAGTGAATATTTGAGTATTCACCCGGAATATTCCACATGACCCCCGAAATATTCGAATATTTTGTTACAGTGAGCCGCAGCAAGTCGTGCTTCCTTCGAGGAAAAGGTGCGGCCACGACACAGAGGACTTTTGTGCCGCTCACGTCCTCAACCACTGACATTCTTTTTCTCGCTAACACCCCCGTTTCCATTTTAATGATCCGTGAACCTATTTTAAATTGTACAAAAATCTGAATGAAAGTGTGGAAACTGGGGAAGAGAGCTGAGAGTAATTTGGGTTTGCAAGACGGGAACGAGATAAAACACTAAACATTATTGGAACTGATTACCGCGGAAATGGATGGAGAAGCCTTTGGGGAGAAACGATCGAATTGGGGTTCTTAATTCTTATTCAGCTTACCAACGTTTTTATGTTTGCAGAAAACAGAAACATAAAAAATGATACTGACAATATGGGTTGCACTAGAATTAAAAATAAAAGACTAATGTAGTAATTGGATTTACATGTCTGAACCTACTATCAATATTTAAACAAGAAGTATAATTAATTAATGCACTGTCAACATTAAATTGAATTTTTTGATGGGAAACAAATATCAGGTTCAATAGAATACATGACATATATTGTACTCAGACTAAATCGATGATTGCGTATTGACTAAAATGATAAAATTAGGAAAGACCATTATAAGGAACAAGCATAGGAAAACAAAACCAAAACCTCATTGATTTCATAAAAATAAAACCTTAGTTACTTATAGTGAGCCGTAACAAGTCGTGCTTCCTTCGAAGAAAAAAGGTGCTGCCACGACACAAAGGACTTTTGTGATGCCCACGTCCTCAACCACTGACATTCCATTTCTTGCTACCACCCGCGTCTCCATTTTCAAGATTCGTGAACCTATTTTAAATTCTACGAAAATCAGAATGAAAGTGTGGAAACTGGGGAAGAGAGCTAAGAGTAATTTGGGTTTTGCAAGACGGGCACGAGATAAAACACTAAAAATTATTGAAATTGATTACCGGGAAAATGGATGGAGAAGTCTTTTGGGAAAAACGATCGAATTGGGGTTCTTAATTCATATTCAACTTACCAACGTTTTTTATGTTTGCAGCAAAAATAAACATAAAAAGATACTGACAATATGAGTTGCACTGGAATTATAAAAAATAAGACTAATGTACTAATTTGATTTACATGTCTGAACCTACTATCAACATTTAAACAAGATGTATAATTCATTATTGAGAATTTTGATTTGGCTTTCTTTATGTTGGTTTATTTTTTCAAAAGACGTTATTAGCCATTCTGCAGCGCAAATCCTATATGTTGTACCAAATTGCATTTTTCGTCCTCTTTGGAAATTCGGCGAGGTATATTCGAATATTCACCCGGAATAATCCACATGACCCCCAAAATATTCGAATATTTTATTACAGTGAGCCGCAACAAGTCGTGCTTCCTTCGAGAAAAAGGTGCGGCCACGACACAGAGGACTTTTGTGCCGCCCACGTCCGCAACCACTGACATTCCATTTCTCGCTAACACCCCCGTCTCCATTTTCATGATCCGTGAACCTATTTTAAAGTCTACGAAAATCGGAATGAAAGTGTGGAAACTGGGAAGAGAGCAAAGAGTAATTTGGGTTTTGCAAGACGGGCACGAGATAAAACACTAAACATTATTGGAATTGATTACCGCGAAAATGGATGAAGAAGTCTTTTTGGAGGAACGATCGAATTGGGGTTCTTAAATCTTATTAAACTTACCAACGTTTTTTATATTTGCAGCAAACAGAAACATAAAAAAAAGATACTGGCAATATGAGTTGCACTGGAATAAAAAAAAAAAAAGACTAATGTACTAATTTGACTTACATGTCTGAACTTACTATCAACATTTAAACTAGATGTATAATTAATTATTGTGAATTTTGATTTGGTCTTCTTTATGTTGATCTTTTTTTCAAAAGACGTCATTTATTAGCATTCTGCAGCGCAAGTCTTATATGTTGTAACAAATTGTATTTTTCGTCCTCTTTGAAAATTCAGCGAGTGAATATTTGAGTATTCACCCGGAATATTCCACATGACCCCCGAAATATTCGAATATTTTGTTACAGTGAGCCGCAGCAAGTCGTGCTTCCTTCGAGGAAAAGGTGCGGCCACGACACAGAGGACTTTTGTGCCGCTCACGTCCTCAACCACTGACATTCTTTTTCTCGCTAACACCCCCGTTTCCATTTTAATGATCCGTGAACCTATTTTAAATTGTACAAAAATCTGAATGAAAGTGTGGAAACTGGGGAAGAGAGCTGAGAGTAATTTGGGTTTGCAAGACGGGAACGAGATAAAACACTAAACATTATTGGAACTGATTACCGCGGAAATGGATGGAGAAGCCTTTGGGGAGAAACGATCGAATTGGGGTTCTTAATTCTTATTCAGCTTACCAACGTTTTTATGTTTGCAGAAAACAGAAACATAAAAAATGATACTGACAATATGGGTTGCACTAGAATTAAAAATAAAAGACTAATGTAGTAATTGGATTTACATGTCTGAACCTACTATCAATATTTAAACAAGAAGTATAATTAATTAATGCACTGTCAACATTAAATTGAATTTTTTGATGGGAAACAAATATCAGGTTCAATAGAATACATGACATATATTGTACTCAGACTAAATCGATGATTGCGTATTGACTAAAATGATAAAATTAGGAAAGACCATTATAAGGAACAAGCATAGGAAAACAAAACCAAAACCTCATTGATTTCATAAAAATAAAACCTTAGTTACTTATAGTGAGCCGTAACAAGTCGTGCTTCCTTCGAAGAAAAAAGGTGCTGCCACGACACAAAGGACTTTTGTGATGCCCACGTCCTCAACCACTGACATTCCATTTCTTGCTACCACCCGCGTCTCCATTTTCAAGATTCGTGAACCTATTTTAAATTCTACGAAAATCAGAATGAAAGTGTGGAAACTGGGGAAGAGAGCTAAGAGTAATTTGGGTTTTGCAAGACGGGCACGAGATAAAACACTAAAAATTATTGAAATTGATTACCGGGAAAATGGATGGAGAAGTCTTTTGGGAAAAACGATCGAATTGGGGTTCTTAATTCATATTCAACTTACCAACGTTTTTTATGTTTGCAGCAAAAATAAACATAAAAAGATACTGACAATATGAGTTGCACTGGAATTATAAAAAATAAGACTAATGTACTAATTTGATTTACATGTCTGAACCTACTATCAACATTTAAACAAGATGTATAATTCATTATTGAGAATTTTGATTTGGCTTTCTTTATGTTGGTTTATTTTTTCAAAAGACGTTATTAGCCATTCTGCAGCGCAAATCCTATATGTTGTACCAAATTGCATTTTTCGTCCTCTTTGGAAATTCGGCGAGGTATATTCGAATATTCACCCGGAATAATCCACATGACCCCCAAAATATTCGAATATTTTATTACAGTGAGCCGCAACAAGTCGTGCTTCCTTCGAGAAAAAGGTGCGGCCACGACACAGAGGACTTTTGTGCCGCCCACGTCCGCAACCACTGACATTCCATTTCTCGCTAACACCCCCGTCTCCATTTTCATGATCCGTGAACCTATTTTAAAGTCTACGAAAATCGGAATGAAAGTGTGGAAACTGGGAAGAGAGCAAAGAGTAATTTGGGTTTTGCAAGACGGGCACGAGATAAAACACTAAACATTATTGGAATTGATTACCGCGAAAATGGATGAAGAAGTCTTTTTGGAGGAACGATCGAATTGGGGTTCTTAAATCTTATTAAACTTACCAACGTTTTTTATATTTGCAGCAAACAGAAACATAAAAAAAAGATACTGGCAATATGAGTTGCACTGGAATAAAAAAAAAAAAAAAGACTAATGTACTAATTTGACTTACATGTCTGAACTTACTATCAACATTTAAACTAGATGTATAATTAATTATTGTGAATTTTGATTTGGTCTTCTTTATGTTGGTCTTTTTTTCAAAAGACGTCATTTATTAGCATTCTGCAGCGCAAGTCTTATATGTTGTAACAAATTGTATTTTTCGTCCTCTTTGAAAATTCAGCGAGTGAATATTCGAGTATTCACCCGGAATATTCCACATGACCCCCGAAATATTCGAATATTTTGTTACAGTGAGCCGCAGCAAGTCGTGCTTCCTTCGAGGAAAAGGTGCGGCCACGACACAGAGGACTTTTGTGCCGCTCACGTCCTCAACCACTGACATTCTTTTTCTCGCTAACACCCCCGTTTCCATTTTAATGATCCGTGAACCTATTTTAAATTGTACAAAAATCTGAATGAAAGTGTGGAAACTGGGGAAGAGAGCTGAGAGTAATTTGGGTTTTGCAAGACGGGCACGAGATAAAACCCTAAACATTATTGGAACTGATTACCGCGGAAATGGATGGAGAAGCCTTTGGGGAGAAACGATCGAATTGGGGTTCTTAATTCTTATTCAGCTTACCAACGTTTTTATGTTTGCAGAAAACAGAAACATAAAAAATGATACTGACAATATGGGTTGCACTAGAATTAAAAATAAAAGACTAATGTAGTAATTGGATTTACATGTCTGAACCTACTATCAATATTTAAACAAGAAGTATAATTAATTAATGCACTGTCAACATTAAATTGAATTTTTTGATGGGAAACAAATATCAGGTTCAATAGAATACATGACATATATTGTACTCAGACTAAATCGATAATTGCATATTGACTAAAATGATAAAATTAGGAAAGACCATTATAAGGAACAAGCATAGGAAAACAAAACCAAAACCTCATTGATTTCATAAACATAAAACCTTAGTTACTTACAGTGAGCCGTAACAAGTCGTGCTTCCTTCGAAGAAAAAAGGTGCTGCCACGACACAAAGGACTTTTGTGATGCCCACGTCCTCAACCACTGACATTCCATTTCTTGCTACCACCCCCGTCTCCATTTTCAAGATTCGTGAACCAATTTTAAATTCTACGAAAATCGGAATGAAATTGTCGAAACTGGGGAAGAGAGCAAAGAGTAATTTGGGTTTTGCAAGACGGGCACGAGATAAAACACTAAAAATTATTGGAATTAATTATTGGGAAAATGGATGGAGAAGTCTTTTTGGAGAAACGATCGAATTGGGGTTCTTAATTCATATTCAACTTACCAACGTTTTTTATGTTTGCAGCAAAAATAAACATAAAAAGATACTGACAATATGAGTTGCACTGGAATTATAAAAAATAAGACTAATGTACTAATTTGATTTACATGTCTGAACCTACTATCAACATTTAAACAAGATGTATAATTCATTATTGAGAATTTTGATTTGGCTTTCTTTATGTTGGTTTATTTTTTCAAAAGACGTTATTAGCCATTCTGCAGCGCAAATCCTATATGTTGTACCAAATTGCATTTTTCGTCCTCTTTGGAAATTCGGCGAGGTATATTCGAATATTCACCCGGAATAATCCACATGACCCCCAAAATATTCGAATATTTTATTACAGTGAGCCGCAACAAGTCGTGCTTCCTTCGAGAAAAAGGTGCGGCCACGACACAGAGGACTTTTGTGCCGCCCACGTCCGCAACCACTGACATTCCATTTCTCGCTAACACCCCCGTCTCCATTTTCATGATCCGTGAACCTATTTTAAAGTCTACGAAAATCGGAATGAAAGTGTGGAAACTGGGAAGAGAGCAAAGAGTAATTTGGGTTTTGCAAGACGGGCACGAGATAAAACACTAAACATTATTGGAATTGATTACCGCGAAAATGGATGAAGAAGTCTTTTTGGAGGAACGATCGAATTGGGGTTCTTAAATCTTATTAAACTTACCAACGTTTTTAATATTTGCAGCAAACAGAAACATAAAAAAAAGATACTGGCAATAAGAGTTGCACTGGAATAAAAAAAAAAAAAAGACTAATGTACTAATTTGACTTACATGTCTGAACTTACTATCAACATTTAAACTAGATGTATAATTAATTATTGTGAATTTTGATTTGGTCTTCTTTATGTTGGTCCTTTTTTCAAAAGACGTCCTTTATTAGCATTCTGCAGCGCAAGTCTTATATGTTGTAACAAATTGTATTTTTCGTCCTCTTTGAAAATTCAGCGAGTGAATATTCGAGTATTCACCCGGAATATTCCACATGACCCCCGAAATATTAGAACATTTTGTTACAGTGAGCCGCAACAAGTCGTGCTTCCTTCGAGGAAAAGGTGCGGCCACGACACAGAGAACTTTTGTGCCGCTCACGTCCTCAACCACTGACATTCTTTTTCTCGCTAACCCCCCGTTTCTATTTTCATGATCCATGAACCTATTTTAAATTGTACAGAAATCGGAATGAAAGTGTGGAAACTGGGGTAGAGAGCTGAGAGTAATTTGGGTTTTGCAAGACGGGCACGAGATAAAACCCTAAACATTATTGGAATTGATTACCGCGGAAATGGATGGAGAAGTCTTTGGGGAGAAACGATCGAATTGGGGTTCTTAATTCTTATTCAGCTTACCAACGATTTTATGTTTGCAGAAAACAGGAACATAAAAAATGATACTGACAATATGAGTTGCACTAGAATTAAAAATAAAAGACTAATGTAGTAATATGATTTACATGTCTGAACCTACTATCAATATTTAAACAAGAAGTATAATTAATTAATGCACTGTCAACATTAAATTGAATTTTTTTATGGGAAACAAATATCAGGTTCAATAGAATACATGAAATATATTGTACTCAGACTAAATCGATAATTGCATATTGACTAAAATGATAAAATTAGGAAAGACCATTATAAGGAACAAGCATAGGAAAACAAAACCAAAACCTCATTGATTTCATAAACATAAAACCTTAGTTACTTACAGTGAGCCGCAACAAGTCGTGCTTCCTTCGAAGAAAAAAGGTGTTGCCACGACACAAAGGACTTTTGTGACGCCCACGTCCTCAACCACTGACATTCCATTTCTTGCTACCACCCCCGTCTCCATTTTCAAGATTCGTGAACCAATTTTAAATTCTACGAAAATCGGAATGAAATTGTCGAAACTGGGGAAGAGAGCAAAGAGTAATTTGGGTTTTGCAAGACGGGCACGAGATAAAACACTAAAAATTATTGGAATTAATTATTGGGAAAATGGATGGAGAAGTCTTTTTGGAGAAACGATCGAATTGGGGTTCTTAATTCATATTCAACTTACCAACGTTTTTTATGTTTGCAGCAAAAATAAACATAAAAAGATACTGACAATATGAGTTGCACTGGAATTATAAAAAATAAGACTAATGTACTAATTTGATTTACATGTCTGAACCTACTATCAACATTTAAACAAGATGTATAATTCATTATTGAGAATTTTGATTTGGCTTTCTTTATGTTGGTTTATTTTTTCAAAAGACGTTATTAGCCATTCTGCAGTGCAAATCCTATATGTTGTACCAAATTGCATTTTTCGTCCTCTTTGGAAATTCGGCGAGGTATATTCGAATATTCACCCGGAATAATCCACATGACCCCCAAAATATTCGAATATTTTATTACAGTGAGCCGCAACAAGTCGTGCTTCCTTCGAGAAAAAGGTGCGGCCACGACACAGAGGACTTTTGTGCCGCCCACGTCCGCAACCACTGACATTCCATTTCTCGCTAACACCCCCGTCTCCATTTTCATGATCCGTGAACCTATTTTAAAGTCTACGAAAATCGGAATGAAAGTGTGGAAACTGGGAAGAGAGCAAAGAGTAATTTGGGTTTTGCAAGACGGGCACGAGATAAAACACTAAACATTATTGGAATTGATTACCGCGAAAATGGATGAAGAAGTCTTTTTGGAGGAACGATCGAATTGGGGTTCTTAAATCTTATTAAACTTACCAACGTTTTTTATATTTGCAGCAAACAGAAACATAAAAAAAAGATACTGGCAATATGAGTTGCACTGGAATAAAAAAAAAAAAAAGACTAATGTACTAATTTGACTTACATGTCTGAACTTACTATCAACATTTAAACTAGATGTATAATTAATTATTGTGAATTTTGATTTGGTCTTCTTTATGTTGGTCTTTTTTTCAAAAGACGTCATTTATTAGCATTCTGCAGCGCAAGTCTTATATGTTGTAACAAATTGTATTTTTCGTCCTCTTTGAAAATTCAGCGAGTGAATATTTGAGTATTCACCCGGAATATTCCACATGACCCCCGAAATATTCGAATATTTTGTTACAGTGAGCCGCAGCAAGTCGTGCTTCCTTCGAGGAAAAGGTGCGGCCACGACACAGAGGACTTTTGTGCCGCTCACGTCCTCAACCACTGACATTCTTTTTCTCGCTAACACCCCCGTTTCCATTTTAATGATCCGTGAACCTATTTTAAATTGTACAAAAATCTGAATGAAAGTGTGGAAACTGGGGAAGAGAGCTGAGAGTAATTTGGGTTTGCAAGACGGGAACGAGATAAAACACTAAACATTATTGGAATTGATTACCGCGGAAATGGATGGAGAAGCCTTTGGGGAGAAACGATCGAATTGGGGTTCTTAATTCTTATTCAGCTTACCAACGTTTTTATGTTTGCAGAAAACAGAAACATAAAAAATGATACTGACAATATGGGTTGCACTAGAATTAAAAATAAAAGACTAATGTAGTAATTGGATTTACATGTCTGAACCTACTATCAATATTTAAACAAGAAGTATAATTAATTAATGCACTGTCAACATTAAATTGAATTTTTTGATGGGAAACAAATATCAGGTTCAATAGAATACATGACATATATTGTACTCAGACTAAATCGATGATTGCGTATTGACTAAAATGATAAAATTAGGAAAGACCATTATAAGGAACAAGCATAGGAAAACAAAACCAAAACCTCATTGATTTCATAAAAATAAAACCTTAGTTACTTATAGTGAGCCGTAACAAGTCGTGCTTCCTTCGAAGAAAAAAGGTGCTGCCACGACACAAAGGACTTTTGTGATGCCCACGTCCTCAACCACTGACATTCCATTTCTTGCTACCACCCGCGTCTCCATTTTCAAGATTCGTGAACCTATTTTAAATTCTACGAAAATCAGAATGAAAGTGTGGAAACTGGGGAAGAGAGCTAAGAGTAATTTGGGTTTTGCAAGACGGGCACGAGATAAAACACTAAAAATTATTGAAATTGATTACCGGGAAAATGGATGGAGAAGTCTTTTGGGAAAAACGATCGAATTGGGGTTCTTAATTCATATTCAACTTACCAACGTTTTTTATGTTTGCAGCAAAAATAAACATAAAAAGATACTGACAATATGAGTTGCACTGGAATTATAAAAAATAAGACTAATGTACTAATTTGATTTACATGTCTGAACCTACTATCAACATTTAAACAAGATGTATAATTCATTATTGAGAATTTTGATTTGGCTTTCTTTATGTTGGTTTATTTTTTCAAAAGACGTTATTAGCCATTCTGCAGCGCAAATCCTATATGTTGTACCAAATTGCATTTTTCGTCCTCTTTGGAAATTCGGCGAGGTATATTCGAATATTCACCCGGAATAATCCACATGACCCCCAAAATATTCGAATATTTTATTACAGTGAGCCGCAACAAGTCGTGCTTCCTTCGAGAAAAAGGTGCGGCCACGACACAGAGGACTTTTGTGCCGCCCACGTCCGCAACCACTGACATTCCATTTCTCGCTAACACCCCCGTCTCCATTTTCATGATCCGTGAACCTATTTTAAAGTCTACGAAAATCTGAATGAAAGTGTGGAAACTGGGAAGAGAGCAAAGAGTAATTTGGGTTTTGCAAGACGGGCACGAGATAAAACACTAAACATTATTGGAATTGATTACCGCGAAAATGGATGAAGAAGTCTTTTTGGAGGAACGATCGAATTGGGGTTCTTAAATCTTATTAAACTTACCAACGTTTTTTATATTTGCAGCAAACAGAAACATAAAAAAAAGATACTGGCAATATGAGTTGCACTGGAATAAAAAAAAAAAAAGACTAATGTACTAATTTGACTTACATGTCTGAACTTACTATCAACATTTAAACTAGATGTATAATTAATT
This sequence comes from Linaria vulgaris, assembly GCA_948329865.1. Lineage (NCBI taxonomy): Eukaryota > Viridiplantae > Streptophyta > Magnoliopsida > Lamiales > Plantaginaceae > Linaria > Linaria vulgaris. The sequence continues at coordinate 101,469,616 of OX415250.1, forward strand.
ATTGTGAATTTTGATTTGGTCTTCTTTATGTTGGTCTTTTTTTTCAAAAGACGTCATTTATTAGCATTCTGCAGCGCAAGTCTTATATGTTGTAACAATTTGTATTTTTCGTCCTCTTTGAAAATTCAGCGAGTGAATATTTGAGTATTCACCCGGAATATTCCACATGACCCCCGAAATATTCGAATATTTTGTTACAGTGAGCCGCAGCAAGTCGTGCTTCCTTCGAGGAAAAGGTGCGGCCACGACACAGAGGACTTTTGTGCCGCTCACGTCCTCAACCACTGACATTCTTTTTCTCGCTAACACCCCCGTTTCCATTTTAATGATCCGTGAACCTATTTTAAATTGTACAAAAATCTGAATGAAAGTGTGGAAACTGGGGAAGAGAGCTGAGAGTAATTTGGGTTTGCAAGACGGGAACGAGATAAAACACTAAACATTATTGGAATTGATTACCGCGGAAATGGATGGAGAAGCCTTTGGGGAGAAACGATCGAATTGGGGTTCTTAATTCTTATTCAGCTTACCAACGTTTTTATGTTTGCAGAAAACAGAAACATAAAAAATGATACTGACAATATGGGTTGCACTAGAATTAAAAATAAAAGACTAATGTAGTAATTGGATTTACATGTCTGAACCTACTATCAATATTTAAACAAGAAGTATAATTAATTAATGCACTGTCAACATTAAATTGAATTTTTTGATGGGAAACAAATATCAGGTTCAATAGAATACATGACATATATTGTACTCAGACTAAATCGATGATTGCGTATTGACTAAAATGATAAAATTAGGAAAGACCATTATAAGGAACAAGCATAGGAAAACAAAACCAAAACCTCATTGATTTCATAAAAATAAAACCTTAGTTACTTATAGTGAGCCGTAACAAGTCGTGCTTCCTTCGAAGAAAAAAGGTGCTGCCACGACACAAAGGACTTTTGTGATGCCCACGTCCTCAACCACTGACATTCCATTTCTTGCTACCACCCGCGTCTCCATTTTCAAGATTCGTGAACCTATTTTAAATTCTACGAAAATCGGAATGAAAGTGTGGAAACTGGGGAAGAGAGCTAAGAGTAATTTGGGTTTTGCAAGACGGGCACGAGATAAAACACTAAAAATTATTGAAATTGATTACCGGGAAAATGGATGGAGAAGTCTTTTGGGAAAAACGATCGAATTGGGGTTCTTAATTCATATTCAACTTACCAACGTTTTTTATGTTTGCAGCAAACATAAATATAAAAAGATACGGACAATATGAGTTGCACTGGTATTATAAAAAAAAAAAAAGACTAATGTACTAATTTGATTTACATGTCTGAACCTACTATCAACATTTAAACAAGATGTATAATTCATTATTGAGAATTTTGATTTGGCTTTCTTTATGTTGGTTTATTTTTTCAAAAGACGTTATTAGCCATTCTGCAGCGCAAATCCTATATGTTGTACCAAATTGCATTTTTCATCATCTTTGGAAATTCGGCGAGGTATATTCGAATATTCACCCGGAATATTCCACATGACCCCCGAAATATTCGAATATTTTATTACAGTGAGCCGCAACAAGTCGTGCTTCCTTCGAGAAAAAGGTGCGGCCACGACACAGAGGACTTTTGTGCCGCCCACGTCCGCAACCACTGACATTCCATTTCTCGCTAACACCCCTGTCTCCATTTTCATGATCCGTGAACCTATTTTAAAGTCTACGAAAATTGGAATGAAAGTGTGGAAACTGGGGAAGATAGCGAAGAGTAATTTGGGTTTTGCAAGACGGGCACGAGATAAAACACTAAACATTATTGGAATTGATTACCGCGAAAAGGGATGAAGAAGTCCTTTTGGAGGAAAGATCGAATTGGGGTTCTTAATTCTTATTGAACTTACCAACGTTTTTTTTATTTGCAGCAAAGAGAAACATAAAAAAAGATACTGACAATATTAGTTGCACTAGAATTAAAAAAAAAAAAGACTAATGTACTAATTTGATTTACATGTCTGAACTTACTATCAACATTTAAACTAGATGTATAATTAATTATTGGGAATTTTGATTTGGTCTTCTTTATGTTGGTCCTTTTTTCAAAAGACGTCCTTTATTAGCATTCTGCAGCGCAAGTCTTATATGTTGTAACAAATTGTATTTTTCGTCCTCTTTGAAAATTCAGCGAGTGAATATTCGAGTATTCACCCGGAATATTCCACATGACCCCCGAAATATTAGAACATTTTGTTACAGTGAGCCGCAACAAGTCGTGCTTCCTTCGAGGAAAAGGTGCGGCCACGACACAGAGAACTTTTGTGCCGCTCACGTCCTCAACCACTGACATTCTTTTTCTCGCTAACTCCCCCGTTTCTATTTTCATGATCCATGAACCTATTTTAAATTGTACAGAAATCGGAATGAAAGTGTGGAAACTGCGGAAGAGAGCTGAGAGTAATTTGGGTTTTGCAAGACGGGCACGAGATAAAACGCTAAACGTTATTGGAATTGATTACCGCAGAAATAGATGGAGAAGCCTTTGGGGAGAAACGATCGAATTGGGGTTCTTAATTCTTATTCATCTTACCAACGTTTTTATGTTTGCAGAAAACAGAAACATAAAAAATGATACTGACAATATGATTTGCACTAGAATTAAAAATAAAAGACTAATGTAGTAATTTTATTTACATGTCTGAACCTACTATCAATATTTAAACAAGAAGTATAATTAATTAATGCACTGTAAACATTAAATTGAATTTTTTGATGGAAAACAAATATCAGGTTCAATAGAATACATGAAATATATTGTACTAAGACTAAATCGATGATTGCATATTGACTAAAATGATAAAATTAGGAAAGACCATTATAAAGAACAAGCATAGGAAAACAAAACCAAAACCTCATTGATTTCATAAACATAAAACCTTAGTTACTTACAGTGAGCAGCAACAAGTCGTGCTTCCTTCGAAGAAAAGGTGCTTCCACGACACAAAGGACTTTTGTGCCGCCCACGTCCTCAACCACTGACATTCCATTTCTTGCTACCACCCCCGTCTCCATTTTCAAGATTCGTGAACCTATTTTAAATTCTACGAAAATCGGAATGAAAGTGTGGAAACTGGGGAAGAGAGCTAAGAGTAATTTGGGTTTTGCAAGACGGGCACGAGATAAAACACTAAAAATTATTGGAATTGATTACCGGGAAAATGGATGGAGAAGTCTTTTGGGAGAAACAATCGAATTGGGGTTCTTAATTCCTATTCAACTTACCAAAGTTTTTTATGTTTGCATCAAACACAAATATAAAAAGATACTGACAATATGAGTTGCACTGGTATTAAAAAAAAAACTAATGTACTAATTTGATTTACATATCTGAACCTACTATCAACATTTAAACAAGATGTATAATTCATTATTTAGAATTTTGATTTGGCTTTCTTTATGTTGGTTTATTTTTTCAAAAGACGTTATTAGCCATTCTGCAGCGCAAATCCTATATGTTGTACCAAATTGCATTTTTCGTCCTCTTTGAAAATTCGGCAAGGAATATTCCACATGACCCCCGAAATATTCGAATATTTTATTACTGTGAGCCGCAACAAGTCGTGCTTCCTTCGAGAAAAAGGTGCGGCCACGACACAGAGGGCTTTTGTGCCACCCACATCCTCAACCACTGACATTCCATTTCTCGCTAACACCCCCGTCTCCATTTCCATGATCTGTGAACCTATTTTAAATTCTATGAAAATCGGAATGAAAGTGTGAAAATTGGGGAAGAGAGCAAAGAGTAATTTGGGTTTTGCAAGACGGGCACGAGATAAAACACTAAACATTATTGGAATTGATTACCGCGAAAATGGATGAAAAAGTCTTTTGGGTGAAACGATCGAATTGGGGTTCTTAATTCTTATTCAACGTACCAACGTTTTTATATTTGCAGCAAATAGAAACATAAAAAAAAGATACTTACAATGTGAGTTGCACTGGAATTAAAAAAAAAAACTAATGTAGTAATTGGATTTTCATGTCTGAAACTACTATCAACATTTAAACAAGACGTATAATTAATTATTGGAAATTTTGATTTGGCATTCTTTATGTTGGTCTTATTTTTTAAAAGACGTCCTTTATTAGCCATTCTGCAGGGCAAGTTCTTTATATTTTACCAAATTGCATCTTTCGTCCTCTTTGAAAATTAGGCGAAGGAATATTCGAATGTTCACCCGGAATATTCCACATGACCCTTGAAATATTCGAATATTTTCTCGCCGGATTTTCAAAAAGGACAAAAATGTAAGTTGTTACAACATATAGAACTTGCGCTGCAGAATGGCAACAAAAACGACGTTCTTCAAAAATTGGCCAACATAAACGACGGACAAAGCAAAATTTGCATTAATTATTACATTGTAAACATGAAATTAATTTTTTTGATGGGAAACAAATAACAGGGTCAGTAGAATACTTGAAATATATTGTACTGACACTAAACTAATGACTTCATATTGACTAAAGTGATAAACTTAGGAAATACCATTAGAAGGAATTGGCATAGGAAAACAAAACCAAAAGCTCATTGATTTAATAACCATAAAACCTTAGTTACTTATAGTGAGGTGCAACAAGTCATGCTTCCTTCGAGAAAAAGGTGCGGCCACGACACATAGGACTTTTGTGCCGTCCACGTCCGCAACCACTGAGATTCCATTTCTCTCTAACACCCTTATCTCCAATCTCATGATTTGTGAACCCATTTTAAATTCTACAAAAATCGAAATCAAAGTGTGGGAACTAGGGAAGAGAGCTGAGAGTAATTTGGGTTTTGCAAGACGGACACGAGATAAAACACTAAACATTATTGGACTTGATTACCGCGAAAATGGATGGAGAAATCTTTTGGGATAAATGATCGAATTGGGGTTCTTAATTCATATTCAACTTACCAACGTTTTTTATGTTTGCAACAAACACAAACATAAAAAGATACTGACAATATGAGTTGCACTGGAATTAAAAAAAAAAAAGACTAATGTACTAATTTGATTTACATGTCTGAACCTACTATCAAAATTTAAACAAGATGTATAATTAATTATTGAGAATTTTGATTTGGCTTTCTTTATGTTGGTTATTTTGTTCAAAACATGTCCTTTATTAGCCATTATGCAGCGCAAATCCTATATGTTGTACCAAATTGCATTTTTCGTCCTCTTTGAAAATTCGGCGAGTGAATATTCGAATATTAACCCGAAATATTCCACATGACCCCCGAAATATTCGAATAATTTGTTACAGTGAGCCGCAACAAGTCGTGCTTCCTTCGAGGAAAAGGTGCGGCCACGACACAGAGGACTTTTGTGCTGCCCACGTCCTCAACCACTGACATTCCATTTCTCGCTAACACCCCCGTCTCCATTTTCATGATCCGTGAACATATTTCAAATTCTACGAAAATCTGAATGAAAGTGTGGAAACTGGGGAAGAGAGCTAAGAGTAATTTGGGTTTTGCAAGGCGGGCACGAGATAAAGCACTAAACATTATTGGAATTGATTACCGCGAAAACGGATGGAGAAGTCTTTTTGGAGAAACGATCGAATTAGGGTTCTTAATTCTTATTCAACTTACCAACCTTTTTTATGTTTGCAGCAAACAGAAACATAAAAAAAGATACTAACAATATGAGTTGCACTGGAATTAAAAAAAAAAAAAAGACTGATGTAGTAATTTGATTTTCATGTCTGAACCTACTATTAACATTTAAACAAGATGTATAATTAATTATTGGGAATTTTGATTTGGCCTTCTTTATGCTGGTCTTTTTTTTTTTCAAAAGACGTCCTTTATTAGCCATTCTGCAACTCAAATCTTATATTTTGTACCAAATTGCATTTTTCATCCTCTTTGAAAATTCGGCGAGGGAATATTCGAATATTCACCCGGAATATTCCACATGACCCCCGAAATATTCGAATATTTTATTACAGTGAGCCGGAACAAATCGTGCTTCCTTCGAGGAAAAGGTGTGGCCACGACACATAGGACTTTTGTGCCGCCCATGTCCTCAACCACTGACATTCCATTCCTCGCTAACACCCCCATCTCCATTTTCATGATTCGTGAACCTATTTTAAATTCTACGAAAATCAGAATGAAAGTGTGGAAACTGTGGAAGAGAGCTAAGAGTAATTTGGGTTTTGCAAGACGGGCACGAGATAAAACACCAAACATTATTGTAAGTGATTACCGCGAAAATGAATGGAGAAGTTTTTTGGGAGAAACGATCGAATTGGGGTTCTTAATTCATATACAACTTACCAACGTTTTTTATGTTTGCAGCAAACAGAAACATAAAAAGATACTGACAATATGAGTTGCACTGGAATTAAAAAAAAAAACCTAATGTACTAATTTGATTTACATGTCTGAACCTACTATCAACATTTAAACAAGATGTATAATTAATTATTGGAATTTTCATTTGGCCTTCTTTATGTTGGTCTTTTTTTTTCAAAAGACGTCTTTCATTAGCATTTTGCAGGGCAAGTCTTATATGTTGTACCAAATTGTATTTTTTGTCCTCTTTGTTTTTCAAAAGACGTCTTTCATTAGCATTTTGCAGGGCAAGTCTTATATGTTGTACCAAATTGTATTTTTCGTCCTCTTTGAAAATTCGACGAGGGAATATTCGAATATTCACCCAGAATATTCCACATGACCCTCGAAATATTCGAATATTCTATTAGAAGGAGCCGCAACAAGTCGTGCTTCCTTCGAGGAAAAGGTTCGGCCACGACACAGAGGACTTTTGTGCCGCCCACGTCCTCAACCACTGACATTCAATTTTTCGCTAACACCCCCATCTCCATTTTCATGATTCGTGAACCTATTTTAAATTCTACGAAAATCAGAATGAAAGTGTGGAAACTGGGGAAGAGAGCTAAGAGTAATTTGGGTTTTGCAAGGCGGGCACGAGATAAAGCACTAAACATTATTGGAATTGATTACCGCGAAAACGGATGGAGAAGTCTTTTTCGAGAAACTATCGAATTAGGGTTCTTACTTCTTATTCAACTAACCAATGTTTTTTATGTTTACAGCAAACAGAAACATAAAAAAATATACTAACAATATGAGTTGCACTGGAATAAAAAAAAAAAAACTGATGTAGTAATTTGATTTTCGTGTCTGAACCTACTATCAACATTTAAACAAGATGTTTAATTAATTATTGAGAATTTTGATTTGGCCTTCTTTATGTTGGTCTTTTTTTTCAAAAGACGTCCTTTATTAGCCATTCTGCAGCGCAAATCCCATATGTTGTACCAAATTGCATTTTTCGTACTCTTTGAAAATTCGGCGACGAAATATTTGAATATTCACCCGGAATATTCCACATGACCCCCGAAATATTCGAATATTTTAATTACAGTGAGCCGGAACAAGTCGTGCTTCCTTCGAGGAAAAGGTGCGGCCACGACACAAAGGACTTTTGTGCTGCCCACGTCCTCAACCACTGACATTCCATTTCTCGCTAACACCCATCTCCATTTTCATGATTCGTGAACCTATTTTAAATTCTACGAAAATCAGAATGAAAGTGTGGAAACTGTGGAAGAGAGCTAAGAGTAATTTGGGTTTTGCAAGACGGGCACGAGATAAAACACCAAACATTATTGGAAGTGATTACCGAGAAAATAAATGGAGAAGTTTTTTGGAAGAAACGATCGAATTGAGGTTCTTAATTCATATTCAACTTACCAACGTTTTTTATGTTTGCACAGAAACATAAAAAAAAAGATACTAACAATATGAGTTGCACTGGAATAAAAAAAAAAAAAAAAACTAATGTACTAATTTGATTTTTCATGTCTGAACCTACTATCAGCATTTAAACAAGATGTATAATTGATTATTGGGAATTTTCATTTGGCCTTCTTTATGCTGGTCTTTTTTTTCAAAAGACGTCATTTATTAGCCATTCTGCAACTCAAATCTTATATGTTGTACCAAATTGTATTTTACGTCCTCTTTGAAAATTCGGCGAGGGAATATTCAAATATTCACCTGAATATTCCACATGCCCCCGAAAATATTCGAATATTTTATTACAGTGAGCCGCAACAAGTCGTGTATCCTTCGAGGAAAATGTGCGGCCACGACACAGAGGACTTTTGTTCCGCCAACGTCCTCAACCACTGACATTTCATTTCTCGCTAACACCCCCGTCTCCATTTTCATGATCCGTGAACCTATTTTAAATTCTACGAAAATGAGAATGAAAGTGTGGAAACTGGGGAAGAGAGCTAAGAGTAATTTGGGTTTTGCAAGACGGGCACGAGATAAAGCACTAAACATTATTGGAATTGATTACCGCGAAAACGGATGGAGAAGTCTTTTTGGAAAAACGATCGAATTAGGGTTCTTAATTCTTATTCAACTTACCAACGTTTTTTATGTTTGCAGCAAACAGAAACAGAAAAAAAAAAAAAAAAAAGATACTAACAATATGAGTTGCACTGGAATTAAAAAAAAAAGACTAATGTAGTAATTTGATTTTTCATGTCTGAACCTACTATCAACTTTTAAACAAGATGTATAATTAATTATTGGGAATTTTGATTTGGCCTTCTTTATGTTGGTCTTTTTTTTCAAAAGACGTCCTTTATTAGACATTCTGCAGCGCAAGTCCTATATGTTGTACCAAATTGTATTTTTCGTCCTCTTTGAAAATTCGGCGAGGGAATATTCAAATTTTCACCCGGAATATTCCACATGACCCCCCGAAATATTCGAATATTTTCTCGCTGGATTTTCAAAAAGGACAAAAAATGCAATTTGTTACAACATTTAGGACTTGCGCTGCAGAATGGAAACAAAAACGACGTTCTTCAAAAATTGGCCAGCATAAACGATGGCCAAAGCAAAATTTCCATTGATTATTACATTGTAAACATGAAATTGAATTTTGACTAAACTAATGACTTCATATGAAATATATTGTACTGAAATATGAACCTGCTATTTGTTTCCCATTAAAATGTTGATAGTAGGTTGAGACACGTCCTCAACCACTGACATTTCATTTCACGCTAACACCCGAGTCTCTATTTTCATGATTCACGAACCCATTTTAAATTTTACGAAAATCAGAATGAAAGTGTGGAAACTGGAGAAGAGACGCTAACACACTAAACATTATTGGAATTGATTTACGCAAAAATGGATGGAGAAGTCTTTGGGGAGAAATGATCGAATTGGGGTTCTTAATTCTTATTCAGCTTACCAACGTTTTTTACGTTTGCAGCAAACATAAACATAAAAAACGATACTGACAATATGAGTTGCACTTTGGGGATTCTTATCTTAGAGATAAGAATCCCATCTACCTTGTACTCATGGCGACCATCACCCAATTATGACGTGGTGCGAAGATATGTCGTGGAACAAAGTTAGTCGCCCTTTTTCGGTTTGAAGATATGCGATACACACATTTGGAGTGTGATAAGAACATAAAAGAGGTGTGGATTGATAATCCTGATATACTCGATGCGATTGCGAAGGTTCCTAACAGCATGATCCCGTGGAACAAAATGCAATTCGGGGATATCTTCAAAAACTAAAAAAATTGTCTTGAAATGCATTAAAGGGGCTCAGAAAGCGCTCGCTCGACATCCGAATACTTTCTTGGAGAATTTGAAACGTGAGCTCTTAGAGGAATATAGTGTGATATTGAAACGGAAGAAACCTTTTGGAGACAAAAGTCGAGGGTTAAGTTTTGAGGAGGGAGACCGTAACACTAAATTTTTCCACATAGCGACTCTCACTCGGAGGAATAGAAATGAGATTGTGTCCTTGAAAATCGCAGATGTATCGATCGAGGATCAATCGATCCTTAACGCTCATGTGATCGCGTTCTACCAAGGGATTTTTTCTAGCACGACTGATCGCACAAATCCGCTGGATATCTAGGTTGGGAAGGAAATTTCGAATAAAGAATTGAAGGACACGGTATGGGCTACTCACCCCTTGAAGGCTCCGGGGTCAGACGGTTTACAAGCAAAAGTTTTTCAGAAATTTTGGGGTTGGATGGGTGAGTCTCTATTTACCTTCATGGAAAAAGCCTTTCGAGAAGACGATTTTCACCCAAACGTGTGCGCGGCATTCTTATGCCTTATCCCGAAGATCCCGAACCCGACGCTTATTTCTCAATTCAGGTCGATCTCCCTTTGTAACGTCATCTACAAGTTTATTACTAAGTGTATCACACTGAGACTTAAGGAGCACATGTCAAATCTGATTGCACACACTTAGTCGAGTTTCATAAAGGTCGCGGGACTCAAGACAACATTCTGGTCGTTCAAGAGGTATTGCACTCACTTTGTAACAAAAAGAAAAATAAGATTGGGTGCATGATTCTAAAGCTTGACCTGAAGAAGGCATATGACAAGATTAGTTGGAGTTTTTTGAAAGAGAGTCTCCTTGCGTTCAATTTCCCATATTACATTATCAAATTGATCATGTTATGTGTTACGAATGCCTCTACTAAGATCCTTTGGAACGGTGAACCTCTGGAAGCATTTAGACATGGTTGTGGATTATGGCAAGGGGACCCCCTCTCACCTTATCTCCTTATGGTATGCATTGAGCGTTTTTCGTACCTAATTCGCGAGGCGGTGCAAGGGAAGACATGGGAACCGATCGCCCCGTGTCGCTGGGGACCTAATCTCTCACATATATTTTTTCCCAGACGACCTTATTCTCATGGGAAAGGTTACTCTAAAGACGGCGAGGACTGTCAAATATATTCTTGATCGGTTTTGTAGGTCCTCTAGTCTAAAATTAAGTGCAGAAAAACTCAAAGTCTTCTTTGCTAATCCGGACAACTTGAGCCTTGAAAGACGAATTTGGGCAGTGCTACGGTTTGCACAAACTTCCCATCTTGGGAAATATCTTGGAGCGCAGCTCTTCCATGGGCGTGTGAAAAAAGAGGACTTTACTGGGATTTTTGATAAACTTAGTGAACGATTCTCTTGTTGGAAAAGCCAAAACATATCCCTCGCGGGGCGTGCGACGCTTATTCAAGCAGTCTCGATGGCAGTTCATATCCATGTGATGCAATCTTGTTGAATTTCGGATAATATTTGCAAGAAGTTAGACAAGATGAATCGTAATTTCTTGTGGTCAGTGATCCTAACATCTGGAAGCTACATCTTGTAGGGTGGCCGAAAATCACGAGAGAAAGAAAAGAGAGAGGGTTGGGTATCCACTTCGCAAGAATTAATAACCAAGTGCTTCTAGCTAAATATTGCTAGAAGTTGTTGGTAACGAAGGGGGTCTATGGTGCAAGTTGGTCACGGCTAAATACCTCAAGACGGATCAACTAATGGACTATAAGTCGAAGGCTAGTGATAGCGCGACGTGGAAGGGCCTTATGCGATGCTTGGAATTAATCAAAGGCTTTCTTCGGTGGAAGATTGGAAAAGGTAATATGATATCCTTTTTGGTTCAATAATTGGTTGAGGAGCAGAAGTTTATGCCATGTGGTCACGAATATTGATGGGGCCGATGAAGATCTTACTCTTCGTGGTGTTATTGATAAAGAGGGGCGTTGGAACTTTAAAAATCTGAACACGGAGGTGCATGCGAAATGGACCAACATGATTGAGCGGAAGGAACCGCGCCTAAATGAGGAGGAGGACATGATTATATGGAACGAAACGGCGAGTGGGAGGTATACGTGTCAAAGTGCGTACAAAGAGATGTATCGCTTAATCGCACAACAAGTCGGGGACAAGAGGAGGACGAATTGGATATGGTCAGCCTCTTGTAGCAATAAACTTTGCTACTTTATTTGGTTGGAAAATCAGAACAGGGTTGCTTTGAATGTCCTGAGAAAGACGAGGAAATCACGAAGCCTGCGGATTGCGAAATCTGCAAACGAGCGGAGGAATCCTCTTTACATATATTGAGACATTGTCCAGCCACCTATAAGGTATGGAGAATGCTCCTTGAAGCTAGAGAATATGAGGATTTCAAAAGTTTGGAGGAGGACAAATGGCTGAAATGAAATCTTCAAAACTATGGGAAGATGTGTAGTTTTTTTGCCTCATATCCCTTGGAATATTATATTTGCGGTACGTTTATGGATCATTTGGAAGCTGCGCAACAATAAGGTATTTAAGGAAAAGCACGAGAAAAATTACGCGCTCATTTGTCAAATTAAGAGCCTAAGTTTTGAGATGATGAAAGCATGTAGAGGAAAAAGAAAGCCAATCTGCGAGTCTTGGATGAAACCGCGAGAGGGGAAAAAATTAAATGTCGATGGTTGCGTGGACGCGCGGCATAATAGAGGCTTCATAAGCGGACTTCTACGTAATGCAGATGGAGAATGTGAGTGGGGTTTTAAAGACAATATCCTGTGTGCAACTGTCCTAGAAGCCGAGACTGAAGCCAGTAGACGTGGACTTACTAAAGCTTGGGAGAGAAGAATTGAAAGATTGAGTGTAGAATCAGATTTGCTAGAAGCCGTCCGACTAATTACAGAAGCACAAGCGAGTGAACCGAGTCTCCAAGAGAAGATCCAAGAATGTCGTGTGCTATTACACAAACCGTGGAGCTGCGAGTTGCAATGGGTTGCGCGAGAGAAAAATAAAGCTACGGATGCAATTGCAAAACTTAGAACCATTACGGATGGCGGTCTTTGTATTTTACATACTCCACCACCTGAGATCGTTACTATTTTGTCGAATGACATAGCCTAAGGGCACTAGCTATCGTTTTATTCATGAAAAAAAATATGAATAAAGAAGAAAGAAAGTGAGGTTATAACAAAACAAATAAGTAACTGGCTTCTAATGTGAAAGGATGATCTAACAAAATCCATCGAGTATTTCAATAATTTCCTATTATTATTATTGTTATTATTATATTATTATTATTATTATTATTTGAATTCAATCTTGTTCCCAGGTTCGCGATCGTTGAAGGAAATTGGCCATGTTGGGATATTAAGTGCACGCAATTAATTTGTTTTAATTTTTTACAGACTTTACAATGGAACAAGATTGAATTCAAATAATAATAATAATAATAATAATAATAATAATAATAATAATAAAGAATGGATCAAGATTATATGTTATACTATGATAAATACGTTATAATTGGTGATAATATTAAACAACAAACTGAGTGAAAGGATAATGCAATTGCAAACTCAACGTGGAATTCCATGTACACTTGTGTCACACTCACCCAACCCCCTATCAAATTTGACTACTCGTCTATTATCTCCACCTAAACTTGTCTCACGTTTAAGGGCACACACGTTTAAGGGCACATATATTTTTGGTTTGAAGCTTAATCTTCTTGGTTTGAAGCCATGTGTACCAATAAAACTTCCATGCATACCGTTTCTCAAGCCTGGATCAACACCTCGTTTAAACCTCATGCAAATACCATGAACTCTATCTGTAGCCGTATTGAATCCCTTCAAGCAACCTCCACTTCTTAGTCCACTTTGGAATTGGAGAATAATCCACAAATTATACTCGATGGGATCCTTATCTCATAGAAAATCAAATGGAGACAACGAGCGAAGGAGTGTTTTAGAAGCGGCGATGCAAACACGAGGTACTTCAATAATTCTACTATTTTTCGTCGTAGTCTTAATCGTATTCCATGTATGTTGACCCGTGTTCAAATATGAAAGCTACTGAGTGGAACGACAATTGAAGTGTTATTGATAGCCATTTTAAATCTTGATTAGTATGGTCAACCCCCAAACCCGAGCTGAGGTTGACCAATTATTTCCTAAAGGGATCTCTGATGAAGAAAATGTTAATCTACTTCGGAAAAGATTAAAGTTATTGTGTTCTCTCAGAGTCTGGGACCCGACATACTCTCTCCTTTTTCTTCAAAGAATTTTGGCATATGATTGGACACGATGTTACTTGTGCTATTCTTTAGTTTTCTTCAATTTGGGCATGTTTTAAAACATTTAATCAATAATTTTTTTGACTCTCATCCCTAAGTCAAATAATACTTCACGTGTCTACCAATTCCGACTCTTTCGCCTTCGAAACACTATTTATAAGATCATACCAAATATCCTTGCTAATAGATAGAAAGTGGTTCTCGAAAAGATATATCCCCTCTTCATATGGTTTTGTCCCCGGTCATACTATACTCACCCAATAAATAATGCATCATATAAACTCTAAAAAATAAAATGGTGAACTTATGGCTATAAAGGTCAATCTAGTCAAAGCATTTGATATGGTCAATTGAGGAGTCTTGTAATCTTATTTTGTAACCTTGGTTTAGACCCAAAACACACCAAGATAATCATGAATTGCATCACTACCATCTCAATCGTTGATCAATGGCTCCCCATACCTCTTATTCTTTCCTTCGAGAGGCATTAGACAAGAGGGCATTATGTCCTCGACTTTGATGTATTAACAGCTTACACTTGCTATTAGATCTAAAGGTCGTTGTTAGGCACACAATTAAAATCATAGATATCGTTTCATTAATTAATTTTGTTCACAACAAATTAAAAGTTGAAAGTATCTAAAACTAGTTTATGGTTTTAAAATTGAGATGTTAAGCATGTCTGAAGATTTTGAGAGCAAAGAAAAACTTTCTTAGTGAATATCAATACAATGTCATCTAGAAGTGATACAACATTTTAACAAACTTGGACTTCTGACATTTTTCTTTCGTTCTGAAGCCAAAGTGCTTACCTGTGTACAATTAGATCAAGTTTCTATACCCAATGATTTTTAAAGATAATCATGTCAAAACACACAAGAGTTTGTACATCACATGATGCTGACTCTAAACTAATCAATAACAAATAATTAAAGGTACTCGCTTGAAATCTTCGTCAAATATGTGGATGAAAACGTATTACAGGCTTCATAACACAAGATTTTATCAAAGGACTGTTTTTGAGAATGTGCGATACTGGGTGGGCGTGAAAGGTGTGGGAACTAGGATTATGCGTTTGGATCAAATCGAATCCACAATATTAGTCATTTTTTATTCTGAAAACAAGGATCAAAATCAGATCAAATTGGAAGGATCATATCCAATCCAAATCACTCGATTTCATTTGATTCGATCATTTTTTAGTTTTAAAGAATAAATGATATAAAATATCTTTTGTTTTTTGCATTTAAAATAAAGAAAACCTAAATCAACCTTGGTCATTCGTTAGTGTGATATACTGATATTTAAGCTAAACTAAATTAGTAAGTACTTTATAATTATTATTGATACACTACTATATACTTATTTATTTTTCAAAAATTATTTGATTATTCGATTTGATTGGACTCTTAATCTCAGTAATCGAGAATACAATTAAAGAGGGGTCCGATCCTAAGACAAGGATCAAAATCGGATCATTTGATCAAATTTTAAATGATTCAGTCGATTCAATCCATTTTGCACCCCTACCTATCTTAACTTCCTGAACAAATAATAAAAACTCGGCAAGCTTCGATTTAAAAAATAAAAATAAAATTCTCGAGAAGCAAACAACAGATTATTTGAACGAGTTCCAAATCTTATGAGGTGAACAACGTCTAATACGATGTGAAGTACACGTAAATGTTTGTTGTAAAATTGTCTTTGTCAAGTAAAACAAGTTTAAACAGAAGAAGAAGGATAGACATCTCTACCTAAATCTCAATTTTTAAAATAGAATGTGATTTATTTTCTTCCCTTGCTTTTTTTTAGTGTGATGGCGCATTATTATTAACTTGATCAAAGAAACTATTTTGATCGAAAAATTAATTAAGCAAGCTTGCTCTTTTCCCCTTTTAGATTTTCAAATTCTAACAAAAGGCAAAAAGAACAGCTTCCCAACGACGTCGTTTACCCCTTCACAATCAAGAATCTATATAAACCCCACTTCAACAGAATTCACT
Organism: Linaria vulgaris; assembly: GCA_948329865.1. Classification (NCBI taxonomy): domain Eukaryota; kingdom Viridiplantae; phylum Streptophyta; class Magnoliopsida; order Lamiales; family Plantaginaceae; genus Linaria; species Linaria vulgaris. The sequence continues at coordinate 101,485,568 of OX415250.1, forward strand.
CCAATTTCACCTCAATTCAACTGACGTCATCATCATCATCACACACATGCGCATCAGCACTCCGCCATGGATGACAAAGACACCGAGCTCCTCTCCAAGGTCACCGCCAACCACCTCTCTCTCGCCCAATTTGAGCCTTTTCGCGCCACTCTCCGGAGCCTCCGTGCCCGGAATCCCGACAAGGCGCTGTCCCTTCTCCAGTCAATAGTATCCCGGGGCGGGCGACTGGGTCAACCCGACCCGATTCTATGGTCCGAGTCCTGTCCTTCTCCGGCAATCCTCACCTTTTTGTGTACTCTGGAGCTTCTCCAGTTCCCGGACCCGACCTCGAATCTCTGGTCGTTTGATCCCAATATGTTGAAATTGCGGGCAGAGTTTTTGTTGTACGTGTACGTTGTGAGCTCGAGAGCGTTGGAGAAGGAAGGAAGTGAGAGGGGGGAGGAATTGGGGGTTTTGGGGAGGCTTGAGGAGGTTGGGTTGAGTCGATTGAGGCCGGATTTGGTCGAGGCTGAGGAGGGGGTTTCTGGGGGTTTGGATGAGGAGGACTTGATGAATTTGCGTGGCGTGGTTTTGGAGTATCCGGATGTTTTTGATGTGTTGTGTGGGAATATAAGGGAGCAAGTGGGGAGTGATGGGAATGAGGAGTCGGGGAGCTTTGCGATTGCGTTGAGGGCGGAGGTGAGGCACCGGGAGGAGGAGGAGAAGGTGCTGAGGTTGGTTTTGAAGTGTGTACAGGTTGCACATTTAGATGAGATGAGGCGCTGCCTTGAAAATGGCGACGAGGATGGTGCGGTTTCGCACGTGAGGTTTCTTCATTTGGATTATGGAATTGAAGAGGCTGAGTATCGGTACGGTTACTCTTGTTAATCGTTGTGTATTGTTTGGTTAATGGTCTGATAATTAGTTGAATGGCAAGTACGAAGTTCACTTGAGTTGTAGAAGTGTTGTGGTTTCTTACAAACTATTTGTGGTTATTATTTTATGGATCATATTCTCTATGAACGTGGAGTAAAGTAGTGACATGCTAAATGATAAAAGTAATTTTTAACCTTTGTCTGTCTAAGTTAACTTTGAAGTAATTATCGTGTGTCTTGAAATGCGCCCCACTTCTGGGTTCCCCAGCCGAAGAGAAACTATGTAGCACATAACTGTTACCTTTTGTAAGTTTAGCACTACACATTGTTTGCATATGATTGAGTTAAATTGAAGAATTTGGTAAGAGAAGCTTGCATTGATATTTCACACTTTATATAGCATGCATGTCTTGGTTTAGCCAATACGCTTACTGGGATTAACTTGTTGCAATAAGCAGTAGGTTAAAGGAATATCTTGTGTGTTTCACCTAGTTAAGTATGGATGAAAATACATCTGTACTGAAAATTAGATTTAGACACGTCCATGCATTTCTTACAGGTAAAGATGTGATAAGCAAAGGTAAACTGGTGCCAAATAAGTGAAAACAGAAGCAAAACTTATCTGTTTGTGTAGATGCCCCATTTAGTTGCTGTATTTCAGGCTGAGAGGACCAATGACTTCTTATCCTTCTTTTGTTGCTTGTCGAAATGGTATTTATTGTTGTTATTTAAAGTTAATTTGAAGACTCATTTTTTTCTGATCATTACAACATCTGTCAGAAGCACATGGCTGTTTTGACATGGTTTATGGGGGAAGATATTATGACTGCATAGGTTGTCACGATGTTAAATTGTTTTTCTGTGTATTCCCATATTATTACACACCCCTTTCCTGTGACTCGTATATTTGGAGCATTGTGCAAAAGTTCCCTGTATTATGTTTGGATTTATGCTGTGACTACTACATATTCTTTGATTGTGTGATTTTTTGATGTTGGACAAAGCGCATGAAATCCAGTCTTTTGCCTATGGTTATTTACTATCATGACAACTGTTTCCTTCTACTGATGCACTCCCCCCTCCCCTTTTTCATTTTTATAGCATACCCTTGCAAGATCTCTTAAAGAGGGTGTTATCACTAAAGGATGATTATGGCGACACCCCGCTTGCCTTGCGACATAAAGTGTTTGCGATATATGCAGAAGCACTTTCATCTCATTGTACTCGTCTTGTTCAGATGCTTCAGGTTGTGTTGACGCTTGGCTCCTCTATCCCTGGTATATTGTGATTTGGGTGAATGCTTTTGGTACATATTATCTTCGATATGTTTGAGACGAGTCAATAGCATGTGATTATTATTAGCCAGTCCACATATTGATTTCCATTTGATTAGATGATTTTTTTTTTTTTTTTATGAGAAATATAACTGAAGCCAGGGACAATTCTGAAATGCATCCTTAGGCTGCATATGGATTTTCAGTATCAATTTTGCTCTACTTTTTTTACCTTCCTTTCTGATAAAGAGCTGAGTACTGGAAGATTGACCACAATCATGCCCTCGAGGAAATAAGGCGCTTCAACCCCATCAATACGGAATTACATTGCTATTTAGTGTGTATCTGCTTTTAGAAGCATGCGCATTATACATAATCCTGTAATGTTTCTGCTATTTGGTGGTTGATTGGCATATCTCTAGATATGTTATAAGTTTCAGTGTATTGAATTAAGCATAGATGAGAGAAGATTAGACAATTTTTTGACTGATTGAACTGGTTTAAGAACTATTAGTGCTCATCATGGATGATTATGGATGTACAAATGGGAAACTCTTTGTTTGCTTGATATCTGCATTTCCGCCTAAAGAGCTTGACAATTAGACTTTCAAATGGAGGATTATTTTTTCTCTTTTTTGCATAAACTTCATAGAACAGGACTTTCCACTGTCAAGGTACTTCTCCCTGTACTGCTAGTGTATTTATCAGAGTATCTATACAGATGTAGATGTTCCCTAAAAAAGAGTATTTCCTCTGAAGGGGCTGTTTGGTAGAGCAGAAGAATTTGTGGTGGATTTATTGGATGAGAGATAGTGGAGAGAATGGGACATGGATAGCGTTTTTTTTTTTTCATAAATTTGTAACTTTGGTAACAGAACCGGGAACAAAATGTGTTGCAACTCTGTTTTCCTTCTTTCACATTATTATTTTCACTGGGGGCATTCACTTAGAGTATTCTTTGAAGTTAAAATACGTTGCGTTGTGTGAAGTATTCCATATTATTTATTCTTTATTATGTAATCGACAGGAATAGCTTATATGTGTAATCGTTCTCACAGCTCATCCAAGACGACCTGCTCTCTCAAGAGATCGAGTTCTACAGTGCTTGTGACGGCAATAAGATTCCTCTCCCTCTTCAGCACCTTCAAACGTTAATTGCTAAATTGACTCCTGATAAGAATACAAATGATACACAGCTGTCTTTGAAGATTTCTACTGCATTTTGCATCAGAGACATGTATCATTTTGCGCGTGTTCAAGGCTTTCATGTACTGGAATGTGTTTTGGATACTGCTTTGTCTCTTGTGCAGGGAGAGCAGATTCAAGAAGCTTCTCAGGTGTGTCTTGCAGTATGTTTGCAGTTAGCAAATATTACCTGCCTTCAATTGATAGCGTATTATGTGATTTAAGTTTCAGTTGCATTATCCTGCATCTGAAATTCCATTTCTGCACAAACATATGTCGGTTGAGCTGAAATAATTGTACTTGTCTGTAAGTTCTGATGCTGAATCAAGGATATGATATACTTCTCATTTGGTCTTACCCAAATCTCTATTTCTTAATATTCTTTACTGATTATGTTTGTTACTTAAGCATTAAAGCATTAAGTGTTTGTGGCCGTATACAATAATTGATGTATCTTGTCATCTTGTACCCATTTATCTAAGATTTCTGTAAACTTCTTCCAGGGTCTCCATATTTTTCAATCTTTTTTTGACCCTGTTAGTGGGTTCATCTTGAAGTAAAAAGATGTATTGGCCGCCAAATTCTTATTTGACATGCTCTCGAGCTTCCCCAGTAGAACTGCACTTTGATTATTCTGATTGAAGTCATCAGTGTTTTTGGGTTTTGCTATTAGCAATTTTCAGTTAAAAGTATATTCATCAAAAAATAAAATAAAATAAATTCAGTTAAAAGTAATCGGACTTCTGTCTGGTTTATGTATGCTCATGTTTCATTTTCATGGATCTTAGGTTCTTATACTGTTTCCTCGTCTTCAACCCCTGGTAGCTGCCTTGGGTTGGGATCTTTTGGCTGGAAAAACAACATTGCGGAGGAAATTAATGCATTCTTTATGGACGAGTAAATCTCAAGCTTTCCGATTGGAAGAATCTTCTCTGTATGGTAATAAATTAGATGAGGTAAGAATGTTGTACGCCCTTCCTCTCCTAGCCCAGTATCTACTTAGGCTGTGAATGGAATTTCTGAATTTGTACATTCATATCTCAACTACCTTATACTTTATGCTGGGTATGCTTAGAACTTTCATTGGTGTCAGGCATCTTGTGTGGAACATCTTTGCGATACATTATGCTACCATCTCGACATTGCTTCTTTTGTTGCTTGTGTCAACTCTGGCCGATCGTGGAGTCTGAAATCCTCCATATTATTATCTGGAAAAGACGTTACGGAATGTAATAGTGAAGACGCTCAATTGGATCCCTTTGTTGAAAATTTTGTTCTCGAGAGATTATCAGTTCAGAGTCCTCTTCGGGTAAGGCTCTAAAATTTGTAATGTAGGGGTTAAATGCATACTTGATTGAGGATGTCTTGCTGAGATGCCTTTAAGGCATTGACCATCTTTGACATTTAACCAGTGAATGTGCACTCAATTTTGATAATGTCATTGCCTCTGATTTGTGCTGAAATAAATATTCTTGTTTTTGTAGGTGATATTTGATTTAGTTCCCAGCATAAAATTTCAAGATGCGCTTGAACTACTTAGCATGCAGCCAATTACTTCCACTCCCGCAGCTTGGAAGAGGTGTGGTTTATGTTGTTGCATGTTTTTGGTTGTTTCTTTCAGCTTATCACACTTAATCCATGGTATTCTGTTCAGGCCATTAAGTATGCTAACTAGCATAGGCTGAAGACTGTTTTTGTTCTGTGGAGTTAATGACATTGTTACTTTGTTGTTCAATAAAATTTACATGTTTGTCTTTCCCAAGTAAATGGGGGAGTACTGAGGCAATTCACAACGTAGCAGCTTTGCTTATAGTTGTGGATGTGAAAATCATTATATTATTTGTTTTTTCCCTGAACAATTGTTTCGTGGCTCAACTCTTCCTTTACTCCACCTATCTTTTATAAATTCCTGCAATTTATTTATTATTTCCCATAGTTTCAACATGTTTACTATCATATTCGATTCTTATGTCCGTACTTTCTTCATGCCTCTCCCTTCCTTAAACAGACAAGTACTTTAGCAGATTTAGCAGATGAATCTGCCGAACTTTGTAACTAAATCATTCAATGAGAATTACCTATGTATATGATGATGTGTTGTTAACATTATTACTTCAATTTCTGCTGCATTGAAGTATTGTTATTGCCCTGAATATGTAAATATTTGTAGTGCCGATTGTAGATCCTTGTAGTGTAACTGGATAGAGGTACTAGATTGTTATAGTCTCTACTTCAGTGTTTTGCACAGAGAATATTTTCTTGTTATATTACTGGTTACTTTTGTTGTAAAGAGCTTAGTGAGTAAGATGGTAACTTCTCTTTTATTCTAAACCATTTAGCTGCGTTTTATTGGTTTCTCAGGATGCAAGATATTGAACTTATGCACATGCGGTATGCTATTGAGTCTGCTATTCTCGCACTTGGGACTATGGAGACTAGTGCTACTGATGGAAGGATAGATCAGCAGACGACCTTTCAACATTTAAAAGAACTTAGGAATCATTTGGATGCAATCACTAACATTCCTCGCAAGGTTATAAGCTTTGTTTTCTTCAGCTTTCATACAAGAACTGTCTTGCAAAAGCCATTTCTACTTCCTTTTTACCCGCCATGTAGTGAGTGGTCTAAACAACCAATTTATGAGGCTAGACCGTGTATGCTTAACAAACAACTTCATACTGAAAATATTTGTGAGTGGGTTGCGTAAGCATGTTTGGTATATTATTCTATCCTCTAAATGTTAAAAGTATCTTCATCGTTTTAGTTATAGTTCAACATTGTAGTTAATCTTCTGTACTAATTAATATTGAGTGGGACATTCACCACAAAATGAACAAGAACCTGAGAATGTATTTACTTCAATAGTTAAAGGGACTTGTCTTCTTTCATTCAAATCACTTGCAAGGCTCAGAAATGAGTTCTGATAAAATAACTTCGTATGGTTTTGTGTTAAAATATTCCGAAATAGATGTATGCACTCCTAAAGCACTTCCCAAACTTGGGCCTTTGGTTCGGTGATATGTAAGTTGTCAAAAATCTCTTTTCAGTGACCTTTCTGTTTTGTTTTTTCATTGATACCACCATATTATGTAATTCATCTCATTGTTTTCTGTCATATATATCTTTTCACGATCGTTTTGTTTAATTTTTTCATAGATTAACAGCATATCATGTAATTCATCTCATAGCTTTCTGTTAAATCATACTTTACTGTGGGCCGAACATGAAAGATATCACCTTTTTGCTGATGATCCAGTTCTGGGTTCTTTGTCATTTTTACAATCCTCAATTCTTTTGACCCAGAAGGGTCTTGTTCTTGCATACTTCACATTTGAGTGTAGAATGCCTAACACACTGGCGTTGGAGTTCCATTAGCTCCTTATAGTCAATTACATTTTAATTACTCTATCTGATAGTTTTTCCACAATTGCCTTTGTCCTTGATTGCTTATACAAGGGCGGATTATTTGTGTGATGCAGATATATATGGTGAACATTATCATCTCACTTCTATATATGGATAATCTCCAACTTGATATGGCGCCTGATGTTTCAACTGGAAGACCTTCTGAGTCATTTAATATCCACAGTGGTGGACAAGCTGATAACGTAGCTCATGAAGGCGGAAATAAAATGGTTATTTCTTTCACAGGACAAGTACTTGATATTTTGCGGCAGCAACTACCGTTGTCAATATCTGATATGGATAATTCTTTGGATGGTAATATATCTGTTGGTAGTAAACAAGCCTTAGAATGGAGAGTTTCAAAAGCAAAGCGCTTTCTTGAAGATTGGGAATGGCGCCTGTCAATTCTTCAGCGCCTCCTGCCATTATCTGAGCGTCAGTGGAGGTGGAGGGAGGCTCTAACGGTGCTACGTGCTGCTCCATCTAAGCTACTCAATCTGTGAGTAATACTCCTTGAGATTTGTATTTGCCCTTTGCGTCCTTAAATGATCATTTTCTTTAGCTACTATCTTGAATCTGGAAATCCAGGTTACTGTTGGTTATTGATTCAATGCCAGTTCAACGTCTTAAATACATGCTTTTGTGTGCATAAATCTATTTTGCTCTATCGAATTGTCCCTTTACTTTATGCTACTTACTTGACCTTCCATTCTTGGTTATGTGATGGCGTAGGAGTTATATAGCTGTAAAATATGCATATTTGCATATATGTCTCGAATTTGTATATATAAATGTATAGTTAGACCAATTGTACACTTTTGTCATCCCGATGTTCCTGGTACTGATTTTTGTTTGTACTGCAGTTGCATGCAAAGGGCGAAATACGACATTGGAGGAGAAGCTGTTTCTCGTTTTTCCTTGCCTCCAGAAGACAAAGCGACCCTGGAGTTAACTGAATGGGTGGATAGGGCTTTCGGAAAAGCTTCTGTAAGATCTTAACTGATGAACGTATATATATATATATATATATACACACACACACACATATAGACGTGTGTGTGTGTATTTTGATCACATGTCTTAGAGTTTAGAGTCTTAAAATTTCAGGAATGTCGAGTAATTGTTGTGAAACTCGATGCTATTGCTCACAAAACTGTAAAATGATATCTTGCCCCTGTATGGCATTTATCCCGTTCTTTAATCATTCATCATCTGATGTCAACTAGTAGACTTGCCATCACTTTGTCGTTGCTTTGTTGTCTATTGAAGTTTTTCGGTGAGAGGGAAAAATTTGTCCTTTTTACAGCTTGACCCTGAAGTTTCCAACTGTTATGATTTCCTGTAAGAACCCCGTCTTTGGCGAATATCTGTCCACTTCGAATCACCCGATACAAAGCTGCATCTACCATAAAATTTAGAAGAAGGAAAGTCGAAAAATAAATAAATAGATACTTAGATGTTGAAGCGGCAGGGAATATATTCAGTCTGAAGAGTCATCAACCGTTCTTGGCTAGTAGTGCTCTTTATGATGAATAGTAATGTAAAACATTATCTTAGGGTATTTGTAGGAACTGAAATAAACTTGTATAAGATGAGTTAGATGTTGCAAAACAGTCTGATAACCTGTTTGAATTGAATATTAGATGGAGGACGCGGTGCGTGCTGCTGATGGTTCTTCTGATCATGAGTTGGATTTCTTGTCCCTGCGCTCTCAGCTGGGTCCCTTGGCAGCTGTAGGTGTTTCCCTCTATCCTTTGCCCTTCATATTGCATTGGTGAAGCTGCTCGTTTTTGAATTCAGTTTTATTAAAATCAACATCTTTATCATTCTGTACAGATTCTTCTGTGCATTGATGTTTCTGCTGCATGTTCAAAGTTGCCCAACCTGTCTTTGAAGCTTCTGAATCAGGTAACACGGCTCAATCGTAATTGGGTGTATTGTGATTTTTTTTTTTTTAAGTTAACCTATCACGGCCTGATAGTTGGCTACTGTTTTATGGTTTTTTAAAAATAAATGGATTTGGGTACAAGCGATAAATGTGTTCAAATTGGATTTGCTGTAAGCTGTTCCTTATTAGTCTGTCTTGGGTTTATGCGTATATAGGCGTTATGGCTTTTAATTTTCATTTGAACCTTCATGTTTTGCCAGGTTTGCGCTGACCTATGTTTGTTATTTAATAACGAGTTAACATGGAGAGATATGTTTCTGAATGGGTTTACTTTGACTTTGTGATTCGTTCTGATATGTAGGCTCAAATCATGCTTTCTGAGATCTATCCTGGGACTGTTCCAAAGATTGGATCAACTTATTGGGATCAAATTTGTGAAATAGCTGTGATTGCTGTTGTCAAACGGGTCCTTAAACGTCTATGTGAGTTGTCAGAGCAGGTAATTTTTGCTTGAAGTCTGACTCAGAAGTTAAGTTGTTTCTATTTGTCCTTGTAATCTTATGGTCTGTACACTCGCCCTATTCTTTTGATTTGTTGTACCTCATCTTTTTCTTTATAATATTCTGTAAATGACATTTTGGCATAGAATGACTGGTGAGTTTCCAATGAATTGAATCTAGTTTCTGGTATCTCCTTGCCAGGGTTCTGATTATGGGGATCCTGAGAAGGTTTTGTGCTTGTGGGTTTTTGTTTGACCTGACAAATTAACATGCTTACATGTTTTGTGTAAACAAGCGACTTCTTTTTGCTGTGAAGGGAGACAGCATATATTGCCTATTGGTGATTCTCCAGATAACATATTAAAATGCTAACTGCAAGTTAACTTGGATAAAAAAAACCCCAAGGATTTGGGCATTTTGGATTTGCACACACATTTTTGTGGAAATTGTATGTAGTTTGTTTGCATAAGAAAATGTTCTGGAAATTATAAAGGTGCTTTGTGGATTATGTTGCTAGGATAAAAATCTTAGTTTTTTTCTTTTTCCCCTTTTGAGCTGTCCATTTGGTAGATGAGTTATGGACCCATCAGATAGGCTTTTTTATTGGTTCCTATGGGGACTTTTATTAATTGATAAAGTCCTTTTCTATTCCTGTTAGGCGGAAGGCCTGTTTATGTAATGCTTCCTTGCCAGTTTGTCTCTGTATTATGTCAGAATTTGCATTAATGCCAACATCTTATGCTATGTTTTTAGAGAGTATATATACTTCACCGATTCCAAGCACATTTCAGATTTCTTTATTACTTTTGCTTCAAGTTTGAGAGCACTGCAATATATTGTTTAGCCTGTTGTCGAGTTCTTAATGTACCTATACCTTGTTATCAGTGAATAGATGAAAAATGTACTGTTCGATTTTGCAAGTAAATTCATTCTAATATGTAAATTGTTTCCTCACGTCTCTTACATTTGTATCCATATCTTCAGGACAAATTGCCATCTATTCAGGCCATTTTATCTGGTGAAATGATTCTTCCACTGTCAAGCGAGTTTCACAGACAAGGAAATAGAGAACGTGCTCTAGTTATGTTGCAGCAAATGATTGAAGATGCTCATAAGGGCAAGAGACAGTTCCTTAGCGGTTAGCTTTCTATGCCTGCACTTCCTGTCTTGAATTCTTGTTGTTCCCTTGTTGTTCCGTTGGCTTGTAAAGCAAAGTAATGAAGGTGCCTCACAGCTGTTGACGATGTTTTAATGGCTATTGTCCGTTAAAATTTCAGGTAAGCTCCATAATCTAGCGAGAGCTATTGCTGATGAAGAAACAGAAAGGGATCATGTTAGTGGGGAGGCCTCCTCGTATTCTGATGGGAGAGGGCGTCTGAGCCATGCCAATTATGGGGTTCTTGGGCTTGGGTTGAGACCCTCAAAGCAGTCGTCTGCAATACCAGAAGCTGGTGAAAATAATATGAATTCTGCAACTTATGATGTCAAAGATTCAGAAAAAAGAATTTTCGGTCCTTTTGGTTCCAAGACAACAACATTCCTTTCTCAATTCATCCTCCACATAGCTGCAATAGGTGACATTGTTGACGGGACAGATACGACTCATGACTTCAACTATTTTTCACTCGTTTATGAATGGCCAAAAGACGTAAGATTCTTCTTCCTCGCTTTACAGGTTTCTCCTATTATAATCTGGAAATATATCGTGGACCATGTGGGTTTTAGTTTACTGCTGGTTAACGTCTTACCTAATAAATACTGAATGAAGTTTTTTCTGTGGGTTGTCTTGTTCTTCCTACCATATCTATGATCCCTATTTCTGAAACCGTATAGATTCTCATGATACAACTCTTTATTTTTAAAGTTTCTTTCCGTACTATTTTCTGCATTTTATTCTTTCTGTGCCACTATTCTGGATATACTCTTGTCATGCTACATCTATGAACTCAAAAGCTTCAAACAGCTATCCAGAAGTTGTCTTATGTTTACTCAGTGATAAAACATCTTCTTGTCTTGGAAACTTTTATTAAGAAAATAGCTTAGGGTTGAAAACATGTTTAAACCTCAGCCCCTTGACCTGATGCACTTGGAAGGTTGCATAACTACGAATGGTGGGGATAAGTTTCACTCTTCCTTATTTGCAGTAATTCTGACGAAATTTCTTGCTTTTCCATGTTGGGAGACTTTTCTTTTGGTTTGAAAGGGGTGACAAGGCGTACGGAAACCTTGGTCCTGCTTCTTAATATCAGTAACATTTATTCTCAAGATCAATGGCCGTGACAGGCATTGCAGGAAATCATAGTGTGTGCAGAGGAAAAGATAATTGTAATATATAACTGCCCTAATCTGTCTTACATTACTTGTCAACTTTCTTGCAGCTTTTGACTAGGTTGGTATTTGAACGAGGCAGCACTGATGCAGCTGGAAAGGTAGCAGAAATAATGAATTCAGATTTTGTCCATGAAGTAATATCGGCATGTGTACCTCCAGTTTATCCTCCTAGATCTGGTCACGGTTGGGCTTGCATTCCGGTGATTCCCACCCTCCCTAAGAGTTACACGGACAGTAAGGTTCCCTCGCCTTCCGCTAGAGAAGCTAAGCCCAAGTTCTATTCTCGTTCTTCAGCCACTCCTGGAGTCCCATTATACCCTCTTAAGTTAGATGTAGTGAAGCATCTTGTCAAGTTATCTTCTGTTAGAGCTGTTCTGGCGTGTGTGTTTGGGAGTACTATGTTGTACAGAGGCAGTGATTCAGCTATCTCCGGTTCCTTGAATGATGGCTTACTTCCGACGCCAGATGTTGATAGGTTATTCTATGAGTTTGCTCTTGATCAATCAGAGAGGTTTGTTTCAGCAAAATAATATGGTAAATTGATGAACTATTTGGGCTGTAATTCATGCAAATCCTTATTTTATAAGCAGGTTCCCGACATTGAATCGCTGGATACAAATGCAGACCAACCTTCATAGAGTTTCCGAGTTTGCAGTCATGACCGAACTTGGACCAGCAGAGATTAAAGACAATTCTGAAGACAAAACTGTGATGAAACGATTTCGTGAAAATGACAGTGATACTGAATCCGATATTGATGACGTAGCGATTGGCAATAACATTTCATTTCCACTGCCTGAGCTTAAGGATCAAGTATATACTACATCTGAAGTGCCGCATGAATCTCTAAAGTCTGAAGGTGCTGAACAAGATAATACTGTCTTCATTTCGTTTGACTGGGAGAATGAGGGACCATATGAAAAAGCTGTGGAAAGGTAATTATTTCGACTAATGCAATTCTTCACACGATATAATTAGTTTCCTTTATTGGTACGGGCTCCTCTATGAACCAGTTATTTAGCTTATTTCATACCCAGTACTTGTTTTCTTTTCATGCTTTTCTTTTACTGTTAAGTTACAAATGGATAACTGTCGATGCCCGCTGAAGTAAATCTCAGAGATCTTGAGGCCCCCTGTGTTCTTTGATTTCATTAACTGTCTTGTGTCTTGTTTATCATTTCTTGGCTTTGAACAAGTCCAACTGTTTGAACTATAGGCTTTTCTATTTCCATGCTCATTCCGTTGAGCATATTACTATGAACTAGAGCTATCAACCTCATGTAGAAAATGTACCTATCTCATGGAATGGTAATGTGCAATTCAACATCTTTCCAGCCTCTTTTGTACTCAAGTGACTACTCATTCTCGTCTATCCCATCCTCTCTGTCTGAGATGCAGGTCTTTGTTTCTTAATCTTCCTTCCTTTAAAGTTCTTGTTCCGGTACTTATTGAGTTGATTTGTTTCAATGGATGCAAAATAACATACTATATTTCCAGAATAATGTGAAATTGATCTCTTTTGCCTCGTATGTGATGCACAATATGATAAAATAGAGTTGTTTATGAGCCTCTTTGATTGGTGAGCTGGGTTGACAACCTTCTCCAGCTGCTCTAGAAGTGTGATTTCTGGTCTCGGCATGTTTGGCTTTTAATCCTGATCATAGTATTTACAAATGGCTTTTCTTATTGAAATTGTGGGACTGTATATTCAACTATCTTTAACCTCTTAGTGAACTTGAGGATGGTAGTAGTACAGTCAATCAAGTGACGTGATCATGGGCTATCAAACAAGTCAGAGAATGGAATGTGGTGAAGTTGATGTAACCCTTTCACAGATTTTTACTTAGTGAATCATGAACTGCAAGTTGAACTATCAATTATGCAGCATTAGCTTATAATGTTTCTCTAGAGTCAATACACACATTTTTGGGGTGTGAATGGGTTGTGGACTTTGATTTTTGTTAGTATCAAATTTAGAGCAATGATAATTTTGCAATTTCACGATCATCAGCTGAAAGATAGGTTGCAATTAAAGCTGTTTAAACAGGAAGCAAGCAATCAAGGCAGCTCAGTTCTGCTGGATAGAATAAAAGAAAAACCCATATAGAAATAAAGGTAATATGCAATATGACAATTGGAAGCAACAGTTTATTTTTGCTTTAGGCGAAGATCAAGGGCACAGGAAAAAGCATTGAATTAATTCATGAATAGAATTCATAATTTATTGTGTCTCAAAGTTATCCTAAAGCGAAAGAAAGGTGAAATGATATGGTTAGTACCTTGTGTTTTTGTCATTGAAGCAGTAACTGAATCTTCTTTCTTGAATTGGACCTCAATCTCTCACGATTTTCCTGTTCTACCCTTTGGTAATTGGAGTCACAAATCTTGGGATTTTGTTTTTCCAAATTTTTAATTCTTTTTTCTGAGGATCTTGTTACGCAATTAATTTCATCTTTCACAACTAATTGTAAGAAATCAATCACTAACAAGATACTTTGTTGTGGTAGGTGCATCTTGAATGTAAAAATGTAGGTTCTTTGGGATGGCTGATTTACTGTATTATATATTGCAATCATAATATGTTTGGAGGTTAATAATTGGTTCTTTGGGATGGCTGATTTATTATATATTACATTTCAGTCATAATATGTTTTCCTACAACATGGAGGTCGATTAATAAGTAAAATGTGATTCTTTTGCTGGTCTAAAATCTTTCTAAGTTGTGATGATAACTTTTGACCTAATCTTTCAGCTAGTATTTTTTCTTTTTTAAAGATATTTCTCCTGTTTGTTCTTAACCAGCAGAGGGCTCATGATCCCTTATCTACAGCCTTTACAGACAATAATTTCCTTTACCATAAATATTCTTAAGCTCTCGATGGAAAAAGAAGTTTGTAAGGAGACCTGTGATTGAAATTCTTACCTATAATTGTTGAACTATTTAGTTAGAATGGTCAAATCGTAGATTTTATTGTGAAACAATTTAAATAAATGATTTGAGAACCTTCTAGGAGAAGATCGTCAGATTAACGTTTTTCTTTTTTCCGTCCTTTGACATTTTCATATGTTTCCCATGTTTATATGCACAGTAATGAACATTTACTTGGCTCAGATTGATGGATGAAGGAAAATTGCTGGATGCTCTTGCTCTGTCGGATCGCTTCCTGCGCAACGGTGCCTCTGACCGGTTGCTTCAGATGCTTATTGTAAGTGGAGAGGAGGATTCTTTTTCAGGCCTATCCCAGAGTGGTTCAATCCTCCGTATCTGGAGCAATAGTTGGCAGTATTGTCTGCGTTTGAAGGATAAACAAATGGCAGCCAGACTCACGCTGAAGTATGGTTGTTCATTAAGTTACATGGTTCTTTTAACATAACTCAGTAAAAAAATTCCCACATCTTACTTATTTGGCTCTTTGTGGTATTGGCTAGATGTGTTAGTGCATAATAGTACCTCCTTTTCCTTCTTCCTTTAAGAAATCGTCCATTGTCCCTGGTACTGCCCTGTTCCTACTTCATGGTAACTGATATTCAACCACTTGTTTTAGATACATTCAGAATTGGGATCTAGAAGCAGCTTTGGATGTTCTCACCATGTGTAGCTGTCATTTGGTTGATGGTGACTCACTTAAAGTTGAGGTATTTCTCTTTTATTGTTTTAGTTAACTTTTCAATTTCTTTAAATATTTGGAGTTTAGCTTAGAGATGATCTATACCTTAGCGTTCTTGACTCTTCTTTTATAGGTTGTTCAAAGGAGACAAGCACTATGCAGATACAAACACATTTTATGTGCAGATGATCGTTATAATAGCTGGCAAGAGGTAATTCTCAAATAATCTGAAAAAAGAAAAAAAAGTATAAAACTTTAAAACTGTACAGTTCTCCTCTATTTATGCAGTCCGATTCAATTTTAGTTCCATGACTTTTTAGGTCGAGAGAGATTGCAAAGAAGATCCTGAGGGTCTTGCACTTAGATTGGCCGAGAAAGGAGCAGTATCTGCTGCGCTAGAAGTTGCTGAAAGTGCAGGACTTTCTATTGAGTTACGAAGAGAACTTCAAGGCCGTCAACTTGTTAAGCTTCTTAATGCAGATCCTTTAAACGGTGGAGGGCCTGCAGAGGCTTCACGATTTCTTTCTTCTCTCCGTGAATCTGATGATGCTTTACCTGTTGCGATGAGTGCTATGGAGCTCTTGCCAAACCTTCGATCCAAGCAGCTTCTCGTATGTTTAGAACAATTCCTGTTTATCTTCTAAGGTTGTATCAGAGAAGTAACCATTCTGTTGGGCTCTGTTCTATAAATAAAATTGTCTTCTTTCAATTAGGTGCACTTCTTTCTAAAGAGAAAAGATGGGAATCTTTCTGAGATCGAGGTCTCCCGACTTAACTCGTGGGCTTTAGGTCTTCGCGTGTTAGCTGCCTTGCCATTGCCATGGCAGCAAAGATGTTCTTCCCTCCATGAGCACCCTCAGTTGATTCTAGAAGTTTTGCTAATGAGGAAGCAATTGCAGTCCGCTTCTTTGGTACGTTACTTCTTATAGCCTACAATTGCTATATAGTTACCTAAAGTTATAACCATTTGGTATGAACTTCTTGCAGATTCTAAAAGAGTTCCCTCTATTGAGAGATAACAGCATGGTTCT
Organism: Linaria vulgaris; assembly: GCA_948329865.1. Lineage (NCBI taxonomy): Eukaryota > Viridiplantae > Streptophyta > Magnoliopsida > Lamiales > Plantaginaceae > Linaria > Linaria vulgaris. The sequence continues at coordinate 101,501,644 of OX415250.1, forward strand.
TGCATATGCTGCTAAAGCTATTACTATTAGCATGAGTTCCCCTCCCAGGGATTCCAGAACTTCAGTTTCAGGTCCAAGAGCAAAGCAGAGAACGAAAGCCGGCACACCCACTCGGTCGTCTTTCAGTAGCAGCCTCAGTAACTTGCAAAAAGAGGCTCGCAGAGCATTTTCTTGGACCCCTCGTAATTCAGGAGATAAGGGTGCACCAAAGGATAGTCAAAGAAAGAGAAAGAGCTCTGGATTAACACAATCTGAAAAAGTTGCTTGGGAGGCGATGGCTGGAATTCAGGAAGACCGTGTTTCAGTATACACTTCAGATGGGCAGGAAAGGCTGCCATCTGTTTCAATTGCTGCAGAGTGGATGCTGACAGGTGATATCAGAAAGGATGAAGCTGTTCGTTCTTCTCACCGCTACGAAAGTTCCCCTGACATCATTCTATTCAAGGTGCCGTAGCATGTCCGTGCAATATGCTTAAATAGATTGAAATTCTTGCAATCTTCTAGAAGGAAGTTCGTTTATTGAAACGACCTTAGTTTGACAACGTATGGTTTTCGGTTCTATCTTGTGAGTATTTATTAGTTCTTAGGTCAAGATGATTTCTCAATTTGGTGGTGGTTGTTGCAGGCTTAAAAAGAGTAAAATTAAGTTTACCAAGCGGTTCAGGCCTTCAGTGTATGCACTCTATAGACTATAGTTGATTGGTACTTAAAAGTCTTTAGAACACCTAGTGTGCACAGAAGCCCAGTACAGTGAAGCAGGTGAATATTGCTCGTAATGTACGTCATTCCTATATTTCTACTTCTGGAACATAGCTTTCAAGTTTTTAGGTTAAGAAATGAGTTTTTTTACCTATAAGCTACTGGAAGCTTGTAAGAACTGAGAAGTGCTCTAGTATGTGAAAGGAAGATTGTGTAACTACTGTGCCTGGGGGAATCTGAGTATACTTGTACGATGAAGGGAATATATCTTTGATATGGATCTGACTGCCACATGACATCTACTGATTGATCCAGACTGGCTTTCACCCTCCCTGCAGTAGTGCTCATTGTTTAAGTTTCTTAGGCATCTAACCCCAATAGCTGGCTTAATGAAAACGATAACAGTTCCATGTGTTGAGTCAATTATGATATCAGGACCTCGTTTATTTAGATGTTAGCCATTAGAAAATTTGGTGTTGCTTGAAATAATTGTAGTCTGACAAGATTATGGATTATAAGCAAGCTGCTGATGCTTATTATATATGTTTAAATATTTTCTTGAATCATTTCCCTCGTACATTTACAGAAGCACCATCGATGGTGCTTTTATATGTGGTGCTGATCTTTTTTTTCTTCTGTCGCCAAGGCATTACTTTCATTATGTTCAGACGAAATTGCAACTGGCAAAGGTGCTTTGGACTTGTGCATTAATCAAATGAAAATTGTTTTGAACTCCCGGCAATTACCTGAAAATGCATCAATGGAAGCTATTGGTCGAGCATATCATGCAACAGAAACCTTTGTACAGGTACCTGTTTCATAATTATGTGGAACAAGACAAAAACTTCCATGGATCATAATCTTGGGTACTCGTCTTGCAGGGTCTGACTTTTTCTAGATCGCAGCTCAGAAAACTTTCGGGGGCCAGTGATTTGTCTAGTAATTCTGAGAGAGGCCGGGATGCTGACGATGCATCCTCTGATGCTGGCAGCTCTAGTGTGGGTAGTCAATCAACCGATGAGCTGTCTGAAGCACTGTCGCAGGTGGACATGTGGTTAGGACGTGCTGAACTGCTGCAGAGTCTTTTGGGATCTGGAATTGCAGCCTCTCTTGATGATATTGCTGATAAAGAGTCATCAGAACGTCTTCGGGATCGATTAATCCAGGAGGAACGATATAGCATGGCTGTATATACTTGCAAGAAGTGTAAGGTATGCATTTAACAAAACTTGATGAACTCCTGTCCCGATAAATGAATATCCGTTCCAAAGAAAAAAAGAAAAGCATAAATTCTCTCCTATTAATGTGCACAAGTAGCCCATTAGTTATTTGCTTATATAGCACAGTTGCACCGAAACAGCTGACACTTCCTTGTTCCCCTTTAGATTGAGGTTCTCCCTGTTTGGAGTTCATGGGGCCATGCTCTACTTCGGATGGAGCACTATGCACAGGCTCGTGTAAAATTCAAGTAGGTGGACGTTTTTTTGTTCTGTTTTGTGTGTGAGTTTCATGTGCATGATGAAAGTCTGTTACAATATCACCCTCTATAATAAGTTCCCCCCCCCTCCTCTTATGTATTGCATTTGTTTAATAGAAGATTTGTGTATTCTGTAATATCCTTATCTTATATCATGATGTACAGGCAAGCTCTTCAGTTACATAAAGGTGATTCCGCGCCTGTGATCATTGAAATTATCAATACTATTGAAGGAGGTCCACCAGTTGATGTTGCATCTGTCCGGTCCATGTAAGATTGCATATTTGGAAAGCATGAACTATTGCACTGTGTATCTATTTGAGAAAAAACCATTACCAATAGAATGATTAAGTTCTTCACCTTTATCTTTCTTTATTTCACTAGAAGAAAAAACGCATTTAGAAAAAAGGAGGGAAATATTTAATGGACCTCTTAACTAAAATTGTAACTGATCCTAATGGTCAAAAGAATTGTTTAAATCAGTAAATAAAGATATGGGTAAGAAAGTCTACCTATTGTTCGTGCAGTTAAAGCACTGACTTGCAACAACAGTTAGATGTATCTGTATGTTGTCCAATTTGGTCAATTCTCTTGTGACCAGCTAGTTCCGAATCATGACTGAATCCAGATGGAATAGACTAGTAAAGCGGGAATGTTTTTCTACTTAAAAATACCTAGATCTGATTTGATTGTTTGTGCAAAGTGATTGCCACGGTACCTTGGTTCTTTATATTGGCTTTGTACTCTTTTGTCTGAAGACTGTTTCAAATGGAGTTGTGGCCACATCTTATTTCTTTCATATTTGTGGATTTCAACTACAAACGCAAGTGAGTGCTTGTCTATCTGAAATACTTAGTATGCAGGTTTCAAGTTCTGGCTGGTTCTCCAACCTGACACTGTTGTGAGTGTTCCGTTAACAGTTATATACTACATTAAGCAGAAAAATCTGTGGAAACTTTATCTGATAAATGTTTTTTGGTTAGTTATATTTAGTTGTTATATGTGCTGTTTTATCTACTATGTTAATAATATTTTTCATCACGCCTAAGCATGAATGAGGAAAAGAAGAAAAAAAGTTAATCATCCTCGCAACCAGTTACTGTTCCTACTTAGTTTTTGGGAGGAAATTGTTCTTTTTAGCTTGATGTGGCTTTAAGTACAAGTTCGCTGTTCATAAACATCGAAAATCCTGTTTGGTTCTCTGGGAAATGGGATAATTTTTTATATCTCCATTCATCATATAATAGGTACGAGCATTTGGCGAAGAGTGCTCCAGCGGTCTTAGATGATCCACTTTCTGCCGACTCCTATCTCAATGTTTTGTACATGCCGTCTACGTTCCCACGATCAGAAAGATCTAGGAGGTCCCAAGTAGCTGCTAAAGATAACTCTACAAATAGCTTAGATCTTGATGATGGACCGCGCAGCAACCTTGACAATGTCAGATACCTTGAATGTGTTAACTACTTACAAGAAGTAAGGGTTCAGATTTAGACACATCTGCTTGGTAGTCACATCTTTTGTATCTCCTCATGCATTAGCAAAATTAAGTGTTCTGATACAATCGTTTTTTAATGCAGTATGCTCGTCAGCATTTGCTTGATTTTATGTTTAGGCATGGCAGATATAAAGAAGCCTGCCTCTTGTTTTTTCCAGCCAGTCCACTTCCCCAACAGTCACAGCCTTCTTCTCTCGGAGTGGTTGCTTCATCTTCTTCGCCTCAAAGACCAGATCCTTTAGTAACAGATTATGGAACAATAGATGATTTATGTGACCTATGTGTTGGTTATGGCGGCATGCCTGTCCTTGAGGAAGTGATATCATCAAGGATCTCAAATTTGCAGGATCAATCACTAACTCAGCACACTGTTGCAGCAGTTGCACGCATCTGTATCTACTGTGAAACTCATAAGCATTTCAATTATCTGTACAGGTTCCAGGTATGTGCAGTCCTTTCATTTCCTGTGCTTTGGCTCCATAATTTAAATAGCCGTGCTACTATAGAAGAGTGTGTGTATCTCATAAGCAAGGTTCTAGCAGAACAAACTTTGCATCTTGTTTTTAGTTCTATGATAATAGAGCTTGTTAGTAGAAATTTACGAGGGAAGAATAGTTCTTTGTTTAATTGATAAAAAGGGATATGTATACAACAATAACATGGCGTGTAACCTTAATAAAATGTCTATAATATGTTTCCTAGAACTCAAATATAACTTACAGTCACAGAGCTATTGGAAATAATGATTTTTTTTGAGATTAAATGGGTAAGTCTGCATTGACAAAACAATGGCCCAGTGCAATTCTGAACCAATAATTTGAGCCTGGTCTATTATGAAGCCTGCAAGTCCGATCCCGCCAGCCACCTTTTTTTGGTCGATTTGTATCACCTGGTTTTATGCAGTTCAACTCATCTATATGATATACTTCAACTTCTTTTTTTGGGTGGGGGAAAGGCTGTTACGTTTTTATGATATCAATTGATATTCTTACAAATTTAGACACTTGAGGATGTTTCCTCATTAAACCAAACCTGTAGCGGTGTTAATGTACTTCTTCCTTTCATTTATTATTAAATTTTGATTCAAGCATACAATTTTTTCTGTATAACTGATAAAATAAACTGTGAAAACTTGGTCCTGTTTTAGTTTGTTTCCCTATTAAAATTAGTAAGGAAAGTTTATTGTCTCTCAAATCCACTCCGGCTCGCCCGCCTGAATGAGGGTTATTCTTACTTTCTTAGCGAACAAGTCCTTCCGCCATACAAATTTCACTTTACTGAATTGTAATCGATGATGTAGGTCATCAAGAATGACCATGTGGCTGCGGGCCTTTGCTGCATACAGTTATTTATGAATTCTGCTTCTCAAGAGGAAGCTGTAAAGCACTTAGAACATGCGAAGGTCAGTTATACGTGTCTAATGTCTATCAGTCTGTTTGCTTAGTTTATACGTATTTCTTGTTGTTAGAATATAAATATAGAATAAATGTGGTAGGCGTAGTAGGTGTAGTAGGTGTAGTAGGGAATGTAGTCACGGGAATCCTCTGATTCCTTCCCTATTTATTTATGCTTCATCCATATCAATCATACCACGTGATTTTCTTTCTCTTATATTATTACACTTGTATCAAACAAATTTAGTCAAAGATTGAGAATTGCATCATATGATATGGTGAAGAGAAGTTTTTGGTGGTTACTTTATACCTTAGAACAAAGGCAAATGAAGTGGGTCTCTCTCTCTTTTACTTTGACAAAATTTGACATTGTAATGAAGTTATGGGAATGATCAATGAGGATATGTAATATGAACTACATTGCTGTTGCAATCAGAATAATTCAGTTGGCTTTGATAACTCAAGAATTGAAGTCGGTCTCCATTTAGAGAAAGCTTTATAGATAGTATATCTGCGATGAATACATGTATCGTAAATAATTGCAGTTGTATTTTGTAAATTCATAAAGAAAAGGAAATGGTGATGTGAGGATGTTTCCAATATTTGTATTCCAAAGTCCGGCGGACCTGATAGAGCATATACCAAAAAAGATCAAAGAGACCCATTCAGGGATGACAATCCCTTTGTTGCAAAGATTGTTTTTGAGCATGGACCTTTAGTCTACTAATTGCTACCTTCTAGGACTCTGAGTTCTGTTTTAAATGTGTTTGATATCATGTACTATTGTTGATATGAATAAATATACGGAGATCGAAACTCATGCCCAACATAGATGCATCTTTTCCTGTTCTTTCACATTATGTAGATTTTTAGATTGGGGCTACTTTAATGGATAAATTTCCTATTTTGGATGCCCTATTCAACACTTTCTGTTGATTAGCATAATTTGGAAGACTTAGAGCATGCTGACATACATCCCTGTTAGGTAATTAAAAGTTATATTTTGGATACTTTATGAATTTTATCCACATGTTTCCCTTACAAGAACCAGTGATTGAGTAGCAAAAGAGGCGGTTGGACATATATTTTTGGTTGAATTATGATGGCATCCACCTTCTTGTTTTTCAGTTGCAACAGAAATACCCGTCACAAATTAATTGCACGACCAAATAAGAAAAACATGTTCGCATCATTTCCTAAGCAACTGCATCTGCAATACTACTGCAAAGAAGAGAAGGAAAATTGTCAATTTTCTAGTGTTCTAGAAACTGAATGTTAAATATTTAATATAATATACTAAATAGAAAATTTTCAGTGCCTAAAAGCTTTATTAGAACTTCAGAATTCTGAACCGATTCCAAATTTCATTAATCCTGATAAGTTTTGGCTACTACTATTCATGGGAGGGGATGTTGCTGTAAAATTAAAAATGTGAGGAGCTAATGTAATTGGACCAAATTTCTGGTTGTCATCGTAATTCAGTGTTACCGATTGCTCTTAGATAGAGTGATAACCATCAACAGTTTTTTTCATTTATTTCTATCACCAGCAGACTGAAGGGTTAATCTTTGAGAACATCAGGCGTACTGATTGTCTCGTGATAGTCTCCAAATGACACTTTGTTTGATAATTCAGGAAATATCCTATAAGCCTCTACTGCATGTCTAATGACCCTGATCGGACCTTCATCCTGTGTATATTATCATTTTGATGGTTATACTTTCTCCGTTTCCTAGTGGTCTTTATGTACTTTCAGTGTTGACTTTACTAGATATTAGTCTTTGAATCTGATTTGCATGGAGTCTATTTCAGTTTGTGTCTTTAGCTTTCATGATTCAGTACATTAAGAAAACCTAAATAAATCTTTTCTTGCTCCAAATTGTGGTTTTGTTTCGTGGAGATCTTCTACTCATAAATCTAATTTTCTGTTCATATCTATTCATTTGATCTGGTTCTGGTTCAGATGCATTTTGATGAAGGATTGTCAGCACGGTATAAACTGGGAGAGTCCACGAAACTTGTCACAAAAGGTATTCGGGGTAAAACTGCCTCAGAGAAGCTGTCTGAAGAAGGATTGGTCAAATTTTCTGCTCGTGTTGCTATTCAGGTATAGACTTTTAGCGAGCATGGGGGTTCTTACCTGGGTTTATATCAATTGCTTGAGAATATAATAATAATTTGGCTTTGATTTTCCAATATGATAAAGAGGATAATTTTTTTTTTAAGGAATAAGGATGATAATCAAGTATTAGTATGTTTTGGTCTATACAGTACTTATCAAGGGCATTTCAGTAAAATTCATCCATAATTCTTGAAGGGTTATAATTATCTTGATTTGTAGAGCCTCAAAGCTTTATAGACGCCATATTCTGCACATCTTCATATTGTGTAAGATTCGCAGAGGTCTAGTTTTTTAAGTGTGGCCTACAATATGTTCGCATCCATGGGAAAATGGTTATGCTGTGCTACCTTTAAGGTTCTTCTGTCACCAAAATACTCATATTTCGTATGTTTGTCTTTATGACATCATTTTTTATTAGCATAACTGTGAGCATTGTGGATCCATTCCATAATTGGGATGACTGCTCATTGAGATATGTATGACTGCTTTGGTGGAATGAGTCAAAAAATTAGGCAATGTCTCTGAGTTTAACTCTTCTTGATTTTCCTCTTTGTTTTTGACTTTTTTCTTAATGGTTCATGATACTTATTACACAATGAAGTTTAACTCGTGTCTTTACACGTTTCTTGAATCAAATTATCGAATTGGGATTGTATTGTAGATGGATGTTGTGAGATGCTTCACTGATGCCGAAGGATTGCTGTGGAAACGCTCTCTGTTTGGCAATCCAAATGACCCCGAAACATTCAGGTTTTATGCAACTTCCGTTTATTCCTACCTTGCAATGTTTTCCATCTTTCACCCATCAGTTAAAATCATTATGATGTTGATATGCACAATCATACGTGACCTAAGATTTGGAGAGAATAATTTCTCCATTGTTAAAAGGTAATTAGTTTATATAAGCTAGCCCTAAGATTTGGCTTTATGTTCCAGATAAGACAATTATTTCATTGTTTGATATGATAGCAGGGTTATCTCCGGACTTTGACTATATGATTCTTGAGCTGAAAGTTAACCCCAAAGAGAGTGTTCTTTGCTGTTTCTTTAATGAACACCTGTCAAAATGCAGTTGAGAGCTTTCAGTTGACTTGCATTACGCTTGCAGCACGTATTGAGTTCTTGCTTTATGAAAGCTTTATGTTCATGTCAAGATCTAACAATGGAATGCACCTGTAAATGCAGGAGAAGATGTGAAATTGCAGAGACTCTTGTTGAGAAAAATTTCGACTTGGCTTTCCAAGTAATATATGAATTCAATCTTCCAGGTAATGTAATGACATGACATGTCTTTTGTCTGGTCTATCTCACCATAGTTAGCCAGCATATTATATTTGTGAAGGTTTATACTTTTTATGGCTGATGGCATTTCAGCTGTCGACATATATGCCGCTGTTGCTGCATCACTTGCTGAGAGGAAGCGAGGAGGTCAATTAACAGAGTTTTTCAAAAACATTAAGGGTACCATAGATGATGACGACTGGGATCAGGTTTCGTACTACTATCCTTCTTTGCTAAAAGTTCAGGAAGGTATTATGGTTGAGGTAGATGGGAGTAGCATATGAAAGTTAATGTGAAGTAGAAACTTGAAATCTATATGAAGTGTTAGAGAATATCGACCAGGATTTATACTAAATTCATGGTCAGTATCTATTACTACTATAAAGGAAGGCATTTACCTAATTTTAAGATTATTTGTTTCCTGATTTAGTGTAATTAGCTGTTTGATTAGGTGTCTTATTCCTATCTTGTTGAAGATTATTTCTTTCCTAGTTTTTGACCATGCCAAGTGTTGTATAAACTGTTGGCTATGAATATGAAAAGTATCCAGAAATCACTCCAGAAACCACGTATTTCAAAATCTACATATAGCACTGTAGCAGATATTTCTGGCTATGTATAGTCGTTAGTACTTAATTGTAATATCTACAGTATGGAGTTTTGCAGCAAAAAAGAGCCGGTGACCTAACTAAACCTTGCTGCACTTCCATGGTAGAATGTTCGAGAAATGCTTCAGGTCTTTTCAGACAAAAGTAATGAGATATATACTAAGAACCTATTCTGCTGGTATAATTGTGCAATTAGGCCTAAAGTCACATAGAATGAGGTGAATAAGAAGTATCTTTTATATTTTACGTTTGGAGTGGGCTTTGATGTTGCGAAGTGGAAGAAAGTGATTGCATCTGGTCTTTTACATGTATGGATTGGGTTATCTTTGAGTTGATAATTTTTAAACTTGAAGATATGTAATATACTTTTTCATTCCAAAGGAGAAATAAATGCCATCCATTTAAAATATCTAATATAGCTTGTGATTATATCATGTCTAAGTTAATGGGGGGTCTGAATTAAAATGTTTGCTTCATTTCGTCTCTGAAGCATGTACATTACTTGCAATAAGTGTAGATATCACCGTGACTGAATATATGGTATTTTCAGGTCTTGGGGGCAGCAATAAATGTCTATGCCAACAAACATAAGGAACGTCCTGATCGCCTCATTGACATGCTGACAAGTAGTCACAGGTGAAATGTCATATTCTTGTCTTAATTTTTGAAAATGTATGGAATAATGGGGGTTATGCTATACCTTCATTCTTCAGTCATTTGTATGGTTGCTAATGCATCAGAAGATTTCTGTTTAGCATTGTACTTTATGATGCTCTGTTCGAAAGATGGATGCACACAAAACATTTGCTGGTGGTGTTAATTCTGTGCTAAAACATAGTCTAGCTGGTCTTTCCTCTTCAAATGACAATTCGTAAAGCATCATAGTTTACTGTTGATCTCATCGGGTCATGAATAATTTTTGAGGCGCAAGCGATTCCTGTCCATTTGATGCACAACCAGTAAGAAGATAGAATAACAGGAATTGGCCTCTTTTGTAATGTTAGGACTGGGTCTAAGAATATAGGCATTGAGTCTCTATCGTTTCTGGGTCATGTGTCAACTAAATTTATACCAGCCCCAAGTGAAGTATGAATGCTTTATTATCGACTTTGGATTTTTGCAGGAAAGTATTGGCGTGCGTTGTCTGTGGTCGTCTTAAAAGTGCCTTTCAGATTGCATCCAGAAGTGGAAGTGTAGCTGATGTTCAGTATGTTGCACATCAGGTTATCCTTTCAACTCAACTATCAATAATCTGTTCTGCCTGAGATTAGTTTTTCATATATTTCCCTTAATGGTGTTCTTCACTAATAATGGTGTTCGGCCTGATATTAACGGTGATCTTTACTGATATTCAGTAAAGTCTGTTTATGCTAAGAAGGCCTATAATGAAAAGTATTTCTGTTAACTTAATGCTCAAGATATAGTTAGAGGAATAATCTTTGTTTAGCTTCCATTTACCGTTTTGTTAAAATGTGCCTCTTTCTGCAGGCGTTGCATGCCAATGCGCTTCCAGTTCTTGATATGTGCAAACAGTGGTTGGCTCAGTACATGTAGTAAACCACTCGAGGAACCAAGGTTATAACTACCCATGTCTGCGGTTTGATATCCCTGGAGCTCTTGCAACCATTTTTTGTGCTGTATCAGTTTTCATGGGCAACTCAAAATAGTTTTTTTTTCTCGATTGAACCTCGGGTTTGAGGGGTTGTGAAATCCACCGCATGCTTTGACTGGTATCTCTGAGTTACTGCCGTTTCGTATTCTACTCCTGGTGTTACTAGAGCTTATTCATGGTAAGAATTGGGCTGGCTCAGGATTGCTAATATATCTGAGTAGAAAAGGGCATTCCAGGTTTGTCTTCACAAAATCGATGAACAGTTGAGGACCATCGACTCTACAAACTGTACAGTTGTAATGGATTGAGTTCAAAGGCTAGAGAGAGATAAAGTGACTTTTACTTATCAACTTTTTTCCGCTGAGATGATATGAACAAACGAATAGAAATTTGTATTTCCGTATACGGGCATTTCTCATCTTTTTTGTTTTTCTGGGGAGGGGGATGGGGGTGTTCGCTTTTTAGGTTGCCCTCTCAAGCAGGTTTGCTCCCAAATGGCAGCAGTGTATTTTTTTGTGCAAAAACCATTGTACATTGTGGTATTGTAATTAAACATTCTTGTGTACCTCACGATCACATTATTCACTTCATTTCAAATGCTCATTTTTGGCTATACAATTTTTCTCTCTAATGCTGAACGAAAATTCATTTATTCGCTAAAAACACAGCTTACGACTACGCTTCTCTTCTAACACCACAGTATTGACAGCCTTTTTCTTTGTCTAGAAATCTTTCTTTCTGCTGCATGTTTGACTTCAATAGCAAGGGCACAAGCAAATACGTTTTTTCTGGGGTCAGAGTGGGAAGAATGATTTTCTGTTGTACTTTTTTATCAAAAATGTTAGCGAGTCTAAATATCTCAAAAAGATTAAAAGTTCCGAATTTAAGGAACAGTCGGGAATTATTTTAATGGATTGGTCTTATAACTTGGCTTTTTCTTAATTTTGGTATAATAACTTGGCGCCTCTTGATTTTGTTCACACAACTTGGACTTTCACTTAATTTTGGTCCCATGGACCATGCTCCGCCCAAAATCGTCGGAAAAATCATACGTGGCACCCGTTGATTGTCCAGTCTTCAATTTTGACCCAAATTTTGGTGCCACATGCACACATGTCACCCATGTGGCAGACGTGTAAAAAAAAAGGAACGCAACGGTCCGATTTGTCCTTTTATAATACGAAACGTCCCGCCCCTTTCACTTCTTCACCCCACACCAAACCGCACCAAAATCGGTCACTCCAAAAGTTCAATTTCGCCGGCTAATCGAAGGTTTGTCCCCCTAATTGTTGACGCCATTTATGTTTTTTCGTAGTTTCATTGTTTAGATCTATACCATTTGGGGTTATTTGCACAAGTTTTAGAGATTAGGGTTTGTAGATCAAAATCGAATTTTGACATCTCTAAATCCACAATTCTTACTCGAAATTAGGTTGCGCAGTGTATGTTATGTTGGATTGATTTTGATTTTTAACGTGTTCTGATAAATTAGGGGATTTGGTTAATTGTTTTAGTTTTGACAGAGGTGGTTGTGCCGTTTGTACTGTAGATGGCTCACCACGCCAAATCCCGTGCGTTTGTGGTCGTGGAATTATGCTGTATTTTCAGGCTAGTAACACTGCATCTCATCCCGGTAGTTTTTACTACATATGTCCATTGCGTGTTCGTCACCCGAATTACTTCGTGTGGGCTAACGACATGAATGAGGGTCCAAATAAGAGGAGAATAATGTTTCATGGTGATGGGTGTTCTGGCCAAAATGAAACCAAACCCCAGATTAGTATTGGGCATTTATGTTGGCCAAAGCTTTTCTGGAATTGAGCATTCAAGCCCTTTAATGTACTATGTCATGGATATGAATCATACTAGGGCTGCCCTGATTTGTTGTTTAGTAGGATGGTCCCTCTTTTGATTGTGATTGTTATTTTGATTGGTTTGCTACTTGTTTTCTATTCGAGGATGTAATAACTTTAAGTTATTTAGTTGTTTCATTCGAACACCATTATAGGTGATTTGATCATATGTAAGACTAAGTTATGGATGTGTTTTAATGGTACTTGTTTTGTAAAACAATTAATTTTAATGGTAATGTGTTGTTTTATGTGATTTGTTGGATATACTCATAATCACTTATATTTGTGTTCTAGTTTAGAATCAAGTTATGGATCCTATGAATGTTGACTTGACACTTCCTTGGAAGGAAAATATGCTTGGGGAGGCTGGAGAGAAGTACCTTATGTAGTACTTGTGTAAGTATGCTACTCGACACCGTATCCAGAACGAAAAGGCTTTGACACGCGGATTGAAGCTGGCCATACCAGGTCTGCAGAAGATCATTGGCAATTACTTCAGTCTTGGTCACATGCGTCAGATTGTTGGCGAGTTGAGGTTGATGTTGGAATTGTTCAACCACTTCCACTCTGTACCAGGCGTTCATTGTGTGGAGCCTGACTTCACAGTCAATGTTGGGCTAGATTACTTGGAAGACGACCATAGTGTAATTGCAATGCCTTGACTTGGTGGTTATTGGCATATTATTTGAAGACACTCAGTTATTGTTATTGTAGGAGTCGGATGTTGATTATTTCTTCCGCAATTGTGGCTTGCCTCATGTTCCCATATTTTACAAGCTATTTGAAGAAATATGAATGTTTTGATTTGCAGATGAGGGTAACAACAATGCGGCTAATCCTATTGAGTTGCATGACGATAACGAGCCTGTTGTAGTGGAGCATGTTCAAGTGGAGCCCGACATTGAGGAACAAATTGATGCAGTTATTGATGAGGTTGTTGCTGCAGAGGAAAATGTGGCAAGTGAATCTGGATCTGGAGCTCCCTGAAGTGGTGGTGGGTGGTTGAATGACGTCGACTAAACATTTGGAATTTTGTGTTTTTTTATGCTTTCGAATATTTGATTGTTTTGGAACAGTTTGTTTTTATGGTTTTGATGTTAAGACCGTTTTTGGTCTGATCGTTTGAACGTTGTGGACTGCCACAATGCCAATTATTGGCATCAAGTACTATTAAGTAAAGTGGTTTGTAATTACATCCATTGTTATGAGTTATATTAAATAAAGTATTCTATTTATTTATAGACTTCAAATCATATAACGTGCATATTTAGCCTAGATATCACCAGCATATGTAGCTTAGATATCACCACAAATAAAAAAAAAATGATACATGATAATGCACATCAATGTATTAGCCACATAAACTGAATGTACTAGTGCCTAATACACAAGCATTACTGCCACAAAAATTAGTTCATAATCCATCATGACAACAGTGAATGGCCAAAGATCTAAATAAGACACTAACAGACAAAAGGACATGTCATAAATATAACATGTCATAAATATAGCACTATATTCATATGCAATACTATTTCTTCTTTGACGGCCCCTTCCTTGACTTATCTACTTGCAACAGGATGCACCCTCCTCTTGTTCTTATCTTTTCAACCCTGTTACATGTGATCTTGCCAGCTGCCTGCAATTGCTCAGTCATGGAAGGTCCTTCAGTTGGTCCAGGTGCTGGTGTTTGACTGAATGGCATATTCACCCACTTTTTTGTCCAGTTGTCTTATTACTGAACCAAAATAAAGGATGCCTTCATTACTGTGATTACCACAATATGGAACCATTTGAAATATTCAAAGCTACATGTTCAGATCTTGAAATTCACCTCAAGTATGCTGTCTACATTTGGCATTGATTGCTCCATTGGTTTCTTTCCAATAACCTTCTTTTTCTCATTGTTTGTGTTTTTCTTTTGATTTCTAGAACCAGCATCCACAATCTCATTGGTAGGCCCCTAAGATTCAAATAACACTACTTAAGTCACTGAATAGCAAAAAGAACAGTTATACAAACATATGTAGTGAAATAAACTCATACTTACAGGCTCATCAACCAGTCAACTATTGTTGAGAACCACTGCATTGAATCTCAGTTAAGTCAACATGTTGTGCTCTCACCACTTCAATCACATGCTCATTTACCACATGTTCCTCAATAACCTCTTCAACTATAGGATCATCTACAGGTTCATTGATCTCAGTATCATGGGGTAGATTTACTTCTTCTACATTGACTGGCAAAGTTTCATCACCAGGTTGTCCCTCCAACCACTCCCTCAACTTCCACATCCATCAAATTACCAAAAAGCAATTCATCCAGTTCATCAACATATTGATCATCATGATGCTCTTCATCAGCACTTACCCAATCTTCCACCTCAACATCATCCATTTCATCTTGAACATTACTTCCCTTAGCCTCAGCACTTGTTGCATCTGCTTGCTCAACACCCACATTACTCCCCTCAACAGCAGCTTTTGCTACATCTGCCTGCTTAGTAGCCTTACTAGCCTCTTCTGCGTTCCTAATAGCACACCCCTTTATATTGTGCCCCAACACTTTGCAATGCCTACACCTCACTGTTCTATGGCCTTTCTTCAATTTGTTAGGGTGAGAGGATGACACTGCTACTGGCTTGCCTCTACATCTCCTCTGTTTCTTCACTGGTTGCTCTCCAGGTTCTCCTCTTCTCACTGCCTCTGGTCTACCAACTGCTCTTCCATCATTAGGTGGGTTTATTGGGAGATAGTTCATCTTCTTCCATTTTTTCCTTCCATTCATAAGATATACATGCATGTTGTATGCCTCCATGTAACATCCAATGCTATATGAGTGGTGAATGTAATTAAGTGCATCATCACCATGTGCAACTATGACACTTACATCATGGATACAGGGTATACCACTAATATCCCACTTCCTACATCCACATTTCTTCTCCTCCAAGTCAACAACATATGTATCCCCATCACAGGTTTTCACAGAGTAATGAGTGTTATGAAACTTGATTAACCTACAATATTTTGCATGAATCTGCAGCAAATACCATAAAATCTTCCTTATCTTTGGACACCATTTTCCTTTCCATCTTGCCCTTGCTCTATCTCTGATCTTATGATGCCTTGTTATAAGATATTGAACTATCCATTCCAGCATTGAAAGGACTGGCATCTTCCTTGCATCCATTATACATGAATTAAAAGCCTCACATCCATTGTTGAGAAGCATGTCACATTTTAGTTTTGGATCAAAAAGTGATATGCTCCAATAATCAGGTGACTTATCTTGTAACCACTTCCATGCTTTTGGACTTATGACTTTCAGAGCATCTATTTTGGCTGTAAACTCATTCTTAGTAGTAGCTCTAACAACCTTCCACAGAGCATCCTTCAATGCATCTCATATAAAGCCACCTCTCTTGAAATTTTCATGAAGATGTCTCACACAGAATCTGTGAACTGAGCCTGGAAAGACAGTCTTGAATGCTTGCAACAAGCCTTTTTGCTTCATAAAGGTCCACCTTTTATTTCTGAATATATGCAGATCAAGCTTGAGGATTTGGAGGAACCACTCCCAATCTCTTCTATCTTCTTTGTCTAATATTGTCCATGTAAAGAGGAATATGTTGTTGTTAGCATCAATGCCAACAACTGTTAAGAGAATAACCCCATGTGTGGGCCCTTAAAATGTGCACCATCAACCCCAATTATTCTTCTGCATCCATTCAAAAACCCCTGCCTCAAAGAAGCCAGACACATATATCCTATCAAACTTGTTTTCTCTTTTTACATTGTTTGATTTTAGAATAACTGTTGAACTAGGATTTAATCTCTCAATCTCTACTTTGAAATCCCAAAGTGCATCATATTGCTCTGTAGATGTGTCATTAAGCATTGCTAGTGAAAGAATTTTGGCCCATTAAGCTTGATTAATGGTCACATCTACACTAATATTATTCCTAGTATCTATGTTGAATCCCTTTACACTTCTATTAGGATCAGACTGCCATAGGTGCATGTACTTCCTTGCTAGAAAACTTGACTTCATATTCATGGATTTCTTTTACAACAGGACAAACCATGTTTGAACTCAAATCTGTTGATCCTGAAAGTAGATTCTTCTCCTTTAATCTTCCTTGCATTCAATCTCCATTTGAACCTAGAGTCATTACACTTTGCATACATTTTTGTCCTATCATTTCTGAAAATGTGGACTGATGTATGTTGATTAATGGCACTTGCATGAATAACATCTCTCAGTATAAACTTGGTTGGAAACCTCATACCAAGTATCAAATTGGGATTGAAAATATTCTCGATATCAAATAGTTCCCATGTCTTTACTTGTCTTTCTTCATCTGATCCACACTCACTTTTAAGCTCATTGGCAGACACATTCAAATTCTCTGACCCTTCATCTGACAATGTCGCATATGGAGCATCATTTTCTTATGTGTCAACAACAAAGGTGTTATCCCTTTGTACATTTGCTGGAACCTTCACACCAGCATCTGAGATACCTTCATTAGCTGCTCCATTCTTCCATTTTCTTTTTTCTTTGCTGGGAGCTTTCTTCCTGACCTTCCCTTTCTTTCTGCATTGGGCTTCAAACAACATTGATTCAACAACAATCTCATTAACATCTTGCCCCATTTCCCTGGATCATTAATGTACTCCAAATCATTTTCCTTATCCAATTCACCTACCTCAACACCTTATTCAGCCTTCATGCTATCATCACATTCTTCCACTACATTGTCTTCACCTTCAAACATTGATTGTTGTTATGTATTAACCCTTCTTTCACAATCTACAAATAGCACCATAGTTCTACTCAATTGACAATCCAGGAAGTGGGATGTGATTTCATGATCTTTCTGGAGGAGAGCATAACCAGCTGGCTGCTTCATATATGTAGCCTTCACAAGAAAAAACCCAAGATCTTGGCACATAGCTTGCATGCCATTAAAGCTTAAATAGGCTGGCCCCAAATAATCTACCACAACCTTAGCATTACCATACTATCAAGTATACCCTCATCTGTTACATTTCTACCACACTGGAACTGAGAAGTAACATGCAAGAATCCACAAGCTGTTGCAAGTTGATAAGATGTTTCATTAGTCAAATTACTTAAGCTATTCAATTGAAACATCCCAAAAATTAGGGTTGAAAGATTTGGGGGTTTACAAAATTAGGGTTCAACAATTGGGGATTTCTGAAATTAGGATTTTTTTAAGACATGCAATCATGTTATACGATTATAAACGTATATACTCACGGTTATTTAGCAGGAATTCGTCGATACTTACAATAATTTGGGATTGGCGTGTCATTATTTGCGAATTTACGAATTTTGACCTTGCGTACGGTGCACGCCATGTGGAACAGTTGAACAGCCGAAGAACGTCGGTGACAGGACGGTGATGTGTGACAGCGGAGAAGAGAGAGTAGTGGCAGAAAAATCTTTAGAGAGCACAAATGGCTCGGGAATTGTGTTGTGATAAGTAAAAATTGCGCCAGAATGAGTGTATTTGTTCCTTTTTTTTACACGTGTTTGCCATGTGGGTGACATATGTGCATGTGGGACCAAAATTTGGGTCAAAATTGGAGACTGGACAGTCAACGGGTGCCACGTATGATTTTCTCGGCTGTTTTGGGTGGAGCATGGTCCATGATACCAAAATTAAGTGAAAGTGCCACGTTGTGTGACCAAAATCAAGAGGTGCCAAATTATTGTACTAAAATAAAAAAAATAAAAAAAAAATATATAAAAAAAATATAAAAAAAAACCCAAGTTATAGGACTAATCCATTAAAATTCCCGAAACAGTCAGACAAACCTTTTCAAATCTCAAGAATTCAACTCAAGAGTAAGTATTAGATGTGAGCAATGTCGAGGTTTAGGGTTTTAAGTTATGCATTTCATCTGTTGACAAGAGTCAATTGTTTATGTGGTAGGAAGGTATTCCACTTATGACTGATAGGTCACATGCTCAATAGTAAAATAGGGAATGGTTATCAATCTCCGTCGAGTGTGTGAGCAAAAAGTTAGTTAAATAAAGATCTTCTACATAAATCATTGCGTAAAATTTTGAAGGCACTACCAAATCTAGCATTAGTGTCTCATTTGCTCCTTGCACACGAGTCAAGTTTTTCCTTTTGGTATTACTGGTAATTCTGAGGAGTTTGAAGTTGGCCATGAATAACCCTGCAAGCATTAGGTTTAGGAATCTTTGAATCTCACAGGGTGAGGGTGAGTTAATATAAGAGATTCTTGTGACTGGAAAAACCAGTCTTTAAGCGATCAACGGTGGGAATCTCCTTGAAAATCGAAAGGATTTTTTTTGTTTTTGTTTTTATACATTGTTTTTTGAATGAAGAGGTCCCTCTTAGCCTGAACGGATGGAAGACGAAGAATCCATGAGTTCAACTCAATACTATACACTTTATTCGGCCTATAAATCTAAAATGAGAAAAAATATATTAAGATGGATAGTTTCACATTTGATTCATATAGTCTACTTTTATAAATTGTGATTACAGTCTTGTTTGTTGTTGTACACCTCTTTTAACTAGTTTATTCTCCGGCTAGTAAATAATTGAGATAATTTACAGCCTTGAGACATCTCCCAATTTTAAAAGCATTGCAAGTTATTGCTGCAGATCTGAAGTTTGAGAATACACTGAGCTTCCAATTTGATGTTTTTTTGTGCAAAGGGGTGTCTACTACATTTATCCTTGGATTTTTTTTTCTATTGTAATTTAGTTAAACTTTCAAGAGTCTAAAAATATAGTTATTCTTAAGCTTTTTAACATTGGCTAGAGCAGAAACAACTAGGGGTGTGCATAGAAAATCAAAATTGACTAAATCGGCCGATAACCGATCTGATTGTTTGGTTTTTTAATCGAACCGAATGATTGGTGCGGTTTATAGTTTGGTAGTCAAAACTGGAATTATTTATGGTTTGATTTTGGTTTATACCCTTAGTTAACCAAATCAAACTAAAATCGCATTTCTATTAGTCTAATTATTCAATACTAATAATATCATAATACTCTAAACTATTCAATTTATATTTAATATGAATAAAATTAAGTATGCTGATGAAATCATAAAAAAAATTAGTTCAAGTAAAAACCGTTGTAATTTATAAATAATAAGAAAAATGTATTATATTGACGTTGTAATGTTCAAAAATATAAATAGATAGTTTGTGTACATGCAAGGGTATGTATTTTGTATGATTTTAGAAAAGAACGATCGTTATTGCAACTATTACCTTTGCGATTTTTAAATTTTTGATGATTAATAATTTGCGGTTGATGAATTGATCTATATATTACTAAATGATGTTATTAAATATTACATGTTATTTTTAAATTGTCCATCAGTTTATTTTTTAATTCAAAGATTGATTGTTAATAGATAAATGAGAGGCTTTATACATTATTTTGTAGAAAACAAGAAAAAAATAAGCAAAAAGTAAAACCGAAACCGGTGCAAAAAATATCAAACCGGTGACGATTTAAACGGAACAAGCCGTATCAAACGATTTGGTTTATGGTATGATTTATTAGGAGAAAAATTAAACCGGACCTTTTATTCAAAAACAGAACCGACCACCCCTAAAAACAACTTAGTTTGTTCCTCAATTTTTTCAACCTAAAATTAATGAACGGTTGTATTTATCTAAGGATTTGATCGCAGTTATTGCTTGAGGGAAATAATGAGTTGCAGTTGGTATGTCATTTGCTACATAAAAACCCAACAAAGATCACCAAATAAATCTTTTGTTAATTTTGTAAGACATAATCATATAAGAAGTCCATAAAAATCAATCTGGATAAGTATTAGTGGCACTGAACTACTATTGGTTTTCGCATGTCATCATAAATCCACATTGACCGTTTTTAACCTATGAATTGTCCCATTTTGAGAAATACGAGAGACTTTTAAAAAAATAAACAAGAGAATATATAGGGAGAAAAAAAAAAAAGATATCTTGTAACGTTACTTAGTCGGCGTGTGATGTCTTTAATTAACCAAAGTCAACTGGTCGAGCATCATCATCTTGGATCTAGATGTAAAAATTTATATTAATTAGTATGCGTCATCATTCACATGTGAATATGTGTAATTTGTATTATTATTATTAGTATTAGTATTAGTATTATCGTCATATTCCTTTGAATTAGTAAGTAAGGTATTAAACTATTAATTCTCACTCGAATTAGTGTGTCACATTTTGGATAGATAAATAAATTTGGTTCGAAACCGTGACGCACCACAATAAGAAAAAGTAACTATCAATATAACTCTACTTGAAACACATTTGATAGGGCTGCAATTAAGGTGTTAGCTCCATACCGCCTTAGGCATGTTACATGTATTTAGCATTCCCAGGTGCCTCCATGTTTTACCAACCCAAATTGTTCAATTTTCAGCAACCGATATATATATTATCCATTGATCAACCTGCATGTACACAAAATGATGAATGCTTCTAACTAATTAAGAAAATCCGACTTTTCACAGTTTTTAAATAATGTATTTATTAAGATTATGGACATTGAATCTAATAAACTTTGTGTAACGTAACATAACACGGCATGCCTTTTACCTCAAGTTACAATGTTTTCTCTTAACTTAATTATGAAACTTGTATAAACATTAATATTGGGTATAAATTAAATGGAAAGACTGTAAGAGTTCAATTAACTATTAGGCAGCTTCTGACTTTGAGGAGATCATGCCAAACAACTGTGTATATATGCCTCCAAATTATATTAATTAGTACGTACATGCTGATCACTGTCTCTTGATGTTTACCAAATAATAAGTCAAAAACCCGCAATGCATAGAGTATATTATCTTAACTTTCGTGATCATGACAACTTCAATCTACCAAATATAAATTTAATTACACATCTATAACTATATAATCTTGACTCTCCCCCTCCTCCATGTGTGTGTTTGTTGACAAAAATGGCTGTAGCAGCAGAGGAGAGAAGGTCACCATTGTCCTCGGAAGCTCGGTCGCCTATGCCGCTGCTGTTCCGGCGGCATTCGAGTAGTAATATCAGAAACTTGGCCTCAATTTCCAGCAGCCTGCTTCCTGCTTTTGGGACAGTTGTGGGTGAAGGTACTATAACCTTGAAAAGATTTGTCATTGCACCTTATGACAGAAGATATAGGTACTAGTTTTCCCTGTATTGATCATCAGCCTTTCTTATTATATCAATTCAAGAAACTATTGCTTATATGTCAACTTCTCATGATCATTCATTAACACAGAGGATAGTCCTTTCATGGATCATCATGAGATATATTTTCCCTACCAATATGTTTCATTGAAATTCGAGATCATCATACAACAGAATGTAATTCAAGATTTACAACGGAAGCTATATATAATCTCAAACGGTATTGTACTGTGATGCAGAGTTTGGCAAACGTTTTTGGTGGTGCTGGTGGTGTACTCAGCATGGTCATCTCCGTTCGAGTTAGCTTTCAAAAAGATGTCAACTGGTGTACTGATGCCTATCGATTTGGTGGTTGACGCCTTCTTTGCCATAGATATTGTTCTCACTTTCTTCATCGCTTACTTGGACAAATCCACATATTTGCTAGTCGATGATCACGACAAAATAGCCTGGAGGTATGCCACTAGCTGCCGCTAATATCACGGTCGTTTTCCAAATATGACCCAAGTCTTTTCATTTTACAGATACATCTCACATTTGTGGTTTCCTATGGACGTGGCTTCGACTTTGCCTTACCAAGGGATATATAGGATTTTCACTGGGAAAATGCATCAGGGCGAGGTCTTTGGCTTTCTCAACTTGCTCAGGCTTTGGCGACTTAGGCGTGTGAGTGAATTCTTCTCCAGGTACTAAATATTTTTTTTCAAAATAATGCAAAAGTCCTGAGAACTGATGTAAAGAAAAAGTGAAATATAACTGACACCATTTTGGTAATGAGACTGCAATGATATAAGAGAGAAAGTTGTTGGGTACAAATAAATGTGGATGCATATTTTGCATCATCTTCCATATCATTCCAGTAGTTTTAATTCATTACACTCGATAAAGTCATAATGTTAGAAACAAAATCAGCATTCTACCACTGCGATCATGTTTGCCTAACATCAGTATTCGTAATTTTTTTACCATCAAATTTGAAATTTAAATAATGATGATAAAAAGAAACTGGTTCTGCAAGATTCACTATACATGAAATTCTCAACATAAGTGCAACGTGACCTCCTTAATAGTAGAATCCCAAGAGTTATTTAAAAATAGCAAATAAACTATTCACATTTAACAAAGGTAATCCACTCAATTTTGTGCATGGTTCTGTGGGTCACTTAGATCAGCATCTTATGCAAAACCACCATACTTTTAACGGTCATTAATTTTAAGAACTGGCCTCTTCCTCACTTGAACCAGGTTAGAGAAGGACACACGCTTCAGCTACTTCTGGACACGATACTGTAAATTGATAAGTGTGAGTAACTCTTCAAGCTTACACACACACACACAGAGATACATCACTGCATAAAAATGCACACAGAAGGAGAACTCATGTTTCCAGACTTTTCACTTTCATGACAGGTGACTCTATTCGCGGTACATACTGCCGGGTGCTTGTACTACTGGATGGCAATACATTATCATGTGTCAAATGACACGTGGATTGGGGCTAATATCCCCCATTTTGAGGATATAAGTGTGTGGATGGGATATACCTATTCCATGTATTGGTCAATCGTGACGCTCTCCACGACTGGATATGGTGATCTGCATGCAGTGAATACAGGGGAGAAGGTTTTCTCCATCTTCTACATGCTTTTCAACATTGGTCTAACTGCCTACTTAATCGGAAACATGACAAACCTAGTTGTCCATAGTACTGCTCGAACATTCGCCATGGTAATAACCATCTCACTCGCATTATTCATTACATGCATGCAAATCTCAGAGCCTCAGTAGAACTTATAAACCAACAATTCATAGATTTAATACAGTGAGACCATTGATTATGCTAAAAGCTAATAGATCAGCCGCTCTGGAATTCAAGACCCCTACGGCATGTTTATAGCAGAAACACGGATACGTATTTAAAGCAACATTAATTACTAATTAGTTATTAATGTTGTTTCTGAAGAGGGATGCGATCCACGAGATTTTACGGTATGCAAGCAAGAATAGACTTCCAGAAGGATACAAGGAACAAATGCTGGCACACGTGACACTGAAATTCAAGACGGCAGAACTTCAGCAAGAAGAAGTGCTAAAACACTTACCCAAGGCGATAAGATCTAGCATCGCACAGGAACTCTTCCGCAATACTTTAGAAAATAGCTACCTTTTCAAAGGAGTCTCTGAAGACTTCATTGTCCAGTTGGTAGGTTACCGTTTCTTTTCTCATAATATTTTAGCTTTACTATGGAATCTAAAACAATAGTATTAGTAATGAAGCAACATAACGAACTTCCTGGTAATGGAAAACTCTTATAATATTCTGGATGTCAAGACAAGTTTTCTGTGGTTTCCTTTCACAGGTTCCAGAGATGAGAGCAGAATATTTTCCACCCAAAGTAGAGATTACTATACAAAATGAGATTCCAACAGATTTCTACATCATAGTTTCTGGAGCAGTGGTATGAAAAGAACATGATCCAATACTTGTTTGGCATAATTTTTATTGATAAAATCTCATATCTCTAGAACTGCAGGACGTGCTCACATACAAAAATGGAACGGAGCAGGTACGATGCCCTCTTGTTGCTTTTATTCTCCCTTTGCTCAAAGCCACCTTATCAGTCTTTCATTAAATTGCCAAAACAACCTGCACTGGATACCAATGAAACAGAATTAACTGAAAGATGTACATTGCTTTCTCAATAAAATAGCATAAGGTAAAATTAGAAGAAAAGAAAGAGGTGATGAAGCTAAAATTTGTCTCCTTGTGTAAAATCTAAAAAGTTGACCTTCCATCTCGTTTAGTGTTATTTTCAAATTCAAGGCCATTACAGCATTCAAAGTCAACAGACAACTGATTCATAGCATCCGATAATTTATAATACAATCAACAAAGCTATCTGCTCAACAACTTATTAGTGGGCACGCGAATAAAAAGAAGATCTAAGTATGTGGATTTTCCAGTTTCTGTCAAAACTAGGGTCGCCAGAAATGTTTGGAGAAATTGGTGTGATCCTCAATGTACCCCAGCCTTTCACAGTGAGAACAAAGAGGCTCTCTCAGGCCATCCGGATTAGTCACAATGATTTCAAGCAATTGGTCCAGCCGCATAGTGAAGATGGAAAGATTATTATCTCAAACTTTCTTCAGGTCAGAACTATAACTCCTCTACAGATTAAACATCACCATGAGCTAATTTCGTGTTACTTGCTATAACTTACTGCTTTGTGCTTTTGTCATCCATGAATTTATTTCCATAATACTACATTTTTCAGTAACATTTCTACTCACCAGTTAACATAGTATAAACCTTGTATGCTTCTGAATCTCAGCATTTGAAGGACTTGAAGAAGGAGGAGCTAGACGAAATGCCATTTTTAACGGAGTTGCTAGGTGAATCAAATGTCGAGGTAACATGAAGCTACGCACTAACAGGAGTCTAAATCATTAGTTGATGACATTACAGGCTTTACTTGCACAATTTGGAAAAAGGAAAACTACATTGCTCCACTTTCAAACCTTAAACTGACATAAGAAACGGAATGAAGAATGATACAATTGAATGTAAATATATATTCCAAAAACATATCTTAAATATTATAAGATAGATATTGACCAACTACATTGCTCCACTTTCAAACCTTAAACTGACATAAGAAACAGAATAAAGAATGATACAATTGAATGTAAATATATATTCCAAAAACATATCTTAAATATTATAAGATAGATATTGACCAACATGTGTACGTGACACATGCACATACACATACACAAAAAGCAAATAGAAATTAACAAAGGCATATTAATGAAGCTCAACATCTATATCAAAGTATTTATATTCGTTATAAAAGTTTTGTGCCCTAAGACTACATGGCACCACAATAAACTGCTTCAGTTTCCCAATTTGAACGTTTCCTTACAAGCAACAGACCACACAATGCCGAAATAACAATTTAATTTCAAACTGTATAAATATAGAGAAACCACAGCTCCTGGAAAATTCTTGAATGTTTCAATATCAGCTGGCTCTGTAGTTAAACATGCAAAACAATTTGAAGGCTAATCTCCACAGGAAACAAACAGAACAATATCAACACATATACAACAAACTTGAAAATGATTCTCAACGTTTATCTTTATTTCCAGCAAGATAGTATTATTACAGTCATACAAAATGCTAAATATAGTTAATGTTGTATTTCAGGCCATGGTACCAACTGAGGAAACTCAAAATCCTGAAGGAACGGCCCATGAAAGAAATAGTAAGCATCCACCCCCATTTGAACTAATTCTGATTAATGCATGCATGTAATGGGGGCGGGGGGTTACTTGTATCCGCAGCAGCTAACAATAGGCAACTTAGTTGCCAAATTAATGGAAATATCCTGTCGTATCATATGTTTTGGCAGGGAAGTGAGGATATCTCTTGGTGACTTCCAGCTAGCGTAAAGAACTGACCTAGCTTTTCTTAAAAAGAAAAATGAAAATTACCCCATGGGCCATTGAAGGCTAAATCATTAGGGTCTTTTATTTTCCATTCTTCTTTAATTAATTTAACTACCTATGTCGTGTGTGGCAGGAATAAATAGACGATATTCATCCGACAGTTTTTTGTCCATAACTAGCTCAATCAGGATACACATACTGTTTTTAATGAAGTTGAACTGCAAACTTTACACGTCCTGTTCCTCCACTGCACTTGTGCTAATTCAATGAAATAGGAACAGATCAAAGATTATTTGCTTACATAAATGCATAATTACTCAGGAAGCTCCATGATTTACACACCAGAAGTACTTCCGATAAGGGTGGTACTACATGGACATCATCCAGATCTCAATCAAACAGAGGAGGATGGAGGAAGACTTGCCCATCTTCCTGGTTCAATAGAAGACCTTCTGGCTTTAGCAGGTAAGGATTTCTTGATTAAAGTAAGAAAAAAAAATTAAAATATAGACGCAACGGGAGCTGCATTTTACAAATTTGGTTCATGAAACTTTAGAATTATCTTTGCTCTCTTCAGGCTCGCCATCTTACAATTCATTTCATGTTCTTACTTATTGAATTGCAAGCTCTATAGAGTTTTTTGAGTTTACAACTCATGTCTGGTGAACACAGAAAAAAAGCTCGGGAAAAGGGGGACTACAGTTCTCATGGCTGATGGCTCTCATGTAGAAGATGTGAATGCCTTAAGAGACAATGATCACTTGTACATCTTTTAAAGTTTGAAGCAAAGTGGAGAACAAAGTTTAAAACGACAAATACTCGTCGAGTACTTTGATTAAAGTAAATGTCAGAACCAAATAATGTAAAGCATGATATACGACATTGCTATGGTGGTACTGCCTGTATTTATTTATACATAGAAACAAGAACATATGATACTTATAGGTTTTTGCAAAGACAAATGAGAAAACCTTACATATTCAGTTGAGATCACGACCATTAAGCATGTCCAGAACTGCAAATGCAGCTTTCTGAAAATGATCCTTCTCTTCTTCTAAGGTTTTTTTCCTCTGAAACACGGAGTCTTTGGACTTGTCTATCTCTTCCATTATACCAGCAGAGTTCTGATCAATTTCACTAGAATATTCAAGTAAAAAGAAGGTTTAATATTAATGAAGTCAGGAAGGGATGCTGTAAAGTCATATTCCTGTTACAATCGAACAAGTCCAAAAGAATAAACAACTATCTCCGGAATATATCCGAAAAGAAGGAGATAAAAAAAGTTTGAATAAGGAGGTAAGAATACATTTCAAAAGTTAAAGACGCACGATGAACTCACTTGATCATTTTGAGCATGTTGTCCATCCCAACCTGAATGTTCTGAGATAGATCTGCACATTTAAAAAAAACAATAGTATATATAAACAAATTTGAGTAGTAATCATAAACTGTTAATCCATTAAACTGATACCAGAACATCAACACTTATACGCAGCAAACACGCAGGCTCGTACACTACGGAACTACTATAGAATCGCCTAATCAACCGTAAATTTCATGCAATGGTGTGAGAGTTCAGATTTGGTTCGCACTATCATGTTTTGATCGCCTGATTGCCAGCATTTAACATACATTTTCTATAATGGAAGCAAGGATTCGAACTATTACAAGCAAGGAATAATATCAGATCTATTCGAAATGAAAAAGCAGTTAACCTCTGTCTGTCTGTCTATTCAAAAATGTATTATAAGCTCAACAAGCTTCAGAAGGTTGAGATTGTACACCAATAAGAAGATCAAATCACAACAAAATCTATCACACTCGGTAAATCGACGAAGAATCAGTTAATAATACGCACAATACGAGCGTGCTGAGTATTACCGAGTATGAGAGCAGAGAGCTGCGACTCTGTCTCGGAGCGAAGAACAAGGTCGCTGTTGGATGGAGGCGGTGATGACGTCATCCTTTAATGGCGAGCAGGGGAGAGAGAGAGAGAGAGAGTTTTTGAGATGTGAATGAAATTGGGCGGGCAAAATTGGAGAAGGTTTAAATTACTTTTTATGCCAAATCCATTGCTTTATATAATTTTCGCGGTCATTGGGAAGGGTTTCATGACTTCATCTTTTTCACTACACATTTTTGTGTATAATTTCTTTTCTTTTACTTCTTTTTTATTTTTATAATAATCAAAGCTTATGCATTCAACATAATTTGGACAAAAATAAGTTCTGAGGAGACTACATCTCAAGGCCAAATCATAACGGACTAAAGAACCGAAAGATGCTCACGAATATAAAGAGGAACGAGACGATACGTCACCCTTAAAAAGTAAACATTTTTTTGCATTATTTTAAGGCAAACTGGAAATAAGATAAGTTGCCTCTAACGACATATCGACAGTCGCAACGGTTGCTGACATTGACGGTAATAAATTGTGAAGTGGTTACTACGGCGTGACCAAAGTAGTAATGCGAAGATCGTTATATGGTTCTCAAAAATTCAAAGCAAATAAATGCATGGACATGTGAATTTGTCTTACAAACAAAAAGGTCTATACAAAGAAACTTTAACACAAACAAATAGGCAAAAGTTATTTATTGTTTCAACAAAGTAATTCTTCTTTTATAGCTATAAAAAGTATATAAAATAGGCAGAAATGCCAAAACTGCCCGTTATCTTTTCCCAACTTTACTTTTTGCCCTTTATCTTTTTTAGCTACCAAAAATGCCCGTTAACTTTGTCAAAAATGCCCGTTCTACTGTTCAATAGCCAAATCAAAGAATCGCGTCCGATTTGTCAAAGTCGCGTTTCCAGGTGGATTAAACGTTAATCCACCTGGATAAAAAAAAAAAAAAAAAAAAAATCGAAAAAAACGTATTATACGTATTATACATATCTAATACGCTATATATATCCTCTCTTAGTCGATTTCTCTCTCTCTCTCTCTCTCTCTCTCTCTCTCCGTTTCTGCCCTAAATTCCCAAATCCTTAAATCCCCAAATCAGTTAGAACCCTAAATCTCGTCGTTTTTCTCAATTTCGCAATTAATCTTCTGCATTGACCGACGCCCTCGAAGAACATTCCGCAATTAATCCACAAAAACATGCCGATTCTCAGGCCCTCGAAGAACATTCTCAGTTTCCCCCCTGTTTATCGTAAGTTTTCGATTTTGCTAACGGGTTTGAACGTTGTTTATTAATCGAGCTTGCTTGTTTACCTTAATTTTTCTTCATTTTTAACAGCTCGAGATAGAAGATGCATTACAGTTACCTTATTTCAAGGTGGAGTGTTCAAGCTGATTCCAGCACCTGACTACCGAGGAGGTTATTGGTGTAAGTATGACCATGTGGAAGTAGACCACCTTTCTATAGCTATGTTAGAAAATTTCGATGCCATAAAAGTACTCGGTGGTGTGAACAAATTTTATTTGAGGATTAGGGGTAAATTTGTGCTTATATCAGATGATGATACTTTGAAGAAGGCAGGTGAGGCTGCATTATTCCAGTGTAATTTGCCCATTTACATTGATTATCACAATGATGACCAGAGTGTTCCAAGTGAAGTGAATGGGTGTTGGACTGGTGTTGGTAATCTGAGTAGAGGAGTGTTAGAGGGCTATGAAATGCCTGATACTGATTTTGATGAAGTATTGGAGGAAGGTATAGGAGGAGGTTCAGGGGTAGATATTGGCAAGGGCTTCATAGAGGGTTCTGTTGTTGAAGAACAACCTTTAGATGACAGAAATGATAGTAGGGTTGCAGATGAAGTTATGCCTGTTCAATGGTTATCTGACAATGACACTCCTTTGTTGGATAATGATCAGCATGTAGAGCAGTGGGATACTGAGACAGATGAGATTGATGTGGTGCGAGCTGCGAGGGAGTATAAATGGGCTCCTGTCTTTGAGGCTGCTGATGATGCAAAAAAAGCCATCATTTTTAATGATGATGAAATATTTAATCCTTGTTTTGAGTTGGGGATGCTTTTTAGAGACAAAAAACAGTTAAAGTTTGCAATTCGATCTCATGCTATTGCAACTAGACAGAGTCTTATAATCAAGAAAAGTGATCCTCAAAGGATTCATGCAAGGTGTGAAAATGAAAAGGTCGGTTGTAAGTGGAGACTTAATGCATTGAAACTCTTGACTGAGGACACATTTCAGATTAGACATTATCAGCCTCTTCACAGTTGTGGTGATACTCACCATGTAAAAAATATGAAGGCTAGTTGGTTGATGGCTAGGTATCTACATGTATTCAAGACTGATCCAAGTAGGAGGGCTGAGGGATTTATGCTTGACTGTATTGGTGAGCTGAGGGTAGACATATCTCTTAACCAGGCATATAAAGCAAAGAGGTTGGCTCTGGAAAATCTAGAAGGCAAACCTGCTTACCAATTCAGTAGATTGTGGGATTATGCTGACCAGTTGAAGAAATCCAACCCTGGTTCAACAGTGGTCATAGGCTTGGATGAAACAGGTCAAAACAAATTTAGTTGTATGTATGTTTGTTTGAAAGCGTTGAAGGATGGTTTTAAGAATGGTTGTAGACCATATCTTGGTTTGGATGGTGCACATCTCACTGGTCCTAATGGAGGAGTACTTTTAACTGCTGTTGGTTTGGATGTAGGGAATAGTTTTTACCCAGTTGCTTATGCTATTGTTTCAGTGAAAAATTATGTTAATTGGATGTGGTTCCTGGGCATACTAAAAGAAGACTTGAGTCTGATCTCCCACAATCATATGACATTCATGAGTGATAAGCAAAAAGGACTCATCCAGGCATGTAATTCTGTTTTTCCTGCTGCATCTCATAGGTACTGTGTTAGGCATATGATTGCTAACTTGGGGAGAGTTGGATTCAATGGATTGGAGTGGAGTAACAGAGTTTGGGAGGTTGCCCATCAGACTACCAAGCCTGAATTCTTGGCAGCAATGGATAGAATCAGAAATAAAAGCATGAAAGCATTCAAATGGTTTGATGACAAGCCCCCTTCCCAATGGGCAAAGGCTTACTTTGACACCAAGGCCAGCACAGACCTAATCCAGAACAATACTTGTGAGACATTTAATGGCATCTTAATTCCAGCCAGGGAGAAGCCCATCATTACTTGTCTTGAGTGGATAAGGATGTACCTAATGAATAGAGTAACAAGGAACCGAGATAGAGCAATTGAGAAATGGCCCTCCCTAAGACCAGTAAATCAAAATGCCCTTATAGCTCCCAAAGTTGCAGAAGAAATTCAAAAGTTGAAAGTTTCTGGATGTATTCCAGCTAAGTCAGATAATCTTCACTATCAAGTGACTTTGTTGAGTGGACTTGGAGGGCCTTATTTGGTTAGTTTAAAGGATAGGACATGCTCTTGTAGGATATGGGATCTTACTGGTATTCCTTGCAGGCATGCTGCATGTGCACTTCTTCACAAAGGAGAACAAGTTACATCATGGCTAACTCATTGGTATGACCAAGAAATGTATATGAAAGCTTATGCTCTTGTGATATATGGTGTACAAGGCATAGAGATGTGGGACCATGGCATTATCATACCCCCACTGCCTCCAAATTT
This sequence comes from Linaria vulgaris, assembly GCA_948329865.1. Classification (NCBI taxonomy): domain Eukaryota; kingdom Viridiplantae; phylum Streptophyta; class Magnoliopsida; order Lamiales; family Plantaginaceae; genus Linaria; species Linaria vulgaris. Next base: position 101,533,416 of record OX415250.1, read on the forward strand.
TGGAAGGCAACCAGGTAGACCAAAGAAGTCCAGGAAAAGAGGACCAGATGAACCTCCTCCAGTTAAGACAAGGAAGAAGAGTCTAACAAGAATGGCTAGGCAACAAGGAAAAAACAAATGCAGGAAGTGTGGGAAACCAGGTCACAATAAAAAGACTTGTGGAAGAAGGAGCATGAATGTTGAACAGACAACTACAGTATGTATTCAATTTTTTTAATTTTATAATCCTATTTAGTAAATTCTAACAAGCTGTAAATTTATCTTGGTATATAGGCTGATGGTGCAGCGGAGGGGCCATCAACCATTGACAACAATAAAGCAATCAGTAATGTTCAAAATGAGGATCCAATCAGTAATGGTCAAAATGATCAAAATGAGGATCCAATCAGTAATGTGCAAAATGATCAAAATGAGGATCCAATTAGTAATGTGCAAAATAATGCAACTGGAAGTGGTCCAGTGAGTAGTGATGTAAATGAGGACAACAATGCTGACAACAGTGTCTGCGCAATGCCTAATGTAGCTCTGGATGAGGTACTAGAATCACAAGCTAGTACAAATGGAATGCCAAGAAACCAAGAGAAGATTGTTGAGAATATTGTGGATAACATATTCTCACAGAAGAAGGATTGTCAGAAAAGTGTTGATTTGACAAAAACTATTGGTTCCAGTCATACAATTGATTTGACAAAAACTACTAGTGAGTTTAGAGCACCTAGACCCAGCAAAAGGAAAATGAATGAGACAACAGTCTCAGATGAGGCACATGGTAACTTGCAGAATCTAGGTGGTGTATCTGGTATGAAGTTTACACCGTTCCATCAGTTGAAGAGGATGGTAGATTGTACAACAAATCCTCCTCCTCGACCACAGAAAAGCAAAAGACAAAATGTTGTAAGTATTAGGCAGAACCAGTTTACCTTGTTTTCTAGATTTATTTCAACTTAAGAAGAAGTTATTTCTTTGCAGATGCCAGCAATTCCTTTTAAATGGTTCAAGCTTCTATAATTAAGTGTTATATAATCATCTCCAAACAAACTTAGAGATATAGTTTTACAGATATAGTTTTACAGATATAGTTTTATCCTTACCAATTAAAAGTCATGACAAAATCCCTTTATTACTATCTTTTTCCTATTGATAATAGATGATCACAGTGGATAAACGGCAACTCAGCAAATAATACCAAAGAAACAACTTGATCACATTACAAAATTAACATTGAACAACCATTTAAAAACCACAAACACAATACACTGAACACAACGTACAGAAATTGACTCAAAGAGACATTAAACGACACTAACAACACCAAACCTACAACACTGGGTACAACAACTAAAATACACTTAACCACGGTAAATCACAATTAGAAGCAGAAACACTACAATCATCAACAATTTTCTATTCCTTCGTTCCAACATTACAGCTTTTTTTCCTAGCACCTCGTTCTTCTTCGAAATCTCCGTCATCCTCGACTGCATCTCTGCTTCATTTCTTGAGTTTCTTAATTCCCTCAATCTGGATTCAAGCGATTCAATCCGCCTCCTCAACTGAGGTATCACAACCCTCGATCGTTCACAAAGAGGATCATCGACCCAAAACCACAACCCGCAACCGTGTTTCGTACCCTTACAACATGCGGTAAATCGACGACCATGATTCGCGTCGGTCAATGATGTCCTTGTCACAGCCGTTCTACCACAAAAGCAGTTGATATCAGCGGGATAACTGGTTTCCGACATACCTGAATTAACGAGAGGGAGAGAAATGTACGAAATTGAATTTGCCCAAATTGAATTAGGGTTCTTCAGAAGAGAGGGAAAATTAGATTGGGTATTTTTTGGGCGCGCGAAATAGAGAGAGAGAGAGAGAGAAATCGACTAAGAGATGATATATATAGCGTATTAGATATGTATAATACGTATAATACGTTTTTTTCGAATTTTTGTTTTTTTTTTTTTTTATTTTTTCCAGGTGGATTAACGTTTAATCCACCTGGAAACGCGACTTTGACAAATCGGACGCGATTCTTCGATTTGGCTATTGAACAGTAGAACGGGCATTTTTGACAAAGTTAACGGGCATTTTTGGTAGCTAAAAAAGATAAAGGGCAAAAAGTAAAGTTGGGAAAAGATAACGGGCAGTTTTGGCATTTCTGCCTATAAAATATGTAGTTTTTTAAGTTTTAACTTATAATGCTTCCCATTATTTAATTTTTGAATTTACTTATTTTGACATAGTTATGATAACGGTTCTAGATAATTAAGTTTTAGTTAGTATAAACATAATTTATTGTATTTGGCAGTAGAACCTTTCCCATTATTATAATGGGATAAATGCATTAAACCCCCTGAACTATGCACGTTTTTGCGTTTTCGTCCTTAAACTAATTTAATAAGCGTTTTTCCCCCTAAACTATACCAGTCTGTGCGATTTGCCCCTGGCCGAGTTTTCGGCTATTTTTGGCCATTCTTGGCCGGAATTTTTCCCCTTACCCGACACATATGTATTGTACTAGATGTATTTTAGTAGTTGATGACAAAAAGTAGGCGAAAAAACACCTCGAATGGGAATTTTTCCGGCTAAAATACATTGAATAGGAAATCACATTTTAGCCGGAATATGTCCCGTTCGAGGTGTTTTTTTTGCTACTTTTTGTCATCAACTACTAAAATACATCTAGTACAACACATATGTGTCGGGCAAGGGGAAAAATTTCGCCCAAGAATGGCCAAAAATAGCCGAAAACCCGGCCAGGGGGCAAATCGCACAGACTGGTATAGTTTAGGGGGGAAAACGCTTATTAAATTAGTTTAAGGACGAAAACGCAAAAATGTGCATAGTTCAGGGGGTTTAATGCATTTATTCCTATTATAATTAATGATCGATATGAGCTAGCTCGACCGGTCCAATAATAATTATGAATTGAACCTGGGACGTCCCGAATAGTAAATCATGTACGTACTTACTTGGAGCATTTGAAGAGATTACGTGTAAGCTCTAGGCCAAATTAATTATGTATCAAAGTATTTTGGACGTGAAATATAGGAATTTACAGCTACTTATTGTTAAACAAAGTCATCTAATAATAGTAATAGAAAACTTTACATTCAATATAGTAAACTGAGTAGATGAAATATGAGGTACCTATACTTAAATGGTAAAAAGAATCTCGAATTATTTTAATTGGAGAAACCCCTAACTGCTATATGATAAAAAAAAAGAAGAAGAAGAAGAATAACACCTGAATTTTGTAGTGAATATTTTATAAATTACAGTTTAAGTAGATGGTTTAAATATAACCCACATTCCAACTCTTGATAAACTTGTAAAGAAATCGATATAAACGGATTCATGTCTAATTTTCAAAGGAGAAAAAAAGAGCAGAGAGGAGAACAAGTTTGTTAAAGAGAGAGCAAGGTCAAGGTGGGATTGATTATTCCATTTTTCTACATAATATAATCACCCGCCGATAATATATTCAGTTGATTAATTAATGCATACATATTTGACTCCCACACTTCGTTCATTGTTTGGCTGAAGTACGTACTTTTTGATATGAATTATGGGGAAAAGAATTATATAAAAAAATGGTATTCAGTAGATTAATTGATCCACAAGAACTGTTGTGGGGTTTATGTTTAGAGCTCTTTCTTGATTTTCTTTTCTTTATTGCATAGATTGTTAGTTACATTTTTTTCTTGCTATCTTGGGTAAAATATTATTAACTAAAAACTGTTTCTTGCCTTTTTCGACGATCCAATTCATTACTGTATTCGAGTATGTGTTTGTTTCTGAATTCTGGTGAAACTTTTGATACAGGGTAGTAGCAGGATTTCTGGTCTGTGGCTGAAGAAGATTTTCGACGTTCAACACTCGAATCACGTGGACTGGAGTACTTCTATTTTCATTCTGGAACTAGTATGATTTTGAAACATAACTACTGCGTTTTAACTCTATTCATGGGGTTCAATTCTAGTCGTTCAGAATCCGATTCTGTTGGAAGCTCCATCTCCCAATTCATTTTTAGGATATTTTCGAGTTTCACCAATTCTTTTAGGCGCCTAATATCACGAAACAAGGGATATCAGGAGAGACGGGATCCTAGTAAAGTCGGCCTTAGTGTTTTAGGTTCTCTTAATGAAGAGACTGAACCATTAGCCAGTGTCGCCCATTCATTCGATAGTAAAAGATTGAGTATTGGTGCTCTTGGGACACCTAAATCACAGCCTATAGACATTGCTGTGTCTCCAAATACCCCGATTGAACGGTTCCATATTGAGAAAGGTAGTTCGGAACATGGATCAAGTAACTCTGTTCCTGGAAAAACAATCACTGCAATGTCTTCAGAGCCAGAGTTTATTGTGGGAAGCATCGAGTCAAGCAGTTCATCTGGGAACGGATTGAGTTCCCTATCTCCATCCAGACAATCGGGTACTGATTTTCTGACTTCCGGGGTCTTGCTTTCCGAGGACTACGCCTGTGTTAAGAGTCAAGGTCCTGATCCAAGAGTTACGGATTACTTTGTTGACCGCAATCTGAAACATCTTAGCAATGGGGAAACCATTAATTCACCGAAAAATGAAAACGGAACCGCATGACAGTTATGAAGGTCTCAATTCGTATGCCACCAGAAATGTTTGTGAAATTTTGTCACTGTTTGAAGAAATTGGCTGGTGAAGACATTTACAAGTATAGGTAAGCCTCAACTTCCTCGGTCTCCGTTTCTTCGTTTTCCATATAATGCCTTCCCATGTATGTAATATGCTGTTGTATTATAAAACTCTTTAAAGTTTTCTTTGTTGTTTGGTGTTATGCAGAGGTGAGACAGCATTTTGCTGTTACATTTGCTGCTCATGGGAGATAAGAAAAACCAACATAATAAGATAAGCGGGTGCTTTGATTCATGAATCCGTCGTATGCGACATCAACGAGCTTCCGTTTTAGAGAGAATGTCTGCATACGTCTGCAGCCTGGGAAGATCATTAAGCGGATGTTTACCGTATGCTGATTGTGTTTACAGTATTCGGGGTTGTGCTTGAATTTTGATTCCCCAATTGTCCAATTGTTCTGTGTCTTCGGCAAGTGGTTAGGATATAATAATCAAAGATTGGATCAATCTAAAATAGCTCTTTTCGATTTACCATCTCCAATCTCTCTAAGTTTCAACAAATAATGCTGCCTTTGATTGCTTGAGCTTACGCCAAGTCAAATTTTAAGCTACTATGCACGGCTCTTTCGCTTGTTTTATACGAATTACTCCACATTAGTGGTATATGCTTTTCCAAACTTCTAAGAACCAGGAGGCCAATGTGGCAAACATTTGCTCTTTGCATAGAGGTTTACCGAATAACTTGTGACTTAGATGGGAAACGACCATATTGATACCATATGTATTTACTAGTTCTTGAGGTTAGATGCAGTAAACCTCCATAATGCTATTACAAAGTACCCACAAACGCAGTTCTTGCTGGCATATTTATCGAGAAGAGGTTCAGAAATGCGCCAAACGTTTGCGAAAGAAAGGAATCTTCATCCATAAACATTTATTATTATACAGTAACAAGATGGGATTGAACACAAGCCCAGAAACAAAAGCGGCAAAGTGAACTAAATTAGGTCTACTCCTGGTACAATAGCAAGGAAAATACTTGAAATTCTCAACACTTTTCAAGTTGACTAAGAAAAACCCAATGTGCTTCAAGCAATATGCAATTGCTCTCATCGCACAGAAAGGTCGCAGCATCGAACCGGTGGCTATCGGCAGCCATTTTGCAATCTATCTATCAGAGCCTCTTGTTTGACAAGTGTTGTAGGACTTGCAGTTGGGGCATTTCTGGCCCATGACGTGATATTTCACTTCAGAGGTGCTTCCACAATCATTGCAGAGAATCCAAACCTATAGGGAAAGAAAAGTATCTTTTTGTTAGTATCCTGCATGCTTTTAGTGAAACAGCAACAATCACACAGATGATAAGCATCACCAAACAAAGCAGAGAAAAGTTGTGCTTTTGCATGAATTGAGGGAGGGGACGGGAGGGCAAAAAGATAGAGAATGACCATCTTGTTTCCAAATTGAGGTGGCATAGGTGTAGCTGCAATCTCCAGGTCAAATTTCTCCCACACTTTGGACATGTTGCACACCGACTTGGAGCAGATAGGGCAAGCGTACCTGTCACCAAAATCATTCTGAGTTCGTACGTGTATTGCACAGGTAGAAAAAGATCTTGCACACTGAGACAGAAAAACAACTACTTTCTGCACTTACTTATGATGCTCCTGCATTTCTGTAAAGCACGTCTTATGAATGGTGTGCCCGCATGGCATAGCAATGACGTCATTTCTCGACTCAAAGAGATACTACAAATAACACAAAGCTTTTCTTCAACCGTACCAAAATAAAAGCTGGAAAACATTTAGTTTAAACTGATGACAAGATAAATATGTGGTTAATACCTCAAAACAAACCGGACAGTCTTGATGCATTGCCCTCTCAATGCACGGATGACTGCTTTTTATAAGTAGAGAGTAGCAGCATCCTACATTATAAAGAGAGAAAAATGAGAAATAGGAGATGCAGAACATATGGATGTTACCATGCCCCTGCCTATATACATATATAAATATGAGGATAATAAATTGAACCAAAGAGCGAAAGAGCCTCACCACATCTATCACAATGGAAGAAATTCTCGGAGCCGCCAATCCTGCAACAGCACCATGTGAAAATCAATCATAAGCCACTGAAGAGTCATTGCTACCACAACATCTTGTCAATAGTGTGATAAAGATTACTATGTGAAAGAAGAACAACTTGAATGAAGGTGTCATGTAGTGTCAAAATGATCCTAATGCCATCTTTGAACATGAAATGCCATTGGAATGTAAAATCAAGATCGAAATAAGTGCCCCTCTGAGTAATAGAATAGAATTCCTCTGTGTAACTCAAAGTAACATGTTAGCATGGTTTATCTTTCCCACCCCAAACGAGGAAATAGAGGCAGTGGTAACTCTACCTGCAAATGCCACAGCCATCACAATGATACTGCTTTTTAGAAGTCTGCAAAATAAAATAGACAATAGCGTTATCTTAAGGTCTTGACACTTTCTGAAATATTCTTATTTTCTGTGGTTGGACCATGCCACCCAATCAAAAGATAAGCATGCATGGAGGAATGTAAATCGTACTCACATCATCATCATACAGCTTGCAGATTCCACAATAGTATCTACCCATGCATACACCACAATTTATGCAAACTTGTTGAACCTGAAAACAATCCGAGAAATGATGATTATCGGATATTAGACACAGAGAAAGGGAAACTAAACCACAGAATAGGTAGATGTAACTCTCTCCAAGTATTCCAACAATGTAAACGAAATGCACTTCAGTATGTTCCAATGCACGAAGACAACACTTCACTAACAAAAAATTATATACTCATTGCCGGATTCTCACAAAAAGACCCTCACTGTAAAAACACCAGACGTTTTCAAGCACTTCGAAATTTCACCAAAAGCCAAACTTGTTAAATAAGATTTTAACAGAAAAGCTTCCTGTAAATTCATGCTCCTTTAACTACTTAATGGAAATATATACTAATGACCAAAACCAGACTTACCTCCTGTTCTGTCTCACAGAGTGAGCATATAACCTGAAAAGTTCAAATAACGGATTTTCAATGAGCATGTAGAGTAACGGGACAAACGTAAGCAAAACATAAAAAACAAAGCTCTTCAAGAAAATAAACCATGTAAGAATCAGAAAAGGAAGGATCATGGTAAAACCTACCCTTTCAACTAAGTGGCGAGGGACCTCGTGTCTATCCTCTTGGTTTATGGCAATATCGTTCTGTTCAACAATAAGTAAACAACTAAGTGCAAGTTCTGATATTCCATACATTTAGATAACATACATTGAAAGATAAAGGCATCCCTGTGCCCCCCGAACCCAACTAAAAATAAAGCATTTGATTTTATAACTATGTGATTTTAAAGCGCAGATCCTTATGACACATACGAGTATGTAAATTCAACTCAACACCTGTCAGACAACTGTGCGAAATACACTCAGACAAGTGCAGCAACCATTATATAAGAAGGAAGGAATGCATACATACCTTTGCCTCATTGTGACAGTGACGGCAAACAAAGATCTCATTGCAACAAGGAGCCCTAATGCGACACCTCCTACGATAGTGAGAACACCTGCCAATCAAGACACGGGTTTTAGCTCCGCATAACGAAATGTCATACCAACCACTCGACACAAAAAGCTAAAAGATCATCATACCCATATTCCAGATATCCTTTATCCACTGTTTCAGTAGCAGCGACTCTTTCCTGATCCACGCCTTCATTTGTGGGGATTTTCTCCTCAAACTGCAAATGAGACCCACAAGCCTCATTGCTATTTTTAATCTCATTCTCTCCAGGTAACATATTTTTTGGGACTTTTGGTGTAACATGTGAACGGACAAAGTCACTGACGACTATAGATGCCATCAGATTGTATGAAGTGGGGAGTACCTAGCTGCCAGCCTATGGGTAAATCACCTGCAGTCATACGGAAATTTAAGAAAGGCCTAACCTACTTATGCACGACTACACATCTAGTCGCCCTCCAGATGGGCAAACTTCTCAATATCATGTATGTAGCTTTTGTTGCACATTTGCAGCAGACGAATTGACTCAGCAACAACAAATTCCAAGTAAGGATGATGGCTCCAATCGCACAACTCCAGGTGAACTCATGAAAATAAATAAATTATATCTACAGGTATCCAACTAAGAGCATCACGCAGAATCTGGAATTCCAACGCAACCAGCAAGTGGTAACGACAGCATGAAACTGATTCTTGAACTCCAAATCCATCTAAATGGAACCGCTCAACCTATTGTAAAGCAAGAAGAAGAAACCGAGTGCGTTTTTAATACAGAACAAAAAGGAAAACGTTCAAGTTTTGAGGATCGTAGCGACTCTTTCTGAGTCACTCGAGAGAAAATACCTGCCTTAATAATCCAGGTTCGTGCACTGCACGGTCTCTTCTTCCAATTGTAATAATAAGTTAAAAAAAGAAACCACTAGTGTCGTATCTGATCAAAATAAAACTTAGGTATATCACTATAACATCTGTTTACCAAAATCCAGAGGCTTTCTAGAATGTCGTGCTGCACAGACTAAAAGACGCTAATCTAGATAACGCAGCCAAACTCGAGGTGGAAACAGATGATCATGTTAAAGAGCAGCATCTAAAGTCATTGGAGTGTTGTTGTGGACACCATCACCCAGCCCCCAAAGACCCAGTTGGAGACAAAGTAAAGCAATGCATGGGAATTGATTGTCGAATATCCAAAGCAATAATAGATTGTTCGAAATTACGATTCCCAAAAGGTACAATCCGGGAAGCTAGACTAGATTCCCATGTCAAATTGGGGAATCTAACTAAGACACTCAAAACTTTACTAATCAAAAAAGGAGAGGCAAGTGGAATATTGGTTAATCTAGGATATACTCTAAAAAGAAAATAGTACCACATATCATCAGACATCAATCATGACTTTAAAAATAAAAGAAAGTGAAAATATGATACAATTTATGGAGTAGTGCAACTAACTAATATGATACACCTGCACACACACAATAGGAAAGAAAAGTAACAATTATTAGCACAGCAAACAACAGAACATTAACAGCACGAAGCTCAAATAAAAAATAAACAAAAAAAACAAACTGAACAACATATGATATGATGAAGAGGTATGTATAATCAAATTAAAGAGAGATAATAAATAGTAAGATAAGATACCCCTACTACAACAACAAGTACACAAAATGCACTTTCTTTTCTTTATCTTAATGATGACGAAGAAGAATGATTGATGGATCGATCGATCTTAGTATTATCTATCTAACTTATTTTAAGAGCTTCTTCTTCTTCTTCTGATGGGATGGGATGGGATGGGATCAAATTGAGTAGGGGTTTAATTATTGTATTGATGATTGATGATTGATGAACTATTATTAACTACAAATTGTTGAATGGATAATATGGATCAATAATAATTATAATAATCAGATATAGATATATAAATAATAAAGCTGGAAAGAAAGAAAGAAAGCAGATATAGATATTTTTTAAAAGGAATCAATCGAGAAAGTTCTAAAACAGGAGACCGCAAGCTATGGCAAATGATGAGTGACGACAGACAGACACACTGACTTTTTTTATTTCGCGGTTCAAATTATTCACCGCCAAAAACGTACGTGTGGGAAAATATCTGACATATATACATTTTCCAATTATATATATATATATATATATTGTTTATTAATTATTACATTTTTATTAATCACCTTTTTCTCTCTTGTCAAGTGTATTTGCCACATCTGTTTAATTTCATGACTTTTAGATCACAAAATAAATGCTAAAGAGTAATCATTACAATTGTTTCGATCATAATTTAATTTAGACATTTCATTTTTCAGGTTTGACAAAGTAGGACACGATGGAAGTGCATCCAATGAAAATAGGTCAACGTGCCAATAAAACTTCAGACTCAAGTATATGATGCTGACGTGTAAGGATTAACATGAGACCATGTAGATTCATATATAAAAATAAGGGATAATTACATTAAACCCTCCATCGTATGGTTCATTTCTCAGTCAACACCCTTAACTTTATTTTGAATCAGTCAACCCCCCATCGTTTGCCAAAATCATCACTTTGCCCCAAGTCAACTTTTCATCACTTTTTTCAGGGGTATTTTCGTCAAATGTTAAAAATTTTAATATTTGTTTTAAAAAAATGTAAAATCTAAAAATTTGTAAAAAAATTAAAAATGTAAAATTTTAAAAAAATGTAAAATTTGTTTTCAACCAAATTTATTTCGAACAAATTCTTTTTTGCGACGATTTGTTTTTTCGACAACATTTTTTTTTCGACAATATTTTTTTTTCGCCAAATATTTTTTTTCAGAAAAAAAAAATTTCGACAAATTTTTTTTCGAAAAAAGAATTATGTCGAAAAATAATTTGTCGAAAAAAAAATTTCTGAAAAAAATATTTGCCGAAAAAAAAAATTCGGAAATAAATTTGGTTGATTTTTTTTACATTTTTTTAAAATTTTACATTTTTTAATTTTTTACAGATTTTTAGATTTTACATTTTTTTAAAACAAATATTAAAATTTTTAACATTTGACGAAAATACCCCTGAAAAAAGTGCTGAAAAGTTGACTTGGGCCAAAGTGATGATTTTGGCAAACGATGGGGGGTTGACTGATTCAAAACAAAGTTAAGGGTGTTGACTGAGAAATGGACCATACGATGGGGGGTTTAATGTAATTATCCCTAAAAATAATATATATATCTAAGTAGGTTTATGTGGCAAAGCTAGCCTATTATATTATTATTATCATAATCAATGATTGGATTTGTTACTGGAGGATTTTCAGTGTAAATTAAGTTTTACGTATGGGTCTTGTTCGGTTATTACGTATACGTAAGTATCAGGTATTAATAATATCTCATTTTTCGATTATATATAGTTAATAATATTATCTCATTTCAATCGATCTGCTCCACATGCATTATTGAAAGTCCTTGTCGAACATCACGACAATTTCGGTTTGTCAATTTTTGTCGGTCAAATCCGAAGTAATTATTGATAGCTAATAATTAAGATGAACTTAAATCAGATCCCAACTTATAAAACTAAATATTCATCAACACAAGCTGCAGAAAAAGATGAGACGACATCCCATCTGTTTAAAGTTATTTTGACATTACAAATCAGAGAAGATATTTCTAATTAATTAGATGTGACATTGGTGTTTTCTGTTTGCAAAAGATATATGTGTATAAATTAGTCAAAACCCAAGAGACCACTTTTTAAGACAGTGTTGTCCGATCAAGAAAATATATTTGTTAAAATTAAATTATTACTGTTTCCTGAATTAAGAATATATAGAAAAAAACATTAAACATATGCATATTCGTATCCATGTATACAATAATTATACATATCTTTTCATGTATTTTATGTGCATGTGTATGTCTATGCAATTATCTTATAATGAAATGTTTTGATCAACCACAAGTCTACTGCTATTACCTGCACGTTATTCCAAGGTGACGGCTTTAAAAGAAACTCCACAGCTAGAAATCATCGATCAACACATGATCAATGCAAAATTTAACATTTACATAAGAAGCAATATATCAAGGCTAGATCATTTTTTTAGTCAATCAAAAATTTACATTCAATGAACTCCATGCTCCATTTAATTCATTTATATTATGTAACCTCTACAAAACACATTCTGCATGGGAATTTCTTTCGTAATCTACATTAATTTTACATAGCTATATTACTATATATACTTTACCACAAAGTAAAAGGTGAAAAGTTAACACAAAAGAAAATGAATATTAGTTAATCTAATTGTATGTGAACTATCCAAATGGATTTCTCGTTGAATAATTAGGTTGATTAGAGGGGCCTGTTTGTTGAATGGGATTGAGGGACGCAAAGGCATCTTGCCCCTGTGGCCTGAAAGCAAGTAATTATGTAAATGAAATTGATGGTGTGTTCTTTTGATTCAATATATAAATGTACAAAATCATCACAAGTTATATAAATTCGTCGTAACTCAATATTACCTTGTAACTGGCATGCTATTAGATTGCTGCCCCATATAAGCTCCCACACCTATAAAATGACAAGACCATAGATAAAAGTTGGTATTATTTGTGTAAACTTTGGAAATATATATAAAGAACATTGATCTTTTTAATTACCTGGATGCATGTTCATCATGTTCATTCCATAAGGGGACATGTGAGGAGAAAATGCTGCTGCTGCATAATGTGAATGCTGCGGTTGTAATGCTGCTGCTCCCGCCATGTTTGGCAGAGCTCCTTGCAACGACGACATCGAAAACTAATGACCAACATAAAGAATGTTAATAGGAAAAAAGAAATGAACTGAGATTAGAAATTATGTAACTGCCTGGTTAAATACAATGTTTTATCCCAGAAAATAATGTTGCAGTTAGTAAATCTTCAAAGTAACTTCGGTTTTGAATGACAATTGGACATGTTATATCATTATCTAGTTCTTGTTAATTGAATCAGTTGAAAATGAAGAGCATATGTGATTAGTGCATACAGCGGCTGCTTGAACTTGCGGTTGTTGTTCATCACCAATATCAAATGGATTGCTTGGTTTAGCTGGATTGGGAAAACCGGCCATCGGCTGTTGAAAAGAACCATATCTGTTAAATTTTTCATGTATCGACTGTAAATGCGTTCGTCGTTTGATGAGAACAAAATGTACCATTGCAGAGGGATGGAACTGCATGCCGTATCCCATTCCATGAGGCGGACGCATTTGCCAACTAGGTGCTGCTGCTGGAGCGAACGCTGCAAAATTTGCAGCAAAAAGGTCCTGCAATAAAAAAGATTCTTTAATATATGTTAGGTAAAAAGTTGTTTGTTAAAACTTTTTGAATGTTTTCGTATGATATGAGCAGGCGAGTACCACGGGAAGTTCCTGTCTTCCAGTAGTTTTTGACCCTTGTTCTGAGTTTGGAGCTTGCAAAGACTGCTGTTGAAATGGAACACTTGGAACTATTCTTTGATCATTTGATGCAGGTTGTTCATGAAAGTTCTGCAATTATGCTCAAGAAACAGAATCACGCATACAGAGGAATCACGTACTACGAAAGAACATTTAAGAGTTTGTTGCTCCAAGGTAGCTTTGTATACCTGAGGCACTAGCGCCATAGAATCGTTGCTATTGCTATGCCATGATTGATCGTTTCCAATAACAGTTATAGCAAGGTTGTCAGCACTATTAGAAACTTCATGTGCTTTATTTGATCCAACATTGTTACCCTCAGAATCGTTCAGAACTGAAGGTGAAGGTGTAGTAGTAACAGGAGCTGATAAATCAAACAACAAAGACTCCAGAGAATTCAAACTTGAAGTATTAGTCGCAACTTTTTCGATTGCAGAATGTGGAGAAGGGCTGCTCTCGATATTGTTGTTAGACACCGTTGGCTGTGCCTGTGGCTCGGCTGTAGCATTATTAGGCTCGGGGGTTGCGTCAAAGTCGATCAAGCTAGTAAAGTTCACCGCCTTTTCTTCCTTTTGTTTCTCGCTCGTAGGGTCTGCACTTGAGGATTCGTCTGCTTTCTGCCATGATAAAATACACAAGAAAACATAAATACTTGCAGCTCCAAAACTTACTTAAATTATAGTACATTGTGAATTTTCAATCCCAAAAAGGAAAAATAACAGAAATTTGGATTTTTTTTGCATGATAAGCCAACTAACTTACCTGCACATTAACAGAACTCTCAGCATCTTTACTAACATTGGCTTTAGGGGGTTCACTAATTCTGAGCGGCGGAACTTTCTCCCCTATTATATCTTGGACGGGTTGAACGGCGGGGAGAATCATTTTTATGCTGGTTCCAGGACCAGGGGACCTACTCCCAGGTCGTGGTTCTCTACTTGATTTATACCTGTCGTAGTGCTTCACACTCCCATCATCTCGAAACCTATCATCAACTATCTCAAAACGTGGGACGGGACGGCTCCTGTGGGCTACGGGTCTCACATTTTCTTGATTTTGTCGCGGAGTCCTTTCCTCAAACATGTTCTTGAAATTTCTCTCATCACTCGTTTTAGATGGACTAGTTCTGTTAGATGAACGACGTTCATATTCATCTGTTCTAGTATTACCCGATCTTTCAGAAGAGCGACTCTCCAAATACTCGTCCCTTCTGCCGTAACTAGATGTTTCATCGTATCTTGAGTCCTGCAGTGTGGAGTGGCATAAATTACCTAAGAGGGCAATAAAGGGTAAATCTCCACAATTCTGAACCGGAGGCTTACAGATTTAGCTATTGTTGGCCTGTCGTAACCATTCTGACCAGCATACCTTCGATCTATATAAACGTGTCTGATAAACTCGCGGAGCTTATGAAGATTACTGAAATGCATAATGGTAAATGACTAAATGATGTATCAAAATCTTCTCACAGGGTAACTAACATACTGTGAAGTACCTCAAGAACATAGTACCTTGCATCAGGGTAAATATTTCGTTGAGGATCCCATGCCTTAAAATAAATCTGTCTCGCCCTCTGCACTATGATATGTAAGTTGCCAAGATAAAATCCAAAAATCCAAAAGAACCTTCAAACAGAAAGAGCACACATCAAAATCTTGGATGTCTGTGAATGCTAACCTCATTTCCACCAGCTTGAAGATTGTTGATTTCTTCTGATTTAAACTTTGCCATCGACACTGACTTTACTCGATGTGAAAATTCACGACTGCAACATTCCGGAATACTATCAGCTGGATGTGATCTATCCCTTAATTATATTCAGTTTGTATTATTATATTTAGCTTTTGCGTTCATTATTTCCATCATATAAAAATTGCCATGTAAGTGAAGGAACTTACTGCACGCCACTGCAACTCGTGCAGACGAATGTCCAGAATGTAGTACAAACATATTGAGGCCCCTGATCAAAGGAACATAGATTCTTACTTAGAATCCATTCAAAATATGTTGGCACTCAGTGCCATGAGCACTAAGAACTAAGTGCCTCAAATGGCATAAAGCAAAACTACACACAAAAAGAGGTGACGTGATTTTAGATCCAAGCTAAGTGCAATATATTTTGCAGCTGATTAGCATTAACCTCGGGTAAGTTTTCATCAATCGTAACGTTTCACCAAACTTTCCAGCAATTGGCCCGTGGTTTTCAAATGATTTGAAATGTATTATTGCAAAATACTGGTTTAATGAGGAATTCGTGTTACTAGAAGTTACCATTAGTTGTTGAATACAACAAAGCCATTGCAATAAGGACATGAGCTACTGTGACAAAAGTATGTAATTAAATGGTATATCCAGAATGTAAGATTGAGAGTATACCATACTGTTGCAGTTGATGCATCTTCTATTGTCTGGTTCCTTGAGAAGACCACGGATTATCGTTTCGATTCTATCTTCTTCTTTCCCTTTACGCCGCATTTTTAATATCCACAATAATTTATCAATCTTTTAATCTGTAAACGACAGAAGATAACGAAAAAAGTCACAATATCTGTAACAAATACAAAACTTCTGTCCTCAGTGCCATAATATCATCAAAATCTTTAAATGGAAAAAGCTTAAAGATGCGCATATCTTGCTCTCGTCCCACTTTGCAACAGATTACATAATTCATTCTCTACTTCAGTTCCGGGATCATTTTTCTCAATTTCGGCGATTACTTATTCTCCTGTGTTCTTACCATTTTCCAGGCCATGGAATAAAGGAAAATTTGTGGAGAAAACGGGAAAACACACCTGAAATAAATCTCAAATGCAAGGGAGATTTCCTCTTAATAAATGTCTGGAGATTGATTATTGCATTTGCATTTTGAATTTCGACTGTAAAGAGAAGAGGAAAATAGACTCCTTTTCTACGGAAACTTTATTTATTACAGCTTTGTCTCTTTAAATTATTTACTTGTGTTGTATTGATCAAATTTGAAATTTTAGAAATTATGGTAATTATTTTGCTCCACAATATCATCCCCACCATGTACTATACAAAAACTGAAGTGAATATGGTATGCCACATGCAGCCGCTACATGAATTATTCCTTCTTTTTCGCATGAGGAAAGAGGTGAGTAGGAAAAAATGGCGGGTTTTACGGTTGCTCTTATTGTTATCTATTTTCTTTTCTATTTCCTGAAATTAACACTGAATTTATCATGTAACATTAGACGTTGAAAAGTTACCGACGAGGATAACGAATTAATGTTAATGTGTATTTTATTTTTACCTACACTGGTTGGTTAAACAGGTAACGAATTTTTCTTTAATTTTCTATTAAATTCTTGTGCTAAATTCCATACTTAATTTCAAACTCTACCATATCAGCTTAGATTAATTTATTAAAAAAAGGATTAATTTATTCCCAGATAAATAGATATGTGAACCGTCGGCTAATAATTAATATCCTATGGACCATTTATAGTCCAGAAAATAGCTTAGACTTGGCTAAAGCTTAAGATCATAGTGCTCTTTATCAGATTTCTGATTGACAACAAAAATAAGGTTTTGACATTCGGAATAATGAATTTGCATTTGCCCACTGAACAAGGTTATAGGCGACAAAGTTTGAATTTCTATGAATATGTCAACGAGGGCAAAATGTCAAAATTTTTTGAATATTCAATACAATGGGTTTAATAGCCCAATGTATATCTTAGTTGGGATCTTAGATGCTAGAGACGAGAGCCAGATGACAACACGTGTACAAATAGACAAATCCTTTGTACACGTGACACGTGTCACTATCAGAACGAGAGAACGGGACGAGAGTACCTAGCATCTAATTTCACGTCTTAGTTCTCTTTGTCAAGCAAGGAGTCACTTTCTACAATAGCAAAACGAATTTTAGCTATGTTACTCTTCCACATTTCTAATAAAACATCAGATTGTACTATTCAATCCTGAAAACTGTTGGGCTACTTTCGAATTATAGTATTTCTAAATGAAAATTTTGAACTGCAGACCAGGCAGAACAAAGACCATCACAACGTTTTATAAATGAAAATCAAACCTACCATCGCTATTCGAAAAAAAACTCTAGGCATACAACCCAATTAATAATCTTGACACTCAATTGCAACAGTAAAAAGCACAACAAAGCCCATTCAAGTCTCAAATGTAAAAGATAAAAATAAAGCACAATATTATCCCAGCAGACAAAATGGTGAAATCCTACAAAACTTTTGAGCAATAAGAACTGGAACAATGGAAACATTAAGACCATAAGCTAGACTGACTAAGCTATGTTGGACGACTTGTTCAGGATGACACCTTCGTATTTCACTTGGAACCACTTCATTGAATCCTCCTTGGTGACCCTGTGTTGGATTCCAACGCGAGCCTTGCACCTACGGCGGCGACCCACACGGTAACCAGGGCGCTCCAAAACAACATAGAAATCCATACCATAGATACCGGTTGAGGGGTCATACCTGAAATCATAACAAACAACAAATAGATTAGACCTCGTTATAGTATTCCAATTTCTCAAATATTTCTACCAGAAAAGACAGCATTAGATGAAGCGACAAAAAATGGAGCATGCAATTTCTTCATTTTTGGGTCACAACTCCACACTCCCCCAAATGTAACAACTATCTCATGCAGCATGACATAGAGCAAATCATAATTCGCTGCAAAGACATGTGAATGAAGAGTTGATTGTAGTTGAACTAGGAATTTCTGAATTATGATTGTCGAGCTGCATTGAGAACAAGTGCAACATTTCAACAGCAGTGCGAGTAAGATTGGAAGTTGATCATAATCAAAAAGGATGAGGTTGATCCTCTCATGCACTTGGCATAAGCTATACATGAATCCCTTTTTTCAAAACCATATTCAGATAGAAACTATCCATTACAAACCGTAAGAAGCAATCAAGAACTCATTAAAATCACGAGACGCAATATAAAGTGTTTGCTTACTTGATTCCAAGATCAATATGCTCCTGGATACCAAAACCAAAGCAGCCAGTGTCACTGAAGTTACGCCTCAACAACTCGTACTCCTTGACCTTCAAGCCACTCTCAAGGAGCTGCATTGCCTTGTCACCTCTAACAGTCACATAACATGCTATCTTTTCATTACGCCTGATCCCAAAAGATCGAACAGTGTATCTTGCTGTCAACCAAATGAAAAAAAAAATCACATAACCAATTATAACAAATTAATGTAATTCTGTTTCATATTAACATTAGACTAGCCAAAAAAAAACACAAATATCCAATCTTTGCTCAACCATTGCATAAATAAAAGCCTCTAAGCAAAAAATACATTCAATACAACAAATCAGCAATAAATAGAAAAAAAAATATCATTTTAAATACCTTTGGAGAAGACAGGGGTTTGGCCACTGAGTTGCTCCAACACCTGCAAAGGAAAAATAGAAAAATATTATTAAAAGGAGAAAAAAATGATTTTGATTTAAAGCGGGTGCAGGGGTACAATGGTGGGTCCCGACCTTAGCAGCTCTGGTGAGACGATCTCCACTTTCACCGACGGAGATGTTGAGCACCAGCTTCTGTACCTTTATCTCTCTCATTGGATTCGTCAATTTCTTCTCTGACGCCTAATTTCGAAATAAAACACACAAATTAATATACATATACGCAGTAGTTAACTTTGTATTGCAATATACACCAAAAAACTCGAAATACTAACCATGGCGATGCGGTGGTTGGAGGCGGAGATGCGGCGGCTATAGGGTTTGGGGGGAAATGAGGTGATAATAATACTAATAATAATAACAAGTGTAAGTAGATATAGTGAAGCTAGGGTTATTCACTTATTCTTTTGCCATCAGTTGGATGCGAAATGTCAATTATGCCCCCCTCCCCCCAAATAAAATTAAATAAAAATCAAGCAATTAACTTAGTTTGACAATTGAAGTTTATGTATGAAAAATATAATTAAAAAAAAAAAAAAGAGAGAGAATTTAACTTTGATTCTAACTTGTAGTTGAGGAAGAATTGGTTGACGCACTACTTGAGAAGGTAGTTGAGTTTTTTACATTATTTTTTAATTCATTAACTTAAAAAATTAAGTTTTTAAAGTTTGGTTTTTAAAGGTGTTATATTTTAACAAAAAATAAATTTTTGATAATAAGTAAAATAAACACAAACATGTCACAAATGTGTCGGACGCGCATATTAAAAGTGACTGACACGTGTGTCCCAATTTTTCTTTCTTATATTAATTATGGACAAGCAACGTGGCGTGTCGGACACGTATCCAAGACGTGTCAAGGAGTGTCCGTGTCCCCCGCGTGTCCGACACGATATTTTTTAAAAGTTTGGAGTATCCGTGCAACATAGTTTTTGATGAGGAGACTTCTAATAATAATATATATTTTTTTTGGTGAATAATGAAAAAACTAAAAGGTCGTTAGACCGAGGAGACTTTTTAGTTTAGTATAGCTTTTATGTTCTAAAATGCGTAGGGTCATTGAACGATTTTCAAATGTTCTTGGAAGCATTTGCGATATTACTTATTTTACCGGGCTTCTCTACAATTTACAGTCCTAAAATGTAAACACTTGCTAAATTTCAGAAGGTGTTTGGGATATTATTATTATTTTTTATTATTTTTTTGCAATATGTAATTAGTAAACTTAGTAAGAGAATAGAGCAAATAAACAACTTTGAGCAATTAGTAAAGTCAACTAAAGTTGACCAACATAAACCTTAAAAAAAAAGGGGAAATAGAAACCAAAAACTGGTCTGAGCTCAGCTTGTAAAATAACCAAAAAGGAAGAGCAAATATGGGCAATAAAAATTAGAGCACGGAAAAAATCGGTCTTATTGATTATAAAAATAATGTAATATAAAGAAAGAAAAAGATTAGAGGGTTTCAATGGCATGGTTAGGCGGTCGGTGGGCTTCACCTGTAATTTTTCCCTTTTTTTTGTTTTTGCTTGTGAGAAATTGTTACTTATTGTTTGTTTTGTTTTTTTTAACCGATTCAGAATAGCAGTAACCAGTTAGAGGGCAAAACTATTATGGTACACACTTATTTTAATATTGTGCTCCAACGAGTAGGCAATGAACACGCGTCACTCTGTGCCACGCGTCTACTGTCTATTAGCTGGATTGTACCACCACTTTTTTCTCCTCTATATAAGACATGTGCTCCCGCTCATTCTCACTATAACAGCATTTCACCTTGTTCAAGATGATGAACGGCGAGATCCAAATTTAGGTCGACGATCCTCGGCAAAATGCTCTGGTTGTCGCCGATCATGGCCGTCGTGCCGACGACCGGGAGGAAGCAAAGAGCAAGCAAACAAAAATCATCAATTTACAGAACAACCTAGTGACCATCATGGGTGCGCATTTGGTGACGCATGGTCTCATCTTCACATGGGTGTATAACATTCCGTCAGAATTTAAGTGCAGTAATCATCTGGTACCCTTCTTCATCTCTTTCTCGACTGCTATCATCGATATCTTAAGTAACTATACTCTGTTTTTTGTGTGAAGTAATTAAATAATTAATTATCATATTTAGCTAAATTAATTATTTAAAAGATTATAAAAGAGAGGCTTTGTGTTTTAGTTCTAATTTTGGAGGGCAGTTTTTTTTCGCCTTAAGATTTCTTTTCTTTTCTATTTAAGTTCAGGAGGGTAAAAGTGTGGAAACAAGAAATTCTTTCGTGCAATTGTTTTACAATGAGGTAGTACAATAAGTCAACTATGTTTATTAAGATACAATGTAGATGAGATTATGAGTGTTTATTTTCTATAATTTATAAAATTAATTCGATTCGAGTGAATAATTTTTCAATTAACCTCCTCAATTTTCTTCCTATGTATTTTTTGTTATTTGGTTAACTTGTTCCTCGATTTTCAGTTGGTGTTTAAAATATGGTTTGCAAATGAAATACATCTCCAATTTATACTAGCATTTGGTGAATAGATGTTGGAAATTAATTTGATTTGATGGTTCTAAATAAATATCTACACATTTGTAATAAGTCCTTCTCACTTTCTAAGATTTTATACTATATAAGGATTTCTCGATTTTGACATACTTAATTCTCCTAATAAGACTAAGGAAAAAAAATATTGAAAGTTGCCCTAAAACTGAACCCTTCTTTCAAATATTCATTTTATTTGCATTTTAGCCCTCGAAAATAGTCATTTTCTTGTCCCACTTCTTAGACTTGGACTATTTGTGCAAGGATCTCATTGTGACAAGTACGAAATCGTCACCGATTTAGTACATTTTAACAAAAGATCACAAGGAATCCAAGATAATACGTGTAATTGTGAAGGTTAAGCTTTGAGTAGTTGCCTTCTAGAGCCATTTTTGCGATGGACGAGTCTTGAGAAGCCCTAGGAAATCTTTTAAAATATTTTTATGTGTTAAAAAATCATGGCTAATTTTTATCAAATGTGCACACGAACTTATTGATTATTAGTTATTTAAAAAATGTTTAGTATTTAAGTTTTGAATACAATGTATAATATATATTTATATATATAAAGAGAGAGAGCATTGTTGAATCCTAAACTAACTATTGTGCAATAGTACAATAATTCAAATAGGCACGACAAGGTTCGTAGATTCTTCTAGTGAGTATAATAAAGCGTACGAAGAACTAATTCTTAGAAGTTTTGGAAACCTTCAACTCACTCTTAAATTTCTTATATTTGAACTATGAGATTATATTATATCTATATATAATGAACTATTAGATTTTTGTTTTGATAATTTAGAATTTGAGATCTTTACTACAATACCTCGATGGGATCTCATAATTAAGGTGTACAATCGAAATCATAATTAAGGTGTACAATCGAAATCAGTAATGGTTCATAAGTTATAAGGGTCTTTTGATAGGTCTCGTTAAGAAATATACATTTCTATGTATGTATGAAGTCCAAATATTGAACTTGTAAAAATATAGAGAAAATGGCAAATTATCGCCTCTAATATATAAAATAGCCACATTACCCCTCTGAAATCTTAAAATAAGCAAATTACCTCCATCTAATCTTAAAATTGGCGCTCACAGCCCCCTATTGATATATATATATATATATATATTGTTCAAATATTATTTTCATTAATCTCGCAAGTTGTTAAATATTATATTATCTTTTTATATTTTAGGTATAAAAAAAATTTAAGAATGGTAAAAAAAACAAATTTAAGAATGTTAAAAAAAAGATTAATATCACTCTCAACTTTTGGGAATTTTGAAATTTTTTGACTTTGTAGTCCTCTATTGTAACCACGTTTCGAAATTAGTCATTCATAGTGCCATGCGCCGTTTTTGCTCCTTTATAGTGCCATGCTTGGTCCTTTTCTCGTGAAAGTACGAATTTATCCTTAATTTTGGCATGCAATGTCCCCACATGACCTGCAATTCATGTTTTTTCTTTCAATTTTCACTCAAGTTTTTTGAGCGATTATATTTACATCTCTATAAGTTTATAACAACTATATTTAACATTTTAAAAATAAACCCATTACTTAAAAAGTCACAAAACTAATGCCCTTTTCATAAAATAGTCATAAAATTCATTTTTTATAAGTAACTAATAAAATTGTATACTTCCAGTTAAAAAATCTTGATATGATATATCGTATTCTTAAATACAAAAATATGACTATTTTTTTTATAGTTTTTATGATTTTCGAATTCATAAAAAAATCTGAGTTTTTCAACAATTTACCAAATAAAAAACATAAAAAGAAAGGTAAAAAGCCCTTCATCATCACACACTTCATCCGTAATTAAACCAAATAAAAGTTAAAAAGTAAAAAACAAAACGAAAGAGAAAAAGAGTCATCATCACTGTTCTTCATCACCATTCACCAAGGAGAGAAAAGGACACAGTAAGTCATTTTCCACGCCTCGAGCTGTGCGCCGGCGTCGCTCTGGATCGAGTTTCGAGCATGGAATCCGAAAACTTTTCAACCTTACCGGCCAGCAGTAGATGAGTGCGAATCCGCATAACTCGCCGTCGATAGGTTGTGATGAAGCTTTTCGAGGTGTCAAAATCGGATGATCCGATCGTGAACCGCGACTATATATATACTCTTGTGACGGACCTCAGTGAGGGAGGCGTCGCCGTCGAATGGTAGTTAACAACTTATTTTTATTATATTAAAATTAAATAAATTAAGTTCCTAACTAATGTTATAGTTTGTTAAATCGATTTGGTGTTCCTAATTGAAAACAATAACAAAATAATTACGAAATTAATTATATAAGTTTTGAAAGACGCATAAAAATTTAATTCTTAACTTTTGCATTTATTATTATTATTATTATTATTATTATTATTATTATTATTATTATTATTATGTTTGTTAATGAACACATTTTGTACAACTAAAAATGAATTAACACAATAATAAATGTCTAGGCTCATTTTTAAGAAGTTAAATGTGATTATTACATAATTATCAAAAGAAAATAGTTTTTATAAAACTGTGATGTAAATATAATAATACAAAAAAAAAATTAGTGCAAAATGAAGGAAAAAAATGAATTGGAGGTCACGTGCACATCATATACCAAAATTACAGGTAAATTTGTACTTTCACCGCAAGAGGACCAATCAGGACACTATAAAGAACCAAACGACACCTGGTATTATGAATGACTAATTTTGAAACATGATTACTGTAGAGGACTGCAAAGTCAAATATCCCCAACTTTTGAAAAGTGAGCTACTATTTACATAAGGGAGTATCTAATATTAATTCATTCCAAACCTCCTTGTATGAGTATAGGCTAGGTTTGATCTCCTTGGAACAAGAGTTGACCAACCAAGACAAAACAAGATTGTTAGGCTTAGTCCAACAAGTACTCAGCACATGGTCATTAATAGGTTTGGTAATAGATCCATCAATGAAGCCATACTTGTTCTTGATGTTCAAACCATCCCAATGCTTTAAGTCCAATAAGGATAGTTCTCACCATTCAATAGTTCACTCATAATACTATATCTAATGTAATCATGGAAACCGAGAAAGTAAACCAATGTAGAATCATCACATGGATTCTTTGATCTAATCACATGATCAATAGTGTGACTAGCAAAGTGATTAACATTGTTGTTGTTAAGATTGCATCGACATTGTTGTCATTAGGGTTAGTCATGTTGAATCAACACAAAATTACACCCAATTAACACCAATAGGGTGAAATGACTTGCACAAAAGTAAAATTTCCAACAAGAACAGATGAAATCCCCTTTTCAATTTAGGGCAAAATAAAATCGCAGTTCGAGAGACTCGAGTTTAGCGCAGAATCCAATCGTGAGTTTGAATCGCGAATAGTAACAAGGAGAGATTAACAGCGAAAAGCAGATACTTAATGACGATTGATACCATGAAATCAAATAAACTTCATTGATGAACTTGAAACGATTGAATTGAAGAATAACGAATGATTGTTCTCTCTAACATTATGAAATCTGAAAATTAGAATTGGAAAAAGTGAGAGTTAGATTGAGCCCGCTCCACTATTGATACTACAATTAACAAACTAAACTAACTTAACTTAACTTACTAATTAGAGATTAAAAAACTTAATTAATCTGACTTTCCATTTATGGAAAGTTTTTTCAACAGCTATAACTGTCTTTCGAACAAGTTTCCTAAAATGGAAACTTTGGTGTGAATGTATCAAGAGTTGGAAACATTATTTTAAAAAAATATACAGGAACCACAAGCAAAGGCAGCTCTTATTTGGATGCCAGGGAGCACTCTGATGAGGTAATTTTTTGTCCTCGACTTCAATTATTCCTATTTTGTTATGCACTAAAACTGAGATGATAAGTCGACTCAATTCTTCGTGTTTCTTAATTATGATTTAAACCGAAATCCAGATAATAAGCCACATCTCAAGATGATATTTATATACCATGCAGAGGTTCGTTTACAACTTTTAACCGTAGTAACGAAGTGTTTCTTCGGAAGAGTAGCAGAGACTCAAAAATCCCTTGAGTACTAGAGACTCAAAAGACCATCGGAGCTACTGATTTTCATCAGGTACTGGTTGTCACCATGTAAATCATGAGTTTTGATTTGAAATTTTCAATTTTTTGCAGGTTCTTGGTCTATAGATTTTTGAAGCACGACGTTTATGTGGCTGACCGAATCGTAAATCTTCCGTAACAAGTTGTTCCAATCTTTTTTTAGGCGCACAGAGTAGTGAAATATGTTTGGCAGAGTTCAATAGTCTCTCTGTTGTATACCAAAAGGTGTATTTACCAGTGATGCAAGAACAAAACATTGTAGTTGGCTTATGAAAATACCTTTGCTCAAAAGACAAGGTTAGATATTTGATTGGCAGACTGATAATTAAATCAAAAATTTTGATGACTAATTGATAAAGTCCATTTAAAAATAACGAGAAGTTACAAGAAGGGATTGGAAAGCAACAATGTACACTCAACAACAATTCGAAACTACCATGCTATGGAAAAGGAAATTAACACACAACAATATGCTATGGAAAAAGAGATTAACACATAAGAAGAACTCAAAATTCACACACAACAACGAACTACCATGCTCTTAGTTCGAGGAAGTCCAATTCCTTATGAAGAGCGTGACATTAGAACCGTCGTTCTCGTAGAACTCACGTTGGCACGGAACATGCAACACCACGTATTGTATTGTTATGGAAAAGATTACCATGACCGCAATGCAGGCAACAATTGTTACACGAGCCCAATCCCATCAATCCAAGGCAGTGTACAAAAGAGTCATTCTTCCAGGAAGATTTTTTTGTACCCACGGAAGCAACGCAACGTACAGATGAGCCATTCTTCCATGAAGATGTTATGTTCATCCAGTTCAACACTCTGACAAGAAATTCATTGTTTTTCGTTAGGGGCGGAGGCATGAATTTTTTGGACCCTGGGCTACAATTAACTTAATATATATATATATATATATATATATATATATATATATATTAAAATGTATACAATAGAATGAAAAATA
The DNA here is from genome assembly GCA_948329865.1 of Linaria vulgaris. NCBI lineage: Eukaryota > Viridiplantae > Streptophyta > Magnoliopsida > Lamiales > Plantaginaceae > Linaria > Linaria vulgaris. Next base: position 101,560,021 of record OX415250.1, read on the forward strand.
TGTTTCGTTTGATACAAAATAATATAAATTATATTTTAAATAAAGATGTTATCGAAGTTAAGCACTAAAGTTCTAAGAAAACTAAAATTGATCAATAGCACTTGTAATCGAGCTATTAGGACTTAGGAGTATGCATGTTTCTCCTTTAATTATAATATTTGTTTATCTATAGAATTAGAAAAACAAACTTTAATAGACATATAAAAAGGAACCTTTAATAATCTTACCTTAAAACACCAATAATATAATAAGTTTGATTTGAATTACACAAGACTATTATCTACTAGAAAATAAAATATAAGTAGTAATTTTTTTTATACTCCCTGTATATAATAATTAATTTGGTACAACATGTTAAATATCTCAGGATTTGGTATTGAAGGTTTGAGAGAAAGGTGCGTGTTTTTTTAAGTGTAGGAAATTTAAAGATAAACTTTCTTTTACATTAAGGAATAAATTGAGATCATTTGAAGATATTGATTTTGATAATTACTTAGGCTCCTTGACAAAAAATCTAACAAAAAAAAAAATTAATTGTTGCTACCAAGTTCCGAGCCAATGACATACGAAATCCAATGGTAACACTATTACCGCTGCACAATGACCACAATTTGTCAGGAACTTGTTGAACAGGTCATCAACCATTGTGGGGTCAAGCCTTGGCGAGAATACTGAGTCCGTTGAAAAGGACAGCGGACTGCCGGAGGCAGAGGTGAGATGAGAGACCAAGAACGAGTTATGACAGTTTTGGGACAAAATTCAAGCATTTTGGAGTTTACAGAAGCCGGGAATGTCGCCTATTCCGGTAGAGGGTGGGGGTGGGGGTGGGGTGGGGGGGGGAGGATTTCACGGGCGACCACAGTTCTACCTGATTTGGGGAACAAGAGCCTGCATCATCCAGCTCAGCAGCGCGCACCGGGCATGCAAGCAGACCAAACGACGCGTGTGGCGCATGCACAAGCATCCCGCACTTTGGCTGATTGATCTAACAATCAGAGTTTTAGGGCTGCTCCAAAAATATTTCAACACTTAGGCTCTATCATGTAAATATGTCAACTCTAGATTCTTCCTTGAATATAACAATGCTATAATTCTCTAAAACGTGGCTAGGATTAACTAGCTCATTTTTTTTGTAAGAAGAGCGTAGAATATTTCTTTAGCCTTTTAGGGCTATTGGATTAACTTGATTTGGTCCATTCATTGAGCTTAAATCCTTGTAAATATACCCTCGACCCCGACTTTCACTTTTTCATACATCAAGAAAAACTCTCAACAATCATTTTGCCTCACTCTCTATCACTAAATTTCTCTCTCTAAGATATCCTTAGTTTTAAAGTTAGGCTGACATTTGGTCAAAATTGATTGGGGGCTAAAGCCTACCCTAGCCCTAAAGGTGGCACCACCCCTAGTTTTCGTTAACATCTAACAGTGCTCCAGCAAGGGCAATCGGATCCAGATTCACCGCATTCTTCGGAGCTTCTTCGGCAGTCGGATTCAACACCACAACACCTCCGGTAGTCGGATTCAACACCACAACACCTCCGACAGCCGGATTCACAACCACAGCACCTCCGACGGGCGACTGACGGAGTAGAATCGATAAAGCTCGTTGACGAGTGCCTATTTTGCAATTTAGTATGATAACAACACGGCACATTCAGAACGGACATCCAAAAAGCAACAAAAAAAGCAAGGGTTTTATTGTGACACTTGAATTCCGATTGCGCATTGTAAATGCCACTGAACACAAGACCTTGTGAGACGAAGTGTGCTCCCACAAGAGTGGTGACATTTCTACGAATGTTGCTGATCTCATCGCAGAGGCAATTTGCTTCCTCCTGGTCAGCGGCGGCACGGCGGAGCTCATCGCCGGCAACTTAACATCAATGACGGCATCCGCGTCCGCCATTGATGTGATAAAGCTGCAGAGACCAGTTAATTTTTGTGTATTTATAGAGACTTGGGGTGGGGCAATCTGATATGAGGCCTATCTTTAAAGCATGGGTAAACGATGCGCTCCCAGTCTCAAGTGGCCATTGCATCCCACAAAAGAGCCAATTGTCCAGGTAAACCTTGTACCCACAAAATCAACTCCAACAGCAACAGCAGCTGAAGAGCAGGGAGGTCCAGCCAATGTATCACACCGATCCAAAAAGCATTATTTGCGTTCACCTTTAGTAGTGCTCCTCCTAGATTCTCATTCACAGCACCTCCGGCAGCACCTCCGACTGCCGTATTCTCATTCAGAGCACCTATGGCAGCACCTCCGGCTACCGGATTCACATTCACATCACCTCCGGCAGCATCTCTGGCTGTCGGATTCACAGCCACAACACCTCCGACATCACCTCCGGTTACCGGATTCACATTCACATCACCACCGGCACCTTCGACGTGCATCCGACGGAGTAGAATCGACAAAGCTCTTTGGCAAACCCCGATTTTGTAGCTTAAAATCATGACAACATGTACATTAACGACACTCATCCAGAAAGAAACAAAAAATGCAAGCAGCTTGTTCTGGCATTTGAACTCTGATGGCGCGTTGAAAATGTTGGTGAAGACGAGGCATTGAGACACAAAATGTGCTCCGAGAAGTGTAATCATGTTCGTGCGCTTGCTATTTATCTCATTGCGGAGGCGCTTTTCTTCCTCGAGATCGGCGACGGCGGCGGCTGCACGACGGAGCTCATCGTCGGCCGGCGGAACATCGATCACAATATCCGCCATTTCTGATTAAGCTAAAGCTGTAGTTAATTTTCAGTCTATTTATAGGGATTTTGGGTTGGTAGGGTGGTATTGGGTTTAGCTTTAAAGCATGAGCCAACGAATAAGAAATAGACACGTGGCGTGTCTATTTTCTTATTTGATGGCCCATGCTCTTGGTATAGGGTGTGTTTACACCCCATCACTGCCTCTCTAACAATACTTAATATCTGTTAATGATTAATATAACCCAAAAAATACCCACTCAAACTGACACGTGTTCTATAATTATTTTATCATTGCACCTAATTTCTTAAACTATTTTCAAATTAAATTATATGCACGCTTTTTATTATTTATTTTGAAGAAAACTATAATTTTTAGATCTGTAAAGGGAAAACTACAATATCGGTTAATTTTATTATACTTTCGTACAATTTTTAAAAAATCTAAGAAAATTATAGTAAGATTCATAGTATTTATTGTAATAATAAGATATTTATTATAAAATCATAATACATAGAAATCCTTAGTTATTGATATTGCCGTTATAAAAAATATCATTAAGGGGGTTTTTGCCAATTTTTGAAATATACAAGGGGGTATTTGGCAATAAATATAACACATGGAGCTTTTTGCCAATTAGAGATAACACAGTGATAGTTTTTGCTAATAGCTCGTTATTTTTATCATTGTACCTAATTTCTTTTTGCAATTTATGCTCTCGTTTTGCACTCATACTGCAACCTCAAGCCCTCACCACGCGCTCACAATGTTTTCACATCGTTTGCTCAAACTTAATTAGTGCCGACTCTATTACGTTTCTTGAGTTTGCAGTATGTAAATCATAATACTTGTATTGAGTTTCAAATATTACTACAAAGTATGAAATTTACTTATAATAATGTTAATTCGTTTGATCATTTGGATTTTGGTTATGCACAACGAAGGAGTCCGATGACAAAGTATTCATACATTATAACATGTTGTGCGCGATGTGTGCAAAAAGGAAAGAGATAATTCAAATATTAGATATTCAAATCTATAGCCCAATTGAGAATACATGGAAGGTAATCAACAAACTCAAACGAAAATTTGCATTTACAAAAATGGAAAAAACTGAGCAATGCAATAGCTAAACTTTAATTGATTTCACCTTTCATGAAAATTCCATTACCTGGTAAAGTTTATCACATTTAGTCTGGCAACAAAAAGTTGACATAAACTCAGAGAGAAAAAATAGAATAAAAATGTGAGTGAGCTCCAAGTATATCATAAAATATTATTCTTAAATTGGATCACACATAAAAATACAAGCATTATTCCCCCAGGGTTTCTCCAATTATTTTTCCACACGCATCTTCAGAACTGCATTTCTCCATATGGAATATTTTAGCCGAAATACATTGATATCTATATTCAGTGTCCCGAGAGCTCTAATACGCATTCTTTTAGACAACACCGAGTAGCAGTCTAGTTTCATCATCTTTACGAGAATCTACAATGCTAAGGTCGACCGACTTTACTATGATCCCATCTCTTTCGTTATTCCTTGTTTGCGATATTAGGCGCCTAATAAATAAAAGGGTTATTGAAACTTGAACATAACCTAAAAATGAACCGGGCGATCGAGCTTGCAACAAAATCGGATTCCCAACTACTACTAGCATTGAAAAACAATTATATTTCATTTGGATCCGGGATGTTAATAATACTTTATGCTAAATTTAGCAATTATAATTTGTTATCACTTAATGGGCTTTTATGGGGCCTTTCAAGCCCGTGATCCATAAAGAACTGGGCCTTGTTACATTTGCTATCTATATTTGCTAGCCCTTTTCACAACTTCAAGCAACAGTACTTCTCGAATTCAGGCCTTCTAGGCCCTACTCCGTCTGGGCTTTCGAGATCGAATCGTAGCCAAAGTCATACTTCACATGATCAGAATTAAACTATAGTAGAATTGTGAAATGAGTTTTATGTTTCTAGAAATAAAATTCAGGCAAAAATGAATTAGACGACATTATTAGCCAAAAAAAAACTATATAATTAAAGCAAATAATTAATCCACTCCGTATTTTGAAGCTTGTTTTGTCTAAAAAATGTCACTACAAGAGAAAGTAGCTATGATATGAGGACACTTAATTTTGAGCTATGATTCCGTTTCTGGCCGTTAATTTGATGTTTGATAATTATTTTCTGCAGCTATTTCATCCATAAATTTGAGTAAACTGCTGATATCCGACAGTTGAAGCTTGGTAGTTGACCTTGCATTCCTCTTCAGTTGTTACTTCTGGTGCTTATACGTATTTGCCTTTTCCAAAATTTATGTTGTAACTGTAGTTTATTTCTCTTTGTGTTTGTTTCAATTACTAGAAATGTTACATGTATTTAGTTGATCATTTTGATATTACTTGATCTAGTCTAATAGTAACTCTTGTAGGACTGGTATGTCACGCACTTATGGTTACACTCTTCGAATATTTTGCTGGATTGTTGTTGAACAGACCAACACGCGTAAGTCACCATACTTAGATAGTCAACATATATCTGGTGTACTGTTTGTATGGGAGATTTTCATGTAGTTTAGGCGAGGCTTAAGAGTGTGAAGGACTATCTAGCGTAAGAAAGAGGAAAGAGCATAGAAAGATTAGTACGCAAGTAAATTTGTTTTAATAGCTCAAGACTAAAATTCGCTTTTTTGCTTGCATTGATATTTGTATTAAAATATTTCTACATCAATGCAGTTGCTTTTCACTACTTTTTAGCTTTCTTGCCACCATTGAAACAACCAAGGAAGTAATAGGGATAAGAATTAAGATTGTTTGATTCCTTGAGCTTTATCATATGTAGGATTCTAGCAAAAACATATTACTTAATATCAAAAGTATCCGTAATAATCTTATATATCCATGCATGCAAATTGATGTGATAATGCAGAGACTGCAACTCCTAGTAGATTTCTTGAATGGATATGGTTTGCTTCACATGCTGTATGAGCTTGAGGTAAAGACACCAATATTTACCTTCCCTCTACCCAATATCAAGTAGTTTTGTTGTCTTTTAACTTTTGTAATTATATTCTTGAGTTGGTGTAATGTCTTAATTATCAGCATTTCAAATAAAGAGAATTGTTTCCCACGAAAATTTTATTCCTGAAGGACTGTTACCTTTGTCAAACAATGTGTAATGCTTTAGTATGGATATATGTTTAAGTGCGAAGATTGTAACTGTTCAGAACTTCATCATCAACGTGTTGAAGTTTTCGCATGTTATGAACGGTTCAAACTAAACTTTAAACCCACGATGCATACGAAACACACAAAAACAACAATTGATTAACACACATTCGTACATTGCCACAACAAACCTAGTTAAGCCGAATTATAAAGCAAATACATACAAAACTCTGCCCAAAATGTGTTGCTCATGTACCAACAATTTTTAGCAAAAAAAACCCAACAAGGTTGCTACTTAATTTGCTGCTGAAAACAGCAAACAAACTAACCCTTGTTAATTCCCAACTAAAGCAAAACATGTTGGCAACAGGTACCACCACCAATATATCCAAGTAGTGACACCCTCAAAAAAAGAACAACTTGTAGATCTCTATTACTTCACTTCCTTTCGAAAGATACCTACAAAAGAATGTCAATAGAAAGTTAGCCAATGGACGCATGCTCATGTGAAGAAAATCTATAAAAGAATTTGCATCAACCATATCAAAAATTACAAAATCGTCTTCACAAATAAACCATGAATAATACCACGACAAACAATCGAATCAATATTTCCAGTTCATTGACAACATGGGAGAAAACCTTAACTTGTTTATAGACAAAAACAAACATGCTCTAAAGATATCTCTCAACTGATCACAACTTGCTAAAGAATCAATAGCCTTAATGCTTCAAGTAGTTCTCATCCTACCACTACTATAAGATTCAAACTCCATCTGATCTCTCTCCCCTCCTTCTAATACAAACAAAAGTACCTCAGTTTTTTTGGCTAAACATTTTCTATTAAACAAAATACGAACAAAACTAACGATGTCGACGAGCACACTTTGAATGGAAATTGTCATGGAGCAGTTATCAACTATATTCTGTAGTGCTTCATTTATGGAAAATATATATGGACCAAATCAAGTCATTATATAAGGAGAGACCTCTATATCCATCAATTGATTACTTAAAGTAAGAAAAGCTTTATAAAAGAAACACAAAATTCTTGCTTGTTGATCACCATAACATCATATATGAACATTCAGGTTCAATTTTAAGTTATCTTCTTTTTTCAAGCAAGCTACTAAAAAATCAATAATAAAACCAGATTACCTTTTAGTTACTGGTGATCAAAATCCCTTGAGTTCACTTGATGGTTCTGGTCTTAGACGAACGGAGGGACAACATAGACGTCGTCGGGAGGCTAGTTGGTCTGAGTTGTATCATTAGCCGACGTAGTTGGGGTAACAGATGGTTGAGTAGTTGGATTTTGTGCAGCTTGTGGGTTCAGAAAGTCAGGGGGCAAAGTGAACCCCATCCTTTGGGCCATAAGTTCACAGATAGCCGCTTGCCGTGCTATGGCAGCCTCTTGAGTCGTGATACGCGCCTTTGCAGCAGCTAGTTCCTCCTCCTGTGTCTTAAGTTTCTTTTGCTGCTCTATAACTTCCATGCTTGTTGCGCCCATGTCTACATACCTTCTCTTCTTACGACATCTGAATCCTACAATCTCTGGATCGCCATGTGTCGCAAACCCAGGCACGTAATTCTTCCTTGCACCCTTGACTGCTCTGAACCATTGTGCCATGTTTATTGGCTCCCACAGGCTCAGGTATGAAGCCACAAAACGCAATTGGAATCAACCTTTGCATAAATACATGACAGTCGTGACTTTTCATTCCCGTAAGTCGAAGTTGTTGCATATGGATACAACGCCTTATGTTCGAAGCACATCCATCAGGAAACTTAATATCACGAAGCCAATCACAAACTTTTGCTTTTTGCTCCCTACTTAAGCAATACACTGCCTTTCTTTTGAATTGTTGAGAACCTGGTCCATCCATTGGAAATAAAGAAGATCGAGTTGTCCACAACTTTAAATCCTTTCTTGAATTTAGGTTGTCTTTTGTTTTCTCAGGGTCATCCATGACAGTGTTTTTAATGTTATCAAAGAAATTCTTCTCGCAATGCATTACGTCGAGGTTGTGACGGATCAAATTGGATTCCCAATACGGAAGTTCCCAAAAAATACTACGACGACACTAATTGTGAAACACACCAAATCCCTCAATAAGTTATGGATTCTTGCCAAAACTAATATTATTCGCCAGGATATCCACATGCTCTTTCATTTCTGGACCTAATCTTCGATCAAGTGGTTCCTCTGTCACAATTTCCCCTTTCTTGAAATCTCTGGTATTCTGTCTCCACGGGTCTTCTAAGGGCAAAAATCGACGATGACAATCAAAGAAAGAGAACTTACGTCCATGCTTTAATCGAAAAGACTTAGTGTGCTCCATACAATATGGACAACATAGCTTACCATGAGTGCTCCACTGCGATAACATACCATACGCCATAAAATCACTAATAGTCCACATAACGTGAGCCCGCATAATAAAATTCTCCTTTCTAAAGCTATTGTAGGTATGAACACCTGAATTCCACAACATGCGAAGTTCATCAATTAGCGGCCGCAACATTACGTCAATATTTTACCAGGATTTGTTGGCCCAAAGATCAACAATGTAAGAAATATGTACTCTGGTTTCATGCACATGTTAGGAGGAAGGTTGTAAGGGGTCAAAAAAACCGGCCAACAAGAATACTAAGCAGAAGAGTTCCCCCATGGCGTGAAACCATCAGTGCAAAGGCCGAGTCTAACATTTCTTGCCTCAGCTGCATAATCAGGATAAGTGTCATCAAACACTCTCCAAGCCGCACCCCCAGCGAGGTGAATCATTGAATCATTGTTCTGGTTGCATTTCAAATGCCACGTCATGTGTTCATCAATGGCGCGTGACATGTACAGTCTTTGCAGACGAGGGATTACTGGGAAGTACCATAGTTTCTTTTTGGCGATGCGCTTTTTGCTTTCGGTATCTCCACGTTCCTCATATCTTTCTTTCCCACACTGAGGGCATATAGTATAATTAGAGCTTTCGTAATCACCGTAATAGAGGAAACAATAGTCATAACACACATCATAAGTTTTATAACCCAATCCCAGTTTCTTTAGTACGCCCTTCATTTTTTTCACATTATCAGGAATTTTATGACGATCGGCATGACTCAACAAAGACTTATCTAGTTGAATCTGGTGGTTACAACCAACATCACAAAAGTTGTTCAATATTTTATTTGCCAAAAACTTAGAGACCCATTCCAACATTGTGATTTGAACCCCTACATTTATTGGTTCCTCCGACTTACGCAACATTTCAAAAAAGGCTTTTACTTCTTCGTTTGGCTCCTCGTCTGTCGTCTGATTATAATAAACATTCTCAAAATGCCCACCAAATGCATCGTCAACCATATCTCGAAGACGACTAACAGTAGCATGACCAGACGACTCCCCTACATACGTATCAGACGCCTCATAGTTGCTACTAAACTCACCGTGTGCCGCCCACACATAGTACTGTGGAACGAACCCCCTAGTACAAATGTGCTTTTTAATCTCGTCTGGTTTATGATACTTACTATTATTACACTTTGTGCAAGGACACCGAACTTTGCCACGATTGATCAAATGAGGTTGGGCAAATGCATATTCCAATGTGCTTTTGTTGTTTTTGGTGACTTCTTCTTCTACATATAATGTAACATTCTCTTCTATATTTTTTTGTTTTGTTTTATACCTTGTTATTTACTGTATAAGATGTAAATTTGTTTTATACCAAATTATTTTCCATGCCTTCATACTTTTCACCAATTTCATGTTTTGTACCTTAATTTTCATATGATGTAATACCATCAAATTCTCTAAATATTTGTTTCTTGCACATATCATGTTTTCTTTAATTATGTTTATAACTGGTTTAATCAAATATTTTAATTACCTAATTAGTTATTTATATAATCTAGATTATATATTGTAATCTGCCGCCACATTTGTTTTAAATATTTCGTTCAGGCGTAGAGACCAATTTTCTAGCATCTAAAACTATTCAAATTTCGTGAAATTTGTGGCGGTACTATTGTTACCGCCACTTTTTTAAATAAATTTCAAATCGGCATAGATAAGAATATATCGCTCTCTAGATTGTACATTTAATATGTAAAGTAATATTAGTGTACTATATTATTGGAGACGGAGTATTGGTCTCTGAATGTCTTAGACACGGATTATTTGGTATCCGTCTTGATACGAGCATTTCGGTATACATCCTCAATGCAGAGACGAGTTTTTTGCTTTCCACGTGGATAGACATTTTTCAGTCTCTAAATTGTCCAGCTACGAGACCTATTGCTACCGAACACAGATACAAACCATTCGGTGTCTAAATTCAGCCTAGACACTGCGTTTCCCTATTTAGACAGCGAATTGAGGCTAGCTATATAAGTGTATTCTTGTAGTGACCTTGTATACTAAAGGTTCTGCTTCCTTCAAATTGTACAGCCCTGCCTGATATGTAAGTGATAACTTCACGATGAATCTCTTGCAATGTATGTATCCTTAAACATCACTAGATAGCTATCCAAGTAATACCCCAAATGGTGTTTTCCATAATTATTTGTTAAGTTTGTCTTCTGGAAACTTTCTTGTTAATTTCTTGTTCTTTAGTTTCATACTCTGATTAGATTGACTTTTTTTTATCTAATTAGAATTTCTGTTTATGTATTCGAAGGTTCTGCCCTTCAGGAGTAGGACTTCTTCCGCAGATATCCGATGAGGTATATAATCCATACTTATGATTATTATCAACATGACAAGAACAACTCAGCTTCACATGCCAAAGGGAATCTAACTTTATGAACTGTTACAAGAGCTGTAAAGAAGCACTTTAGAGGAAGCTGATAATGTTAGTTTATGAAGGAATATTCTTGTGGTTTCTTAGCTGTTTTCCACTCTATTTAGCTATATATATCAGGCAATGTTATGAGCATAATGTACACTTGTATAAGAGTAATAACAGTCATGTTATTGTAACTTTTCTCTTTTACAAATCAGCACAATGAATAAACATATTCCTTATTCTCCTTCCAATAAAACAGTTACATTTTGTTATGGTATCAGAGCAGTGGGATCTGTTCCCACTGTTCGATCCATCTAAATCACTCTTCCGCACACTCTCTTCTCTTCTTTACAGCAAAAACACTTGACCTCTCTTCTCCTTCTTTCCCATAAAAGATGACTGGTCCAGTTGCTCTAGGAACTCCAATATCAGAGAGTTCTGGAATCAATGTTGGATAGATGTTGTACCAACATCGAGAGAACATTGAAACCCGAGAACATTCTTAACCTGAAACATTGTTCCAAAATTCGAGAATATATTCGGGATTAAATGTTGGATGGATGTTGAGCCAACATCAGGACAACATTTAAACCAGAGAGTATTCTGTCAATCTGTCTTTAACTGCTTTATTTTAGTTTTGCCTTTATTCACCTATTAATCAAGTTCCACGATTTTAGTTGTCTTTGTTTATGTCCAGGAACATCTCTTAATCATAAGGAAGAACATTACAAGTTTCCTAAGTTGAAGTTTCCATAATTCAAGAGGAGGAGATCGGTCAAGTCAACACGGTTTCAAAGAAGGAAAGTTTTGGAGTTCAAGTGCAACTAGGAATCTTTCCAAGATCAACTCTGAATTGAAGAAGGAGTATTTCCTTATTAGAACTCAATCTAATAAAGGGAACTATTATTCAAGAAGGAGATCGAGTTCAAGAAGGAAAGTAGAGTTCAACAAGGAAACAACACAAGTTACCAAAACTGTGTACAACACACCTTGGAGATCAAGTTTGAAGAAACCTATATATAAGGTGTGAAGTACATCAAGATACATAGAGAAACAATAGAGCTTATAAATCCGTAGAGATTATATCTTAAGCATTGTTGCTATGTTTCTTGTTTTGCAAAGTTTGTGAGTTTTCGAGTTAAGTCTAGGATTAGATTTAAGGAGAAAATTCTTGTCTGCTTTGCTGAGTCCAATCTACAAAAGAGCGAGAGTGATTTTGTGGTGAGGAACATCTTTGGTAAAACCTGCGTGGTTATTTTGCCGTAAGGCTAGATGGTTGATTATTTATAATAAACCATTGAAAATTTATCTTCTTGTGTTCTTTAATTCCGCTGCACATTATACTCTATCAAGAAGATTGTTTGAGATCAAGTTAAGGCAACGCCAGCTTAACTTGAGCTCTGAAACTTTGGAAAAGTTGTATCAATCCCGATCCAACAATTTCAATTGGTATCAGAGCCAAGCACCGATTTCACTGGTGTTTGGAGGTGATACAACGCGATGGACAACATCAATCCCAATTCTGGCAGACTCCCAGTCTTAGAAGGATCCATCAATTATGCTTACTGGAAGACCAGGCTCAGAGTTCACATCAAATCCATTGACATGAAAGCATGGGATGCCGTTCTTGATGGATATTCTGTCCCAAAGATTGAGAACGACCGAGATGCAGATATTGTACCAAAACCGAAGTCACAATGGACAGCAAACGAGGTAACACTGTATAACTACAATGAGAAAGCTCTTAATGCTATTTTTAGTTATGTTACCAATCAGATGTTTAAGTTAATTCAGAACTGCACCACAGCTAAATCAGCTTGGGACATCCTTGAGCTTCATTGTGAAGGAGATATAGCAGTTAGAAACTCTAAACATAGACAATTGCTTAAAGATTTTGAAAAACTTGAGATGGGTGATGAAGAGAGTATAGATAGTTATTTTGAGAAAATCCTTGACATTACAAATCAATGTGAAAATCTAGGATTTCCTGTCTCAAATCAAACTATGGTTTATAAAGCTTTTAGATCTTTGTCACCTAGATTTGCTCTCAAGAGAATTGCCATGGGAGAGACAAGAGATATTGCCAACATGGAATTTCAATCCTTGTTAAACACTCTTAGAGAATTTGAGTTAGAGTTTCCTGCTAGGACTACCAAACAACAAGCTATTGCTTTGTTAGGAACAAATTATCATGAGAGTGAAGATGAGGATGAAATTATTTCTTCTAACTATGGAAATATTAGCAAGAAACTCAGTAGGTTGAACTTTAAAGATAAATCCAAAGGCAAACAACCTAGCAATACTTCCACTGGTTATAGAAAATTGCCTCCCAAATTTGTTAAATATATGGCAACAAAATCTAGTCCTGAAGAAATTGAAAAGTTGAAAACTACTCAATGTTATGAATGTAAAGGTTATGGTCATATTGCTGTTGAATGTGCTAACACCCTCCGCAAGAAGGGAAAGTCTCATTGGGTTTGTGTAGATGATTTCAATGAAGATGATTTTAACTCTGGATCAAGTGCTGATACTGAAGAAAACCTTGAAGAGATTCATACAGCTGCGCTATTTACTCATGTAAACTGGACAGAAGAAGATCTCCATAACTGCCACGGGTCTCAATGTTGCTCCAACATCCAGGACTCAACATCAGAACAGGAGACTTTCTTTGGGAATTGGACTGAATATGATACCCATATTGATCTCAATTCTTTGTCTGATAATGATGAATCTAACTTTGAATGTTTTCATGGCTCAGTTGATCTAGATGAAGAGTATTACTTTGAAGGTGAAATGTCCCAGGAGGAAATCATTGAAGACTTGAAGTCTACTTTTCATAATCTTCTGAAAGAAAATCAGAAACTCACCAAGAAGAATGAAGCTCAGAGACTGGAGATTGATGGACTGAAGAAATTGATGAGGATGTATGAAAGAGACCTTGACAAGACAGAAGCTGAACTTAAAGAGGTAAAAGGAAAGCTTGAAAAAGATAATCAGATCATTGCTAAATGGAACTCAGGTACATCTAAACTTGATGAGGTACTGAGCATGGGTAATCAAGGAACAAATGGTCTTGGATATATTGAGAAACCTACCTCTAAAGTTGCTAATCCTGTTTTCATTAAAGAAGGTTTTGTTAAGGAATCAAAAGACTTGAGCAGTGCTAATCCCAACAAAAGTAAATCTACCTATATCTGTCAATTTTGTTTTCAACCAGGTCACATAAAACCTTATTGCAAGAAATATTTGAAAGAAAATGTGAAGAAAACAGAAACTGTCTCTAATGTTGAGTTGGTCAGTGGTACAGATGTTATCCCAACATTAGGAACATGACAGAAAAGTAGAACTTGGATTGAAAAATTAAAGACTCCTAAGATGAAACTTGTATGCAATGTTGTGTTTTCTGATGTGTACTCTAACCTTGCAGGTAAGTGGTACTTTGACAGTGGATGCTCAAGACACATGACAGGAGACAAGGAAAATCTTAAAGAATTGATTCCTCTCAATGTTGGAACTGTCACCTATGGTGGAGGCACCAAGGGAAGAATCATTGGAAAGGGAGTACTAGATGTTGAAGGATTTCCACCCCTCAAAGATGTTCTGCTAGTTGAAGGATTGAAAGCAAATCTAATAAGCATTAGTCAACTTTGTGATGATAACTTGCTTGTTACATTTGATAAAAGTTCTTGTGATGTATTTAATAGTGATAATGTCCTTGTTATGACAGGTACCAGATCTAAAGATAATTGCTACCTAGCTCAGGAAGAAGCAGATTGCTTTCATGTTAAAATTGATGATGCTGTTCTGTGGCATAGGAAGCTAGGACATGTTCACTATAGGAACCTTGAGAAGCTACAGAAAGTTGATGCTGTAAGAGGCTTACCAAAGATATCCAGCCCAGGTAAGGTTGTATGTGGGGACTGCCTAAAGGGTAAGCAAACCAAAGCTATTCATACACCCCTCCAGGTACAAAGTACAATTCCCAGGACTGGTAAGTGTTTTGAATTATTACACATGGATCTCATGGGTCCTATTGAGGTAAGCAGCCTAAGTGGTAAGAGATATGCCTTTGTTATTGTAGATGATTTCTCTAGATATACATGGGTTAAGTTTCTTAAAGAAAAATCTGATGCATTCAACACATTTAGGATCTTACATGCTAGCATCAAAAATCTGTATGGTTCCTCTGTTTGTAAAATTAGGTCTGATCATGGGAAAGAATTTGAAAATGCTAGTTTCAGTGATTTCTGTGATAAGAATGGAATTTTCCATGAGTTTTCAGCACCTAAGACACCTCAGCAAAATGGGATAGCTGAGAGGAAAAATAGGACACTTCAAGAGATGGCCAGAGTTATGCTTAATGCTAGAAATCTATCTAAAAGACTTTGGGCTGAAGCTTTAAATACTGCATGTCATATAAGTAATAGGGTTTATCTTAGACCTGGTACAAATATGACTCCATATGAAATCTTGAAGGGTTTGAAACCAAATATTGCTCATTTTCATGAATTTGGATGTGATTGTTACTTGTTGAAAGATAGAGACTATCTTAGTAAGTTTGATCCAAAGAGTGAAAAGTGCATATTTGTTGGTTATTCTGTAAATAGTTCTGCTTTCAGGGTTTATAATCCAAGATTGAAGACTATTCAAGAATCAGTAAATATAGTGTTTGATGATTCCACCTTTGATTCAGGTACTGATGAAGTCACTGTCTCTGATGTTGCCCCAACATTGGAAACAGAGACTGTCCCAACATCAGGAGCAGAAGTTGGAGACACTGAAATTGAGACTGGTTCTAATGTTGAGATGACACCTGCTGCTGTTAGGCCAACATCCCCACAGTCCAATTCAGAGGATGACATTGTTGATGAACCTAGGAGAGATCCCCCTACTAGGATTCAAAAGGACCATCCAGCTTCACAAGTGATAGGTGAAATCACTGGACGCATGAAGACTCGCAACAAAGACAGGGTAAACTATAAAAACATGGTAAGGTTGTGTGTCTGCATGTCTTCCACTTGCACTGTAAGTAATGCTTCCTGTTTTGTCTCAAATATTGAACCTAAGAATGTGAATGAAGCTCTTAAGGATAGTAAATGGATAAATGCTATGCAAGATGAACTGTTGCAATTCACCAAAAATCATGTTTGGAATCTAGTGCCTAGACCTTCTAATGTGAATGTTATAGGAACTAAGTGGATTTTCAAGAACAAAACTAATGAAGATGGTGTAATTGTAAGAAACAAAGCTAGGCTTGTTGCGCAAGGTTATACTCAGGTAGAAGGAATTGACTTTGATGAGACATTTGCTCCAGTAGCTAGGATAGAATCTATTAGATTACTTCTTGCTATTGCATGTTGTCTTAAGATTAAGCTCTACCAGATGGATGTGAAAGGTGCTTTCCTTAATGTTTTGATAGACAAAGAAGTATATGTTGAACAACCTAAAGGTTTTGCTGATCCTAAATATCCTAATTATGTGTATAAACTTGAGAAAGCTTTGTATGGTTTAAAACAGGCACCTAGAGCTTGGTATGAAAGACTAACTCAATTTTTGTTAAGTCTTGGGTTCAATAGAGGAGATGGAGACAGAACCTTGTTTATTCTAAGAAAGAGTTCCGATGTTTGTATTGCTCAGATCTATGTGGATGATATTGTATTTGGTTCTACTAACAAGTCTACTCTAGACAAGTTTGTTGAGTCAATGACAGGGACATTTGAGATGAGCATGATTGGAGAGCTGAACTACTTTCTGGGATTGCAAGTGAAGCAACTGGAGAATGGTATGTTCTTAAACCAGGAGAAGTATGCAAGGAACCTGGTAAAGAGATTTGAGCTACATGAGTCAAAACCTTGCAAAACTCCCATGTCTTCTTCTATGAAGATTACTAAAGATGGCACTGGAGACAATGTTGACCCAACATTGTACAGATCTATGATTGGTAGTCTTCTATATCTCTCTGCCTCTAGACCATATATTATGTTTTCTGTTTGTGTTTGTTCTAGGTACCAAGCTGATCCAAAGCAATCTCACTTGATTGCTGTGAAGAGAATATTAAGATATATATCTGGAACTTCATCATTGGGCATTTGGTATTCTTTTGATACAAATACAAATCTTGTTGGTTTTAGTGATTCTGATTGGGCAGGTGATGTAGATGACAGAAAATCCACAAGTGGGGGCTGTTTCTATTTGGGAAACAATCTAGTTTCATGGTATAGTAGGAAACAGAATTGTGTGTCATTATCTACAGCTGAATCTGAATATGTAGCTGCTGGCAGTTGTGTTACCCAGCTAGTATGGCTTAAACACATGTTGCTGGACTATGGGCTAGATAGTGATACTCTCCTCATGTTTTGTGACAATCTTAGTGCCATTAGTATCTCAAGGAATCCTGTTCAGCATTCTAGGACTAAGCATATAGATATAAGACATCATTACTTGAGAGACATGGTTGAGGATAAAATGATTAACATTGAGCATATTGAGACAAATAATCAGCTTGCTGATATGTTTACTAAACCTTTAGATAGTGAGAGATTCTTCAGTTTGAGGAAATCTCTCGGCATGTGCAATATGTGAGAATGTTAGGAGCCCAGTGTTGACATAACACCATTGTCTAGCACTGGTTAATGGTTGTGGTGTAGTATGTAACTTTTTGTTTTTTTTTTGTTTGTTTCTTTTCTTTTCTTTTTGAGTCACATTGATCTTTGTTTTGGCATATTTGATTGTGTGGTTGATCACTGTGTTTTACTAATCTTTCTAGCTTGCAGATTCACATCTAAGTTTTGAAAAGTATAAATCTCTAAAGTGTGTCTGAGGTTGTGTTAGCCTAACATATGGAGAAGCTGGGGTACACAAAGTTCACTACTTTGATGTCTATTCAGTTGTGTCTTATTCATATGAAAAGGTTTTACAGGACATGTGGAGAAGCTGGGGTTCATGATGTTGACAGCTTCAATGATATTCAGTTGTGCTTATTTGCATGTCTCTGTTTAGTTTGGCCAAGGGGTACATAAAAGTGGTTCTTTCTACTAGGGTGTTTGGGGTTTCGATTGCCTTCACTTGGTAGCATTGATCACTTAGTGCTCTCTTGTATGCAGGTTGGTAAACAAGTATGCATAAGGAATTGGGGTATTGGGGTACATGATAAATGTGTTGCCAGTATTCAAGACCTTTGTACTTGCCTAACTTGCTGCTGATAATGTTGTTACTGGGGTGTGTGGAGTCTAGTGCTGCCCTCATTCAGTAATGTCATTATCCTTTTTTTTTAAAAACAACCCTCAGTTTTTGTTCTAAAGAGATAATGAAAATAGTGAAGATTTGAAGTGATGTGAACTGTTGCTGGTTTGAAAAGTGATTCACTGTGTATACCATCTGTCAATGTTGTCATAACATTGTTGCATTCATTCTAGAACTGCATTGTCTTTCATCTTTGGTTAGTATGGTTGACTAGGTTTGGGCTTAGGGGGAGTATATAGTCCCTTTCATGTGTTGAGGCATACTCTTTGGGTGACATTCTGCAGGTGACACACTATTTGTCACCTTCTATGCTGTGGAAGTGGATTAATTCTCTAATTCATGACTGCTTATCTCTGTGTGTTTTCTGTTTGATATGTTGCTTATTCATGATTTTGATCTAAATCTTAATGTTTTTGATACTCACTTGCTACTTTGGTGAAGTTTCAGATATAAGTTTGGATATATCTCACGCTCTCACATGAAATTGCCTTGAAGAAGCCCAAAATCTCAAATATTATGGTTTACCAACTTTCTGGTTTGAATGTTACTCTACTCTCTGATCTGAATGTTAGTCCAACATTGCCACACGGTCTGCCCAACATTGAAGTCAGTAACTTATAAGTTTGTTTAAAATTTTAAAAACTGAGTTTTTATTGTTTTATTGTGAACTGCTCTGGTTACTTGATGTTTTTAAGTGACACGTGGTGAAGTTCTTACGCGGGAATAGAGGAGTGGGAAAACTTAATTGATCATATTCCATAATCCTACTTACATTCTTTCCTTCTCTCTCCACTCTGCACGACTTAAATGAACAATTTGCCTTAATTTCTTTTTCACTTGTGCAATTTGTTTTCTCTCTGCAAATAGTTATCTAAAATCTCTCATATTTTTCTCTCAATTCTTAAAATCTAACATGGCGAGCAAGACTCCTTTAGACACTCTTGCAGATTTGGCCATGAATGTCAAGAAAACAACAACACGCACCAGGGCTGCTGCGCGTGAGGATCAAGGACGGCCTACTGCTCAAGTTGCTGCAAAACGACCAACGATTCCTTATCAACGACGGGTAAAGCGAGCTAAGAATGTGGAATCTGAGTCGAATGTTGGCGCAACATCAGAAGCCCATGAATCTGAAGCTGAGGTAAATGTGGCTAACCCTAAACCCCAAGTGAATAATTTTGATGATATAATTGAGGGGGAGGGATCTGGAGCTGGTTCTGGTAGAAAGAGAACATCTATGGGGTCTAGGCCGATGAGTAAAATAGCATTGCTAAGAGCTGAGGCTAGAAGAGCTCAAAGAGAGAGACTTGAGAAGAAAAAGGCTAAGGCTAAGGCTGAGGCTGAGAGAGTGAGGAAAGGGAAACAGATTGTGGATGAGGAAGTTGAGGTAGTTGATATAGAAGAAGAGGAGAACGAGGAAGAGGAAACTGCTGCTGAAGAGTCTGAAGCTAGTGGTGATGATGATGAGAATGAAGAAGAGTACTGTGACACTCTTGCATTATCCTATTTTAGTAAGGAAGCTAGGTCTAGATACTATCTTAATAAGGAGATAGAGGACAAGGCTTATGACTTTAGAAAGAGGGATTTTCACAAAGAGAGGGTCATGGACATGGACAGCTTTAAGAGAAACAGAGTTTTTGAGTTGTTGAAAGCAAGAGGGGTTCAGAATTCAATTAAGAAGCATGGTGATTATGCTCCTGAGCTTGTACAAGAATTCTACCTGAATCTCTCAAAGTATATCACTTGTGAGTTGTCTCCCAAATATGGTCAAGCATGGGTAAGAGGACAAGTGTTTGACATTAGTCCTAAGAAGATAAATGAGATTTGGGGACTGCCACATGTTAAGGAATCTGAAGATCCAAAGCCAGATGAGGTGATTGAGGATATCACAGGTGGTCTAGAGAGAACCTGGGTTGAACAATTACCAACAACAAAGCTCACTGCCCTAAGTGCTGTTCTGCACAAATGTGCATCATATAATTGGCTGCCTACTAAAAATTCTACTGTTTTGACTAAGGAATCAGCTTACTTGGTCTACAAACTGAAGAATGGGCTTGCTGTGAATATTGGGGTGAGAATTTTAAAGGCTATGGAAGATGCTTCTGGGAGGAAGCAAGGGATTCTACCATTTCCTTCTTTGATCACAACTCTGCTGCTAAAACAGAAGATGAACAAGAAAGAGTTTGGAGGAATGTCAGAGAACAAGGCTAGGTTCACCATCACTCAATTCTACTTGTCTAGCACAAGAGTGAAGGACTTGCCTTGGAATCTTAAAGGTGGAGTTGCACCTGGAGAGGAAAAGGAGGCTCAACAATTTGTTGGAGCTTCAGTGCCTCAATCTGATGAGGAAGAAACCAGGGTAACAACAAAATCTTTTGTTGATCAGCAGTTGACTTGGTATAGAAGTGCTTATGCCAACCTTCAGAGAGAAGTTGCTTTCAAGGAAAAACAAATGCAGGAGCTGGATGTCTTGATTAAGAACATGGATGAGCTTTCTTCACAAAAAGGGGGAGAGTAATCTAGTTTTTAATTTTTGATTTCTGGTTTTTATGTTTTTGTTTTGATATGTTTTGAACTGTTTCTATTTTGCTGCTAGTTCTTCTTATTTGTTTTGGTTTGTAATGGTAATGCTACTTAGCTTTAACTGCTCTTAATGCTTTTACTTATGAAGATAGTCTATATCTGCTGTTTCTGCTGATAAACTGATGTGCAGGTACATTCTGGTCTTAATTTTGAGACAACATTGATGATCTAAAGTCTGAACAACTAATTGCTGAGTTGTGGTGACGACTTTAATGAATAATCTTTGTTATGCCAAGTTAATGCTTGATAGTTTGCATTAAGGGGGAGCGGTTTTAGTAGGTTTAGATTATTATGCTTAATTGATATTTGGACATATTATCTGTTATGTGAACAGGTTGATTGGTTTTGTGAAGAAAGGCAAAAAGGGGGAGATTGAAAGTGTAAGATGTTCTGGAATCAATGTTGGATAGATGTTGTACCAACATCGAGAGAACATTGAAACCCGAGAACATTCTTAACCTGAAACATTGTTCCAAAATTCGAGAATATATTCGGGATTAAATGTTGGATGGATGTTGAGCCAACATCAGGACAACATTTAAACCAGAGAGTATTCTGTCAATCTGTCTTTAACTGCTTTATTTTAGTTTTGCCTTTATTCACCTATTAATCAAGTTCCACGATTTTAGTTGTCTTTGTTTATGTCCAGGAACATCTCTTAATCATAAGGAAGAACATTACAAGTTTCCTAAGTTGAAGTTTCCATAATTCAAGAGGAGGAGATCGGTCAAGTCAACACGGTATCAAAGAAGGAAAGTTTTGGAGTTCAAGTGCAACTAGGAATCTTTCCAAGATCAACTCTGAATTGAAGAAGGAGTATTTCCTTATTAGAACTCAATCTAATAAAGGGAACTATTATTCAAGAAGGAGATCGAGTTCAAGAAGGAAAGTAGAGTTCAACAAGGAAACAACACAAGTTACCAAAACTGTGTACACCACACCTTGGAGATCAAGTTTGAAGAAACCTATATATAAGGTGTGAAGTACATCAAGATACATAGAGAAACAATAGAGCTTATAAATCCGTAGAGATTATATCTTAAGCATTGTTGCTATGTTTCTTGTTTTGCAAAGTTTGTGAGTTTTCGAGTTAAGTCTAGGATTAGATTTAAGGAGAAAATTCTTGTCTGCTTTGCTGAGTCCAATCTACAAAAGAGCGAGAGTGATTTTGTGGTGAGGAACATCTTTGGTAAAACCTGCGTGGTTATTTTGCCGTAAGGCTAGATGGTTGATTATTTATAATAAACCATTGAAAATTTATCTTCTTGTGTTCTTTAATTCCGCTGCACATTATACTCTATCAAGAAGATTGTTTGAGATCAAGTTAAGGCAACGCCAGCTTAACTTGAGCTCTGAAACTTTGGAAAAGTTGTATCAATCCCGATCCAACAATTTCAGAACTTCTATGAAGATCCTTCCAATTCAATCTTTTTACATCATGCTGAATCCTCTAGACACAGTCTTGTGGCTCAAAAATTAACACCACAAAACTATCATCGATGGAGCCGCAGTATGCATATGGCTCTTGTAGCTAAGAACAAACTTGGTTTTGTTGATGGTTCAATCCCACGGCCATCTATGATAGACCCAACATATCATCAATGGGTGCGCTGTAACTGCATGGTGCTGCAATGGATTTCAGCAAGTCTTTCTGATGAACTATCAGATTACACTCTTTTCTCTGACTCAGCCTTTGAAATCTGGAATGAGCTGAAGAGAAGATTCTCAAAGCCAAGCAACATCCGCATATACATGTTAGAACAACAAATAATCAGCACCAGGCAAGAAGGATCTGCTTTAAGCTTGTACTTTGCTAAGCTCAAAGCTTTGTGGGATGAGATCTGCCTATATGAAGAACCACTCAAGTGCACTAGGAATGATTGTAGTGTGTTTGCCGTTGTGGCTACAAGAAATGAAAATAGGCGCATAATGCAGTTTTTAATGGGATTAGATGATGCGTATGTTCAAGTGAGAAATCAGATTTTGCTCAAAATGCCACTTCCTCACATGGATGATGTCTTTAACTTGGTCTTGCAAGAAGAAGCAAATCTTGCACTCTGTGTTTCTCCATCTCTCACCATTGATTCTGTTGCCATGGCTACTAAGATACAGCCACACAACACCTCACAGTCCTCTCAAGTTGTTGCTGCTGTGCCTGGAAAATACAACGACAGATATGGACAGAAACCTTGGAACAAAGGAGGAGGTGGCAAGTTTAAAGTGCCTTGTTCAAAATGTGGAAAGGATAATCACACTATTGATCACTGCTTTGAAATTTATGGGTATCCCCCTGGTCACAAGTTGGCAAGGTTAAAACCTGCTCCATTGCAAGGGAAACCCAACCAAAGTGTCATCAACCAATCTACTCAGGTTGTGCAGAATGCAGCTCCAGGCATGCCTATCTCACAAGAGCAGTTCTCACAACTATGTAGCATGTTGCAAAATGCCAATCTTTCTTCTCTCCTTGGCAAACCTCCTTCTAACTCAGTGAGTAACCTCGATCAAGGTAATCTCTCACTTCTTAACCACATTAGTACCAACTCTTACACTCACTGTCTATCTGCTATCAATCACAACTCCTGGATCCTTGATTCAGGAGCTTCAGATCATATCTGTTGTGATTCTTCCATGTTCCTTACACTGAATGCCATTCACAATGTTACTGTTAAGCTTCCTAATTCTCATCATGTTACTGTCACACACTCTGGATCAGTACAACTCACATCCAAGCTTATTCTCCACAATGCATTATGTGTTCCATCTTTCAATTTTAATCTTGTTTCTGTTAGTAAACTCATTGCTAACTTGAACTGTTGCATCATCTTGTGGGATCACTTGTGTGTGATACAGAACCGCAACACTTGGGAGATGATTGGGATTGCTGAGGAAAAACTTGGCTTATACTACATGGTTCTCAAGGAACAGGAAGATTCCACTCTTGCCAAACCTACTCAAACCAACATTCTCTCCACTCATTCTGCTCTTGATCCCACCATGTTATGGCATTTTAGATTGGGGCACCCTTCAATACCTAGAATGACTTTATTAAGATCACAGGCTGGTGATTCTGTAATTGAAAATTTTCCTAAGTCTTTTCACTCTATTGTTTGTGAAACATGTCATTTATCCAAGCAGCATAGACTGCCTTTTCATATTGATCCTCATAGGTCTGAGTGTTGCTTTGATCTGATCCATGCTGATATTTGGGGACCCTTTAGTGTTCCCTCCACAAATAACTCTAAATATTTCCTCACTCTAGTGGATGATCATAGCAGATTCACTTGGAAATTTCTGATGCAATATAAATCTCAAACTCAAAACATTATAAAACAGTTTCATAAGCTGATTGCAACTCAGTTCAACAAAAATATAAAAGCTTTCAGAACTGATCAAGGTCTTGAATTCAAAATGCTAGATTTCTTCGAAGTCAATGGCATCATTCACCTGCAAAGCTGTCCATACACACCTCAACAAAACTCAGTTGTTGAGCGCAAACACAGACACTTCCTGAATGTTGCAAGATCTCTCAGGTTTCAGGCTTCCATTCCTCTCAAATTATGGGGAGAATGCCTTATTACTGCTGCATACCTTATAAACAGAACTCCTACCCCTCTTCTTCACAACAAAACTCATTTTTCTCTTCTATACAACAAGACACCTAACTATACTCATATGAGATCTTTTGGCTGCCTGTGTTTTGCCACTTCTCTTCCAAAACCTCCCACAAAAATGCATCCAAGAGCTCACATATGTGTTTTTATTGGTTATCCAGCTCACATCACAGGTTACTTGCTCTATGATCTTACCACTCACAAAATTTTCCCAACTAGAGAAGTGACATTTTATGAACACATCTTTCCCTTTAGCTCTTCACCAACTGCACCTGTTTCCACTCCTACTCCTCCAGCTGCCATTGTTAATCAATTTCTCTATGAGACTCCTTCACCTCCCTTTTACAACAGCTCATCCTTACCCACTGTCACTCCTTCTGATCCACATATTACTTCTTCCCCACCTTCTCCTGAAATAAGTCCTTCATCTCTCACCCCCACTGTTTTCTCACCACCAACTGCCATTACTCCTCCTTATTCTCCACCTACTCTCAGGAGATCCACTAGACTCAGACACACACCTGCTCACCTTCAGGACTTTCAGTATAAGCTGGCCAATTCCACTGCAATCCAGTCACCCTCAACTGCTGGTTCTATGTCATCCTCAGGTAATCTGCCTCAACTGTCTTTTCACAGATTTTCTCCTTCTCATTTAAAGTTTGTTCTCTATATTGCTTCCCATACTACTCCTTCTTCTTATCATCAAGCAGCTCTTGATCCCTCATGGCAACATGCTATGTTAGAAGAATTAACTGCTCTTAAAGAAAATAATACTTGGACTCTGCAACCTCTCCCTCCTGGTAAGACTGCAGTGGGTTGTAAATGGGTGTTTAAGGTGAAACTAACATCCTCTGGTGATGTAGAAAGACACAAGGCACGCCTTGTGGCCAAGGGCTACACTCAAAGGGAGGGTCTGGATTTCTTTGAGACCTTCTCTCATGTGGCTAAGCTCAGCACTGTAAGATGTCTCTTAGCTTTTGCTGCCTCCCATAACTGGTCTCTCTCTCAACTAGATGTTAATAATGCCTTTCTCTATGGTGACTTGGAAGAAGAGGTTTACATGTCACCTCCCCCAGGTCTTGTACTGAGGGGGAGAATATAGTATGTAAACTTCACAAATCCTTGTATGGATTGAAACAAGCATCAAGGCAATGGAATCACAAACTCACCCATGTCATCACCAACAAAGGATTTGTTCAATCCTCCTCTGATCATTCCCTCTTCATCAAACACTCTGATGGAAACACCACTGCACTGCTGGTATATGTTGATGACATAGTCATCACTGGCAATAATGATGAAGAAATCAATTCTCTGAAAATATATCTCAAGCAACACTTCAAGCTTAAGGACCTTGGACCTCTAAAATTCTTTCTTGGATTGGAAGTTGCAAGATCTAAGCATGGCATAACTATCAACCAGAGACAATATGCTTTGGAAATAATCAATGACTGTGGTCTTCTAACAAGCAAAGCTACTGGTGTCCCCATTGAACAAAATTTAAAATTATCTCAACAAGGGGGAGACAAACTTGATGTTCCTACTGAATATAGGAGACTGATAGGGAGGCTGCTCTATCTAGCAGTGACTAGACCTGATATCTCATATACAATACAAACTCTCAGCTAATTCATGTCTGATCCACACAAGATACATATGAAAGCTGCCCTCAGAATTGTCAGATATATAAAGAATGCACCAGGACAAGGTTTATTCTTCCCAAGCAAGAATGATCTTCATATAAAGGCCTACTGTGATGCTGAATGGGCAACTTGTTTGGATACAAGAAGGTCTGTTACTGGCTTCTGTACATTCCTAGGAAATGCACTAGTGTCATGGAGATCAAAGAAACAGCAAACTATCTTAAGATCATCTGCAGAAGCAGAATATAGAGTAATGGCTTCAACAGTGTGTAAAATAACATGGATTAAAGGATTGGTAAATGAATTAGGAGGAAAAGATGACAGGCATGCACTACTGTTTTGTGACAATAAAGCTGTTATGCACATTGCCTCCAATCCAGTGTATCATGAGCGGACTAAACACATAGAGATAGATTGCCATGTAGTAAGGGAGAAGCTTCAGCAAGGGCTCTTCAAGATGTTCCATGTGTCAACAGACAATCAGCTGGCTGATGTCTTTACTAAGGGTCTATGCCTCAAGAAGTTCAGAAATCTTATAAGCAGAATAGGAGTATATGACATGCATGCACATCTTGAGGGGGAGTATCAACATGATAAGAACAACTCAGCTTCACATGCCAAAGGGAATCTAACTTTATGAACTGTTACAAGAGCTGTAAAGAAGCACTTTAAAGGAAGCTGATAATGTTAGTTTAGGAAGGAATATTCTTGTGGTTTCTTAGCTGTTTTTCCACTCTATTTAGCTATATATATCAGGCAATGTTATGAGCATAATGTACACTTGTATAAGAGTAATAACAGTCATGTTATTGTAACTTTTCTCTTTTACAAATCAGCACAATGAACAAACATATTCCTTATTCTCCTTCCAATAGAACAGTTATATTTTGTTAATTATGTTGTCAATCTACGTTTGATTATTATGTGTCCTAATTTATTTATTAACTATTTGGAGTACTGTAAGTTGGCATTGTGGAAATATATTGGGAATTGATGATAAATCAAAGCATTGTAAATTATACTTTTCCATTGTATGTAAATAATGGTTATTACTGGCAACAATAGTTGGTGTTATATCCCCTGTCTAACTTTAACCTGTAATGAACTGTTAATGATGATGTTGATGTATTTTTATACTTCTATGTTATAGTAGTTGATGTTTGTCACAATTTGTTTAAATCATAACTATTTGTGCTGCATGAATTTAATCTTCTGAGTCAACTTCAAATTTGAACTGAGTGAATTGTTGATATTTGAAGCAGGTCATTGAAGCCCTGCAGTTGACCTTGCATTCCACTTTAGTTGCTGCATCAGGTGCTAGTTTCACTTTAGCATATCACTTTTGATTTGATTTTTATATATTCTCCTCCATTATTTCCAGAATTTGATCTTTTATTTATCTATTCTGACACTTGTAGGGATTTTATTGATTGGGTTCTCTGCGTCAATCAGGATTGGCTTTCCCTCGTGAGTTCATGTAAAACGCCCTTGCATTTCATCCAGGAAGTGGTAGCAGAACTCCTTTTAAGGTATGTCCTTACTTCAGTGGTAGCATAGGACCTAGGATTGTTGATTTTTGATTTGATATAGTATCTAATATGTTAAAAAAATGATTTATGTGGACTTTAAGATTGAATGCTGTTTGAACTTTAAAAGAACAACAAATTTCACTGCACCAGAAATCACTTGGGGCTGGTGAAATGAGCTCATGTTTCTCGAAGTTGCCAATCATAAAGTACAATCAGTGCATAAAGATCTTTGACTGAGTTTTGTGGTCTGGCACAAGCATTTGTTCATTCTTGGGAGGGGGAGGACGGATGCAAATGCACCTTCTGCACAGAGTCTTTATCAAATGGTCTCCGGAATGCAGCTAAAGCTAGTTTAGGCATGACATCTAGTCAATCAGTTCACAAACCGACTTGTGACACAGTCACGGAGCACCTTTTCTGATATTATTATGTCAGAAAAGTTTGGCCAGTTATGTAGCTTACTACTTCTTGAAAACATTCAAGGGGCTGGGGTAAACAAATTATTTGCTTTGATTTGCATGTTGAAGGTTCCACACATGAATTTTGCGAGAAAGTATATGATTTATTATCAGGATAATTATGTTGATGTTTCATATTTTCTCTTAAGTGCTTGCTGAAAGAAAGCCGCCGGTCTCGAATGCAGATGATGCAATCATGCTCGACAAGGATGGCTATGTGTCAGAAACCAACGCGACAAACGTCGTAAGCAATGATAATGCTCGTTAATTACCTTAATTGCCTTAATAAGTTAGGATTTTCCGACCATCCATCGGTGATTCGTCGGTGGGTTCAAATACTGGTATTCTGGGGTTACATGTGGAAATGGTTTCTAGATTTTTGAGTTCTCATAATCTTGAATTTTGCAGTTTATGGTGAAAAGAGGCTGCCTTGCAACGCCGCTTGCTGATTATTGAATTCCCGGCTGGACACGGGCTACTGTAAGTTTCAGAAATTGGTGTTTACAAGTGCATTTGACAATCACATTCCAAACCTACCCTCCCCCCCTCACAACCCCCTCATGAACAGAAAACTTTGCAGGTCATGGATCTTGCTGTCAAGGAAGACTTGGTTATGAATGGTGTAGCGACGTATCAGTTTATCGGAGTTCCACACTACATGTGAGGTCTATTTTGTTTAATAACTTGCTTCGTGTTTACGCGAATAACGGTTTTCTTCTTGGAACTTTTTGTGATTCTCCCTAGTCATTTTCTGTTTCATATGTTATAATGCCAATGCTCTTACTGCAGGTGTTTACAACAGGAACCATGGGAGAGCTCAGCCCGGTACTTGTTCTTGTCTCTACTTTTTCTGTTAAATTGTTCGAAAAACAGATCTTCAATTACAATTTGTTTTTTTTAAATAAAGTACAAATACTTGAACATAATACACTGCTTTGAAATCACAGTGATTAATTTGCTATAATTTATGACAAAACCCAATGCAAACTACTAGTTTCTGGTCCTTCCTATAATTGAATGTCAGAATATTATATAATGTGTGCTGTTAATATAACGTTGACTCTTGATCTTGTTCTCAGGTGATAAAGATCGATGGACGAGTGATAGGTGATGGCAAAGTTGTATACCTATGCTATGCAGCTATTCAGTATGGCATCTAAGAGATGTGTCGAGATCAATACAAGTCACTGTTATCAAACTACAAATCTGAGATGTTATCGAACTACAGGAATAAGAGATGTTAATGAAAGAACATTTTATGTTGCATAGACGCAGTGAATGAGGATTCAGATTGGGCTCGAGACAAGGATAATCTTGTAGTAGGAGATTATGGGTTAATATTTTTAACAATAGCCTTGTGACTTGTTTGTAGAGGTTATTTCTTTGATTTAGACTCAGTTATTTCTTTGATTTTAGAATGTTTAGTTGACATAATAGTTTGATACCAATTATTGTTGTGTTAATGATTGAATGGAATTTTAATAAAGTTGTATTTTTATTTTAATAAAGTTGTACACCTGAAAGAGAACTGAAATGGAAGAACAATATATTTGTATGCACAGTAAATAAAAATGAAATTCACAGGAGAGGATGTATATCACTTTCTAGAGGGCTATCTTGGGGCACATGTATGTGCCTCTAAATTGATGTCTGGGGCAAATGTAAGCATTATTGAGGCATTTGTATTTGTCTCAAAAATAACTTTATGAGTCATATGTAAGGGTTGTTGGGACATAATTATATGCCTCTAAAAAGATCTGAAAGGGCACAAAGAAAAAATGTCCTTAAAGCTACTCACTCTATCGCGACATAAATTTCATTATTTAAGTGCTTCAAAGACCTTAAGTATCTCAATAGACACCTATAAAGGCATATTTTTGTGTCCCTGAACGGCTTTTTTGTTGTAGTGTGTTTATACATACATGAAAAATAAACAAAATAGAGAAACGAAAAAAAGAAAAAAATTATGTTGTCCAATGACATTAAGAAATATATCCCCTATACAACACATATATCCATCAACTCAAACAAACATATAATACTTTTTACCAAATAACAAGAAAGAAGCCTCTTGAAGAGATAATCTGATGAGTAACAAACCTATAGCCGTTACCATAAGTGTCGAGGGAACTCCGAACGTGAATATATATAAAGATGCTTGTTAAATAGTGTTTTTGGCAAAAAGCCCCCATGTGTTATTCAAAACTTGCAAAAAAAGCCCTATGTGAAATAAAAAAAAGCAACAAACTCCCTTGTGTATTTAAATACATAGCAAATTACCTCCTTTTGTAGGAGAGTGAGATACACTCGCGGGAAAGTGAGAGTGTGTGTTGATATGTGCTTCTGAAATGATTCTTTTATCCTTATTATGTCCAATAAATGTTGCCCATGTTTTATGTCTAATGGCGAAATAACCCCTTAAAAAGAAGAAACTTCAAATGGCTCATATAATTTTAAAATAATTGCAAACTTACCCCATCTCCAAAACATTTATATTCTTTTCCGCTATTTCTAATCGTACTTTTTATACATTCTGAAGAGTTTATAAGACATGATCCCTATTTTAAAAAAATGTGTACCTTCTATTCTACACTTCAACGTAAAATTAAAATATACAAGCTTTCTTTGAAATATGATGATATCTTCTCCCAATAACTCAATATTTGTGATATCTCACTCCAATTTGTCACGACCCTGACGAATGGGTCTTTCGGCTTACGTTGAAAATTGTTTGTGAGTCTTAGATAAAGTAGCGTTTGCGAGTCCAAACATTTTAGGCTTGGGTTGCATGTTAGAATATTATGTGTTTATTGTGTCATGCTTAGGTCATCATAATGTGTTTTATCATTTTCTTTTTATATGAAAACATTTCATGCTTATTCAATCAATCAGAAAATTAATCTCCAAACTCTTTATCCCTTCTCTCTCTAATTTTTCATATCTTCTTTTTCTTCTAGTTCTCCTTTATATTTCTTTCATGTAATTTCTTTATTTCATGAATTATACATAAAAATACCAAAAATAGTACAACATTTTCTACACTTTGCAAATCTGAAAAATAAATTTCAAAAAGTATCCGATCGAAACCCCATGACGTGACATTTGGTATCAGAGCGGTTCCGATCTCAGGGAGCTGCTTGAAGGCACCAAGAATGTTCCTAGCTGCAATGATTTTGGGAAAATGAATCAAAGTATCAGTCAGCAGTTGAAAGAAATAATGGTCACACTCGATAAGTTGCAAAGCAGCGCACGACATGAGTCGACCATCATCGACAAGTTGTTCCACAAAAACTTGTCATTGTCTCAACAAGGTTCCAGTGCACCACAATCATTCAAAAGAAAAATTGTGTGACGTTATAAAAAAGATGCAAGCGGAACATGATGTAATTGACATGCGGGATGAGATTCCTATGAATGTATTAAAAGAATCAGATGAAAAAATCAGTGACTGCCAAACGTACGATGAAATGCCTGTGAAGGGGAGAATGATATTTGATGATTTTCCTTTGAGAGTATTCGAGGAGTTTGAAACAAAATCTGTTGAACTCCCAGTGGTCGATGATATATCTGTTAAGGGTCAGAAGACAAAGGTAATTATTGACTTCCATATATTTGATAATATAAATGTGAAGAATCAAAAGAAAAAAGGTTTCCGACTTACAAATGTTTGACGAAATGACTGCGGAGGAACTAAACATTGAAAGCTCATTGTGCAGTCATGTGTTTGACAAAATGTTTCTGAAGGAAATTAAACCAATCAACACTTTTAGTGTGTTACTTGGAGAAGATGATGTGTTGACGAAAGCCGAAAATAATGTCTTGGAAAATGGAGAGTATAACATGGGAGGTGAGGTCTCTTTAGACTATGTACATATATATATGTATTGCTATAGACCTCTTTGACCCCGGAGGAGATTTAGTTCGAGAATTAAGGATGTTGGATATATATGGTTGTATTTAGTTAGAGAATTAAGGATGTTGGATATATATGGTTTTGAGAGGATCATCAGAAAATTCGCAGACCGGTTGCTTACAGTTACTTTGAAAAACAATTACAAACAAGTTGCTCATATGTTGCGCTCGCATTTGACTGGAGCTAGAAGGGATTATGCAACTACTGAATTCTTGACGGAGATAGAACATATTAAAAGAAATGGAAGTAGAAATGTAGTTATGAGGAAAGATGTAATCCTTTGCCTAATGAGTTCCAGGAATCTTCATGAGTTTATAGGAGTTGATATGCTCAACTTGCGATTTTATCTGGATGACATTGGGATCTGTGTGGTCATTGATAGTTACGATTTTTGTATGATGGGCTCTCAAGATGGTGGAAAGAGGAGGCAAAAAGGTAATCGTTATGTCTATTTATCATTCCCTCCCCCGGATGTACCTAGCTTTGCTAAGAAGATTTGTTGGAGGATCACGTGTGTAGAGTCCTTGTGCTTAATCGAACAACAAAAGACAGAAAATGCTTTGGTTGTATGGTGCATTATTATATCCCCTCTTAGTTTACAAGATCCTGAAAAGTTAGTGAAGCCCTACGTCAGCAATGTGGATTCATTTCCTGCAGTTGTGAAATATTGGCGAGAGAGACATTGGGTTGTTTATTACGTAGGTACAAAGTGGCTTGGTGGTTTTTACAAGGTTGTGAGGATTGGACATTGTGCAGAGAATTTGGTAATTATGTTTTGTGAGTTTTTGCTTCGAGGCAATGAAATAGAGCTGATAATTGCAACTAGAATAGCTATACTGTTCTGTTTGATTCATGAACTTGAATTAAGTCATGCAGATGTTATTGTTGCGATTTCATTCCAGTGTTGGGCTATATGACTGAAATGGGGCTGGACAAAGATGGAAATATATAACTGAAATGGGGCTGGACAAAGCCAAGGATTGGTACATTAATAAATGGATTGTGGATATGCACACAAGATACTGAAGCATGAGAGAAACCAAACTGATTTTCGATGAACTGAGAATTAATGCCGCTTTCTTGTTAAGTACATTTAGGGTGCACGTGACTGAATTAGAAATTGAGGATGGTGGAAGGATAGTTTTTTGGCCTAACTTATATATCGCAACTCGTAAAAGCAAATATATAGTGAAAATTAAGAAGATGAATATCAGATCAATTGATGAAAATGCTGGATTGTTTATGATTGCTCATTGGGATGATGTTCCAACTACAATGGTGGTTAATATCATGGTAGTACTGATTCTGAAAGACACGATAATTCCTACTGAAGGACATGTATACTTGGGACCAGTACAAGCAACTGTGATGCTTGAAATTAAAATGGAATTGGGATTCTCAAGTGAATTATGTAACCAGAGCTCTACAACTCATTACCTTTACATTTATGGTTACTTGTGGTGGACATACATACTTGTGGTGGTTGTAGTTATGGTTACTTGTGGTGGACATACATACTTATGGTGGTTGTATGTCCAGGGGAATTTCAAAGAAATCTACCAAACATCCTTCTGCTTCTGCTTTAGTAGGACTCACTCTTCTTCCCATGGGTATTTACAACTACAATGGTTTTGCTACTACAAAAACATATAAGAACAAGTTACGATCCTTGAGGACAAGGATCATTTCAACGGCGCGGCAATGTCATGACCCTGACGAATGGGTCTTTCGGCTTACGTTGAAAATTGTTTGTGTGTCTTAGATAAAGTAGCATTTTTGATTCCAAGCATTTTAGGCTTGGGTTGCATTTTAAAATGTTATGTGTTTACTGTGCCATGCTTAGGTCATCGTAAGTGTGCCAGCACATGATGTGTTTTATCATTTTCTTTTTATATGAAAACATTTCATGCTTATTCAATCAATCAGAAAATTAATCTCCAAACTCTTTGTCTCTTCTCTCTCTAATTTTCCCTATCTTCTTTTTCTTCAAGTTCTCCTTTATTTCTTTCATGTAATTTCTTTATTTCTTGAATTACACATAAAAATACCAAAAATAGTACAACATTTTCTACACTTTGCAAATCTGAAAAATGAATTTCAAAAATTATCCGATCGAAACCCCAGGACGTGACACAATTCCCGAAGATTTTTAGGCATGCCAGTCTTTCTTTTTGTTTATGTAATTTCAATCAGACTATTCAGACCATATATAATCACAGCTTTGGTTGTGTTTTATTGGAAATATGCAATTTGTTTTTTTAGGTTTTTTTAAAACTATCTTGATTGCTTTTGTAATTATCTTTCTTCCCAACCCGTATAGCATAATAGCAGTGAAACTTTGCTTGAAATTTTTAATATGTCAACTTCAAGATTCAATTTGTCACTCGGATACTAAATAATTTGCTCATAAAATATTTGAAGCTTTTAAATAGGTTAGTCGATTAATGTAATTATGAAAATATCCATCCCACCAACTTTGATTTTTGATCTTATTGTAATTTGGATTATAATTAGTCAAACTTCTCGTGAATAAATTATTCTTATTTTCTTATAGGTATATAAATATTCTGATGTTGCGAGAATGAATTAACCATCACTTCCCAGATTTAAATTCTTGCTGCTTATAAATGTAAATCGCCATATACTTGTATTCATGATTTGAAATAATTTTGGGTTTATTTCTCTTTTGGCTTTTTTTGCTTTGTAGTCTACTCGTTATCGAAGGAGAATAAAAAAGTTTGTTACCGTTGAATATTTCCAAACCTTAGAAAAACATAGGATATCGCGGTCAGAATCGGGGTGAAGGATCGGGCAAAAAGACTTTTGACTCTCTTGTGTTTTTCTTAATTTCAACAGTGGTTATTTGCAAATTAGTTCATGTTTTTTGGTTAAAAATATTATAGGAAAAATATAGGGGCAAAAACATAAATAAGAAAAATTTAGCTCCAGCAAAAATTGGTGGAAGGATAAAATCGGACAAATGTAAAACCAACGGACTAAAATTGAATAATGGTAAGCTGGTGAACCAATTTTTTAAATAGAACAAATTATTGGACAAAAATGATAAATTCTCTGGAGAATGTTTAGCAAAGAGGCAAGAAAAAAACAATTTCTATAATGGTAAGCTACTTTTTCAATAACACAAGGGGGTTCTTTGCATCTTTTAATTTCACGGGGGGTTTTCTGTCCGTTTGGCATAATACAGGGGGTTTTCTTGCTAGTAGCTCTTAAAAATATAATAATTGGCTGAAAATACAAAGCATGTGATTTGCTAATCTTCAATGGATTTAGCTACCAGAATTTACCTCAAATAATGAAGGAATATGTACCAAAATCCATTGTGAAGGATCAATATACTTTAACATTCAATGAATCTATTCTAGACTAATTCATATAATCATTTTGATAAAGAATATTCTAGAAAATTTACTAAGTATGAAATAAAGAAAGAAAAATAAAATATTTAACCGGGTAATGAGATAGTTTCACGGGTCCAGATCGGGTCTGGAACTGGACCCGCGAGTTTTTCATGAACGGGTAATCATCTGGTCCGGGTCCGGGTGCTACAAGACCCGTGACAGACGCACCACGTCCACATATGCAACTAGCCGTCGACAGTATGATTCCAAAATCAAAATGATGATTTTTTCAGGTACCAATTTGTCTAATGAATTTGCTTCAAATAGTGCCCGCTTTTATTTATCATTTCACGTATGTACACGGAGGCATTCCTTCTTGCATTGTGGTAGGAGGAGTTGAAGAACCCGAAACAATGTTCATGAAAAATTCATCATTGAATTTTGATTTAGGAGTATGGATCTTATAACTGTAGTACTACTATCTTAGGCTAGTTGCATGTGGTGCAACCACCTTTCTGCAGCTTGATGACTAACGGGGATGGCGACGACGGCCAACCTTTCCGGTTTATAAAATGTAACAACTCTTGTATATATAAAACGATTCATTCATTTGCAAATATTTCGATAAATTTGGTTTCGTGATAGGCTTTACCTTCATATTGATTCGTCTGGTTATGATATAGCTTACATTCTAAATCCACTTAAAACTCCACAATGTCTTTCGAGAGAATCGTACGTGTATATATATATATATAATACCTCAAAAAACTTGCTTTCACCGTGCCATTCTCTATTGCTTTTGTTTGGTTAGTTTATTTCTAAAATTGGATTAAAAATAAAAAGAGAGTACCCATTAAGGCATTTGAATGGTGTCAAAGAAAAACGACATTGAGCTTTTCAACTCTTAACTATTTTCTTTGTTTGTGTTCTTTTTTATATGTTTTCTTTTGTTTATGTCTCTATGAAGGTTCTTGCATATTTTTTTAGTGATCATAAACCTTTACACCTTTCGGTTTGGTGACTAACGTGAGTGGTTGCAGTAATTATTCTAGGATCTTTGAAAGGAGGCACATAGTTTTCTGTAGGAGGGACAAGGCGGACGCCACTGTTTTCTCTAACAATGGGCCCATCTGCATCATACAACCACCATCAAAACCTACTCCAATATTTCAAACAGCTCTGTTTTTTAGGATTGTAACATATGCCCCATTGATAACATAGGAGAGAGATATCACGGACATAAGCAAAAACAGTATTAGAGAAACATGCATCGCGATTATCGGGTTAACCCCAATGAAATTGCACTTACTTTGTCCCACTGTATGTTGGTTTAGAGTTGAAGCATTAAGAGAGTATAAATAACCTGTAACAAAGAGTTCCTTAAATAAGTTGATAGAACAACAGGAAATGACATTTAGAAAATATCCTGAAAGAAAACTACCAGTTCATTTTTCTAAAGCGACAACTCAAGATAGAAGTAGTATGAGCCAATAGGTTACTCACATATTAAAGTTTTACCCATATAAAGTGAGACACAAAATTATGATTCCAACTACTTAGTGTTGTGATTATCATATTGGTGCAAATGTTCAATGACCAGCACCTATGATGTCCTACCATCGATCACGTTCATATGTTGAAGCAACAAAATGTCGTTAGAGGTTTGATCCTTGAGCCTGCATCATTCAGCATGGAATAAGGTGAGGTATATTGAATCGATATTTGTTTCTATCTTACAAATAAATTAGTAGACGTACAGTTTTTGTTGGTGATTTGCGAAAATATTCATATACCAATATGGTTCACCGTCAATCTAAGAAAAGAAATCCATTGAGATCGGTGTAAGCAAAATTGAGTGCACTGTATGTTCTTAAAGAAGAGGCAAGATACCAGAGCAGACTTGTCAGCTAGAACTGAGTCAGCTACATCTTTCGCATTCCATGTACTTTTGTCTTTAGATTTCAAGAACACTGCATTTGGGGGACCTATTTGAACCAAATAGTACACGTAAAAATCTTAAAGGCAATTCATGAAAATGATTATCGAAAGATAATAGCATGTGGTAAAATCAAATTACCGAGACCGAAATTATTAGGTTATCTATGAAATCAACTCTCTCAGACACGATACGAAGGCGAGCATCAGCTGTAAGATAGTCAATAAATTATAAATATGTAAAGCCAAAGAAAGAACACAAATCAAGAATTAAAGAAGAAAAAAGAAAGAGCAAAATTAACAGATAAGTTAAACGAAAAGTTGAGTTGCTTGCCTGAAAATCCAATTTATAACATTTGGACACACTGCATAAAATGCAACAGCAACTCTTGTATGAAATGATTCATTCAGTTACGATATTTTGATATATTTGATTTCGTAATATGCTTTACCTTCATATTGATTCGTCTGGTTTTGACGTTTTGTTATACCTTACGTTCTAAAGAAATGTGTTTTTCACTGTCATTGCCTATCGCTTTTATTTGTAAAAATAGCTTAAAAATAAAAAGAGAATACCGACTAATAAAGCATTTTAAATGGTGTTAAACTACAAAGAAAAAAGACAATTCAGCCTTCAGTTCTTCTTACCTGTTTTCTTTTAAAAAAAAAAGATTTATTAAAAAATAAGTATTATGGTTTTCGTTCTTTTGTGTGTGAAGGTTCATGCATATCCTTTAGTGATCATAAACCAGTGTCTTACAAGTACATTTCCAATAGAGTAAATGAACGTGAGTTGTGCAGTGTGATTAGAACACGTTCTCCATGCATGCAAGGTTTGGTGACTGAACGTGAGTTGTGCAGTAACATAGAGTAAATGAAATAATCGCTATTTCTCATGGCTATCACTGTTTACAAAAATGACTCTTTCCTTAACCAAGTTCTATTCGTGTTTACACAATAAGAATACATGATTGCTGTAAAGGATGAGCTGAAGTAAGCTCCATCACCAAAATCTCCAAGGGTCTTTGAAAGGAGGTACATAGTTTTCTGTAGGAGGGACGAGGCGGAAAGACGCCACCGTTTTCTCCAACAGTGGGCCCATCTGCATCATACAACCACCATTAAAACCTACTCAAATATTTCTACAAACAGCTCATTTTTCAGGATTGCAACTTGCCGATTGATTTAACATATGAGATATATATCACAGACATAAACAGTATTAGAGCACAAGCATGCATGGAGATTATCAAGTTAACCCAAAGAAGTTGCACTTACTTTGTCCCACTGTTGGTTTAGAGTTGAAGCATTAATAGAGTATAAAAAACCTGTAACAAAAAGTTCCTTAAATAAGTTTTGCAGAAAACAAGACGAAAAGACATTTAAAAGGTATCATGACAAAACCACCACCACATGAATAAATGCTTCTTAAGTGACAACTCAAGATAGTAGTTAATACTAACATACTAAACTTTTACCAATACAAAGTGAGACGTAAAAATTATGATTCCAACTACTTCTTGTTGTGATTATTGTAATGGTGCAAAGGTTCATTTCCTACCATCACGTTCATATGTTGAAGCAACAAAATGTCGATAAAGGTTTGATCCCTGAGCCTGCACCATTCAGCATAGAATAAGGTGAAGTATATTGAATCGGTATTCTTTTCTAACTTACAAATAAATTACGGCACGTACAGTTTTAGTTGGTGATTTGCGAACCAAATATTCATAATACCAATATGGTTCACCGTCAATCTAAGAAAAAGAAAAACATGAGATCAACGTAAGCAAAATTGAGTGCACTATTAGCCAAAGAATAGAGTCACTGGTAAATTTGGATACAATAACTTGAATATACATCAACAGAACTTACTGTGGAAGAATGTGTATCAAGTACTGAACTTTCATCCATTCTTTGAGTAGAGGTTACTCGCTGTGATAAATAGGACAAATGTTATTTTTCGAACTTTTAGAGAGGATGCAAACTATTTTGGTATGATAAAAGAGCACAACTGAACAGATTTTGAAGAAAGAAACAAAAGTCGAGAAGGACTTGGTGTAAGAGGCATGGCATTATAGTATCCAAACAAGACAACAAGAAAGCCTTATGTATGTTCTTAAAGAAGAGGCAAGATACCAGAGCAGACTTGTCAGATAGAACGGAGTCAGCAACATCTTTCGCATTCCATGTACTTTTGTCTTTAGATTTCAAGAACACTGCATTTGGGGGACCTATCTGAACCAAATAGTACACGTAAAAATCTTAAAGGTAATTCATGAAAATGATTGTCAAGAGATAATAGCATGCGGTAAAATCAAATTACCGAGACTGAAATTATTAGGTTATCTATGAAATCAACTCTCTCAGACACGATACGAAGGCGAGCATCAGCTGTAAGATAGTCAATAAATGTAAGAGTAAACTTATGAGTAGCAAGTCAAAAAAGTGATTAGCTACATATTGATCATTCTGAATTTCGGTGTCCACGAAGGTGGGTTCACTCACGGGACAATGGTGCAGCTGATGAATAACGCTCCGGCTTTCTAGATTCCGCCCTTCAAATATATGAAAATAGTGAGGATCCTACAATTTAGGATACAAGAGAATGAAAAGGAGAACATCTGTCGAAAAAGAATAGTAAAACCAAGGAATAGTAGTCCTCTAGATATGAAACAAAGGAGTCATTTATTTTTAATTCGAAAGGTGAAAAAAACTCGTCATAGAACGATAGTATAAAATCTCTTTAAAAAATGATCTTGAATGAAGTTCTCCGCCTCTGAATGAAAAAAGAAAAGCATAATTTTAGGCCGTCCTTCTGTTACTTGTTGATGGTTTTGATGACAGGCCTGATCGAGCTTGTTAACATGACATTAAGTCAAAGTGGAAATTAAAAAAGGTCACGTTTTTGCACCTCAATCTATACCGTTTATCAATCAAGTTTGAGAGAACTACGCAACCAAGTTATGTATGAACTATCAAGTCAACATTCTGTTAGTAATATATCCATTTCTAATCTTCTTATAACACATAATCTAAAACTCTGCAAATGGCACCGAGCGTGAAGCTTCACAAGATAGAGAATCAGACGTCAACTGAGCATGAGCTTAGATTATTTATTATTAATTGCAGGGTAGAAAATGGAGAGCATAAGCATGCAAGGTCGTCTGGCTAACTGAGTTCGGGCAAGCTTATTATATCTCTTGATGGACCAAAAGAAGGTCCAAATTTTGTGAGCAATCATCTGCAAAAACAATTACTTCGTAGTAGGCATGTTACATCTTTAACATTTTATAATTTATATTACTTGACAGTCACTGCAGAAAAGGTCTGAAGATCAAGTTGTGCTCTCTCATAATGAGAATTGCCCTGTCTGCTCCTTTAAGAAGCAAAAATCTAAGAATGAGTGCTAGGTTTCATGAAAATCTTAAGTATCTAAACTTGTTAGTCATTTATTGGATAATCATATGCTTTATGAGCCTTGATCTCTTTGTAAGCAAAGTTCCGTCTCTGGCAGTAGCCACTGAAAGTAAATGGCTAGACTGGTGGTAAACAGGATAGAGATTTACATATTTATTACATAGAATCAAAAGATTTTCAAGTTTCCCTTCTGTTAGCTTGATGTTGATACTTTCTAATGAGTGCAAGAATCTCATATAGGAATCTTTGTCCCTGAATAAAATCATCCTTTTAACAAGTGGCGTCATATACCGTAACAAGTACTATGATTCAATAGCAAAAATGGAGTATCTGAAAAAGTAAAAACTTGTCAGTTAAAGGTAAAAACATCTACCATTTTAAGACGGACTTATTGGAAGGCAATTCTGTTGGATACATATATGAATAACCATTTATTTCATCAACAAATAAATCCATTTTCAACTCTTCCTCGGCTCCAGTACCTGGAAAAATGAGCAACAATATACAAGGAACACTAATCAACAACCAAATAATTAAGGTCATCAAGGAAGTTGGAGGAGACATGTCAGCTACGCCATTGCACAGTTACAAATAACCACGTGATCCACATAATAACAAACATAATCATTAATTAAAAGCACAAGCATTTTTGAATTTTTCACCAGCCCATAGGTTCTCTCTAAAGTAAAGATATTCTGCGAACCAATCAATGCCATACTAGGCTGGGACTTGGGAGTTCCTCAAGGTACCTTGTGGAATTATGTATGCATCACCACAAGCATGTTTGTGCATTATGTTCTTGTCAGACTGCGCACACTCGTACGGCCCTTTCGAAATTCAAGCTAGACTCTTACAATTCACAAAATTTCTTTCATCCACCATTTGGAGTAGGAACACTTTTGAAATATTAATAATTGCAACACAAGTTTTTTTTGGAAAATACTTTGCTCTAACATCCATCTTCAACATGAATCACAGATTTAGTTCAATACAATGCTCATTTCAGAAAGGATTAACTGAACAAACCAAATGGCCACAACACGAATGAACTCACACACAATTTAGTTCAAGCTTCTATAAAATTCCAATACTTAGATAATAAAAAAATAAATAAAGATTGGATATTTTTTGTTTTCCTAGTACTTACCAAAAGTTGGTAAAATGAAGGAGAGTGAAGTAGACAATCCCATGAACAACAAATCTCTCTTCAAAATCCCATCTTGCAAAAAGGGTGTTGAAGAACTAGCCATGGTTCTCCTCATTTTTCCATTTATTTTGGAATTAAGCTTCTTATTGGTTGGGATATACATAATGTGAGCATTATTATTATTATTATTATTATTATTATTATTATTATTATTATTATTATTATTATTATTATTGTTCCTGCAAGCCAAAGAAAGAACAAAAATATAGAATTATAGAAGGAACAAAAGATAGATTAATTAGTTAAATGGAAAGGGTGGTGAGTTGCTTGCCTGAAGATGGGAAGAAGGGAATGGTGGGATTTGGCAGTAGAAAGAAGAGCTGTTGCCATTGGAGTGCGCTTGCTTGCTTTCTTTCTGTCTGTCAGCTCATCCACTAAGGTTTGTGTTTGTTTGTAAGAGATAACAGAAAAATGAGGGTATCTTTTGTCATTTCGGAATTTATGCGGGGCTTTTATGAAAATATTCTCTAGTCCTTTTCCTATACTGTTTTAGATGAGATTCAAGATTTAGGACAAATTTTCGTGGCATTTGTTAACTAACAACAATAAGAGGATTACGATTTTGAATAATCTACAATGTACTTAGGACTTGTTTGCTTTCAAAATATTTAAAACCATATTCATATGCAATTAAAAAGAGCCTAATAATAATATACAAGTAACTAAACATGGTTAATTTGATAAAAACTCAAACAATATGCCTATTTGTTTGTTTAAGTTGGTGTTTGCTTGAAACCCATTTGAGTGAGACATTCAAACTGAAAATCAGGCCACATTATCCATATATATCAAATGATAATCTTATCTTCATTGTTTGCTCACGTTCAAAATCTCAGCTTAAGGTACATTTTTTCCCCTTCTTTTTTTTCCAAATTCTTTGCTCTCTTCCTCGGTCACTCCGCATGCACCGAACCGAAGAAAACCGAGTGCCACCAATCCGTTGCCGATTGGTTCGTGTTCCGGCGATACGCTTTGTCCTTATAGCTGAAAAAATACAATTCGTCAGGAGACTTGGTCTCATTCAACAATTATCTACATTCAACATCATCAAGTAATCAAATACATTATAATCAACTCAAAAGTGTGTGAAACTTTATATTCATTTAAACAAAATTGGAATTCAAAGATATAGGCAACTGAAATATCTAATGGAAAATGCTTTACTAGTGTACTTACTAGCTCTATAGGATTCTTAGACACTTTGAGACAAACAATTATACGACAGTCTTTCTATACTTTTTTTATGGTTGACGTTTTTGAGCCATTAATTCACGTCAGATAAATCAATCAAATAAGTTAATTGATTTCAGTATTTTTTTAAATGGTTGGAGTATATATCAAGTCATAATTGAAGTGATTAAAGTGATGTACACCAGTAAGCCCAAAAAATGAGATATCGTGCGATAATATTATTTGCTTGTACGTGTTGTCGAGAAACTCTATTACGTTAAAAAAGAACGTAACTAATTAGTTAGTTTATCAACTATTTCTAACAAGGTAATGTCGTCCTTTTGATATATTGGTATTAATGTTTTTAATGAATCTTCATAAAGTTTCAAAATTGATGAATCAAAGTACTAAATATTCAACATTTATGTAAGACAACGAGGATATTGACCATCTCTTCCTCCACTGCACACTTATTTTCTCCTTGTGGTTTGCCGCTAAATGGGCCATCATACTTGATTCTTTCAACTTTTCCGCTATCAAAGAATGGCTCAACCACTTGATCAACAAGGATTCTTCAATATTCTTATACTCTAAGGATAGAATTGAATACCTTATTTTCACTTCCATCTTACTTGATCTGGTTTAGAAATACTGGAACCACATTGCTCAGGATGCCCCCCAATGGACCCCCAAGCAGCAATTGGATAGGGCTAATGCAACTATTAAAGACCATCTTAAAGCTCAACACCAAATGATCACATTAGCTCCCTACCTCCCCTGAGAACTGGATTAAGATCAACTGCGACGCCACCTTCCGAGATGGTATTGGCTTCTCGGATTTTGTTGCAAGGAATGACATAGGCTCAATCCTTTTTGCCTCGTCCAAGCGACATCTCTGTCCATCCCCCTAGTTGCAGAAGCTCTTGCGCTCAAAGAAGCATGCAACTTTTTGAACCAGGCCAAACTTGAGAAGATCATTTGTGAATCCGACTGTCTCTCTCTTATCGAATCTCAGGTCATCAACGCATTTGAAGTTGATTGGGAGATAAACCCGTTGATCGTCAAACTTAAGAGAATCTGGTCTGGTCGGCCTCAATGGATTTTTAAAATTTGTTAACAATAATTATAATTTTGCATCCCATTTCCTCGTTAAGTGAGTTGAAGACTCGAAATGGGATAAGATTATCCCGCTTAATTCTATACCAGTGGAGTGCTTTATTGACGAGGGTTTTCTCCATTTTGGATTGTACAAACATTTTTGATTCTGCTCTCATCTAATGAATTCCTTTAATTATATATAAAAAAAACAAAAAAATGTGTTGATGGAGAGACAAAGTTCTACAACAAGCACAGTTGATTCTATTAGATAGTATTATATATTATGTTGTATTATTTAGTTGTGTACTATTTAGTTTCTAGTCATGTATTTATATATGTACGCTTATACCCTTGTATTTTACCTTAAGTACTCTTGTGATTAATGAGAAGAATCATTCACTCAAATTATATTTCTTATATGGTATCAAGAGACCAAATCCTCTAACGAGATTCTCTTCGATCCAATGTCTGCCTAACCCAATCTGCCGTTGACGCCGCCCTAGCCTCCGGGGAAACCTCGAGCGCCGCCGCTCCGGCCCAATCCGCCACCTTACCGCTAGTTCCGCCCTTTCACGGGCCGTCCTCCGGTGGTGTTGCGTTGATCCCCATCACGTCCAACATGATCCCCATCAAACTCACCAGAAATAATTTTTCGCCGTGGCGTTGCCGAATTCGCCATCTTCTCTACAGTTATGGCCTTTTTGGTTATGTTGATCGCACGTTTCCGTGCCCTCCGATGGGTGACATGCCCGACTCCTTTGCGGCCTTTACTCTATGGACCCGCCAAAACTCTCTCTTGGTCTGCTCTTTTTGGCTCGATTTCTCTCAAAATCTCGCCTCTCATTGCTTCCGCCAAAACCTCTGTTGGGGCGTAGGATGACTTGCTTCAGATCTATGCAAATCGCTCACGCTCTCGTGTCATGCAATTGAAGGATGACCTCAACACTATGAAGCTTGGGAATCGCTCCGTGTCAGAATTTCTCCAAGCCCTGAAGTCCAAGGCTGGCGAACTTACGGCCATTGATG
Organism: Linaria vulgaris; assembly: GCA_948329865.1. Taxonomy (NCBI): domain Eukaryota; kingdom Viridiplantae; phylum Streptophyta; class Magnoliopsida; order Lamiales; family Plantaginaceae; genus Linaria; species Linaria vulgaris. Next base: position 101,604,881 of record OX415250.1, read on the forward strand.
GCCCCGTGAAGGATGATGACCTCACTCTCTATGTACTCAACGGTCTTAGTCCTCTCTATCGAGACATTGCTGGCCCTATACGGGCACGTGAGCATCCAATTCAGTTTTCTGAACTCCACGATCTTCTTGTGAGTCAAGAATCTTATCTCCGTCATCTTGAATCTGACTCCTCTGCTACGGTGGTCTCGGCCAATCAGGCCATGTCTCAGCCTCAGTTCGCTAACAACAACAATCACAACCATCGTGGAAACCGTGGCTCCAACAATCGACGCGGTCAACCCTTGTACGGTCGCAACGTTGCACAAGGCGGTGGCGTTGCGCCTTCTGGACAATCCACACGTCCGTCGGATATTTATGTTCCACCGCATGCTCATGGTCCTATTGTTTGTGAGCTTTGTGGAGTTAGCGGTCACGGAGCTCGCACATGTCGCTATTTTCCCGTGCCTAGCGCGAACTTTGCCGCTTTACCACCAAACCCTAATCTGCCTCACAATGAATGGCTCGTGGTACAGTTTTGCCTATATCTCCAAAACCTCAATATCCACTCGGAATATGAGGGTACGGATGAGGTTACGACTACTGGTGGTACAGGTTTGTCTGTATCTCATGTTGGCTCTTCTAGCCTTATTTTTTCGAATCACACCTTCACGCTTGATCATATACTTTGTGTTCCCTCTGCGCGCCGTAATCTATTATATGTGCACAAATTTACTAAGTCTAACAATGTATTCATTGAATTCTTCTCGTCCCACTTTGTTGTTAAGGACATACGTATGAGGAGTAGTCTTTTTCGTGGATAGTGCATGGATGGGGTCTATCGGGTCAAGCTTCTGGACTTTCGGTGTCTTTCGGCTGTGGCGTTGGTTGGTGAACGCACGGGGATTGGTTGTTGGCACGATCGGCTTGGTCATCCCTCGAAAAAAGTCTCGTCTTTAGTTCTTAGACATTTTAATTTACCCGTTTTGTCGTCCGCTGTGTCGGACCTTAGTCAATGTTTTCCTTGTTTATTGAACAAAAGTCATTGTTTAGTTTTTCATGAGACGTCTCTTGTCTCGACTCATGTACTTCAGTATATTTATGGGGATGTTTGGGGACCTTCCCCCGTTGTGTCAAAATCGGGTTATCATTTTTATCTGTTATTAGTTGATTTCTTTAGCAAGTATTGTTGGTTTTTTTCGATACGTGCCAAGTTTGATGTGTTGACGTTATTTATGAAGTTTAGAGTTCTTTTGGAGAAGCAATTTGGTCACTCTATCAAGAATTTTTATAGTGGCAATGGTGGAATGTTCTTGTCTATGCGTCACTATCTTTCTTCTAATGGTATTTCATGGCTTACTACTGCTCCACATACACCTCAACAAAATGGTACGAGTGAACGACATCATCATGTTGTGGTTTCAATGGGTCGTACTCTCTTAAGTCGTGCTAGCTTTCCCTTGTATTATTGGGAGTTTGCATTCTCTACTAATGTGTATCTCTACAACCGTCTCCCTCCTCCAATTTTGGTTTCTCGTTCGCCATTTGAGGTCTTGATGGGTCTTGCACTTAACTATTTGGGGCTTTGTGTGTTTGGTTGCCTTTGTTATCCACACCTACGGTCTTACCTTCCTGGGAAACTTACCCCGCCTTCTCGCGGTTGTCTATTTCTTGGGTACTCCACGACTCAAGGATTTGGGGGTCTTGAGCTATTTCTTGGGCATTGAGGTCTACAAGACTTGTGATGGTGTTTTTCTCTCCCAACACACACACATATATATATATATATATATATATATATATATATCATTGGTTTGTTATCTCGTCACAAGATGGAGGGTGCCAAACCTCTATCTATGCCCATGACGCGCAATCCGGGGGTGTCAGGCTCGATTGAGGCTGTTGATGCTACCACCTATCGCCAAATTATTGGTGGCCTTCAGTATCTTACTCTCACTCGTCTGGATATTGCATTTTCTGTGAACCATCTTGCTCAACGTATGTCTGCTCCGGATTCTGAGAATTAGGTCGCTCTAAAGCGTGTTCTCCGCTACCTTAAAGGCACGCTTTCTCACGGTATTGCTCTCCGTCGTGACTCGAACCTCACTCTCACGGCTTACTCAGACTCGGACTGGGGTGGTGACACTATGCATGACCTCGGCTTACCTCATCTTATTGGGTTCTAACCCTATCTCTTGGTCTTCCCGAAAATAGAAGGCTATCTCGCGGTCCTCCATGAAGGCCGAGTATCGGGCTCTCGTCTCCACTGACGTCGAGGTTCGGTGGCTACAACACCTATTTTTGGAGATTGGCTTATCTCTTCGTTCGGTTCCAACGATTAGGTGTGATAACATGGGTGCTCTTCGTTTACATTCGGTTTAGCACTCTCGTATGACGCACATCTCCATCGATCTTCACTTTGTTCGTGATCTAGTTAGCAAGGGGTTATTGAGTGTCACGTATGTCAACACTCTCGATCAACTCGTCGATGTTCTCACTAAGCTCCTTGCTCGCTCCCGCTATGAGCTTCTACGTCCCAAAATTTCAGTGGTTGATGACACGTCAATTTTGTGGGGGCGTATTAGATAGTATTATATATTATGTTGTATTATTTAGCTGTGTACTATTTAGTCTCTAGTCATGTATTTTGAAAATAAGAGCTTATATTCGTAAAATTTGTGAAAAATGTCGACTAATCCGCAGGCGGGGGCGCATTATAATAATTTGTTCCAATCCGAGACATAAACAAAGACAAGAATAATGAGATTCGCCAAAGAGTTCAATGTACCAATAAAATTAAGGAATCTGTTTTGATTTACATATATACGTTTATACCCTTGTATATTACCTTAAGCACTCTTGTGATTAATGAGAAGAATCATTCACTCAAATTATATTTCTTATAGATTCTACGTAGTTATTAAATGTAATTATACCAAAAGGAGGGATAGGACGGTAATTGAGCAAAATTAACTTGCTACAACAAATCAACAATGAAGAGTTTAGGAGCTCCGCATAGCAATATTGGTTTATCAAACACCCGGATTAAAAAGTAAACCCTCCTAAATACCCCATGCAAACGCGTCTTTGTTGTTAGTTAAAGTCCCCCCCACCCCCCCACCCCACCCCACCCTCACTTCTACTATCTTCACATTCTACATTATATTCTTCAAAGAATATGCAAAGACTAGGGGCAGGGGGGGCGGGGGGGAGTTAGCATGCCTGAATTATTGTCGTCCGTAAAGTTTAATTAATAAAACTAAAAGGATGCAAGACACGAAATCACAAATTCACCATAATTTGGAGTGTACTGTCATAACTCATAATCTTTCTTGGACAAACTTACAACTATAATAGTATATATTGAACATAAATCTGATATAGAGCAAGATTTTCATGTTGAATCGACCACTACATTAATTTGCTCAATTTATTAAGACTTAGCTAAGTGGTCAGGCTCCATTTGTTTCTTCCACTTCAATTATTCGCTTTCCAGTGATTTTCTTTCAGTTCGGCTTAAATTAGATATATACGTGGGACACGCTTATGATGAGTAAACGTATTCTTACATAAATCGTGCTTGCACACACATATGATGAGTTCCTATTTTCAAACGTGGGAGGCAGATGCGGTGGTCTTCTCATAAAAAATATTAAAATGCCTTTTAGCTAACAGTTTCCAAGATCAAGCACTAATTAATGAACACGTACACCGAATATCTGATGAATTATTTCACGAATCCTCTAATTTGATTGGTCTGTTTACATTATAAAAATGTGCACCAACTACATAAGATGTTTCTTTCCAATTTGGCATTAATTACCTTTTACTAAACTATTACCTTTTCTCATGTGCAATAATCCAACATGTATTCAAATAATGTGCATCAAATCTTGGTTTCCTGATTTTCATGCATGCACTAAATTTAGAAGGGGAGAGGGAAAGAAAGAAGAAGGACAAGAACCCTTTTAGATTTCTTATAAAAGAAATGAGATGTTTCAAAAATTACATCTATTATGATCTGAAAAATTGAGAAACAAAAAGAGAAGATTTATAAAACAAAAATAAAAATATGGGGATGGAAATGGATTATTACAATATATTGAATGTGGAGAAAAGTGCAACAGAGGATGATTTGAAGAAGGCTTACAGGAAATTGGCCATGAAATGGCATCCAGACAAGAATCCCAACAACAAAAAAGAAGCTGAGGCACAATTTAAGGAAATTTCAGAGGCCTATGAGGTATATATGTTCATTCCTTAATTTGATGCACAATACAACAATATACCTAAATTCTACATAGGCTTATTATTATGCATTATGTTTGTAATTCATGATGTTTGGTTACAATAAAATGCTTTCTTCTTGTTGTATTGTTTGATTGATGCTGAGAAATGAAGAATGAGGTTAGTGTAATCTTTGTATAATTATTATCAGGTTCTGAGTGATCCTCAGAGAAGGCAAATTTATGATCAGTATGGTGAAGAGGGTCTAAAAGACATGCCACCGCCCGGTGCAGCCGACAATCCAAACGGTTTCAATCATCGAAATGCGGAAGACATCTTTGCTGAGTTCTTTGGTAGCAGTCCTTTCGGATTTGGATCAGCCGGAGCAGGAAGATCCACGCGGTTTTCATCAGATGGAGGAGGTTTTGGAGGAGGATTTGGAGGTAGTGGTGATAACATGTTCAGGAATTATAGTGATGGGGCTGCAGCAAATACCGCGCCTAAGAAACCGCCCCCAGTCGAGAGTAAATTGCCGTGCAGCCTTGAGGAGATTTATACTGGATCAACAAGAAAAATGAAGATTTCTAGACAAGTTGTCGATACCAACGGGTACGTGTAATATTTTGTTGTTGTTATTATTGCAATCTTCATGACTAAACTATACAATAATGACTTTATGATCGAACATGTAACTTCTTATGGTTTCATTCGGCATTGTTCTTGATGTTTGTGAAAGAAACAAAAAGAAGTTATACTGATGAGACTTGGGACACATCACTTATTCTGCTAAAAGTTGATGAAAATGAAAAGATTCGATCTTTCACGAAAAAATGGACTTTTACGCAGGCGGTTATCCTCAGAGACCGAAATTTTAACAATTGACATAAAACCTGGATGGAAAAAGGGCACAAAGATCACTTTTCAAGACAAAGGAAACGAGCAGCCGAATCAGCTCCCTGCAGATTTAGTGTTTGTCATCGATGAGAAACCCCATGGTGTCTTCAAGAGAGATAGCAACGACTTGATCATGAATTATCGCGTGACATTGGCAGAAGCGATTGGGGGTCCAACCGTGGAGATTACAACACTGGATAACCGGAACTTGTCGATCCCAGTACAGAACATTGTGAGCCCTGGTTATGAACTGGTGGTTCCAAGAGAAGGGATGCCAATAGCTAAAGAGCCAGGAAACCGGGGTGATTTGAAAGTTAGATTCGAAGTTAAATTCCCAACAAAGTTGACAGCCGAGCAAAAAGCCGCCCTCAAGCGTGCTTTGGGAGGTTAATAATATCAGAGTTGTATTGTTGTTAATGTATGTAGATTGTGTGTGTTTCTTTGGCATCCTTTGCTGCTGTTGTCATTGAACTGGCTACTGAGATGCTTGAAATTGTAGATTGTGTGCATTACATTACACATCAAATATAAAACTATATATATGTTACATTCACGCATATTTTCAATAGCTGATTTGGTCTGTTCATACACTGTTAGTTCTGATTGTTTGACCTGCTACTTCAAGACATACAAAAAAGCTACATTAAGTTAAACACGTCTAGTATGAAGGTAGTCGTACAAAATTTGATATCATGAAATAAATAAGAAAAGAAGACAAAAAGAGGGCAGAAGTTGTTATAATTCACAACTCACTGTCCTTTTTGGTACCCTTTCATCTTCCCAAAGTGGGGTCATATCTTGGCTACCCAGTCTCCAGTGCCCAGTGCACTCACATGGGGTGTGGGCCCCACACAGGTGGGGCCCACCAGTATGTGAGAGACTGGGCATTGCACCCACTGGGTAGCCAAGAAAAAATCCCAAAGTGGCCACTCTATAGAATTGTAACACCAACAAACATATTTAACTTTAAAAAATAATAAACTTTTATAGCCAGCTACAGTTACATCTAACTTGTTTTTAAGATTACGTCGAAATAGCTATACATCATTTGTAACAACAAATTTTCAACTCATAAGATTTAAAGAGGAGAAAATGAACTTTGATATTCTAATATTTCATCAAAATGAATTAATATCAGTTTGAAATGAACTCGGTGTAGGTCTTTCGGATCAAGGGACTGAGTTCTACAAGATTGATATGTGAGTAAGTTAGATTGTCAGATGTAGAATACTTCTCTGTTCTCCTACTTTAATACTTGAAAAATATCCATTCGGGATTTCTTGATTTCTTATGATGAAATATCCTCTCGAGAGCTTGATAAATGATTTCGAATTTTAAAGTGCTTGTAGCTCTAACTTTTTGATAGTTGAAACTTCAATCTTTGATTGAGACGTTTTCGGGAGTTCTGGTCCTTAAAAAAATCAATTTCACTTGTTTCGAAGGAAACATTCTTATTTAAACTTCTAAAATTAACCTTCTACTATTATCAACTATGTTTGATATTATATATTTCATCAGATTGTTCTCACCTTTAAGGTTAAGTTTTTAAATTTAAGTATACTGAAACTTAATATCATTAGCTTTAACGCATAGTTTTAACACGTATTATGAGTTAATACCACCAATGCATACCCATTGAAAAATATTGACAGTGTAACCATTCTTCAACATAAAGTACTACCAATTTCCCATCATTATTTGACAGAAAAATTGGTATAATCAGTCATACTCATACAGAAAGATGTACTGTCATTTCTGAAATTATACAAGGCCATTATAACAATTTTACAGCAAGCTACAATAACAGAAGCCAGATAAATAACCCAAAAGTTGAGTGAACTTGAGGGCATGAACGGACAACCATATACAACACGAAAATACCAGCTCATAAATGATGTACTTGCTCAGCAATTTGTCAAACCGTGCCATTTCGCAAAGTAGCAGTTGTTTCAGTAAGCGAACTTAAAATGGTCTCACCCACCTCAGCTTTACAGAGTGGACAAGTTGCATTGATTTTCAACCATTTATCCACACAATCCTTGTGTAAGAAATGGGAACACGGTAACTCCCGAAGTTCGTCATTGTTCAAATACTTCGATAAACAAATACAGCAAACCTGCGAAGTAAAATTATTAGAAAGGAGATATTTTAATCTGGCGAATGTATAAGATGTACAAGTGGGCGAAACCATGAAAAACATCGGTGACGTTAACTTAATTTATAGAACTTTAATGTGGAAAACGGTAAGCTCTTAGGCTAGAAATCTATGGCGTCAGCCAATTTAGGGTCCTTGAAAGTTACGATGGTACTGAATGAAGACGAGACAAATGGAAAAAAGAAAAAAAAAAAAAAAAAAAAAGGGGTTTTGTCGAGGTATGTCATGGCATGTTGTAATGACTCGGAGAAACCTTTTATTTGTTGACCATGAATGCTCATGCATCAGAGAAGAGAAATTCAGCATTTCAGATAGCAGAATAGAAGTTTTGAAATGAGAACTGATATCATAAACCACACACATCATCATGTGGCAAAATGTAGGGCAACCAAACCTTAGAACACCACTTGAGTTGCATTTTGTGGAAAGACATATGACCCAGAACTAGATTCAGGGTAAGATCATTCAACTCCAAGATCACTTACAGATTTAGGAAATGATTTCTATGAATTTTAGTCTAATATGCCACGCAGACTTTGCTGAAGGAGAAATCAGCATCCGGTTTCTAGTACAGCAATTTGTTCCTAGTGATACTTATGAATTATGATTGGAAGGTGAAATAGGCCGGCTAATGTAACTTTTTGACCTTCGGAAAGAAAGTTACTAGACAGAAATTTATGTTAAACTCCTCCTTCAACACTGGTGTGATTGCTGAAGGCAACAAAGATTCTAGGATAGTAGTTATCTCTATAGCTATATGCAAAATATCACTGCCACTCTCATGCTTTCAAGTTTCATCCATAATAAATAGGTAACCGTTAAGAAAACTACTGAATTAGAAACTGTAAATTAATCCAACCAACATTAAGGATCAATCTAAAATGAAGCTTACAGCATCCTCTCCTGATATTGCACGCTCTCTCTCAGTTCCAGCAGCCACTATCCCACCTTCACCTGCTGCAGCTGAGCAGTTATCCTTATCATTGCCACTCTTGTTTTTCTTCACTTTAAATTTATAGGTCGGCAATGAGTTAATTGAATCTTGAGTAGCTCCCCTACTCTGAGAGAAATCTTCTCTGAAGCCAAGGACTGAAATTATACACGGGAGGCAGCAGCAGATTGTTGCACAGAGAATAAAAGGCATTGCATACCCAAAACAGCTAAAAGCGAGAAATACTATACACAACCTGCCAGCGAACAATTGAAAAAAGATACAGTACGTTAAAGAAGGAAGTGAACAAAATATTCTAGTTTATGTTAGCATGGAATTATTTTTTACCAGTACAAGTTGGGAGATTCAGCAGATGACGAGTGCCCACCAAAAATCCAGACATTGCCAATCACAAACCAGACAGCAAAGAAGCAATCCAATCCCATCTTAAAATATTCGACAAGTACCTTAATCCTGCAAGAAGTCCATAGTATTTAGCTACTTATACTATGCTTGTACATCAAGGTCCCCCACCAAATGAGTTTAGCAACAACGCAGTAACAGATTGTACTAGTAATTGAAGTATTTGAAAACAAAAAAAGAAAAGAAAAAAAGTGAATACATGCTAGACGTAAGCACTGTCATTTCAAATAGTTTAAGCAAATCACGAGCGGGGACCATTTGACTTGGGTTTATCAATTCCTTTCGAGTAATAAAGATAAAACTGACTTGCTTCATGACAACTATTTCTTTTGCAAAAAACTAAAGTAAGAACGAGTCTCAGAAACACAATCATGCTAAACTTACAGAAGATTACTACTCAATGAAAAAAGTGGTGGAAAGAGAAGAAGGCAAGTAAGAAGATTCAATCTAGTAGTAACAATTAAATAGGATTTGCAATATTTCAAAATCTCTTCCAATTGATCTTCATGCAAAGCAAAGAAGTATACGTTGCAACAAACAGTGTATCCCTACCGAGGAAGCAACTCTCACCCCAAGCACGACAATACAAACAAGTCACAGATCATACTAGTATTTGAAGTACTTGAAAAGAAATATAGAAGTAAATACATACTAGACGTGAGCACTGTCAAGTCAGATAATTTATAGGAAATCATAAGCGGTGACCATTTAGTTAGGTTTACCCCTTCCGAAAAATCAAGATGAACTCGACTGGCTTCATGATAATTAATTTCTCTTGCAAGAAACTAAAGTAAGAATGAGCATCAGAAAGACAATCATGATGAACTTGTAGAAGATTACTAAATGAGAAAAGTGGTGGAAAGAAAGAAGACGAGTAAGAAGATTTTCCATTTAGTAATAATAATTATATACAATTTCCAACATTTCAAAAGCTCTTCCAAATGATCTTCATACAAGGCAAACAAGTACATGTTGCAACAATTAGTGTATCCGTACCAAGGAAGTAAAACTCTCATCCCAAGAATGTACATAGATTTTGAGGGTTGTTACCACACCAGCGCTTAATATAATCAAGGAGAAAGTGCAGTAACTGAATTACAGTATGACAAAACAGTCATAAAAGGGTGGTGGCTCTAATTCAAAAAGCTCATGTAAATTGTACAGAATAGAATTAATCAGGCTGCTTCATAAGTTTTTATTTTAGATGAAAATTTGAAATTGATAATTACATGTGGTCATCAAACAATCCACCATCAAGTGTTTCTCAATAACATATAATGCTTAAAATTAATGAACTAAATTCACAAAAGAATAAATTTCTACTTTACGGGATCCAACGTCTTGGAACAATTACATGTGAAACTGTAAAGAAATTAACAGTTCAAACACCGCTCTGGTTGAGACAAACTACAAAAGACCAGCATCCAACAATGTTATGTGATACTATTGCACTTATTTCCTTATTTTCAATATTGATATTTATGCATAGAGTTGTTAGCTGATCAACAACAAATAAAGTAGCACTTCAATCACTTTGATTTCGTAACGATAACAAGTATACATGACATGTTGGGCACTGCATCGTATTTATGCATTAAAAATGTGATATTCAAAACAAAGAAATTTTTTAGCGAATGGAATCAGTGGATACCTTAAATTTGGAGTTCCATTATTTTGAGTGCCTCTGACTGTACCAGCAGTCCGACCATCTTCTCCTTCATTGACTCTCCTAGTCAAAGGAGCTGCAGAATTGTTACCCAGTGAAGAATCCTGACGGTGCTGCGATGAATCCTGTTCAACGCCCTGGTTTCGATACTTAAAACGCCAATAAAGAAGCGGAAGGATAGCAAAACAACCAGCCGCATAACCTATAACCCATGCTTTCAAAGGAGCACGAGGCTTCTCATGATTTGACAAGGACAAAACAATAATAGCAGCAATGATCTGGCTAACCGTCAGAACCAGCTCCACCGATATCCACAAACTAGAATTTAACGGACTCCTTTGCCGCCCCCTATTCCCTCTTCGAGTTAAGGAAGTACTCCTTATGTTTGATCCGCTGGCAGAAAGAACTGGAGGCTGATAAACCGAAACCCTGGAACTAGTCGAAGGCTGATCTTCACCGCGTTGCTGCTCAGAGCCGCCAAAAGGTCTGTCGTGGGATGAACTTGACGAAGGAGCGTCAATGTTACTACTAGTAATGTGAATCACATGCTCGTTATCACTACTACGGTTGTCCATTAACAAAGGGATTTTATTAGCTTGGATTTTACGATGAAGCCCTAGTACGGGAAGAGCCATCCACCACTTCCACCAAACACACACCACGCACCGGAAACATGGAACAATCGACTAGCAAAAACCCAATGCCGACACAAGCACTGCACTATAAATTAACTCAAACCTAAATCTCCACTTCCACAATCAGAGCACACATTTATTTCATCATATCCTATTAAAAGCACACAACATCAAATTTTCAAAACAAATACCTAATACTGAATAATTAATTCAATCAAAAAAATTAAGGATTATTAATAATAATCAAAATATGAAATGAAAATTAAGCTCCAAATTTCATAATACACCAAACTATAAAAAGAATAATCAAACAATTAGAATCTCAAAATTAAAGTTGACATGAAATTGATTACTGACCAGAGGAGGATTGAATCGGAAGGTCAATGAAATCGTGAATTATGACGTCAGCTGAATCGGAGCTGATTTTTTTCTTTTTCTTTTTTCTTTTTTCTTTCTTTGCTTGGCTTCACAACGTTGTTTGAGAATATGCTGTTTATTGGATTTGAGACTGACTTTTCTTTCTTTTTTTCTTTGTTCTATTTACTGTTGGCAGGGGTGTTTTTAATTTTGACAGGCAAAGTTCAACCTACAATGCTGTGTGTACAACTTCATCGAGTGGCACGATGGCAATTTTTTAACACCCGCTGACGGTGTGACTATCCATTTTGAAGCAAATAGCAAATTACCCCCCTTTAATCTATGAAATAGGCGCATTACCCCCTATAATCTTAAAATAGGTAAATTATCCTCTTGTAATCTTAAAATTGATGCACACAGTCTCCCTGTTGGATTTTTCAATTATTTGTATTTGTATTTTGTCAAATTCTATTATGCAAATATCTATTATTTTTGTTTATTTAGTAAATTAGTGAAACATTATATAATCTTTCGGTAATTCAAAGTGAAAATAAATTAACAAACTTAGATTTCTAAGAGGAAATGATAAGAGAAAGTAATCTCACTCTCACATTTTGGCAAGTGAGTTACACCTCCTTCTATAAGGGGGTATATTGCACCATTTTAAGATTACATGGGGTAATATGCCTATTTATTTTTTACATGGGGGTAATGCGCCTCTTTTGCACATTACAGGGGGGTGTTGTGCCAAAAATCCTCCATTTTGTGTTCGATTTTTATTTGAACACATGTACGGTTGTGGAAAAATAATGAAAATCTAAATAATTTAAGTGAATATTGTTTAAAGAATACGAATACATAATATTTTTGTCTTATTTCGTCCGAGTTACAATACACACGGTACTGTTACAATAGGCATGATAAATGCCAAAATAATGCTAATCAAATATAAATCGGACTAGCTTGGTCCGGAACATCTAATACAAGTTGACTAGCCAGTACAAGTAGAAATACAATAAATTTAATGTAGATCGAATCACTGAGGTTTGATCGGTCGAATGTAGAATCGTTCATGTTCAAGAGTAGTGTGCGTCGAATCGGATAAGTGTCGAATCGGGTTGGTTCGATGCAGAGTATGTCGAATTGATCTATATCGAATATGGAAGCTCCGATACAGTGATAGTCGAACCGTTGTGTATTGAATTGGGAAGCTTCGATCCAATGAAGGTCGAATTGGGAAGCTTCGATATTGGGTAGGTGTGCAATAGTCTTGAATATCCCCCCCACCCCCCACCCCCACCCCCACCCCCGATAATGTCAGAGGACCGGGTATTTATAGACCCCATCATGTAGGGTCCAATGGTAGTTGGAGAATGAATATTGAATCGTGCTGATTTGATCTACCTCTTAGATCGAATCCTGCGCATTTGATATTCGTTTAAAGTCGAATTCCTTCTGTTCGATCTACAATATTCTGCCTTTCTTTGTGGGCTGGCCCAATACTTATATTGGTCATTTCTTAAAATACCCCCATCATATAGTCCCCCCAGTTGGGGAGTCGGTCTCGCTCAGAGAGCGGGTGCCAAACTTTAAAAGTTTGCGCTGACTACGTCGCCAATTATTCGTCGGTTGTGCCACTGTTGAAAATTATGCCCCCCCATTGGGAGCCATGATTCGGAGAACTTCGGTTTCAAATATTCGTTTTGGATCACTTGGTTCAATTTAAGCTTGGATTCGACTTTAAACAATGTCGAATTCTGTGGGTTCGGTTTTGCAGGTAATTTTACATACATGCATTATACATATATTAATTTAAAATTTTAGGTTATTACCATCGATCGAATGGGTCAGATTCGATTTTGGGTCTTAAATCGAATGTCAGAGGATTCGATCGATATTTTGTCTTTTTCTAGCATTGATCGAATCATGGACATTCGATCTTGCTTGCTATGTCAAATGCGCCCGATTCGACATTCTTTCTGATGGGCCAAATGGGCTTTTTTTCTCTATATAAAGGGGAAGAGGGGCGGAGAGCCTCATTCTTGTCTTTACGGGCACGGTTCGATACTCCATGTATCGAATGTAACCGATTCGATACAAGGTGTATCGAACGTTAGGTCATTCGACCTAATGCCTTAGAAAAAGAAATTCAATCTTTTCTAAAAAAACTAGTTCTTTCGATTCTCACTTTGTTTTCTTTCTCTTTTGCGGAGTGTTATCCCGCAACCAATTTGGTGATTTTGCAGTTTTAATCAAGGTAGTTGACTGTTTGCTTAATTTGCCTCTCGTTATTCATATTTAGCATGTGCGTGCTTTTAGCATATCGCGTAGTTGTCGTAAGTATCGGGAGTGACGTATATGCGTAGTCAGCTTTTCTTTTCTTTTTTTTTATATATTTTATTTCAGTTTATGTTGATCGAGATGGTGAGTTCAGAGTCTTCGCCTGGGAGTGAGTCTAGTAGCGCCTCAAGCTCCGGCTCTGTCAACTCAGTAGTGGGTCCTGAAGGCGGTCCTGGAGGTTCGAATTTAGCTCAAGGAGATGATTATGAGGCCATCGCTATAGAGGCAGTTGATTGGGCAAGGGACGATGATCATGAGGAGGATGATGATCAGCCCGCGCCGCAGGTTGGGGGTATGACTCGCCCCCTCATCCTGCAGAGAATAATCGTGATGATAGTGAAGCAGGCGAACAAAATGAGGTTATCGTCAGGGAATGTGATAACTATGAAGAGGTTCCGGCGATGGCGTACACTGCTTATCTATCACGTCTGCAACATAGTCACCCCTTTTGCCCAAAACGATAGCATAGGAAATAATTAAAAGTTAGTGATTCCTGGTCCGAACCAACGTATGCACACTGATCCTCCTAGTAGCCTTGCCGTCTTTGTAGGGCAATTGGCCAACGATTTACGATTTTCTGTGCCCGCCGAAGTCAGACGTATTCTAATGTCTATCGGACTGGTGTCGAGCCAGCTGACGCCGAATTCGTTCAGGCATATAGTTGGTTTTATCACCGTTATGAAAGGCTTAGGCGTGCCGTGTGGGCCCAATGAGTTTTGGGCATTGTTTGAAGTGTGTAAAAGAGAGATATGCTTCTATCACATAAAAGCCCTGAGGCATGATAAATTTTTGAGAGGCGAATTCTCCGGCTACGGAAAAGACTGGAAGAAATGATACTTCTCTATCATGGAAAGTTCTACGGAGGAGTTCTCCGAAAGTCGCGATTTCCCTGGGGGTGGGTTTCCTAGTTAAGGTGAACATTTCAGGGTGAACCTGATGCATAACCACCAATTTAATCTTAGAAAACTTGTCAAAAATTATGCGTTGTCAATAGCGGGGTTGTCTATAGTTCGGTATACTGGGAGATACACTCTTGGTATAAATTCTGCATTCTTCTCTCTTTTTTGGAGATTTCATCATGAACCGCCACGCTCACATTAGTCAAGTACGGGCCGCAGAAGATGAGGGCTCCCAAACAACTGCTCTTATTTCCGTGCCACTCCCAGGATGAGAAAGTCCAAGGGCCAGAAACCTACAGGTGAAACTACTACATCTGCCCGAGCCGACGCACCGCGTGATCCCTTTGAGGATCTTATCGGCGGGGGTCGTGAAAATTCGCCTCCCCTCGCTGAGTTTAGTCAGGCGGGAGGTTTTGATGGACCTGCTATGGATGAGAGCGAGACTATTGAATATACTGAGGTGGTCGCGCCGGCTAAAAGAAGGAGAGCACCCCAGGCTCGCTATCAAACAGGAGGTGATATCCCCCATGTCCTGCGTACATCCGGTCCAGTGCCTGCTGGTGGTTTGGTTCCCACTACTGGGGTAAGTGTTAGAGATGAGTCCAGTCAAGGTTTGTGGGTCCGCATCGCGAATTATCGTCATTCTGAGGAGGAGGCGATCAATGCCCTAAAGGTGATTTTCCCGAATCTCGCAGTCTCCTTCGCGGCATTTGCCTAGGAAAGGAAGAAAGTGGAGCGGCATGCACTTTATATGATCAGCTCGGTAATGTGATCATTCAGTGTGATATAATTTTTATTTTATGCTTCTTTAATTAATTTGTTGCTGGTTCTTTTCTAGACTGGAGGGGTTGTGGATGCAATGGTTGAAGGGTTGAGGCAGGCCTACGAGGATAGGGTGAGCGGCCTAGAATGCTTGAGGGTTGAATTTCGGGATAGTGATCCCGATGCATTGAGGGCTGCACTGGCAGAGAAAGAGAATGCCTTATAGCAAGTGAGCGATTATGCTACCCGGGATAGCGTAGACAGGGAAGCAGCGAAACTCACACATGAGACTGTTGATCGGCTCGAATCGCATGTCTTCAACATGTAGAATAGTAAGACTGTGTTGGAAAAGCGAGTCGCAGAGCTTGAGAAGAAGCTCGCCGCTGAGAAGAAGATGACTGCAGAGGCCGAAGAGGTTGGATATGCGTGTGGCTTCAGCCAAGTACTTGGCTCTTTTCTTTTATTCTTTAATATATATATATATATATATATATATATATATATATATTTCTATTCTTCCTTGTTAATCTGGTTTTATTGCTTGATTAGGTTCCTACTGCGCAACAAAGGGTGTAGATTGCCGAGGAGTTTCTTCGGAGCAACACCTTCCAAGAAATTAGTGCTCGACGAGGGGCTCGAGATGCGAAGAGAGCCCAAGTGCTCACAGTGCAGCAAATCCACAACACTCGCTGCCTGCGTGGCGGGTTCAACCCGCAGTGGTTGCACTTGTCACTGGGTCATAATAGTGAACCCCTGTCGTTGGCCGTCGAGGATCCACCTATCGATGCGGACAAATTCACGAGCCTTCTAGAAAGCGAGACCCTCGTTTATCGAGGAACGTCTCCGCCTCCTCCAATGTCTGCCACTTATCCCTCCTCAGAGGATGAAGATGGCGCCGAAGGCTGAAGCCCTTGATTTTAATTTTATGGTTTTATGAACAATTCGTTTAAATTTGTTTGGAGCTGCGCCGCCCTTTCATTTTGAACAATTTGCTGCTTTGAACTCTCTTTTTTTTGTATATTTTTGTTTATTTGTCGCGATCATTTAATCGCTTTTCTATTTGCATTTCTAGCTTGCCTTTTGTTTCAAATGCGATTTTCGCAATTTACTTCTTATTTTGACAATTTATATGCCGTATTGTACTGTAGAATGGCTTATGCATTTATTTTAATGCCTTTTGTTGCATCAGGCGTCGTGTTAATTTTAATCTCGATCGTCGCGGGATTTTCGATTAGTTGTTGTCGTTTTAGACAGAGTGTCCATCCCGTTTCTTCGTATGTTAGGGACTCACGGTTAGCACTTGTCGTTTTAGACAGAGTGTCCGTCCCTTTTCTTCGTCTTCGAGGGATTTGCGGTTAGCACTTGTTGTTTTAGACAGAGTGTCCATCCCCTTGTCTTTGAGGGTTTTACGGTTAGCACTTGTCGTTTTAGACAAAGTGTCCGTCTTATTTCTTCGTCTTTTAGGGACTCACGGTTAGCATTTGTCGTTTTAGAAAGAGTGTCCGTCCCTTTTCTTCGTCTTTGAGGGATTTACGATTAACACTTGTCGTTTTAGACAGAGTGTCCGTCCATTTTCTTCGTCTTTGAGCCTCCTTAGGTCCTGCAATTCATCAATGTTATTCAACCTTGCGATGCGTGATTCTGCATTTTCTACATTTGTTATTCCAACAAATCAGATCAAAAGTATTTCGCGTGGAAATATAATCATATTAAAAATAGGCCAGAGCTCGACTTTTAAGCTCATTTGCCTATGTTTCCCGTGGGTGTCCTCGGGACTCAAGTCTTCGGTGTCCCTGTTTTAGGTTAGCACATGGCAGCCCCTCATACTCATAAAGGTAGAGGTTGTTTAAACTGTGCAGAAAACCTAAGACGTGCAAAAATGAGAAAAGAGCGATTCAATCAATCTGCTCCATCTACATGAGTCCTATAGTGTTCAGCACTTCTTGTTCCTCCTGTTGCCGCAATCTGAGCGATGCCACATAACATTGCCAACCGTCCATGTGATCCGCTAAACCTCGTCCGTTCTTGTAGGAGTCGGGAATTTTACCATTTGGTGGTAGGTTGATGGCAGTGCTCGAAAAGTGTTCAATGATGGCCTTCCCAGAATGGTGTTGCAGATCAATCACGTCATAATCTGCCATCAGTGTTCTTCTTTGGGACGTAGTTCCCAGCGAAGTCGGAAGTGAAACCATACCGCATGGTACTATTTTTGGGTCGCCGAAACCGTAAAGCGAGGTTTTGACCGGCTCTAATCTTTGGTCTCCCAAACCCATTTTTTCCCATGTTGACCTCATCAGTACATCTACGGAGCTGCCCTGGTCCACAAGCACTTTCATCACACCGAAATTGGCTATATCCACCGTTATTGTGACGATCACGCCTTACGAGCCATGCTCCGATACGAGTTGGTTTGGTGGCGATCAGTCACTTTACCCAACTCAGACTAAAGCGTAGCTCATATAAAGGGTCTCACTTATTCATGATCAAACCCATACACGGTTTATAGAATATATTTTGATATATACAACAGAAGTCTTGTATTACAAACAATGTGACTTTTTAATGATTATGCACTAGTGACAAAACACGAATATTCCAAAATGCACGCTTGAACAATTATTCACTTGATCCATGCTGCCATGTTGATTTTATCCTGAGGAATGGACAGAAGAAACGAGGAATAAGTCTTTAATGACTTATGGAGACTCATATAAAAGAGCTGGTAATGCAAGAATTAACTGTGACCTACTGGATACATTTTGAGGAGTGATCTTACCGGTAGAAACAGTTCAACTAGACAATTTGATGTATCAATGGTACTGGAATTTTCATAGAATAGTTAATGAACTTGTGCTTAACAATAAACGAATTCCAACCTATGACTTCTAATATTCTACTTTATACCTTCCGACGAGGAGCGGCCTCGCAAACAATCAAGAGACATGCTCGAGTACATGTCGATCCAGCATGCGGGTTACAAGTCAACTCCTAACTACAAGCGGCGCCTTGATAGATGGGTATCAAGCAAAATTACTTAAACCGACAATCCTTCATGTCTAGCAGTAACTCGACTCAATCCATGGGTCCAACATTCCAAATGCGTCCCAATGGGTATAACAGATATAAGCTAGTAAATCGGACAATGTTCGTTGCTCCTTGAGCTACATTTCCCAAACATAGTTCATTGCTCTTTGCACAGTTCAAAAACTAGAAGATGAGATTAAAATATCGGGGAATTACCGTGATTAGGAAATAATAAATGATTGGATACGATTTAACGATGAGTAAGAAAAGCATGCTATGAGATGAGATGCAAAAAGGGGATTATGATAAAATATAGGTTGTTCAAGGTTTGGTAACGGAGTAGTGGCTTTTATGTCCAAGTTCCTCAAGGTCGGATGCCAAACGGGGCTAGAACAAATCAGTAATGGAACCTCACCATTATTTGTACGGAGAATCTTGCGCGCCGTTGATTAATTTGTCAAACCTTTAATAACATTAAGATAATATCACTTAACTGAATAATCATAACTCAACACTATAAACATATATGTACTATTCAACTTTCGTGTTGATGAAATTTGAGGAAGTTCTTGTTAAAAAAAAGTAGATAATACTAATTTAAGTAAATAGCACATATCATTGATAAAAATCTTACGCGATAAACTTTGATATCGTAAGGTTAAGTTAAATAACAAATATATTTTGTATAGGTAATTTATATCTCAATATTTATCTTAAGCAACCATATATTTATAATTATAATTGTAGTTATAATTTTTCTAATATTAGAAAATCATTTGAAATGGTAATTATACAATAATATCAAGTATAGTATGATAAACTATTTAATTTGATGCATAATAAATCTTCAAAATATATTACTTAACTGATTTATGGAAAATCGTTCTTTAAGAGTCTAGTATATCCAAGAATTCTAGGAATCATGACATCAAACAATTACCTTATGAAGCAATCCGTTAAATTGTATAACTTAGTTAATATTACTTTGTTCCAAGATTATGTTAAATTACATAACATTGTATTCATAACTTATAAAAATATTAATATGTAAACCTAATCAAGGTAAATGATCAAAGAATGTTTAAGTTACGATACATAATCATATAAGAGGATTAGACCTCAAAAGTATATATGATAATCTTATTAAACTTATATAAGGATATGTTAAACATGATAAATATACTATTTATATATTATTGAAAAATCTCAAAAATATTAATTCATAAATACAAATAATATTAAAGTGGTTCTAATGATTGTTATATCTTATAAGAGTCATGTATGAGTGAGCAATCATGGAAGTATGATGATTATTTTCAATCATAAACAAAGAACTTAAAGTACGTTAAATAAGCTGAAATCATCGTAGTTTCGAGTTTACCTTTGATCGGATATCATCACTAGGAACATGTGTACCTGAATGGGAAGAACAATCCAAAGGTTTGCTATGGTAAATAATTCTTGAAACCATAGAACCTATTTTCGGATTTTTAGACAGCAGCCTACAGTTTAGGAATTTCGACCTTCTAAATCACATTATTTGAAAAATATTTCTTCATATGAAAGTTATAGGACATCATGAGGAGTATTGGCCATTAGCCTTGATTAAAAATGATTTTTCTACAATTAGTTATGATTTTTCTAAGGTGCATGGCCGAATGGATAATTTCTGCGCAATAAAAGTTTTGGGGTATTTTCGAGTAGAAAATGATGAAATAAGAACTTGGGATGAATTTTCCATGAAAGTAGACTCACTAACTTAGAGTTTCATAGGAAGAAAGAAGGAAAAACCGAAATGATTTTGGGAGTGAAAATTGTTGGAAGGAAGCCTACTATTTATAATCAAAAATCATGTTAAAATACTTTTAATTAAGGTCCTACATTGATTATTTTATAATAAATCACAAAAAATTGAATTTAATCATGCTCTTAAGGATGCCATGGCTTAACTCATCAAAAAGATGTCATGGGTTACTTCATCAATTGGTTAATTGCATATCAAGTCTCTCAATTATTTATAATTAAAATTCAAATAGGTATAATTAGATTTATTTGCTACATACAAATTTACTTATCTAATTTTTCTAGGTAATTCAATCAACTTGATTAATATTTGAAATTGAAATATATGTTTTAGGATTACAAACATGTAAATATAGTAAAAGACTAACTTTTAAGTTCAGGGGGCTCAAATGTAATTTTTTTTAAATATTTAGGATCAAAAATAAAAAAATTCAAAAGTTCAAGTACTAAAGTATAATTTTATTTTCTTCCTAATTTTTTGAGGCGTTACAATCCTCTCTCCTTAAAGGAATCTGGTCTCTAGATTTTTACCTGAATTGTTTTGAAAATAAAGTATTACGATTTCACCTCCAAATTGTGAGTCTTGTGTCTACTACTTAAATTTAACAAACTTATATCCATTAACTAGATTGGATAGTCAATCTATATTATAAAATGAATATCTCTTTATAATTGATACCTAAAAGTCCATCCTTCTTTTTTTTATTTCTTTTTTTTTTTCGAACAAGACTAACGTATCCCAAAAGAGAAGTATTTCTAACTGTTATCTCGATTAATTTTATCCTTAAGGACTAACACTTAACACCATAGAAAGTCGTAAACCCATCTCTTTGAAGAAGAATATTAAACTCTTATGATTCTTATCTAATAATAACCGAGAGTTTAGTAGTCTTTTGTATTTTATTTTGATTAGCTTAATATAATTATGCAAATAAAGTTTTGACGTTTCACACATTATAACAACTATATAAGTAAAAGAAGACTACTCAAATAAATGTCTTATTATCCAAGATGCAATATTTCAATTGAACTTACATAATAGTAGTAAACTCATACCAAGAGCAAGAAATATGAAAGGTATTGCGAATCCTAAAAATACAATAGCAAATTCAAATGATGTTTCTTCATCATTTAGAAGAAAAATAAAAATAAAAATAACAAAAATTACAACAAGAATTACTTGAACCATATGATCCATTTTTGGTTGAGAGAAGTTAGATGAAGATGAGTGTGTGTTTATAATATAAAAATGATGTATTTATAGAAGGAGATAGGGCTATTATAACCGTTGGGAGAGGAATAAAATAAAATAAATGATTTTTTTTGAATGATTTGAATGGTATGATGATTGGGATGAAAATTAAGATTAGAAGTATGTGACTTGTTTGTGAAAAATATGTTAGCTAAAAAAAGGTTTTAACTAACGAGCATAATATAGAGTAATTAGAAAAATCTTTAATATTCTTAAAATTTTGAGTAGCAAAAACTTTAATTTTTTTTTGTCGATAAATCATGCTAATTAATATTTTATTTATTTTTAATATAACTACCACAAAGAACACGAGTAATTTAATTGTAACATAACATAGAAGTTTTGTGATTTATTATTATTGTTGATATTATTATTATTTAGAAAATTTTATATTCAAATAAATAAACTTGGGTATCTAGACAAAACACAAGAGGAAAAAAAAGGTGACATAACTTTTCCTTATAAGTTCATGAACATATTTTAAGAATTATGCAAATATTTAGTTTTTCAGTACAAATAAAACTTAGACGGTATTATCTATATATACACACACAAACACGTATATATATATATATATATTATTTTTAATAGGCATAAATAATAGATGATGAGGTACAACGATATGAATGCGTTTTCTTAGATTGGTAAATGTCATATCATAAAAGATGGATTTTAGGAGAATCTATCTAATTAATTATTATTTTTGAATATGTTGTATTATTATTGTTTCAAAAGCTTCCTCGGTATGCATACTATGTTATCTTATAAATAGCGATTTTATGATATCGAAGATCACACATTAACGCATACCACATTATTAGGGAGAGAAAAAAAATTGAGATGAAAAAAATCCTCAATTCGAGAAATAAAAATCCATTTGTGTCTTTTATGGATCTAGTTTTGGAAAAGATCCTGAGTTTATAGAGGTAGCAAGTAGTCTGGGGAACATATTGGCAAAGAGAAACATAAAGCTAGTCCACGGAGGAAGAAGTTTAGGGCTAATGCAGTGTGTAGGAAAAAATGCATTTTCTATAGGTGGTAAAGTGTTAGGAATCATACCAAACGCCTTAGTAAACATGGATCCTGGTGGTCCAATCATAGGTGAAGAGCTAATTGTACCTAGCATGCACGAAAGAATAGCAACTATGTTGTATAATTCTGATCGTTTATAGCATTACCTGGGGGCTTAGAAACACTAGAAGAGATTTATTGCATAGCTTCATGGGCTCAATTAAACATGCATCGGAAACCTATATGGTTGTATAATGTTAATGGTTTCTACGACAAATTGCTGTCTTTTCTAGATCATTGTGTGGAGGAGGAGTTTATAAAGCCGTCAGCTCGTGAAATTTTCATCTCCGCACATATTGCCGATGAATTGATTGAAAAACTTAAAGCATACGTACCAAAAGTAGATCCCATATCGTCACAAATTCAATGGCAGACAAGTAGTGACAATAGTCGTGGTAAGAAACGTGTTTTAGATGTAGATACGACACTCCGATTGTAAGTTTGTTGATCAATGTTTGATGTAAGAATATATGTTTTAATCTATATGAATATTTTAGTGAAAACATCTTTGAGTGATTAATGTTTGTCCAATTTTTTTAACCAATGCCTTTGATACCATATTGTGACGACCGCGCCCTACGAGCCATGCTCCGATCCGAGTTGGTTCGGTGGTGATCAGTCACTTTACCCAACTCAGACTAAAGCGTAACTCATATGAAGGGGTCTCACTTGTTCAGGCTCAAAACCATACACGTTTTACAGAATATATTTTGATATATCCAGCGGAAGTCTCGTTTTACAAACAATGTGACTTTTCAATGATTATGCACTAGTGACAAAACACGAATATTCCAAAATGCACACTTGAACAATTATTCACTTGATCCATGCTCACGTGCAAATTTTTATAAACATTTAGGGTCAAAAATTGAGATTTTTAAGAGTTCATGGACTAAAGTACAAATTTATTTTCTTCCTAATTTTTTGGGGCGTTATAGTTATCACCAAGGTACAATTCAATTTTCCCACCTGAATGGCTTGAGTGCTCAACTTGCGCATTTATGTCGTGAAGGTGGCCTCTTCCCGTGGCATTTCCACAATTCTCAAAAGATCCACGAATCCGACAAAACGGTCCGATTCAATATCCCTTATGATCTTTTTCCGGCCCTTTGCGGAGTCCGCTCCGATCGGACCTGCTGAAAAATATGTATGATTAATTTTCTAATGTTGTTGTCTGTTATCTGGGGATAATCCAGCAGCTACGGCTTGTCGACCACCTTATGTTTGTCTTTTCTCGGAGAACGAGATCTGTCTCTATCTGTATTGTCCTTATGCTCCTTCAAATTTCTGACATACTCCACGAGTTCGCCATCCTTGATCAGTCGCTCGATCTCGTTTTTCAGATCCTTGCAATCCTCGGTCTCATGACCATTATGTTTGTGGTATTTACATTAAGGGTCGACAACCTCGTTGCCTTGGAGTCTCCTTCGGCCAACATGTCCTATTTGTCGTCCCAAATACTGTCATGATATTAGCATTTCGGGGCATATACTATCTCGGTGATGTATCCCTGTACCTGTTATTCATGTTCCTATTGCAGTTCTGCTCCTCTTTTCCTCTCTCTTTTTCTTTTGGGGGTGCAACAACAACTGCCTTGGTGGCCATCATATCCTCACAATGCACCACTTGCTGAGCGATCTTGTTTATTTCCTCAATCATCTTGGGCTACAACCTGAGTTGATCCTCTCTAAAGGCCACGTTGTTGGTCACATGGAAGATTATGCTCATGATCATCTCTCATTTGGGGCAATCTATCCTCAGCAGTTCCGCGTTGAAGTGGCTCATGAAGTCCTTCAGGGTTTCTCTTGCACCTTGAGTGATGGAGTACATATAGGAGTGGCCCAGTACCAATCTTGACTGACTTGAGAATTTATTTTCAAACATATTTTTCAGCTGCTTGTAAGTTTTGATCGATGCCGAATCTATTAGGGTGAACCAATCCAGTGCTACCCCGACAAAGGTAGTGGCAAATATTCTGGCCTGCATGTTTACTTTAAACCCGTACAGAGTTAGCGTTGTTTCCAATTGGAAAAGATGATCATGGGGATCCATCTTTCCATCGTAAGATTTCAGCGCGGGTATTTTCTCACCCTGTCCCAAAATTTCCGCCTCTATCTCTTCACAGAACGGGGTACTCCGGAGAGCACTTCCCAGTTGCTCCATTCCGTTCTTTATGGACGTTTTTTCTCTCCCAAGTCTTACTAACTTCCTCGTTACTTCGGCTTGTTCCCTTCTGGAGTCATTGCCACGATCTCCTCGTGTCTCCTCATGTTGTTCTCCTCTCGTCTTCTCAAGTCGTCGTGTCGGCTTTCCCCTCTTCCACTTGTGTCGTGGTGCCTCTTTGACTGCACCTCAACCGAGTTAGATCTTCCCTTACGTCGTCCACCTGGGCTTTGTCTCTGTTTTCTACATCTGGGTCCTTGCCACAAATCGCTGCTCCCGCAGGCCCTCGCTGCGGACCGCGGATGGCGGGGTTTGCATTGGTGGTGCGGGCAATGCCTCAGCCACTGCTGATCGGACCATTTCCAAAATATCATCTTTGAGAGCACTTGGCAGCGATGCTATCGTAGCTGTTGCCCCTGCTGCGCCTGCATTCGGCGTAGGCCGATCTTCTCCCAATGCTCCAGGAAAGTCCCGCCTCGTGGGCGTAGGCACCGCAGCGGGTAATGTTGATGGTCCTTCTGCTGCTGGGATAGTCTGATTCGTCGTTGCTCGTTCTATTTCAACATTGTTACTCTCCAGTGCTCTACTATGTGATCTAGTCCTTCTAGATGCCATGCCTAATAAACTGGGAAATGTGGTGTTTCCACAGGCGGTGCCAATATTTTGGTCTTATTTCGTCCGGGTTACAATACACCTGTAATGTTACAATGGGCCTGATAGATGCCAAAATAATGCTAATCGAATATATATCGGACTAGCTTGGTCTGAAACACCTAATACAAACTGACTAGGTAATACAAGTAGAAATATAATAAATTTAATGTAGATTAAATCACTGAGGTTCGACCAATCGAATGTCGAATCATTCATGTTCGAGAGTAGTGTGTGTCGAAACAGATACGTGTCGAATCGAGTAGGTTCGATGCAAAGTACGTCGAATTGGTCTATATCGAATCTGAAAGCTTCGATACAGTGATAGTCGAACCGCTGTGTATCGAATTGGGAAGCTTCGATCGAATAAAGGTCGAATTGGGAAGCTTCGATATTGGGTAGGTGTGCGATAGTCTTGAATCTCCCCCTGATAATGGCAGAGGACGAGGTATTTGTAGACCCCATCCCGTGGGGCCCAATGGTAGTTGAGGAATGAATATCGAATCGTGCTGATTCGATCTACCTCTTAGATTGAATCATGCGCATTCGATATTCATTTACAGTAAAATTCCTTCTGTTCAATCTACAATTTTCTAGGCCTTTTTTTGTGGGCCGACCCAATATTTATATTGTGTCTTTCTTAAAATACCCCCATCACATAATTATACTATAATCTAATTTATAGTCCTTAAGAATATTAATTCGTGGTTCAAAAAAATATTAAACAAAAAAGGAACATCAGTTCTTGGACAAATTTTGGAAATAATGACACAAAGTGGCGATTATTGTATGAACTAATCTGTGATTTTTTATAACTTTATTTTTGGTTGTATAGCTTTGAAGTTTAAACATAAATTATCACCAGCTTTAGGTTACATTATTCATTGTTATTTAATCTACAATTTGATGATTTAATTATCAAGAAACAAAAACCTCATTTTTCTTTTCTTTTCATTTCATTTTCCTCCCGTTAACAAATATACAAACGTGTTGATCTTCTTACTCCAACAATGTTTACATATGTCACATGTGCACATTAAGGTGTTGTTTGCAAACTCTAATAGAAAAATAGAAGTTCACAATTTTAAGTTAAGCTAAAATCACCCCCACACTAACTTTAAGATTGTAGAGGTTTTCAGCTAAAAAAAAGTTTTGTAACTGAAAAAGGTAGATTTGTAAACACCTCAAAATCACTTGTTCACATAAAAAGTTAATTATAGCTTTTTTTAAGAGTTTGCAAACACCACCTAAGAGTACCGAAAAATCTTGTAATAAAAAGAAACATGTCAAAGCACGAATTATATAAAGATAAACAAGAAACCAATAATTTCTTCAACCACGGTAACGTTGAAGTTGTTCTTTTTATCAGCAAATACTAATTTTGCAATGTGTTATAATTCTTCAAACATTATTGGTTCTCGGCATGGCTTGATTTTCCTTTTTTCTTCTCTAAATTGAGTTTTAAGATTTCCTTTTTGTTGTTGTTGTTGTTGTTGTTGTCCGACTAGGACATGTAGCTAGGATGTAGCCTTAATTTTTAAAAAGAATTAGTAAGTTGCGAGATAATATATCTATTTCTTTTTATTTTGATGAGGAGATAATATGTCCCATTATCAAGAGCAAATGATTGATAGTGATCGTGAAACTGTCTATCAATATTTATTTATAGGACCATAATTTTCGAATTACTAAAAACAATCAGTGGTATGCGGATGTGATTCAATCATACAATGACTCTAATTTTAAAAGAATCGGTCAAGTTACTCATCAATATATCAAAGCTACTTAGAGACTTCGTTACAGGAATTCAGAGACATTACGACATTTTAAAATGAAACTCCTATATCTGCACGAATTAATTATTGAATAAATAACTAACTCATTAAGAATTTGGACTTGTCTTTCTTATAAACAAAACATCGGTCAGATACAAACATATTACCGTCTTTGGTCGACCTATTAAATGATCTAACTGTTGAAATCTAAGTTTATAAAGACAATATATGTTTAGTAATATATAAAAGTATAGAGATGATCAATATTCTTTATTATATAGTTTCTGGTTGTGACGATTTGTTTGCACTTTATCAGCTATTAATAATGAAAAATGAATAACCAAAAGTTTCTTTGAACTCTTCTTACTATATTCTTGTGTCAGCTTTTGTTTTTATTAGACTATGAAATAAATTATAAGTTTATCCATAAGATATGTCACAACAACAGCAGTAACAAAACTGTAACTTACATTGGTTTCGTGGAAATGTTATGAGGAGGGTGACGATTTTTCTTGATTTCCATTTCTTCTTCTTCCTTTTTTTTTTTTTTTTTATAAGATTCTTAACTTCCATTTCGTTACATTAAAATTAAGGTGTTTGATTTATGTGCCGTTAAGTCATAAGTCATTATTGGCAAAAACAAAGCTTGACTTGACGCGTAAGGCAGCAGCCACCAAGTGCTAGGTTTTTACATAACAAATAAAATATAAATCAGTAGCATGGAATGTCCTGTACGGGTTTTTCTACCAAACGAGAATCTATGGTTTCTACTTTGTATAAGTCAAGTCAGATAACCAAACTATCAAGATTTTTAGAATACGTCGGGCTTGATTAAATTTTGGGCATTTAATTGCCCAACCTCGTGGAGATAATATAGTGGAGAACACTTAACTAGCTCCTTATTGCAAGAAAGTAATGATTATGTATACTTTTATTTTGTATGTGCAAGACACCAAATTTGCACTTGAGGGCTTCACTTTTCTATGCGTGTGTTAAGGGATCATGTCATAATGATACCCTAACATTAATAATACAAAATCCACTTTATCATATTTTGTGCATATTATATACATTGTTTTCATGTAGTAATATATATATACATACATACATACTACACACATACATATAGTAGATAATGTTGGCTGAACTATAAGGTACGTGGACTGTGGACAACACAAAAAAAAAAAAAAAAGACATGAACATGGCAATATAGATTTCTAAATAAATTTCAATTGCTTGGTTTACATGTTCCTCTGCATAAATGAATGAATTACTAGGATTGGACAAGACTTTTTTTTCTCTCTTAAAATTGCAGTTGCCTGCTTTCGAATGGATCATACTTTTGCATTTCTCGAGCAATAAGTAGGCGTTTCCCATTTCTCAATACTTTCTGCCTTCTCTTTTTAGTACCATCCAAGCCTAGTTTAATTGTCCTTGTTATTTTCCTCCACTCCAATTTTGACTTTCGAGGGGGCCTAAGCCACTTTCGTGTTAGAAGGACTCGAGTTGTTGGATGTTGCTCAATGTTGCTATAATTTAACAGCATAATTTTTTTGCGTTGAACTTCAACCCCTTTGAGTTGGCCACGGGGCAACAGTCTTGACACACTCAAGAATACGACCGATATAATTGATTGGTCGGTGCGGCTCTCTTATTACTTTTTTTATCCTCTTATTTTTCAGATACCCTTTGATTCTTCTTCATCAAAATCTCAATTTATGGAAAGCCTTCGACGACTTCCTTATGAAAAGGACATATTATAGAAATTGGAGAGGAAACTGAAGAAGAATATTGTAGAATAGTCTTTATTGCAACAACATCACTTCTTTCTATTTTTTTGAGCACCCATGTTGTGACTATGAACTTTAAGTATAATGAATGGGTGGAAAGAACTTTCTAGAAGTATTTGCCCGACATGAGCAAATAGTGACGTTAGTATGTCTATACCGTGTAACTACTAAGGCATTTAGTCTTTAGCCGCTTGAGGAAGTATACGAGAGATTCGATCATGTTAAGTAGAAGTGGGGCTAAACCAGTCAACAACACAACTACTTTACTTAGTAGGGCTTTAAATGTTGCACAATTTTTCTTTCATGTCCAGTATTCGCAATCCAAGTTGAAATAGGAAAAGTCGCAAGCACAACTAGGCCTGATCGTTGGTTGAACATCAGAAGGGTCCGGAATCTCTCTTGTGGATACAATGTGATTTGTATTTAATAATGCTACTTTGTCATCATCCATGGGTTAAAAGATTATTAATGTACAATTTTGTTTTAGTCACTTTCAAAGCATGTTGACAAATAACCATATAGAATTATTTGTTTTTCCGATAAAGATATAAGAAGAAAGAAATGTGCACACGAACTTTTTGAGAGAGTAACTTCTCGTTTTGTCCACATGTAGCATTGTTGTCATGCAAATTTTTATGTCTGCTTTCCAATGTATATAGGCTTAACAACATGAAGGTTAGGCTTCCAGCAAGCATTGTTAGCGCTCTCCTCTCCAAAGCGGAAGCATCTTCCACACTATTTTTTGTGCCACCCTATTTGATGATGACACGTGTACTATAGAAATATAAAAAAAAACGTGGTTATAGATGTAGGGTGCATGGTAATAATATGTCAAACAAAAAGTAACATAGAAGATCCATTGTGCTCCAAAAGCATAGAATCCGCTCTCTTCATTTCTCTCTCTTTTCCATCTATTCCCCATTTCATCATGCTTCTTAACTTATAGATGTTTTCATCTCAAGAATGCTATCAAAACCTTCTTCTAACCATTATCCTCGTACATGAACACATGGACATGATACGAACTACACTGACTAGTATAAATTTTCAGAGTGTCAGTGCGTGTGATTACTTGATCAAAACTCAAACTAATTTAGATATGAGTAGTCGCGGAGCAACTATCTTGAAATCACTATAAATCAAGTACTATATATAATGTCTTATTAACTTCAATTATTGTATGTTTACTATTTATTTTAAAGTGAAACATTTTTTTTATTTCTTTTGAGTGTAATGAACACCTACATCTGAGTCTTTAAATTCTCTTGTGGTTGCTAAAACAAAACAAAATAACGATGAAAATTTTGAGTACTTGCGGAAAACATCTGAAATATTAATAAGTATTAAGGAAATTGAAAGGTCTTGGATCTATATTAATTGTAAGCGAATACAGTTGTACTTGACAATAGTTGCAACTGTACTCGTAAGTAAGATAGACGATATTTCTTTAACGTTTAAAACATGTTTTACTGTTGCAATTGTGATAAAAGACAGTTAAACATAAAGCGATAAAGACCACAAAGGTTTTTACGTGGTTAGGTCCAAATGGTCCTAGTCCACGGGGTTTGCACCCATATGTTGACTCAAACAGTACCCTACTTAAGAATTACAATGAAATGATTTACTTTAACTCAAATCTAGACTCCATCTAATTTTCAGTTGCAATGCATAACCCTTAACTATTTTCGGTGTACTCGATTGAGTCGAAGAACATATTAAGCTTGCCCAAAGTTCATTTGACTGGATGCTCTTCACTAAAAGACTGACTCGATACAGGACTGAAATCACAAACTATCTTTTTCAAAGCTTGATTATTCAAGTGCGTAGAGTCCCCCTTTATATAGGCATGAGCAGAATCTTCAGCAGATCTCTAGTTGCAATCCTCAGAATATCTTCTTTCCTTATATGATAAGCACGCCGATAATCCTGTTGCAATTCGATCCGATCTTCTTGCCGTATCCGATAGATTCTGCATGATCATTAAAGATATCCAAGAACATGCCTACTAAGATGTCTAAATACATAGATAGGAGATATAATTAATATATAGAAAATTAATCTTCAAGATAGAATAAAATCTACTAAATATAAGGTAATAATATCAAGATAATTACCATCTAAAAGATTAACTTATCTTAATGATTTAAACAAAACCGTATCAATTTAAACCATAGTTGGGCCGAGTCGTATTTAGCCCAAAACCGAGAGGAATCGGCCCTAACAATCTCCCCCTTTGATTTGTTTTGTCAAAATCATTGACTCATCTGCACAAGTGGTCAGAACACGGCATGCATCAACAAGTTAAAAAAAGTGCAAAAATAGTAGTAGTTGCAACATCGGTGCAACCATCCGTAAAATAGCACAAAATAAAATTGTTCAAGATTTTTTTAAAAAACTAATGAGTTCTCCCCCTCAACCCATTCTCTTCCTTTTTGACACAAGAAATCAAGGGGCGTCCGACTGTTGCAACAAGAGGTCCAGCTTGGAGTCCATCAGGGCCATAGATGTGCTCATCTCCTCATAGGACTTGCTCAAACTCTCAACCAGGCTGTTCAGGCGCGAGAGTTCCATGTGGACACCCTCAAGTCTGGCAGATGCGTCTGGTAAGGAGTCAACCCCTTTCTTAGATGAGCTTCCAGTTGCAACTGGTGTTGGTGGTGGTTTATTTAGAACCTTGGCGCTAGCTCGCATGGGCCGGACAGAGGTGAGTTCTTCCTTCTTCACCTAAAGTGACAGAACCTGAGCTACCAGAACTCTGTAAATTAGTGAAGAGAATCCAAGAGAGAGGTGCAAAATTGGAAAAGCCTTGTGATAAATGCGCTCAAACACATGTTTACCCAAATCAATCGCAACTCCAGTACTAATACGAAATAGAACACTTGCAACATTAACACTCATGGTGGACGTCTGTGTGCATGGCATCCAGTGACAGACAAGGATGTGAAACAGAAGATTATACATGTTGGTGAGATCGCTGATGATAAGAGAACCAGAGGTCCAAAATCTAACCAGTTCACCCGTGAGCTTAGTTGCAACATTGTCCAGATTGCGTTCCAGACGCAACTCGGACAGATCACCATTGTCCACTTCATGGACTCCCATAGTAATAGAAAGAAGTTCAGGAGTAATTGTGCAAACATGCTTGCGAACATAGACCATGTGACGCTGAAGAGAGCCCTCAGCATCCAACTGGGTAGTCACGTTAGCATAGAATTCATGAACCAACACCTTACTATATAGCTAGTTGCCTTCTAAGTTGCAATTAGCCAGCCACGTTTCTCCAGTGAAGCTAGAATGTCAGTTTTGGCGCAGGATATCTCGTCTAGAGGATGTTCCTCCACAATAGTATGCTTAAAATACCCAGCAAAATGAGCATGGGCCTCACGAGTATATAATCGATCAGAATGGGCTCACGCAACCTTCAGAGCGGTGGAGGCAGGTGCAACATCAGGCAGAACGAAGGGATCCACGGCTGCAGGAGAGACAACCTTCTTCGGTGCAGGAGTGTGTTAGTGCTTTTTAGCCGATGGTTCAACATCAGTATCACCCTCGTGGTGTCACTGACGTTGGGCTCATCGTCACCAGATTCAATTTCAGAGGCAGACTTTTCGGACAGCTTGTGCAGTCGCCGTCTGCGGGCTGGTTTACGAGCGAGAACCTTGGTACGTTTTCTGGTTGTAACACCAGAAGCGGTAGAGGCAGGTGGAGGCAGGAGTGCCCTCAGGATCATCCTCAACATCGGCCTGGGAGGCGGTGGTATCACCGACTTTGGCCTTCCCCTTTTCGTGAGCAAACGCCTTTTTAGGAGATTGAACCGGTATCGAAGTAAGAGATGGAGGACGGTGAGGAATTTCTTCCCTAGTTGGAGGAGCAGGATCTTCCTCAGTGTCGGAGCTCGTCGGAGACGACGGATTGGATGCATAAATAGTTTTCAACGGCTTCAAGTCCAGACCTTCGTTGGCATCAAAATGAATTGCCGCAAATTGTTTGATTGAGCCACCCATCGATAGAGAGAGAAAGAGAGAGAGAGAGAGAGAGAGAGAGAGAGAGAGAGAGAGAGAGAGAGAGAGAGAGAGAGAGAGAGAGAGAGAGAAAGAGAGAGAGAGAGAGTTGCAAAGAGGTGAGATGTGCGTAAGAGTGATGATGAGAGTAATGGTGAGAAGGGAAGAATAAGGAGTAATAAATAGATGCCCAAAGCCCTAGAATTTAGGAGGGAAACTTTCCAAAACACAATCTCCTATCCTAATCCAATCCAATCTTTCCTAGTAAGCATAAATCGTGAGATATGTACACAAGAGAGAAAAGATAGACACAAATCTTGTTGAGATATTCATAAGGCAACACCATATTTTCTTAACATACATAAAAAAAACCTCCTAATATCACACGAAAGGAAACACAATCGAGAGAAGATTAGGACACCACAAATTACATAGAATTAAAACAATGACAAAGAGTCCCAAAGAAAAAAGATTAAGCGAAGATAATTAAAATCCCCTCAAGAAACCGAGTCCAAGTAAAGACCGATATCACATAATCTTCTCAGTTGCAACATGACATAAGACACACACGCAACTGGTAGCTTTCACTCTGACACATTTGTGAACAATGTAGCTCTTTTCAATGAGAGACGCGTGGGATATAAATTGATAGCTTTCACACTTGTTTCTTGTAAGTCAGGTAGCTTTTTCCAGTTGCAACTGAAAGCCGTTGTGACTAGCTTAAAGTTAATCACCTTTCGGTGTTTGTCTCCTTCATCATTTTTGAAATTATTTTTGAGACAATCGTTGTTCTTCCCCTTTTTTAAATTTTTTTTTCTTGTCAACAATGATTCACTGAGGAGAAACATGTATACCAAATCAAAAACAGGGGACTACCAATCTCAGAAGAATAAATAATTAAGTCCAAATAAGTCACCCTTGGTTGCAACAATGTCCCTGTTGAAATTCACATAAGGCATAGGTTCAACGAGTTACAAAGGTGCTCAAATCGTGTAACATCGAAAGCCTTGTAAAGATATCTGCAAGTTGAAGGTCAGTACACACATGATGTAACTCAACAGTCTTGGCTTCTACCAATTCTCTAATATAGTGATATCTTATGTCAATATGCTTAGCGCGAGAGTGTTGGACTGGATTTTTAGATATGTTTATGGCACTGGTATTATCACAGTAGAGGATAATTTCATTTTGATATTACCATAGTCTTGCAACATTTGTTTCATCCAAACCAACTGAGTGCAATAGCTACCTGCAACAATATACTCTGCCTCTGCTATAGAAAAAGTTATAGAGTGTTGTTTCTTACTTAACCATGAGACGAGGTTGGTTCCAAGAAAGAAGCATCCTCCAGTCGTACTCTTTCGATCATCAGCACATCCAGCACAATCAGCGACACAATATCCTGCAAGATAGAGGTTATTGCTAAAGTTGTAATTGAGACCAAAGTCAGCTGTACCAGAAATGTATCGAATGATCATTTTAATAGCCTTGAGATGTGACTCATTTGGGTCAGCCTGATAACGTGCAAACACTCCAACACTGAAACATATGTCGGGGCGGCTAGCAGTGAGATACAACATGCTCTTAATCATGCTTCAATAGAGGCTGGGATCCACCGAGTTGCAACTTTCATTCTTGCCGAGTCGGTCAGTAGATCCCATGGGGGTCTTCATAGGTTTGGCATGTTCAAGTCCAAATCATTTGATTAGGTTCTTGGCATACTTAGTCTGAGAGATGAATATTCCATCAGCATGTTGCTTAACCTGTAGACCAAGAAAATATGTAAGTTCACCAACCATACTCATTTCATCATTTCAAACTCATTCTTCATAACAGAGACGAAGTGTTGCAACTCGCTAGAGGACGTGGAGCCAAACACTATGTCATCTACATATATTTGTGCGATAAGAATATGAGTTCCAAAATGCTTATAAAACAGAGTGTGATCTACACTTCCTCTAGTATAACCCTTTTCAAGAAGATGAATGGTAGTCTTTCATACCAAGCATGATGTGCTTGTTTGAGACCGTAAAGTGCTCTTTTAAGTTTCAAAACATGGGTGGAGAAATGGGGATCAATGAACCCTTTGGGTTGTTCAACAAAAACTTCTTCATTAAGAAACCCATTTAGAAAAGCACTTTTGACATCTATTTGAAAAAGCTTAAACCGTAAGACACATGCAACATCAAGTAAGAGACGAAAAGATTCCAGTCTTGCAACATGTGCAAATGTATCATCATAGTCCACTCCTTCTACTTGAGTGTAGCCTTGTGCAACAAGCCTTGCTTTGTTGCGAACAATGTTTCCAAGCTCATTGGTCTTATTCTTGAATATCCACTTGGTACCAATGATGCTCACCCTTGGAGGTATTGGCGCTAGTTCCCAGACGTCATTTCTTTCGAACTGATTCAACTCTTCCTGCATGGCCTCAATCCATACTTTTTAGGTAGTTGGGAGTCCAATAAAGTATTTTCTAAATTTACCCCTTAGACTAATTTTACATCACGTTCACAAAATTTGAAAATTAAATTTAGTATCTGAATCCCCACT
The DNA here is from genome assembly GCA_948329865.1 of Linaria vulgaris. Lineage (NCBI taxonomy): Eukaryota > Viridiplantae > Streptophyta > Magnoliopsida > Lamiales > Plantaginaceae > Linaria > Linaria vulgaris. The sequence continues at coordinate 101,640,226 of OX415250.1, forward strand.
TTTAGGTAACTACCATTCATATTCCAGTTCTCCTATATTTCCTCCAAAATTTCATTCGGCTCCAGCCTTATTATTCATTGTCCACCACCCATAACTGCCATTTCTTCTATATTTCGGAAAGCTTAATTGAATTCTTGAAGTGCTTATATGAATCAATTCTTTCTCTCATGTACTTTTTAGTTTCTTTCTTGAATTATTTTCCACTAGATTGTGTGACTATAGGTTGTGTGAATTATTTTTATTGTCATTATGCTAATATGATTTTGCTTAAAGTTGCAGTACTTATTGTAAGATTTATGAAGTGATGATTTTTATTCTTCACTCAATGGTGGTATATATAGTTACAACTTACAATGAGATAAGGAAAGAAATAAATATAACAAGGAAATAAATACAAACAATATTTTCCTAAAATACAAGAACTAGGACTCTTGTCTATTACGCCCCCGCAAAATCGATGTCCCATCGACGATGGAGATTTTGGACCGAAGAAGAAGAAAGCGCGACCGCGACAACGACTTTGTGAGTAGATCAACAAGTTGATCTGTGGTATTGACATAAGTAACACGAAGAAATCCTTTGGTGACAAGGTCACGAACAAAGTGAAGATCAATGGAGTTCATCCTAGAATGCAAGACGGAATGAAGAGACAAACGAATAGCACCCGAATTGTCACATAGAATGCAAGGAGAAGAAGGTAAAGACACACCAAGTTCACCAAATAAGTGTTGCAGCCAACGAACTTCAGCAGCAATATTCACCAACGACCTATACTCGGACTCAATGGAAGAGCGTGAAACAGCGCGTTGGCGACGAGACGACCAAGAGATTGGATTATCACCGAGAAACACAATGTAAGCTGAGGTGGAGGCAGCGGTGTGCGGATCACCAGCCCAGTCCACATCCGAATAGGCCGTGAGACAGGTATAGTGCGTCCGACGAAAGAGAAGGCCGTGAAATAACGTGCCCTTCAAGTAATGCAAAACACGTTTGAGGGTCGACCAATCAATTTCTGAAGGAACAGCCATGCGCTGAGCAAGTCTATTGACAGCAAACGCAATGTCAGAGCGAGTTAATGATAAGTATTGCAAAGCACCAATAATGCGACGAAACTCCGTAGCATCCGCTAAAGAAGAAGATGTGGAGGCCGAAGAGGTAGATGCCATTGGGGTAGCTAACAGCTTCGCGCAATCCATTTTGTGGTGAGCAAGAATGTCACACATGTACTAGTGTTGAGACAAGAAAAGACCTTCACGACACGAGAATACCTCAACACCCAAAAAATAAGACAAGTGACCCAAGTCCTTAATCGCAAATTGGCGGCCAAGATGACCAATCACGCGTGATATAAGAGAACCATTATTGCCCGTCACAATAATATCGTCCACATAGACAAGGAGATAAAGCACACCATCACCGCGAGAGTAGATGAAAAGAGAGGAGTCGGACTTTGATTGAAGAAAACCAATCGAACATAGAGCGGAGCTTAAGGCAAGGAACCAAGCCCGAGGTGTTTGCTTCAAGCCATACAACGACTTCTTAAGATGACAAACACGGTGAGGAAAAGAGGAATCAGTGAAACCCTGTGGTTGAGTCATATAAACGTCCTCAACAAGATTGCCATGAAGAAACGTGTTGCTCGCATAGTGGCCAACGACAAAACAGTCTGAATAGTAGCGGGTTAACAACGGGGCTAAAAGTCTCTTGAAAGTCCAACCCTTCTCGTTGATGAAAACCTTTAGCCACAAGGCGAGCCTTATAACGATCAATGGAGCCGTTCGAGTGACGTTTGATGCGAAACACCCATTTGGACCCAATAACGTTCTTCCTTGACGGAGGTGGAACCAAATTCCAAGTACCATGGTGCATAAGAGAGGTGAACTCCTCAGCCATAGCAGCGCGCCAAATGGGGTCTTTCAAAGCTTGAGAGACACAAATGGGAGCAATGGGACTAAGAACGGGATGCTTGGTGGCCGAGTGGACTTGCTTAGGTTTGAAGATGTTATTCATCATCCGAGTGGTCATAGGATGTGTCCGAAGGACTGTTGCATGATCCATGTCGGGGGTTGGAGCAGTGGCGAAGCACTGTAGAAACCTGCGACTTGTAAGTCAAGGGAAAGAACCAATTATACTTAGTAAATTGATCCACCAATAGCAAATAATAACGATGACCATCCATAGAAGGAACGGGCGAAGGACCCCAAACATCACCATAAATGTATTCCAAAGGAGCAGTAGAAATAAGAGATGTAGTGGTAAACGGCAACTGAGTATTCTTATTAGATAAACAAAAGGAACAATACGTAGAATCCTTTGAGCAATGCGAATTACAAGGTAAATTAAACTTGCTAAGTAAAAAGGAACTAATATCCGAAGACGGATGACCTAAACGACTGTGCAAATTTCCCGACTAGTGCGATCACCAATAAATGCCATTGGACTTGAAGAATGTCGTGACTTCATGTCCAAGTGATAAACGCCGTTAGTGCAATCCCCCCGCATGAGTTTCACCCCCGTTGTTCGATCCTTAACAAAGAAACACCAAGGATGAAATTTAAGAACGATATCATTAGTAAGACAAAATTGATGCATCGATAATAAGTTCCATTGAGACGAGGGAACACATAAAATGGGGGAAACAATAAAGTTACGACGAGGCATATGAAACGAAGTAGAACCAACGTGGGTGATAGGCAAACCTGAACCATTAGCAATGGTAACCTCATCTGTGCCATCATATTCGGAGTGAACCGAGAGATTCTAAACGTCAGAGGTTAGGTGATGAGAGGCACCAGAATCAACCAACCAGTTGTTGTTATCCGTCGGCGATGGAGACGGGGAAGACGCCAAATTGGCAATAGGTTGTTGAATGCGGCGGCAAGTACGAGCCCCATGACCATAAATACCACAATATTGACACGTGATATCGGGGCGAGAATTAGAACCCGAACGATTGTTGCGGTTGTTTTGGTAATTGGAACCACCACCACGGTTTGAACTGTTGTTGCGATAGGTGTCGCGGTGTGAGGTACCTGGACCATTGTTCTGATTGCTGTTGGTGTTGCCACGTTGTCCAGAATTATTGAAGTAGGACACTGCATTGGCCGAGGCAACGAGAGAGGCAAACTGAGCCTTAATGCTCTTGACATAGATCTCACGAGCAATCAATTTGTCGTAAAGCATGGGGAATGAGAGGGCGTGATCCCGAGAATGAATATGTGCCACAATGTCATGATAGGACGCCCCTAAACCGTTCAAGACAAAGAGAGTAACATCATCGTCGGAGAGACAATGATCAATCATGGCAAGTTCGTCAATTTTCATCTTGACTTGTTGAAGGAACTCCGCCATAGATTTGGAGCCAATAGTCATCTGTGAAAGAGACTCATTCAACTGCATAACACGCGAACGAGACTTGTTAGCAAAGTGGTCTTGCAAGGTTTTTCACATGGCGATCGAAGTCTTCTCACCAGAGACGAGGTGCATGGCGTCGTGTGAGAGAGAACCAAAAAGGGCAGATACAAGAAGAGCATCCTGACGCGTCCAGTGAACGAACGCAGCGATGGACTCTGGGGTCTCACCGCAAGGAGGGCAGAGGGTCGTGCCGTCCAAATAGCCAAGAAGGCCATAGCCATAAAAAAGATGGCGAACCTGAACATTCCAGGATGTGTAGTTTCCTGAATTGCAAAGGCAGATGGGTATGTGCATGGATATACACAAGAGGGGGACCACCGGGACCTAACGGTGATTGGAGCGATAGTCCAAAACCCGAAGGAGTGGACTGCGAGGCAAGGGCGGAGGCCGACTGCATGATCGGAGTCGACGCGGAGGCGGACGACGAGGAGAGGGCGGAGGAAGAGGCCGAGTCGCTAGGTTTTGCAGAGGAAGACATGGGGATCTTATTTTCTCGTTAGAGATATTTTCCTGTTGATAACATATAAAATTTATGAAGTGATAATTTTTATTCTTCACTCAATGGTGGTATATATAGTTACAACTTACAATGAGATAAGGAAATAAATAAATATAACAAGGAAATAAATACAAACAACATTTTCCTAAAATACAACAACTAGAACTCTTGTCTAATACTTATATTTGAGAACAATATACATGCATGAGAATTCTAGCACTAATTGAATTTTTACTGATGACAATTGTTTAACATCTACGCAGGTTTTGCTCTTTAGTTGGATGGCTCCATTAGTATAACAATAAATTGTGCATGGACTTGGAACAAGATTAAGGCTTTGTGTGAGGAATGACGTCTAAAGAGTTCACTGATCTGCATTCTGTTTTTTCAAAAATTGGTGAATAGTCTTCATAATTTTAGTTGGGTTATTATATTTGCTGTTTTAATTTGTCTATAATTTTCTTTCTTACTTGCCTTAGATAAGAGTTGGAAGGTGCTCTTATGTACAGGATCAAGAGTTTTTCGACAGTCATTACGCGGAGAATGTTATGATTTTGCTTCTTTTCTGTTTATGGATATTGATGATAAATTTTATTTTCTTTTCTGTTGAAATTAAAGTGGCATGCCACAAACATGATTCTAAGATGAAGGAAATTAGTTGGTGACTTATGTCACACAAAATGTCATAAGAAATTTGGAGTTTTCAGGTTATCTTATAATACAATTTGTTCAATTTTCGCATTTAAAGATTTGATTGAATTTATTTAGTACATTAGTAAGTTAATTATAATACTTTTATTCTTCTGTCATAGTTTATTGTGGATTGTTTGTAACTCTACTTCCTACTAAACGTAACGTAAATGTACGTATTAAAACTAAAACATTCTTCACACTTAAAAAGAAATTTGCACGGAATTGCACGCGGTCTCCGTGCGCTTCTTTGCTAATATATATATATATATATATAGGTTTTTAACGAACTCCAATAGTTAATAAGTATTAGATAATACCACGAATCATTGTATTGCCGCTAAATTCACATGAATTAATGTGTTCTATTCTTTTTCTACTATTTAATGTTGTTAAGTAAGTTCTTAATCTGTCACGAACAATTGATTATAAGGGATACATAATTACACTCACACGACCTTATTTCCACTACGAGCAATAATGCAATATGTATCTTATATATTTATATGGCTTGTGCTTTTATTGGCTTACCATTTGGATTCGAAAAATAAAGCATGAAGTTAATAATATAAACACATTAAAAGTGTTTGTAAGGGTCAAAAAAAAAAAATTACATTAGCGTTCGCAAACATTCTAGTAATGTTGTGATAGTTTTGCTTATGAAATCTAATTTACCAATAAAAAATATAAAAATCAACAAACATTAGGAGTTGGGTTGGGTCTCCAGGGAGGACCCTGGGTGCGTTGTCTGTGCACTCACGTATGGGCCCAATGCAAGACAGAAAATTGGTTTTATTCTACATATTATCGATTATAATTGAATTTCAAGCATTTCAAAATTAATCAAATTCATAACCATCCATCTTTCAAAAAAATATGGCATTCCATACTAAAACTGTATTATGTGTATAACGTATACACTCTATCGAATGCCATATTATTTTTGGCTACATTGTTTGACATAGTGAATTATTTTGCTAATACTTTTTCTCTTAAAGTTTCAGTAAATATTTTCATTTATTTGGCTATTGTTATTTTACCTTTTTTTTCACTTTGATAAGTAACATGGTAATTAATACACCTTTCAACACTGCGGTAAAAACTGACAAGTAGCATTTATAAAATATTATAATTTGTACTAGGGAGGGGACAGGGGTGCAGTGGCACCATTAGCTGGGGTAAAGTAATAGGGGAATTGCATTATAGAGGGAGGGCAAATAAACAAAAAAGGAAAGAAAAAAGGAAAAAGGCAAATCCCATATCATATTGTCATGGATCTGCACTGCACACAGTGGAAAAAGTGCAATCATCATTTTTCTTTTTTGTTCCTTAATAAAATGAGAGAGATATACAAACAAACAAACAAACAAACAAACAAATAAAAAACAACTCTCAAATTGAAATAATTGATTTCACATTTCACCCTTCTCTTACAAGTTACAACTATCTCCCCACCATCAATGGCAAATTTCATAATTTAAATCCCTGACACACACACACACACACACACACACACACTCTCTCTCACCATATGCAACAAGTACACACACTAATTAGACTTATCTATAATTCAAGATCCAACCTTTTCCTCTCCATTTCGTGTGTGTATTGTTTCTTTTCTGTCTATTTGAAGAATCCTAGGTTTCTTCATTTCAGATATAACAACACACAGACACTCTCTCTCTTACACACACACACACACATGTAATAGTAGCTACAATTGATGTTTCCATACACAAGATGTCTTTTTGATGTGCTTATTTTGTGAGTTATGCTTTCTTTAGTGGTGGGTGTTCTTCTGTTTTAGCTTTGATTTAGCTTTAATTGGTTTCTTTAACTCTCTACTAATCAATCTATTTGGTTCAAAATTTGGTTAAAGATTCCAACTTTATTTATGCAGTGTACAAGAAGAAGAAGAAGTGATTCTTTTTCTAGATCCCCAATTTAATTTTATCACCCCATGCATTATTACTGTAACTTTCTGGGTTAGCTTTTCATATCACCTACCTTCTTCACTAGGAATGCCTTTAATTTGAAAACCCTAAAGTTTCAATCTTTATTTTTCTTCAAATTGAGCAAAAACCAACACAATGTGGAAGCAATTACTGAGCAAATTCCCTCGAAAGTCTCCGAAATCGGATCAGGATTCACCTGGAAACCCTAATCTAGGTCCTAATTTCTCGTCGTCTCCCGGTTCAGCTGTTAGCTCTGCTGTGAAACGGGCATCAGCTGCGGTGTTTCCCGCAAGTGTGATTGCGGGTATCGAGCCATTGCTCGCCTTTAAGGATGTGAGCAACTCAGAAAAAATGAATCTTTTCATTAGTAAGTTGAGTCTTTGCTGTGTAGTATTCGATTTCACTGATCCTGCTAAGAATGTTCAAGAAAAGGAGCTTAAGCAAGCAACATTACTCGAGCTCCTCGATTTTGTATCTCAGAATCCCCCCAAGTTTTCTGAGCCTGCAGTTTTGGCGTCCTGCAAAATGTGCTCCATTAATCTGTTCCGTGTTTTCCCACCGAATTATCGGTCAAGTTGTTCAGGTGAAGCAGCTGACAATAATGACGACGATCCCATGTTTGATCCGGCATGGTCGCACTTACAAATTGTCTATGATTTCCTGCTCAAGTTTGTCACTTCCGCTTCTTTGGAAGTGAAGGTCTCAAAGAAGTATATAAGTCATTTGTTTATCTCGAAACTCATCGATTTGTTTGATTCGGAGGATCCTAGGGAAAGGGACTGTTTGAAGGCAATTCTGCATAGGATTTACGGGAAGTTTATGGTTCATCGGCCATATATAAGGAAATGTGTAAGCAATGTGTTTTACAGATTCGTTTTTGAGAAGGAGAAACATAACGGGATCATGGAGTTGTTGGAAATCTTTGGGAGTGTGATCACGGGATTCTCTTTGCCTTTAAAAGAGGAGCATAAGATATTTCTCTGTAGGGCATTAATTCCGCTGCACAAGGCAAGGTCATTGGGGGTTTACTTTCAGCAGCTCTCCTACTGTGTGACGCAGTTTATTGAAAAGGATCCTAAGTTGGCTAGCAGCGTGATTGCAGGGCTGTTGAAATATTGGCCGATTACAAGTAGCCAGAAGGAGGTGATGTTTTTGGGAGAGGTGGAGGAGATATTGGAAATAATTAACATGGTCGAGTTTCAAAAAGTTATGGTTCCATTATTCTGCCGGATTAGACAATGCATAAATAGCTACCATTTTCAGGTAACCCTTTCTCCGCTTTTGGAAATATTGGTTGTTGTCTCATTTATTACGTATTACATGTGTAATCCAGTAAGTAGGGTTCCCTGTAGTAACATCCTTTTATCCAAAATTGTGAAACTTGTCGAAAGTATCTACTATTACCGAAAATTGGAAGAAGGTTAAGGAAATAAACAGCCTTTACTTTGTTTGCTTGCTTCTCTCGATATTGATTAATAGACGTTAAATGGAATCTAATCCATCTTGATATATTTTGTTTCTTTGCTAGTTGGCTAGTACACACTTGGCGTTTAACATGAGCGGTGGGTGACCAACTCTCTGTGTGCTTCGAGAAATCTGTTTTAAATGTCTTGTTGTTTTATATACGTATCTTTTTTGTTTAAGATAACAATTACTGAAATTGCTGGTTCAAGTTGGTGACCATGAGTCTCGGGACTTCCACGGCTCTTTCTCTATACTTGTAGAATTATAATTGATTCCTCGCAAATGCTACGAGTTTGCTAAATTTTGTGGGAGTCCCTTAAAGGTAGCATGCACAGATTTTTTACCTGTGATTTTGAAGGGAACTCTTCATTGGGGAAAACTGATTATGAGATGACCAGAACTGGGAAGATTTCTGCAGAACTATGAGTTGGTAGCCAAGGATTTCAGATGGTTTGGGTGTATCTGGGAAGGATGAGATTATTTCCCAATATGCAATAGGTTTTAGACTTTTAGTAGGATTAGTTTGCTTTCTAAATTGAAACGGATGTTTTTTTTCCCTAATAAGGAATTATCTTCTCTCATTACTGTAGTCAAAATGCACTCAATAGGCAACTACATATTTTTTGAAATAGAAGGTCACTAGTCTCAACTCTATAATCCAGTTCAATCTGAACTTTTTTGAGCAAACCTTGTACTTTACAATTTGGATCAAAGTAGTTTTCGCCTTTGAACCAATGTTTATCATCAGTGAAACTAGTTTTAAGCTCTGATTTTTACACAATCTCCTTTCTTCCACTGCAGGTCGCCGAACGGGCCCTATTCCTTTGGAATAACGACCAAATTATGAATCTAATTGCGCACAATCGACAAGTTATACTTCCAATAGTATTCCCGTCTCTGGAAGTGAATGCACAAAGCCACTGGAACCATGCAGTCCTTAACTTAACCTTAAATGTAAGGAAGATGCTGACGGAAATGGACGACGACCTTGTCTTGGCCTGCATTTCCAAGCACCAAGAGGACCAAGAAAAGATGCAATCCTCGGTTGCGAAACGGAATCAAATTTGGGAGAGTTTGGAAAATACCGCTCGTCTCCAGCCAATCACTGGAAATACGGCTGTTCTAGTACCTCAAAGAGCAGCCATGGTATCCTGAGGCGCTCCGTGGGGTCGTGTTTCTTGTTTTGGATTGATGCAAATGACAGAGCATGTTGTTGTTGCAAAATGTAATGTTCCTGCTGTTTAAAATATGTTATCTTTTCCAGAAAGGGCATGGGATTGCCCAAGTGGATGATGTAATCTATAACGTTCCCATTAGCTTATGATTGTTCTTGTTGTATCTTTTGTAAGTGACTGTTCTGTGTGTTTGTGGGTGAAGGAAGAAGGTAGTTTGTAATTTTTTTTAGATATAGATTTAAATTTTCTGAAGTTTAGTCTAATTTTGTTATTTTACAGACCTCCTTTGAGTTTAAATAGTTAAGGGTTATCCCCTGAAGTTCTAAACATGCAATAGTAGGGATTTGTACGCCACATCTTTTTTTTATTTTATCAGCAATTGTACGCCACAATTTTTCAACTTAGAGTTTCAATGTGATTAAACGATGCTTGTGTCTAGTTACAATGTAAGAATTATTAGAAACATATGGGTCACTTTTTAAGATAGTGTAGTCAAATCAAGAAAAGTAAGTTACTTTGATAATAATTCACGATGGACGTTTTTTTTTTTTACTGTTATTTCTTAAATAAATAGTATAAAGCTTAAAATTTATGTACATATCATATATTTTACAAGTCAATAATTATGTTATTGATTCCATTAAGGCAATAACGTTTATTTCAAAAAGAAAATAAACAAAATGTTATAATCTCAATTAAAATTGTGATGAACTTAAGTTGTCATGCTTATCTGTCAAACCACCCCTGTACAAAATTAAGCCAAATTTACCCTCAGTGATTTCCAGAAAGCAAAGTAACTCCAAGTAAAGTGTTGTTCACTTGTGGTAACTTAATAGTTAATAGTGTAACTGTGGATGGATTCTTGCCCCACCCTCCCCCACCCAAAAGACACATATACCCCTATTTAACTGAAAAAGTATTTGTTAGTCATTTTTTCATGTTGATCTCATATCAATTTGAACCGGTTTGTTTTCATTTGGAATGTAAATACCTTGTTACTTAACAATTTTATGAACAAATTCATGACTATAAGTCTATAATCGACGAAATATACCCACACATACATATATATTAAAAGAAAATACCTGTGTATCTATGTATATAAATCATTTACTTCAATAATAACGATATTTTATAATAAACTATCCCACAAAACACATTTAATCAAGTATCCATTTTCAAAAACAAAGTGCACTTATTATGAGAGTTAACAAGTTCAATCATGAGAATTTACACATGAACTACACTACAAGCCAGCAAAGAGTTGGCTGATGTCATCAAATAAGTTGCAACAATAATAAACGTTTAGTTAACGAAGCCTTTCTCTGCTTAACTTAACTAAACCCGCCTCTTCCTACCTCTATATCTCGTTACAAAACCTGACTAGAGGCACAACTGATTACATAAGTACCACGGTGAAAATATGCACGATGGACTAATACAGAACGTAACACACATCCATGAGCATTTTAGTTTCTCTACCTGTTCACGTTTCGAGTTGAAGAAAGTCCTCTGATGATGAAATAAATATCTTATCCACTATGCTTAGAAGAGTAATTCAACAGGCTTCGGTGAACGAAGAGTTGAGACGGCCTTGAACTGTCATAACAAAAACAATACCACAGCATTATGTTATGTACACGACTGTATTACTAGATGGTACCCAGGGTTTTAAATTAAGCGTCATTTTTTCATCTATGGAATTGAGGTAACCCTGCTTTACATAGTAAATATACGAATAATTATTCACACTTAAAATGATATGGTAATGACTTCTTGATTTTAAATAGTTGCCTACATTCCTAAATTGAGAAGTTGCAGAAGCTCAAAACTCGCACCTTGGATTGCTTATATTTTTCACGAATGGCGTTAAGCATGGATCCACTTGTGTTTAGTTGTAAGTCTTGCAATTCCAGAACCACACTTTTAAGCTCGAACATCTTGCGTCCCGTATAGTGCTCCAAAGTTGGATTCTGCAAAAACTAAGCTATTATTTTACTGGTTTAATGCACTGGTAAATGTGGCAAGAGATGTTTAAGAAGGCATGAGAAGCAAACCCATGGTTGGTCCGACTGATCAAGTGTCCATCTTGCCAGAAATACAGCAGAGGCAGCAATTAGTGATGGAAGAAACTTTAGGAAACTGTATTCAGTTAGTGTTAACTCTGCTAAATAGTTGGCCAAGAATTCCAGCTGAACAGAAGGAACCTGGGTATGGAGCAATTGGTTTAGTCAAAGTAACTTCTTGTTCACACAAAGTACAAAAGAACAAAAATTTCATCCACCTCATAGGAAATTTGGGCTGCTTGAATGTATCTCCTGTAAACAGCAATGAGAATTGAGAGATTCTTAACTTAGCAAGATAAAATTGATTTAAGTTTATGTATTTTGGAGCTCATGAACACCAAGCTAGCTACCTCAAAAAATTCTTTGTGGTGGGAACGGATAATTTAAAGCCCAATAAGTTCAAAACACGACTTTCCATTTTCATAACCTGTCATGTAACCGCAAGTGAGTTTGGCATGCAGCAAAAAGCTTATTGTGGCTGAGAAAAAAATTGCATTCAAGAAAGTTCTGCTAATAACTTATCATGCACTGAAAACAATTCAAACAGTGATGTTGTGTCATATGTCAAATACAGTTCCAGTGAAGAATCAGGATCTCAAATCATTATACTGGGATTCTTTAGGCTGAAATTCAAGCGAAGACAATTTCATGTTTAAGCAGAGAAAATGGTTTCCTCACGTTGGCAGAAACTTGAAAATGAAAATATGCAACAAGTTGCTTAAGGTTTCTTAAGCGAGTGAGAGGATACACAGTTGCTGACCAAACATTAAAAGCCAAAAGGAAATTTAACATAAGGTTAGTTGAATGAAGAATGCACAGAAAGTCTTATCATGCTTATAACTCAAAACATTAATTGAGTGAAGAACGCACAGAGAGTCTTATGATGCTTATAATCAGGATTGCAAAAGCATAAAAACTTAATATGTTGAATCAGCAAGTCATTAGAAAATTAGACTATAAATGGCAACTCAAAAAGACAAGGGTAGACCTCTTCTTTAGTGTAAGTGTTGTCTGTGATGATGCAAAACTCTTCCACACGAGGTGCACAAATTTCTTCATACTTCCTTCAGTTGATAACCAGCAGAATAAAAATAAACTAAAAAGATTAAGTGCCGATAGACAAGTAAGAATCATAACATAATACCAAATTTACTTCCCATGTGGTCTACATGACTTGCATTAGTAAACCACCATCTTTCTGGGATTAACTTCAAACAAATATAGAAAAAAAGAATAATGTAACAATTGGTATAGTCATACCCATGATAAAAATAGGTCAGATAACAATATCCACCTATACCTCTACTTGTACACTTAAATGAATAACTTACGAAGCAATTAGCATGCAGGTTACTCCTAGAAGTTGCAACTTTTGCTTCTCAATGTAATTTTCAGACAGGAATCTATCTATAAGATTTACGGTCAGGTAGAGTGTATCAGGGACCAGCGTATATTCTTCAGACACCTGCAAAATAGGTAATACATGAGACATTGCATTACCATAAAGCCAGTCTTCATGGTAAAATAAACATCCAAAAGACAATAAACCACAGATTTCCGACAAAGGAAAACAATAAAACGACAAGGCAGTTTGTCCACAACAATAAGTGCAAATAAGAGCTAGTTTAGATGAACAACAAGAGCAATATATGCAAAGGACGAGGCACATGAAAGTTGCACAAATTAAAAAAATAGCTGAATAGTTTTCTTAGTTCCTCCTCTTTTTTTGTTTTCCATTTTTTGGTGAAAAAAGAGTAAAGACTGCCTCTTAACAGAAGAAAGCAAACAATGAAACCAACCTCAACAAGCCAATCAACCAGAATCCCCCGCATTCCCTGAGTGATATCCTGCTGCAGCTTTCCCATATAATCCATCGATGGCCTATGTTCAAACTGAGAGAAGGCAAAAATACCATCTGAGTTAAGGAGAAACAAAAGGAATACATGAAAAAAATAAGGCTTCATAGTTAATCCATTAGAATAGGGAAGAATTTGAACATCCTTGTGCTCTCCAGTAATGACGATAATTTGGTATAATGCACTGGAGTCAACTAAATTCTTCGCATGGGTTGTGGAACTTATGAACTCAGTTTTCTTGGAAATAACAAGTTACAAGCTTCACATATCCAATATCATAGCAGAGACATTAAGCAACAAAACATAATATGATGGGGTAGTCTTACAAACCTGTTTTGCATGCAAACTAGAATATATATCAGCTGCATACAGGCTACACATCTTGGGGTCATGGTGTTGTGCATCTATGTCGACAATGTCCCTATCCTCCAAATTCTTCTGGTTACAGCAAAACTTGAGAACTTCTGCATAATCTGCAAAACAACGTTGTCAGAAACTAGCTACAGAGAAATTCGGTCAAAGACACTTCTTGAATTAGTTTGAAACAGTTAGTCCGTCACAGATTCCACCATAGTTTGTATGATAGAGAAGATGACAATAAGTCACAGCTTTTATGCACATTTTAATCGTAGCTAGACATATCATTCTAAGCAAACAATGTATTTTTTACATTTTAGAGTAGATTGAGAAAAAAAGTATGAGTTGAAAGAAGGATCATTCACCCTATCGTTGCTTTTCATTTGTAAATCTGAAATTGAAATAAATTGTCACTTTTAGAAACAATTAAGCTGAATATGAAAGAGACTTTCTTTGACATATTCATGGACGTGGCAGGTATAAAGACCTGAGTAATGAATAATTATTTCGCTGTATACACTAGATCAATCATAGATGTAGCAGGAGCCAATTCTTTCTTAATTTTATGTATGTTCTCTATCAAAGATCTCACTTCAGAGTTCTGTTTACTGCAGCAACCATGAAGGCGCAGTGATTGAATCTGATCCTAGTTACATAAGTAAAACTGAAACTATTGGTTAGTTATACTAGAATCATAAAGTAATCTATGTATTTGAGAGAAAAAGCAGCATTAGAATATCAGAAGATTTAAACATTCTTCCTCTTCAGTATGAACACGTCTATAATTACATTGTAAAAGTTGCAAGGCAGTTTCACTATGATCATAGCAATACAGGACTCCTATGTGCATTATTATAAATCACGAAAATGTCTTTTGTTGCATTTATGAGAATAAAACAAAAAGGACTTTACATATTATGGTTTCATGAAAATTTGATACAAATCAAACCTCTATTGGATGGAGATGGCAGAGGGATGTGCCCATTGAAAATCATCTTCTTTGGAATCACACTTGCTCCACCTAAAATTTTGGCGCTGGGAACCTCAGCTGGTTTGGTTGTCACTGTTGAGCCAATTGCTTTTGATTCCTCCACTTTTATTTGGGACATCTCTTCCACCTCCTTCCCTCTATTATTCCCTTGAACCTTAGCAAAAGAAGCAGGTGCTGCCTTTCCCGTTTTCTGAGTAGAGCTTTTCTTGTCCAGATTGCTATGCTGATAACCAGTAATTTCCACATTTAGTTTTTGTGGATGAAAAAGAGATTTAAGTTTTCTTTTAAATTGCATTTGCACATGAAGAAGTCTTCCAATGTAGTGAACATTTTCCATATAAAATAGTTAGGAATTTGCGCAATCATGAAATAGGTCAACCAGAGGCATACCTGGCCTCTTGCCGCATTGATGCAGTTTGAGTATAGCTTCTCACACGAGACGTTAGTTACATCCTTAAGAACAGCTCTTTTCTTATGCTGAGAACACGTATCTGACATCACGCCAGTTTTGTTGTTTTCTGATGCTGCTCTTTTCGAGTTAGCTCGAGGAATTCGTTTGTCATCCATTTTCCTTGAAGGATGTAAAGGTGGCAATCCTCCTGCTGAGCCTAAGGCTTTTGTCCGTGCTCTTGTGATTCGCCCATTGGAGTCTTTGAGGTTGGAAGGTTTATTTTCATCATTTATAGGAACTTGCTTCATTGGATTACAATTTCAAAAGGAGAGACTATTATGCCTTCATCTGCAAGTATAGCATGAATACAATGTTATATGACAACCAATTGTTTACTACAATATGCAACATATGGTCAACGTAACAATACAAAACTTTCATCATAGTGAGCTCGCGACAGAATATTGGAGTTGGATATGAAGATTACATTTGGCAATAATGGTCATATTCAAGAGCTGGCCTAAATAGAATAGAACTCAAACGACAAGCCAGACAGACAGAGCCTTATAATGAAAATGTAAGCATCATACAATACACTAGGCGAGAAATGAGTAATTCCAACTTCGAGATGCCTTGAGCAACAACGCAGCAGAGTAAACAATACGGAGTCGTGTAAAAGGTGTTTTGACACTTGAAAAGCATTCAAAAGACATATGCATAACGCACATTATCCAAACCAGGATTTACAAACCGATGTGCGTAATCTTTAATTTTACATCGTCGTTCTAGTTTATAACGACAAGATACGATAAACATCGTCATTCCTACATATATAACACAAAATATTACCTAATTTGTCCTTCCACGTTATCTATCACAATGAGCCAACGCTACAGCTGTGTAGTCCAATTTCAGTTTGCGCAACAGAATGCCGAATATCAATCACCAACTTTCAGCTCATCTTTTCACAGATCTGTCAAAACCGCAAAAAAAAACAAAAAAAAAATCTAAAATCAAAACTCAAACACTAATTAAAAAAAAAAAAACACGAACGTGCAAAATCGTGAAAAGAAATAAGGAGCTGAGCTCACACTGCATTTGCGTCAAAATGTATCAGAAACCGGAGGAAGCTAGGGTTTCGGTTCACGCAGATCGACGTCCAATGTATAGAGACAGAGTAGTGTATGTATATGTATGTATAAATAAATATCTCTGTTTGAACTTTGAAGAGAGAGGAGCGTGAGTGAGTGAAGTGAGACTGTGAGAGAGAGCGGGCTAATGGTAAAGTTCAAAAACTTGTAAAAAAAATAAAAATAAATAAATAAATCCAGCTGTGACCACACCTGATTTTTCCCCCTCTGACCTGATTGATTTATACGCTTTCCAGAATTATCTTCCACGTGTCCTTCCAATTACCAAGTCAATATTTCATGTCCCTGTTTTTCCATAACAACTCAAAAGGACCAATTTAAACTTTTGAAAAAAAAAGACTTGACATTAATTGTGTATAAGTTTTGCAGATTGTGGATGAATTATTAATTAATATGTTATTAAGTGGTACATGTGATGTAACCTGATTTATGTACCTTTTGTTAGAAGAATTCATGTCAAGAATTGTATATGAAAATCTTAATTTCGAAATTGAGCTTTATGCTAATTAGGGGGGGTGCATGAATGATATCGTAGGGATTATTAGTATATCTTTGTGGTAAGTTTCTTACTTTTGTTAGCTTGATTGCTTTTACATTTTTGGTGGTGTTGATTGAAGTTCATACTATTTTTTTGGGAGTTGATTTAGTTGGAATTAATCTAAGATTACCATTGATTTTGGTTTTTGATACAACTATTTTGTAAATATAGTTTGTTGTGGGTCGATAATCATGATATATCTTGTTTCTCTCTTTCTTTTTTCATGGGACAAATTAATAGCTTGAACATTAATCTAATGTTGTGTTACCAATAAATTAAAGAAAATTGTAGATGATTTGGATTGAAATGTAGCCTCTTCCTTTTTTTGCTACTCAAATATTGTAGATCATATTTGTATTTAAGTATATTTATTAAAACTTAATGAGAGGTCATAAAATTTACCTGAATTATTGAATGTAATTTATTATAACCACGAAATTTGAAATTTCGACAACTTGAATTCTATGACTAATGCTTCATTGTATTATATTTCATTGATGTCCTAATTATTGAAAAGGATAAGAAAATCTTTAGTATTACAGTCTACAAATGATAGTTATGTGCTATAACATACATAGTAGCTTACAAAAGTATAAATTAGCGAAATAGCTGATTAACGAAATAATTGTATTATTATTTGATTTCAGATTTTGTTGAATTTCTTATAAAATTAACGATTCTCAGTCTCCAAATAGTTTTTGTGCAAATATTAAGGATAGGTCCAATTTGATGGAAGTATATATATATATATATGCTTAAACTTAACTAGCCCCGGATGACGGATGCAAGCGGATAACCGCGCATGTACACTTTTTTGTAATAAAATAGTATTACTAAACTACATTCAATTTCAATATTATTATTTTCATAATAGATACGAATAGATAATATACAACTTCGTATTTATACATTGTTAATGAATCATAAAATTTTAAAACCATTTATAAGTTTTAAATTGAAATATATGTATATTGAAATATATGTATATTTATCATATTCATTTATATGTTTTGCTCTTTTTACTTTTGTTGTTATGATGATGTAAATAAATTTAGAAAAAACAGTATTTATTTATTTGTGTTGCTTATAATGTGCAGTAGTTTTTTTCTGTATAATATCATATATTAAGTGGACTTAATTAGCCAATAGTTTATATCTAAATTTAGAAAATTAAAATATTACAATTTGATTTACTTATGAGGTTAGATTTAGAATTCAACTACTAGATGTTAAGGTTTGATTTTGATTATGGGTGTTCAAAAACCCGCTCACTCGTCCAAGTCGCCCGCACTCGTCATGATTTTATTTTTTTTGCACATGTATGCGGGTTGGTTTTGTGGCAACCCCAAAACCAACCGGTCCATCATCGGTCGGGTTGTGGGTTATATACTTCACTATACGCTCTAGACATTGTAGCTTCACTGTCGCAGTACAAATAAATGGCGGATTTTGGTTGCGGCTCAACTCTATTTCAGACCATAAGTCTCTTAGCCATTCTGCTTCTTTGCCTGCTGCAGATAGGGCTATAAACTCTGACTCCATGGTCGAAAGTGCAATACAAGTTTGTTTCTTAGATGCCCAACTTATAGCTCCTCCTCCTAGACATAATATACATCCAGAGGTTGACTTACTTTCATTTATAGTAGACATCCAACTTGCATCACAATAACCCTCTAGCACACTTGGATAATCTTTGTAAGTGATGCTCAACTCTCTAGTGCGTTTTAGGTATCCAAACAGCTTTCCAGTGTAAAGTGCTAAGTTTGCTAGTAAACCTTGACATCGTGCCAATAGCAAAAGCTATATATGGCCTCGTACAGTGCATAGCATACATAAGACTTCCAATGGCACTAACATATTCAAGTTGTGCAACAACTCTTTCATTGTTTTCTTGAACTCTTATGCTAGAATCATAAGGAGTGTTTGCCTCTTTTATATTGAGATACTTAAACTTATCAAGTACCTTATCATTATAATGAGTTTGATTTAATGCATAGCCTCTCTCATGTCTCCTAACTTTAATTCCCAAAATAGTATCTACTTCTTCATTTTAAAAACAGAAGTTAGATAACTTTTGGTCTCTTCAATGCGTTTCATGTTAGTACTAACAATTAGCATATCATCAACATAGAGACATAAGATCACTCCATATTCACTTGTCATTTTGCAATAGATGCATTTATCAGCATTGTTATGCTTGAAGTCAATGGCCAAGATCACAGAATCAAACTTTGTATGCCATAGTTTTGGAGCCTATTTTAAGTCATTAAACGACTTAACCAATTTACAAACTTTATTTTCATTTCCCG
Source organism: Linaria vulgaris (assembly GCA_948329865.1). Taxonomy (NCBI): domain Eukaryota; kingdom Viridiplantae; phylum Streptophyta; class Magnoliopsida; order Lamiales; family Plantaginaceae; genus Linaria; species Linaria vulgaris. Next base: position 101,659,082 of record OX415250.1, read on the forward strand.
GAAGAACAAATCCCTCGGGTTTCTCCATGTACAATTCTTCAGTTAAGTCACCATTCAAGAAAGTCGTTTTAACATCCATTTGATGTATATATAACTTATAAATAGATGCCAATGCAAATAGTACTCCAATTGATATTATTATTGCCACTGGAGCATACATATCAAAATAATCTATACTTTCCTTTTGTTTGAAGCCTTTTGCTACTAGTCTTGCTTTAAAGGTTTGAATAGTGCCATCAGTTTTGCACTTTCTCTTGAACATCCATTTACACCCAATTGCCTTTGAACCTGGTGGTAGATCTACTAAAATCCATGTATTATTGGACACTATAGAGTCCATCTCATCATTGACTGCTTCTTGCCAAAAAGAAGCGTCCCTTGAAGCCATAGCTTCCATATAGGTTTTAGGATCATCATCAACATGTATGACCATAGGTGTAACCTTAAAGACTTCATTTCTACTTGCTTCAACAAGGATGACAATAGAATCTGGTGAAACAAAATCAGAACTCAAGTGTTTTTCTTTTCGAGTCTGTTGGCTTCTTCTTGGTTCACTTGGTTCATTTAATTGCACCATTTTCTCACCGAGTTCTTTATTAACACCACTACATGATGTTTAATTATTTTCAACAGGTTTAGGCTCCACAGAATCATGCAAGAATTTATTCTCAAAGATTTCAACATTAATAGATTCTACAATAACATTGGATTCTAAATCCAACAATCTATAAGCCTTAAAATTTTGTGCATAGACAACGAAAATACTTTTAATTCCCCTTGGACCTAACTTGGTTTTGTGAGGATCGGTAACTTAATAAAAAGCTATACGCCCCCACACTTTTATAAAATTTAAGTTAGGCTTTCTACCATTATTCCAAAGTTCATAAGGTGAAGCACGAAATTTCTTAAAAGGAACTCTATTATAAATAAGACATGATGTTAATAAAGCTTCACCCCATAACTTAAAAGGAAACTTTGCATTCATAAGCATTGCATTCACCATATCAACCAAGTATCTATTTTTTCTTTCAGCCAACCCATTTTGTCGAGGAGTATAAGGGGTTGTTCTTTGATGAATTATACCATTTTCTTCACAGAAAATGTTAAAGGATTGAGGAAAATATTCCCCTTCTCTATCACTACGAAGCACTTTGATCTTTTTATCCTTTTGATTTTCAACTTCGGATTTAAACTCCTTAAATTTATCAAAGGCTTCATCCTTGGTTTTTATTAAGTACAAATATGTGTACCTTGAATAATCGTCAATAAACGTGATAAAATAACGTTTTTCACCTCTTGTTAATTGACCGTTTAACTCGCAAATATCAGAATGCACAAGTTCCAATAATTCAGAATTTTGTTCAACTTTAGAAAATGGTTTCTTAGTCATTTTGTCCTCTACACAAATTTTACATTTATCAACTCGTTCATCTTTGAAAGTAATATAATCATGCTTAGACATATAACGTAAATATCCATAATTTAAGTGTCTTAGTCTAGCATGCCATAAAATAGAAGAAGAATCAACAACATAAGTAAATTACTAGTTTTATTAATAGATAACTTTAACATGCCATCAACATAGTATCCTTTGCATATGAACACTCCCTTCTTAGTTACAATCACATTCTCAGATTCTAGTACAACCTTAAATCCTTTCTTACATAAGATATCAGCAGAAACTAAATTCTTCCTCAAATCTAGGACATGCAACACGTTCACGAGGGCGAGTTTCTGTCCAGATTTGAAGTTTAATTCGACACTCCCTTTCCCCAGAACTTTTGCAGTAGCATGGTTTCCCATCAAAACTTCTTCAAACTCCTTCAACTCGTTCTAGTTTTTGAACATACTCTTATTGTTGCACACATGAACAGTGGCACCAGAATCAAGCCACCAATCAGAAGATATGGCAACACATGCCATATGCAATTCTGTTATCATAGCAACAAACTCTTATCCATCAGCCTCAACCACGTTTACTCGGTTGTTGTTGCCCGAACCAGAATTCCCATATGCATTGGGATTCACTTGATTGTTCTTGAATCTAAACTCCTTTATGTAATGCCCCCTTGTTACCACAGTGATAACAATGCCGATTTTTCTTCACATTTGATTTTTTGAAATTCTTTTTCTGTGGCGCGAGGTTGTTTTGAACAACCAGAACCATGCCAGACGAAGTACCAATATTTGGAACACTTTCAGAAACATGGTTCACTTTAGAACCCATAAAAGACTCATCTCTCGCACGATTCTCGCTTTCAATTTGCAAATGAGTGTTGAAGTTTTCAATAGTATAACTCTCAGAAGAATGAAATACTTTCTTTCTGAAATCATGCCAAGTGGGTGGAAGTTTCGACAATATTGCCCCCACTTTGATGGCATCAGGCACATTAATCTGCAACTCACTCAATTGTGAAACTAGAATCTCCAAGTCACGAACATGATCCATAACTGACATATTTTCAGTAAATTTAAATTCGAAATACTTCAATGCCAGAAATCTGTTCGTACCTTCTTTCATGTGTTTATATTTTGATTCGAGGGCTGACCATACCTCTTTTGGCGTTTTGTAATTGAGATATACATCATACAACATGTTGGTGAGGGAATTCAGAATGTAACCCCGGTACAGCATCTCATCATTCTCACGATTCTCCTTGTCTGTTTTCGCTTTCTTTTTGACTTCCTCAGTAGCATCTGCGACCGGTTCTGCAAACGCTTCAAGTTGCGAATTCAACAGGTAGTACAGATTCAGGGACAACAAAAGCCATGACATGCGGTCCTGCCATCTGGTGTAGTTTGTTCCATCGAAACGATCGAGTTTGTTGGATTCTTTCTCTTGAAATTGGAATTTCATGGTGGGATTCATGCCTGTTTCCATTGTTATGTATTGCTTTTAGATTGTTAGAAATATTGTCAAGACCATACCCAAGCGATGTGTGATAATATTTCTCAACAAATGACACTAAGTTAGATGTAGTTTAAGAGATCATAACGAATTATTTAACACAAAGAATTCTTTCAAAATGGTGACTTATATATAAAGCCATTAATCATTACTAGGAGGTTGTGGTGGCACTAGGATTCAATTAGGGGTGTTCATAAATCCGCACAAACCGCCACCCGCATGTTTTTATTTTTGTAACTTGTGTCACAGTTGAAAAAGATGGCAATCCGCCCTTGAGCGGGTGGGTTGCGGGTTGAGACGTACACTCGCCCGCCATCCACCCACCCGCATATGAAAGAAAATAAAAAATATATTAGTTCATTTCTCTAAACACTTCAATGAGAAAATAAATTAATCGTGTACTAGCAAAATAATAAAGATAATTGCACAACAATCTAGCTTATCTATAACATGAAAATTTAATCATTTGATGTGTATTAAGGAAAAAATTTACATACATATAGTTGAAACTCGATAATAATAAAGCATAAAATGAACTTATATATAGTATAAACATACGAAAGAAAAAATATTGCGGCATATAATTTGTGTGTTTTAAAACATGGTTTTTTTATTATTATTTGTGATTTGAAGTATAACATTACCCATCGAGCCGCCCGCACCCACAACCCGCATGGTCTTCAAAATAAATCCACCCGCCCGGTTGAAAAAATTAGTAAACCGCAAGTGTTGGATATGGTGTCTTTTTTATGACAACCCGCCAAAACCCGACCGCGAACACCCGTAGGATTCATCACTATTTTAAATTGGATATATAAACCCAATTAACTTAGGAAGTTATGGTGGTACAAGTGAATTCTTATGATCTACCTAATTAACTTATAGTATAATTTGATGTCTACAAATTAAATGCGGAGATCTGTACGCCAATCCTTTTCTTTGTATGGAGATGCCAAATTATACTTTGTAATTTGTCTAGGTTGTTAATTTAGTTTACGGCATTTTAATTTGTCAATTTACGAGCTCAGATGAAACTTATAAAATTAAAACTTAGAAAAAAGAGAGTTCTTCAAGAAACTATTGACGCTTTCAATCAAAATAAGTAAGTAACTATTGTGAATTTTATGGTTAAGAATTATTGATCCTTTCAAACAAATTATTTACCCGAAGCATGCATCACGGAAATAACAGAAACATGTATAATAATTAAAATATCTAAATTGAAAATGTTGATCTTTTTCTTTTAATCAATTCTATGGGAGTATAGAATTCACTTAAGATTATGAATATTCTAATTAATTCATGTCTCCAAGTGTCCTACTAGTCTACGAATTCTAAGATAATTACTTAATATGGTAAGGAAAATTAATAAGAGAGGATTAAAACTAAAGTAGTTGTATTTGTTCATCTCAATCTGGACCTATCAGCGGGTCCTTATCTCTTGTATTTTTAATGACCCATAGTTTACGTGTACCGTAGCCCTCCAGCCACAACTCAAGAAAAGAATAAAACACATCTCCCTTTAATTTTCTTCAGTTAATTAGCAGAATTCTTTTAAGTTTTAATGATTTCAAATTACTTTTTGCTGTGGCACGCGTCATGCGTATGTCTTTGTACTACATAAAATTCAGACCCAGGATACTATTTCTTGTACTTGATGTACTGAAACTCTTTTAGTACTAATGTGGCAACTTCTCAATCGTGTACTAATATGTACTATCGAAACATTGAAATTTTGTATAAAAAACACTGTACATTATTATTGTGTCCTCTAGTGCGTTAAATTCTTTTACAAATAAAAACAACTTTTGTGGTGAGACTCCGCTTTTGGCCCAACCTTGAGCGGCGGCGCAGCCTCAAGCAAACCAATCCCTTCCCACCTCCGCCGTGCCGACGGCCTCGGTAGATTTTCTGGCACGGTGGTTTGGAGTGAATTTACACGCCAAGGCTCGCAATCTTCTTTGTCACTCCATCGTTGGAGTCTTTTAATTTGTGACGACCCAAAAATAGCTGGTTCATCGTCCGATGCGATCATGACACTATATTGTTGATCAGTTATGGGAATGAAATTATTTTCCAATTCTAATACAATTATGGCACATCACTACAAGAAAAAGGGGTCAATAGGGACCTAAAATTAGGTCCCTATTGACTCCCCAGGGGTCCCTGAAGGTCAATAGCGACCTACTGTAGGTCGCTATTGGTTGGTCGCTATTGACCTCGGTCGCTTGCCATCAGGGACCTACATTAGGTCCCTGATGCGGCCAATAGCGACCGGAAAATCAGGGACCGCCTTGCGGTCCCTGATACTTTCAATAGCGACCTACAGTAGGTCCCTATTGACTCAAAAATTATATTATTTTTTGTCAATAGGGACCAAACTGCGGTCCCTATTACTATTATTAGGGACCTAACTGCGGTCCCTAATAATAATAATAGAGTATCTATGAATATTATTAGGGACCGCAGCTAGGTCCCTACTAATATTCATAAATACTCTATGAATATTAGTAGGGACCTAGCTCCGGTCCCTAATAATAGTAATAGGGACCGAAGTTAGGTCCCTACTAATATTCATAGAACTCTATGAATATTAGTAGGGACCGAAGTTAGGTCCCTACTAATATTCATAGAACTCTATGAATATTAGTAGGGACCGAATTTAGGTCACTACTAATATTCATAGAACTCTATGAATATTAGTAGGGACCGAAGTTAGGTCCCTACTAATATTCATAGAACTCTATGAATATTAGTAGGGACCTAACTGCGGTCACTAATAGTCTGCGAGGAAAATAAAAAAAACAATAATATTCCGGAAATATTCCGAAATATTATTGTTTTTTTCGTAAAAATATGATTATAACAAGATCAAAACAATAAAATAATGAAGAAAAAGTTAATATAATGACATGAAAGTGTTCATGAATGTAAAACAATGAATGAAATATGATTAATAATAGAAAACAAAACATGAATGAAAACAAAAAGATGAATGAATATAAAAAACAAATGAAATAAAAGAAAGTGTAGATCCAAAATAAGAGAAATGGAAGAAAAGAAAGTGTAGATCCAAAATAATAGAAGAGTAAGAAAAGAAAGTGTAGATCCAAAATAATAGAAAAGTAAGAAAAAAAATGTAGATGCAAAATAATAGAAAGGAAAGATTGTGTGGATGAATTGTTTTTTGTGTTAGTTGATTTTTGTTTTGGATTTGTGTTGTTAAAAAAGAAAATTTTTGTGTTGGGTGATTTTTGGAGAAATGATAAGTGGTTTTGTGTTGAAAAAGAAGATAGTGTTTTTGTGTTGGTGTTTTTTGGAGATTAATGAAATTTGATGTGTAAGAGTGGTGAGTATATATAGAGGAGAGGGTGAAATTTTTAAATTTTCGTAAAATTCAAATTTCCCCCTCTATCCCGCCTAAATTTTTTGCCAAAATTTCAAATTTTTGGACTTTTGTGACCTAACTGCGGTCCCTAATTTCTAATAGGGACCGGACTTAGGTCACTAGTTTTAACTAGGGACCGTTAGGGACCTAAGTTTGGTCCCTACTAATATTCATCCTTGAAATTTGATTTTTTTTATTGATGTTCGTGTGTTTGTGAATCCTATAATGCGTCGTTGTATTTATTGTTATTTTAACTATTACAATTGTAATTGGTAACTAAACAAACAACGATTCACCTGAAATCATCATAAAATAACAATTTCAAAGTATGAATATTAGTAGGGACCTAAATTAGGTCCCTGATGACTCAATAGGGACCTACATTAGGTCCCTGATGGGTCAATAGTGACCTAAATTAGGTCCCTGATGAATCAATAGGGACCTAAATTAGGTCCCTACTAATATTCATACTTTGAAATCGCTAATTTTTGATTTGATCTAGCTAAGTTAGTGGTTTTTAGCAACAACTTCATTACTAAATGTGAAAAGAAGTAATTAATGGTTAAGAACAAGTGATTTAGTTATTCAATGTGATGGAGTTATTGGTTATTAGATATTGAATGTGATATTTGTCATTGAATAAACTAGTAAATGAATCTTCAAAACGGACCGTTCCCTATACGTAATGTTTGGATTTACAATGCGTCGTTGTATTTATTGTTATTTTAACTAATACAATTGTAATTGGTAACTAAACAAACAACGATTCACCTGAAATCATCATAAAATAACAATTTCAAAGTATGAATATTAGTAGGGACCTAAATTAGGTCCCTGATGACTCAATAGGGACCTACATTAGGTCCCTGATGGGTCAATAGTGACCTAAATTAGGTCCCTGATGAATCAATAGGGACCTAAATTAGGTCCCTACTAATATTCATACTTTGAAATCGCTAATTTTTGATTTGATCTAGCTAAGTTAGTGGTTTTTAGCAACAACTTCATTACTAAATGTGAAAAGAAGTAATTAATGGTTAAGAACAAGTGATTTAGTTATTCAATGTGATGGAGTTATTGGTTATTAGATATTGAATGTGATATTTGTCATTGAATAAACTAGTAAATGAATCTTCAAAACGGACCGTTCCCTATACGTAATGTTTGGATTTACAATGCGTCGTTGTATTTATTGTTATTTTAACTAATACAATTGTAATTGGTAACTAAACAAACAACGATTCACCTGAAATCATCATAAAATAACAATTTCAAAGTATGAATATTAGTAGGGACCTAAATTAGGTCCCTGATGACTCAATAGGGACCTACATTAGGTCCCTGATGGGTCAATAGTGACGTAAATTAGGTCCCTGATGAATCAATAGGGACCTAAATTAGGTCCCTACTAATATTCATACTTTGAAATCGCTAATTTTTGATTTGATCTAGCTAAGTTAGTGGTTTTTAGCAACAACTTCATTATTAAATGTGAAAAGAAGTAATTAATGGTTAAGAACAAGTGATTTAGTTATTCAATGTGGTGGAGTTATTGGTTATTAGATATTGAATGTGATATTTGTCATTGAATAAACTAGTAAATGAATCTTCAAAATGGACCGTTCCCTATACGTAATGTTTGGATTTACAATGCATCGTTGTATTTATTGTTATTTTAACTATTACAATTGTAATTGGTAACTAAACAAACAACGATTCACCTGAAATCATCATAAAATAACAATTTCAAAGTATGAATATTAGTAGGGACCTAAATTAGGTCCCTGATGACCCAATAGGGACCTACATTAGGTCCCTGATGGGTCAATAGTGACCTAAATTAGGTCCCTGATGAATCAATAGGGACCTAAATTAGGTCCCTACTAATATTCATACTTTGAAATCGCTAATTTTTGATTTGATCTAGCTAAGTTAGTGGTTTTTAGCAACAACTTCATTACTAAATGTGAAAAGAAGTAATTAATGGTTAAGAACAAGTGATTTAGTTATTCAATGTGATGGAGTTATTGGTTATTAGATATTGAATGTGATATTTGTCATTGAATAAACTAGTAAATGAATCTTCAAAACGGACCGTTCCCTATACGTAATGTTTGGATTTACAATGCGTCGTTGTATTTATTGTTATTTTAACTATTACAATTGTAATTCGTAACTAAACAAACAACGATTCACCTCAAATCATCATAAAATAACAATTGCAAAGTATGAATATTAGTAGGGACCTAAATTAGGTCCCTGATGACTCAATAGGGACCTACATTAGGTCCCTGATGGGACAATAGTGACCTAAATTAGGTCCCTGATGAATCAATAGGGACCTAAATTAGGTCCCTACTAATATTCATACTTTGAAATCGCTAATTTTTGATTTGATCTAGCTAAGTTAGTGGTTTTTAGCAACAACTTCATTACTAAATGTGAAAAGAAGTAATTAATGGTTAAGAACAAGTGATTTAGTTATTCAATGTGATGGAGTTATTGGTTATTAGATATTGAATGTGATATTTGTCATTGAATTCACAATTTCAAAGTATGAATATTAGTAGGGACCTAAATTAGGTCCCTGATGACTCAATAGGGACCTACAGTAGGTCCCTGATGGGACAATAGGGACCTAAATTAGGTCCCTGATAATTCAATAGGGACCTAAATTAGGTCCCTACTAATATTCAGGGACCTAAATTAGGTCCCTAATGAATCAATAGGGACCTAAATTAGGTCCCTATTGACTGTTGATACACCATACAAACCAAAATAATTAATGCAAACCCAAAAAATCTAAATAATCAAAATTTCCTACAAACCACATACCATACAAACCAAAATAATTCATACAAACCCAAAAAACCTAAATAATCAATATTTCATACAAACCACACACCATACAAACCAAAATAATTCATACAAACCAAAAAAACTAAATAATCAATATTTCATACAAACCACATACCATACAAACCAAAATAATTCATACAAACCCAAAAAACCTAAATAATCAATATTTCATACAAACCACAAACCATACAAACCAAAATAGTCGAAAATAGTCTAACGTAATACAAAATAAGCCTAACGTAGGCAGAAATAGTCGTAAATTCGAAATATCAAAATTTCATAATCCAAAGATCACTTATCTCCCTCATCATCACTAGGCGGATACACGACTCCCTCATCACCAGAACTATCCGCCAAATCATACATCTCATCCAGGGTCGCCAATGGATCATCATCAACACCAACCCCACCCTCATCAACACCATCACCACCCCCATCAACACCATCACCACCCTCATCAACACCATCACCCGCATCGTCCTCACCGAGGCCCTCTGCCTCAACATCCGTCATATCAAGATCATCACCACTCCCCGACTCATCAGTGTCAAAATCATCGACATACTCAGGGGCAGTGGAAGTACCTGGAGCAAAAGGATCTGGTCTCTGACGTATCGGCCTCGGAACCCTAAATGAGCCTCCGGTCCTAATAGCGTTCCCCATGAACAAGTTTGTCGGAAGCTCTCGCACTGGTCGGCCTGTATGCGTCTGCATGTCCTGTCTAAAATCCTGGAGCCAGGACATCAGTGAGTCGACTCTCGGGTCCTGTGTTGTCCTCAACTCTCTGTTCTCCTCCTGGACCTGCTTAAGTAACTCTCGCCTATAGTCTCGCTCTCTCCCGAGCTCCATGTCGAAGTCCCGTGGATCAGCATAGCTCGGTAAACCCGGGACCTTCCCCTTCTTGATCGTCCCTAACGCCTTCTTCCACGAATCGGCGTCCCATTCGGGCAAGTCCTTATCTTCTACTGCTTCCGGATTTTTCTTTCTCAGTTCCCTCTTATAAGTCTTCTGTTGAATTTTCAAAGATCATTAAAAGAAAAATTAGTTCAAAGATAATTAAAAAATTAAATTTGAATCAATAATTAGCTTATAATAAGAAATTGTAATGAATTATAATTAGCTTATAATAAGAAATTGTAACGAGTAGAACATTTAAGACACTTACGTAAATAAGTCTCGTCGTCTGAGACTTCCACTCCCGTCTCAAGGGTACAGATGTACCTCTGCCAGTCCCCGCCACCCTCCTCGTATGTCCTGCCTTATAAATCTCGTCGTGCCTGATAGGATGAGTGCGGTTGGGCTGATTCCTCTCCTTCAAATTGTAAGTAACAGTTGTTATAAACTAATCAATAAACAATAATCTTAAAATTTAACATTTTAACTACAAATAAAATATATAATTAAAAAAAACATACTAGGCGCCGCCGTATCTCCTCGTAGTCAATGGAACCACCGTAAAAGGTGGCGGGTGCATCGCCCTCCAACTTACCGCCTCGCCGAGCCTTCTTTCCCTTCACGGACTTCTTCTTATGTTCTTCACTGTCCCAGTATTTTGCCGCCTGATCCTCCAAACTTTGGCTCATCCACGACGTCTTAGGCTTCTCTTGAAACGACTCCTTGTCCTTGTTCTTCATGTACTGCCCCTTCGCCTTGTTCATCATACGCTTATAAATCCCCCTCGCCTTCAACTGATATGCCCTATGCACCTGATCCCTCTCTGACCGCCGGATCCCATATTTATTCTACAAAAAGGATAAATATTAAACAATAAATAAATACACTAAATTAATAAACTAAATTAAACAATATTTGAATCTCGAGTAAATTAATAAACTAAATTAAAAACTTACCGTAAATCTCGAGTAAATCTCTCCTCGTACATTCTCAGGCACCTTCAAGTACGAGGGCCAAAACTCACTCATAAACTGTCGAATGAGTGCAGTGATCGTCTTGGCAATCTCGCGACCGGGGGGTTTAGAAAAACAACCCCGCTTCATTTGAATAATCTGCTTCTTCTCCCCAGGCCCAACCGTTGTAACCCCTATATTAGGTCCCCTACTCGGTCGAGTATGGCTCGGTCCAGGAGTCCCAGTCTGCGTCTGGCTCGGTCCAACTCCGGTGTCGGCTATAGGTGGTGGAGTCTGACGTCTGCTAGACTCGACTGATGGGGGCACGTGAGTCCCAACTGAATCTGAAGGTGCCAACTCTGATGATCGTGGTCTAACACCCGCTCCGGGGACGGCCGCCTCATCATCTACAAATAACTGTCGATGTGGTGCAGGTGTCCTCGATGTAGATCCGTCACCTGACCCAAGTGGCGGGACGGACGACTCGGCTAGATGTGTCGACCCGGCACCCCTACCCGACCGGACAACCCGTATAGGTCGACAACTACCACGGCTCCTGCTACGACCAACGCTACCACTGCCATCAACATTCCCGCTACCACTGCCACCACCACGCCCAACGCTACCACTGCCAGCAACATTCCCGCTACCACTGCCACCAACATTCCCGCTATCACTGCCACCAACGCTACCTGTACCACCACCAAGACCTCGACCTCCAGTACCTCCAACACCACCACAAGCGATACTATCAATACCTGAACCAGATACCCCACCACGACCTCGACCTCGACCTCGACCTCGACCTCTAGTACCGCTAGGCGTCTTACGTGGCGACATGTGAAATATATATATATGTACTGTAAAAAAAATTAAATATCAATTAAACATGTAAATAACAATATTACATTTAATCTAACATTCAACATCTATATAATCTAATAGTTTTACTAATTAAAATTTAATAATCCAATTTTCACATTCTAATTTTATTTCATCATTCATTAAATCTAATTTCATCTTTCACTAAATTTAACTAAATCTAATTTCATCATTCACTAAATTTTCATTTCATCAATCATTAAATCTAATTTCATCATTCACTAAATTTAACTAAATCTAATTTTATCATTCACTAAATTAATAAAAATCTAATTTCATCATTCACAACTAAATCTAATTTCATCATTCACTAAATTTAACTAAATCTAATTTCATCATTCACTAAATTTTCATTTCATCATTCATTAAATCAAATTTCATCATTCACTAAATTTAACTAAATCTAATTTTATCATTCACTAAATTAATAAAAATCTAATTTCATCATTCACAACTAAATCTAATTTCATCATTCACTAAATTTTCATTTCATCATTCATTAAATCAAATTTCATCATTCACTAAATTTAACTAAATCCAATTTCATCATTCACTAAATTAATAAAAATCTAATTTCATCATTCACAACTAAATCTAATTTCATCATTCACTAAAAATCTAATTTAATCATTCACAAAAAATCTAATTTCATCATTAAACTAAAAATCTAATTTAATCATTCACTAAAAATCAAATTTCATCATTCACTAAAAATCTAATCTAAATTAACAAATTAACAATCAAACACAAAATTAACACAAGATTAACACAAGATTAACACAAGATTAACACAAAATTAACACAAAATTAACAATCTAACAATTTCTTAACATAATACTAATCCAATTTTCGAATTTAACACAAAAATAACAAAATAAACAAAAAAAATTAAAAACCGAAGCTACCTATAGCACCGGCGGCGGAAATGGACGGTCTATTGAAAGGGGCGGTGATGGAAGCGGACAACGACAGTGACGGAAGCGGACCGCGACAGATTTGAGGTGGAGTCGAGAGGAAACGGGGCGGTTTACGTTAGGATGGGTTGGGGACGCAATTTGAGTCGCAACTACCCGTATTAGGTCGCCAATGGTGGAAAAACGAAGCGGGTCGGGCGAAAACGGGTGAAGAGGAAAGGTTTGACGGATTTTGAGAATTATGACAAAATTTTTTTTTTTTATTTATTTATAGGAAGTAATCAGCGACTCACGGTGGGTCGCTGATTACTTCCACAAAAATTAGGGCAGATCAGGTCCAGATTTTGGCCCAATATTGGGCCGAATTCTGGGCCCATGTAATAAAAAAGGGATTCAGCGACCCAACTTGGGTCGCTGAAGGTCAAGTATATTGTTCAGCGACCCAACGTGGGTCGCTGAGAGTCACTTATTTAAATCAGCGACCTAATCTGAGTCGCTGAATATCGTGGAAGACAACAGCGACTCACACTGAGTCGCTGTTACTCTCGAAATTTTTTGCAACTCACGGTGAGTCGCTATTGCCTTCAGGAGTCGCTGAAGACTGGCGACTCACCGTGAGTCGCTAACAGGTTGGTCCCTATTGACCCCTTTTTCTTGTAGTGCATGTCATGAATCCCAAAACACAATGAGTCTTCCATGATCGTATTTTCTTTGGGGGGCTGCAAAAAAGATTATCCAACAAACGTGGTACAATAGATCAGATATGTATACATGCAAGATCATTAATTCGAATTAATTATTGGGATACACGACTACATAAATAGTCTAAAATATAGCGACAATTTTCATACTTCTGGCTAATATATTGGTAATTTTGTATGCACAAAACGAAGAAATAATCTATGAAAACGAAAAAGGAAATGAAAATCCCGTGGTGCAACATATATAATTAAACTCACCTTGCAACTTGTGTACTTCTTGAAATTGGGAAAGAGACAAAGGACGAGGTAGGACTAGGAGTTGGGGGAACATTATTGAGGCTGCAATGTATTGAAACAACCATTCTCTCTTCGTCCTTCCTGTCAATTTTTTCTCTGATGATTCAATTATATCTCCACCCTTTATATATTATAGCTAAAGAAAAATCACAAGGATATAAGTGTAATCAACTAAATGCAAATGAAAGTTTTTTTTTGTTGATGTAGATGGTTAGTTTAATGTGGGGATATACTAGCTGACAAACTTTGTAGTTGTGATTGGAATTTGAAGAGAGAGATCTTTCTTTTGCTTGCCGTCTTGCAACACTGTTTTCCAACTCTTTGACTTCTTAATTGTATTATATGAAAGTTTCGTGCGACTTATACAATAATAATTTAATATGGTGAAATGATGGTATATAAATAATGCCCACACTAATTAGCAACAACTACTAAGATGAGAAAGAGTTTTCACTTTTCAGAGTCTATTGGTAATTGTCATCTCATGAATTAGATTTAAAAATTCTGACCAGCATATTTGTAATTCCTATTAGGCGTTGCGGCCAGTTTGTACTTCCTATGATTGCCTTAATTCCGCGTTCACACACACACACACACACACACACACACACACACACACACACATATATATATATATATATATATATTTCCGGGTTTCAATATAATGTTTTTTTTTTGTAAGCGTTTCAATAATTAACGTTAAATATCTTTTATGATTTAATTTGATGAACAAGTGTGCAAGCCACCTCTTGCGTGTGAAACAGTAAAATTCCACAAATGTCCGCTTCTCTGGCTGCTAATGATTCATCGATCCGATCATCTTTTTTTTGTCATTTTGCACACATACATATTTCACATTTCGCGTTTGCTTTTAATCGCTTAAGAGCACGTTTGGAAGGCCTTAATAGCCCATATTAATTATATAATATGATTTAATATTGTGTTTGGATAGCAAATAATTAGTGTGCCCAGCCCTATATAAGTGGGTCATCTTGATTAATTTATCTTAAAGAGCCCATATTAATAATCACACCCTACCCCCCTCTGATTATTTAATCCCACCACAATCACCTTAAAAATTATCGGATTTGCCCTCGACTTTACCAAATAAATTGGTATAATGACTACTTTTGGGGAGGGAGAAATTAAGGGCATTTTGGGTAATTTAAATACTTTTGGTAAGATAATACATACTACCAAACATAGAATTATAATGATTAAGGTACTAATTTGAGTGACAAAATGTCCAACCAAACATTGTATTGATTAATTAGTTATGTACTATGTGGTCATTAAATTATATGTGTTTTGCCCTCCAATGTCATCCAAACGTGCCGTAATACTTCAATGGAGTTTTTTTACTTCTTACAGTCTTGATGGGCAGTTCTTAATAATCCATTTTTTTGCGCTTTTTATTCCTTTGAGAATTTAGATGAAGGGCTCTTTGTAAGTGGGCAGTCTCTCAAGTTGTATGATGAATCTTGTCCTACTTAAACTTCAGATTTATCAGAACTTGAGTTTAATCATACCTAAAAAAAGTATATTGAATTATTTTATATATAAGCGTTGAGGACATAAGCCTTGAGATGAAGATTTATTTTCCCCCCCAATGAGCTTGTGACTTGAATGATGTTGTGGATTTAGTTAAAACATGTTAGGTATCGCACAATGTGGTGTTGGACGTTAAATTTTCTCTAATCGTGTCAATATTTGATTTTAAATTACAACATTGATTTTTAGGAACTACCAATGCACTTCTCATTTAGTAATACAAATATTATTCACTTTGCGCAAAAACGAACATAAAGGTTATCGATGGCTTAAACTGAGTCCCCACGGGGATAACTCTCTTAAGATTCTATGATTTAACATATACAAAGACATGGCGTGGAGTCATTGGTTTCACTATGTTTGGATGATCTTGCACCTTTTTTTTTTTTTTTATTCTGAACCAATATGTGATATTTAAGTGTCTTGGTGTGGTAAAGTTAAGATCTAATAATTATGATTGTAATGGTCATTAAAATTGGAGTAAATGCATAAGGTATGTAATGAAAATGACATCTTCCTAACAATTTGTGATTTTCTTGCACTTGTACACGTATGTTGGTGTTGTTATGAGAAGAAAAAGAAAATTGTTTGGATGAGAATTCCAAAAAGGCTTAAGTTACCAAAATGATCTAAAATGGAGATTCTTTCTCAACTAAAGTCGTCTAATATAAACATTCTCCTTAGGATCTATTTTATTCTTTACATGATTGAATGTAAGACTTTATATAATATGCCTTGGATCATGGAAAGAAGAACTTTATTCATGTTGTTTTCATTGGGAACTAAAAAATATTGTTCTTAATATTAAACACGAGTTGTATGTGGTGAGCGTGGGTCTTTAAAGGCTTCCTCAGGTCGAATTCCATATAATTTGCAAGTATTACTGAAATTTTCCTTACCTATGCTTCCATGATATTTGCGCGTGAGCTTTGAGGTTCATTTGGGGGTGATGTTATTAGGTACTCGTATAGACGTGGAACTATTGGGGCAAAGTAGTGGTGGCGAGTCAGCATATATTGAGGTAAGACTTCTTTGGGGGCGATTGTTTCTAGAAGTGGGACAAGGGATGTGGGCATTGAGGAGCCTTCAAGGGATCAACCAACCCTTCCCGTAGCATCGACAGGGGTGGAGGAGCTCCGACATCGTTCGCGGTGAGTTGTCGAGGAGGTGGGTATTTCTTCTTTTCTTGGTCGTATTTCTCGTGGTTTTGGAATCTTTTGCTCCCAGTATGTCTACTATAAATATGTTATTTATGTGTTTTTCTCCCTTTTTTGTTTTGTTTAGGTGTCTGCGTTGATGGGGGTGACCAGACTGGGGATCGAATCAAAGAGCTCAAAGCGAGGGTGCGGACTCTCGAGGCAAGGGGGTGCGCTCTTCTTCCAGGGGTGTTAATTGGAATGAGCATTCGAGTACTTACGCCCAACTAAGGGAGTAGAGAGCGAAGGCGGTGCAAGCGGTTGAGAAACAAGGCCGACGTGTCGAGGAGCTACAACGTCAGCTAGAGGTGGCTAGGATTGTGGAGGAGCAGAAGGGCGAGGTGGTTAGTCTGCGCAAGGCCTTTTTAAAGGCCGACCTTGATGCTAAGGTTGCGGATGATCGTATGGATCAAAAGATGGCCGAACTACACCAGAGTATTATAGACAGGGAGGTGGAGATTTAGCGGGAGTGCGATACCCATTTGTTCAATTCGGTGAAAGAGTCTACTCTTGGCGCGTTGGACCAGTATAAAGGTCTTCCAAGCATTATTCAGCGTTTCATTGGCATTTCCCGGGGCATGCGGCGTACAACTATTGGGGCTTCCGGGAGAGGGGGAAAGAGTTGGGTCTCTATAAAGAGGACGCAGGTTTATCCTTGTTGCGTCCTAAGGATCTCTGAATGCCAGAGACTCCCAATATTGTTCTCCCGTTGTTAGGATTTCACGGTAGTTCTTTGAGTACGGCCCAAGTGGCTATGAGGCCGCTTCTTCCTGCACCGCCTATAGCACCAACACACTCGTGGGGGAGAGAGAGGAAGAGGAAGAGAAAGAGAAAGAGGAGGAGACGAGGGTCCTTATGACGCGCAAGGAGTGTATTAGGAAGGTGAGGGCCGAGAAGAGGCTTGCTGCCTCGTAATATAGTTTCTCTTCTTTTGTTTGTTGTTTGTTGTTTGTTTTTTTTTATTTGATGGTAGTTGGGGTTATATTCCCCCCTTTTGT
The DNA here is from genome assembly GCA_948329865.1 of Linaria vulgaris. Taxonomy (NCBI): domain Eukaryota; kingdom Viridiplantae; phylum Streptophyta; class Magnoliopsida; order Lamiales; family Plantaginaceae; genus Linaria; species Linaria vulgaris. Next base: position 101,676,623 of record OX415250.1, read on the forward strand.
AATTGAAAGTATTGTGTAATGAAATTTTATTCTTTATCTTTACGTGGATGCACAATCCTTCTGGTCTTTTGATTAGTTTTATCGTACGAATGATCGTCAAGGATTTATACAGAGATTGGAGTATTCCTTCCTTAGTGTGTTTTTAGGAGAAGAAGAGGGGGCAGAGAGTAAGGTTGTTTGCGCCTCGTCTTTGTGAGTGTTCTCGCTCGTCAAGAGCCCTTAAGGTTTCGGTGGTGGTTGCACGCCTTTACTGACTTCTTCCAGGATTGGATAGTTTTTCTTTTGGGGGCATGCGCATCAACCTTGAGTCAAGAATGGCGTTTGTTTAGTTCCTATTAGGTGGTCACGAGCCCCCCTCATAAGTAGTTCCCCAATTTTTTGTGTCCCCTCATTGTGCTGTATATTTTTTTAGCACGTGGTGGTTTTTTAGGGGTAAGAAGGTTCCCTCAAACCGTCTCCAGGAACGCGAGACCCCTTTGTTGAGTGTCATTAGCAGGGATCACGGTTCCCCTTGAACGAGTTCCAAGACAATGCAGTCCCTCTAAGTGGATAGGCTCTATTGGAGTAGTGAGTCTTCTTTAGTGCCGTTTTTTTCTTAGGGTGTGTAAACCCTTCATATTATGCGGTGGTGCCTTGGGACAAAAAAGAATTCTGCCATTATAGTGCAACTTATGACGAGGAAGTTTAACCTGATAAGGTATGTTTTGAGAGTGGAGCGTCATATTCTGCATGGGATTTTCCACGGTCGTTAAGTTGGATTTTAAGTAGTTGTATTGCTGCTCGTATGAAACTCTTTCTTTTAGAGGCATGGGCTCAACTATTGATCAAGAGATTGACAAGTGATTTTTAGCAGATTTGCCATTTTGGTGGTTTCATTGAGTTGTTTGATCTACTTGGATGCCACATTTTTTAGATAAGCATGTCATAACTTCATCCATTAAGAATATTTATGACCTTTTGCGTCTGTTTGTCTGCCGACCACGTGGGCTTTAATTACCACTCCACTATTTACCCACGTCGAGCAGATGAGCGGGGTTGTCGGTGTTAGGGGCCGTTTCACTAATGAAACATCTATTGAGAATGAACTTTACTTCCTCTCTTTTTCGAGTTGCCTATAAATAGGAGGGATGCATGTACTTTTTCCACATCACTTTTCTTTTTTCCCACTTTCAGTCAGTTTCTTAACTCAAATCAATTTTTTTTTCTGAAATTCGTTGGCCTCTTTCAGATTATCTTTTTTTTTCTTGGGTTATCGTGGATCATCCTAGCTCCGAAGTTTCAGATCCTTTTTTTGTTGAGTCAAACTCCATCAGAACATCTAGTCTTCTTACTGCGTTTTGTCCTCCAGTGTTGAATGTTGGGCGAAGTGCTAATTGATCCCATGTCGTTGGAAGGGGGGGGGGGGGGGGGGGGGGGGGGCTAGGGCTATATTGGTGATTTTCAGCATGGCTTCTAGGACTCATTATCAGCGAGCAGCGCGAGTAACGGGTATGGCTAAAGTGTGGCATGACCGCAATAATCGTCTGTTGGCAAGGGAGATGGATATTGGTATAGGCAAGGGTATCTCTTCCGCCTCGGCTCACATTCTTGTCGTGGATAGTGTGAGGACATATTTTCAATGAGGAGAGCCTTATAACCCTCCTGCTTTTGGTGCTGAGTTCGTGCCAGGTTATTTCGAGCCGAGATCTATATTGGGTGCGAGAAGAATAGGGGCAACACCTCGTTTGACCACTAAAGGGCCGGTGCGTTGTTTGTTCGAGGGGTGTCTTTAGATGTGACCAATTTTGACGTGGTAATCCCTTCGGCTAACCAACGTGTCTATTTTCCTCCATACGATCTTCTGGGCTACGTGCTTCTTGGGTGTAAGTGTCTTCCCTTTGTGGCTGTTGCAATTGTTAAGGGACCTCGGGGTGAACATGTAGCTTTGGTGGGGCAAGCTCTTCCTAAGGGGGATGGTTCTAATTGTCGCTCCACTCCTATTGACCGAACATAAATGAGGTTTGGTCATAGGATTAAGGATCCGCACATGGTTTGTGTTTTTTTGGGGTCTATTCGGTGTTCGAAGTTGATGATGATGGTGGCCTCGGACGCGCTCTTTGCTCGGTGAAGGATTACGCTGACAATAATAGCAAAACGGTCATGGATCATGAGATTCCTCGCCCTTTTTCTTGTAATGGTTTGTTTTCATGGAGTTTGAAGGCGTTCCCACAGACGACGCCATTTGATCATAATATTTCTCATGTGTGCTTGGTCGTATTAAGAGAAAATGTAATTTTACATAAGGGTAATGACACTACTTCCAAAATAATTAGGAAGAAAATAGTAGTGAGGGATGGACAAAAGGGGGGGGAGGGGGAGGGGTCGTGCTTTTGTAGGGGTTACGAGGGTCCTCTCTCTTTAGGGTCTTCAAGAAGGCTCCCATCTTCTTAGATTCTGGGGGAAGTCTTTTACCGATGAAGATTGACAACTCGTCCTCTTGTTTCCTCCAATGGGGTTTCATCGTGTAATCGCAGAGTGAACCCTTCTATTTCTACGGTGCATGGTTGTTCTTCGTGGTTGTAGTGGGCCGTGATGAGTGGCAAGTACTTAGGAGGTGTGTGTCGAGTTTTTAGGGGAACATTCATATTTTGGACTGATCTTTGCATATAAGAAAAGTTTTTTGAAGAGTATCTTGTCAGCATCATCTCTCTTTCTTATCCACGAGTAATTGCTACATACGAGGGGAAGGTTTCGAGGAGATATAACTTATATTATCATTATGTTTTCTATCTTTCCCCTTAATTCTTAGAAGATTGGATTTCTTCCATTAGAACTAAAACTTGGCACTTTAATATGATCTTTTACTCCTTGTGCGTTTTACATCATATGTCGACTGTCCGAGATGCTTGATGGAGATTGTTTTTTCTCTCCTTCTAGCATGCCAACTTCGTATCATTCATCTTTTGAAGAAAATCCAATAGGAGATCTTTTCTTTTTTCTTTTTGATAAAAGTCAATAGGAGATCTTATCACACAAAGATATAAATTGCATAGTCTACCATTGAAAACCGTTAGTCTACGAATTTATTATATAATATAGGGCACACAACATAAATCAAATGCATTCACTCATTTAAAAAACCTATACCATCGAATTTATCACGTTTTCTATCACTATGGAACTCAATATATACACAACCTCTGTCTTTACGACGAATTTTTTCTATTCTCATTCTCTATTCCTCCTCTATTTCATCAATTAAACAATGACGTGTGGCACAGAGACCCACCTAAATTAACTTCTAATTAACATATCAAATTATATTTGTTACTTATAATTTAATAAAATGTAAACATGCAATTTTACACACACATTTTCTCTCTCTCTTCTCATGTTATTAGTTTTTTAATTCATTTTCCTTGAGTGTACATACACTAATATTCAGCAGAATAATTGGAAGTATGCCAAAAAAAAAGCTTGTATACACATCTCGAAAATGTCATCCACTACAAGAGAAAAGGGCTTTACCGACGGCTGAAAATCCGTCGGTAAAGGGCCTTTTTCCGACGGAAATACCCTTTTCCGTCGGCAAAAGCCGTCGGAAAAGCGGAAAAGCTCTTTACTTACGAGCTTTTTTCCGTCGGGCTTTTCCGACGGCTTTTGCCGAAGGAATAGGGCTTTTCCGTCGGCTTTAAGCCGACGGAAAATGGTTTTAAAATATTAAAAAAAATTAAAAAAACTTAAAAAAAATGATTTTAAAAAACGATTTAAAATGATTTAAAGCCGACGGTATAGAGCTTTTCCGTCGGCTTAAAGTCGACGGAAAAGGGTTTAAAAATATTAAAAAAATAAAAAAAAACAATTTAAAAAAATGATTTAAATAATTATTTTATAATTTTTTGGCGATTTTTTGGCGATTTTTTGTAAAGAAACGATTTTAAATAATTTTTTTATGTTTATTTGGCGATTTAATTTAAAAGAAATCGATTTAAATAATAACATTCACATTTTCGAGCAAATTTTTAAATTATTACTTATAATAAATAAATTTTCGTATTTAAAATAAAATCTTGATAATATAAGTTTTTTATAGTTATTATTAGTTAGATAATGAATAAAACATAAGTAGAAATAAAATAATAAAACAAATAATAAACTCTAATTATAAGTTAGTGAATATATATGGATAAATTTTTGTTAGTTATTTAGAAATTTTGGGAGAGAAAGTAGATAGTTTTTGGAGAATGGGAAGAATGAATGAATTAAGTGGGTAGAATAAGGGGTATTTATAGATATTTAGGAGGAGTAGGGTTAAATTAAAAAAAACAAAAAAAAAATGGGGTGGGGGGTGCCACGTCAGCGATCCGTGTGATAATTCACACGGATCCCTGACGTGGCGAAATTTGATCTGTGTGATCAAATCACACGGATCAGATCTATACCGTCGGCTCTAAGCGCCGGGCCCGACGGAAAAGGCCAATTCTGTTGTAGTGATCTTCATAATGGAAGAATATAGATCACATTGTTAACAAAATTATATTCCAATTATATTGAATTACCTTTTACTTGAGTCACCTATACTTATTGATACAAAAGTTTTTTGTACATTCATGCTTTAATTTTATTTTTGAAAATGAAACTTTAGTTAAATGGAAAAAGCTAAAAACCAATCTGATCAGTTGCCTAAATTCCTAAAAACAACACTGTTTTCTGGACCAAAGAAATAATGAGTTAATTTAAGAGTTTATCATAACAAATGATCTTGGTTAAGTAAGTAAACGTTACTAAATCAATTATCACATTTGATACCATGGCAGAAAGTATCATATTCTACCTCAAATTCCAATTCACCATCATCATGGAGTCTAAGCCTTCTACTTCCACATAGCTTTGATTGTTTTGCTATTACCAATGATTGAGTTGTACTATTTAGGATTCATTATAATTAGATAAATTTATTCATTAGTGTTTAATCATACAATTGAAATTATTACTAGAAATTGACCCCCAAAATTTTCTTTTTATCTTTAATGTTAATGAAGTTTCAACAACATGGAGAAATAATTTGCAGCAGATAGTTTATAAAAGTTGAATAATTACAGCAGTGATTTTACATTTTCACAATCAATATATATATATATATATATATATTTGCCTTGAAGAATTAATTAAATTAGGGGAGAGAGAAAATGTGTGTGTTGAATTGCACGTTACATTTTATTAAATTAAAAGTAACATATACAATTTGATATGTTAATTATAAGTTAATTTAAGTGGCCTCCATGCCACGTGTAATTGTTTAATTGAGGGGAATAGAGAATGGGAATAAAAAAATTTCGCCCCTTTGTGTGGTATAAGTGGTAACAATTAATTATCTAATATTCTAATTAACAAAAAACCCATTTAACAATCAAAAAATGAACTTACCAAATTTGGGCTTTAGGTAGAGGTAGAGCTGGTTGAGACTCGCATAAAATAGGATGGGCCCATTGCAATTCATTTTGTCAACAAGCTGGTGAAGTTTGTATATGAGTCAGCCTCACATGGTTTCGAAACACATCGAACTGAAAGAGTTGAATTTTTTCTTTTGGTTGGTATTTCTGATGACATTTCAAAAAAGTGACAGGTGCATAGCTGCTCTTCAGATATAGTACGGTTGGGGTACCTTTGTGAATAAAAAATATGTAAAAAGTTTTAAGTTTATCAATATTTTAATTTTTACGGCATCTGCTAGCACTTAGCACTCAGATGAGTGCATTTACAAAATGAGTAATAAAGGCCTCATCCTTAGTTCTCCCTTATTTGAAAAGAATTTCCCATTAGAATATAATTTTTATTAAGGAAAAACAATTTTTAAAGTTTGCCGGCAATAAAAATATAGGGACATTTTATGACCGGTGATGACCAAAGGAAAAATTGTGCTGCCCTGCTTGTTGGGCTTGTTTAGGCTTCTTAATTTGATTTTTCTTTAGAAATGGCCCATTGCCTTGGCCGGTTTTGCAGAAGCCTGCCGGAATGGGGATTTTCTAATCTGTAGTTAAAATACTTTAAAAAATAAAAATAATAATGTAATTAAAATATTTCAAAAAATAATAACGTATCAAAAGAAAATTATGTCATATAGATGTTGAACCATTTTTTAGCGGCAAACTTGTAATATTATTTATAAACCGGTTTCAGAAGCAAACCAGTTTCCTGTTTAATTTTATACTATCAAACTTGTAAATAAGAGAAAAATTAACTAATGGAACGAATGTCTCCTTGAATAAAAATGTATGAGCTAGTATGTTAATATATATTTATAAATGTCCAATTGAGTGACTAAGTCTTGCGTTGACCCTTTTTTGGGCTTTGGGTCTTGGGACTTGAAGTTAAAATGAATGATTTGTTTGCTAATCATAGCTAATTTGTAATATATTACTGTTATTATTTTAATCCAAAACTTGTTTGAATCTCAAAGAAACCTGTGCAATCTTTCAAGTTGTTGTAAGTGGTTTTGTTAATTACACCCGTTTAGACTAACTGCTTTTATTAAAATGGCGTCGTTTATACAAATGAATAACAGTTAAGGGACTAATTAGGGAATTTTCCCTTTGTCAATTTTAAACTCTCAAAGCCTTACATACATTGTTATATTTTGAACGCCAATTTCTTTATTTCTTTCAAATATATACTATCTTCTGGACGCTGATCATATTACACATAAAGTACTCTACCGTGTCTACAGATTATTTTCTTAACAATATATACACCATCATGTTGGTATACCAGCTATGTATCGTTGTGGTCGAACCCCCGCAGTAATGGACTAATTCTTTAATTAACCGATTATATGAGTATTAAATATAAGAAAGCTATTACAGGAACACATTAAACTTGTAACATTAATATCATTATTACACGCGACATAAATCTGATCAAAAGCACGAAGTGTGGCATACCGTTTCGGCAAATAGATTTCAAATGAATTCGATAGTTCACAAAGCTTTCACCGGAGATTGTGATGGGGCAACATCTGGAGCTTCGGTGCATGTAATCTTCCAACATCCTATGAGTGTGATAACAAAAAACCCAACAAAGAGCGCCATGCATACTATAACATAAAACATTCTCCAATGCCTTTCACATGTCACCACAATCGGGTCGTTATTGCCTCCGCCACTCCCCAGTGGTTGATTTCCCGACACGAGTGCTCTTATTGCATTTCTATCTATAGCATCTAGCGTGGATTTGTACCTCAAGGCGATGGTAGAAAGAGCGCATAAGTTGAGAAACCCCGCCAGAAAAGACAACGCAAATGGAATCCAATGGTACCTACACTTGAGACTCGATGGAGAGTTGTAAAATGCGGTGAATATGACTCCTTGAAATACAAAATAGGACGAAATATTAAAACTGCCCCATAACTTTTTTTCAGTTCTTAAAATGCCCGTTTTTTTCGGGCCTTGTAAAAATGCCCCGTAAGTCTTGTAAAATCTTGAGAAAATGCCCGTTTGCCTTAATCGGGCTAAAAATGCCTACGTGGCGGTACAGTGACTGCCACGTCATAAAATAGCTCCGCCACGTCATATTTTCAGCCAATAATAATAAATATATATAAATAATAATAATAAACATATATATAAATAATAAAGATATATATATATATATATATAAATAGTAATAAACATATATATAAATAATAATAATAAACATAAGTTTTTGAAACATGCTTATTATTATTTATAAGTTTTATATATATACCATAATATATACACTTTGTTTTATATGTTATTTATGGTATATATACCATAATATATGCTTATTATAAGTTTGATGGTATATAAATAAAAACTTATGGTATATATATGTTATTTATGGTATATAAATAAAAATAAAACTTATAAATATAAATAATAATAAACATATATATAAAAAAAACACAAAAAACACAAAAAAACAAAAATAAAAAATAAAACCCTACCCGCACCCCACCCCACCCCTTACACCCCCCCTACCCCCCCCCCCCCCCTCCGCCACCACCGCTGCAATCGCGGCCACCACCACTGCGATTTGGCAGTGGTGGTGGCGGGGACGGGGAGGGGGGTGGGGGGCGGCGATTCGACAGTGGCGGGGGGGGGGTTGGGGGGGGGGGGACCCCGCGGGGGATTTTTTTTTAATTTTTTTTTGTTTTTTATTTATTTTATATAATGTTAAATATTTATTATTTTATAAATTAGTATAAATAATAATATATGTTGATATTATTTATATATATATATATATTTATTACAAATGATTATTCTTTTACATATATAAATGAATATTTACATATAAATTATTCTTTCCATTACATTATTTTACAAATGATATTTATTTATATATATATATATATATTTTTTGGGGGGCAAAGTGCAATTTATTTTGGGGTGCAAATACAATATTTAAAGTTACAAGGGTTTTGGGGTGCAAATACAACTTGTTGACGTGGCAGCCACTGTACCGCCACGTAGGCATTTTTAGCCCGATTAAGGCAAATGGGCATTTTCTCAAGATTTTACAAGACTTACGGGGCATTTTTACAAGGCCCGAAAAAAACGGGCATTTTAAGAACTGAATTAAAGTTATGGGGCAGTTTTAATATTTCGTCCTACAAAATAATAGTTGGCGAGCTGGAACGCCTCTTTCTGGAGGTGACGAATTTGCTCTCGTCTCTCTTTGTTGGTTTCTTCATCCGAATCTCTACGTGAGGGGTGGTTGCTTGCTATTAGATTCGTTCCATCTTCGACGTCAGCCATTCTTTGAGATGTAAATTAGACTATAACGAGTCTCTTCGGCCTAGCTAATTTATTTTGTCGAACAAGAAAATAGATTTCAGTGCTCTTATCTTTTCGCATACAATGTTATATAGGTAAGAAAATGTGTCTATATATGTTCCAAAAGTCCGGTGATGTGTATATATTTATATGTTAAAGTAATGTTTTATTTAGGGCCGCGTATAATATAAGATCGATGTTAGGTCCGAGCAACAGGAAGGAAGTTGGTCATGGAGAAAAGGTCTAGGTCATTAAGAATGTACATATTCTTAAACTAATGTAATTGTCGAATATCTTAGTGAGTTGGTAGGGCGAGCTTAATTTAAAATATGTAAATAAAGCTACTGTTGATTAATGATTGATGACCAAAACATTTAACAAACAAAATAATCATAGTGACCCGTTTGATTAATATTGAACGTATATAAAATTTATATCTTACACCGTTACACGTTGGTCCTATTTGACTCGTGGTAAACTAATTGCCATTAAGTTGTTTTTTTTTCTTGAAAGGCCAAATTAGTTGGTTAATTAGATTGAGGTCCTGCCATTCATCAAACTGTACGCGAGTATTTATTTATTTATCTATCTATATGTATGTGCCTTTTAAGTGGAGACATATATACTTCAATTTCTATCATGGTATCAGAGCCAACCCAAGACGTATGTAATATTTATTTATTTATCTATCTATATGTATGTGCCTTTTAAGTGGGGACATATATGCTTCAATTTCTATCATGATATCAGAGTCAACCCAAGACGTATGTTGGGCTCCTTGACCTACCCATATCATGGCACCGAAGATAATTATCGAGCCACACGTGAGGGCACGTGTTGAGTAATATTATCCCACATCGCTTGGGTATGTTCTTGGATTATTGTTAATAAAGAAGAGTTCCCTCTCCACTTAACAAGACATTTTAAGTGGAGAAATATGAGCTTCAATTTCTATCAGTATGTTTATATATATATATTATAAGCAACGTAATTAGATTATATATAGTACACACATACTTTTAATCCCAATATAAATGAATAAAGCTATAGTGATGGTTGTAAGAATATGTACACGGGTCACACAAATACACAAAATAGATATCAAGAAACTAATGTGGGATAATAAATATAATTTAATAAAACCTAAATATCTTAATTTTACTTGACAATATTTTTTTAAATCAGTAGAATATAAGAACTAAATACTTAGATAGTAATAACATTGGTCTCATGTTTCAAAAATTATAATCTCTAATCTCTACGGAGTTGTGCGTAATGTGTTTGTGTCCTTGCATATTTTAGGAAATTAATCTGGAAAAATGGTTATTTGATACTAGTTATGACGAACTAGACTATTGTCTAGGTCCTAAAAGACAAGGCTAAACCCGAAGTAAATTTGGCAGATTTGGTTATTAAGTAATGACGTTTGATTCAAGAATGATAAGGTGAATGTTGATTGATTAGTTGAGCTCGTGAAGGCAAAACTGTGATATTGGATTAAGGCTAAAAGCAGCGATTTTCAGTACTCTTTCATCGACTGGATAAGATTTCTTACTTGTTGTCTGTAACTCTTCTGCTTGCTCTTTTGTAATCTTTTTGCCCCTGTATTTTTGTTGTTGTTAGGTGTATTACTTATATATTAGACGATAGTATATTATTATGTTGTATTATTTAGTAGCTTGTATTTAGTATTTAGTCTTGTACGTTATTACCCTTGTAAGTTACTATAAGTACTCATGGTGATTAATAAAGTAATTATTCACTCCAAATTATTTTTCTTATATGGTATGACCTAATTCTCTCACGAGATTCTCTTCGATCCTAACCTAGTATGTCTCGATCAAACTCACCTACCCGCTCCGCCGTCGAGGGTGCCAATGGCTCTACCTCCGGCCTCGTCGCCTCGGCTGACACCCTGCCAACGCCCGTTCCGCCCTTTCATGGGCTCTCTTCCGGTGGTGTTGCGTCAATTCCTATCAACTCCAACCACATCCCCATCCGTTTCACTGGCACCAACTACCCTTCATGGCGTTGTTAAATCTGCCATCTTCTCTATGGTTATGGGCTGTTTGGTTTTGTGGATCGCTCTCACCCTTGTCCACTGTTGGGTGAAACACTGGAATCGCGTGCGGCCTATTCCTTGTGGACGCGTCAAGACTCCTTACTTGTTACGGCCTTGGTTGACTATGTCTATGTGGAAATCTGCACGTTAGTTGCTTTTGCTGAATCCTCTGCTCGGGTGTGGGAAGACTTGGAACGTGTCTATGCGAGTCGTTCTCGCTCCCGCGTTATGCAACTGAAGGATGAAATGAACAATATGAAGTTGGGTGATCGTTCTGTCTCTGAGTTCCTTCAGTTCATCAAGTCTAAATCCAATGAACTTGCTGTCATTGATGGTCCCGTTAAGGATGATGACATTACTCTTTATGTCCTTAATGGTATCGGCTCGCTCTACCACGACTTTGCTGGTTTGATCCGTGCTCGTTAACACCCTATTTAGTTTGCTTAACTGCATGATCTTCTTGTGAGCCAAGAATCGTATCTTTGTTGCATTGAGGATGAGCACTCATCCGCTGTCGTCACTGCCTCAACCATATCAACTGCGGTCCAACTCACGAAATAAGGGGCGTAATCAGAATCCGAACGGTCAACCTAACCGCAGTCGCGCTCGTCCTCCTCAAGGGTATGCACCGTCGGCATCTTCTCTGACTTTGGGTCCTTATTAACCGCCGCACACCCGCAACTCGATAGTTTGCCAACTCTGCGGTATTAACAGTCATGATCGTTCTTTTACGCTGTACAATATATTGTGTGTTTCGTCTTCTGGGAAGAATCTTTTATTTGTGCATCATTTTACTAAAGCTAATGATGTATCTATTGAGTTTTTCTCTTCTCACTTTGTTGTCAAGGATTGTCGAACGTGGAGTAAACTGTTTTGCGGGGGCGTTTGTGAATGGCTTGTATCGTGTGTGGTTACCTTCTGTTGGACGTGCTTTGGTTTTGGTTTTGGTTGGAGAATGTACCAGTGTTCGGTGTTGGCATGGCATGCTCGGTCATCCTCCGAGAAAAGTTGTCTTGTTTCTTAGTAGAAAGTTTAGCTTACCAATTGTGTCGTCCACTGTGTCGGACCCTAGTTTTTGTTCTTCATGTTTGTCTAACAAAAGTTAAAATCTTGTTTTTTGTGATACATTACTTCTATCGAACGATGTATTGCACTTTGTTTATGGCGATGTTTGGGGTCCCTCTCCCACTGTGTCAAGAAATGGTTGTCATTTTACTTAATATTAGTGGATCATTTTACCAAGTTTTGGTGGCTTTTTCCTCTAGTTGCTAATCTGATGTACTTCATACTTTTATTCAATTTAGAGGTCTAGTGAAAAAGCAAGTTGGTCATCCTATTAAGAACTTCTATTCAGACTACGGTGGTGAGTTTGTGGCTATGTGGTCTTATCTTTTGTCACATGGCATCTCTTGGCTTACTACAGCCCCACACACGCCCCAACAAAATGGCACAACTGAGTGTCGTCATCGTGTCATTGAGACCATGGGGCGCACACTTCTTAGCCGTGCCTTTCTCCCCTCGACTTTCTAGGGCTATGCATTCTGCACGACCATCTACCTCTACAATCGACTTCCTACAGTTGTCTTGGGTTCTCGTTCCCCGTTTAAGGCTCTCTTTGGTCGCACTCCTAACTATTTGGGTCTTCGCACGTTTGGGTGCCTATGCTTCCCGCATCTTCGACCTTACTTTTCAGGAAAATTTACTCCTCCGTTTCGGGAGTGCATCCTTGTGGGCTATTCCACGTAGCAGTACGCCTACAAGTGCATTAGCATTGCTACTGGTTGGCTCTATGTTTCACGACATGTACGGTTTGTGGAAGATAGCTTTCCAGGGTCATCATGACCCGCCCCAAATCCATTATCGCGGCCCCACCTCGTGGACCCTAGACCCATCACTCTTAGACCTCTTAGGGTTTCTGCAGTCACACCGGTGGCTGCCACTGGGCCCGCTAGGGCTCCACCCTCACGGCCCAACCCTAGCGCCCCACCCTCTCATCCTACGGACTTGTCCCCTCCCCCACCAATCCAACTACTAGGGCCGCCTCTCCCCTGCGGTCACATGTGGCCCACTTTCAGCCCACTCTGGCCCAATCTGCTTTGCCTGCGGTCCAAGCCCATTCTCTCGTGGCCTAAGCCCTAGTGTCCGCGGCCATGGCTCATTCGGCCGCACCCGTTGGGCCGTCATCTGTGGCCCATAACTCAGCCGCTCTTCCTGACTTGACTGCCTTTGCTCGTACACACCCCATGGTCACTCGATCCCAAAATAACATCTTCTGTCCAAAGATGTACACTGCCATCAAGCATCCAGTCCTTGAGTCGCTTGAACCTACCATAGTGAAACAAGCTCTTGCTGACCCCGTGTGGCATGCTGCCATAATGGAAGAACGCACGGCCTTAACCACTCATGGCACGTGGTCCTTGGTCTCTCCACCTCGTCATTGATCCATCATTGGGTCTAAGTGGGTCTTTCGCATTAAACGTCATCCCGATGGGTCCATCGACTGCTATAAGGTTCGCCTTGTAGCCAAAGGCTTTCACCAATAGCCTGGTGTTGACTTCAAGGTGACCTTTAGCCCCGTGGTCAAACCTGTCACCATTCATACCGTGCTTTCTCTTGCAGTGATGCATTTTTGGCATTTGCGGCAACTTGATGTCAGCAATGCGTTCTTGCATGGCTCTCTCTAAAAACGGTCTATATGAGCCAACCGCTTGGGTTCGTTGAACAAGCCCCTCGTGCTTGGTACCTTGCTCTCAGTGCTGCTCTCCTCAAGTTTGGGTTCACTCAGTCCAAATCGAACACGTCCCCCTTTATCCTCATTAGCGATTCGGTTCATGTGTATGTGTTGGTAAATGTTGATGACATCGTGGTCACTGGATCGTGCACCTCCACTATCAATTCTTTTATTACCCGTCTTAGCGCTGATTTTGCGGTTACGAAATTAGGGTCTCTTAGCTATTTCTTGGGTGTTGAGGTGTGTCGTACAGGTGACAGATTGTTCCTTTTGCAACACAAGTATATTCTCGACCTCTTGGCACGCCATAAGATGGATGGAGCCAAACCGCACGCCACCCCTATCTCAAAATCCGTTCGCTCCCACCTCGGATGAACCCGTTGACGCGATAACCTGTCGCCAAATCATTGGTGGCTTGTAGTATCTTACTCTCACATGGCCCGACATAGCATTCTCGGTTAATATGTTGACTCAACGCATGTCGGCCTTGGATTCGACTCACTGGGTCGCGTTAACGCGCAACATCACCCTTCGGAGGGATACCAACCTTTCTGTTACTGCATACTCTGACTCCGATTTGGGGTTTGGGGGGGGGGGGGGGAGGGGAAATGCACTTCATGGCACTTCTACCTTCGCCTATCTTGTTATGCTGGGTTCAAACCCAATTTTTTGGTCTTCTCGGAAACAGAAGGTGGCGGTGTCTCGTTCCTCGACGGAGGCTGAATATCGTGCTCTTGCTTCTACTGCTGCTGAGGTTTGGTGGCTTCATCACCTCTTTATGGAAATCGGCCTTTCCCTTCGTTCTGATCCTACGGTGCGTTGTGACAACATGGGGGCTTTGCGTCTATCTCTTCATCCGGTGCAACACTCACAAATGAAACACATCTCTATCGATCTCCACTTTGTTCGTGATCTTGTTGCCAAAGGCCTTCTTACTGTCTCCTATGTTAACTCTCTTGATCAATTGGTTGATGCTCTCACTAAGCCCCTTGCTCGTCTTGGTTTGAGCTTCTTCATTCCAAAATCTCTGGTGCTGATGGAACGTCAATTTTGAGGGGGCATATTAGACGATAGTATATTATTATGTTGTATTATCTAGTAGATTGTATTTAGTATTTAGTCTTATACGTTATAACCCTTGTAAGTTACTATAACTACCTATGGTGATTAATGAAGTAATTATTCACTCCAAATTATTTCCCTTATATTATAGTCCTTCTAATTAATCTCAATAAGTTCTCTTTTCTGATATATATATATATATATATATATATATATATATATATATACTAGTACTGCACGGCCCGTGCTCTGCACAAGCATGTTCGGTCGCTGACTCTTCAATAAGATATAAACACATGAAAGGCGCACACTTCATTTTTGTATTCCATATATTACGTATGCTCATTCCGGTCATCTAATCAGTTTAATCATGGCTGCATATTTCGGTGCATGTTGGTATTATTTTGACTATAAAGTGGCCCCAATTGATTAATACGCGCAGTGCCGCAATGGTTAAAAGCGCTATTTTAATTTTAACGATAACCGATTCGAAATAAATGATAAACATTATTAAGCTTGCCTCAATGTTTAATCTTGTTATATGGTGAGCGGATCCTAGCTAATAATCTTATTGCAATCGATACCTTAATTGCCATTTTTAAAAACGTTGCTCTAATTATAACGAAATCCAATTCAAAATAAATGATATACATTATTACGCAGGTCCTCGAAATATTAAATATTAATTCGTTATATATTTTTTGGATCCGAATGGCTATATGAGCGGGGGTCGCCAAATTACTAATTTGTTTTATATTAGGTGACCCCAATCGATTAATATGCACGGGCCCACAAGATAATTATTACTGCAAAACCAAATAGAATATCGTAACGAGACCACTACGTTAAAAAGTACAATTTTTTAGGGCAAGATTGAAAGAATTAAAACAAAAATGACAGTTCGAAGACCATTAATTACTAATTCGTTTTATATTAGGTGGGTTCCAACGGTTAACGCGTGTCGAGCCCCCGACTATTAGTGCGCGGGTCCCTAAACCATTAATTGCTAATTCGTATTACATTGGACTCCAATCGATTAATACGCATGACCCCACACGGTATTTATTACTTCAAAACAAGATGGACGATGGAATGAGTTAACTAAGAAAGCTTTTGGGGCAAAAATAAAAATAAAATAAAATTTGAATGACTGTTATACAATTTATCATGGGGCCCATAAGTAAAAAAAAAAGAAAACTTTACAGGCAAAATTGAAAGAGTTCAAACTTACAAGGACTATTCTGCAATTTAACACAATTGAAAGGGCAAAACATAAAGAAAATTGGTTGATAACCATCCCCATCCCCATCCCCACTTATTATTATAGTATATATATATACCCCAAGTAAATGTCAACTGTTTTCAATTTTCTGATTTTCTTTATTTACTCTAATCACGTCCGTTGACGAAAGAAACTCAACCCACGTAATGCGTACTTACCCTGATTTAAGTTATTACATACTGTATGCATGGGATCGGAAAATATTTTTTCTGTTTATTTTTAGACTTATCTTATTCAAATTATACCAATTGGCAATGAATTGCATCAGTCCAATGGTACTCAAATATTTATTGCTCTATAAGTATATCCGGGAAAGGATTTATTTATTCATAATGCAATAATTTCTCAAACTCATAACACAGTGGCTCACATTACCAAGAGTAAAACTCAAAAGCTAATTGTTCACGAAGTCTACATGCGTACTTCCATATTTTACGTAGTAGTATAAGACACGATTCCATGTACAAAAATTGAATGAGCCTTTGATTCAGTGTAGCACGTACCTTAAAAAGATATATCTTACTATATAATAAGAATGGATGTCAACACTCAAGGAAAGCTGTTGTCGTCGATTTTTCGTGTTCCGATTTTTCCCTTGTACAAGTAATTACTATATTATGTTTTCTTTTACAAGAATGAATATCTGGAGGGCCCGCACGTTTTTATCGCAGGGGACCCGCAAGCTATTAAGTATTACAAAATTGCAGAACGATCATTTTATTTTCTAAATTAACTCGATTTTACCTCAAAAATTTTACGTTTCGCACTTACGATCCCGCTGTAAATTGTCAAATGGTCCTTTAAATTTTTATTTTTTTGAGATTCAACCCAAAAGTTTTATGTTATTTATTTTTTGGGCCCTACTGTAAATTTTCTACCTATTTTGTCCCTGAAGAAAAAAAAAGGAAAATGCCACAACTTTTGCTCGAGGAAAAAAAAGAAAGAAAAATAAGAGAGAGAGAGAGAGAGGAGAGAGAGAGAGAGAGAGAGAGAGAGAGAGAGAGAGAGAGAGAGAGAGAGAGAGAGAGAGAGAGAGAGAGAGAGAGAGAGAGAGAGAGAGAGATTTTGCCCAAGGCCCAAATATGTTTTTAAAATATACTACCTATTTTATGCCAATATTGCATATGAGACCTCACAAATATAAATTTTTATCCCCCAGAAAATGTCACGAATTCTCGAGAAACACCTAAAAAATTTAAAATGTTCCACAAAATGTTATAAATTTAAAAAGAATCTCATTAAACATTACAAATTCTTCAAATACATCTAAAATTTTCAAATTACACAAAAGATCCACAACTTTATGGTATAAAATGATTTCCCCGTTGCAATACGTTTAGGCTCACATACGTTAATATTTGGGCCAAATCTTCAACTATCTTATCTTGTCTTATCTTATCGTGTCTTATCTTATTATCTTCTAATAATAATAAGAATGGTTGAAAAGATTCCTTGTTAACATTTCATCGTGCTCTCTTCAACTTTTTAATTTATTTATTTAACCAATCTTTTGTTAATTTTACTTTGTTCCTTTTTAAATTTCAAAAAGACCTCACAAAATATTGAAAATTCTCCAAAGACCCCTAAAAGCTTTAAAATTACAAAAAATCTATAAATCCCAAATCCTGTTCAAATTGATCTTTTTCATCGTCCATCGTGACAAGAATTTGAAAAGTTTGATCCTGGAATTGAAGTACGGAAGGCAGAAAAGAAGAAATAAGAGAATGAATGATTAATAACTATTTTGGCGCAATTCCAAAAAACATGAAGTTTCGGGACAAAGAAAATAAAAAATTTGGTATTGAAATTTGTAGTAAACGAAAGACAAAGAAGAGAAATAAGAGCCCATGCTCTTAGTACTATATAATAAGAATGAATGTCAACACTCAAGTAAAGCTGCTATAACGAAAACTTCTTGAATTCTGTAATTAAAAGACAAGAAAAAGATTACAAAATAAATTTGAGTAAATTTAAAAGTACGGTTGTATTTCAATCTCTATATAATCCTCTGATTCAATTCTACAAGAACAATATCAAATTTTGTAATGAAAATCTCCAATTTGATCTTCGCTGAAATGATTTGAACTTGGAAAAACGTTAATTCGAGGGTCTTGGAATTGATCTCAGATTAAACGGTGATTTGATTTGAGGATTTGACTTGAGGATTTGATGGACACTGATTTGACTTGGGGATTTGATGAACACCGAGTTGACTAGGGAATTTGATGAACATCGATTTGACATGGGGATTTGATGACCAATGATTTGACTTGAGGATTTGATGAAGGATGGTATGATCTTTGTCCTCAGTTCTTTGAATATGTAGGCTTTGATCTTCCTAGTACGAATTTTGGTCTTCAAAAACGTTTTTTCGAGGGTCTTGTGATTTGATCTCGTATCAAACGGATTTTTGGCTTGAATGTTGTTGAAGAACGGTATGAATTTGATTTGGATTTTTTCGGATATGTTGATGATTTGTTCTTCTTGGCAGAGACACGATCTTCAAAAAATGGTTTGTAGATGAACTTGAGGCTTGATAGCGGATTGAAAGGAGTTCTTAACGAAGAACACCTTGAAGATGATTGAAGGATACCTTGAATGCCGCAAAGAATGCTTGAAGATGGATGAATTTGGTGGAGCGAAAAACTTAGAGCTTTTACCTCTTCAACTTGTGAATATTTTGTGCGTCTTTTTCTTCTTCAAGACCACCTCTATTTATAGTTGTGGAGTGAATCTCAATTAGAATCTTCTGATGAGATGAACGGTTGTGATCGCGTCTACAATTCCTTGATATGGAAGACTTTATCTAGGAGAATCTTCTTTCCATCTCTTGAAGATTGAGACGTGGTGGGGAATTATTTCATTGTGTTGAGATTTGGCTGAGAATTCTTTCCATCTCTTGAATATTGAGACTTGGATGAGAAGACTTTCCAAGTCTTGAGATTTGATGAGCAATTATTTCCTTGTCTTAAGATTTAATTAATATATTTATTTTAATCCCTTAAAATATTTAGATTAAATAAAATATATTTTGTATTTCTTGCATCTTAAGAGTTACCATCATTTAATTTAATTAGACACAAAATTAATGTTCCCAATTTGTGTTGAAACTCATCAGTGAGTGGATATGTCTCGACATCTTTCTTCTTCTTGTTCTCGTGCTTCATATCAACCACCATAAATCCACTTCATGATTTTAGAACATTTGTGAGCTTCATCATTGGACCCATCAACCTGAATGTTGCACAAGCATTTTTTTCCGGATATGACTGGGCTAAGAATGAACTTCTAGCTGCCTACGTATCCAATGAAAGAATCAAGTCTGACGTAGTTCAAAAGAAATCAAGATTGATTTAAAGGGGGTTCCATACACAGTTTCTACTCATGCGGGCCAGGAGTAACGTGCAGTTTAAGCTCGTGCGCCATAGAGCATTTGATTTGGACATTTGTAGACAGTTTTATCTCATATCTGGAAGGCCTTGACTTGAAGAATTTGTAGGCAATTTTGCTCGTGTCTAGGAGACTAGTAAAATTGAAGGATTTGTAGACCTTTTGGCTCGTGTCTAGGAGACTTGGAGATTTAAAGGATTTGTAGACCTTTTGGCTCGTGTCTAGGAGACTTGCAAATTTGTTTTGAAGACTTGAAAGGTTTGTAGACCTTTTGGCTCGTGTCTAGGAGACTTGGAGACTTCGACTTTTTGCTTTGAAAACTTGATTTTCAAGAATTTTCTTTGATTTCAAAATGCAAACAATTTATACTCATGTTAAGGAGAATGTTGATGGTTTATACTCTTATCAAGGAGTGAGTATTTTGGCGCTTACTTTGAAGATTTGAGATAGTTTAAGCTCATATCAAGGAGCATATATTTTGGCACTTAATTTGAGGATTTAAGATAATTTAGGCTCGTATCAAGGAGCATATATTTTGGCACTTAAGTTGAGGATTTGAGATAGTTTAAGCTCGTATCAAGGAGCATATTGGTTGGCACAAAAATTGACGGCGCACCCTCTTCATTGTCATCGATGTCGTCTGTATCATCACTTTCAATATCATTAGCTGAGTTTTCTTCTTTAATAGAGTTTACACTTGTCTCTATGCCATGCGCTCGCGTTGCCAACTCTTCAAAGTTTCTTGGCTTGATTCCTTGAAGTATGTAAGAGAGACTCCAATTCATCCCTTGAATGCAAATCTCCATGGCTGAAGCTTCAGATAGTTTCTCTTTGCAACTTAAGGATAGACTTCTCCCCCTATTGATGTACTCAATCACTGGTTCGTCTTCTTGTTGATGAGAATTTGCAAGTTCAATCATGCTTACAGTACGCCGAGTGTTATAAAAGCGATTGAAGAATTCGATTTGTAGATCGTTCCAACTGTCAATGGAGTTTGGTCCAAGATTAATGTACCAATAAAAGGCAAAGTCTTCTAAGGATCGAACGAATTGCTAGACTAGATGATCTCCATAAGTTCCAGCACTATTGCACGTCTCAATGAAGTAAGCAACATGTTGTCTTGGGTCTCCATTCCCATCGAATCTTTGAAACATTGGAGGTTGATAGCTTTTCGGCATTTGTAATTGCTCAATTCTTTGAGTGTATGGCTTTGTGTAAGATTTGAAACTTTTACGATGAGCTTTATGATCATTTGCAACTTCTTTAATGAGCTTCTTCAATTGATCAGCAGAGACAAGGTCTTGCAGGAAAACTTGGATTTGTTTGCTTGAAGACTTAGAATTTCTCCAACTCCAACATCTTGAATGTCTTTCTCGGCAAACTTTGTGTGCATCATAGCGCCTTGCTCTTCCTTCCTTGATAAATTTGGCTTGTGGAAAAGAGAAGTGGCTTGGATTCTTTCACTTAGGACTTCATCAAACTCTTGAGCTTCAACTCCTTGAGTAGCATTTTCATGTGTCATGCTTTGATCGCCGCTTTCCACGAGCTCTTTCTTTTGGAGATGAGGTGACACTTCAACTTCGTTGATTGTAGTCTTGATGCATCCTTGAACTCCAATATTGTTGGTGACTTCTTCGGAATTTTCAATCCTTCTTTGCACTCTAGCTTTTGGAGAAGGCGATTCAAGTGGTCTTCACGTTTTTGAGCTTGAGTTGTGAGATTCACATTGGCTTTTTTCAGCGCTGCAACTTGCTCTTCTAATGAGGTTGCTTGACCATCTTCTTTAGCTTCATGCCTTGCCCTCGGTACAAGTGAAACTTTCAACATCGATTGCAAAGAGCCTCCGTTTGCTGCCCCCATTGAGTTTTCCATTGTTGCGCAACACTTACTTCTTATGACTTTAAATTTGAGACTTGTTGGAAAAGAGATGAGAGGTAGAGATGGTCCCACCCGGCGTGCCAAATTTGTAATGACAAATTCTTGAATTCTGTAATTAAAAGACAAGAAAAAGATTACAAAATAAATTTGAGTAAATTTAAAAGTACGATTGTATTTCAATCTCAATCTAATCCTCTGATTGAATTCTACAAGAACAATATCAATTTTTGTAATGAAAATCTCCAATTTGATCTTAGCTGAAATGATTTGAACTTGGAAAAACGTTAATTCGAGGGTCTTGGACTTGATATCGGATTAAACGGTGATTTGATTTGAGGATTTGACTTGAGGATTTGATGAGCACTGATTTGATTTGGGGATTTGATGGACACAGATTTAACTTGGGGATTTGATGAACACCGATTTGACTTAGGAATTTGATGAACACCGATTTGACTTCGGGATTTGATGAACAAATATTTGACTTGAGGATTTGATGAAGGATGGTATGATCTTCGTCCTCAGTTCTTTGAATATGTAGGCTTTGATCTTCCTAGTACGGATTTTGATCTTCAAAAACGATTTTCCGAGGGTGTTGTGATTTGATCTCGGATCAAACGGATTTTTGGCTTGAATGTTGTTCAAGTACGGTATGAATTTGATTTGGATTTTTCTGGATATGTTGAAGATTCTTGGCAGACACACGATCTTCAAAAAACGATTTGTGAATGAACTTGAGGCTTGATAGCGGCTTGAAAGGAGTTCTTAACGAAGAACACCTTGAGGAGGGTTGAAGGATACCTTGAGTGCCGCGAAGAACGCTTGGAGATGGTTGAAAGATACCTTGTATGCCGCAAAGAACGCTTGAAAATAGATGAATTTGGTGGAGCGAAAAACTTAGAGCTTTTCCCTCTTCAACTTGTGAATATTTTGTGTGTCTTTTTCTTCTTCAAGACCACCTCTATTTATAGTTGTGGAGTGAATCTCAATTAGAATCTCCTGATGAGATGAACGATTGTGATCGCGTCTACAATTCCTTGATATGGAAGACTTTATCTAGGAGATTCTTCTTTCCATCTCTTGAAGATTGAGACTCGGTGGGGAATTATTTTCTTATGTTGAGATTCTGTGGAGAATTCTTTCCATCTCTTGAATATTGAGACTTGGAGGAGAAGACTTTCCATGTCTTGAGATTTGATGAGCAATTATTTCATTGTCTTAAGATTTAATTAATATATTTATTTTAATCCCTCAAATATTAAGATTAAATAAAATATATTTTGTATTTCTTGCATCTTAATAGTTACCATTATTTAATTTAATTAGACACAAAATTAATGTGTCTACATCTGTTGTCGTTGATTTTTCTTGTTCCGATTTTGCGCCTGTAAATTCAACTAATTATTGTATTATGTTTTGTTTTACATTAATGAATATCTAGAGGGACCGCACGTATTTATCGGGTGGGACGCGCAAACTATTAGGTATTAAAAAATTGCAGAATAGTTCTTTTATTTTCTAAATTAATTCAATCTCGCCTCAAAAGTTTTACGTTTCGTACTTACGGCCTCTCTTTAAATTGCCAAATGGTCCTTTAAATTTTTATTTTTTTGGGATTCAACCCAATAGTTTTATGTTATTTATTTTTTGGGCCCTACTGTAAATCTAATTGGTGGACTGCGAGAATATCGAAGCCATGCCTAATCGAACTATATAAGAATCGAACTACCGCTGTTTAAGAATCGAAAAATTTAGGCATTAACTTCTTCCTCCCTATTAGGTCCATATTGTTGTTTCAGATTACAAATGAATAAATAAATATCCAGCCGCAGGTTTTGACTCCAATATGTTGAACCCGAAAAAAAGAAAAAAAAAAAGAAAAAGGAAAAGGGTAATTGGGTGAGGCATCAACAATTGTAGGCTTTTCGCTATCTATTAACTCCCTATTTGTTGCATGTAATTAACAAAAAGAAAAGAAAAGAGGGGGCACATATGTTGAAACCAAGAAAAAAAAAGGAGAAGAACGAAAGAGGCAGCCAC
This sequence comes from Linaria vulgaris, assembly GCA_948329865.1. Lineage (NCBI taxonomy): Eukaryota > Viridiplantae > Streptophyta > Magnoliopsida > Lamiales > Plantaginaceae > Linaria > Linaria vulgaris. Next base: position 101,699,842 of record OX415250.1, read on the forward strand.
AAGAAAATAAGTGGAAAAAAGGGTAAATGGAAGAGACATAAACAACTGTGGGATAAATTATTTGTGCAACCGTATATTGCTGACGCGGTACTACCAATAAACGGTGAGATGAGGGTTAGAAATGTGGTTACCAGAAAAAAAATTGTTGCCTTTGCGAAAAAAAGATTTTAATTTAGTATTTATGAGACCTTGCTCGTGCATAAGAAACTCGTAAAGTTTCGTGACAAGAAAAAGAAGAGTTTGCTCATGGAATTGAAGTACGAAAGGCTGAGAAGAAGGAATAAGAGAATGGATAATTAATAACTATTTTGACGCAATTCGATAAGCCATGAAGTTTCGGGCCAAAGAAAATAAAAAATTCGATTTTGAAATTAAAGTAAATAAAAGACAAAGAAGAAAAATAAGAGCCCGTGCGGAGCACGGGTGATGGTTAACTAGTATACACACACACACACACACACACACACATACATACACACACATACATATATATAGCGCCTTGGGTGAAATTGGGCCGAAAATGCCCTTAGGCAAACAACTCGGCGTGAAGTTTGTGGGCACACGCCCCAAATAATAGAGCGTACGCCCAAGGCCCAAAAATTACATGGGCTTGCGCCTCTATTGGATGTGCATGCCCCGCAATAAAAAAACTTGGATTTCTTGATTTTTTTCATTAATTTTGTAGTCCACAAAATAAATTAATAAAAGAAAGGTGACCTAAACTATAATAGTATAGTCCAAACAAAAGAAAAAAGATTCCTCAAAAGATAGAAAAATTAAACTCACCTCCAGCTTCATGAAAAAACTGTGTCATGTTGATGTTGTAGCTCAATCATTTTTCTTTTTCTTCTATCGTATTAATAATAAAAGAAAATCTATGTATCATCTATATCACAAAGTATATATTAGTGTTCACAATAATCTCTTTCACTAATACTTTTGCATATGAGCAAGTTGATTTTAAGTTAAATATATTTTGAATATTCTCAAGGTTATATAAGTTTTTTTTTTTAAAATGTTATTCTATATTATTATTTACTTATTTATAATATTATACTTAAGATAAATTAAAATGTCAATATTTATTGGGCTTACGCCTTACGCCTTACGCCTTATGCCTAAGGGCTTACGTCTCGCCTCCAGGGGCGGACCCAGGATTTTTTGTTACCCCGGGCTGCTAAAAGTTGAAGTAAGCGTAAAAAAAAAAAACATATGCAAAAATTTAAATGCAAATATATGTCGTAGAATGAGAAAATATCCATTATTCGATACTAAAAGATAAAAGTTACACATCGTTAAGAAAAGCGAGCAACAATTTATTGAAGTGGGACCTTTCGGTTCTTCCGTACATTAAATTCATCAATTATTGAATCGACATCAATACACTCTGATAACTCCCTTTCAATGTACACAACCATACTATCTGCGAGAAACTCTTCCTCTATTTTGTTGCGCAACACTGTTTTCACAATCTTCATCGCTGAAAATGCTCGTTCTGTTGTTGCTGTAGAAACCGGAAGAGTCAAAATAAGCCGAATCAACCTATCAACTAAATAATAAAGTTGTGACTTATTTGTGTCAACCACTCTTTGACATAACTCAGAGATTGTTGCGATATTCTGAAAGTCCTGGTGAGGAATAACATCAACACTGTAATGCAACAATTGACTTCTCAACGAATGCTTTTCGAGATCAACAAAATCATCATGATAGAATTTCTCAGCAAGAGCAAAAATCTGATCAATATTAAACAATTTGAAATCATATCGAGGATCCAAAGCAGTACTTAGTTTCAGAAGTTCCACAGTCTCATCTTTAAATCTGCTATTTATCTCCTCCACTTGAATATCTATAATAGCATTAAATATATGCAAAACTTCTTTTTGAATCTTGGGTGAAGTGAATGACGAGCAATTGATAGATACGAAATAGACGATAATAAATTAACAATTAATGTAATGCTATTCTTCACCTGATAAACCAAAAGGGAAAAAAGAAACAGAGATGTTTTATGAACTATGGCCGTCCAGTACTCCAGTAGGTTTAGAAGGAAAGGGGATGTTTTTCTTTCTTTTTTTAATATTTTAATTGTTAAACACGTAGTGAGCTGAAAGAGTGAAAGTAGTAAGCTGAGATTGAAAGAAATGGTTGAAATTGGGCCAAACTTATAGTTGGCCCAAACACAAATGCCAACTTTTTTTTTTTAATTTGATTGGGCTTATATATATATTTTTTAAATAACTATAGATATATGTATATATAAGAGATTGTTAGCCCAAGCTGACCCCGGGCTCAAGCCCAGGTTAGCCTTGGGCTTGGGCCCGCCCCTGCTCGCCTCTAACTATGAAAAACGCTCCTCGCTTAGCCCAGCACCTTTAACAACTATGATATATATATATATATATATATATATATATATATTTGAAAAGGAAGATAGATAAAGATGCAAAACATAAATAAAAGTTATATAAAAACAATCTGCCATCAAATAATACCCAAACCAGCAGCACATCCTTGGGACAATAACAGTGTTGAAACACACAACTAAGCCATATAGCTCAATTTCACAACCAAACACTTATAAAACCAGCATGCTTTTTGCTTGAGAAGGCTTATAATTATTGTTTGATTATATTAGTACAGGACATTTATCAAACAAATAAAAGTGAAAGCCAGTAGAAGTAGGACGACATGAACAAAACTGTCCATGTGATTTGTATGTACCACAGGTGCCCGAGGCAGCCGCAGCACGTACCGGCTGTCCCAACCCATCACCTCCCCACGAACCGGAGTACCAATTACACTATTAACGCTGCTGCGCCGCCTTATGGGTTCATCTTGTGGAGGTGAATTAAGGATCATCTTCTCATTCTTAGGGATATGTGCACTTGGTGTCTTCGCGTACGAGTCACTCTTACTGTCCGGAGACGAGAGTACTGGAGAACGAGGGGTCTTGTTATCTACAGTTGAAGCAACGGGCTCGATAGTTTTTTTATTACCGAGAGCACTGTCATTGAGGTGCTGCTCGCCTTTTATCGATGACACTGGAGACGCCATTAATTGCCTATGATCAATATTTACAACTTTCCTCAGCTCATAAATTGAAAAAAACTGAAAGACCATTATAAAGTCATTAGTTATTAATTGATGAAAAGATAATAAAAAAAGTATGAGTAAAAACATACAAGCCGTGCAACTATTAATACGTGGGAGTGCAGGAAAATTAATTGGGGAACAATATAATAATATATATATATATATATATATATATGTGTGTTCCTCTACGTGTTATAATATAATAATGTTACTTTTCTTAATAAACAATTCATTTTATTATGTGTATAAAGAAAATATGTCACGAGGACACAGCAAGGTTTAGAAAATTATGTTCAATGAATAAAATGTTAAGTAAAAGGATCCTCATTCAATATATACACACATATATATAAATATAAATGAAAAGTTAATAATAAGTTAATAACCTAACTGTATGTGCCTTAGTGATTGTAACGACACCCTACACTAATAAATTAAATTTCAACATTTGAAGAACAAACAAGAAACAACCCAAAAACGAAGAATAATGCGATTCTCCAAAGGCCAAAACTTATGACTTAATTATAAGAACAATTGATCATGGTCTATCTACCATGGTCAATTCAGAATTAATATTAGAGTCGAATTCGAATTGTACTGCAGGTTCAACAATGGGTTTTTGGCAAGTTTAGTCCTTTATGTATACCCTTCTGCAATGTTAGTCCGTTATGTATACCTTGCTCGATTTTAGTCCTTTATATATACCACATGCTCGAATTTAGTCCTCCGGCCAATTTAATTTGAATTTTGACCGGAACACGTCAACGTGCCGCGCACGTGACGTCTGAGTCAACAATTATTTTTTTATTTTTTTTTAAAAAATTGAAATTATAGTCCTTTATATATACCACTTTGCAGATTTAGTCCTTTATATATATACTGCTCAATTTTAGTCCTTTATGTATACACTGCGCTCTATTTTGGTCCTTCAGCCAAATTAATTTTAAATTCAGTCAAAAGACGTCAAGTGCGAGTCATGTGATGTTCGATACGGGTCTCATTATTTATTTATGTCTATGTTAACCTTAAATTTTAAGAAAAAATGTAGATTCGTCAACAAAAGGTAGATTTTGTTAGGAATGCTCCCAACCGAAATCCGGTCGAGATTTTCCGGTCGGGAAAACACCGAAATTCTTGTAGTGATTTGTTACACATTGTCAATTCATATATAATGTTATTCCATGTGTCATTGAACTAAATTATGGATTGAGATTTTGCTCGACACGCGACTTCTTTTGACAAAATCTACCTTTTGTTGATGAATCTACATTTTTTCTTAAAATTTAAGGTTAACATAGACATACATAAATAATGAGACCCGTATCGAACATCACATGACTCGCACTTGACGTCTTTTGACTGAATTTAAAATTAATTTGGCTGAAGGACCAAAATAGAGCGCAGTGTATACATAAATGACTAAAATTGAGCAGTGTATATATAAATGACTAAATCTGCAAAGTGGTATATATAAAGGACTATAATTTCTATTTTTTTAAAAAAAATAAAAAAATAATTGTTGACTCAGACGTCACGTGCGCGGCACGTTGACGTGTTCCGGTCAAAATTCAAATTAAATTGGCCGGAGGACTAAATTCGAGCATGTGGTATATATAAAGGACTAAAATCGAGCAAAGTATACATAACGGACTAACATTGCAGAAGGGTATACATAAAGGACTAAACTTGCCAAAAACCCGTTCAACAATTGATCATTTTCCATCAATGTGGAATAGAAACGTAACATCAGTACCATATATACTATCCAACATAAATAAGGGGAGGGGGAAAATAATTAAAGATCTGTTGGCGCACGTTTTATTGAAATATCGTTTCATTACAAGTTTAATTAAGCTTTCATCAATATTTATATCAACAAAGCTTACTCGGTATGATCGGTGTTCTCTGAGTTGGAGGAGAGTGCTGCAAACGAGAGCACTGATGAACAAGGGCTCTCATCATCTATTTTTCTGTTTTTCACGTGTTTGTTTCCTCTTGTGGACTGTACTCGAGACGCAATTTGCCTGTCAATGTCACAACTTTTGTCACCGTCGTAAATTGAAAGAAACAGAAAGGTACATGCAACAATGAGGTTTGGTATATATATTCTCTAGTGATGGTTTTTCCCTTTAAATATACGATAAAAGGAGTTATATATTTTCTAAGGAAACCATCTGTGTTATTTTATTGGGGACAAATTAATATTTCTGCCCTGTAACTTTACACCGTTAAAAAAAATGCCCAGTAACTATTAAATCGATAAAAATAACCTACGAATTGGCTTTTTTTGATTTTTTCTGCCCACCCGTTGCCACATCAGAAACAAAAGCTTACGTGTCAGTCGAGTTGGCTTTTTTGGCACATGCCACATCAATATATTTAAAACAAAAATATATTTTTTGTGCTAGGTGGCTGCCACATGGAATATATTTAAAATAAAAATATATTTATATCCAGAATATATATAAATATATAAAAAAATATATATTTATGTATTAAAATATATCTAATATATATAAATATATATGAAAAAAGGGAAAATTATAAATATTATTTATTATTACTGAAATTAAAAATAAAAAGTAAAAATATATAATAAATAATATTTATTATTACTGAAATTAAAAAAATATATATAAATATATATAAAAAAGGCAAAAATCATAAATATTATTTATTATTACTGAAATTAAAAAACAAATATCAAATATATATAAAAATGGAAAAATCATATATATTATTTATTATTACCAAAATAATAATAAAAAAAAAATGACCACCCCCGTCCCCACCACCGCTGCAACTCGCGGTTGCAATGACGCCGCCACCACTGCAATTGCAGTGGCGGGGTTGGGGGGGGGGTTCAATTTTCTTTTTAGTTTTTTTATTTTTTTATTTCAGTAATAAAAATTATTTTTCCTTTTTTTATATATATTTATATATATTTGATATATATATATATATATTTTTAATTTCAATAATAAAAATAATATTTATAAATTTTCTATTTTTTTATATATATTTATAAATAATATATTCAATGTGGCAGCCATGGCGTGTGCCAAAAAAGCCACCTCGGCTGACATGTAGGTTTTTTTTCTGATGTGGCAGCGGGTGGGCTCACTACAAGAAAACGGGGCTTTTCCCGACCGCAGCTCGGGTCGGGAAAAGCCCTCCTGCGGTCGGGAAAAGCCCATTCCCGACCGCAGGGCGGTCGCGAAGCTGCGGTCGGATAAAGTCTGGTCGGAAATACATTCCCGACCGCAATAGGTCGGCAATACTTTTCCCGACCACAAAATATCGACCGGAGCCTGGTCATAACATTCCCGACCGCAATTTGGTCGAGAAACAATTCCCGACCGCAGTTTGGTCGGGATAATACCCGTCCGCCACGCGGTCGGGAGATTATTCCCGACCAGAATCTGGTCGGGTTGTAGCCCGGTTGCAAAACCGGGCTACGGGCCAGCGTCCGACCACATGGCGGTCGGGAGTAATATTCCCGACTGCAATTTGGTCGAGAAACCATCCCGTATATATTTTAAATAATTTGCATTTCCCGGCCAACACGTGGTCGGGAACTACAAGAAATATCGACCGCCGATTGGTCAAAAATAATATTCAAAGATTCCCGACCACTTTGTGGTCGGAAGTAATATTCATACTTTCTCGACCGGTTTGCGGTCGGGAGTAATATTCATACTCTCCCGACCGGTGTGCGGTCGGGAGTAATATTCATACTTTCTCGACCGGTGTGCGGTCGGGAGTAATATTCATACTCTCCCGACCGGTGTGCGGTCGGGAGTAATATTCATAGAAATAAAAAAAATAATATTCCGGTAAAAATTACCGGAATATTATATTTTATATGTAGCCCAATCTATATGCTCAATATAATTTAATGTTTCTTTATTATATATATTGTTTCAAAGAAAAATAGAATAAAATTGTTTGAAAGAAAAATGAAATAAAAGTGTTTGAAAGAAAAATGAAATAAAAGTGTTTGAAAGAAAAATGAAATAAAAGTGTTTGAAGAAATGAAATAAAAGTGTTTGAAGAAAATGAAATAAAAGTGTTTTAATAAATGAAATAAAAGTTTATGAAGAAAAAGAAAGAAAGGAAAGAAAAGTGTTTGAAGAAAAAAAGAAAGAAAGGTGTTTGAAGGAAAAGAAAGAAAAAAGTGTTTGAAGAAAAAGAAAGAAAAGTGTTTGAAGAAATAAAAGATAAAAAGTGTTTGGAGAAAAAGAAAGATAGGTGTTTCAACAAATAAATGAAAAAGTGTTTAGTGAAAAAATTGTGTGGAGTGATGGCAATGGGGTATGGTTTATTTATAAGTTTTGTGGGATTGGTTTTGATTGGTGGGATGTGAGTGGCGCGGATCATGGTTTGAGTCGTTGGATTGTTTTGGTTAATGAACGGATGAGATTGGATTTTGTTTTGTTGAAAAATTTAAATTGTTGGCGGCCCCGCCAAAACTTTTAACGGTTCCGACCGGCCTGCGGTCGGGACAATTATTTTGCCCAGAAACACACCGATGAATATTATTCCCGACCGCAGGGTGGTCGAGAATCATATGAATATTACTCCCGACCGAACGCCGGTCGGGAATGATAAATTTTTTATTTTTTAAAAATTATTATTGAGCTATAATAATACTAGTTTAATGTTTATTTGAGTTAAAAAATTAATAATTATTTGTTAAATAATATTATGTCGGGGTAACTTTGAGTTTTACGTGTATATCTATGTATATATATCTATATATATTAATTAGTCGTGTGTATATCTATCTATCTATATATATCTATCTATCTATATATCTATCTACCTATATATAGGAATCAACAATTGTTGTAATCGTTAGTGATAAGTAAAGATAAGCCACTTGTGTTATTGAACACATTTGTTAATTAGAGGTATACACATATATATATAACTAAATTATGAGATGATGATTAGTTACGTTACTGAATTATTAGTGTTACGTAAATATATATGACAAGATCAATCGATTCATGATTCTTTGGATAACAAAATATAATATTTTTATTGCACTTATAAAATTTCACCAATGTTTAAAACACTAGATGAATACTAATCAAATAATAATTGAGAAAATATGAATATTAATCGTTACTGAATAGCGGTAAACCCTAAACCCTAAACCCTAAACCCTAAACCCTATACCCTAACATTCCCGACCGCAGTTTGGTCGGTAAGTTATTTTCCCGACCGCGACTACAAAGTTTCCCGACCGCAGTGCGGTCGGGAGATGTAACGGTAACAAAGTTTCCCGACCGCCCGGCGGTCGGGAGATGTAACGGCTAGTAACGGTAACAAAGTTTCCCGAACGCCTTGCGGTCGGGACTCTTTATTACCGTTGGTTTTTCCGACCACCGTGCGGTCGGGAATACTCTGCGAATCTCCTATAAATACCCTCTCCTATTCCCTTTAGAAATCATTCCAACATTCATCATTTTTTAAGGTATGCACGATTTTCCCTTGTTATATCCCAATTTTCCTATTTTATAACCATTAAGCTCATGTTTATTTAGAAACTAATGTTTTTATTGATTTGTTTTAGATATTGCGGTAATTAAATGCAACGAGGGGCGTATGTGTGTGCAACAAATACTTGATCTAAGTATTTTTCTACGCTACAACAAGTAAGCATTTTTTTCCTACGCTATTTAATTTTATAAGATCAAGCTAAATTCTTAGAAGTGTAACAAATTCTTTTTAATTTCCGTAGATTATAAATGGATTATCGTCCCGATAGATCTTGGATGTACGATAGGATAAATAGTAATACCGGTTATTTGAATGAACATTACGTGATTGGGGTTCGTGAATTCATAAAGTTTGCATTAGCACAAACAGATTACGTAGATGGAAAACGTATTAGGTGCCCGTGCAAGAAATGCACAAATTTAAAATATTGGGAACGAAACGTAGTACAAGATCATCTTCATAAGTCGGGGTTTGTGAATCAATATTGGATATGGGACTTGCATGGAGAGGAGGCGAACGAGGCATCCACATCGTATGTACCAGAATCACCGACCCCTAATTTTCACGTTGATAGTCCTGTTCATGCCGATACTTTGTTTAGGGATATGGTTGTGGATGCATATGGGGGTCGATTTGTTGAGGGAGAGGTGCACAACGAAGATCCGAGTCGCGATGCAAAGGAGTTCTACAAATTGATGAAGTTGGGCGACCATAAAATGCACCAGAAGAAGCCTAAGACTGTGCTCCAGTGGTTTGCCCAGTGGTTGACAGTTAAGACGGGTCATAAATCCTCAAATGTCGAGAGCGAAAAGTACTTAGCGTTGTCCAAGGATTGCATGGACCCAGAGATTGAGGAAATGCTACCGAGCACGATTCAAGGCATGAATAAGATGCTTGCGGGTTTGGGTTTAGGGTACGAAAAGATCGACGTATGTTGGAATCTGTGTTTCTTGTACTACGGTGAAAATGCCAACCCGGATCTCACATCGTGTCCGATATGCAAGACAGATAGGTACGAGGCCGGTAGAAAGTCGAGGGTTGGAAGGAAAAAGTTGTGGTATTTCCCCCTAGGCCCTCGGTTACAGAGATTGTTTTATACCATCGGTACTTCCCGACATATGACTTGGCATTTGAAGTGTCGCGCGTCACCTGATAGAATGATACACCCCGCTGCAGGCGAGGCGTGGCGACATTTTGATCGCACTTATCCGGACTTTGCCGCGGAGCCCAGAAATGTCCGACTTGGGCTCTGTACAGATGGGTTCTCACCGTTTGGGCAATCTGGGAGACAATATTCTTGTTGGCCCGTGTTTGTGACCCCTTATAACCTCCCGCCGGATTTATGCATGCGACCAGAGTTCCTTTTTTTGAGCCTTATTATACCTGGCCCGAAGAGTCCTGGAAAGAACTTGGATCTGTTGTTGAGGCCGTTGATTGATGAGTTGAAACAATTGTGGAGTGATGGTTTATGGACATATGACAGCTCACGAAAGGAAAACTTCCAGATGAGAGCGACCCTTATGTGGACTATTAGCGATTTTCCGGCTTATGGAATGTTGTCACAGTGGAGCACTCACGGGAAACTAGCATGTCCTTATTGCATGGGTGATATAGATTCTTTCACACTTGATAACGGTGGAAAACCTTCGTGGTTTGATTGTCATCGTCGATTTCTACCACCTGGTCATAAGTTTAGGTACAACAAGAAGGATTTCACCAAGAAGAAGGAGGTGCATGAGCCGCCTATTCGAAGGAAAACAGGGGAGGAGATGAAGGCAATTGTGGATAGGCTACGATCGGTTAGGTTTGGGTTAAATCCCCCTAAGCTCCCGGGTTTTAACACAACTCATAATTGGTGTCGACGAAGCATATTTTGGGAACTACCATATTGGTCCTCGAACTTGATTCGCCACAATCTAGATGTCATGCATTGTGAGAAGAACTTTTTTGAGAACATCATCAACACGGTGTTGGACAGTGCTAAGTCGAAGGACAACATTAAGTCGAGGCACGATCTTAGGCTTTACACAACACGTAAAGCATTGTTTTTGCAACCCGGTGGAAGAAGAGGTGGTGAGTATGCAAAGCCAGTGGCAAAATACTGTCTCACGAGGGAACAAAAGAACATGGTACTTGATTGGTTGACCAAACTCAAATTTCCTGATGGATATGCCTCTGATCTGGGAAGATGTGTGCAAAAACAACAAGGAAAACTGATTGGAATGAAGAGTCATGATTGTCACGTCTTCATGCAGAGATTGATCCCGATTGCTTTTCGAGACTTCTTGGACACCGAGATTTGGGGTACTTTAGTTGAGGTTAGCCTTTTCTTCAAGGCGATTTGCGCCTCAGAGGTGTCGGCTCAGGATATGAAGATTTTGGAGGACTCGTTTATTGTTACTATGTGCAAGATGGAAATGATATTCCCTCCTTCATTTTTTGACTCCATGGAGCATTTAGCCATACACCTCGCGTACGAGGCTAGAGTTGGGGGTCCAGTCCATTATAGATGGATGTATCCGTTCGAGAGGTACAATTTCATATTTTTAAAATTATTATATTTAAAAATATTTGTTGTTTTCTCTCATCTTTCTTTGATTTAATTGATATAGGCAAATGTTCGTCATGAAGGGTTTTGTACTTAACAAGGCGAGGGTGGAAGGATGTATAGCCAACCAGTACCTACTTTTGGAGTTGTCAAATTTGTGTGCTCAATATCTGGATGTCTCGGCTAAGACTACATTTAAGAAACTCAACAGGAACGAGACACTAGAGAGCACGGAGTGGGATAATGAGCTTTCAATATTTCGGAAGAGAGGCGGTACGCTAGGAAAAATTGACGATAGGCCCTTGACTACCAAGGAAATGAAGCAAATAGAGCTCTATGTGCTTCTAAATTGTCCAGAGCTTGACGATTGGGTCGAGTAAGTGCTCTCTAATTATTCTTAATAACGATATACTGAATTACTTTTAGAATAACTGACTAATGTAAATGTTTATGTGTAGATTGTTTGAAATGGAAGAGTGCAGTGGTCTTAGTCAAAGGGAGAAACAAGCAAAGAGGAACCGTGAGTACGTAGCATGGTTCAAACGGACATATGGCAGTGGTAAATACGAGACTGACGTACGAATAAATCCTCTACTTGATGGTCCGAATACTAAGGCAATAACCTCCGAGGGATACATTGTGAATGGGTTCAGATTTCACGTCGACTCGATATTGGGGCCCAAACATAGTGATTGCAGTGGTGTTTGTGTGAAGGGCGCCATGGGTGGTTCTGATGCTACAAACTGCTATGGAACGTTAAAAGAAGTTTTACAGGTTGTATATTGTAGCCACGAGAGACCCCTATACATTGTCATGTTCAAGTGTGTTTGGTATGATATTAATGCAGGTACAGTGGAACATGCGACGTACAAGTTGGTTGACATCGACCCCAAGCGTACAAGTTGGAGAGACGAACCGTTTGTATTTGCTAACCAAGCACAACAGGCGTACTATGTGCCATATCCAAACTTGACGACGGGGCGTCCAGGACAAGAAGGATGGTTGGCCGTAACAACTATTCCTGCCAGACACATAATCGATATGTCATCAGTTGCGGGAGCAAACGATGTCGAATCAGGGATGCCGAACCAAGTTCTACAAGAAAATGTATCAGAAGTGGTTAACTTATTCGTGGACCTTACCTCATTTGATATGAATATCCAGTTGGCCAATGACGAGTTTGAGATGGTTGATGAATATGCAGTAGAAGAGCCCGATGAACCGATTGTGGAGGTTGACGAAGACGAGGAGGAGGAGGACAACGAGGAAAAGGAAGAGGGAGAGATGATGAGTGACTATGATTCTGAGGAAGATTAATTTTCCGAATATTAAAATTTTTTATTGAAATGTGTTCTTTTTTATTGAAATATTGTCTACTTTTTTTATTGAAATATTGTCTACTTTTTTTCCAAATGTGTTCTTTTTTATTGAAATATTGTCTACTTTTTTCATTGAAATATTGTCTACTTTTTTTATTGAAATATTGTCTAATTTTTTTATTGAAATATTGTCTTACTTAATGTGTTTGTGTTTCGAGATGAATATTAAAAATTTAACAAAATTAATACAAGTCAAAATATAACCATCATCGTCACAATCAAATATAATACAAGACATACATCACAAACATCCCCAAGATAGTAGAAATACAAAACATAATACAAGCCAAAACATAATAGAAGTCAAAACATAATACAAGTCAAAACATAATACAAGTCAAACATAGTCACAATCGTAAAAACCGAAGGTATCCATGGTAGCGGGTCCAACATCACCATCAAGCCCAAGCTCGGCTCCATCGTCTAGATCATCGTCGTACAATGGAACATTCTCCACTCCGTGGGCAAATGGATCCTGAGTAGGGTTCGCTGCATCGGAACCCGTAAAGCTAGGTGTGGGTCGAGAAGGGGCACAACCTGTAGTCTGTGTGATGTGATCGGACAAGTATCCGATGTGACCAACAAGCTCGTCAATTTTCTTCGCCATAGTCTCCCTCTGCTGCTGGCTATCTGTCTGCAATACGCGAATGTACTCATCCTGCTCGGCATTGGGGTTCTGCGTGTCGAACCCAAACACATTGTGAGGTACATCCTGTGGAAAACCAGCAGCTAGCCCCTTCTTCAACCCTCCACTCGCAAGCTGCCACAACTCATTGTCCAAATGGACCCACTGTGAACGGTCCGCCTCGTACCTCCTTGTCATACGGGCTATGTAGTCATCCTGTTCAATAAGACAAAAATGAGTTAGTACATCATTAATTTCATCACGTATGTTATTAGAATGCTTTACAAGTAAAATACTTACATATATAGCCTTGTAGTCGGAATGAATCCACTCTCGGCGACGTGGAGCTCCCTCTGGCACCTCGACCTCATGTGTGTGCTGATAACGATATATCTCATCGTGTCGAGGCTTAGGGGCACCGGGACCTCTAGCAGCAGCCTGCATATTGATATAATGTAAGAATTTAAATTTAAGACAATAAGTATTATATTCGTATAATAAGTTTTAATAAGACATACCATCTTTTGAGAAATCTTCGTGTAGCCCGTTTTTCCAGTAGCATGCGTCCCTTTTGCTTTCTTTCCTGGGACTGGCTCCTCTCCTCCTCGCCTGTTCTTCTTTCCAGTGACGGCCCTCTTCTGATGCTTCTCCGACTCCCAATGCTCTATGTACATCTTCTCTAACGCGTCGCTCATCCATTCATTCTTCGGACGGTTCGCCCACCTCGGATCATTGAGCCTCTCATAATAGTAATGCTTCGCAGCGTGGTTAACTTCCTTGTAACACTTTTGGGCCTTTTTTAGGAACACTTTATGAACTTCATTGAATATAGTGGGATCAATAATATACTTATCCTGCATTTAATTAAAGTTTATTATTAGTTTTTCGATATATAAAATTGATGAATATGTATATATATATATATATTGTAAACTTTTAAAGTCTTACCCGAAAACTAGCCCACCACTTCCCTTTTGTGGCTGCAGGAACCTTGTCAAATCGGTGACAAACGACCCTCATATGCTCTCGAATACTCGTGGTAATGGATTTGGCCACCGCGTTGCTATCCTCAAATTCGCCCAGAGGCGTCAAACGGATCGTCGGACGCCTGGTGCGATCCTGTGGAACCTCTGGAGCTCTCGCTGGGCCTCGTCCGGGTCGGCGCTGTGTCGAAGATGATCCTGCCTGGGCCCCGTCTGGTCGGGAAGAAGTAGTGGGCCCCACAGGTGCCGTAGGCCTCGATCCACCAGATGTCGAGGGCGTCGCAGCTACGTGATCATCAAGTAAACCTGGTGGAGTCTCGGCGACGAGGGAATCACGGGAATCGTCCGTATCAGATGGTGCAGCCTGATCACGTAAGGCGAGACGAATAGGTATCCTCGGTGGTGGGGCAGTAGTCCCGACGTCAGTAGGAGGAGCAGTCGACGGAGCAACGGGAGGAGCAGTCGACCGAGCAACGGAAGGAAGACGCGGTGAAGGACCAGATACAGTACCAAAAGTACTACTACGACGGAAGGGCTCGTCACGATCACAGGAAGACATCTAAATAAAAGAAAACGCTAATTGTAATCAAACACTAAGTTATATAGTTTTTTCCTAAAGGCATTAAACAGTTTTCATAAAAGCACTAATATTTTCCTAATATTTCCTAAAAGCACTAATATTTTCCTAATATTTCCTAAAAGCACTAATATTTTTCTAATATTTCCTAAAAGCACTAATATTTTCCTAATATTTCCTAAAAGCACTATTATTTTCCTAATATTAATTAAATCCACTAATATTAAGTCTAACAATATTCTTAAAACAATTTCTACTAAAATCCTAAAAAATTTAACGATATCTAACAATTAAACATTAAAAATTAAACAAATAAAACATTAAACATTAAAAATTAAACATTATAAATTAAACATTAAACAGTTTTCATAAAAGCACTAATATTTTCCTAATATTTCCTAAAAGCACTAATATTTTCCTAATATTTCCTAAAAGCACTAATATTTTTCTAATATTTCCTAAAAGCACTAATATTTTCCTAATATTTCCTAAAAGCACTATTATTTTCCTAATATTAATTAAATCCACTAATATTAAGTCTAACAATATTCTTAAAACAATTTCTACTAAAATCCTAAAAAATTTAACGATATCTAACAATTAAACATTAAAAATTAAACAAATAAAACATTAAACATTAAAAATTAAACATTATAAATTAAACATTAAACAATAAACAAATTAACATTAAACAAATAAAAAAATACAAGATTAGTCGAAAACTTACCGGATCGGGGTCGCCAAATAAATTTCGGTGTAGAAAAGTGGCGTTCGGTCGGGAGAAGGCGCGGGTATCTAATTAATAATTAAATTTTAAACATAAGTATATATAAAAACATTTTAAACATAATTAATTAAATTCTAAACATAAGTAATTAAATTTTAAACATAATTAATTAACTTTTAAACATAACTAATTAATTAAATTTTACCGGATCGAGAAAGTGACGCGGTGGTGGAGAGGCGGGAAAGGTGGCGGCGCGGCGGTGGACAGGCGGTGGACAGGCAGGGGTGGTTGCAGATGAGAGGGGCGGTGGAGAGGGGCGGTGCGCGGTGGTGGAGAGGGGCGGTGGAGAGGCGGAGGAGAGGGGCGGTGCGCGGTGGTGGAGAGGGGCGGTGGAGACGCGGAGAGAGATAGAGGGGCGGTGCGCGGTGGTGGCGGAGAGAGAGAGAGATTGGAGGTGGAGAGGCGGAGCGCGGTGGTGGAGAGGGGCGGTGGAGAGGCGGAGGAGAGGGGCGGTGCGCGGTGGTGGAGAGGGGCGGTGGAGACGCGGAGAGAGATAGAGGGGCGGTGCGCGGTGGTGGCGGAGAGAGAGAGAGATTGGAGGTGGAGAGGCGGAGCGCGGTGGTGGCGGAGAGAGAGAGAGTGGAGGTGGAGAGGCGGCGCTGGAGGTGGAGAGACGACTGGAACGCGGTCGAGATTAGGGAGAGAGGAAGGCGTCGACCGAACTGCGGTCGAGAGAGGGGCGGCGCACAGGCGGTGGACGTCGGTTAGGGTTTTTGTGGTGAGAGAGGCGAAAATGGAGAGAAAGGGGGAGGAAGACGACTAAATCGTCTGTCTTCCTCCCGACTGCCGTGCGGTCGGGACCCTAAGGCCCAGCTGCGCGGCCCAGCCGGGCCAAAAATTCGGGCTGATAATATCCGGCCCAATACACTCCCGACCGCCCTGCAGTCGGGAGATGTTTTCCTGACTACAGCGCGGTCGAGAATAGTCCTGGAACGTTTCGTAACCACGCTGCAGTCGGGAATGTTTGTATCGACTATTGCGCGGTCGGGAATGCTCACGACCAAATGGCGGTCGGGAGATTGCGGTCGGGAAAAGCCCCGAAATCTTGTAGTGGCTGAAAAAATCAAAAAAAACCAATTCGTAGGTTATTTTTATCGATTTAATAGTTACTGTGCACTTTTTTTAACGGTGTAAAGTTACAGGGCAGAAATATTAATTTGTCCTTTTATTGGCAACTTAAATAACCAAAAAGTATTAATTTTAAGTGACGAAAAATACACGGTTAGCATAAACTTCTAACATTGTCATTAATCATGTATAATACATATGTATGATCTCGGCAAATACATGCATAATGTTTCCTGCTCATAGGTTTTTTTTTTTTTTTTTTTTTAGCAGCATAAACGAATATATTATAGAGTACACTCAGTACTCAAAACCAGGAGTTACAAACAAGAATTAGGCCATGGACATGCTCATTAGTAAAATTGCAGGTTTAATGCCAAGAAGACAAGGGTGTAGTGTATAATAAACAATTACATACTAAATGATAACTTTCTCTTATGTTATTATGGGTTGGGACTTGGGAGCAAGGGTGAGAAGAGGGATTTGAACACTAGTTTTGAAAAGTAAGGCTGAAATTTTACGTATACAAGATACTAAGTTAAATGTATTTTTTATTTACAACTCAGTAACAAGAAATTAAATATTATGTCCTATAGAACAACATATAAATTCATTAGTAATATATTGTAAAATGGATTGATGATTAGATTCTCCATATAAATAAGATATCAATCCACGATTTCTGGAAGAATTAGATGGTTTCGCGATTGATGTCTATTTATAAATAATAAATATACAGCGCGTTTGAAGTTATACCAGCAGTTGAGAGAATGTGCGTGCAAAGCATATTTCTTTCGTAAGAGAGTAGAATTCCCAAGAAAAAACATACAATGTAGTACTAATACTAAACATATTTATGTGTACTAAAGAAAAGAAAATAGTTTACTGAGTTTTACAAACATGGAGAGTTAGATGAGTTTGGCAGGGCTACCTCAACTTTGTCGCCTCCACCCAATCAATGAGAGTAATCGGCCGTTGATCCCAGAAAATGTTCCTCATGCAGCCGAAAAACCTAATATTAGAATAATTAGAGAATTAATAGATTAGAATTTTTGACTTATATCACAATTCACTCATATAACAAGTAAAGTGCCGCTTTTAATTTATAAACATTGCATATAGCTAGCGTTTCGTGAGCCAGAATTATCAAACTCTTCTTCCGACTATGATTGGTCCCTGTAGTGATAGAACCTGGTGAACTGGGCGTACTCCTTGACTTGCTAACATGACTCACTACTTACCATATGAACATTAGTGTCAAGGATAAACTTACAGAAAAATTATTATTTCGGCCCAATAACTTTGCAAAAATTACTTTATTCCCTTTTTGTTTCGGGCTTACTTTTTCTGCCTTGTTAGTTTGAAATTTTCTATCAAAAATGCCCAATTTCGCTTATTCGGACTAAATTACTGATGTGGCTGCCTAGTCAATAAGTTGTTATGCCTAGTCAATAAGTTGTCGCGCCACGTCATATTTTTCAGCCTAAAAAACGTTTTATGAACTAATCATTGTAATAGTAAAAATTACACTTGCACACCATAATAAATTTGTACTTTGCACCCCAATATATATATATATATATATATATATATATATATATATATATATATTCATTTTTTTATATCTTAAAAACTATTTGTAAAAACATATATATCTTAAAATTTTATATTTATATCTTTAAAACTAAACTACTAATATTTTATATTTATGCTTAATTATTTAAAAAAAATATATATTGGATTCTTGAACCCATCTAATTATGTTACTGTAAATTTTAAAGTTAACTTATTATAATATTTAAATGAACTTATATTTTCGTAATATTTATTAAAATATATAAATACTTTAATAAATAAAAAATAACTAAATGAAGATTTATTTTTTCAATTAGTGAAATCTATTTTTTTTTATGAAAAATGTCATCTTCCCCACGCCATCCCCCCCCCCCCCCCCCCAACCTCACGCACAACAGCCACCCCCCCCCCCCCCTTTCTTTGACTACCACCACCAAAAAAATGCCCGCACATCGGTGTGATTTCGAATGGATTTTCATTAGGAATCAGAGTTGAATGAATTGAACCGCGAATCGTCTAAACTTTTGGCAAAGTAATTGAGCAGAAATAATTATTCCCCCTAAACTTTCATTAGTAATTTTTGGCAAAGTTATTGGGTAGAAATAATAATTCCCCCTAAACTTACTGATACATAAAACTAAATTCTATTACATAGTGAAGCTTTTAATTTGGATATCTATTAATAATATATACTGAAATATAACTAAATTGAATTCGTACAGTTTTAATTGCATTACAATATATATATATATATATATATATATATATATATATATATATATTCTCACGTGTATGAAAATTTAATGCATAGACGGACAACAAAATAATATGCAAAAATGAAGAATGGGAGGAAAACAACCTGAGGCGGAGCAGGTGATCGCTTGTCCTGTTCTCCCGTACTCCTTGCACGCAAAACACCGGCTGTCCGTTCCACTCGTCACTGATTATGATCCTCGTGTATCTCAATACATCCAACGGACTTAACTCCATGCCGGTGAACCATCTGTTGATGAAAATGCCAATTTTCCAGTCAGTGCCGCGTTCACGGCAGCATCGGAGGATCCGAGATTGCTTAACCTTTCGTGTCTTACCCGGTGGTAAATCACGAATCGGACATAATCCATCGCGAACGAGGAACCTCACGGTCCACTGGGGCAAGTTGGACCGGAATTGAGTGATGTGAGCAAACACTCTACCCATCAAATACGTATGGAGACGATGTCAACGAGGGAAAATCGGGTCGTATAGTTGTAGAAGAGGCAAAGAGAAAGAGATGGTGATTTTGATCATTTTTGGGGGGTAATGAATGAACTTAATTAAGATCACAAGAACAAATGAAAATCAGAATTCCATTTTTGGTTGCAAATTGTGCTTCGTTACAGATTGTTGAGGAGGGTTTACTTTGTAAGACATGCAGTCGACTATATATTATATATAGCAATTTTTGGAGGCTTAGCCTACACGCAAACTGTTCTTACGCCAGCGCGCGCGTATTTGTATTGACGTATCTCGAGTGACTACAGTGTGAGGACATGAACCACGTATTTGTGTGTTGGCGTTTGTTATTAAAATTTACGAATTACGAATAGTGGCACCCTTGTAGTTGACGACTATTTACTATATAGATAGTTTTATGAAGACGGCTTTTTCCTTCCTCCCAACTACTAGTACAATGTCTTTTTAGAAATTTAAAGTATATTTATACGTAGGGGGCGTCAAAGATACGTGTATCTAGCTAGAAGTACAGTCAAGCCGATAATCAATGGGTAGTTTATAAGTCACTATGAAGGTGCGCAACTATTGTTAATAAAAATAAAATCCCATCATTTGACCAGTCGGGTTTTAGACTTGGGAAGCTTTATTAATTTGCGGGATTTTTAACGTTTTGGTCCCGTAAGTTGGCGTTTTCGCGATTTTGGTCCCATAACTTGGAGGGCCGCGATTTTGGTCCCATATGTTGGATTTCGAACTCAATTTTGGTCCCTCGGTCAACGTTTTTGAAATTATAGCCGTTAACTACCGACGTGGCATACGACGTGGCAATTTTCATTACATCTGGCTACACAAAATGTAAAAAAAAAATAGAAAACGTATATCTGCAACAAAACGCGCCAATTCTCTCTCTTTCACTACCCAGCGCGCCAATTCTGCAACCCTATCTCTCTCAATTAACAACTCGCGCCAATTCTCTATCGTCACCGTCGTCACCGCTCACTGGCGACGCCGTCATCCCGCCCTCGTTAACACTTAAAGCCATGGCTCGTACAGTGAGGAAGTTGAAAGTACGAAAATCGGACAAAATCGATGATCCCATTCCTAATTATGGTAAGTTTGTTGTTTAATCCTACGTTAAATTAATGTTTTCACCTTTGTAAAATGTTTTCCCCCGATTGCATGCGTGCAATCAACCCTAATTTTGGGAAACCCCAAATTGTCGAACCCTAATTTTGGAAAAAACCCAAATTGTTGAACCCTAATTTTCTAATTTTCCAATTTTCTAATTTTCTCATTATGAAATCAACAGATTGTGGCTCCTTGGAGGTTACTTTAGAATTGCAGTATGGTGGGATTGTTACTGGTGAGGGCCAATTGGAGCACTATGAAAATGCAAAGGTTGTTGTAGATTTTGTGGGGCCTTCAACTATAAGCTGCAGTGCTATTGAATCTTTATGTTCAGGACTTGGCTTCTTGGTTGTGAAGGGAATATATATGAAGCAACATGAAGGTTATGTCCTGATCCAGAATGACCAAGAAATCACCACATACTTCCTATCTTGTCAATTGAGTAGAGTCATGGTGCTCTTTGTGGATTGTGAAGTGAGGATCAATATACAACAACAAGCAATGTTTGAGGGTACAGTAACTGAAGAAGCAGATGATATTGAACTTGATGATGAAGCAGGAGAAGTAGAGGTTGAAGATGAGCTGGAGTACTTCAGTGATGATGAATATGGTATGGAAGAAGACCTGGAAATGATGCATGGTGTAAATGAGAGTGTTCTTGAGGCTATGTTGTTTGAAGCCCAGTGCAGAGCAGGGGAAAAGAATGCAAGGAGAAGGAAGAGATATTCTGGCAGGAGGTAACAATGGAAACCAAACAACTGAACAGGGAGGAGGTAACAATGCTGCTGGTGCACCAGCTGGAGAGGGTAGGAATACTGCTGCAGAAGAAGCAGCTCCTAATGTGGTTGTACAAGAAGAAGTGGAGGAAAATCAACCTGAAGACCAGTATGCAGATGATTTAGATGATATCCTTTTTGGCAACAACATGGATCCTGAACAGGACCATGTGGTACAGGAACAGAACACTGGTGAAAGTCAAGAGAGTAACCCAAGGGATATTCCAATAAATGAGCCTATTGATGGTGATGTGGTATTGAACAATACTGTCCAAGATGAACTTCAGATTAATGGTTCTCAACCTACAGTTGACTTGACTCAAGAAGAAAGAGTTAGTCAAGTTGTTCAACCAACTGATACAAGCATGAGTAACAATAGCAACACAGAGATTGCCAAAGTAAGTTCTTATGGTTCCTGTTCTATTGTGTTACATATATCAGTTGAGCTTAGAAGATTCTTTAACTGGTGTTTTTTCAATATTAGGGAAAAACTTCTGATGACAGGAACCAAAAGAAGCAATCAAGCTAGCTTTTCACATACACTCCAACACCTCCAATGCCACCAACAATGGGGCCTTCTTTGAATGACCAATTCGAAGCTGCTGGCATGATAACTGCTAACAGAGTTGTGAAGCTCAACACTAGGGGTGGGACAATGTTGCTGCAAAGGGCAAATGGCACAGGAAGTTCTTCATCAAAGAAGCACTAACAAGTCTTTTAGGAAGTGTAGTTGTTATTGGCATTTTGTTAAAGAAGTTTGCCAAGTTATTTTGATGACATGTGCTTGAATATTGGTATTGGCATTTTGTATGATTCAACATTTTCAGGAAACTAGAATTCTGCTGCTGGTATTCAGCATTATGTATAATTTTGGGTGTGCCAGTTGTGGCTATGATGAAATATAAAAGATCTGATTCTATATTGACTCCAATTTAAAACCATTATTCAACAAACAAAAAACTAACTCATTAAACAAGAAACTTGAACATTAACCATGAAACAGAAGGCATCATTAAGCACTATTGTTCACAAACCACTTAAAAACATAGTTCACATACCACTAAAACTTCCCAAACAAACAAAACACTCAAAACCAATGTTCAAAATCCACTAAAACTTAATCAACATCATTCAGCCAGCTCAGAACAGCACCAGATCCTTCAACTTCTCCATCTGCAGCACCAGATCCTTCACCAACTTCAAAATTCACCCCTGATCCTTGAACACCTGATGGAATAGCACCAGCTCCAGCAGCAACACTTTGTTGGTCATCATCAATCTCCATGGCTTCTGGAGCTGGCTGATCAGCAACAACTGGTTCTTCATCACTGTCAGATAGCAGCACAGGCTCATTTGGACTGTTGTTGAGTTCTGGAGGAAATGTGAAAACTCCAATCTCCTCAAACAGCTGGTAGTACAATGGAGCATATGCAAGGCCAAAGTGTCTGAAGTAATAGTATTCATCAGGCTCCTATAACAAGAAAAAGTTAGTTAAGGCTACTATGAGTTAGACTACATATGAAGGGGTCATGTTACAGTAGTATCATCTAATTGAAGTTACCTGATCACCTGCATCCTCAATATAATCCATTGTAAGATAAACATCCATATCAGGCTCAACAACTCCAACTCCAGGTAGGGATATGAAGTGTTTGAACCTATGCAGCTTCAGCCTCATCTTCTCAACAATATTCTTCATGTGAGCAATGCTATGGAAATTGCCAGTGATCCTCTCAAGCCTTGGGATGGCAAGCTTCAATCCTCTCAACAGTGGCTTCTCATTCTGGATTCTATGGGCCTTACCATATTTCACCAGATATTCAAGCAAAAACTTCTCTCCCTCATCATTAAGCAAGTTATCCCTCCAGGCAAGATTGAGGTTAACCATCAATGGATGTTGATTCATGATTATATACTATAACATACATAAATAAAACAACACATTATAATTTAAATAAAGAGTAACCAATAACATTAAAGGAGAGTGCCTTACAGTAGCAATGTAACATAGTCTTACATAAGATCAAAAGCTAGAACTTAGTCTTGAATAACAAATGCAATTAGCCATATTACACCCTTGAATATAGAATAACTAACAGAGCAATCAACAGAACAAATACCAAAAAAAACAGAAACCACCCTATTACACAACAAATCATAGCAGCCCTAATGGCATTCATATTGGATACACAGTCCTTAAGAGGACTAGACTGCTCAATTCCACTCCTGTCAACATTGGATGCTTGTGAGAATCGACTAATTTGGGGTTCGCTTTCATTAACGCCAGAACCCTCCTCACTACGATACATTCTCCTCCTCAGATTTGATCCATCAGTCATGTCATCAGCCCACAAAAAGTAATTCGTGTGACGTACACGCATAGGGCATATGTAGTAAAAACAACAGGGGCGAGATGCGTTGCTACTAGCCTTACAATACATCATTATTCCTCGACCACAAACGCACTGGATTTGGCGAGGGTGAGCCATCTACATATACCACAAACGACGATGACATTTGAGCAACACTACAAACCCTAATTTCGCATGCGATTAACGATTTTAACAGGTAATTGTGAAATATTAACACATAATTATAAATATCTAAACCCCAACTCTAAAACAGTAGTACCACAAACACGAAAACCCTAAACTTGAACACGGAAAGTGTTTTGCTATGAACACAAAAGCCCAAAGCAGATGAACATTACCTTCGACTTGCAGATACAAATTGGGGTTTTGCTCTGAAAATGTTTCGGCAAATGAATCGATGAAGAGAATCGGACGTTTGGTTTGAGGAGAAGGAGAAATTCGATCCGTTGGCTTTGTGGGTTATGAAGTGACGCGACAAACGTTCGTTATTTAAATAGAAAACGATCCGTTTTTTTTTTTTGGGGCCAGATGTAATCGAAATTGCCACGTCGAGGGCCAATTAATGCCACGTCGGGGCCAAGTAATGCCACGTCGGTAGTTAACGGCTATAATTTCAAAAACGTTGACCGAGGGACCAAAATTGAGTTCGAAATCCAACATATGGGACCAAAATCGCGGCCCTCCAAGTTATGGGACCAAAATCGCGGAAACGCCAACTTACGGGACCAAAACGTTAAAAATCCCTTAATTTGCACCCACTAATGTAACTTAAAGAGTTTTTGGCACAGCTCCCGAAAGATTCATAGGGTGCGGTATATATATATATATATATATATATATATATATATATATATATATATACCATGTGATACAATTGAATAGGTGCATCATCCCCTATAAAAATAAGGGTTTTTGGCAGAAAGCCCCCCCTGTGTTGTTCGAAACAGGCAAGAAACCCCCCTGTGAAATGAAAAGAAGCAGAAAACCCCCTTGTGTATTGAAATACGTAGCAAATAACCCCCCTTTGTACGAGAGTGTGATACACTTGCCAAGAAGTGAGAGTGTGAATTAATATTCTCTTATAAAATGACTTTTCTACCCTTATTCTTAGTAGAATTTTTGGCAGAAAACCCCCCTATGTTATTTGAAACGGGCAAAAAAACCCCCTCTGAAAAAAAAAAAACCACTTTTGCCTATATTTTTTGCTGTAATTTTTTAGTATTGTTAAAAATTTATCGGTAAAACTCTTATTTAGAAATGTATCTCTTCTAACATATTTTGAAATGTAAATTTTCTTTTGGACTTTTACGTACAATTAAAGTAGTACAAATTTAGAAAACTCATAGAAGCTCATCACATGAAATAACAAAATTTTACATACAATTATTTCCGGTATAAAAAAAATGGGAGAATTATTATTTCTACCCAATAATAATTATTTATGCGTGGGGAAGATGACCTTTTTCACTTTTTTTTGGATTTCACTAATTAAAAAAAAATCGTCATTTATTTATATTTAATTTATTAAAGTATTTATATATTTTAATAAATATTACGAAAATATATGTTCATTTAAATATTAGAATAAGTTAATTTTAAAATTTACAGTAACAAAATTAGATGGGTTCAAGAATCCAATATTTTTTTTATAAATAATTAAGCATAAATATAAAATGGGAAAAATGGTGGGAGAAGAAATAACTATTTTTAATTTGGGGGTAAATGAGTCATTTCTGGTGAAAATACGTATAAAGATAGAGAAGGGGGCTGTGAGCTACAATTTGCTTAACACAGGGGGTGTTTTTGCCTATTTTATTTTCATAGGGGGGTTTCTTGCCTCTTTTCCATAACACAGGGGGGTTTCTTGCTAGTGGCTCAAAAAATAAAGAGCTACTAGCAAAAGAAACCCTTGTGTTTTACAAAAGATGCACAAAACCCCTTGTGTTACCCTAATGGTAGCTCACTGCCCTCCAAACTTATTTCTATATGTATTTTAAGAAGGGGTACTTATGCTATTAGTTAAAAATTATAAGGTGTTAATTGAAATTTCTTTTTAGAGGTTATTTAGCTATTTAGCATAAAATTTGTGTATTATTTGTATACTAATCATAATATGAGAGGTTGTTTGCTATTAACTTAAAAGAATAAGGGGGTTAAGGGTAAAAAAGTCATTCTATGAGTAAATATCCATGCCCACTTTCACTTCTTCGCGACTGTTATCCACTCTCCTATAAAATGAGGTAATTTGCTATGCATTTGAATACACAGGGGTCTTCTTGCTTCATTTGATTTCATAGAGGGGGTTTCTTGCCTGTTTCGAACCAAAGGGGAGCTTTCTGCCAAAAACCCAAAAATTAATACATTCCAGACTTCCTCAACCACAAAAGAAAAAAAGGGTGATTCGCCCTGAAGTCCAAAAATGACAAATTAATCCCCAATAGTATATGAAATAGGTACATAATCACCCCCTAAATTTTTTAAAAGTTACATGTGTATCAAAATGAGGTATATTTAGCACCATATAAAAATACACAAGGGAATAATCTACCTATTTAAAGTAACACATGGGGCGTAACTTCCCTATATATTTTATTATTACATGGGAGTAATATGTCCATTATTTTTCTACAAGAAGGTAATGTGCTTCTTTTTCATATTACATGGGTGATGCCAAAACCTCTAACTTAAAGCTATATTTGAGGTGTACAATGAGAATTTGTGTACCGTATATAAAGGAGATATGAAGTAGCATAGTAACGATGTTGTGTTTGTGTTTTTAACGTCCTATTTTTTACATAGTAAAGATTTGACGTCCTATTTTTTTTTATTGTTTATCGTCTTTAAATAGATAATTTACAACCTAGTTGTTGGTATCTGGATTCTGGAGGCGTCTCATCCGCACCCTCTCAGAGTAATTTGAGCTAAAGTTTTTGTATGTAGTGATACGGCCCAAGATGAAGGCCGCATGGTTTATTGATTAGAAAATTAGTTCATGAAGTATGTTATTCTTATATTAGGAGTCTTATGTTAGTCTTAGATTAAGAATCTTTATTTAATTAGAGTAGTATTAAATTTCTATTTCCTTTAGTAAGTCTAGGTTTACTAGTATAAATAGGTCAAGTCTTGTAACTCACTACAACAAAACGCACCAATTGCATGAAAAAAAGTCCATGCAATAGGCTATGTTTTCCATGCAATTGATCAATTGCATGGAAACATTTCGATGCAGAGTTTCCATGCGTCTGGTGTCCATGCAAGAGTATTGCATCGAAATTTTTCGAAGCACTTGGCTCTTGCATCCGAATTTTCGGATTCAATGCTGAATGGAAAAATTCTGATGCAAAACATCCTGCATGGAAAAATTCCAATGCATCGAAAAAAATCCCGATGCAAAAGCCAAATTCAGCTTTAAGCAGAACAGGCCGCGTGGCAGCATTTGGGTGGTGCAGAGCCTGCATAGGAAAATTTCCATGCAATTGCTCCTGAAGTAGTTGCATCGAAAATTTGCAATGCTAGGTTCTGCATTGCAAATATTCGATGCAATAAGTATACTGCATAGAAATATTTCTAAGCAATATATTTTCGAAATATTTAAAATAAAAGTGGCGGGATTACTCCGACGCTTTTGAATTTTTTTTCCCTTTTAATAATATAAATAATTTATTTAAACTATTTGTTTATAGTTTTAAAGTATTGTTCTTATGAAAGAAATACGTATTTTATATTAATTTATATGTATTTCTGAAATACATATTGATTAACTTTTCAATATATATATATATATATATTGTATTTAAACTATAATTTTAGAGTATTATTCTTATGAAATACGTAGTCATAAAATATTCTTATACGATATATGTACATATTTATATTATTTCGTATAAATATAGTATAGTTTTTTTTAAAAAAAATAATGTTATTACATATATTTTAGAGAGAAGAGGAGTCGAGAGGAGAGAGAGGTAAGGAGGTGATGAATGAGAATTGAGAAGTGAATGGAGGTGTGAGGGTATTTATAGAAGAAATGAAGCAATTAGCATTGTCAATTTTCTATGCAAGTGCTGCTTTGCATGGAAAAATTCCGATGAAATTGGCAAACGCAGCAATTGCATCCGAATTTTTCCATGCAGCATGTTTTGCATCGAAATTTTCTGATACATCATGTATATCGTACATTTTGCATGGAAATTTTTGTATGCATGTAGAAATAGGTACATTTTGCATATAAATATTTATATGCAATATTATTTGCATGGAAATATCTCCCTTCATCTAATTTTTTACTATTTACAAAAACCCCTATTTATTAAATTTGTATTTATATTTTTTACCCCAAAAGTATTTTAAACGTCTTTCGTTCCGCATTTTTGACAAATTTTGAATGTACATATGCCTCATAAGCGTTATTAAAAAATGGTTAAAGAAAACGGAGTTTTGATGTTGTTTGCCATCTTTTACATAATTAGATTTTCTACCCTAAATAATTTTTATGTGTCTTTCTTTACTCAGTTTTTGACGAAATTTTGAAGAACACGCTTATTTTTAATAACATAGTGTTTGGTAAAGAAAATCGAGGATTGGAGTTGATTGACACTCTCTACATGTAAAAATATAATTTTGGTTTAGTAGAGTATATGTGTATAGGATTTAGGGTTGAAGATCATATAGTGTTATATGGTTACATTGTTTATTTTGCGTCTTTCGTTACTCTATTTTTTACGAGATTGGAAAGAACACTCCCACTTATTGTTTAGAAAATGTTGGTAAAAAAAAATGTATTTCGAGTTGTTTTGCAACTTTTGAATAATTCTATTTTCAACCCGAAAGATTTTTTTCGTCTTTCGTTACTCTGTTTTTGACGACATTTGAAAGAACACTCCTACTTATTGTTTAGAAAATGTTGGTGAAAGAAAAAGTGAATTTC
The DNA here is from genome assembly GCA_948329865.1 of Linaria vulgaris. Lineage (NCBI taxonomy): Eukaryota > Viridiplantae > Streptophyta > Magnoliopsida > Lamiales > Plantaginaceae > Linaria > Linaria vulgaris. The sequence goes on from OX415250.1 coordinate 101,728,403, forward strand.
GAGATGTTCTGCAACTTTTCAATAATTCTATTTTTACCCCGAAATGTTTGCGTCTTTCGTTACTTCGTTTTTGACAAGATTAAAAGAGCACTCCTACTTATTGTTTAGAAAATATTGGTGAAATAAAAAGTGAATTTCAAGTTGTTTTGCAACTTTTGAACACGAAAGGTTTGTTTGTATCTTTCGTTACTCCGTTTTTGACGAGATTTGAAAGAACACTCCTACTTATTAGAAAATATTGGCAAAATAAAAAGTGTGTTTCGAGTTGTTTTCCAACTTTTGAATAATTATATTTTCACCCTTAAAGGTTTGTTTGCGACTTTCGTTACTCCATTTTTGACGAGATTTGATGAACACTCCTACTTATTATTTAGAAAATATTGGCAAAATAAAAAGTGGATTTTGAGTTGTTCGCAACTTTTGAATAATTATATTTTTACCACGAAAGGTTTGTTTGCGTCTTTCGTTACTCTGTTTTTGACGAGATTTGAAAGAACACTCCCACTTATTGTTTAGAAAATGTTGGTGAAAGAAAAAGTGAATTTCGAATTGTTTTGCAACTTTTGGATAGTTACATTTCACCCGAAAGGTTTGTTTGCGTCTTTCACTACTCCATTTTTGATGATGCAAAGTGGTATGGTGAATCGGTGTTCGATATAATGTATGAAAACTAGTATGGTGAATTGGTGTTTGATATACTCGTACGAAAAGTGGTATGGTAAATCGATGTTCGATATAGTGTACGAAAAGTAGGTACATAAATCGGTGTTCAATTTACTTGTACGAAACATGGTATGATAAATCGATGCTCGTTTTACTTGTACGAAAAGTGGTATGATAAATCAGTGCTCGTTTTACTTGTACGAAAAGTGGTATGATAAATCGTGTTCGTTTTACTTGTACGAAAATTGGTATGATAAATCGGATATAATGTACGAAAAGTGGTATGGTGAATCGGTATTCGATATAGTCGTACGAAAAGTGGTATGGTAAATCGGTGTTCGATATAGTGTACGAAAAGTAGGTACATAAATTGGTGTTCGATTTACTTTGTACGAAAAATGGTATGATATATCGGTGCTCGTTTTACTTGTACGGAAAGTGGTATGATAAATCGGTTATCGTTTTACTTGTACGAAAAGTGGTATGATAAATCGTATTCGTTTTACATGTACGAAATTTGGGATGATAAATCGGTGTTAGATATAATGTACGAAAAGTGATATGGTGAATCGGTATTCGATATAATGTACGAAAAGTTGATACATAAATTCGTGTTCATTTTTCTTGTACAAAAATTGGTATGATAAACCGGTGTTCGATTTTTTTTTTCGAGCAAAAGGAGAAAACACTATGAAGCACAAGGGGTGCTTCAACCCCTTACAATGAGAGACAACCCAAAAAAAAAACGAGTAATCACCTACTCACACAAGAAAATTCAATAACCTTTCCAAGCTAAACAAAGTCTAGGATTGACACACCAATCATAAAATGAGAAAGGAAACTCTTTAAGATTAGCATTTGCCCAACTCCATGAATTTACTTGAATCGATTCAAAAGTAGAAGACATTTCGAGGGACTCACATCGAAAAATCTTCATGTTCCACATCTTCTAAATCATCCACACCACCATGCACCACATGCTTTTCCATAACTTTCTAGTTGTTAATGTTTTTACCAGCTCAGCGTTGGCGCGGAAATGGGCATAAGGATCAGTAGGCAACACCATGACAAACCCGAGCCATCTATAAAATTGCATCCATATTCTGTGAGCAACCTCGCAACTAAAGAACAAATGAGCAACAGTTTCTGTACCACTCCCACAAAGAACACATTCAGCATTATCTAACAGCCCTGTCACCCCTCTCCTAACCAAATTGTCTTTCGTAGGAACCCGATTCAAAAACAAACGCCACGTAAACAAAGACATTTTTGGAGGAGCGCTATGAATCCAAAAATCCCGAAAAACCCCGTTATCAGAAAGGTTAGGTTGTTGGGAAAAGCAACCATAAGCTGTTTTAACATAATAGTTACCTGAAGGATCACATTTCCAGCGCCACCCGCCCTCCTTGGAGTCTTGCAACTGAACTTGTTGCACGATATTTTCCAGCTCTAGAAGACTTTGTTTTTCCCATTCAAAGAGAGGTCTTCTCCACCTAAAGTTCCAAATCCACTCTTCATTATGTCGAGCGCCAAGTGTTGCAATTGGTTTCTCTTTATCCAAAGAAACAGAGTACAACCTTTCAAATTTCTCTTTTAGCGTTTGTTCACCCAACCACTTATCCTCCCAAAAACGGGTCTTCCTTCCATTCCCAACTTTTCTCGACACCTCATCAAGGAACCAATCCCCGCCAGTCGCTGTCACAAAAATCGAAGCAAGGTTCCTCCACTAAACAGATCCACTACGGTGGGAAAATGAAATGCAACCTGTGATTGGATTTGTCGCACCCTCGCCATATTTAGCAAAAATGATATCTTTCCATAGCGCCTCCTCGTCACTCCACATTCTCCATCTCCATTTACCAAGTAAGGAAATGTTAAACCATTTTAAGTTCTTGACGCCCAAACCACCATTATTTTTGTCAAGACACACTTGTTCCCAACTCACCCACGAGATTTTATTTTTATCACCATCTCCACTCCACAGAAAATTCCTTTGGATACTCGTGAGATTCTTAAGAACCTTCATCGGCACCTTATAGAAAGACATGAAATATGTAGAGATTCCTGTCAAAACTGACTTGAGCACGACAACCCGCCCTCCTGAAGACAAACGAATGTTAGAATACCGAGATAATCTTTTCTTCAACTTGTCCTCCAAAAATTTCCAATTCTGAATGTGTATGGGATTCAAACCCACTGGAATCCCAAGATAAATATATGGAATGTTACCTTCTTGACAGTTCAAACTCGCAACCCATTGTGTTGTCCTCCCATCCTCCACATTAAGGCCAATAAGACTACTGTTTTCAAAGTTTACTTTAAGCCCTGACACCAATTCAAAATTGAATAAAATACTCTTGATTGCCATGACATTTTCAAACGATGGTTCACAGAAAATGACGGTATCATCTGCATATTGGACGTGTGTAATCTCCAGCTCTTGTCGTCCGATTTTAAACCCATGGAAAAGACGAGAAGCAACAACTTTTTTGATCAACGCACCTAATGGTTCAGCCACGATAAGAAAAAGAAACGGAGACAGAGGGTCTCCTTGCCTTAATCCCCTATTCAATGCAAATTCTTCTGTAGGATAGCCATTGACCATCACGGAAGTCATCGCTGACGTGATGCACTCCATAATCCACTTCCTCCACCTGTTGCAAAATCCCATTTTACACATCATAGAATCCACGAATTCCCAGTTCACACAATCATATAACTTCTCAAAATCCACCTTGAAAATGAGACACGATTTTTTGTACCTAATAGCATCATCAATAACTTCATTCACAACAAGAATACTATCGGTTATTTGCCTTCCGCCCACGAAGACTGATTGCTCCTTGGAAACAATCTTGTTCATCACTTCTCTCATCCGACTCGCAAACACCTTAGCAACGATTTTGTAAAAGCATCCGATCAGCGAAATAGGTATGTATTCACTCAAAGTAAGAGGACTTGCCACCTTTGGAATAAGAACAATAAAGGACGGGTTTAGACCTCTTACAAATTTCCCGTTTTGATGAAATTCTTGGAATGCAGCACACATGTCTTCTTTCAAGTCCTCCCAACAACATTTGATGAAGTTAATATTAAACCCGTCTGGGCCGGGTGTTTTCGAACCATCACAACCCCTTACAGAATTATGTATCTCCTCCTCCAAAAAAAGGCCTAGACAGAACTTCATTTTTGGCATCAGAAATCTGCTCGAAAATCACATCTTGCAAAGTTGGCCTATTCCATCAATCTTCTAAAAATAACTTCATATAGAAAGACCTGACTTCCCCTCTAATCCCTTGGACGTCCGCCACCCATCTATTATCGACTCTAATTCCCCTGATGAAGTTTCTGACCCTGTTTCTATTAATACACCCGTGAAAATATCTTGTATTCAGGTCGCCCGCTTTCAACCATTTACACCTAGATTTTTGAGCTAAAATACTTTCTTTTGACTTTAGAGTTTGCATCAGCTCCCCGATCAGTTCTTTCTTTAGAACGATGTCACTCTCTGTCAACAACAAAGATTCACTCTTTATATCCAGCTCTTCCACAGATTTGAGGATCGCTTCAATATGTTTATCTACAAAGCCGAAAACAACTTTGTTCCAAACTTTCAATTTATTCTTCAGAACTTTTAATTTTTCTTTAAATCTGAAAGCTGCCCATCCCTCGACATTATGTTCGTTCCAATGATGTTTCACGAACTGTTTGAACTCCTTGTGATTCATCCAACAATCATGGAATTTAAATGGAGTAGGTCCCCAATCACGACCATCATCTTTAAGTAAGACAGGACAATGGTCTGAAACCGATCTTCTCAATCCCCACTGTGATAAAGATGGCCATGCAACTAACCACTCTTCTATCAACAAGAATATGTCCAGCCTGCTCATAGCCACCCAATTGCCTCTATACCAAGTGAATTTCCTACCGACCAACAGCATATCCATTAACTCCGTATCAGTAATGAACTTCTCAAAATCATTGCACTCTCTAGAATAACTCCCAGCTCCTACACCCCTGCGCTCACCCACATTTCTAACTGCATTAAAATCCCCGCACATACACCAAGCTCCAGCCCCTACATTTTGTTTCAATTTAATAAGTTTCTCCCACAAAATTCTTTTTTCAATACTACTGCATGGAGCGTAAATGTTGGCCATGTAGCTAAACAATCCACTTTCTGCCCACTGACCTGCTACTACTATAAAATTAACTCCCCCAAATTGATTCGCCATTTTAAAACTCCCTTTCCTCCCAATTGTAAGGACTCCTCCCGCTGTACCTATCGCCCCGCAGAAAGCCCATTCACAGTCTATTCCTCCCCATATTTTATGACACAATCTGCTATCCACAGCTGCTTTTTGATTTCTTGAATGCACACCATATCAACCTCATTTTCCCTGACCATTCTCCTAATCTTTACCGCTTTTACCCGCCCGCCGATTCCCCTACAATTGAATGATATCATCTTCATAAATCACAACCATGATTCCCTTCCTTGTTAACTTGATCCTCATTGGCCTTAGACTTACTCATCCCTCTGAGATTCATTTCGACCAATTTCGAAATAATTTCATCATCATTCCCTCGTCCCACGATTCCGATTTTCTTTCTGAAATTCCAAATTTCTTTTGCTTCCCAATCAAAATCGCGTCTCTTGATAACCTCATTACGACACATGATGTTACTATCGTTAATAGAGTTATTTAAAGAACTCTTACCAATTTTGCCGCGAGATCTTGGGTTACCGGTGCTTACTCTATTTTTCCTACTTTTCTTTGAACCACCCCCATTTTGGACACCTTTTGACCTTCCTCTTCTTTTATTTTTGGAATTGGCTTTGTATTTGTTCGATCCTTCTTCTCCTTCCGTTGCCATTCCCGCAAAAAAAAGGACCTCTTGCCAATTTGTTCACGTTGACTTACTTCTCTAGGTGTAGTATTGTGAAGAAATAAATCTGGAATTTGTTGATTTGGGTCTAAACCAAATACCTCCAGGTTCTGGGCTTCATCACCTTCACCTATAACTGGGCCAGAATTATTAATTTCTTTTAGACTAATATCCTTTCCAAGACTGCCTTTATTTTGAATTTCTATATCATTTACCAATTTTGGCCCATCAAGTTTTGTTTCATGTGAGCCCACTCTTTCAAAATTAGGAGTCACGTTGCCTCTCCCCTCTTTAGTGGGGTCCACCCTATCCAAGTCTACATCCTCCTTTTGTTCTAACCCAGGTTGACCATCTCGATTGTCACCATCTGAATTGTCAACCTCAAGGAGCGCCAGCATTAACTGGTGCTCTTTGTCTAGGTTGATATCGATTCCAGTAAACTGCGTTTCAGCCACCTCCTCTGACAACCAGTTTTCGTCTCCTTCCTCCACATATCTCGAGAACTCCGACTGCGGCCATTCACCGTTGGAGATCCAATTCTTTAATGGGTGGTTAGTCATGTGATAATCACCGGAACTCCTTGCCCCGTCGTCGAATGAAATTTCACACAACCAAATCTTGTGTGTTACACCGTTAATTTGGATATTCAAAGCTTGATTAATCAAACCAAAGCAAGTCGTAGCCACAAGAAAGGTCGCACGATCCAACCGAGATTTCTCCTGCGTCTTTTCTTCAACCTTCACTAATCTGCCCACTCTTTCCACAACCTTATGAAAAATTTCTTCACTCCAAGCATGAATGGGTAGCCCCGAGCAACCTAGCCACACCATTCTCTCCGTCGGCACAAACTTAGGGCTCCACGGAAAGATCTCGCAGAACAAGTCATTACGCCATCTCTTTTCACCTTCCACTAGAATTTTCAACTCCGAAAGGCATTCTCCTCTCAAAATAACGAAAAGACCTTCCAACGGTGTGACGAAAATCTTCTTATAACCCATCGACCTAAGTCGTGTCTCTGCTCTCTCCTTATCTTCGAAATTGAAAAGTTTGCCGATGAACGTCCCCTCTAACCAAGCCATATCTTTGTCTTTGACAACGAACTCCATAACTTCTTCATTCTCATGTTCTGGTGGTTTTATGTTTTCATGGAACCTCCTCGTTGCACTCAGACCAACTACTTGAGCATACGATTTTGTTCCCACATGGCCGTCTCTTGTGTCCCTGTTTGCCGCTTTCGGGGCCAACGCCTGAGTTGCGTTTTTATTTTCTCGATCGAATTTGGCGATGTTAGCCCTCAACTTGTATCCTCCAATCCAAATATCGTCCAGCCTCCTTTCGATCAGCTTCATGTTTCCTTCGGCTTTAAACCTTGCAAATCCGAAACGCCTCCCTATGCGATTCCTCTTCTTGGAGATATAGACATCCCATACTTTCCCCTGTTTTTGAAATAAATCCCACACATCTTCTGTCTTCCATGTCTCTGGGAAATTCTCAAAATAAAAGGATACGAGTTTGGATCCCGTTCGCCCACCAGCCATTTTCTTTTGTTGGTCGCTTTGTTTTGTACAGGTGTTCGATTTGCACGTACGAAAAGTGGCATGATAAATCGGTGTTTGATTTAGTTATACGAAAAGTTGTATGATAAATCAACGCTCGTTTTACTTGTACGAAAAGTGGGTACATGTGGGTTTGGTCTATTTTTCAAAAACCTTTGTGTTTATCGATGTTGTAATTTTATAATTAATATTTACGTAATTGCCAATGTCTTTGGATAATAATTGAGACATTTACTTATTTTCCACTTCTCTTTCTTAATGTTCCACATTTAGTATATGTTTTTACATATTTTACTTAATTTTCGTATTTTTTTTAAATAATATAATTACATACTTTTTTGCATCAAAAAAATCCGATGCAATTGACCTTTCCGAATTTTCAGATGCAATTGACCTTAGATCAATTGCATGGAATTTTTCGGATGCAAGCACATAAGCTGCATCCGAACCATCAGATGCAATTGATCTAAATTGCATCGAAAAAATTCGGATGCAATTGACCCTAAGGGCAGTTGCATCGGATTTTTTCGAAGCAAAATGTCATGCATCCGAAAATACAAATTCGGATGCATGACTTTCCATGCTATTGCATGGTTTTGTTGTAGTGACTTATTATGGATGAAATCAAGAAAATAAAAGTTTAGTTATTTTAAATTTAGTCTCTCTTATTCCTTAATTAATTATTGGAGCCCGTTCTAGCTCGAATAGAACTTTATCCTTAACAATTGGTGCTTTCATCTTTTGAACTCAATATATCAAAAAATAAAATCATGGATGTTTTGCTCTTCAAGGCGGCCAATTTCATGGAATCGCTGTCCATCATGCAAAAAACCATGGATGAGTGTTTCTCCAAAATGTCAATAATGAGAATTGCCAACGAAGATATGTCTCGCCGGTTCGATCGTATGTCTGGCTTATTGTCAAAGATTGAAAGAGATTTGAGTGCACGTTCACAAAACTCTCCACCGCTACAATCGCCGCCTCCACCGCTACCAGCATCACCGCCGCCGTCAACAACCTGCAATACTCAATATCGTGTTTTTGAAGTTTTCTTCGAAAAGCCGAAGGAGTCCACAAATATTAAGACCAGCGTGGAAATAGTGAAATTCAACATCAACATGAGAATCTTACCACAACCTCAAATTAAACCTAGAGTAGCCTTGTTGTTGCTTGCAAAGAATAAAAGCAATTCAAGGATGGTGATCCTTAGCAACAATCTAATGATTTTTCATGCAGGTTGTAAAGGCATAGTGACTATGAATTGGAGAAAACGGAAAAAGGGTCTCGAGGACAAGACCTTGTTAATGGGGAATGATTGATACGGCCCAAGATGAAGGTTGCATGGTTTACTGATTAGGAAATTAGTCTATGAAGTATGTTATTCTTATATTATGAGTCTTATGTTAGTCTTAGATTAGAAATCTTTATTTAATTAGAGTAATATTATATTTATATTTCCTTTAGTAAGTCTATGCTTATTAGAATAAATAGGTCAAGTCTTGTAACTTATTATGGATGAAATCAAGAAAATAAAAGTTTAGTTATCTTAAATTTAGTCTCTCTTCTTCCTTAATTAATTTTTGGAGCTCGTTCTAGCTCGAATAGAACTTTATCTCTAACATATAGTTATCGAGAAGTATAATAAAAGTTTATCCAATATTATCACTAACGTCACTAATGACTATCAACGATTAGGTTTACGTGATATTATATATCAGAGCAAGTTTAAGGGGCACTGGGTAACTGGGTAGATGGCATTGTTAAAAATATAAAAGGTCTTACGATATCGGGCTGAGCCTCAAGGACGTTAGTGACATTATCCATATAAAAATAGCCTGTGTAATCTGTTCAGGGCCCCACTACGAAGGCCCAAGACAAGAGAACAGTCAGAATGCCTCGCTATGGGCTGAAGATTATATGTATTAATTGAATCTTGCTAACCATGTAATTAAACGTGCTTAAAATTTTTAAGATAGTAAATCTAGCCCATTAAATCAAATTAGTGACCTAATTAAAAAAATCAAATTAGTGACCATTAATAGTGTTTATGATGCCATAATATATAACAAGAAAGTATTTGCAAGTCTTTTTAAGTTCCTCTCTTCTCCCTCATTAATTAATTCTTAGGGGTTGGTTCGCTTCCATTAGAACTAAATCTTAGCACTTAACATGATTTTTTAATCCTAACGACAATAATCGCACTGTGCAAAAGATTTAGATTGCGTAGTCAACAGACAAACATTATTCTAGGAGGTATTAAAGGGCACACTACTGCCCAAGTCAAATGTATTCACACATTTCACAAATGCATACCATCTAATTTTTTTATGTTGGCTATGCTACCAGTTTATGCGTAACCTCTGTGTTAAAAAATTATATATCTAATTATTGGAAAAACACAGTAAATATAAGGACACATATGATATAGCTGGTTAATATGACCAGCATGCATGCAGAAAATGGGTCTATTGCAATTCTTTTTGTCAAGAAGCTGGTAAAGTTTTCGTGTGAGACTGTTCGTATAGTCAGTCGTCTCACGTTACCAGTCCATCAGAAAATCTGTTCGAAGAAGTAGTTTAATGGAAAAACTATTCGATGTTGGAAGTTTAAGGACATGTTCGAATCTGGAGAAAGGGTTTTTGGATTGAAAGGTTTAAATATGAAAAATAACTTAGGGTTGAATACTTTAATAGATATTAATATTGGACTGATTTAAGGTTCATCGTGATTATAAATATGATAGTAGAACAAATTAAGGATAATTATATCTACACACTTTTTGTTATTTAATTTAGTTACAAAAATCTCTGTTTGCATTTGAACTGTTACAACTTACAAAGGCATATTCGGAAACTTGAAAAACATGATAGATAGGAGACACGCCTTTAACTTTTGTGGTTATGTTAGGATTATTTAAAACTTTAATGCCATCGAATGCTAGCTTGCGTCATAACATATTTTCCAAAAAAATGCATATGACTTTCATGTCCTTTCTAGAACTTACATAAAGATTTCTAGGGTTGTGCATTTGGATCGAATCGAATCGGATTAAATCGAGGCTGGTAGTCAATTTCGATCTCGGAGAAATGAGGATCAAAATCAAATCAATTTAAAACGATCTGATTCGATCCAAAATCATTTGATTTCGATCCGATTCGATTCAATTTCGATCCTTTTTTCTTTTTTTTTCTTATTTATTTTAAATTCAATGGAACAAACATACATGATTGATTATTTTGCATCTAAAATTAAAGAAAACTTAAATAAACATGAATACAATGACAATTTAAAATTAATTAACATGCATTAGTGAATTCTCTTTACAAAATACTAATCAATGTTCATAGAAATCCCAAAAGTAAGACAAGTCATAGTTAGTACTATGAATTAGTATGCTACAATTCAAGATTGTACATATGTACTAGATACAAAAGTATTATAACTCTAAGTAGTTAAACCAAGTCATGATAGGGTCAATACTTCACGAGTCACGACCAAGAAAACGAAAATGTGGCCTTTTTTGACCAAGAAAAAGATGTTAAGTGTTACATCTTTTTAATATATTAAGTTAATTAGTAGCATTTTATTATCATTATATATAAATATATAATATAATATATACTATTATATATATATATTTTTAAAAAATAAGATGAGTATTCGATTCGATTCTTAACCTCTGAAATCGATGATCAAATCAAATGGGGGGGAGGGGGTCGATTCTAAGGCAAAAATCAAAAGTCGAATCAAATTTTTGATTCGATTCTCTGATCGAATCATTCGATCGATTTTCACCTAATTTGATCGATCCGATGTTTTCTGCACAACCCTAAAGATTTATGGTAGTTTGGTAAAATCTACACATAAGTCTATTTCCGTCTAATTAAGTAATTAACTCAAAATCAAGATTTATAGCATCATCTTGACACATGTGTACAATTTTTATTTTTTATTTTATTCAATTAAATAAAACATACTATTCTATCATTATCATTGCAGCATATTTTTTCTATATATATAAAATACAAAATAAAATAAAATCTGGAGCATGTTGCTAATAAACTATAGTAACGACGATTTGTTTATTTATATAAAATAATTCTCTTAGGCATACAAGTATAATACTCATCATCTATGTGTTGGGAAATTGGTTAAATGAAATGGATTTGTACAGATGACTTCAGGTCAGATTTTGAGCGGGTTCCACTTGTCGTAGTGACGACTTCAAAATGGGAACGTTTTCTCCTATGTGAGAGCTTCGAAACGTTATATTGCACGCTCAAAATGGTACACGGGTGAATGAGAAATTGATGCTCAAAGATAGCTACACAAAGCTGAAAATATCGAAGTAAAGGAGGGAAACCCATAAAGTAAAGAGGATCATCCCACATGAGAAAAATATCACTCTCTTTTTGGGTTTATCAATAGCAATGCATTCTTAGCATGATAAGAATATGTTGGCTAGTGTCTCCTCCCTCTCCTACGTGCGCGCATGGGGGGTGCAAATGCGAGCCAAAAATTAATGCGACTAATGCGATTCGGGCTTGCGCACACGACGTACGTGCCGAATGTCAGTCCGTTTAGCCTGTCGGGCTCTCGCTCGCGTGGGCCTTGTTTTTGCACCTTCAATATTTATTTTTCTGTTTTAGGTAACCGAATTATTTCAGATTTGGATTATATATTAAGTCTGAAGCATCAAAACGCGTCCAGATTCATCCGAAGATATGGTCTTATCTTAATTACGATCCGGTATTATCTTAATTAGAGATTTGCATATAGCTAAAAGATAATGTTCCTTGTTAATCAAGTCAGCCGACTCTCTCCCTAATTAGTATAAGTAAGGGTCGCTCCCCATAGGGTTTACATCAAGCAAAAAATTACACTTTTACTTACACGGAAAGAAAAAAAAAGTTTTAATCATTGTGTGGTGGTGGTAGTCCATTACTGTTCGAGTTTGCGGGATTGCTCTGCGAGTGCTAGCAGCCAATTCGAAAGGTCGTTTTATCCTTGGAAGAATTAGTCCAACGATCTCAGCACGTGGAGAGGACTAGACTACTTTAAGGAAACCGAGAAGGACTCGACCACTTACTACAATTATTTTCAGTTTATGCGTTACTAGTTATTTTGTTTATTTGCATGTCAATTTAAATACCGTTCGTTATCTTCATTGTTCTAACAATCTTAAAGTAGTTTATGTCTTGAGATGAACAGGTTAAACCATTGGCGATAGATTTTTGTTGCAGAAAATATTTTCAAAAACTCGGTTTAATAACCGTAGTATTTTTTTCCTGTTACAAAAATTATATATATATATATATATGTTTTATATATATATAAACAAAATTATATTTTTTATTCGTGAAGGATTATCTGAATCCTCACCTACTACAAAAGAACTGTTTTTGTATCTCAAAATAATGTGAAGAATTTTCGTAATTCTTCCTTGTTCTAATATCAAAAACTTTTGAAACGTTTCAGATGTTTGATACCAACGATAACGTGGACATGAGCATTATTGATGTCAGTCTTAAGACGCCCCAAACGTCTAAATCACAGGCTCATGGCATTATTCTGAAAACTATGCATCTACGTATGGCACGTTTGGAAAATCCGGTTGTTCCCACGGATCCTATAAGCCATCGTTAGAAACCGGCTAAATTCGATGGAGAGAATTTCAAAACTTGGCAGCAAAAGATGCTGTTTTATCTCAAGATGTTGAATCTTGCGATATTCTTGAAAGAAGATCCTCCTTCTGTTAGAGAGGATGAAATTGATGCACAATCACAGACGGCAATTGATGCATGGAAGCACTCTGAGTTTCTTTGCCGAAATCTGATTCTCATAGTTTGGTAGACACGTTGTACCAAGTGTATAGCGTGAAGAAAACGGCAAAAGAATTGTGGGAATCCTTGGACCATAAGTATAAAACCAAAGATGTTGGTGCCAAAAAGTTCCTCGTGAGTCAATTCTTGGACTACAAGATGAAAGACTCGAAGACTGTGATCAGTCAAGTGCAAGAGTTTCAATTGATTCTTCATGGGATTCATGTTGAGGGGATGATCTTGAGTGAATCTTTCCTGGTAGCTTGTATCATCGAAAAACTACCACATGGTTAGATTTCAAGAATTATCTAAAGCATAAACGAAAGGAGATGAGTATTGAAGATTTGATTGTCAGGCTTCGTATAGAAGAAGACAACAAGGGTGGAGATAAAAAGTCTTCCAATACTGTTGTTAACACCAACGCTGCTAGGGCAAATGTAGTGGAGCATGACAAAGGCTTGAAGAACAAGAAGCCTAAATCTGGGCCAAAAATTGGACTGAAGGGTGGAATTTCTAAACCGAAGAAATTCGTGGGCAAGTGCTACAACTGCAACAAAGCGGGGCACAAGTCATATGACTACCGACTGCCTAAGAAGAAAGGTAATGAGACTAATGAGGCCAATCTGATGGACATTGCGTCCGAACTTGACCTCTGTGATGTGATATTTGAAATGAATCTTATGGATGCTAATCCGAAGGAATGGTACCTCGACACTGGAGCTACCCGTCACGTCTGTAGTGACAAAAATGCTTTCTCCGAGCTGACTCTTGCTGAAACGGGGATATGATCTACATGGGCAACTCTGCTACCTCTAAGATAAAAGGGAAAGGGACGGTGCGCCTCAAGAAGACTTCTGGAAGGGAAGTTACGCTGATGAATGTGATGTATGTGTCGGACATTCGTAAGAATCTGATTTCTGGGTACTTGATGGACACTCATGGCTTCAAGATGGTGTTCGAATCTCAGAAAATTGTGCTTTCCAAATGTGGTGTTCACATTGGAAGAGATTATGTGAAAGAAGGGATGTGGAAAATGAATGTAATGGATGTTAAGCCCACCTCTTTTGATTCTAGCAATAAAACTTCTACTTCTATTTACTTTCTTGAGTCGTCTAATCTATGGCATGGTAGACTAGGACATGTTAATTATGAGTCATTACGTAAATTAATTAACATGAACCACATACCAACGTTTGAAATTGATTCAAAACATAAGTGTGAAACTTGTGTAGAGGCAAAACAAACAAGAACACCATTTACAACCATTCAAAGAAGTACGAAACCTCAAGATTTAATTCACACTAATGTATGTGATTTAAAATTTGGACAAACGAGAGGTGGAAACAAGTATTTTATAACTTTCATTGATGATAGTACAAAATACTGTTATGTATATTTACTGAAAAGTAAAGATGAAGCTATAGACAAATTTGTTCTATACAAGCAAGAAGCCGAAAATCAACTTAATAAGAAAATTAAGATGGTTAGAAGTGATCGTGGTGGTGAATATGTTGAACCATTTAGTGAACTTTGTTCACAACATGGAATTATTCACGAGGTCACTGCGCCATACTCTCCCCAATCGAATGGGATGGCAGAAAGGAAAAATCGAACTTTAAAAGACATGATGAATGCCATGTTATTAAGTTCTGGATTACCACAGAACATGTGGGGGGAAGCCATCTTGTCGGCTAATTATCTTTTAAATAAGATACCCAAAAAGAAAGACGAAAATACTCCCTATGAATTGTAGAAAGGTCGAGAACCTTGCTACAAATTCTTAAAAGTGTGCGGGTGTCTTGCTAAGGATTCGTCACCTTTGCCTAAGAAAATAAAAATAGGTCCAAAGACGGTGGATTGTATTTTCACTGCGCACAATAGCGCTGCTTACCGTTTTCTTGTGCATGAATCTAAAAACCTCGAGATTCATAAGAACACGATAATGGAGTCAAGGAATGCAACGTTCTTTGAACATACATTTCCTTGTAAATCCAATATGGCTGGATCAAGTTCTTCAAAACGAACTTTCGAAGAGATTGACAATAGTCAAGATCTAGAAGAAAATGAAGAAATAGACGAGGTCCAAGAAGAGCCAAGAAGAAGTAAAAGGGTAAGGACAGAAAACTCCTTTGGACCAGAGTTTCTAACTTATATGATAGAGGTAGAGGATGAGCCTAAAACATATAAAGAAGTTGTAAGGTCAGTGGAAGGCCCTTTATGGAAATAAGCCATACAAAGTGAGATTGATTCCGTCTTACAGAATCACACTTGGGAACTGGTAGACCTTCATCCGGGATGTAAACCATTAGGTTACAAGTGTGTTTTCATAAGGAAAATGAAAACAGATGGAACAATTGAAAAGTATAAGGCTAGGCTTGTGTCCAAAGGATACAACCAACGAGAAGTCCTTGATTACTTTGATACGTATTCTCTTGTAACGTGAATAAATTCGATAAGGATGATTTTGGCGATTGCATCTATCTGAAATCTTGCAGTACATCAAATGGATGTAAAGACTGCTTTTCTTAATGGAAATCTCGATGAAGAAATCTACATGGAACAACCCGAGGGTTTTGTAGCTCCTAGAAAAGAAAAGAAAGTCTGTAAATTGGTGAAGTCTCTCCATGGACTTAAACAAGCACCAAAGAAATGGCATGAGAATTTTGACAACGTCATGTTGACAAATGGCTTTAGAATCAATGAGTGTGACAAGTGTGTCCATGTCAAAGTTACGAAACAAGGGTATTTGATACTTTGTTTGTATGTTGACGACATACTCATTGTGGGAAGTAATGACCATATGGTAAACTCTATTAAAAGTTTGCTGAATTCAAGATTTGATATGAAAGACATGGGATTGGCCGATATAATCTTAGGAATAAAGATTAAAAGATCGCCAGATGGTCTTATATTAGCTCAGTTGCACTACGTGGACAAGATTCTTGATAAATTCAACAAGGGTGATTCAGGTATAGCCAGAACACCAATTGAGTCAACACTTATCTAAAAATAAAGGGAAATGTGTTGATCAAATCGAGTACGCTAGAGTGATAGAAAGTCTGATGTACTTAATGAGTTGTACACGACCAGACCTTGCATATACAATTAGCGCATTGAGTAGATTCACGAGTAACCCGAGGCTTGAGCACTAGAAAGCAATCGTGAGAGTACTTAGGTACTTACGTTATACTCATGACTACGGGTTGCATTATACTAGAGATCTTGTTGTACTTGAAGGTTACATCGACGCAAGTTGGATCTCGGATATACAAGACTCCAAGGCAACAAGTGGATACGTATTCAGTGTGGGAGGTGCAGTTGTGTCATGGAAATCTTTAAGACAAACTATCATAACCAGATCCACAATAGAAGCTGAGTTTGTGGCATTGGTTAAATGTAGTGAAGAAGCCGAATGGCTTCGTAACTTCTTAGAAGATGTTCCTGAGTGGCCGAAACCGGTGCCAGCAATTTGCATAAATTGTGATAACTAAGCTACGATATATAGAGCAAATGATGCTCTATATAACGATAAGTCTAGACATATACGTCGACGACATAACACCGTTAGACAACTGATCTCGACTGGGGTTATCACCATCGACTACGTAAAGTCAAAAGATAACATTGTGGATCCGCTAACCAAAGGGTTAAATAGAGATCAACTTGAAAAGACATCGAAGGGAATGGGACTTATGCCTATTGGAAATTAAAGGCTTATGAAGGAAAACCCAACCATGTTTGACTGGAGATCCCAAGATCTTGGTTCAATGGGACAACCTAATTGTAAGAACTTTGCACGGTCACTATGGGGGTCAACCCTTGTCCATTCCTAGATGAAACAGTGACACCCGTAATGGAAAAGGTTAAGCATTATACTTTTAATGGTTCTTACGCGTCTGAAATCCGAGCGGAGTAATACTGGTTATTCTTAGATAAGAAATCACCTATGTGAGAGAGATGAGGGGCCGCCTCTGAGCAAAATTCTGGGGGCTTAGTTTTCTGGAAAACTCTTGCAGAACCAGGCGTATGTCTAGGGCCAAAATGGACATAAACCATGAGAACCGCAATGGTAAAAGGAATTATACTCGTGTGAGATTTATGGAACATTTGCACAAACGGGGGATAGTTCAATGACGTCAAGTCACACTATCGGCTAGCAAAGAAAGTATTTCTCACGAGAGAAGGTTCAAGGTCATGTCCTACCTATCCTATGCAGGCATAGTCCGTAGTACTCCACCACCGCATGATGTATGCCTGATCATTCAGATTTCATTCATGTGGGGGATTGTTGGAAAATTGATTAAATGAAATGAGTTTGTACAGATGACTTCAGGTCCGATTTTGAGCGGGTTCTACTTATCGTAGTGATGACTTCAAGATGGAAACGTTTTCTCCTATGTGAGATCTTCGAAACGATATATTGCACGCTCAAAATGGTACACGGGTGAATGAGAAATTGATGCTCAAAGATAGCTACACAAAGCTGAAAATATCGAAGTAAAGGAGGGAAACCCATAAAGTAAAGATGGTCATCCCACATGGGAAAAAGGTCACTCTCTTTTTGGGTTTATCAATAGCAATGCATTCTTAGCATGATAAGAATGTGTTGGCTCGTGTCTCCTCCCTCTCCTACGTGCGCGCAGGGGGGGTGCAAATGCGAGCCAAAAATTAGTGCGACTAATGCGATTCGGGCTTGCACACACGACGTACGTGCCGAATGTCGGTCCGTTTAGCCTGTCGGGCTTCCGCTCGCATGGGCCTTGTTTTTGCACCTTCAATATTTATTTTTCTGTTTTAGGTAACTTAATTAATTCGGATTTGGATTCTATATTACATATGAAGCATCAAAACGCATCCAGATTCATCCGAAGATATGGTCTTATCTTAATTACGATCCGGTATTACCTTAATTAGAGATTTGCATATATCTAAAAGATCGCGTGCCTTGTTAATCAAGTCAGCCGACTCTCTCCCTAATTAGTATAAATAGGGTTTATATCAAGCAAAAATACACTTTTGCATACATGAAAAGAAAAAAAAAGTTTTAATCATTGTGTGGTGGTGGTAGTCTCTTACTGTTCGAGTTCACCGAGATTGCTCTGCGAGCGTTAGCAGCCAATTCGAAATGTCGTTTTATCCTGGGAAGAGTTAGTCCAACGATCTCAGCACGTGGAGAGGACTAAACTACATTAAAGAAATCGAGAAGGACTCGACCACTTACTACGGTTATTTTCAGTTTCTGCGTTACTAGTTATTTTGTTTATTTGTATGTCAATTTAAATAATGTTCGTTATCAACATTGTTTCTAACAAACTCTACCAATCCATAAGAATGCTCATTATCTCCGCGAGTTTCTACTTTCGCAACTTCCCCAAATTCTTTAACAGCCTCCACGATGTCTTGTTCAGTCGTACCCCGAGGTATTTTTCCTATATATACACTTCTTTCTAGAGTATCAGTACAAAACTCGAGAACGTCAAACAAGATATAAAACCCCCTCCCTTGTGAAGCCAAAAAGAAGATTTGACAAAAATTCTTCGATTCTTTGTCCTTTTTTAGACGACCCGTTACAAGAAGCATCAACCCTCCTTTAGGAGCTCCTTTTGGAGATTCTAAATTTTTTTTAGTAATAAAAATCAATTTCCAAACCTTTGAAATCCGAAGACATAATCTTGGCCTTAATTCTCTCCAAAGTTGTTACAACCCCTCTGGGTCCTGGCAATACCTATGTGCTTGATTCATGATAAAATTTGTTCATACATTCAGGGTGTTCCAGAAGCAATCCATAGTATTGCAACACAAATGAGTTCGCAATGAACTGGTGTGTCATCTTTAGGTAGATTGAGCAATCGGAGGGTGTTAGAGCTGGAATCAACGAACACTCGTTACAATAGGTGGACGAGAAGCTCCGACGCGGTTGTAGTATGGCAGCAGTAGCAGTTTCGGCGGCACGACGGTGGAGACTCACTCTGAGAGAAAGAGGGGAAGTTAGTTAGCCCCAAAACTTCCTTGCCCAATCTATAGCTGCATTTACACACATACAGAGAGAGAATCTATAGCTGCATTTACACACATACAGAGAGAGAGATGAAAGGAGGGGGAATTTGAGCGGGGAACCAAAAGTTCTCCGCCCAATCATTAGTTGCACTCATCAATTGACTACCCTCCTATATATAGCAGGCCTCTATACTCTGTATCAGTATCACTATCACTATCAATATCACTATAGTAGGCCTCTATACTCTGTCTCGAACATAACCTTTGGCATATTGAGTTTTTGGATAACCTACGTTTTAGTGTGTGGTGTTTTTTGGTTTAAGGATGGCGTATGTCAATCAATTAAAGTCTTTATTCGTTCACCACGAAAATTATTTTTACATTTTCTGTTACAACAGTCCCGACACTATCACTCGCTCTAAAAGTTTAATTATGCCTCACACTTTTTGTCTCTTACGTTAATTTAGCGATAACATGTAAAGTGTTTATTAAGGTTGGCTTGGTTCAACGAAACAATGGAGGGTTTTTCTTGTCTCAGCCAACATCTTTCATGATACATATTTAATCTAATGCTTAATCTAAATGAACGGTTTAGATTACTTTAATTTAATGGTATATTCTATAAAGACCCATTTTATTTAGGATGTTCTAGAAAAAATAGTAAAAAAAGATCCGTAAAATACAACAAATTTTATGAAAGATGGGCTATTATGTTCTACGTGACACGGGCTTGGTATGTTCTACGTGACATAGGCTACTATGGAAGCCCGAAATAATCTTGGTCGGCCTAATAGGCATAAAGAAATCCATTCACCAGATACGTCATATATCTATACTTAATGTATTTGGCAATTAAATATCGGACAACTATCGAAATACTGCCAATTCGACATACTCAGGAAATGCGGCACATGGTCTCACATTTCAAGGCCTATAAGTACCCCATGCCCGCTAATCAAGGTAAGTCATTTATTAATATCTGCTGGTCACTCTTACATCGAGTATTCATATTTGACATAAAAGTTCGACGTATACAGATACTCGACGTAGTAGAAATCTGACTTATTCCTAGAAGTTTGACATATAAGTATCACTCGACCTATTGACATATACCCGACATATTCAAGAAACTCTAACGACAATGTAAAGGATCTATAAAGTGTTTCGAAGAAAACTGATCTTGGTGACATGACTAAAACTTTAGATTAACATAGTTTGGTGTAACCGGCCTACATTGCACTAGTTTTCCAGCTCATGTGTAACCCAGGCGAATTTATACCAAATTAAAGTGGTTGAAATATCGATCAACACAAGATTTCAATATTTTCATTAATCACAATATGATCTCCGAAAATACTTGTGCATTGACCGATCTTGACATACGAGACCACACAAAGTTAGAAAAAACAAATACCCTAAGTGCATATAACCACTTTATTTGCATAAATATATATTTCGTCAGTAAGACAAGTTAGTTTAATTTCGTATAGAAGAAACAAATATATTCATGATAAGCAAATATAGTGTAAACTTAATTTGAAGATGTTAGGATTAGATCATTGGCTATATATTGATGTCTATTTGGAGTTAAACAGTGTTTAAAGTTATATATCTAACTAGTAGGGGTTGAGAGAATGGTGCAAGCATACTTCTTTCACAATTAGAGAGTAGAATCCGCAAACAAAAATGTATTGTGTAGTAAGTATATTTTATGTTTATTAAAGAAATGAAAACTTTTAAAATTATAAAGAAAAATGCATCAAATTTGAATCAGAGATTGGCTACCTCAACTTTATCCCTATTTTGAGTTTATCCGATTAATTAGAATTGTCGGCCTTTGATCCCAAAAAAAAATCCTCATGCATCCGAAATATATATTAGCTCAGAAAATTAAGAAACTAAACTTTTTGACATATCGCAACTCAAGTAGCATGCAGTTAATGAACTTCTTGGTTCATAACAATATATATCATGACTTGTTGGTAGATGTTCATCATCAGTGTCATGATCCAGTTAGGGAACTTATTGATTCGTAAAATTATTACATAATGTTTGATTCGGTGATAATTCGTCTGCTGATTTGACATGTTGAAGAAATACATTATATCAGGCTGGTTCAGAGTTGTGTTGGAACTAGCTTTGTTTTTTGCACACATGTAATCCAAGCAACGTGGTGAGGAGAGGTTGGATCTTTAATAATTTAGGTCTGGATTTGTGTCACACCAAGCTGACTACATATCCCATTGAGGGAATCAAGCTGAACATAGTTCATTTGTCTATTTTGAGGACCAAGCTCTAATCGGGCTGCGTGATCCACTTGTTTATGCATTGTGCGGCTTCACGGTTCCAACCAATCTCCTTGTAGGTAGATCGAAACCTCGATTCGCTTCTTGATATGGAAAGTAGACTCACTTAGCTTTCCAGGCATATAAGGCATATGTCGAGCATAAATACTCGATATAGAGGTATGTCGAATATTTATGCACGACTCCATAATTTGGGCCATATCTCGACGTACGTATGTCAAAACCTCGATCCGCTTCTTCCTATGGGGCTAGATGTTGAATACCTTTCTATTCATATAAGCCACATATCGAGGGAACATGTCGAGTTTCCTCTATGTCAAAAGCATGTCGAGTATTCTACATGTCGAGCACTTATGCACGACCTCACAGTTTGGGTCGTATCTCGATGTACACATGTTAAAACCTCAATCCGTTTCTTCATATAGAACTGTATCTCAAATATATTTCTATTGATATCAAGTTCATATCTATGGGACATGTATTTTGCTATGTATAATTTAACATGTAGGGTTTTACACATCGAGCATCGAATGCTCGACGTAGGGACATCTCGAGCACAAATGCTCGACATGGATGTTGTAGAGCACTCCCCAGACTTTATCTCTATTTTATGGCAAACAGAGGGATATTTATAGGCAAAAGGCTGGGCTATCGACCCGACATGCTCGCTTAGATGATATATCTGCGCAGTTCCATTATTTTGGGTATAACTTTCACTCTAACTTTCGAATTGCAATACTCTTGTTAAGTTACGACCTTGACATATGTGGCTTTCCAATGACATATTACAACATGTATAATTCCTTATATAAATATATTGGTGATCCTTATATGATACACTTAGTTATACTTTCTAGCCTTCTTATGCTTCTGGGCATTCATTGATCCATGAATACCATTTTGGCATCCACGTGATACGAAACATATTTTTACTATATTATGGCATATCAGTAGTTCCCCATTTTAGAGTATGCTTTTGGAACACGAGCATACTTCAAACTCTGATTTGGCGTTACAATCAGATTGACTGAATTTGAGTGTGATTGGTGTCATATCGCAGATATGTATACACACTAGTACTGATATACCATAATATAATAACAATACGTGTCGTATCACGTGGATGCCACAATGATATTCATAGATTAATGAATGCCCAAAAGCATAAGAAGGCTAGAAAGTATAACTGAGTGAACCGTAGAAGTATCACCAACATATTTATATAATTAATTATACATCTTGTAATATTTCATTGTAAAGCCACAGATTCAACAAGTGGATTGCAATTCAGAAGTTTTGAATGAAAGTTATGCCCAAAATGGTGGAGCTGCGCATATTTGGGCAAACATGTTGAGTTTTGACATAGCCTAGTTTTTTGCCCATAAATACCTCTCTATTTTTTTATAAAAAAAAGAGAAAGTTAGATGAGCGCTCGACAACCCCTATGTCGAGCCCTTATGCTCGACATGTCCCTACGTCGAGCATAAATGCTCGACGTGTTAAATTCGACATAGAGGGAATTAGTCATGTCCCCTAGACATGTGCCTTATATGATTCTATAGAAAGAAGCAGATCGAGGTTTAAACATGCGTACATCGAGATGCGGCCCCAACCATGAGGTCGCGTAAAAATGCTTGAATTGCATTCGATATAGAGGAAACTCGACATGTCTCCTAGACATGTGACTTACATTAATAGAAAGATATTTGACACGTGGTCCCATAGGAAGACGCGAACTAATATTTCAAAATACGTACGTCGAGATAAGGCCCAAATCGTGGAGCCTCGCATAAATTCTCGAAATACCTCTACATCGAGTATTTATGCTAGACATATGCCTTATATTCCTTAGAAGCTAATGGAGTCTACTTTCTGTATCAAGAAGCGGATCGAGGTTTCAATCTACCTACAAGGAGATATGGGCAGAATCGTGAAGCCGCGTAATGTAGAAACAAGTGAATCATGCAACCCGATTAGAGCTCGGTCCTCAAAATAGACAAATGAACTACCTTCGAATTGATTCCCTCAATGGGATACGTAGGCAGCTTAGGGTGACCCAAGTCCAGACCGAAATCATTAAAGATCCAACCCTCCCCTTACCATGTTGCTTGGAGTACATGTGTGCAAAGGACAAATTTGGTTCCAGCGCAGCTCTGAACCAGCCTGATGTGGTGTGTTTTGTCAACATACCAAGTCAGGAGACGAAATATCACCAAATCAGTGGTTCCACATGTGGGAACCCATTGCAATGTACTTGAAAACAAACACGCAATCTTAAATTCAATCGAGTTCATCAAGAATAGTGGCACAGATGATTGAAACGCCATTTGACCTAGTCTCTACATGAAACTCATTCTTCCACAAGGAGCTTCAATCGAGGAGGAAGTTGAGGGAGTCTCCATCCCCACTCATTTATATTGATCATTTCTTACTTTTTTTTCACTTGATGTCAGGATATTTCTAAACACACATATGCCTTGTCTTTTTGCAGTAACAACTGAGAAGAACTCTCGTTGCGGTGACAAGCAACTACACTTTAAACAATGTCTGAATTACCCGTAAGTGGTATGAAAGAATCTTATCTCCAAGTGGTATCAAAGAGTCTTACTCTTAAGCGGTATCACAGAATATTAC
Source organism: Linaria vulgaris (assembly GCA_948329865.1). Taxonomy (NCBI): domain Eukaryota; kingdom Viridiplantae; phylum Streptophyta; class Magnoliopsida; order Lamiales; family Plantaginaceae; genus Linaria; species Linaria vulgaris. The sequence continues at coordinate 101,752,274 of OX415250.1, forward strand.
CCGTAAGTGGTATCAAAGAATCTTTTCTCCAAGTGGTATCAAAGAATCTTCCCTCTAAGTGGTATCAAAGAATCTTATTCGTAAGTGTTATTATAATAAAAAGAGATTGAATAATATGCTACCTATACGGTGATATGCCAGAAATGGCAAAGTAACGTCTACCTATACGGTAACATGTCAGTAATTGCAGAGTAACATCTGCCTATGCGGTAACATGCCAGAAATGGCAAAGTAACATCTACCTATACGGTAACATGTCAAAAATGGCAGAGTAACATCTATCTATACGGTAACATGCTGGAAATGGTAGTGTAACATCTACCTATACGGCAACATGCAGGAAATGGCAGAGTAAAATCTACCTAAAATGGCAACAAAACTTGTACCTCTGCAGTACCTATGCTTTAAATGGCAATAAATCAATACATGGTCCCTTATACAATATATCCTTTTAAATATGACAAAATACAAGTTATTGTGAGGTACCACGCGTATTTCAAAAGTTCACACAAAAATGTGAGATGACACGCTTTTATTAAACCAGATAACAAAGATGACCCGGATTACAACTAGAAGTACCCACGCGGTGTTAGCTAAAAGACTACCCAATTAGGGTACAATGCAACATACAGTACGCAGTATCCAAATTATTTACCTCTCAAGGTACCATACAATGTGCCTTACGCACTTACCTCTCAAGGTATGCCGCAACACACCATACAAGATATTTATGCCGTATGGCATACTCAACTTAATATCCTAGATCCTACCTCACAAGGTATAACAAGAATGGTTTGTGATACAATGTCAATTACATCTACCTGTAAAGGTACCCAAAGTAAACTCAGATACTACCTCTAACAAAGCTCTACTCGACTAACTTAAGAAGTACCTACAGAGTTTAAGTTGGTTAGGTACCTACCTCACCCTCGTAAGACCCATCCACTCTAACGCTATGGTCGAGATAGAGCATTGAAATATTTTAACATATCACAAATTATTATGAAGGTAAGATCATAATAATCAATAAAGAACGCTTTCCTCAGTGACCCTGAGCGTTTGGGGGGCATGTCGGCCTGGTGCAGAGAACAACCTCCTTGTGCTTAACAATGCTTCTTACTTAGATAGATTTGTTCAATATTATTTATTACGGGCACCCTTGCCCCTATATCCATTACACAAACTAGTCAATCACTCACCCCAATACACACGCTATTAGGCGTAGCCCTCTTGCGACCACGAGTCGCATCCGCCTCCATATTATCAATCACATCGAATATAGGCGTGTTAGTTGGACCTCCCACCTCCACCCTACCTTGGCATCCCCTTCCGCCAGCAGCACCCTCACTGGCCTTAAAGGCACACGAGTGAGTCTCACCACCTTCTGGTCGGTACATATATGAATCTCGCGCATATATTTTAGCCTCTGTAACTACAATATCAAAGTATATTGTCACATCATACCTTTTGGCCTATAATTCAAAATAAGAATAGATATCTAGCAATTCTTCTTATATTACATTGCATGTGGCAACATAGTACATTACTTGTGGAGTAAGAAAACCCTAGTACGTGCTATGTAGACTGTCAGGCAAAGGAAAACATGGCCCACAATCGAGCACAACTTTATTGATGTTCGTCATTAGGATCCAAATCCTTTTTATATCAAGACCTAGTAAGGTCACGCATACCTGCATCACATCTTGTATCCATGGGTGTTGATTTTTCTAGCAACTAAAATCTTGCTACGACTATTTCTAAACGCACTTTCGTGGTATCTGCCCATGCTATTGTTCCAAAAACTTACCAAATACTCCTCAAGCTGTATAATGCATAGCATAACTTCTCATAAATAACTCTTCAACACTTTCCATAATGGTTGTACTGAAATGCACTTCTTAAAGTGATTATCGAGTAGCAATGCATGTTAAAGTATCATGTCATAAAACTATCATCAAGTGACAACCACCCCCATCAAGTTTTCTAAATAACGGGAAACTCTAGTAAAGGAGAAACTCTAGTAAAGGCTACAATGCATACTTGATCTTTGCAACGAGACGATTTACACTTTACTTCATAAAGACGAAGGCCAATTGTTGTCTTGTTAAAAGTAACTTTACTAATGGGAAAACGATGATCGAGAAATATTTTGTCCCTAAGCGGGTGCATAAATTTAATGCAAGTGCCATGTATGAATTTGCAATATGGCATTTTCATTACATCCCTATGAAAATTGAGGGACTAATGGTGTACACGAGCATCCGACCATAAGTGCTTAATCAGAGTTTAAGTGCAATTGTTCTCCAGCATCACATTTCAAACTGGGGACTACTAGTGTGTATACATATCTGTGATATGACACCCATCACCCTCAAATTCAGTCAATATGATTGTAACGCTTAATTAGAGTTTAAAGCATGCTCGTGTTCCAAAAGCATACTCCAAACTGGGGGACTAATGATCTGCCATAGTATAGTAAAAATGCGTGTCGTATCACGTGGATGCCACAATGGCATTCATGGATCAATGAATGCCCAGAAGCATAAGAAGGCTAGAAAGTATAATTGAATGAAGCGTATAAGGCAGTGTTCTCAGACCCGGCCCGGACCGGCCGGTCGGACCGGGAACCGGAGCCTGCAGCGGAACGAAACGCTCCCAAAAACGGGCTGTTGAGCCCTTCCGGTCGAACAGGCCGTTCCGCCCGGTTCGCCCGGAAACCCGGTAACCCGGTCTGGGTGGTTGGACCAGGGTGCTTACTATTTTTTTTTTAAATTACAAATTCTCCCCTGCTACTTAACTTTTGAAAAAATAAAAAAAGAAAAGTCACAAAAGAAAAGTAGCAGACGGGGAGAAACAGAAAATGAGAAAGAAAACAGAGAAGGGAAGAAAAAAGAGAAAAAAGATCAGCTAGCTTTTTTTTTCGTTTTTTGGCCAATTACAGATCTACTCCTAATCTATTAAAAAAAACAAAAAAAAAATTGCTCCTCAATTTATGAAACTTGCTGCTCCTCATACTTGTTTTTTGAAAGAAAAAAGAAAGAGATGAACTGTTTTTTATAAAGAAAAAAAGAAGAAGAAAGAATGAGAAAATAGAATTGTTTTTTGAAAGAAAGAAGAAAGAGATGAACTGTTTTTTGATAAGGAAAAAAAAAAGAATGAGAAAATGGAAGGGGGCGGATGAATTGTTTCTTGATAGAGATGAACAAATGTGTTATTACTTATTAGGGCTTGCATTAGGTTTTCTATAGCAAATGAATATTGGGCCTAAGAAATTGACTTCAATTCAAAATTAGGCTTTGGATCTAATATGGTCTACTAGAGTATTTTATATATAAGCCCATTAAATAATAGTTAAATTATTAAACTTTATATATAATAGATACTAGATTATTATAACATCATATACATTTTAAATAAATTTGATATTTTGATTGTCAAGAAAATAAAAATCTACTACTTTTTTTCGTTCTTTTATTTCTATAGACAAATTTCTACTTTATTTCTTATATATATATAATTGAGTATTTTTTATTTATTTTATTAAATGTTGACTAAAGTCAACAAACCGGTCCAACCAGTGGTCTGACCGGTTCAACTTGTTGACCCTTTACCCAGTAGCTTCGCCGGTTCTGTGACCGGCCCGGGTCTGAAAACACTGGTATAAGGGTCTCCAATATATTTATATAATGAATTAGACATCTTGTAATATGTCATCGGAAATCCACATATGTCCAGGTCGTAATTCAACAAGCGAATTGCAGTTCGGAATTCCTAGGTGAAAGTTATACCCAAAACTGTGGAACTGCGCAAATCTAGGCGAGCATGTCGAGTTTCGACGTAGCCCAGTATTCTGCCTATAAATACCCCTCCATTTTTCATAAAAGAGAGAGATAAAGTCAGGGGAGCGCTCTACAAACCCTATGTCTAGCATTTATACTCGACATGTCCCTACGTCGAGCATTTGATGCTCGACGTGTAAAACCTGACGTGTTAAAATCTAAATAGAGAAAATTTGACATGTCCCGTGGACATGTACCTTATATCCATAGAAACATATTCGAGATAAAATTCTATAGAAATAAGTGGACTGAGGTTTTGACATATGTACATCGAGATACGACCCAAACTGTGAGGTCACGCAAAAATGCTCGACATGTAGAATACTCGACATGCATTCAACATCGAGGAAACTTGACATGTTCTCTCGACTTGTTACTTATATAAACATAAACATATTTGACATGTGGTCCCATAAGAAGAAGCGGACTAAGGTTTTGACTTACGTAGATCAAGATACGACCCAAATCGTGGAGCCGTGCATAAATACCTCTATATCGAGTATTTATGCTCGATATGTCTATCTCGAGCATTTATGCTTGGCATATTCCTTATTTTCCAGGAAAGCTAAGGTACCTTCCGTATCAAGAAGCAGATTGGGGTTTTGATCTACCTACAAGGAGATATGGTCATAATCGTGAAGTTGCGCAATGCATAAACAAGTGAATCACGCAGCCCGATTAGAGCTCGATCCTCAAATAAACAAATGAACTACATTCGACTTGATTCCCTCAATGGGATACGTAAGAAGTTTAGGGTGACCCAAGTCCAGACCTAAATCATTAAAGATCCAACCCTCCCCTCACCACGTTGCTTGGAGTACGTGTGTGCAAAGGATAAAGTTGGTTCCAATGCAGCTCTGAACTAGCCTGATGTGGTGTGTTTCGTTAACCTGCCAAGTCCACAGACGAATGATCCCCAAATCAGTGTTAAATGAAGCATTTAATTTTGACACCTATATCATATATACACTTATACATATGATCATGTTTAGTTTGAATATTTTGTAGAATTTTATTGGGTTAATGGCTTGGAATTAGAATTTTAAAATTTATAGTTTGCACAAAAGATTGTACATTACACATGGTCTTTTAAATTGGAGATCTAACTCTTTTATTTCTCTTTTCATGATTTTCAATGTATTATATGTAGCAATTATGGAATCTCATGCACGCATTTTCTCACTTGATCATGTATCACACTGAAAATCTCTTAGATGCAAGTTGCATAAATGCACTAAGCTCATGATATCGCCTTGTTGCCTTCTAAGATACAATAACACAAACCTATTAATGTTGGGCTAAGCCCACATTACAAACGCATTAGAACTAGGTCAAGCCCATCACGAGGTATCCATAAATACTCCCCCCCCCCCCCCCCAATATACAATTCATATTTTATTTTATTTTTTTAAGTCAGAGGTTTCTCTCTAGACTTTTGGAGCTCGAATCATGTCCGACATGGCCACGTTGTCGACGACAACATCTAATACGAATTGGCAGCTTGTCCGACCAGCTCGACCCTACCTCACCCGACATGGCCCATTGACCCATCAAGCTCTTGTGCAATGGACCATTTAGTGTGGATTGACATCCATAGAAACAATGAACTATGTTAGGCTTGATTCCCTATATAGGATCTGTATGCAACTTGACCTAACCTAAGTTTAGTCCGAAATCATCAAACTCCTAGTTCACGTACTGTGTACCACGGTGCAGGTTTTCCAAACTCAAAGCTAACTTACACTAACACAGAGCTTGTGCTAGTTTGACGTGGAGTGGTTAGTAAACAGACGAGATCACACCGCATTATATTGATTAACGTGCGAACAAGATTTTTATTTATGAGCATCGCCTTCTACAATACAACTATTTTGATGATCCTAGACTACACCATATAAGCTAAGCTATGCTACGCTTGTACACAATATTTGTTTTCCAAAATTAGCCCAATTTTGAGCTCATACGTAGGTGGGGAAGGTCGGGGCTACAATTAATGGTACATGCAGCCAAGGGTTCTTTTTACAAAACTACCATTCCTCCTATTTTTGCAATTCAAGATCCCTTATTTATGGTCTTTGCATTTTCACCCCAATTAATTGAATAATTTTATTTTGGTAGGCTTTAAACGGAATTAGTCCATTACGACCATATCAGGTCCAGCATGCTTCCGTATTAGATGGCTAAAGAACATAATTTTTAAAAGTACCTCACTTTGACCGTGATATCGTCGGGTATCCCACCAGGTTTTACAAAGACTGCCGGCCTTCAACCACTCGATCGCAACCGATGGTTCTGTAATGGTTCCTTCAACGATGAACAACGCAACCCTGGTTCATTTTCTACTCCGGGTGTAAGAGGTACAATTCAAAATGAAATGTTCAAGAGAACATGATACAGCGATACACTCAGGCGAAAGCCAAGATTTTATTTATAGAAGTGGAAACTTATTTATTACATAACAGTCATAACCCATTTTAGAGAGGAGTTACTTGTTTAGCTACACATAGTAGCTTTGTTTTCCTCACACATACACTCAGAACAGAATTTAGAAACTCTCCACACACGTATTTTACAAAGAAAATTAAAATACTTAACTATTACAAACTATTTTTAGACTTCTTTTCTTTTGTACGATAACAATGGGGAATTTTCGATGCTCTTTGCTTCCTTCACCTTACAAAATATATAGATGAAGTCTCGGACTTCAAATTCGGACTTCAGCTATATTTTGAGAGTGCGATCATCACTGCATACACTTCATCCCACTGACTCCCGTGGTCCCTCCATTATCATTCTAAATTTTAGTGGAGGTGGTCCTGACTCTTATCACATTCCTTTCTACTGGAACTCGTGGTCCCTCCATTTTGAATTTTAGTGGAGGTGGTTCTGACTCTTATCACATGTCCCCTTTTGCTTTTCCAGGGGTGTTTGTCCACTTTCCAACAAGCAGAACCTTTTCTTGTCTTGAAGGGCCCTCTTTGTCATTTCCTCATTTGTCTCTTTTTTACTGGGAATCCTTTTCCAAAAGAGACTCTTTCTGATCGGGACATTTTGGACAGATTCGTTCCTTCCATCGTCTGGCATGCATCATGTTGTAGAATTTCCGTCTAGTTAATGTCGTTGCCAGAATCTCGTTTTTCCACAGCGTTTGCCTTTTATTTTCAAAGATTGTTTCTACAAATCGCGTGGTATTGTTCGTCATGCTCTTTAGCATGAATGGTCCGTTCTTTGATTTCTGAAAAATCTTGAACGAATATTTAACCTTATCCATCTCGGTGAGGCAGACCCATAGTCCCCATGCTCTTCTGGTAGAAATATCATCTTCAGAAATTGGGGAGACAAGAAATTGTCCTTCTGGTGGTGGCTTGATATAATCCATTGCCTTCATATTGGGTCTCTGCAGTTTGATGAAATGGAGGCTCGGATGAAAACCCTTTCCTGTAATTTCTGGAGCTGCTGATATAAATTCTAGCTCCAGGACATCTCTTATTTCAAGTGCAGGATTGTTTTTCCAAGTTTCGTACACTTTCTCGTGAATCCATTCTAGTAATTTAGAAATCTCCAGAAATCCTGGTGATGTGGTAAAAACTGAAGCTATACAGCCAAATTCGAACCACTCTCGTACACTCTCAGGCTTTGAACCTGGTAGTATCCAAATTCTCGGATATTTTCCCGACCAATCGGCCACAGATTTTCCTAGGACAAGTCCCATTCTCGTGTATAGCTTTTCCCATGTCCTTTGATATTCGATCAAAGGTGCTCTCTGTTCGTTTTTATCAATCTTAGAAGTCTCTTTTATGGGCCTAAGATTAACCTCGTCCTCTTTAATTTTTGAGGTATCATTTGATTCTTTAGGTATTTCTCCTTTTGAATCAACTTGTTCAGGGGCGTTGTCCTCGAAAGGATCACCTACTGGACCTGTATTGCTTGAATCTCCATCATCAAGCGTTATTACTCGTAATTCAGTTTTCACCTTGGAGGTGGAGGCATCTTGTAATATGGGGTCCATAATACTCTCCCAAAGACTTGTGTTACCTAACCAGGTAGTCTTCATCGCGTTTTGGACCTTATTAAGATCCCTTTCCTGGACATGACCGGAAGCCTTAGCATTAATTTCCAGACTATCGATCACATTGCTGAGTTCCTCCAGGTTTTCCATGTGGTGCCTCCATCTTGTTAGGATGGTATCGGCTTCATGTGCCTCCATCCCTTGTTAGAAAATCTGCAAGAATATTTTCATGAGATTTTATTATGAGAACATCAAAATCATAATATTGACATTCAACTTGTCATCTTAACAATCTTGCTTTCTGAGGTTTACTTTCTATTTTATTTTTCAAGAAAGCCTTAACACTTGTATTATTTCAAAGTAAACTTTTTAGCAAGTAAGAATAACGACCATTTTTTAAAAGCCTTTTGAACTGCGAAAAAATCCTTTTCGTTGATATGCCATATTGCTGCTTTATTATCAGCAAAGAGTTTGCTGTAATATCTGCAAGGGACTTCTCCTTTTGGTTCTATTTTTGTTAGAACCGCCGCCCACCAATGATCACTTGCATCTGTATATAGCACCAGATCATCTTCGTCGTTAGGTATTGCTTGTTTGGGAAGGTTCTGGCAAATGGCTTTAAGTCGCTGTACTGTTCTCTTATGTTCTTCCGTCCATCGAAACTCTGCCTCCTTCTTAAGCAATGGACTAAAAACTTTCCTGTAACTTGCCAGGTTGTTAATAAATATACCAAAAAAATTAACTAACACCATAAAACTTTGGAGCTATTTAACTATTTTGAGATCATCAGGAAAATTGTGTACCTTTTCAACCAAATGGTTTTGGAGGATGATACCTGATTCATCGATCTCTATCCCAAGGAATTCAATCTTCCTTGTAAGGATTACCGCTTTCTTTTCTGACAACACCAATCCTTCCTTGTGACAAACATCTGAGAATATTTCCAGATGTCTAATATGTTCTTTGATGTTTTTTTAGGCGATGAGGATGTCATCGACGTACACGAACATGAATCTGAAATAATCTTTGAAGAGATTATCCATTTTCCTCTGATATATATGGGGTGCATTAGCCAATCCCGTTGGCATGACATTCCAAATGTAATGTCTTTACGGCGTAGAGAAAGCCGTATATTTCTTGTTTTCTTCTTCCATCTGGATTTGATAAAATCCCGATTTGCAATTGAACTTTGAGAAGACCTTAGCGTTTTGGACGCAGTTGATCAGGTGGTCTCTACTTGGGATATAGTATCCGTCGAATTCCAAGATTTTGTTGATCCCTTGGTAATTGATCACCAATCTCGGCTTTCCTCTTTTGATTTCTCCATGGTTCCTGACTAGGAATTCGGGACTACTGTATGGAGAGACCCCTGGTGATATTAGCTTAAGGTCTAGATGCTCCTTAAGAATCTTTTTCATATCCTTCCGATCGTTCTGATTCATCAGGATGGGCTTGTATCTAACAAACTCATTATTCTTTCCTTTTTGACCTTTAAGGATGATTTGAGTTCGTTCTTGTTCCACCATGCCAAAGGATCCTCATTGAAGTTTCTTCGGATCTTGGTTTTGACATCTTCTAGCGAGATTTGTTCTTCGTTAGTGATGTCTAAGTGAGGACTTAGTTCTAAGCTGGCCTTCAAGATCTCGATTGTTTTGGTTTTGATCATTTCATCTTTCTGGACACCTAAACTGTCAATCCTAAGCTGAAGGATTGCCATACCATATTTCCTCTGATCCCTCATTTTTGGGTGGCGATGTTTTCCCTCATCACCACGCTTGCTGCGAAATTGAATTGGCAGTTTTCATAGAATGCATGTGTCAACCTTTGCACGAAGATCTTATGATCACAAAATGTTGTGAGGATAAGGCGTCTTGTTTCATTATCATGGGTAAAACGCTTGAACGCTTGCAGAAAATTGTTGCCGAGTAAGATATCGGCTCCGGTGTCGTGAAAATAGATTAGTGGTGTCTTGACCTTGTACCATGGGGTGCCGCCAGCTCCGCCAATCAATATTTCGGCTTGTTTTATCCCTCTTTTGAAGATGATAATTTTCTTTGAGAAATCCATTCTCGCAACTGCTGGTAAGTTTTCACCAATTTCTTTGGGGAAAACTCCTGGCTTGGCTGTACAAATACCAACCCCTGAATCGATATACGCCGTGAAGTATTCGGCTCGAAACTTCTAATATAACATCCCAACTGAGATGTAAATTGAGAATGGACTAGTGGTCATCTGAATATGTATCTCTTTTCGTCCACTGTGAATTCAATTCCTTCCGGTAATCTTTCACAAGGTTTGTGATCCTCAAGAAACTCAATACCAAGAACTAATTGTTCTGGGATCTTCCCTGCTCGCTCGTTGATGATAAAATCCAGTCCACATATTTTAAGATTTCCTTGATATCTTCCGACTAAGGGCTGCTTTAAATAATACAAGGCGTCACATGGAAGGGTATTATCCTTCTGAGTGATGTCGAAGATCACCTCGACCTCGCACCATCCTCCTGGACTTTGGAGTTCTCCTTTAGTTGTAAACCTTTTTGGTTCGATTACAATTTCAATAATTGGTTTCTTTCCCCACGTTAGGCTGTGCATCCTATTTTCTTGAAAAGAAACTCTCATGGTTTCGAACCTTTGACTAGTGTTCTTGCCAAACACTGGTTGATCTCGGATGATCATATCCATCTCATGGATATGTGATAGATTAGAAATCTCTGGTTTGACTGCAAAGGACACTTTATCAAAGATTTCGGATATCTCAACAAACTCTTTCCTTCGGAAAAGGTCAGAATGATGAGTGTTGGAGAGGGCATATGAGATATTGTAGGTGATGGAGTATGACATATTTCCTTCCTTCATTAATTCCTTGTTTTTGAAATCCTGATGTAGGGTAAGAACTCTGTTGAAATCACGATCGGCTTGATTATAGGGAATATTCAAATAGACGAACGTTGCCACCTTTTCAGCAAATAGATTCTCTGATATTCCTCTAAGAGAGGCGTCCCGAAGATTTTGAATTCTTCTATCAAAGATGGCAATATCAATTGGCGAATCGATTCCTTATTTGAATGTAGCCTTGATTAAGATTATTATGGCTTCGATATGGATCCATGACATCTTCTGGGCAACCTCTGGATTGAGTCGGCCTAGTTCCTCTTTCATTTCATTCATTGGAACCAGCTGCATTTCCATCACATTACTCGTTAGTTCCATCGGGATTACTATCTTTCCCTCCGTAACCTTGTAGATGATGTAATGTTTTCGTTGTCTGGGGCTTAGCTGGGCTAAGGCTCTCTCCATCTTTTCGATGGTAAACGCATCGTAAACTCAAAGTTTTGGGTCTTCTCGCATGATCCTCATCAATGCTTTGTGGGATATGCTCGTTTGAGAGAAGAATCTTGACATATATTCTTGTACTTTCTGACGGAAGATCTCATCGTCTTCAGTTTGATTCTGATTCTGATTTTGAAGACTCATCTTGGTCCTCATCTTCTTCATATATACTTTCATCTGGCGGAATATCCTCAAACTGGTATACTTGAACGAGGTCTTGAAAATAGACAGCTTCTTCGAATTCTGGTGTAGCCTCGAATTGTCTAACTCCACTTCTTTGATTCTCCGGACAGTCTATTGATATGTGTCCCTTGGCACCACATGTCCAATAGTTACAATCCTTGAAACTCTCATTGGCATGTGTGTGTGCTCTTTTGAAAGACTTCCTCGTTGGTGGGCTGCTTGTACTTCCCTGACTGAAAGATGTCCTTCCCGGGTTAGGTCCCCGTCTTTGCCCTGATTTGTAACTTCGGGCCTTTTGTTTTGACCAAAATTTCCTTGGTCTCCACGAAGATCTTCTAGAAAACCTCCTTTCTCTTTGTTCATAGGGGTGATCCCTATGCTTCTTTCTTCGGTGTCTTTCGGGTGCTCCTATGATTGTTGGGATGTCATTATCGTCGCAGTAAAAATAAACTAATTTGTTGATTCCTCTCAGTCTCTTGTAATTCTTTTGGAATGCTGCCTTTTGGCACCACTCGCTTAGCTTAACCTTGAGAAAGGACATCGTTCAGGCAACTGTATCCATCCCTACATGTGTATATTCTCGCAGTAACATTTCTCGCCATGGACTTGGTATTTTGGCGAAGAACAATGGGATCGCCGTTTTTCGTGGATCCGACTCTTCCATTTGTACTCAGTAAAAAGCTTGATGTATAAATCGGCGTTACATATATCATGTAACTCCAAGCTATACAAGGCTTGCTCGTATCTTCTAGCTCTTTCCTGGTCACCTCCTCCGATTTGGGGATCAACAAAATATCCTTCTCCGATGAAGTAGATTTTGAAAAGTCTAGCCATCCTGTCAACAAAAGTCTAGCCATCCTGTTAACAATGTCTTTGAGGGCTTCGCCGGATAGCACCCCATCCCTAATTTCTGGAGTGGCATGTTCCCATCTGATTTTGACTGATCCCTCTAGGCTCATTTGTAACATCATTATGAACCCTTCCTTGTTGAGTTCCAGCGTTGCTGCTGCAATTCTCATGGCCGATGCCCATTCATCAATTAGTGCTTCTCGGTGTTTGAAATCCAATATATCTAAATTGAGCATGAGCCCATAAGGATGAATCGGATCAAGTTGGGATCTTCCGTATGGTGTCCCATGAATATCTGGCCTCCTTGGTCTTGATCTGGTTGGCACCGCCGTAAACATGGATCCTGCCACGAAATCGTTCTGATGTGGCATGGGTTCATCTCTAATCGGGTTCTGATTTGGATTATGAGATCCAAAACTCTCGGTTACTGTTGACTGCTCCTGGGGAGGATTTTGTCTTGGCACGATTGCGTCCTCCCGTGTCTGGACATTAACGAGTTTTAAACTCGAAAATGATTCTGGTAGATCAGAAAGATCTTGCAGGTCTCCGTAGTTGATCTCGTCAAGCTTGATTTAGGACATGATCTTATGGAGTACTGGGTTTCGTGTTTTTCAATTGCTCGAAAAACTCCTTGTTGAGAATATATCTCGAACTTTCGTTCAGACTCATAATTACGAATTACTCCCCTCGGGAGGTAAATTATGTGTTAATGTAATAATTAAATTTCTACATTTAATAAATAAACCTAGGCTCTGATACCATTTTGTGGACCAAAATAAAACGCTTCAATGTATAGGGTATAATCTGAAATAAATCCTAAATAATGAATTTTGAAAGTAAGAATAGGTAGAGGGTATTATAATGTAAGAAAGGGCATTGGCTGTATATACACATTTAACAGCAGCCTCGACCTCTCCAAATTGCATGCGATGATAGAAGACACGTCAATCACCACATGTAGGTCACACGACGCCGGATCTGGATATGTACACGTCACCCCCATCTCCACTATTTATATATATATATTATTATTATTACTCACAACTCGCAACGGCAAACTTTTTTTTTCTTTTCTCAAAAACCGACTCACTCCCAAATTCAACGCTTTTCTATACAATTCAATACATACACCCAAATCTGTATCTATTTATTCATCCAGATGCTGCATTTTTAAAAACCCTAGCCCCCAAATCGGAACCCTAACAACCTCCCAACTCAAATTACAAATTGTCAGTGACATTATATTAGCACTGTATTTTTCATTTTTCTCGTAATTTAACCCAGAATTGTGAGGAGTGATGGTTGAGGTATTTAATGGAGGACAGTAAAGTAATTATCAACAATGTCGGTGGTAACGGCAGCTCCTCCGACGGAAGGCCGCCGATTCCACACTACACTCGCTGCTTGAGGTCCGCCGGCTCCCCTTACCTCGTTGGAGGACGCCCTACTTTGGTAATATTTCACTTCAAATTTTGCTTCTTTTTTTTTAGTTTTGTAATTGAGCTGGTTTTAAAGTCTTCAGGAGGCATTTGCTTTTTTCTTCTTCTTCTTCTTTTTTTTTTTTTGTGTGTGGTTACTGTTCTTGAAAGAGACCAGTTATTACTCAATTACTGCATCTTAAATTGAAAAGGGATGAATTGATTCTGGTCTGATGCTGTAGGGTGAATGTTGGAATTGATGTGGGGGTTGTAAATTGGGAAAGTTTGAATTTTTATTGGAAATTGATGTAGTAGAATAATCTTAGAACTGGGGTTGCTTATTTGTTACCAGATTTGCATTTCTGTGGCGGAGAAATTGTCATGTTGCCAAATTTATGAACTTGATAATGTATTCCATTTTGAGCTGAATTTCGAGATTCGGCTCAATCTGGACGGCAATTTTGGATATGAGAGAGTTGGCAATTTTTTAGTATTTGGGAGGCCACTTACTTCCTTGCTGTATAAATATTCATATAGTTATTAGTTAAGGGTTTCCGACTTTTCATTTACTAAATAGAAACAACTTCACCTATTACGATTTCAGATGCATGCTACCTCGATTGAACTTATCTAGCTATGTTACAACATAAATGTGTTATGATGTGAATGCATTTCCTCGAACCACCAACATTTCGTGATAATTTATATGTTTCCCTATATGACTAAATATATGCAGATTTCAGTTTTAAAACACTGCAGCTAGTTTTGGCTATTCTGCTGAGCTTTGTAAAGGCACCCCTTTTATGTAGTTTGTGCTAGATTCTAGTGTAATTGCCACTGTTCTTTTGCTGTCTACTTACAATTAGGCATGCATCTATATAGCAATGTCTGTCATTGTGACCAAACCTATAATTCAGCAATGTTTGTTTCATCTTGCATGAATATACATTACTTTCTTCTGTTTGTAATTTAACTAGCGATTTTGCAGGGGAGGACCAGGTCTTCACTTGAACCCAGTGTCAAAGAAGATGATTGTGTTGAGTTTGTCCCTGTAGTTCGCTCAGGTGCATGGGCAGATATTGGTTCTCGCACGAGCATGGAAGATGTGTATGTTTGTGCAGACAATATGATGCATGATTATGGGCTAAATAATGCTAATGAAAGCCTTAGCGCATTTTATGGGGTAATTCTTTTTTTTTTTTTCCGATGCCCTGTTTCCGTAGTATCTTCCTCTCTTATCCTAACAGAATTTCCATTTTGTTATGGGTTGTGATGAATTTAATTAATTCTGCTAGTGCAGTGGTTCTTAGGTCCTGTATATAATGTTATTTTAAGCTTTATTTATCTGAAACTTTCTATAGCATTACTTTCATATGCTAAACAATGCTGTTTCTAAATTATATAAATAGATTTCTGTAAGTTGATTGCTTATATATTGTGAACTATAAAAAAAAATTATCTGTCAAAAATATGTAGAGTTGCTTTGATTAGTTCAACGAAAAAACAATTGCATTTCATAGACCTTGTTTAGCGAAAACAAATATAAATACTCGCCATTTAAGAAAAAAATGTTTGTCTTGATTGTTAATTTGGACAAGGCGGAGGCATCCTTCATGTACAAAAAGAAATCTTGTAGCAGGATATTGTTGTTCTGATATTTTGTTTTTTAATTTCTTTGAGCTATTGGGAGTTTATTTTGCAGCAATGTGATTCCTGGATTATGTCCTGTAATTGAATATGAATTGGTTTTAGGATATTAGTTAGTTAGCATTCAAATTCTGAATGTGGGATTTAGAGGTGGATTGTGTAATCTTGAACTATTGTTTGAGGAATCTGCTGGTTTATAACAACACCCTTTATCTGAATATTAATCCATAGGTATTCTGTGTCAGGTTTTTGATGGGCATGGAGGCAAGCATGCGGCTGACTTTGCATGCTACCATTTGCCAAAGTTCATTGTTGAGGATGAAGATTTTCCACAGCAGATAGATAGAGTTATGACATCAGCTTTTCTGCAGACAGATACGGCTTTTGCAGAGGCGTGCTCTTTGGACGTGGATCTTGCTTCTGGTACCACGGCTTTGGCAGCTGTCGTAACTGGAAGGTTAGAGTTTAATGTACTTATACAAATTATGGGTTTTGTTTGAACATGGATGTGCAAAATAGTGAGATATTAGAATTGGTTGGCATTAGTCAGTTAAAACGAGAAGGAAATGGAGAGGGACATGAAAGTCGAAAGTTGGGGAACTCTTTTTGGTTTCTGAGAATATTATTTCAGGTCCCTGAGTAAGCTGGGCATTTCTCTATATTTTGACTGAGCTTGGTAAATTTAAGCTGATTTTCTAGTTAATGTCCTATGACATTTAGACCATGTTAGATGAACTTCCAAACCCTTCATCTTTATGGCCACAATGGATTCTCGGAACTTCATGTTGGATAGATCAGTAGATTTGATTTCAACCAAATAAGATGTTAGCCAATTACAGCGTGGAATAATCCTGCGCTTGTTTCTATTTGCATACTTTGGTTCTGTTGGAATGGATTCTGTTAACAATTCCTTTTTTCTTGTTTTTGGGCATGATACAGCTCACTAGTGGTGGCGAATGCTGGAGACTGTAGGGCAGTGCTTTGCCGCCGTGGTAAAGCAATTGAGATGTCAAGAGACCACAAACCTGCTTGCTTGACAGAAAAAATGCGTATAGAAGCTTCTGGAGGGTACGTGTATGATGGATATCTCAATGGACAACTCAATGTCGCTCGTGCCATTGGAGATTGGCATATGGAAGGATTGAAAAGTCAAGACGGTGGGCCACTTAGTGCAGAACCGGAACTAATGAGAACAAGACTAACTGAGGAAGATGAGTTTCTAATCATCGGGTGCGACGGTCTCTGGGATGTGTTCATGAGCCAAAATGCAGTCGATTTTGCCCGTAGGAAACTTCAAGAACACAATGATCCAACAATGTGTAGCAAAGATCTAGTCGACGAGGCAATTAAGAGAAAAAGTGGAGACAACTTAGCGGTGGTTGTAGTGTGTTTTCAGTCCCAACCGCCTCCTAACTTGGTCGCACCCCGAGGAAGAGTACAGAGGAGCATATCAGCAGAGGGGTTGAAGGAGTTGCAAGGCTTCTTGGATAGCCTAGATGGCTGAGTTATTACCCTCTTATTTGTTTACTTTTTCTTGGTTTCAATTTATACACCCGTGTTTGGAGTTGGGAGAGAGGGAGTAATTTCATATTGTATCATAATGCGGCGTAGGCGCACATCTGTTTTGTTTTACGCTTTGGTTTTTATTTTCTTTATTTTAGCTACCCCAAGGCTGAGTGAGCCTCTTAATCTACTGCAACGGCATCATCTATGTAAGGATGAAATTAGGACCTAATTACTCTAAAGATCTAAAGCTGACTGAATGTAGGCTCAAATTGAGCTATATTGTTATAGAGTACTTTCAAATCTATGTTTAAACAGCGGATATTGATTGCGGTTGGCGATTCAATTCTTTTTGTTTTTTTTTTTTTGTATTTCTATGAATTTTGTGGTAAATGAAGCTTTCAATTAATCAAACCAGATTGAGATTATCGGAATTCGGAAAGCAGTATGTATTCAGATAGTCAGCTCCGAATAGTTATCTGAACGCCGAGTGTACCATAGTTATCTGGGGCTCGTTTGGTTACTGTTTTCATATTAGCTCGGATTCAATAGGCTTCCTATTAAGGAACTGATTCAACATGCTTACAACAGCTTTGGTTGCTAAAATTTTGCTCATGAATATGATGTGGGTCCCACAGTATACTTCACTTTGGTTACACATTTTCACATCCATTTTAACTCATACACATTGCAAAGTTCCTAGTTTACCCTTTACTTTTTACTCCAAAATTCCACAGTCCAAACTAATTGGAGCAAATAAATGCCACTGAACTCAGAATAAAATCTTGAAATTGAAAATTAGTCTTAACATCCCATCAAAATTTACATAAATCACGAGAATATCCAAAAGGTGTTGGAGAAACGAAAAACTAATGCAACAAAAGATTATATCAACACTTGCACGTTTTCATGTCATTAAAAAAGGCTTATATGCACTAATTACAACAAACAAAATTATCACACTCCAGCTGATGCAATTATACTACACACATCACTCCCACATCTCACAACCAAGAAGCCACGACGACAACACTCAAACTCCTCCACTATTCAGTTGTTGAGGCACAATGCTTTCCAGAGCAACATGCCACTTAAATGGCTTCCTTCTTAAACCACAAAATTTCATCATTCAAAGCAGCAATGCCTCCCAAAATCACATCTACATCAGCTTTATCATCTGATTCTTTCCAAGCTTTCGGCAAGATGGTTGCGACAAATGGAATAAACGTTGTGAAAAAAAATGTAGTCTTGCCCCTGCATTTTGTTCACCATAAAATTCAACAATTTATCTGTGAATATTTGATGCACACAGAGACAAAGTGCAGATATCACTTCTAAGACGAAAAGCAGTGAATCAGGAGAACACATTATTGTTATTATCTCCATATTCCTTACTGATTAGCAAAGTAGTTCTTCATACTTTATTTCTAAATCAAAATATAGTCCATTTGTTACACGAGGTGGCATTCAATTATGTCCAACTCCTTCAAGAAGACGGGAAAGTCAGTGTACGAGAAATTAAACTTTTTGAAAAGAGCAAATTTCCATCCCAGGAAGGAAAAACAATCACATTTTATTCTGCAACCCAAGTTGAAGGAGCAAATTCATAGCATCACAAGTTATTCCAAATAACTCAAGAGAGGAACTACATAACAATTATAAAATTCACATAACAACAATTACTAAATTAACTGACATGGAAAGAAAAATTAAGAACAGCTATGGTCTGATCACTAATGAATAAAACTTAGTTAGATTTACACAAGATCAAATATTAGTTATAAGAAAAGGGAGAATAGAAGAAATGTTGTTACCAGCCGGAGCCGGTGCTTGAAGGAGTTGATTTTGACGTGAAATAAGAAACAATAAATATAGGGCCAATCTTAAAAACAGCTCGAACAGAGCATAATTAAATCTTGAAATTCTGCAAACTACAAGGTAAATGAAACATGCATTTACACAATAATGACAAATAAACACATCAAACTTTAAAACATATCTTACAAAAAATTGAATTCACAAATACAACAAAGTTCAAAACTTTATAAATCCCAGATCAATACAATCAAAACCCAGAAAAATTAGAGCATGCAATCATACAAACAATGGAATGAGCTACATCACATAAAGAAAAAACCATTAATTTCTATCTGAAAAAAAAAATAACCCTCAATCAACCTTGATCAACCCAAAGCGAGATCAGGATAAAAAAATTCAGATCAGAGCAGATAAAACAAAAAACCAAATCAAAATTTTTGTTTGAGTGAAGTGAAGAAATCGCGCCTAATTTACACACAAGCAATTAATTAAATGAAGCATAAAGTTCGAAATTACCTGATGATGAGGCGCCGATCTTCTTTGCAATTGTTGAGAGGAGTATGATGAGCTAGGGTTCACTGCCACAGTTTGATTTTTGGCAAAATGAATCGTGAAATTGATACAATAATTTGGAGGGTAGAGATACGCTACTAACAGGGATATTTCAGTAATTTAGGTGCAAAGTTTAAATTACTGTTGAAGTCATATCCGGGAAAACGGCTCGTCACCTCGGATTAAAAACGCTGAAGAAGCCCGGGTCATTCATATTGAATATGGATGACCCGATTTTTATCATGGGCTACCAAAGCTGGTCCAAGTACTGTTCAATCCAGTTTCAAGTGATTTTAAATGAGCTAATATGACCTTTTAGGGCCAACCAAACGAGCCCCAATACTACCTACTTGTTGAGCCAACAATTTGAGAACTGTTACTTCACGAGAAACATCCATTAATAAGTCTAACGTCACATTTTAATCAAAAGCTTTAAGGCACTTTTCTATTTTTACGAGATATTACTTCATGAGGACACTCATTTGTAAATTATAGGTTACTTTCTGTTTATAGTTATACGAGAAATTACTTCATGAGGACACACGTTACTAAGTTCGAATTCGACATCACATTTTAATCAAAACATTATACTGTACGCATGATTTTTTCCACCGGTTATCTCACAATGAAGTAGTAGCCCGGCAGTTTCTGCTTCATATCACTGCTCTATATCTCCCTGCGTTCGACAACCTAAACTAGTACATCACACACACGCACATAGCTATATCTCTCTCTATATATACAAACACATTCATGTAAGTGCGTACTTGCGCACCATATTGTTTGTTGTAATTGTTAGAGAGGGTAGGCATCTTTCAAATGAGATGACAATTCAATATGGTATCATGACTCATGCCACAAGAGGTCCTAGGTTCGAATCCCACCGTTACCTAATTATCAAAAAAATGCTACATGACAGGCGTAACAAAAAAGATTTACAGTCTGCACGTGAGGGGGCGTGTTGGAGATAATATTTATAAATATTAAATGCTTACCCTCTCTAACATCTTAAGCTTTTAAATGAGATGACAATTCAATAGTAATCCTTATTACAACTTACAAGAAGGCGATTCTAATTACAAAAATATTTCGCACAGTTACGATAGTTACATGTATATACTCAGGGGCGGAGCCAGGAATTTAGTTTTGGGGGGACGAAATAGTGAACGACATGTATAATTATCATGCTATATAATACTTAAAATAAATATAATACTATTATAAATGCCTTTTTTTTCTTCTAAAACAACATAAATTATACAACAATGTTTTTTCAAAAAGTGATTACCCTCGTTTTATTTTTTTCGAGTAGAACGAATTTATCTACCTTCTCGAAACATATAAGATGTGAGATTGTGTACTAGTAGATATATTTTTTGTAATTATATAGCTTTCTTGGGGCTACTATATATCTCCTATGTTGACGTTTTTAATTATATAGTCTTCGGATAGATGTAAATTTAATAGCTTCATGATTTTATTTTATTTTTATCACTAGTACGATATCTAAAATAATAAATTAATCTAATCTATAAGAATAAATCAAGAGTAGTATGAAAAGTCGAATAAATAACTACAAAAGTAACTAGTCAAAAAGAATCTCATATGTACATTAAATTGCCTTTAAATTATTAACATATATAAATATCTTTTAGAAATATAAAATTAAGTTTTCTCAATAACAAAATCATAAATTGAAGCAAATTTCCGTAATTAACTCCTAAAATTAAAGTAACTATATTTATTTAGAAGATTAACATGATACATAAAAGGGAAATCTCCATTTATCATTCTTCATCACACTTATATTTTTATATGTAACTCAATAACTATATCTTATTTACCTACAAAATAATATACATATTGATATTAAATATTATATATATAATATATATACTTATGGGGTGGGGTGGGGTGGAGGCTGGGGGGGGGGGGGGGGGCGCTCGCACCCCCTGGCTCCGCCCCTGTATATACTATAAAAAAATGGGAAAAATCATACTCACTTGTGGTTTCAATAATTCCCTTGAAGTTTGATAAACATTGCAATTAATCTCTGTACTCAATTCTTACATGTTTTTTATGCTTTGACACGAACGGTTGCCTTTCAAATTTATCCCATGCAATTAGACCAAATTTTGGGGAAGGGGGGGGGGGGAGGGGGGGTCCAGGCACTAGCAGATCCAGGTATGCGCTAGTGGTACGGTGTTTTGAATAAGGGTATTGCTGCCATCTATGTGACATATCACGTCACATGTGAGTAGTATTGCTCTCACTGAATTTCGCTAGACTAAACACTTTGTATCGTCTACAATTGTAGCGAAGCTTGTAACTTCTTGTCCAGGATGTTGAAACTATCGTAGAGCTATTGTGTTGATGTGTTTATTAGCGGTGTTGAGTTTGTGGTGATTGAATAAGAGTAGGCTGTATGTCATTGAGTGATGATTGAAAAAAAAGTGGAAGATCAGACTTGAGAGAGGATTCAGCCGGCTCTATATACCATGAAAATGTCTGAAAGTATCATTTGGATTGTTGATTTTCTACATAAATGAATGACAACAGTTTCCGCTATATATATATTTATATATACTAGGAACTGGCCCTTGCTACGCATGGGCTAGTTAAATTTTCAATGATTAATTTCCCATTTCTTATTTTTGTTATTACTATTTTTTTCATATTTAAGATAAGAAAAATAATTTAAAGCGTTATAAAAAATCCATGGTGGGTAAAGATGCAGAAATATTTTGTAATATTTGGGGTGTAATTAACAAACCTTTATTCTGTAGCTTATTTGATGTTACAAGTTTAATTAAACCAAAAGGAAAACGAATCATAATCCATAGCTTTATATGAATGGCATATTTTCAATCTAAAAACCTAAATGCAAAATCTTCTTTGTTCAAGTCAACATAAAATATTTCTTTTGTCATGTAAACACGCAAATTGTTGCTTTTTTAAAATTCTTTGTGTTTAAATGAAAGGACTGATTTTATTTTCTTTGCAAGATATAGTTTCATTGCATAATGTATTAATTTCATTTCATCTATAATTAAAAAATGACTTTTCCAACATCAGGACCATTTAACGTTTTTTTATTAATATAAGAACCATTTAAGGTGTATTGGGTATAATATACAAAGTCGTCCCATCAATTTATATACTTTTGTTTTTTGAGTTTTTACTTTTCTTGGTGATTTTGCCGTTAACTACATCCTAAAATTTATTGTTATATTTATCCGTAAATTCCTAAACATTTGAAGTTAATTAGTGGCCTAGGGCTAATTATAACATAGTTAAGGTGAGACCCACAAACCAAAAAACAATGAGAGAACCAATCTTTCTTGGGCCCACTTGTCCAATAAACTTATATAAATATGATCTTGAGAAGAAGGAAAGCACAAGGCTAAACGATTACATTAGTCGCACGAGAACCATTTAACCAACATACATACTAATCAAACCAATGTCAACAAGCATCAAACAAAATTCGTGAGGATCCGTGGACCGTTAAGGTCTTGACCAGGAGTATCACAAGTTATCACATCAAAAACCATTAATTTTCAAGTCTACAAGCTTCTAACATTCTAATAGCAATACTAAAACCAAAAACTCATTATCTTCTTTGCCTCTTCCTAGGGCGACCATCTGCCAAACCCGCACTTGTCGCTGCCTCTACCGCCAACCCAACCGCCGCGTTCACCATTTTCGGCTCCGGCTTCGACAACATTTCCCCTTGCGTCTGCCGCGCTCGTCCTCTTAAAAATCTAAATGCTCCTTGCACGAACAGCGGTGGTGCTCCTCCTCGCGCTCCTCTTCGCGGCGGAGACATGAAACCTGCCGACACATCTTCGATTGACTGTCGCAGAAAGCAAGGTCCACGCAATCGTGGAAAGTCTTGAATGGCCGGCAATAAAATTGTCGTGAGCCGGTACACTTTCCACCCTGCCATGAATGACCAGCCTTCTCAGATGTTCGCCGACGACACGTCTGAGTTTGTTTCTAGCCCAACTCGAAGGATACGAATGGTATTCGAACATTTGTTCGACGATATCAGCGACACTGGAACCAAGAACAACGTCGACCTGTAACTCTTATATACTACGCATTATAGCGTTGTCGATTTGGCTTTCCGGAGAATCAGGATTAACACGAAGGAAGGGGCCCTTGTACACGGGTAGTCGCACGCCATTGCTGTTCGACATATGTTTTAGGATTTAGGTTGGGGGATTATAGGGGTTTAAATATGATCTTCAGAAGAAGTCACAAGTTAGTCAAAGAAAGTGGTGCTACCCATTTTAGCCCTGGAGTTGATATGGAGCGCAATTTAGGATGGAGAATAAGGATACAAGAGGGAAAGAAAATAAAGAAGGTTGAACTTAGAAGGATAAAATCGGAAGAAAAACTAAACGAAGAAAAAAAGACCGGTTCTTATATATATGTTTAAATGAAAGGATTGGTTTTATTTTCTTTGCAAGATATAGTTTCATTGCATAATGTATTAATTTCATTTCATCTATAATTAAAAAGTGACTTTTCTATCAGGACCATTTAACTTTTTTTCTATTAATATAAGAACCATTTAACTTGTATTGGGTATAATATAATGTTCGGGTTCTATATCTGATGGCATAGTTGCCATATTTGTTAACAATGTCGCACCATTGTGAAAATATATTCTTAGCACCTATTTAGTCTATTGTCATGTCTTAATAGACAGTTTAAATCATTTTAATCTGACGGTAAGAGTGATGTTGTAACACCTTCTAGTATAATTATTTAAGAAATATATAGACATTGTATTTATTGTATTCTCAAAAGTATGGATATAAAAAAGAATCAAACTGTACATAACCATCAAGGTGCCTCATGTTCTAACGTGTTCTATAAGAGTTTTCTTGTTTGAACATAGTACACACGGTCTATGCATGTCACACTGAAGCTGTCACGTGAAATATGTTTGGTGAATCGATTGTATAACCAAGTTTGTACAGGGTGTAAGAGTCATAATGTGATCATGCAATATATATACAATTACATAAATGCGAAAGCAAAAGATCGACGTACCTCCCACCATTGTTAAACGAAAGTGAAGCTTTGCAACGTTCACGAGTTTCGTGTTGCGTTCCCTTGTGGTCTTCCAAATTCTTATTCGTTACTCTCCCTCAATTAATGGTGTATGAGAAATATTATTTAATGAGAGTGTTGAATGAATTATGGGGACCAAATAAAATATAAATAGTCGAGACTCTATAACCGCACATCAATGGTGAATGGATATGACTATCTATATAGTTGCAATATTTGGGGTGCATTGGTTCAGAGATCACACTTAATGGGAAATAAACTAACATTATCCCACTTGATTTTTGAATCACAATCTCCAACAGCAAAATGCGTGGATCATGGCTATAGGTCATTTGATGAAAAACAAGTATTATCTCTCATGTGTCACATTGCATTATGCTACTCGTCAACAACCAAAAACTTAATGAATAAACGCAATGTGTATTCTTGGTCCATAACAAAAATATTCTCATGACATATCAAGATATGACATATTCAAATGTGTACACAACTAAATATGAGAATATATTGTTGGATTAAATACTTTACGATGAATATTAATTCATCGATCCAAGACCGACACATGTTAAACCATAAAGAAATTCATAAGTTATGAATCGAGAATCGTACCTTGATCCATACAGATAAAGCTTTTACATGAGGACGGTGAGGACTTTGGTCTTCCACAGACTAATTCTAGCTCTCAATGGGATTTCACTCAATTGATGGGAAAAGAGGAGGAGAGTGTTTCAAGAAATGTCTTGGGGACCAAAACCCAAGCCTTATATAGTAATCTAATTAGAACCCCATCAACCATAATTAGACTCCTATTGGGAATTACACATTACAAAACACATACTTTATTAGATGCTTATTGGACTCCTCAATTCAAATCACTTAATTAGACAATATCTTTATTAGCTTAGATATAATTGTCTCAATTTATTTGTCCACTAAATAGATTATTAGAAATAATCTAACAGTCTCCCACTATGACTATAAATTGAATTCAAATGTCAATTACATTAATAACCATAAGTGCACACCAAATTTGCTAATACTGAAGCATCTTCTTAAATCAATATGGTCCATCTCCCATACCAACATGGAACCAAAGCGGCATTTGTTACATTTATCGTAACTCGACCGTCAATGATCACACATGCCAAATATATTCAATGATATAGATCAAGCATGGATGTGTAACTGGAAATTACATGCAATGTGATCTAAATCATGCCTATTTCCAATCGGTCCTAAATCTTTAGTGAGATCAGCCTTAGTCTTTCAAACCTTATGTCAAACCACAAAGAAAGATAAAACAAATAAAATAGAGAAAAATGACAAACTAGCCCCAACCTATAGACATTTTTCAAAACTATACACAACCGTTGAAAAGTTGCAAAACAATACCCAATCTTTGCATTTCGTTTAAAACTAGCCCTAACGTTTAAATCTAGCCACTTTTTAAATTTTACAGGGGCAAAACCGGTACTACACTTCTAATTTATAGAAAAAAAAAAGAAAAAATCATGATTTCACCTATTATTATATTAAATCAAATGTAATTAAACTATTATTTCTTAAAAGTATATCTTTATATATTAAAGAAAATAAAACAAATTATTCCTTAACATATATAAATATATAAAAAAGTATATCTTTATATATTACAAACAATAAGATATTTAATTCATTCATATATATAAATATATATATAAAATATATCTTATATATTAAAAACAATAGCAAATTTAATTTCTTAACATATATAAATATATTAAAAAAAGTATATCTTTATATATGAAAAACAATAACAAATTTAATTCCTTAACATATATAAATATATAAAAAAGTATCTTTATGTATTAAAAACAATAACAAATTTAATTCCTTTAACATATATCAATACATAAAAAAAGTATATCTTTATATATTCAAAACAATAACAAATTTAATTCCTTAACATATATAAATATTCAAAAAAGTATATCTTTATATACTAAAAACAATAACAAAAAGGAAAAAAAATATTATTTCATAAATATATTTTTTATTATTGAAATAAAAAAACAATATATATATACATAAATTTTTTATTATTGAAATGAAAAAAAATTAAAATATATCATTTCTTATTACGGAAAAAAAAAACTCATCTTCCTCCCAACACCCCCCCCCCCCTCACGGCCCCCAAAACCCCACCACGGAATCGCGGTTGCAATGGTGGTGGCGTCCACTGCAAATCGTGGTGGTGGTGGTGGTGGCGTCAATTTGATGCCACTACCACTGCAACAGCGATTCCAGTGGGTGTAGGGCGGGGGCGGGGTATGGGGTGGGTCGGGGAGGTGGGTTGGGGTAGGGTGGAGAGATGGGTTTTTCTTTTATTTTTTTATTTTTTTTCTTTTTCAATAATAAAAAAATGATATATTTTAAATTTAATGTTTTTTATGAAAATTTGTGAAATGTCTATTTTGCCCTCGACCAAAACGGAGTATGATGTCATAACGACGGCATTTTTCAGCTGGATTTAAACGTTAGGGCTAGTTTTAAACGAAATGCAAAGGTTGGGTATAGTTTTGCAACTTTTCAAAGGTTGGGTATAGTTTCGGAAAAAGGCCTATAGGTCGGGGCTAGTTTGTCATTTTTCTCAATAAAATATTCAAAGCTATAATAAGAAAACCATCAACATTTTCTACAGAAAACTGAACATACATAAACCAATGTATCGTGTCAATAAATGAGCCGAACACATGAAACAAACTCCCACTAAAACTGCATATCATAAAATAAGACAACACTCGTGTAAGCAGTATGCTCATGAAAGACCTTGAGTGTCAAACCTTTATAAGTGGGTAAGCTAGCATTACGTTTGTTTCTATACGCTCATTAAACACTAACTCTGAATTTTCTTATAACAATTAGGCACTTCAATGTCTATGTGGCTAGACCTTGAAGAACTCCTATTGTTCAAATATATAACTGTAATATATTGTCACCGTAAACCTTTAGTGGTCTTTCAAAACTTATCCACAACTTGCAGCCTTGTGACAAATTTCACAGTCATATCACAAAATTAGTTGCCACATAACAAGTTATGATATAATGCTATCCTGAAAGAACCTATAAGTGTCTGTTGAACACTTTCTCAGAATTTATCTTTATTTGATAGCATATAGAAATACCAAGAATGGATCCTTTGGCAATCCCATATTGTAGTCAGAATACCAAATGATCTCCTAATTTCCTGACTTACAATTGATGAGCATGTAATCTTTTATTCTATTAAGTACCTTATAACCCATTTGGCTGCAATCCAACGATCCATAAGGGTTCACTTAAGTAATTGCCCAACATATCAATTATGTACGCTAAATCTAGATGCATACAAGCTTGAGCATACAAAAGTTTCAATTTTCAAAGAAAAATGAATCTTTTGTATCTCCCTTATTTAGAAAACTATGTCATTAACACCGAGCATTAGGAGTATAAATCACTCCCACTGAACTAGTGATGTACATAAGTATCAAGTGTATTAAACTTAAAATTGCACGAGGCAAAGACTTGATGATACTAGTGATACCATTGACATGAATACTTATTTGTATCACATAAGTGACACTCCCTCTTGAGGTTGTTATGTTTGCTCTTTTGAAGCAAGCTTTTAATATTGGGCAAGGATTTCTTTAGGTGAGTCATCATTGATGTCTTGCAAAGACAACACTACCTCCCCCTCAAATACAACATTCTCAAGATATCTCAAATTTCCTATCGCAAAAAAGGACTCATATTCTAAATCACAGAGTATGTATACTACAGACTTTTAGTGCCTCTTATTTTTATTTGAAGGGTTTTATTAGTTGAAGAAATTGTTATAGCATACATAGTTTATCAATGAAGGTACTAGTCGTAACCAAAATAGAATTAAGTAAAAGACTAAATTTATTATTTCTAAATGAACAAGAATTACCTAATTTGTCCAAAATAAATAAAACCATACATGTCTAAATAACGGAACTACAAAAGTCTTTCTTAATTCAACTAAATGACTAGTCCTAAAAGATAATCTAAGAATGCTCCAATTGCTTCAACTGAAAACTGTTTTGTCATCGCCCCATATAGATGATTCTTTCAACGTCACTTGACGATTGACTCTGAATGCAACCCTTTTTTTGCGTGCCATAAGACTTATTTGGCATATTTGGAACAATCCTTCTTCACATGCCCAAGTGTCTCACAAAAGAAACAAACAAGTTATTTATCTTGAGTCTTGGCTTGTGAAGTTCCCACTGTAGTAACCTTATTTTCAGTCCGTTTTTGCTTAATTCTCTTGGAGGAAATTGCAACACGAGCACCTTTAGTCTTTTCACGCTTCAATCTATCATCTTCTTGCATAGAATGTGAAATGAGCTCATTAAGAGTCCATTTATCCTTATGAGTATTATAGTTAAACTATAAACTGACCAAAGTGTGCAGGAAATAATATAAGTACCAAATGCACAAGCAAGTGATCAAGCTAGTGCCTTAAGTTGAAGCAATGTTAGACATCTCCGGAGTGCGCTCCCTAATATTTCATTCATCCTTATACTTTATGTGGACAAATTTAGCTAAAAGCTTGATTGTCACAACCCTTTCGTTCTTTACAAAACGTTTTTATTTTCTTGAAGGAAAACATTCACAAATACCCCATATGACATACCGAATCTAAATACTTCTGGAACACCGCGCTTTAGTATATTCAGACTCAAGTGAGTAGAACCTTCCCACTTCTCAAAGTTTACTTTGACTTGAATGGAACTTGTCTCTGTAAGAGAAGTAGGTTGTTCTATCCTTAACGCTAAGTCTAAATTCATGCAACATAAAACTAACAGAATGCTCTCTTTCCAGCTCTTAAGTTGTGCCATTAAGCACCAGAATTTAGATTATGTCGGCAATAATATTGACAGTAGAAATAATAACTAATAAAAGACACACATATTACATAAGCTCACTTAATAGAAATTCATATCATAACATGCAAAGTTTACTAAAATAATCATGTAAGACATAAATTTCAATCAACCGAAGTGTGGTGGGCCCATTTGAACAAGATACCTAGCACAACATCAAAATTTAGTCTTTGGACGGAAACATCAACTTGTAAGTGGTACTCTCCACGCAGAAATCAAATGTTGATAATAAATCCTGTCAAACAACAACCTTCATTTGGGTCGGCATGTTTTTCACATGAAAACTTTATAATCATCACACACCATTTCCACTTGTGGATTCCTTATTCAGCCAACCAACTACCTTCCTTTGGGCCGATCATTAATCGCATAAACAAGAAATACACGCATCCTATTATCTCAAAATAAATAAATTCAAGCATAAGAGGTTAATTTGGCAACATTTTACTTAAATTCACTTATCTCAAAATAGAGGACATAAGGTTTTAAGAAAGTGCCCAATCCAAAATACCAAATTGTGACTATAAAAATATAGTCATGAATTGTATCACTACCATACATCATAATACATAAAACACCCTTATGCATAACGAACAAGAGCACGTATATCAAATCCTAACTGAACATTATACATGATCATATTTAAGATGACAAATACGAAAAAAATACATTAATCAAAAGCACAAAAACAACATGCTTTAATACACACAAAAGGGCACTTAATCCGAAAATATAAATTAACTTTAGAATTTTCAGGCAACATTATAACTGATAAAATTGATGATTTAAATTATGTGAAGAACTGAAGTTGTGTGAATTCTTATGAGATGCCGAACACACCACTGAAATTTTGTCTTTAGACAAAAATAACAGTTGTAAGTGGTACTCCCAAATAAGAATAACGAATGTTGATAGTAAAATTCTGCCAATAATACATCTTCCGTTGGGCCTATATATTACATGCATAAATACCTTAATTACCACATATTTATTATTTACCATTAATAATTATTCGACCACAAAATCCTACCAATAATTTAACTTCCTGTAGGACGAAATATTATACGCATGGATAAATCCTAACTCGTCAAATTTTTATTAACTAATGTCGTTATCTGGCCAGAAAATTAACCTTTTGTTGGGCCGATTAATCTACGCATAGATTTTAGACATTATAGTTAAATCACATAATTAAATCAACGAAACCCAAACTTTTACCAATACTTGGTAACAAGCCCGTGCGGAATTTTGTTTAATTTTTTATTATTGTTGTTATTATGAAATAAGAAATGGTAATAGTTTACTATTTATTAATTATTCTTTGCCAAATCAATAAACTAATGTATGTTACCTTTTTAAAATCATTCACCCACAAAAGGAAAAAAAAAAGGAGATGTTCATTCTGATATTTTCCAAAACTATAATATCAAATCAAGTGAACATTTTCATTAATTATCATTAGGATTTTTATTTTCTTTTTTCGTTTAATATGAACGTTGAGGTTTTCTTTTCATTGCATTTCTTATTTATTCTTTTAAGCAGATTTACTACACCAGATTAAGGTCGTTTCCAATTAAAGAAAAAGTTGAGATCGTATAATTTTCGAAAACAATATAGTGGGCTTTGTTTTAGAACTCACGTTTATTTATATGCCTTTGCTTTATCTACATAATATTATTTTTTTTGAAACAAAAAGAAGCTTTAGTGACTGATTATTTCTTTTAGAGTATTTGAAATTGCCACCAAAGAAAATGGACAATGGATAATTTTCTTCTAGTTTATTTCTTAGTGTAATTATTAAAATTATTTTTATTGATCCATCAGCACGAAAATGTCATCTCTTTTTAGGCAAACGTGCACTTTTCGAGTTTGATATACAACTCTGTCTCTCGAAGTGCTTGGAACATTGCCTCAAATGTTCAATGTGTTCCTCTATGTTGGGCGAGTAGATGACGTTGTTGTTCAAGTACACCAAAATAAATAATATATATTTTTCAATATCAAATAGGAAAGAAGAATATATCATGATTAAATTTTCACGTTATTATATTTGATATAAAGTAATAATAAATCGTAAAGCAATGTGGTTTTTTTGTGTGGTAATTTTTTCGTAGGGAACTTTGTAACAAAATAGAGTTAGACTAACCAAAGCGTAGTAAATAGTCCAGTAAAATTCTTTTATGATGTTCAATGATCAATTGTTTTCTGTATGGCACATGTTAATAGTGTGTGTATTTATGTAATAGTGTGTGTATTTATATAACAGATTTAACGCCAATAACATAATTTTATTCAATAGAATAAAACACTAAATCTGCATCTGGAGAAAGATTATTGTCAAGAATTCTAAAAATCAAATCTCAAACTTCCGATATGATTTAACATGGTGGCTCTGATACCACTTGTTGGATTAAATACTTTACGATGAATATTAATTCATCAATCCAAGATCGACACATGTTAAACCATAAAGAAATTCATAAGTTATGAATCGAGAAGCGTACCCTGGTCCATACAGATAAAGCTTTTACATGAGGACGGTGAGGACTTTGGTCTTCCACAGACTAATTCTAGCTCTCGATGGGATCTCGCTCAATTGATGAAAAAAGAGGAGGAGAGTGTTTCAAGAAGTGCATTGGGAACCAAAACCCGATCCTTATATAGTAATCTAATAAGAACACCATAAACCTTAATTAGACTCCTATTGGGGATTACACATTACAAATCACATACTTTATTAGATGCTTATTGGACTCCTCAATTTAGATCACTTAATTAGTCCAATATCTTTATTAGCTTAGATATAATTGTCTCAATTTATTTGTCCACTAAATAGATTATTAGAAATGATCTAACATATATTACATTCAGAATTTCATAAAACATCGTTTTTACAACAAAAAGTTACATAAGGGAACAAGTCTCATATTTTTAACATGATCCTCAAATTTTTCGTGAAGCATGTATTTAGTGAGAGGATCTGCTATCATTTTCATCAGTCTTTATATGTTGAATGATGACTAATTTATCCTTGACACAGTCTCTTATGGATAAATACTTAATTTCAATATGTTTTCTTCAACTGTCACTTCTATTATTTTTAGCCATGAAGACAACATCTGAATTGTCACAGCATAATTTCACGGGTCTACTAATAGAATTCATGATTCTAAGCCTTGATATGAAACTCTTTATCCATACACTTTGAGAGGCTGTCTGAAAACAAAACACGAACTCGACTTTCATGGTAGAAATAGCAGTTAAAGTTTGTTTTGTACTCCTCCACGAAACAGCCCCACCAGCCAACAAAGTTTGAATCTGAGTATCCCATTACTTCCAAATGGCATGAACGTCTATATACGAGCATGTAATCTCGAGTCCCCTAAAGTTATCTTTATACCTTCTTTGCAGCTTTCCAATTCTCATTGCCTGGATTACTTTGATATCTCCCCAATACCCCAACGACAAATGCAATGTCAGGTCTAGTGCAAACATGAGCGTATATCAAACTCCCAACAACAGAAGCATATGGGATATTTTTTATTTCTTCATGTTCTAAATCATTCTTCGGGCACTAACTCAAGTTCAGTTATCATCATTAACAATGGGAGCTATACTAGGTGAACAATCTTTCATCCAGAATTTCTCTAAAACGTTGTTTATGCATATTTCTTGAGACATACCCGGAGCACAACGAGCCCTATCAGAATGTATCTTAATCCCGATGACATTATGCATCTCCTAAATCCTTCATATCAAGGTTCTTAGAGAGAAATTGTTTCACCTCATATATCTTATCCTTGTTATTACTTGCAAGTAAAATATCATCTACATATAGAATTAAGAAACAAATATTGCTCCCACTAACCTTTTGGTATATACAATTATCCATAACGTTCTCTTCAAAATCAAATGAAGACACGACATCGTGAAATTTTAAATACCACTAACGTGAGGCTTGTTTCAATCCATATATAGATTTCTTAAGCTTGCAAACTAGGTGCTCACCAGTATTGGATGCAAATCCTTCAGGTTGTTTCATGTATACCTCTTCCATAAATTCTCCATTTAGAAAGACTATTTTCACATCAATTTGTTGCAATTCTAAATCAAAATGTGCAACTAATGCCATGATGATTCGAAGGGAATATTTCTTTGATACAGAAGAGAAAGTCTCTTTGTAGTCGATTTCTTCTTTTTGAGTAAATCCTTTGGCAACGAGTATGGCCTTGTATCTCTCATTATTACCGAGGGTTGTGCAAAAAAAAATCAGATCGATCGAATCGGGTAAAAATTGAATCGAATATTTGATTCGACTTTTAATTTTTGCCTTAGGATCGAACCCCCCTTTGATTTGATCCTCGATTTCAGAGGTTAAGAATAGGATCAAATCGAATACTCATCTTATTTTTTTAACAATAAATAAATGTATATATAATAGTATATATGTAATATTATATATTAATATATATAATGCTAATAAAATGCCACTATTAAGACTTGAAGTTTAACTACTTAGAGTTATAGTACTTTTGTATCTAGTACATATATACAATCTTGAATTGTAACATACTAATTACTAACACTAACTACGACTTGTCTTCCCTTTGGAATTTCTATTTGAACATTGAGGTAGTATTTTGTAAGGAGAAATCCACTAATGCATGCTAATTTGTTTTAAATTGTCATTGTATTCATGTTCATTTAAGTTTTATTTAATTTTAGACGCAAATTAATCAATCATATATGTTTGTTCCATTGATATTAAAATAAATAAGAAAAAAAAGAAAAAATTATCGAAATCGAATGGTTTTAGATCGAATCGGATCATTTTAACTTGATTTGATTTCGATCCTCATTTCCCCAGGATCGAAATCGACTACCAGCGTTGATTCAATCCGATCCAAATGCACAACCCTAATGTTACCTAATGAGTCTTTCTTTGTTTTATAGAACCAGTTGCACCCAATAATTTTCGCCCATTTAGGTAACTCAACAAGGTCCCATACTTCGTTTGATGCCATAGAATTCATCTAATCAGTCATAACATCATACAAAAAAATTGATTTATTACTACTCATGGCTTGTGAAAATGTTTCAGGATCATTCTAGGCTGCAATGTTAAAGTCCGATTCTTGTAGATACACATGATAATCACTAGGTATCGAATTTTCCTTGTTTTAATAGATTTTCTTAAGATTGTAACAATCACTAGGTATCGCAAGATTGTAACAACATTCTCACAATGATCCTGTTGATCAACTTGTTGTTCAGCCACCAAAGACTCAATGATGAGGGTTGCTACCAACACGATTACTTCCACTGATTACGTCATTTTTTTAAAAAAAATTTGCGCTTTTTGATTCCACAATTCTAGCGATATGAGATGGACAATAGAATCAGTATCCTTTAGACCGTTCATCATATCCTACGAGATATCCACCAATGGTCATAGGATCAAGTTTCTTCTCTTGTGGGTTATACACTCTTACTTTAGACGGACATCCCCAAATGCGTACATGATTCAAACTCGGTTTCCAACCTTTGAATAACTCAAATGGTGTCTTAGGGGCAGACTTTGTTGGAACACGATTT
Source organism: Linaria vulgaris (assembly GCA_948329865.1). Taxonomy (NCBI): domain Eukaryota; kingdom Viridiplantae; phylum Streptophyta; class Magnoliopsida; order Lamiales; family Plantaginaceae; genus Linaria; species Linaria vulgaris. The sequence goes on from OX415250.1 coordinate 101,787,032, forward strand.
AATATGTACAGTGCCATCTTAAAAGCTTCAGCCCACAGAGTTATAGAGAGTTTAGCACTATTGCACATACTCCTAACCATCTCCATCTCCAACAACATCTGATTTCTTTTTTTAGCCACACCATTCTCACTAGGAGATCCTGGATTGGTGTATTTAGCAACTATTCCGTGCTCTTGAAGAAACATTGCAAATGAACCAGATGCTTGACCACCTTCTGTGTATCTACCATAATACTCTCGTCCTCTATCGGTTCTCACTATTTTTATTTGCAATTCACATTATTTTTCTACTTCTTCCTTAAAAACCTTAAAGGCATTTAAATCATCACTTTAATGATGAAGTAAGTAAACATACATGTAACGTGGGATGTCATCAATAAAAGAGATAAAGTATTATGGACCACTTTGCATATCTATGTCTGGACAACAAATATATGAATGGATAATTTCTAGTAATTCAGAACTTTTGTGCGCACCATTTTTAGATATTTTATTCTACTTTTTCTTTATGTAGTCCATACAAATCTCAAAGTCGGCAAAGTCCAAAGTACTACGTACTCCATCATTCACTAACCTCGTGATTTTATCCTTAGAGATATGTCCCAATATCTGATGCCACAACATAGAAAATTCTTCATTATTAACACATAATCGCATGCCAGTTTTAACATACAATACTGAATTAGTAGTGTTACTTTGTATATTAAGCATAAATAGACCATTACACAAAATGTCATTTCCAACCACATCTGAATTATATAATAAACTGAATAATGTTTTATGGAAATTACGTTCAAATCCCATATATGATAGTCTATATACAGAAATTAAATTCCTGGAAAATCCATGTACATAAAATACATTATGTAATAAATGTTAATGTAAAACCACTAGTTAATGTAATTTGACACGTTCCGACAAATTCAACAATTGAGTGTATTTTGTTTCCTGAATAAATGTTATGCTTATTTCTCGCCGGTTTCCCAAGTTTGTCATATCCTATAGGGTTCTTGAAACATGGATTGAAGAACCATAGTAAATCCACCATGTGTTACAATGAACAACAACCATATTAGATTCATAAGAAACTAGGGAGATTAAGTTACCTTTTTCTTCACGCCGCTTTTGGAATTTTAGACAATTCTTCTTTATGTGTCCCTTCTTTTTACAGAAATAACACTTGGATTTCTTAGTAATTGCACCTTGAATGGGCACTTTATCATTTTTCTTATCCTTTGAGTGCTTGTTCTTTTTCTTGTTGGTTGTCAACAATACAATTTCTCCATGCTCCATCATCAACCGACTTTCCTCTTGAACACACATGGTCAAAAGTTCATTCATAGACCATTTATCTTTATGTGTGTTGTAGGAAGTCCTAAAAGGTCCGAATTGATATGGAAGGGTATTAAGCATATAGTGGACTAGAAAAGTATTCGACATCTCAACTCCCAATGTTTTTAGTTTAGCCGCAATGGCCATCATGCTCATGATGGGCTCACGCACACCTCATAGACCGGTAAGCTTTAGTGACGAAAACCTCTCAATGAGTGTACTAGCAAGTGACTTTTCAGAAGTTTGGAACTGCTCCTCAATTGCCTTAAGCAATGAACGAACATCATTGTACTTCTCACCGAGCTCCTTAATCCAACATATATATGAGTTTTTATAAACATGACACAGAGACGGTTAGACCTCTCCCACCATTCATAAAGATCTATATCAACTGGATTGCGGGATTCCCCGATTGCTGGTGGTTCATCCTTACGATAACACAGTCAATACCAGCCACTCCTAAATGACGAAGAACTCTCTCTTCCAAATGGTATAGTTTTTGCCATTTAGTTGAGGAACTTGGATTTTGAGATCATTAATATTCATAGAATGTGATACTTCAAATATAATTCATACATAATCGACTTAATATTTTGAGACAAATTAATCGTATTATGCGTTACCAACTGTAAATCATACAAATAAATCTACCGACATAAAAATTGCATGTGAGCTAAAGCTAAATTCAATTAGATTTATTCTGAAAGGCTAATAAAACTATCAAAACTATTTTATTTCCTTAATTCTTTTAGGTATGTTAAGAAATATAATTTTGACATTTCATTCTAATTAACTACACGTAAATATAATGAAACTTTTCATGGGATAAATTTTAGTATACCATGTGCAATTAATCACAACTAATGTTTCTACATGATTTATTCCTTATACATGTTTCTAAATAATTAAAGATGATGGGGTTATTCTTTAACTAAATAGAAGTATAAAAATCGCTAAACATTAAACTCAATATATAGTTAACATGCATAGTAACTGCTAAAAAACAGTGAATAAAAGTCACATAAAGCGAATATACACATGCTAACAAATTTAAATGATAATAATATTCAGAATATACACTATAAGTACTAATCTGCGTAAGAATCATATTCAGTGACAACCTAATGGAAAAGACTTAGCTTGCAATATATTCTGTTATGCATTGGGCTTGAATCCCAACCAAAACTTTATTTTTAATTCATGTACTTAAATGCTTTATTAAATAAGAAACTATTCAATAATCAAACAACAATTCAATTCTAGTACAATGCTTCGGTTCCACATTCTGAATATGGAAAGCATGGGTTTGAATCCTAACACGTGGTTTTAATATGAATATCACAAACGATTATTAGTATTTTGATGCAAAATTAACAACAGATCAAATAGCAGCCCAACGGTTCAAGGCTTGAGGAAATGTTGTGTGTTATTTGGGTTCGAGACCTGTCTACTCTATTTATTTTCTACTCTATTTATTTTGTTACTAAATTCTGTGATTGGCCACAATTCAGATAAATAAGCGTAGTACTCTATTATTGCAACAGTTACACGTCTCGTTTGTTGGTTAAACAAGTTGTTTGGCACAAGAGAAACACCAGTTCGAATCATGCCCCAAGCATATTTTTCTTAAAAAAAACTTCATCTTCAACTGCTAGTCGGGTTAAAACCGACCCGTTACGACTCAGTTGCAGACCTCGACTCGTTCTCACCCGTTTTTGCTTCAAACTCATCGTTTTAAAGTACGTAATCATTAGAAATCGAATTTCTGAATGATTTCCAACAAAATAGAAAGTGGTATAATCGAAAGACCCATCAAAACTCATGAACGTAACTTTTTTTTTTTAAAAAAAAGGAAAAACAAAGCAGAAACAAATATACATGTTTTGATGCCAACTATAAGAGTTCTAATGTGATCATGTAATCATATATACAATCGCATAAATACGGAAGCAAAAGATCGCATACCTCCCGCCATTGTTAAACGAAAGTGAAGCTTTGCGACGTTCACGAGTTTCGTGTTGCGTTCCCTTTTATTTTTCCAAACTCTTATTCATTACTCTCCCTCAATTAATGGTGTATGAGTTTTATTTAATGATAGCGTTGAATGAATTATGGGGACCGAAGGGAATATATATAGTCGAGTCTTCATAACGCCCATCAACGGTGAATGAACATAACTATCTAGAGACTTACAATATGTATGGTGCATTGGTTCACAGATCATACTTCATATGAAATAAACTAACAATGGGATGTATGGTTGGGTCTAGTAGGTGGTGAATAGAAGAAACTACCTTGCATAAATCACTATGAGTCTATGCCTCCTCCATATCTAGTGACTTATTTGCACGTTGCACCCCAACCTTTAAAATGGTGCACTTTACCCCCAACCTTATTTTCTGAGAGAGCGTCGCACCCCCTTCACCCCTGGATTGTCAACAGTAACATATTCTTTCATATTCGACATCAGGGAGAAAAGTGCAAATTGTCTAATTATATATGTTATCTTAATTTTCTTTATTTGTACAATACACCTTAATTCTTTCAAATCTCATAAAAAATACCATCTCCTCTAAACCAAAATGTATAAAATGTTGCATTTCCATTCCTCATCCGTGAGAAACCCAATTATCTACAAGTTTACAAAATTAGAATTTTTTTTAAATGATACCATAAAATTTACTATGAAGCGTGAATATTTTGCTTTTTCATCTATTGTGGAGATCTTTTTTTTTTGTAGTTAATATGAAGATCAATAGTTGGTAATTCGGTGACTATATTGTGAAATTAGTTGATTTCTAATTTTGATTTTATCCGCTCAGTTCTAGAGTTAGTTGCCGTATTGTGTACTGATCTTTCGTTTCATATTTATTCGCTGTGGAGAAATTTGTTGTAGTTAATGCGATGAAGACCATCAGGCCGTAATTAGGACCGCCATGGTTTGCCTTAGTCCCGCTGCAGAGCCGTCGTTGAGCCACCACTGACCGTCCAAAAGGTTTCCCGATAAATTGTTTTCCTGGACATACCCTATCCTTTGACGCTACACACTACAGATCCAACAGTGTTTACGACATGTCAAAAGGATTACACGGGAATTTTAGTTTCCGTGAAAGAACGCTAAGAACAGTCACTAGTACGTGTAATGCTACCTCCTCCAAATTTGGCAAGTTATAAGGATTCACAATCACCCAAATTTAATAAACTCAAAATATAAGATGAATATATAAGTGAATAACCATTAAATCGAGCAACAATTCTGAAATAATTATGTAGATCTTGAAGATTTGAAGAAAAACTTGAAGATTTGATGGAGATAAGAACAATCTTGATGCAATTTCTCAAGACGCATCTTGTTAACAATTTTTCTCGATGTACTTTCTGAATTTTCAATTTTCAAGATTAGAAAAGACGGTAGTTTCACTTTTACACATCTTGATTTGGAGAAAACGGTATTTTTGATGAAAATTAATAGAATTAAGGTATCTTGTATAAATAAATAAATTTGGGTTAAATTTATAATTAGGCCATTGGAATTTTGCCCCGTAATGAATATGGGCAAAATATGCTATTTTTTTACCGGCTAGGGGTTGATGGGGTTGCGATAATCTTTCAAAAAATAAGGTTGTGGAGGTAAAGTGCACCATTTAATGGTTGTGGTGCAATGTGCAAATCGGAGAATAAATGGGGGGCATAGTGAATTTTTTTCCAAAAATATAATGTGGTTGTATGCTTGAAGAGTTTTAAAATTGGGCTACAAGGTTTTATCGCGGTTGACCTATTCTTCAAAAGGGCAGATTCAATCATCCCATTTCACGGTGGTTTTTTTTCATTAGAACTCGACATCACGATTTACTTTATTGAGCAGATAGCAAAAAACCCCCATGTGTTCAATGAAAGTAGCAAAAAACCTCTCTGTGAAAATAAAAGGGGCAAGAAACCCCCATGTGTTTCCTAAATCATAGCACATTGTCCCCTTCTTCGGATTTTAACTTTTACAAAATTAGAAATTGACCCCCAAAGTTTTAGAGTCATTCCTTTTCGAAACTCAAACTCTGGAAATAGTCCATTACGACCATATCAGGCCCAGCATGCTTCCGTACAGAACTTATAAAACATAACCATTAAAGGTACCTCGTTTTGACCGTACTACCGTCGGGTATTCCGCCAGGTTTTACAAAGACTCCTCGCCTTCAATCACTCGATCGCAACCGATGGTTCTGCAACGGCTCCTTCAACGGTAATCAGCACAACCCTGGTTCGTTTCCTACTCCGGGTGTAAAAGTAACTTAAATGGAATGTTTCAAAGCTTTAACATCAACATACTCAGGCGAAAGCAAATCAATATTTATTTATGTGGAGACTTATTTATTACAACACACTCATAACCCCTTTAGAGAAGAGTTACTTGTTTAGCTACTCATAGTAGCTATGTCTCTCTTGTACATACACTCACACTATTACAATTCAACTGGAAATTTAAACACTCGGAATTAAAACACTCAAAAATTAAAACTCTCAAACTTATTACAGTCTTATTTTGTTTATGTAAGAAAGCAGTGGAGAATACTTGATTCCCTCTGTTTTCTTCTGCTTGTTTATATAGTTGAAGTCTCGGATTTGAAATGCGGACTTCATCAATATTTGTTGGTGGAATTGACGTGTTCCACTTGTTCCTGTGGTCCCTCCATGATAATGGTGGAGGTTCTCCTGTCTTGATCACATGGCTTCCTTTTTATTTTCTGAGTCACGTGGTCCCTCCATAATTGATTTGTTAGTGGAGCTTGTCTTGATTGTTCACGTGGGTGGCCCTGGTTGTTCAGCTGTCATGGTCACTCACATGACCTCCCTTCCTTTCCCAGCAAAAGTTGTTCCTTTGTCAGCACGCGGCATCTTTCCCTTTCTCGAAGGGCCCCCTTTGTCACTTTCCCCTTTGTCCCGTTTCATCGGGAATCCTTTTTCGAAAAGTGGCTCCTTTTGATCGGGACACTTGTCGCAAATCCGTTCTTTCCATCGCCCGACGTGCATCATATTGCATATTTTTCGGCGTGTCTCGGTTGTCGTCGGGATCTCGTTTCTCCACAACATTTGCCGTTTCTTCTCGAACGCGGTTTCTGCAAATCCCGTGGTATTGCTGGTCATGTTGTTGAGCATGAACGATCCGTTCTCTAAATTGTGAAAATTTTTGAACGAATACTTTACTTTGTCCATCTCGGTGAGACAGACCCACAATCCCCATGCTCTCCTAGTTGAAATTTCATCTTCAGTGATTGGAGAAACCAGACAAAGTCCTTCTGGCGGTGGCTTAATGAACTCCATTGCTTTCATGTTTGGTCTTTGTATTTTAATGAAATGAAAGCTCTGATGGAACCCTTTTCCTGCGATCTCTGGAGCTGCTGAAATAAATTTTAGCTCCAAAGTGTCTCATCTTTCTAGTGTAGGATTCATTTTCCATGTTTCGTACACCTTCTCGTAGATCCATCCTGGTAATCTTGAAATTTCCAGGAAACTTGGTGCCATAGTGAAAACCGAGGCCAGGCAGCCAAAGTCAAACCACTCTCGTATACTATCAGGTTTTGATCCTGGTAGTGCCCAGATTCTCGGATATTTTCCTGACCAGTCGGCCACGGATTTTCCGGGGATTAATCCCATTCTCGTGTGAAGTTTTTCCCATGTCCTTTGATACTCCATCAAAGGTACTCTAGGCTCGTTTTTTATCTTAGATGATCCTGCATGGGGTCTAAGACTAATCTCGTCTTCTTTCTTAGAAGAAGTATTCTGGGATTCAATCGGGGTTTTCCCTCTTGAATCAGCTTGTTCTTTTGACTCGTCTTCTTTCTTAGAAGAAGTATTCTGGGATTCAATCGGGGTTTTCCCTCTTGAATCAGCTTGTTCTTTTGACTCTCCAGGTGTCTCCACCCTTGAATCATCTTGTTTATCAGTGTTTTCCTCGAAAGGATCACTGCTTGGTCCGATTTTACTCGGATCAACCTCGTACGTATTCGCTTGTATTTCCACTTCTAGTTTTGATGTGGAAGCATCTCGGAATAGGGGCACCGTAAGGCTATCCCACAAACTTGTACTACCCAATAAGGTTGCCTTCATTGAGGTTTGGACCTTGGAAAGGTCCCTTTCTTGCACATGACCTTTAATTGCTAGACCTTCAATCACCTTCCGGAACTCATCCAGGTTATCCATGTGGTGTCTCCATCTTGTGAGAATGGTGTTGGCTTCATGTGCCTCCATCCCTTGTCAGAAAATCTGATTCGTCAATCTCGAGTCCAAGGAATTCGATCTTCCTTGTAAGGATTACTGCCTTCTTTTCTGATAGCACTAATCCCTCTTTGTGGCAAACATCTGAGAATATCTCCAAATGTTTGATGTGCTCTTTGACGTTCTTCGAAGCGATGAGAATATCATCGACATAGACGAACATGAATTTGAAATAATCCTTAAAGAGATTATACATCTTCCTTTGATATATCTGAGGTGCATTAGCCAATCCCATTGGCATGACATTCCAAATATAGTGTCCTTGTGGTGTGGAAAAAGCTGTAAACTTCTTGCTTCCTTCTTCCATCTTGATCTGATAGAACCCTGATTTGCAATCAAACTTAGAGAAGACTCTTGCGTTCTGGACGCAGTTGATCAGGTGCTCTCGGGTCGGGATGTAATATCCGTCGAATTCCAAGATCTTGTTGATTCCTTGGTAATTGATCACAAGTCTTGGTTTTCCTCTCTTGATCTCTCCATGGTTCCTGACTAAGAACCTAGGACTGCTGTAGGGAGAAACTCCTGGTGAGATAAGCTTAAGGTCCAGATGTTCCTTAAGAATCTTTTGCATATCCTTTCGATCCTCTTGGTTCATAAGGATAGGCCTGTATCTGACCAACTCATTTTCCTTTCCCTTTTGAACTCTTAAGGTCGCCTTGAGTTCATTCTTGTTCCACCATGCCAGAGGGTCCTCTTCATAATTTCTCTGAATCTTGATTTTGACATCTTCAATTGAGGTATGTTCTTCGTTCGTGATGTCAATATGAAGACTCGGTTCTAGGCTGGCCTTTAGGATCTCAATTGTCTCATTTTTTATCCTTTCGATTTGCCGACCGCCCATGCTTTCAATCCTAAGTTGTAGGATTGCATTACCGTATCTTCTCTGGTCCTTCATTTTTGGGTGTAGAAGTCTGCCTTCATGACCACACTTGCTGCGGAATTGAATCGGCAATTTGCGATAAAATGCATGCGTCAATCTTTGCACCAAAATCTTATGATCACAAGTTGTGGTGAGGATAAGACGTCGTGTTTCATTATCCTGTGTAAAACGTTTGAACGTTTGCAGGAAATTATTGCCGAGTAAGATATCGGCTCCGGTGTCGTGGAAATAAATTGGTGGTGTTTTGACCTTGTACCATGGGGTACCACCTGCTCCTCCAATTAATATTTCTGCCTGTTTTATTCCCCGTTTGAAGATGATGATATTCTTCGAGAAATCTCTTCCGGCAATTGCTGGTAAATCTTCTCCAAGTTCTCCGGGGAAGACTCCTGGTTTTGCTGTGCAAATTCCTGCTCCTGAGTCGATATACGCTGCAAAGTATTCGGCTCGGTATTTCTCGTACAACATCCCCACCGAGATGTAGATCGAGAATGGACTGGTGGTCATTTGAGCCGGTATCTTTTTCCTTCCACCGTAAACTCCATTCCTTCTGGAAATCTTGCCCAAGGTTTATGATTCTCGAGAAATTCAATTCCAAGAACAAGTTGTTATGGGATTTTTCCTGCACTTCCATTGATTATGAAATCAAATCCACCTAGCTTTAGGTTTCCTTGATACCGTCCAATGAAAGGATGTTTTAGATAATACAATGCGTCGCATGGTAATGTATTATCCTTCTGGGTGGTGTCGAAGATGACTTCAACTTCTCCCCATCCTCATGGACATTGAAGTTCACCTTTGGTTGTGAATTTCTTTGGTTCGATAACAACCTCGACGATTGGTTTCTTTCCCCAGGTGAGACTTTGCATCCTGTTTTCTTGGAAAGAAACTCTTCTTGGCTCGAACCTCTGACTCGTATCTTTGCCAAAAACTGGTTGATCTCGGATGATCATATCCATTTCATGGATATGAGGCAGGCTGGAAATCTCTGGCCTGGCCGCATGGGCGACCTTCTCAAAGATTTCTGGTATCTCGACGAACTCATTTCTCTGGAAGAGATCTGAATGGTGAGTATTGGAGAGTGCGTAGGAGATGATGTAAGTAATGGAGTAAGGTCGGTTTCCTTCCTTCATTAACTCCTTGTTTTTGAAGTCCTGATGTAGAGTTAGGACTCTGCTGAAATCTTTATCGGCTAGGTTATAGGCGACTTTTGGATATATAAACGTTGCCACCTTTCCCGCAAATAGATTTCCTGAAATTCCTCCGAGACAGGCGTCTCGTAGGTTCTGAATCCTCCGATCGAAAACGGCAATGTCAATTGGGGAATTGATTCATTCTTTGAATGTCGCTTTGAGCAGAATTCTTATGGCTCCGATGTGGATCCATGACATTTTCTGCGCGACTTCTGGCTTGAGCCTCCTTAGTTCCTCTTTGATCTCGTTCATATGAACTAGTTGCATTTCCATCACATTGTTGGCAAGCTCCATTGGGATAGAAAATTCTCCCGCTGTAACCTTGTAGATGATGTGATGTTTTCTCTTCTTGAAACTTAGCTGGGCTACGGTTCTTTCCATTTTTCCGATGGTGAATCCATCGTAAACTCGCAATTTAGGATCTTCCCACATAATTCTCATTAAGGCTTTGTGAGAAATGCTGGTTTGTGAGAAAAATCCCGTGAGGTCTTCTTGAACTTCCTGATGGAAGATCTCCTCGTCTTCAGTCTGATTCTGATTCCGATTCTGAAGACTCATCTGGTCCTTCGTCTTCCTCATAAATACTTTCGTCTTAAGGGATATCCTCAAACTGGTATACCTGAACAAGGTCCTGAAAATAGACAGCTTCTTCGAACTCTGGCGTAGCCTCGAACTGTCTAACTCCCCTTTTTTGGTTTTCTGGGCATTTTGTCGAGATGTGTCCTTTGGCCCCACACGTCCAACAGTTGCAGTCTTTGAAACTTTCATTAGCACGTGTATGTGCTCTCCTGAAAGTTCGCCTAGCTGGTGGTCTGCTGGTGCTTCCTTGACTGGAAGTCGTTCTTCCTCGGCTAGGTCATGATCTCTGCCCTGATTTGTAACTTCGGGCCTTCTGTTTTGACCAGAATCTTCTTGGTCTCCACGAAGATCTCCTGGGGAACCTGCTTCTCCTTGGTTCATAGGGTTGATCCCTATGTTTCTTCTTTCGATGTCTCTCTGGTGCACCAATGACCGTTGGGATGTCATTATCGTCGCAGCAGAGACGGGCTGATTTATTGATTCTTTTCAGCCTCTTGATATTCTTTTGAATTGCTGCCTTCTGGCACCATTCGCTTAATTTGACCTTGAGAAAGGACATCCTTTGGGCAACGGTGTCGACTCCAATGGGTGTATATTCTCGTAGTAACATTTCACGCCATGGGCTTGGTATTTTGGCGAAGAAAAGGGGAATCGCCGTGTCTTCAGCAATTCGGCTCTTCCATCTGTACTCGGTGAACAGCTTGATGTATAGATCAACACTACATATATCATGTAGCTCCAAGCTATACAGCGTTTGTTCGTATCTCCTGACTTTCTCCTGGTCACCTCCTCCGGTTTGGGGATCAACAAAGTATCCTTCTCCGATGAAGTAGATTTTGAAAAGCCTCGCCATTCTATCAACAATGTCTTTGAGAGACTCCCCGGATAGGACCCCACTTCTAACCTCTGGAGTTCCATGTTCCCATCCGATCTTGACCGATCCTTCGAGACTCATCTGTAGCATCATGATGAAGCCTTCTTTGTCGAGTTCAAGCGTCGCTGCTGCAATTCTCATTGCCGATGCCCATTCATCGATCAGGGCTTCGCGATTCTTGAAATCCAGAGTATCGAGGTTGAGCATAAGTCCATACGGGTGTATGGGATCGAGTTGAGATCTCCCATATGGTGTTCCGTGAACATCTGGCCTTCTTGCTCTTGCTCTGGTTGGAATCCGGTTGTACATGGATCCCGCAACGAAATCATGCTGGTGTGGCATGGATTCCTCTCGAATTGTCTCTTCTCGGATTGGCTCCGGATTTGGAATGGAAGATCCAACCCCTTCTGTAACCGTAGATTGTCCAGGTTAAGCCCTGAGAATGATTCCGCAAGATCGGAAAGGTCTTGCAATGCCTCGAAGTTGAAATCGTCAATCCTGAATCTGGACATGATCTCACTTTGTGCTGGGTTCTCCACGTATCCGTGCTTCCAGCTTCTCGTTCGTGGTCATCTCTCTTTTGACCTGGACTGTCTTGCCCTTTTGGTGCAATAAGGGCTCCTTCCCGAAAGATGGTGGTAACCATCCTTCTTTCCGTCTTTCGGATGTCCTTGGCATGGATTCCAGGTTCTTGACTCTTTGTTGGATATCTTGTAGATTTTCCAAGGTCTCCTTCTGTCGTCGAGACATGGCTTCAAACTTGTCTCTGATTTCTTGTAGACGTTCGGGCATATGGAACTGATGATTGCCATAGGCCTAGACTGTCTTCTGGACTTCCCTGAGGTCCTGCGATAGCTTGGAGCCATCTGTCTGGAGCTCGTGAAAATCTGGCAAGACTAGATTACTCATGAAGAACGGTTATTTCTTTCAGTGATTAATCTATTAATCCTTGTGATCTCTGCCGAGAGGCCATTAATAGCTATGAACTTAGCTCTAATGCCAGGGAGATTGTCTGGTCTATGATTAGCTAGATTAACTAACTTATCCATCAAGAGTTGGAGCTCTTGTTCTAGAGTCATACCAGGCATACTACAAGCTTAGTATTGAACTTTGTTTATGAGCCTTTTCAATGCTAACATTTAAAAGCTTGACAACTTCTATCATATTTTTCTTAATAGGACAAGTCTTTCCAAGTTGTTCTAAGTCACAACAAAGAAAATCGTGGTCTCTAATTTTTGTCTTCTGGAAATCATGAAATCTAGTTAAAGCGGAGATTCGCTTCTTAATTCTTGTACATGCATTTCCCCACATAGGGATCTTGATTGGGATGTCCCAAATATCACCCATAACTGGCTTACTCATGTTTTGTAAATACTCATCTCTTAAGGTGATTGAGTGTCAACATAATAAATAAATAACCACATAAAATAAATAAACCATGCTCTGATACCAATTTTCAAGTTTCGCAAAGGATTAAACAAAATAAAACTTGTTGGGTCAGAAATGTAATTTTCTAAAGTTAAAGACAAAAGTATCAAAAGCTTTTGGAATGATTCAGGTTCAAAAAGGATCCCCACTCTCATTCCTTGGCATGTGCATAACACTTTCGCAGAGGAGGGGGTATTTTTTGCTATGATTCTGAAAGCACAGGGGTTGTTTTTGCCTCTTTTCAAAACACGGGGAGGTTTCTTGCCTGTTTCCCAAATCACAAGGGTGCTGTTTGCCAAAAACCTTACTTTATTCGTTGTATTACCTTTATTACCCCAATCTCCCAACTATTGTGTTACAAGTGTACCATGAAACAAAAAGTATCTCAAATACACATAAAAAAATATACCAATTTCGTGGAGAAAATATGATGATTTCTGAATGGGTCACACTACACTAATTTCTTGGAAACATTATCGGAAAACTATTCAACCATTAACAATCTCTTTCATATTAGCACATAGTTTATCAAACAAGAGTAGATATAATATTCAATACTTCTTTCAAAAATACATATTACCCATTTAAACGCGTCCACAAAATTGTTGAACCAAAAATTATTTACCATGAGGACTGACAATGACATTGCTAAAGTTCGCCTTCATGACAATGTTTCAAAAGAAGAGCAAATCAAGGATCCAACTCAACATTGTTCCATCAATAATGAAGGAATGTCAGAGAAATAAGGCATGTTCTTCTGCTGCAACCCTGAACAATCTCCTAAGTTTGCTGTACTCGGATCAAAGGCCTTGCCATCAGGTGATACTATCATGCCTTGTTTAATCTGCCCGAGTCTTCGAGAATAAAGAACCTGCTTTGATGCGACTGGAAGACGAATAGATTGATATTCTTTGAGACCCAAATTCAGATTCTCAGCATCACAATTCTCCAAACATTTTCCCAACACCGCAGCATCCAATATCGACATGTTTGTGCTTCTCAACCCGTGAGGAGTCGTAGGATGGGCCGCATCTCCAATCAAAACCACGTTGTCCCAAACAATTTGGTGCAGAGGCTCGCTGTCGTAAATGACGTTCAAGAAAGGTTGCTTTGTTTCTCGTATTACTTTCACTAGTTCAGGTGGCCACGTCCTTTCTGCTTCTTCGTGCATTTTCTCAATCATATCATCACTAACTTTCATGGTAACAGAATTTCCCTGAGCTCGACCACCAAAAACCGTACATCAGATATCAGATTCTTTTTGGCAGCGAAGCCTCTTTAGCATAGCAAAAAGATAAGAAGCCCATTGCAAACATTATCATGAGAAGAAAAAATTACACATAACACTCATTGAGGTTTAGTCTAATTGCTGAAACATCTCACATTGTTTCAATTACTACAAGAATATTCTTTGAAATCTAAAAAATATTTACAGATACACCTCTTAAGGTTTGACTAATTATCAAGACACACCTTAATGAAGTTTGAAGAACATTACATATGAACTCCTAACTCATACATGTTTTTGAAGGCTCAACGAGTATCTTTGTAATTATTTAAACAATAAGAGAGAATTCTGTATATAGACCGAATTGCAAAAATATATAACCATACCTTAATAAGAAACATATAATTTGAGAGGAGAGTTAACCTTAAGTTGTGGCTCTGGTTGATTAACATACCAAATCCAGTTGATCTTTTTGTTCAACAGCTCATAAAACACGGTGTGGGTTCCTGAGCCTATGTCGAAGTATAAGCATTTTCCAAGGTCAGGGAAGGCCTTCTTGATCCCTACAAATGAATCTGAACTCTCTTTCTCTGAGAAATCAACGACCCCTCTCCACGCACAATACCCCGAATACCTAACAAAATCAAGCACGTTCATCATAGAGACAAAATTAAACGTTTTAGTCTAAAAGTAGCACCTGCCGTACAACTGTGTCCACAAACCTTAATGTAAAGTCAGGTAAGAAGCTGTGACGGATAGAAGAGAGACAACCATCGGCTGCAATAAGAACATCACCGAAAAAGTCGATTGTATCACCTGTTTGAAGAACTTTGCTCTTAACTCTGACATGAGGTTTATCGTCAGCAGTGGAGAAGTGAAGGAACATATGTCCCCATAGAACAATATCAGATGGCAATTCATTGTAGAGAAGGCTATGGAGATCAGCCCAATACGCTGCTCGAAAATTGAAATTCTCATCTCTAGCCAGTATCCGGCTTACCTTCTTGTTCCCATCAGTCGTCTGGTTCTACAAATAGACCAAAACTTGTAACCAGAATAAAGAAAAACTAAATCCTAATTAACTCCTTTATCTTGTTCGTTTTATTCTTTTCCCCGGCCTTTTGGGAGGGATCGAGGGGCTCATAAGGACTTACAGTGCTTCAACCAAAGGAAAGAGCAATACCAAACAACAACACAAACAAGAATTTAATGTTTTTGTATTCATAAAATTAAAACTAACTCCAATAAGAGTTGCAGAACAACACAGACAAGTAGTGGATTAGATGTATGAAACTTTTCACCAAAACTTACTCAAGCAATTCCATTCTTAAAACTATTTAAGGGACAGTGACAGTGAATGATGACTTGTACAGTTACAATACAAACAAAAGACTACACCATTTATAGTTAATGAAGTAGTTGTGGAAAATAATGCTGTTGTTGTTTGTGTAATTATTACTTGATCAATAGTGAGTGGGAGAGTGTTGAGATTGAGGAGGTTCGGTTGTTTGAGCCACGAGGTAATGAGCTTCTGAGAGAGGGTGTCGAGTCCAAGTCCGGCACCGGTGGCACAACCCGTGGGAGGAGAGGTTGTTTTCTCTAGCACCACCACGTCCCAGCCGGCGGCAAGGAGGGCATGAGCGCAGCATATTCCGGCTATGCTGCCGCCCACAACCACCGCTTTCCCTTTCCTCTTTTTCTCTTCTTCCTTCATCCTCTCACTTACTTAATATTATTCTTACATTTGGCTTACTGTAACAACTACTGTTGGTGGCTGGTCCATTAGAGAAGGGAAGAAGAAATCATTTTGAAGTTGTGCACTGCAGCAGGACATGATGATGAGGACATGATTGATCAAAAACGACTAGAAAAAAGTATATCAACTTTATGATATGTATAATTTATCGCTGTCCACAATCATTTCGGATTAGGTTGTTAGCTACTTACCAAATAGCTCTTTGAAAATTATTCGGAACTTTTACGAAACTTCAAATGGAGTAATTAATGTTGTTCTAACGTCTAGCATTTGTCAATAAGGGACGTTTGGTTTACGAATAAGGGGTTTAATTTCACTTAGTATACTATTTGGTTCAACAGAATAATTTATTTGGCTTTGACCAAAAAGTGTGACGGTCTAACGCGGTAGTACCTAATAACTAAAAAGTGAGCTTATATAATTGCTACGCCCCCTCCCCCATTATATAAGCTCACTTTAGGTTACTAAATGCTTGATGCAAAATGACTCATTTGTCCTTGCTTTTCAATTATAATATTATAATTATATTTATTAATTTACATTATATTTATATATGTTACAAATAATGAGCATGCATATTGTAATTATATACGAAGATACATTGTAATTATATATATATATATATGATAATTATTCGTTATAATTATATATATTACAAATATTGGGCATGCACATTGTAATTATATACAAAGATACATTATAATTATATATTATACTTCATAAATATATACTTAAATTATATATATTATAATTATATATTACAAATATTGGACATGCACATTGTAATTATACACGGAGATACATTATAAGTATATATTATACTTTATAAATATATACTTAAATTATATATATATATATATTATAATTCTGCGTTATAATTATATATTACAAATGATAGGCATGCACATTGTAATTATATACGAAGATACATTATAATTATATACGTTATCATTATATGCACATACCTTATTATATATACATTATAATTATATACATAACCAATTATAGGCATGTACATTATAATACATACATTATACTTTATAATTATATACGTTATACATTATAGTAATATAGAATATAATTGTATACATTATAAAACTTTGGGGGAAATGAGGAGACATGCCCTGTTCATTTTAGGCATCAATATGAGGGACATTTTAGTCAAATTGCTAGTTTTAGTATCAGAAATAGGTGAATACATCGAACCAAAGCGGATATTACAATCATATTTAAAATAATAACAGTTCTGATTTTCATAGCAAAACGTCTTACCAAAAAGCAGTTATTACGGTCTTCGCCGATTTTTGTTACTTTTAGTAACTACTCGAATTAAGTAAAACTAACTAATAACCCAACCAAACGCCTCCTAAGTGTAATGTCTAGTTGTTTGAAACAAAAATCAAATCGTTTTATCGTAACAGAAGAGATAATGTTTATGAATTTCTTATAGACATGCTATAATGTGTTTGACACAAACTTATTAAGGAGATTAGCTAACTAAAAGAGATAATGTGTTTGGCTAATTTCCCTTTGTCCGCTGGCCTACGTGCGCACGAATCTCTAATGGAGTGGATGGGCTCGGATGACTAAAGATTTTTGTAAGGAGAAAGCGGATGTTGCTATTACGGTTTGTTGGGCACTGTAGAGTAATCATAATGCAATTTTGATTAAGGAGAGTGCACGGGATTCAACGGATATTGCCTTATTCTCGTGTTCTTATGCGCCTACTTGGCGCAAAATTGGTCGCAATCCAACTTCGGTTGCACAACTGGCTTCACACGATTAGGTTGCCTCGAGTGAGGGTTGCTATAAAATCAATTTTGATGAGGCAAGGTTTGATGCTGAAGCTGTTGTGGGAATCGGGGTGCTAGTCCGTGACCACGAAGGTAGTATTCGGGCAAGGGTGCAATGACGATTCACGACAAATCTCGAACCTTCGTGTGTTGAGGCGTTGGCGGCTCTTTGGGCTATTAGATTGGCAGTTGGAATGAATTAGAATACGGTGGTTTTCGAGGGAGATTGTCTTAATATCATTCACGACATCATTCACCGCACACAAGGGGACTCAAGCTATGTCAACATTGTGGCGGATTTCCTTCGTTTCTTTGAACCATGCAAGGGATACTCGATCCGATTGGTGAGAAGAGAAGCTAACCAAGTTGCTCATCACTTAGCGCACACGGCGAATGGAGATTTTATTGATCCACAGGACCTTGTGTTTGCCGTTCATTACATTGCTTTCGTTTATTTTTTTGTTACTCGTTGAGGTCCTTTGATGTTTATTGCGGTGTATTCGACATTTTGTTTTGATGGCGTTTCTTTACGTCAAGTCATGCAAGTTTTCTCTTCTTCAAAAAAAAAGTTTGTGTCAAAGAACTGAGTCTCATTTGTTTTAATTCTATTTCTATTTCTTTTGTGTCCTTTTGCTAATCAAAAATTTTGCGGTAGTATTTTTTTTTTTTAATGTATAGGTGCAATAGAATATTGTATAATAATATGAAGCGAAAATATTAGGAAATGAGTTCAGCAGGGGACAAACTATTATCGGGGAAATACTAAAAATGGCTTTGTAATTAGTTATATATAATTCTTCGATTCAAGATTCACTAATCAAAGCTTCTTATTCAAACATTGTATATTTTTATTTATTAGTGGTAAACTCTTAATTCGAAGAAAGAAAAGAAAACATTATCTATGAGTGACTATAAGGAATTGCAAACGCCACGTACCTAGGTTGCACGGATACAGATACGAGTATCGGTATTCGCCGGATGCGGATACGTGAATATAATTTTTTTTAAAATTTACAAGACACAACACGTATACGATACGTCAAATATTTAATATTAATAATTATATATAAGAATATAATTTAAATAAAAATATCAAATAATATTATATTTTACACAGTCATTAGTCAAATACTATTATTATAAAGCATATCAAAGCTTTGTGTGTTGTTTTTATTTTTGTTTAAAATAGAGGATTTTCACGATTTTATATTTATTTTTCTTAAAAGATATTACAATTTAGTTCTTGTTTGGCCTTTTATAGTTTAGAAAACTACCAAACTACTATTTTAAATTGTTGATACGTATCAGTATTTTTTTTTTAATGCAAGATACGCTACGTGATGTATCCGATACGTATCCAAAAAGTATCTGAATAATATTGATATCCGATATGTATCCAACACTGATCGACTATTTTTTTGAAGTATTCGTGCATCATAGCCACGTACTACATGCAACAAGAGAGCACCAAAAAAAAATGAAAGGAAGTGATCAAAATTAATATAAAGTGGCAAAAAATACTAAACTCAGGGTCAGATTTGTCATTACATACATTGAAACGTTGCCGTTTAAGCCGTACAAAACAAAAATATAGAATCACTCGCACCCACGCGCAACCTCTCCCGATTCCTATCTCTTCCTCCGCCGCTCTGCTAAATTCCCTCACCTCATCGTAAAACCCTCTCTCTCTCTCTCTCTCTGAATTCTTAATTTATTCATTTATTTTGAATCTATCTAATTTTTGATTTTTCTGTTGCCGTTATATGCAGGTAGATAAGGCGAAATATCTGATCGGAAGGGGCAATTGTGTAAATAAATAGAAATAGGAAATGGGTGCAGGGGGTAGAGAAGTTTCAATTTCACTTGACGGCGTGAGGGACAAGAATTTGATGCAGCTGAAAAAGCTCAATGCTGCCCTCTTCCCCGTTAGATACAACGATAAGTATTACGCCGATGCTCTCGCCTCCGGTGAATTTACCAAATTAGGTCTCTTCTGCCTTTTTTCCACTTCCAATTTTTATTTTATCAACTGTGTTTCTTCTTCTCTTGTTTGTTTAGGAGTGGTTCAAATTTTAGGGTTCAATTTGGAATTAGGAGTATTAAATAGCTTCTGTTTAATGTGCTCATTGTATCAAAGAAAAATGTTGGTGTAGGCTCAGACTTGGATGTTTTGCTTGCTTGGAAAATTGTACGTTACGTTCCGTTCCGCTCTGCATAACGACCTTCAATGATCTAACCAGCTTATAAAAGTACTTAAAAGTTTCCTCCAATTCCCATATCGAATTAAAACAACAATGGTGAGCCTATATGTACTGCACTGCTGCTACTTGAAGACCGCGAATACTATAATTTTCTATTTTCAAATTGGTAGGTTGCTTTTTAAGTCAAATTTCTAGCATTTCAGCATATGAATGCCATGACATGGGACTTGGCATTAATGAGACTGCCAATTCATAATATAGAGGTGGACAAATGCAATTTTTAACCTAGTTTGGAGTTGCTAATAGAAGATTGGAACATCATTAATAGTCAGTAACTTGAACAAACATCAGTATCTTGGATGTAACTCATGATATAGGGATCACCGAGTGTTGTGTTGGGTAATTGTGCAGATGATAGAGAATGCCGCTTGAAATTCTAATATAAGATGGTGCAACGAAGAAAAGTGAAAAATGTTACTGGAAACAATAGATAACACTCGTATGGACTTAGCAAAGCTCTGATTTCAATGTTGGTTTTTGTTTATGGCTTAGAACAAATTCATGATAGCTGAACTCGAATTTACTTTTGTTTTCAGCCTATTACAGTGACATTTGTGTTGGATCCATTGCTTGTCGCTTTGAGAAGAAGGAAGGTGGTGCTGTTCGAGTATACATTATGACGTTGGGAGTTTTGGCTCCTTATCGAGGGTTGGGAATTGGTAAGTAATTGGCTTTTTGTTTCGTTTGTTCTTGATACTTTGGAGATTCATGGAGAAATACTACATACATCCTGTATGCACCCTGGTGTTCATATGACAAAATACAAATTACTATTATGTGGTGGTGGTGGAAGGGCGGATCACAAAAATCGTGGAATTAAGTGAGAAGTAACTTGATGATTCCCATTTCATGGGTTGATTGTCCACTCCAACTGTGTGTGCTATATGTATATGTATAATCAATCAAAAATGGTACTTCAAATAACCTCATACTGGATTTATTAGCTAAAAGTTGAGGTTAATGTGTCCTAAAAATTATTGAACCTGAAATGCTTAAGTAATATTTTTCTTGTGAAGTTTTTGTTTAAAATCCAATATGTTGCCCTTTTTATTCCAACAGAAGTGCCACAGATTGTCTGATATTAACTGATTCATTAATCTGACTTGGTGTAGGTACAAAGCTGTTGAATCATGTGGTTGATCTTTGCACAAAGCAGAACATCAGCGAGATCTACCTGCACGTGCAGACAAACAACGAGGACGCCATCAATTTCTACAAGAAATTTGGTTTCGAAATCACAGATACAATCCAAAACTATTATACAAACATAACACCACCAGACTGTTATGTTGTTACCAAGTTCATTGCACAATCTCAGACTGCGAAATAACGGTGGTGTGAAGAGATAGTTGCTGTTGGTTTGATTTTATCCAGTTTTGGGATCTGAAGATTGTTAGGGTATCATCAATGAGTGATTGGTAAAAATTGAATTGAGTTCAAAGATTCGAAATATTATTATCATTGTGACATGCTACACTTCTTACAGGACTTGTAATAAGTCTTTTTGATTGTACAAGTATACAATTCGCTGTCATGTTTATTTACTTAGCAATTTATTTTTTGATGAAGAGTTTACTTGGCAATTGAGAACTGTTGTTTGTGTTGCAAAGTTAGTTTTCAGTTGCAATCGTTTTGAGCTTTTAGTATTCAGCACTTGCTGGGGAAAAAAAGAAGAAAAAGACAGGCAGGCAAATTTAAAGAGTATCCGAACATTTCTCAATTTATAATAGTCCTTTTTTATTATGTTAGTAAAAAGATTGTATATGTACTGAAATTAAGCGTGTGGTACGATGAGTTTTTGACTTTTGTATACAAAATCATTTGTATGATTAGATTCGACTCCAACAATAAAGGAAGCTAAGTGTATGCTAAAAAAGAGACAATACACATACTTTATATATTACTATTATATGCTAAAAAAGAACAGATGTTGCACAACAGTGTTGAGTGAATTCGGCGGGCAGTTAGTTTACATCATCACAAAGTACAAACTATTATTCATAAAATTTTATAAAAATTAGTTTAACAAAAAAGAAAAGACCATAGTGATTATTAATTAGTTATTATTATGCAGACGGGTAGCTCAGATCATCATCACTCCCAAATGAACCGTTGCCCTGCTGCTCTCGCCATCGCCATGTCTTATCGACCCTACGTAAGCCCTAACACACACTCACACCTTTTTAATTAAAAAATTACTTACTGATCTCATCTCGCATTAATTTAATAACTCTTGTGTAATTTTTGTTCACTAACAGTTGCGAGGTAACCGCCCGCAGCGCGGGAGAGGCTACTCCAACAATTCCGACCCGGAATTCGTCTCCGGCGACTCTCACCACCGTGCCGTTTCAGACGCCAACCGCGGTTTTCGTCCCGCTTACAATGCTGTTCCTCCTCCGCCTGTATACTATAGCGGCCAACAGCCTGGCGGGGAACCCTGGCCTGGCCCACCTTACCAGCGGCAGTTTCCAGGGCCGAGCCCTTATCGGCAACGCCCGTCGCGTTATGGTAATAATTATAATAATAATAGTAATAATAATCAGCAATTCAGGCCAAGGCAAATGCAGCAGCAGCAGTTCAGGCCAAGGGCGTCTAAGCCACCGGATTTTCGTGAATGGGAGTATGCCACCTCCCCACCGCCTCCTGATTGTGGTATATATCCTACTTATGGTCTTATTTCTCTAGTGTTAGTTAGACACATTGCATCGATTCACTCATATAATGACAGTATAACGCCTTTCTAATGCTATCTTTTATTTTTCTTGAGTTTTCTCGTTATTGTGTTGTGGAATGTGATTGAGGTTGGTTCAGCATTAAAGTAGTACGATCAGTTGCCCAACATATTTTTTTGCTTGGTGTCTGAAATTAGAAAATATTTAGCCATGCTCTTTTTGGTGTTGTAAAGAAAATGGATTAATCATTTGCAGAGCTCAAATGCTATGGCATTAGAACAAGGGAATGAGATGCCATGTTAAGCTTGGTTGTTTGTTCAATTCTTGGAAACTAATGTTGTTTTCATTTATCATTGTGTAGTTAACAAGTAATGGAATGCTTTGTCCACCGAAAGCCGTAGTTAAAATAATTTATCATTGATGATTATGGAGATAAAGGACTTAAGCTAATATAACTCTTTAGATTTTTAGCTATGTAAGGTTTTTGGATGAGATAACTTGATACTTGGTTTATGTGGTTTTTTGGGTTCACATGCATGTGTTTGAGCATGAAACAGCCATACTGTTCTGTACATCCTTTGGTTGACCTTGTTGCTGTGTTATCAATATGCAGAGCGGTTCACTGTTCTCTCATATAATATACTAGCGGACTATTTGGTTGCCGATCATTGGCAAAAACTTTACTATCACATACCTCACTATATGTTGGACTGGAATTGGCGCAAAAGAAACATTTGTTTTGAGCTTGGATTATGGTCAGCTGACATTTTGTGCTTTCAGGTTCTTCCTCATGCCATTTCTGGATAGCATCAATTGCTTTTACTGGATTACCTTTCATGCACGCTTTTGTTGATTTTGTGGCATTCTTCTTGACAGCCCTTGAATTTAGATTCTTTTTTTTTTTGGTGTCAGCTTAGCGGTTACTATAACATGAGCAAGTGTCCAAGTATTGATTTGATAAAGAATGGCGTGTAATGATTAAGTCTACTGTTATACTAATTTAGAGAAGATTTTCTGCTAGTTTCATTTGTGATACATAATTTATTGTAGTATCACTAGTAAGCTTTGTTGCGTGAGATAAATTTGTTAAAAAGTAAAGTTGTCTTAATAATTAAGCTAGCCAGAGCTCGTTAACCCTAGTATGAGAAAAAGGTACTCCATATATGTAACTGAAGTTAGCACTTTGATATTTGATTGGTTGGTTTAGTGACTTAACTATCAGAAGAATTTAGTAACGTGTTTGTAGTTATTTGTCACGTTTGAGGAGTGCAACATTAGACTCTTTCAGAGAAATTGAGCACGCGGTTCTATGTTTGGGGATTATAGTTCTTGAGATGTTCACAGGATGTGCTGTCTGCACTTGGTGCAGCCATATGGCACTGCATCTCTATGCTGTTGCATAATCTGTTATTTATATTACTATTTCGTCTCTTCTCTTATGTCTTTGTTATATTTTGTTATGTCCTCGTTTCTTCTGTTTAATTTTTTTAATAGCATTTTGTTTTTATATCATTGTGAGCTCTTATTTTTATTTTTATTTTTAATTTTATTTTCATTTTTCTAGTTCCTGTAACTGTTGTGATATTTATTAGGCCTACGTTTTGATGTATATTTTCATTTGAAACCAGGAGGTTGATAGATTTCAAGACATTCAGGCAGAACTGGAGCACCGTGGATACAATGGCATTTGGAAGGTTATTTGCAAACTGCATAGTTACTTTGACGCCTTTGTGAAATTTCATTAGTTGTTCTTTGTCTGGTATTGCATTAAACGTTTAATATAGCCATTATGTGAAACGGTAAGTCTACATTTGAATTGTTTGTTGTTTTTTAATAAGTTGTTCCCGCTTGAACTTGGAACTAACGGCAGTACCATTGATCATGTGTTGAGTTATGTGCTAAAGTTATAAGGTAAAGATTTCACAGAGGCTGGATGTTCTTTTGTTTGCTTATGTTCAGTAGACTTTGCCGTTAATATGTACTTTCAAGTGAAGCTGTAATGCCTCTCTTGAGAAGGTAATTACATCACATTGGTAGTTTTGAAGGCTTGTGAAGATAGTTGTAGGCCTGTGGATGTTTGATACTACTTAATGTCTATTTAGTTGTTAGAGAATTAATAATAATTAAACCTACCAGATAGTTAGTTTCTTAAAGTGGATGTGGATCTAGAATCAACATAGGAGCTTGCAAAACTGAGGTGCAGCCCGACATGGTGAAATGCCGATAAGTTAAGATAAATGCCCGATTTATGTGTTTTGCTGAACTTGTGCTTCTTCTTACTTGATTTTTTTTTGAGGTTTGTTGTGGCCGTCATTGTTGATTTCATTGTTTTGGATTTGGACTCGCTTCAGTATGAATCATTGATTTAAGGGAGACTTATTTTGCTGTGGCCTAGTTTAGCTTGGTGAAAATACACTGTTCAAAAAGGGGCCGGCCAGGTCAAGAATAGGGGGTGGAAGGTGGGTAGCTCTGGGTCTATTAAACTCCAAGTTGATTTTCCATTCATTTTCTAGTCTTGTCCTATAAGCTAAGAATTAGTATGTTACTGTTGAAAAATGGTTCTTCATGCAGCAATTTTCAGAAAGTTGCTACCTTGGTATGTTGCTCTTAGTACCTTCTTGCTGTCTGTCTTTGACGTGTAATTTTTTCTCGAAATACATCGGTAGCTTGAATTCATTATCTCAAGTATTCTTTATGGCGTGGTTGTTTATGATGTCTCTACGAGGAGTGTAGAGGCTAGTTGTTCTTTTTCACGTACTTCTCTTTCCATATTCTATTGCAACTGGAGCGTTTTGTATTAGTATTATTAGAGCTGGATTGAAGAATATAATGTTCTCTAAGCTAATCATATTTCTCCAGTTAGTTAGAGTGATAGGCTAATCATATTTCTATTGACTTTTAGATGCGAACTGGTGTTCCAGTTGATGGTTGTGCTATATTTTGGCGTGTTTCAAGGTAACACCTCCCAGTTTATTGCAGAGGTTCATTAAATATATCATTTTGTGTAAATACTTTTTCGAGGATGGGTTTAACACTTGAGGTATTTGTTCATATTTATTTTTCTGGTATTTATTTTATTTTATGTTCAAGTTTGAGTTGTCTGATTTTCATCGTATAAGTTGTGCTGCATTTTGCAGTTTTTGTACCAGTATAGTTTTCTACGCTTAAATTAGCTTAAGTTCAGTATGTACACAAATTTTTGGGAAAAGTAAAGTGTATTGTCTAAAAAACTACTTTGTATAATATCAGGGGATAATTAGGTATGGGGTCTTTCTGATTTTGTCTGGCCAAGTTTTTTTCTTATATGTTGGGATCGTAGATGATTTAACTTGTTTTCTTCATCTTCCCAGAAACTTATGCTTGCTACTTTCTTCTGTTAAGTTATTTTTTTTCTGTAATTATTGATCTTCGTGGCCTGTAAGTTGATGGTTCTCGAGGTAGAACAAGAGATACCGGCATTCCTTGTGTACTCTGCATCTATCATTTCTGGGATAGAGAAGTATGATAAATAGATCCCTAATTGGTTTTAACTGTGTCCATTGTATTTTAGATTCAAGCTGCTTCATGAAGAATCTATTGAATATAATAAGCTTGACCTTCGTGACAATGTCGCCCAGATATGCGTGTTTGAGGTAAATTAGTTTCCATAGTAGTCCTGATAAATAGATATTGATACTTTAAGCATGGCTCTCATGACAAGTATCTAGTGTTGACTTTTCTTCATACTTACTGTCTTTCTTGTTGTACAGTCTTTGAATGGGAAGAACAACACCAATGGCCTATCACCTCTCTCTACAAGGCAAGAAGTATTCTTTCTTTCAATATTTTTTTCGGTGACAGTGATTTCCTCAAAACTTTGTTTCATTGGTGCATAGCTGATTCAATGTTTTATTTGTTTATGGCTTAAAATAATTTGTTGGAACGATGCCAACCAAAAGAAAGATCTATGACACTTGAATGAGCTATTGAAATAGTAAGGCAAAACTTTCTGCTCTCTTAAACAATTTGTTCATTGATTATTATCATTAATGCACATTAAATGTATATGGCCGTTTTTAAATGAGACACATCTGATGTTGCAGTTAATTGAATGATGCGTTTTTGTAGTACTATATGTTGGTAGTCACTTGAGTCGTTCCTTTTCTAGTGTTCTCTAGATTATTCCAGCGTGTTATTTTTGGTACTTCAATTGGAACTGAAAAATAAGTGTACACTACACATATGATGTTAATCTGTTTCAGTTGAGGTCGGACTTTCCTAGTTGTAACCTTGCTTCGTAATCTTCTCTTAGATGGTGTAGTTTATTGCATTTAAGCATTGTATGAGACTGGTTGTTCTGAACTATGCTTCCTTAGCAATGATTAAATTAGGAATGGGCTTTTGAAATGTATGATAGATAACCCCTTCATGTCAAGATGACATGCTATAAGTTGCCACATTGTGATTTGGTTCTCTTTTTTCTAATTACAAGATCGTTTGATCAAATCTGTTTCAGGATTGTGGTATATGAGCAGCATAGTTTCTGGTATCTAGTAAGTATGTATGCTATATTTATAGTCCAATTATCTTCCACTAATTTTTTGAGCAAGCTGTATTCTGGAGTTCAGTTGTCAATCCAGATGTGGAATTGACACATCAAAAAGGAAAAATTCTAAAAATGGATACTGATACAAGCAAAGAGATGACTTCTAGATAGGATAAAAGCTTTGTGATTTTATTTGTCTATTTCATGAAATAGTAATTGTTTATACTTTAAAAAATTATGCATTTTTGTTGATGTTTTACATAGTTTATTTGATTGTACATATCCTTATTAGTCATGTTTTCCTTGATGTTGTATTTGTACAGCATTTTGCTGAAGATCATTTTTATTTTTTATTTATATTTTAATTTGCAGCTTAGCCAACTCAAACAAGGTTGTTGTTTGTAACATCCATGTGCTTTTCAATCCCAGAAGGGGAGAAATTAAGCTTGGTCAGGTATGGATGTTGTCTTTAAGGTCCTCATTGGTCTTTAAGATATGATGCTAAGCACAACTATATTCATATGCACATTCTTGGGAGAAGCCTGATACACACCAATAATTTATTACGATTGATGAGAAAGATGAAATAGAATCGAGAAGAAGGGTTGAATTGTGCTTCCTATGGTCAAGTGTCCTGGCTAAATGCCTCCTTGCTTCACCTCGATAGTCATTTTTCTGCAAGTCTATTTTTGTAGTGATCTTATCTGTAGGTTAATGAAATCTTGTGTGATTCGATTAATATCAACTGTAGATTTTATTGGATTGACAGTTCTAATGAAGCAGAGGTCATCAACATTTATAGGTGACAGGTTAACATATTTTCTTGGACTTCATTTTTTCTGTCAGATCAGGGTGCTTCTTGACAGAGCACATACTGTTTCTAAGCTTTGGGATGACGCTCCAGTAGTAATCTGCGGGGATTTTAACTGCACTCCTAAGGTTGTTTCCTTATGTGTCTTATTAATTTTTATCTGATTATTTTCTGGCTATATGAATTCTTATGTTGTCAACAAAACCCTATTGTTTCTCCAGAGTCCTTTATACAACTTTATCAGGGAGCAAAAGGTATTTTTAGTTCTCAAATTGGCTTTATGTTTTTTCACCCTACCTCCTTTTCTCCACATCGACGTAGTTTACACAATGAACTGATTCGGAGGCTTTTTTATTGCTGTAGCTAGATCTGTCAGAACTGCCTCGAGATAAGGTCTCTGGGCAAGAAACTGCAGAAATACGACCATCCAGGCCCACTTATCCGGGGTTTAGGTATATCTCTACTTACTCATACTTATTTCCTAGTTGGCTCTTATATATTGTGTGCCATTGAAGTTGGAGATTTGCTTACGCAGGATACAACCTTCTCAAGGTGTCCTCACTGGTAGCCTTAATGATGCTCAACATGACAGTCAATCTCATATTCATACAGTTAGGGGTGATTTGGAGCCTTCTAGTGAAGGCATCCAGTCTAAGGCAACTGATATCAGAGTATCTGTAGAAACAACATTTGTAACTGAGGCCTCAGGTAATCAGATAAAACATTCCTTCTTGCCTGACTCATTTATGGGATCTCGCTAATATATCTAAAGCTACAGGGACCTTTAACTCTGAAGCATCTCAGATCGAATGTCCTTCCAACTCGTTGTCTTCTAGTTCTTTTGAGGTCTCATCATCAGAAAATGAAGCAGTTAGCTTTTCTTTTCAAGCTGCAAATGATAACCATCATACCTCGACTAATCTTGAGTCTACTTCACACGAATCCATAACTGTTGATAGTGTCTTGGATGAGAAATTTGAGAGCTTGTCACTAGAGGAATTGGTTGATGAGACTAAGGATGGACATGTAGAAGATTGTGACTCGTTTTTATCTGAATTGCATAGTACTGGTCAAAATCTCTCTCCATCTGATGTAAGTTATAGCTTCCATGACCAAGAGTTGCATTCTCAAGGTAATGAGACTGTGAGCGACGCCCAATATTCAAAAGATGAAGTAGTTGTTGATGAGGGAATTTCAATATACAATCCATCAGCTTGGACTCCTATGGAAACACAAACAGCAACAGGTCATGCAGATTGCAAAGTCATGGAACACCCGTTGAAGTTGACAAGTGCATACGCAGAGGTTGAGGTATAATTCTCTACCAATGTCATAATGTTATTTAGGGTGATGGGATGACGAACAGTAGGATTTTGTTTTTGCAGAACTCTTCAGGGTTAAGAGATCCAAGTGGGGAACCGCTTGTCACCAGCTACCACAGGAATTTCCTGGGGACGGTCGACTACATATGGTGAGTCATATATCATTTTCTCATGTACTGTCTTTTGATATGATATGCCTTCCGTATTGGTACACTTTCTTGCTAACAACTTGCAAAGATCTGAATTGTTCCGCGATCCATGATGCATTAGTTGTAGGATAGGTGTGGGCAGTCAGGTGCTCATTTATATTATTTTCACACTAAAAACAACTTAGGCTGAGATGCACTGCTTTCCAGGCACTCTGAAGGTCTACAAACGGCCAAGGTTCTTGCGCCAATCCCAAAGCATGTTATGCAGCAAACCCGGGGATTTCCCACAAAGGTATGATATCTTATAAACCTACAGAAAGCTTCTTAGATCATTTTATCGTTGTTTTCATTCAACAGTAATTTGACACACATATTATACATTTTTACTACAAAGAAGATTTTCTCAAAAGTGAACTAGTAGGATAAATGTGAAAATAGTGATCATTTTATATAAGAATATCATTGTTAAGAACTTAGGCATCACAACACCTTTCTGATTTAGAGAGTTCTTAAATGTTTCTTTCATGGTTCACCATATCCCCATCATTTTTAAGTCTTTCAACTTATGTGATCTACATAGGAAAAGAATCATTTGAAAGTCCCTGGAAAGACGAGGTATAAGACTAGTGAATTTCGCAAGTTGAACTGAAACATCAACTGAGAGGTTGCTATACCACCAAATGGTCTTTCCATGAGAATCTGAATTATAAGAATGGCCAACGCCAATATCATCAATAAACTTAGACATCATAAATCTTTCTTTTGGTAACATCTTGAACATCATAAATGACATTGAAAGCAATGTATCAAGTATGCTTAAAAATAGCTTGCTACTCTTGGGTAAAGAAGACATCAAAATCCAAGCCTCCATTTACATCCTGATAAGCGTCATACCATTCTTACAGTCAATAGTTGATAATAAATTTGAAAATGATAATTGGCTGTTCCTACATGATTTTGTGTGCATTTGATCATATTACTGATAAAAGATGTGGTGGTTTGAGGATAATCTCAAATATGTGCCTCAGATTCTGATGTGTTGTATAATCTTCATGCTGTAATGTTTCATTTGCTGGATGGTATTTTCAGAAATGGGGAAGTGATCACATTGCATTAGTTTCGGAACTGGCTTTCTCTAAAAGAAGTACCGACTCCAAGTCTGCCAATCAATGATACTGATTCGGGGTGCACTTAGGCATATTATCAGTTACTGCTCAACTAGATTACCCCTCGCTCTCAACCACCATAATTTGAAGCCCTTCTTTAGGTAATTGTTTTGTTGTTCTCTTTATCTTCTTTGGTTTACTTGTATTACTGTTGACCCAGTTTTGATGTAAGATATTTTGACATTCACCAAAGTTTCTGACGGTGTATAAATTGTATAGTTGACTATACTTATTATCCATGATGGTCCATGGATAATGCTCCAATGTTGTAATTTCAGAGCATGGTAAAGACTTAAAATAACACTAATTTGTAGGTTACATACATTTTTTTGGTTGTAAACACTAGCTGAAATTCTGCTCTACTGGAGAGGCTATATGACACATTGATGTCGCGTGTGGTGTTTCATATACAAGTTAATGGAAAACGTATTGGGTAGGTTTCAAAATCCTCTGAGAACTAGCTCATCCATGTTTGGATTTATATGCAACAGTGTCCAACATAAGGTGTAAGCTTTTGACTAGTTTTGTAATTGGGAAAAGAGAATGAGGCAATATTCATGTGCACCCTTTCTCATTACAACTGTTTGACAACTCATTAAATAATCTCATTATTGATTGTAAAAGGACCCACGTTGTGTCCCTGTACTACCTTGTCGATAATATTCTGTTCTTGTACAATTATCGAAAAAAGAATTCGCTGTATTCATAAAAAAAAAAAAAAGAATTCGCTCTTGTAAATATTAAAGGGCCATCTGCTTCTTTCTATGCCCAAGTACGCTAACGTGCATCCGCGTATGTTGGGGTTTTGAGTTCATTTTGCTGATATCTACAAGAATTCACTTCATTAAATGGAGAAGAGTAAAATACAAAAAGGAAGGGGAAAAATCATTCAAGATTTTATCTTGTATCAGAATTTTATTGCCTATTTATGTAATGCTTATCGGGAGAAGTTGTCAATGAAATAACGATTAAACTATAATAGAGGGAATTGTTCTCGTCGCATCGATGTCATGTACCAAAACATATATCAATCCTTTTAACTGCCCTTTGGATCATTTCAAACATACTGACTTGGTTTCCCCCCTTCTTCTAGAAGGCGAACAGTAAATAGTGTTTTTTTTTCTTTTCTATCTGTTGTCTGAAGAAGAAATGAGATAGTATACAGTTACTTTGTGTAGTTTTATGTTGGTTACACTTATTTTATATGTTTAATATATTCAGGATTATTGTCTATTGGAGTAGCATTTGAGATGTCCATTCAAGGTCTTTTCTTCGAAAGTCAATGGATGAGCTAAGGCTGAGGCTGCTCCTTGTTGTATATTAACTAGACGATATTAATGTGGTTGATTTCAACCGAAGTGAAGCAGCCAACTAAGTCGATGACATACATGTCATTAGAGTATCGTTGCTAAGGATACGCTTGAAGATGAGTGACCCAACTTGATGGCAAGTGCCATAAGGACGAATAGTTTATTTAGTACCTGTTCATATTTTTTGCTTTTATTTTGGTTGCCCTCGTCAAAATTATATAAAAGCAACGGATATGTTGATTTACTCGAAAATAGATGATGCCTAACATCCACTCCTGCATCCCATCCTAATAAAGCATATGTAATGAATACTCGTGTGCCAGGTTAAACTAGCGAACAAAAAGTTATACTACAAGTAGAAGCGGAAAAAAAGCAAGTAGTCCTAAAACAAAATGAAAATATATATGAATCATTCTTATTGACTATTTGTCCTTTTTCATAAGCATATTGACTATTTGTCTGCATATTACTTAGTCCTATACCATTAATTGTCAAAGGAGTTTTAAATACTTTTCAATG
The DNA here is from genome assembly GCA_948329865.1 of Linaria vulgaris. Classification (NCBI taxonomy): domain Eukaryota; kingdom Viridiplantae; phylum Streptophyta; class Magnoliopsida; order Lamiales; family Plantaginaceae; genus Linaria; species Linaria vulgaris. The sequence continues at coordinate 101,819,099 of OX415250.1, forward strand.
TTTTTCATTTGATGATTCTTAGCAATTTTTAAGACAACAGAAATATTTAAACATTAAATTTAATAGATATTAATAAAGTGCACATCAAAATTTTCAAGATGAAGAAAAATCGAAAGGAGCGTAATTACCATTATTCATTTCTTAGAGAGTTGGGATCTTGTCCATTAGTCATTAGCTTTGGTCAAAGGAAAAACAAAATATCAAATTAGCTTCTGTTATAAATGTGCATGTGGCCTTGTTGTAAATTATGGGAAGATATTATTTATTAATAATAGTATTAGTTGTAAGATGATGGGGAATTAATTCTCTTGTCTCCATAATGCCTATAAAATGGCAAGAACCATGCATTTGCAAAGACACACAATTGAAACAAAAATCTTGCTAATTCTTACACTTTCTTCTCTAAGTTCTTGAATATATTGTTACACCCCCATAGTTTTACTAAATCTATAACACGTTATCAGCACGATAGTGCTCGATCCGGAAGAATCCAATTCCTTCGTTAAAGAAAACATTCAACGCCAAAAGGTATAAAAGTTTTATATTTACGTGTTCATCTATCTACATTATTATAGACAGTGCAGACTATCGTCAATCTATAATTTTATGATTAGATGAATATGTGTTTATAATTTTGTTGTTAAAGTTTTAGATTTACGTGTTCATCTATCTACATTATTATAGACAGTGCGGACTACCGCCAATCTATAATTTTAAGATTAGATGAAAATTCTCTTTATATTTTACTGTCATCTAACTCTAACACTAAAGCTAATATTAACACTCGTTGATGCTTGAGTTAACCCCAAGCTAAAAACTACTACTAACACTTAATTATTATGGAAGGTTTTACTTTTACCTCCTACTTTATTGCTTAGTTTATTCCACAAGCCCATAAAATTTTTTACATAGTAATGTGGCGGAAATTATTTATGCAATTAGATTGTTTCAATTATGTTAGTTGTTTACATTATTCCACAAGCCCATGAAAGTTTTTACATAGTAATGTGGCGGAAAATATATGTGTATTTACTTATCGTAATATTATTCCATATGCCTGTTAAAATATCATTAATGCGGCAGAAATTATTTTACATGTTATTACAATTAAGTTTTGTTAGACATTACCGTTCATAAAACATGCCAAAATAAAGAAAAATGATTGTTTTCTAACGGCTATAAAACGGCTACTTATAGATATCTTTCTCCTATAAATATGCAGATTTCTTAACTCAAACTCCACACAAATCTTCACCTTATTTCTCTCATCTTGCAAAATGATCTCTACAACAACAACGATCTTGATCCTCATTTACCTTTCAAATTTTATGTTTATGCTAGTAGGTGAGGACACTCCTATGTTTGTCCCTATGATATTCCTCTCTTTTATCATAATAATGTTTGAGTTCAAGATTTGGCTAGAGATGAGATAATTACATTGTATTATTGTAATAATTGTGCTTGTGTGGTTGCGTATTAAAATAAAATGTCTTGATCCTAATTATGTTTGTTTTAATGTTCATTTAGCTGCAATATGTCTAATCTCTCGAAAGTAGATTTCACCGAACTCACTGTCGATGGAAAAAATTATATGCAATGGGAATCAAATGTAAAAACGCATCTTACTGCGAAATTCCTCGCGGAAACAATTGTTGAGGAAAATGAATGTACTGACCAGCAACGATGCGAGGCAATTATATTCTTGTGTAGACATTTAGATAATTTTCTGCAAACAGAATATCTCGATATTACAGATCCTTCTAAGCTATGGATTAATCTGAATGAAATGTATGGCCACCAAAGGGAAACAATGCTTCCAAAAGCCATACATCAGTGGAACACATTAAGGTTCCAAGATTTTACATCAGTAAATGATTATTCCTCTGCCATCCATAATATCCGACAAACGCTAAAATTTTGCGGAACTAAAATTACTAATGAGGAAATGATTGAAAAAACTCTTTCTACTTTTCATGTCAGTCATATACTCATCCAAATGCAACACAGACTAGTCGGATACACTAAGTATCACGAACTAGAGAGGGTGTTGTTAACGACAGAGAATAATAATAATATATTGATTAAGAATTCTGAGTTACGCCCAACTGGAGCACAGGCATTGCCAGAAGCACATGCCGTAAATTTCTCAAACTTCCGTGGACGAGGAAATTACAATAATGGTGGTCGAGGCAGAGGCCAATATCAAGATCGGGGTGGTTACAGAGGAGGATATGTTTCTAGAGGTGGTCGTGGTCATAGAGGTGGTCGTGGTCGTGGACGTGGTCGAGGTAGTTATCACAACCCTCGACCAGTGATACGGTCCATAACAATAACCATCATAATAAAAGAAAAATGCTCATAATAAATCTGAAGGTTATTGTTTTAACTGCGAAATGAAAGGACATTGGGCCAATACGTGTCGTACACCTGAACATTTTTGTAAATTGTACCAAGAGAGTAAAGGCAAAGAAAATGAAGTGAACCTTGTTGAACAAATGCCTAATAATCCCACATATTTGGCATCATCTGATTTCACCGATGATCATGATGTTACTATGGCTTGATATGAACTATATGATTCATGTCTGCGTGATTCCTGATTTGATTTGCATTGCGTGATTCCTTGTTGTGTGATTTTTGAATTGATATGTATTTGCAATTTCTGCTTGTAATGTACCATGTTTTCATTAATTGTGTTTCCTTATGTATCTTACACAATTCTCACAAGTAAGAAATATTTTACATATCTAAAACCAACAAAGACAAAAATCAATACGATATCAGATCCTATTGACCTGATTGTAGGATTTGGTAAAGCTAGTTTTATTTTACCAAATGGAACGCTATTTATCATCAACGATGCCTTATGCCCCCAAAATCCAGAAGAAATTTGTTGAGTTTTAATGATATATATCGTCATGGATATGATACCAATTCAAAAACTGAAAACAAAATTAAATATCTTTTTATTATTAAGTATATATCAGGAAAGCAACATATATTTTAAAAACTACCAAAACTCTCATCAGGATTGCGTTATACATATATTAATGCCATTGAGTCAAATATGGTAGTCAAGGAAAATCCTGAATTGTTAACTTTATGGCATGATCGTCTAGGTCATCCGGGTTCAACAATGATGCGAAGGATAATTGAAACTACACATGGACATTCATTAAAAGGATCCAAACTCAATTTGAACAATACTAGTCCATGTGAAGCATGTTCTCTTGGAAAGCTAATTATAAAGCATTCACCACTTAAAATTAAGACAGAATTACCAACATTTCTTGAAAGAATTCAAGGTGATATTTGTGGACCTATCCATCCATCATGTGGACCATTTTAATATTTTATGGTATTAATTGATGCCTCAAGTCGATGGTCACATGTCTGTCTATTATCTACTCGTAATATGGCATTTGCGAGATTTTTGGCTCAAATAATTAAAATAAGAGCTCAATTTCCTGACTATACGATCAAGAAAGCCAGACTTGACAATGCTGGTGAATTTACATCTCAAGCTTTCAATGATTATTGTATGTCAACTGGAATTACTGTTGAACATAGTGTTGCACATGTACATACTCAAAATGGTTTAGCTGAATCATTAATTAAACTCCTTCAATTTATTGCTAGGCCATTGTTAATGAAAGTTAAATTACCAACCTCTGTATGGGGTCATGCAATTTTACATGCTGCATCACTAATTCGCATTAGACCAAGTTCGTATCATGAATACTCCCCATTACAATTTGCTTTTGGTCATGAACCTAATATTTCCCATATAAAGATTTTTGGATGTGCAGTTTATGTTCCGATTGCACCACCACAACGAACAAAAATGGGACCTCAAAGAAGGTTAGGGATATATGTTGGATATGACTCACCATCTATAATAAGGTATCTCGAACCATTAACAGGTGATATCTTTACGGCACGTTTTGCCGATTGCCATTTCAATGAGGCAAATTTCCCAACCTTAGGGGGAGAAATGAAGCAGTTGGAAAAGGATATATCATGGTATAATCCATCTTTATCACACTATGATATTTTAACAAAACAATGTGATTTGGAAGTTAAGAAAATTTTACATTTTCAAGATATTGCAAATCAATTACCTGATGCATTTACTGATATAAAACGGGTAACCAAATCACATATACCAGCTGCGGATGTTCCTGCTCGAATTGAAATTCCGAAGGACATATCCAACAATAATAAAATGAATGCACGCAAAAAGCGTGGCCGTCCTGTTGGTTCAAAAGATAAGAATCCTCGAAAACGAAAAGGAGAAAATATTATTAACTCCATTATCGAGGAAACTATTAATGATGAAACAGAAAATGTGACAAATGAGATAACTCAAGAGATCACCGAACCAAATCCCAATACTGAGATCTCTGTAAATTATGTTAATTCAGGAGTTATTTGGAATCGAAATGAGATGAAAAATATAAGTGAAATATTTTCATATAATATTGCTTATGATCTTATGAATGAAAATGATGATCCCGAACCACAATATGTGGATGAATGCCAAAATCGGGACGATTGAGTTAGATGGAAAGATGCTATGCAAGTTGAATTGAACTCTCTCAACAAACGAAAGGTTTTTGGACCTATTGTCCTCACACCTAAAGACGTGAGACCTGTAGGCCACAAATGGGTATTCGTTCGAAAAAGAAATGAGAAAAATGAAATTGTAAGATACAAAGCTCGACTTGTTGCACAAGGTTTTTCTCAAAGACCAGGGATTGATTATGGTGAAACTTATTCCCCAGTAATGGATACAATTACTTTTTCGATTCTTAATCAGTTTAGCTGTTTATGAAAACTTAAATATGCATCTCATAGATGTTGTCACAGCTTATCTTTATGGATCACTTGATAATTATATTTATATAAAAGTCCCTGAAGGACTTAAAATGCCTGAATCATCTTGCTCTAAACCTAGAGAAATGTACTCAATCAAATTGCAAAGATCGTTATATGGTTTAAAACAATCAGGTCACATGTGGTACAATCGTTTGAGTGAATATTTATTGAAAGAAGGATATATAAATAATTTTTTGTGTCCATGTGTTTTTATCAAGAGAACATCATCTGGTTTTTCTATTATTGTTGTTTATGTAGATGATTTAAATATCATTGGCACTGACAAAGAAATTCACTCAACTATGTATTATTTAAAGAATGAATTTGAAATGAAAGATCTTGGTAAAACTAAATATTGTCTTGGTTTACAGATTGAGCATACTAAAAATGGTATATTAGTGCATCAATCTAACTATACTAAAAGGATTTTAAAACGTTTTAACATGGATAAAACAACTCCTTTAAATCATCATATCATTGCTAGACCATTAGCTAAAGACAAGGATCCATTTCGTCAAAGTGAAGAAAATGAAGAAATTCTTAGTTCTGAAGTTCCGTATTTAAGTGCCATTGGAGCTTTAATGTATCTAGCAAATTGTACTAGACCTGATATATCATTCACTGTGAATTTATAAGCCATGTTTAGCTCATCACCCACAAAAAGGCACTGGAAATGAATTAAACATTTATTCCGTTATCTTCAAGGAACTGTTGATCTTGGTCTATTTTATCCTAACAATGCAGAACAAGAATTGTATGGTTATGCAGATGCAAGTTACCTATCAGATCCACATAAATCCAGGTCTCAAACTGGATATGTATTCACGTATGGTGGCACTGCTATTTCATGGCGTTCTCAGAAACAAACACTTGTTGCAACATCATCGAATCATGCTGAGATTATTGCACTCCATGAAGCCAACAGAGAATGTGTATGGCTACGATCAATGACACATCATATAAGAAAGTACATCTGGCTTACCAATTAAAGAAGGTCCAACAACACTATACGAAGACAACTCTGCATGTATTACACAAATGAAAGAAGGCTATGTCAAGAGTGATCGAACCAAACACATACACCCGAAGTATTTTGCCTACACTCAGGAACTGGAAAAGAACAAAGAAATTAATATCCAATATGTTCAATCATGTGACAATATGGCAGATCTCTTTACAAAGGCACTCCCTACTGTAACTTTTAAGAAACATGTTCAAAATATCAGGATGCGTCACCTAAGACTTATGAAGAATTGGAGATGCCAACTTGAGGGGGAGTTCACACGGCTGCACTCTTTTTCCCTTAGTAAGGTTTTTATCCCACTGGGTTTTTCCTTATAAGGTTTTTAACGAGGCAGCATAAGACGTGGGCAGAAGACGGATACATAACAAAATTTTCAAACGGCCAAGAGGGAGTGTTATAAATGTGCATGTGGCCTTGTTGTAAATTATGGGAAGATATTATTTATTAATAATAGTATTAATTGTAAGATGATGGGGAATTAATTCTCCTGTCTCCATAATGCCTATAAAATGGCAAGAACCATGCATTTGCAAAGACACACAATTGAAACAAAAATCTTGTTTATTCTTACACTTTATTCTCTAAGTTCTTGAATATATTGTTACACCCCCGTAGTTTTACTAAATCTAGCTTCTTTTTTGAGTTTACAACGTTATGCCTTTTAATTAACGATTTTGACTTGAGAAAGTTCGTTTGAGTCCCAAGGTTGCCGACCTTGACTACTTTTCAAGATGAAGACAGACAATCACGATTGGTGACGGAGGACTTTTTATCGTTTTACTAATTAGAGTATTTTCTTTCACTTATATCTTTTATCATGTTTATTAATTAATTCGTTTTTGGTTTTTGCTTTTTTTTCTCACACAACTACAGCCAACTCTTTTTAAGTTAGTAATGCTTACCGAAGATGAATTAAAGCAAACCCATACTAAATTACTCATGTTTATGGTTCAATGAATAATCTTTTACATGTGATTTCGCCATCATTATGTTAAAAATATGCTCCCACCCAAATCAATTGTTAGTTTTCAATAAAGTCTCAACTGAAATAACATAATTATTATTTTTACATGATTACGTGATGATGGTGTATACTCATATTTCAATCCGACTTTTATAATGATTCGTGAGAACATGGTATGGTAATGGTATAGTCACATGCTTAAGAAAGTTCCAATGTAATTTTCGCAGACATTGATTTTAATTCCTAGATAATTTAAATAAATGCTTTCAAAGAAAAAAGTATTTTCATTTAATTGGCAAGAAATGCGACAAATGCTCTTAGATGGTCAATAATTTTCTCCGAGATTTAGTTCAATCCATGAAGTCCACATATATATTACTCACTGCAATTTTTGGTCAATATAATTATCCATAATTAATTATAGATTTTTCCCGGTAACAAAAGAAAAAGAAAAAGAAAAAGAAAAAGCAACATCATATTTTTATTTATCTTTTTGATAATAGGAGAGAAGTTGCATACAATACAACTCATTAGCAAATATAAATAGATAAAATAAAATAAAATTATGTCTTTACATCTGTCGCCAAAACCCAGTATTTAGCACATATATATTAATTGGCCCCAGCTTCTCTATTTATTATTATTCAAAAAAAAAAAAGAAGACTCTCTCTCTCTCTCTCTCTCTCTCCGGCGAAATTCTTCATCACAATTGAAGAAAGGTTAGCCTTTAATGATCTGTACATCTCACTGGGTATCTTTTTGCAGCAATCGTTACTGGGTGTTTTTTTTAAAAAAAAAAAAAAATTGGCATGCATGTAGATTCTGAATCATGATTTTTTTTTCAGTTTTTGTAAAAAGCTGAAATTTTTGTAAATGATTTGTATATAATTTGTGGGGTTTTTTGTTTGATTTTGGATCTTTGATTTTTGCAGGGAATTCTTGATTCTTTTTGCAGCTGCATTGTAAGAGAGAGTGTAGAAAGGTATATTCTTTTTGGCTAAACTATTTTGTTTGGATCATAAATTTATTTATTTTATTTATTTTTTGCATGGGAGATTTTAGTTTATTTCAATTTTAGATCTGTACAGTGTTGAAATCTTATGGTTAGATTGGGATTTGCTTGTATAAAGAATTCTGTAGTTGTTACTATTGCATTAGTACTCTGTTCATACCTCATATTTATGTTTGTTTTATAAATATCTTTGTTTCTGATTATGTGATGTTGAATTCGTTTTTTTTTTTTTTTTTTTTTTTTACAGAGAGTTGAAGCTTACATTGTGAAAAAACAATGGGTGAATCAAAAGCAAGTGCTCCCTTAATCCCGCCGACTACTTCTCGAATTCTTCCTGATTTCAAACAGTCTGTAAAATTGAAGTATGTCAAGCTTGGTTACCATATTCTCATGACTCATGGAATGTACCTATTTTTGTCCCCTTTGCTGATCGTTATCGCGGCCCAGTTGTCATCCTTTTCTCTGCAAGACCTTTATGTTCTTTGGGACCATCTTAGGTTCAATCTCGTGTCCGTGATAATATGCTCTGCCCTCTTGGTCTTTTTGTCAACTGTCTATTTCCTCACACGCCCCAACCCTGTGTACCTTGTGAATTTCTCGTGCTATAAGCCCGATGAGGACAGGAAGTGCACTAGGCAGATTTTTATGGATAGGTCGCGGTTGACCGGTTCGTTTACTGATGCAAATCTCGAGTTTCAAAAGAAGATTCTTGAGAGGTCTGGTCTTGGTGAGTCGACTTATCTCCCTGATGCTGTATTAAGAGTTCCACCGAATCCGTGCATGGCGGAAGCTAGGAAAGAAGCCGAGGCTGTAATGTTTGGTGCAATTGATGAGTTGCTCGCGAAAACATCTGTGAATCCAAAGGATATCGGGATTTTGATTGTGAACTGTAGTCTCTTCAATCCGACACCTTCTTTGTCGGCGATGGTTATTAATCATTACAAGCTGAGAGGGAACATATTTAGTTACAATCTAGGAGGAATGGGTTGTAGTGCCGGTTTAATATCAATAGATCTTGCTAAAGATCTTTTACAAGTGCATCCTAATACGTATGCTCTAGTGATCAGCATGGAAAATATAACCCTGAATTGGTATTTCGGAAACGAGAGATCTATGCTTGTTTCTAACTGCCTCTTCCGTATGGGAGGTGCTGCCGTTTTGCTTTCAAACAAAAGATCCGACCGTTGGAGATCTAAATACCGTCTGGTTCATACTGTCAGAACCCACAAAGGTTCCGATGACAAATGCTTCTCTTGTGTCACTCAGCTGGAGGATCCAAACGGGAAAGTAGGAGTCTCACTTTCCAAGGATTTGATGGCAGTGGCTGGTGATGCCTTAAAAACCAACATCACCACGTTGGGTCCACTTGTGCTTCCCATGTCCGAACAACTTCTTTTCTTTGCAACCTTAGTTGGGAAAAAGCTTTTTAAGATGAAGCTAAAACCATATATCCCGGATTTCAAATTAGCATTTGAACATTTCTGCATTCATGCCGGTGGAAGGGCCGTACTTGATGAACTAGAGAAAAATCTTCATTTATCAGATTGGCACATGGAACCATCAAGAATGACTCTTTATCGATTTGGAAACACTTCAAGCAGTTCTCTCTGGTATGAATTGTCTTATATGGAAGCCAAAGGAAGGATTAGAAAGGGAGACAGAACTTGGCAGATTGCTTTTGGGTCTGGCTTTAAGTGTAACAGTGCTGTGTGGCAAGCTCTTAAGACGATTAACCCGGCAAAGGAGAAGAATCCATGGATCGATGAAATTCACCAATTTCCGGTGGAGGTCCCTAAGATTGCGTCTCTTACATAATCTGAGGGGATGGAGTTGTAACTTAAATTGTGGTTAGCTCTTGTTTTCATTTTCTTATTTACTTGAGATTGACTGGTAACTGGTTTAGGTTGCTGTCAATGCTGAGGTTGTAGGAGGAACAAATGAATTGTACTTAGGTTGTTAGGAAGTTGTTGGGGGTTTCTAATTGTTATTTGGAAGTGTAGTTCTTAGTTTATCCGCTATGAATTTGTTTTAACAAGTGCAGACGTGTTCCAAATTCTTGACGTTCTTGTCAGGGAGTGCGACGGATGTATTTCACCTGTGGATTACTGATTACATTAAGATTAAGTTTAACCTGAATATGTTTTACTTGATCTCCCTGTAAGTTTGTTCCTTCACCATCTGTTCACGGGGCCAAGTACTCGATACTGTAGTAATCACTGAAAGCAAGGGGCTTTGTTTTGTTATGTTCAGCTGATATAATTGTAATACACATATCAAACACCAGTTTGTCCATATTGCAGGAGTGCTGAGTTCCATAACAATGATGCCTATGCACATAAAACCCTTCTAACCAAGAATCAAAACCAAAGAACCAAATATGTTGATCTGCATGCATTGAACTCTAAAATAGAAAGCAGCTGTGGCCCTGACTCTTCCATGCATTGCGTTGTAACTCGCTCTTTCAAGAGTCTGTAGATACCGTCCAACGGGGAACTGTAGACAAAAGACGTATAATATGTTGATCTGCAATGGAATCAACATCGCTGCAATGCAATTTTGAAATGTAATAACAGGATCTCACCAAAAGCAATAAGAAAGAAAATGGAGCTAACTGCTAAAATAAGTAGTTCACTGAAACTTTGAACCATGACTCTAGATAAAACAAAGCAATCATAATTAGTCATACATTTTGCAGGCTTTTAAGTTTTAACTACTAATTTGATTTAGTGCGTTCTATGGTTTTTGTACCGTGAATGGTATAACTTGGGCTCATTTCATGGCTAGGCCCAAATGGATTAGGTTTCCGGATTATAAACTTATAATTCAAGGTTTGCTCTTGCTGGCTTATGATCCACGTTAATATTTTGAATTATCAAACAATCATTTATTGGAATTTGGGAGGGGGAATATATTAATAATATATGTGGGTGCGCCAATTGCCATATTTAAAAAATTATATATTTTAAAACGCCTTAATACATTTGTTAAAAATATTAAATATTGAATATTGATATATAATTATATATATACTTGAGTATTGTTTAATATACAATTTAATATAATATTTTTTAATTATTATGGTGAAAAAAACAAATGTATAAGTTTTATATTACTTTCAATTTCTTGCAAAAAAATAAATTACTTCTAATTTTCTATAATTATCTAATTTTTAACTTAATTTTGTACTCCACTTGCTTTAGTTCTTCTTCAATATACTCATTTTTTTATTCTTTACAAATTTTGTATGATTATTCGTTAAATTACAATGAAATAAGTAGGAAATCTTCGTGCGAGAAGTAAGAATGTGTAAGTCGTCTTAGGGCGAAGCACGGACAATGAAGTCACCAGTACGAGACCCGTGCGCCAAAAATTTTAACGGTGTGGAGGATTTTATGACTTATAGGCCATGCTCCATTATGATCGATCATTTGAATGCAGCAAAAAAAAAACGTCAGGAATCACCATCATTAACCAATCAAATATTTGACGTCAATTATTTTGAAGAAAATAATCTTCGGGAATCACCATCATTAACCTATATCACATATTTGAAGTCAATTACTTTGAAGAACAAAAAAAAATGAAAAAGCTAAATGCAATTCTAATTTCAAAATGAAACCCAGAAAAATAAAAAATAAAACAGAAAAATTAAAAAATCAAAAACTGAAGAAAACAAATCGATCGTAAAGTATTAATGTTAGAAGAGCAATTGAAATTTGAAATGCAGTCACTTCATTTCCGACAGTATAGACGCATGCAATAACTTATATTTAAGATTTGAAAAACACTAGTATTCACTTTTGTTAGCTATACACATCATATAACCAACTCTTCTCCTAAAGTTTTTCCATACTAGATTTAGCATTGTCAGCTTCCGCGTAAGAATCATCAATCACCAAATCAAGTTCAAGCCCTGCAAGAAAAACAAATTCCTCTCATTATCATAATAATAAATTATACACAAATTCATGTTTTAGGGGCAAAAAGATTTGAAGCTAGGCAAGGATAAATAATAGCGCATTTATATGTGTATGTAGACAAATTAAACATGACAATTGTACAGTGTGCTGTGTACTACTTATACAAATAAGCAATATAATGCTTACTGTATAAACTCGACGTTCAAGAACGAAACCGCGGGGTTTGCAATAGTTTCGTAAGCTGTATTAGACAACACGAGGGTAGTCCCGCGTTTGGTTGGACGGGAGACCAAGGTTTGGGCTCGATCCACAATTTTGATTTGGATAGTCTGGCCCGGTTTGCAACCCCGTGGCGCCGAACCACTGATGCATCGGACCAAGTATTGTCGCCCGCAGGCTGCGCCATTGTCCCATATTCCTTCCCCGGCCGCACCAAATAGGTTGCTGCTCGGAAATTGAGACAAGTCATTTCCGTAACACGCGGTGGCTACAAAAGGTCAAAACTTTATAGTAAGAAATGATATCGTTACACGCTTTTATGATACATGAATACCTCTTAAAACTTGAAACAAAAATCATTGTAAGTACGTAGACTGTATGACGTATGAATAATTACAAACATATTTCTTCAAGTTTGAAAATGTTATAAAAGAGCTCTTATATTCATTTTTCGAAGGTTTGGGAGCACATTGTGTAACACATAGGGGGCTCGGAGTGATTATCATCCATACTATCAATCATCGCCAATTGGCTATTTTAAAGCAAAAGATTAATAAACTATTAAACTCTTTTGACACGTAACTAATGACATTTTTTATGAATGAATGTATACTTTACTTACGTGTGTATGGAGGGAAATACTGGCTCGCGGTACCGACTTCAGCCCGGGAAAATTGAATCAACGGCCCGAAAAGGATGAGCGAGAGGCTTATGAGAAGAAACTCGAACTTTGGCATACTAAAAAGAGCAAAATATTAAATATGTGATTCATTTATAAGGAATTGTACGATATTTATAATGTGTACATGTTATGTAGTGGACGGATTATAAATAATATAGCACGCAGCAGATATATTGATGGTACGTGCAAATACATCTGATGTCACCTCCACTTTTATCAAACAAATAAAAAATATGGTTAACTGTTTTTAGTTTAATATGAAAGCAATAAATTATAAATGTTTCAGTTTTCAACAATACGATTGGAGTGCATATATATCAAGTCAAAGAGTACGGTTGTCTTCTAGAAAGTTAACTAAGCTTTTTTTGATAAATTAGATCCATAAAAAAATACGAGATTATTAACTAAAAACACATTACGTCTATTTATTTAGGAACCATGATCGAATTATTAACTAAAAACAGATTACGACTAATTAAACATCTAACTGTAAACTCATCATACAAAGAGTCCACGTATTTCAGTACACAATAGCATACACGCGGAAGGGCCGGATCACATGTGCATATAGATGTAACATGTTATAGAATTCATTTTTTATTTATATATCAGGTTCATGGAAACAGAATTAGTATTTTTCTTCCACATGCTTTTTATATTATTCAAATTACCTAATAATCCCGCACGCACCAAAATTTAGGAGTTGAACACCATGTTATTAGAGTCAACCCCGTGATGAGATCTGGTAATAATTTATTTGTCTAAATATAAAATATGCATGGTAAAGAACGAAATCGTGTCAATGTAAATAATTTCTTAATCAAATAAATTAGCCAAGTGTATTTACACAACGGCCGTCTCTGGCCTGAATTAATTGAGCTGTAAAAACACTGAAAATACTATTCGGCTGCCGACCCGTCACACGCTTACAGATTCTCTAAATTAATTCACGTTTATTTTGTACTCGGGAAAAAATTGTATGACTTTGACAAAAACAGTTAAGTCTGCCTCCTCTTTTTTGGTTATTTAAGGAACAATACATCACTCCCTATAAACTTAGAGCACGAATAAAAATTGTGGGTACACGTATGTTTTAAACATTGCTTGAGGCATGAAAAGATTCAAGTAAAAAGAAATGGAGTACAAATACAATAAGCCTAAGAATTCAAACTGAGAAAAACGTAAGATTTGAAACAGAAAATAATTGTTGGGAAAGAGTAGACATCATTGTCGAATTGGTAAAAATTAATGCAACTATTCAAAAGTTGCTTCAACTCATTCAATAAAATTGATACATATTAAGCCAAGCACCCATTTTGTCTTCAAAGAAAGAATAAAAAATAAAGAATAAATAGAATATTCCGTTGAAAATTGGTGAGAAAAAGGGCAAGGGGTGTTTCGCACAAGTTGGGATATATAGAGAGTATAGTGGTGAAAAACAATCTCCAAAGTTTGATGTATTTATCCAAAAAAAAAAAAAAACCAAAAGGTCCATTAATTGTATGGATTTAATTAACGATATTGGACATTACAAATATAAGGGGAAATGCAAAAAAACTCCACATATTATTATCAGTAACTTACATCAAACTTCGTATAATGGCGTTAAAATCTTTTTTTTTTTTTTTTCTTATTAAGGTTCCACACCAAATCCCCTCTTCGTTTATTTTAATGGAAAGAGCATTACAAGGGTCATGACCTTTGATTTTCATATTTTAGAGGGGTTCAGTACAAGTTTTTTGATAATCTAATAAGATTCGGTACATGTTCTACATAATAAAAGAGAGTTAATTGATGCACGTTTTTTGGAAAGCATAAAGGAATTTTAGGCATATTTCTGGGTAGCAAAAATGGTAATTGATGTGGTATTTAATGCTCGTTAGTAGTTTTCGTGAGAGGGGAGTTAAGATTTTTGATAACATTAATTAGGTGGTGAAAGGGGCTTGATGCAAGATTTGGGAGATTTGTGTAGTTGGCGAGGTTTGGATCAATTTGCGGGTTTACCTTCATATGAAGGATGACATGCGGGTTTACCTATTACATATGAAGGATGACGATTACGGAATCTCTCATAAAAAAAAAAAAACCAAAAACATAAGAGTTTTATGCATTTTTTTTCACAAATATATATTCTTTGAAGTTTTCTTTAAAATATACCGTTCTTTCCTTTACACGCCCAAAAAATGTGTATCTTGAGAATAAACTACAATTAAACTTGTCTTGCTTCCATCTATCTACTCTACATTTTGGTCGTTTATAAGTTTTTTTTTCTTCTTTTTATAATTGTAATAACTAAGAGATGACATGATTGTAGAATTACGGTCAAAAATAAATTTTTATATATGTATATATATAGAGGCTCCATTTAAACTATAAATCAAAGAACATCTCACAAATCCAAAAAAAAAAAAAGGAATTCATGATAAATCGTACAGATATGTAACCGAAAAAGAAGGTTTATGATAATTGATACATACCTCTTGATATTCATCTTTTTGATCGCAAAACAGAAACTGCAGAAAATGTCTAAGAAAAATGTTTAGGGAAAATGGAAACTATCCAATTATAATGTGAATGATGTCTCATATGAATAGAGAGAATCAAGGGTTTGACTGCATATGCTCTAATGGAATAATTTACAAAATTCCTTATTGAGGGGTTACAGTAATCTCCAAGAATTGTAGTAATTTAGATACATACACGGACGTAACAGGCAATTTTTTGGGCATTAAATATATTCCTATCATATCATACAATAATCTTTTATAATTGGTGGCAACGTGCCTTTTTGAATCGAGCACTTATTTTACATGTTGGAGAAACACATGTCTACCATACAATAATATGAGGTGCAATTTTTCGAACTCGTTAAAACTTTATGCATAGTATAGACTCGATCGGTTTATCTCGAACAAAAGTAAGGCAATGATGTCTTAATGTATATTAGCTATTATAAAATAGATTAGTAAAATGTGTGACTCTCCACCTAGGATGCGGATCACAAAAGAGATTCTCTCAAGAATTTTTTTTTTGGAGATTATATTCTGGATGAGATATTATTATTATTATTATTTTTTATTATTATTATTTTTTGGTAAAAAGAGAGTAACAATGTCCTTAGGCTAGATGAGTGTTCCAAAAAGAAATAAGACTAGGGGGAGGGGTATGCAAAACATTCTCTTCTCCCGTGGTATAGTTACGACCTATGATGCAGGGCTACTAAAAAATGGCTTTTATCACTATCAGACATGGATACTCTTCGATCACGCCTCAAATATGTATCGAATACACCATGTCCTGCTCTAAAAATAATTTTAAAAAATAGATATATGTATCGAATACGTTTCGAAGCGTATCTGATATATATCAACAATTTATAAGGGCATTGTGGTAGTTTTCTTAAACTGGGAGAGGCCCAATACAATATACTAAAAATTGAAGCACCAAATTGCATTATCTTTTGAGAAAATTAGATATAAAATAGTGAAAATCCTCTATTTCAAAGCAAAACAATATATATAATTTATATATATATATATATATGTGTGTGTGTGTGTGTGTAGAAAACGAAGCCTTGAGTTGAATCGGCGTGAATCACAGTGGTCTTCTTCTTTCTCAAGTTTCACCTTCTACGCTTCAATCTTCAATTCATGCATTTATATGATATAATCTTCTTTATCTCTATTTTTTTAATCTACTATTGTTATATTGTAAACTCTTTAATTTTGTTCTTATTTGATACTTTAATAATTAATACTTTGAATTTTTAGTTTATGTGCTATTGGAGATTTTATATATATATATATATATATATATATATATATATATATATATATATATATGTGTGTGTGTGTGTGTGTGTGTGTTTATAGTTTTTCTTAGTGCTTGAAGTTGAATATGTTTCTTAATAGTATGTGACTAATGACTATATGCAAGTGATTTTATTATTTGATATTTTTATTTAAATTATATCATTTATACAATTACTAATATTAAATATTTAACGTATCATATACATATCGTATTCTGTAAATTAAAAAAAAATTGTATCCACATATCCGTATTTAGTGGATACATGTGCAACATAGGTTATCACTCTTTGCCAAAGCATTGGCGAGTCACCTCTTCTATATCTAAATCAGTGGCTCCATGTCTTGTGGAGTGACGTCTGACATTCATCAATCTTGCTCTGAAGAGTATGATCTTGTATCGTCGCGTTAGAGATCAAAGTAAATGCGTCTTTCGAGTCCATATTGATTTCAATCTTCTGGATCTTTTCTCCCATGAAAGGGATAGTCCCAATCAGATTACTTCAATTTCAGCCTCAAGGACGATGGAACACGAAATTCCTTTGATAAAGCCCCACAACCATTGTCATTTATCATCACCAATGTTTTAAAAAGAAAGAGCGTAAGGTGAGGCGCTTTGTATTTCTAAAAATAAGGCGTAAGCCTCGAGGCACAAATCGTAAGCTCTATGAATTTTGATATTAAATATCATGAAAAATATTTGTTGCTAAAAATATAATATGTAATATTAATTTCATATAAATATTTTCTAAGTGTAATATAAATGGACTTTTGATCACAATATTATGCATATTCTAAATAAAATTAATGTGAAAAGAGGTGTTGTGACTTTTTTCTTTTAATTTAAGTTTAGAAATTGCATACATTTTTGTCAATAAACTAAGTTCGGACTTTTACTTTCTATATTCAATTTTTCTCATTGATTTAAGTAAGTAATTCTTTTTCCTTATCAATATATATTTAGTCGTCGGTTCATTTCTCAAGTTTGCGCCTAAAATGTACGCCTTGGCAATAAGGCGTAAGCCTTATAATACTTAAGACTAGCGCATGAGCCTTGAGGCGTTTTGAGAGGATCTTACCTCAAAGTGAGTCTTATAAAAGGTTTTTAAAACACTAATAATCACGGTGAACACCTCCAGCCGTTCCGTCGTTCTGTTGCTCAAGAACGCTCTCGTCTGCAGTTAGTTTACACCAACCCTCTTTCGGCTTGCTCCACTTCGTAGTTCATGGTGTAAATTTCTTCGTGTTCACAATCATGAGGTTCGAGCATAATTGTTTGATATGGCAAAGTGTTACAAAAGTCGTCTCCATTTTACCTTTTGAAGACACGCGTGTTCCTATCCTGCCAAATACACCACATACTCGCCGCAAAAATTACACGCCAGGGCGTGTTAGGGATTAGTTTACAACAAACCGCATTGTTCGTTAAGTTCGTGTGCATCCATCTCTCATTATTAATCCGGTTGAACATTTGCCATATATCTTCATGAATTAATTTTCTCTAGATTTTTCCAACCACATTACAATCACGAAGGATATGCATAGATGATTCAATCGGATTATTGCATAGTGTGCACTCAACACTGTCCGAGATATGTCTTATCATCCGTAATTCATTTTGTTGCAAGACGATTTTGGCTTACCAACCAGATAACGTGTCGGATCTTGCTGCTACATGGGAGTTTCCATATCAAATATGTCCAAATGTGTGAAGACGAAAGGTCCGCGTATCTCTTGTATAAATCCTTGTAAGCACTTTGACAAGAAAATATGCCATTAGATGACACACTCCAAATAATTTTGTCACCCTCGTCACTTAATGTAACACGTGTTTCAAGAATTTTATGGTGTCAAGTCTTTCAATCTGCTCTAAGTTCCAGTTCCTCTTAACGTCCAAAACATCTGCCAGCGTTAGTCTGTGTTCTTCATGATCAATCTTGTCGATAACATCACTTAGTCTTGTTTCACCAAGCCAATTCGAACCACATAGAGATCAACTTGTCATTACCAATTTTCTAATGCATGAACGAATGTATAAGCGCCATACATCTCATAATGCCTTTTTCATGTGCCAATATCGTTTAGTTTTACAACATACTTCGAGATACGTGCTTCCTTCAAGTATTTTGCAGGCACAAGCTCACTCCAAGGACAATCATGATTATTCATAACCTTCCAACATATCTTAGTTAAGAGGGTCTCGTTATTGAAATGTGACGTGCGCAAACCCAAACCCTCATCCTTCTTATCACACGTTACCCTTTTCCATCCCATCATGTACAATTTGCTAACATTCAGGTCGTTTGACCATAAAAAATCTCTATTTATTCTATCGAGCCATTTACATACATTTTTCGGCAACCAATATTCTTACGTAATATATATTGAGACAATTGTAGATACATACTGACGTAGCGGAAGCTTATAGGAAAGATAGGAACGACACACAAAAATTAAAAGCTTGTTGATTCACGAAGAATACCAAGAAACTAATGTAAAAAGAGAGAAACTCTCAAAACTTTATTCAATCAACAACTGACTACAATGACTCAAAGACAACTAACTTATAAATTGAAAATCCTAACTAAGAAAAATGCCAAAATTACAAAAGGCTCTTAAAATAACTACATAAAACATAAAAATCCCGTTGGAAATAATAAACTGCTAATTTGACTCTCTAAACCTTCGAAGTTTCCTAAAATCACGTGGGCGTAAAGAATTTAGTCTTTACGTTATGCTCAGGAGGTCGTTTCCACTTGGAAAAATAGTATCTTTTGTCAAAAAAACGGGCTCTATTGACTTTCTGGTCAAACATTGACTTCCTTGAACCACGGGTTTTGTTATTTTCGATTATGAGATTCTCATATTTATGATCTTCATCACATACTGAATAAGGGGTGCTCTTCCCGCTAGTGAAAGGTTATTATGCTTCCAACCCGTTAGGCGCAACATAAATTTGTCGAACATCTCATTTAACTGATCTTTACTAACGCGCCCATGTACACGAGTAGCTCCTAAATATTTCCCCAGATTCGTTGTTTGAGCAAGACCTAAAATCGAACAAGTGCTTCTCTTTAAACTCGCCCCTCCCTCATTCAAAAAGTATACTTTCGATTTGCCCACATTAATTTTAAGCCCTGGAGAGTTACAGAATGAATCAAGAATATATTTAATTACCTTTGTGGTTCTCAAAGCGGCCCTAGTTGAGCAACATATATTACAAAACCACAAGAACAACATAAAAATACGCACAATCAAAAGCTATAAAATAACAATCAGCACACAAGACATAATTTGTTTATCCAGTTCATCTATGACTACCTCTAGGGGTGATCTAAGCCAGGATTTCCACTATGATGATGATAAGCGATTATGATTACAAATAAGATGCAATTGTGTCTCACATATTAAGAAGAACCTCTCACAATGTCTCTCAATCTCACAAGTATTTTTCTCTTATTTTCCTCTCCTCTTTTCTACTGCAATCATACAAACGTACAAATACACACACACACACACACACACACACACACACACACACATATATATATATATATATATATATATATATATTATATGTTAGGGCCAAAATCAAGATTGGCTGAAATTGGGCCAAAACAAGAGACGCACGACTAGTTGCATGGCACCTTGCGTGTGACGTGAAACTTTTGTCCTAGGAAGCCCAACGCGCCACTTCTACCCCGCCATCGCAATTCTCTGGACGACCCGGGCAATGCGCCTAATCGCGCATCTGGTCACGCAATACCTTCGTCTTTAATTTTAGTACACCGTCTTAATAGTTTAGGCTCCACAATCCTATCAATCTCCCACTTGGAGACTGAACCCACCAGACTGCTCCCATGAACCAAGACCTCCATCGTATTCAACAACGCCATCATCATGAACCATTATCATAGTAATCCACCAACTCTTGAAATGCTAATCTTTAAATTTCTTCAAATTCCAAGGCCAGTTGAAGCCACAAAAAGCTTCAGCTTCTCTAAAGTCACAACCTTAGTCAACATATTAACATAATTTTTAGTACCTCGAATCTTCACAAGCTGCAAATCTTCATCTCCAAGAGATATTGTATGTAGTGAAACTTCAACTAGATATGTTTTTTTCTCAAATGAAACGTCGGATGCTTCACCAAAAAAATAGCACTTTGACTATCGCTATAGAGAATGCTATTCGTTTTCTCTTAACCCAATTCACTCAGAAAACCTTGCAACCATACCATCTCTTTGATGGCCTCATTCTACGTACTCAGCTTCTGTATTAGATAAAGCCACAATGTTCTGCAACTTTGAACCCCAAGAGATCGCAGTACCACCCAAAGTAAAAACATTCCCCATAGTACTCTTTCTCCCATTGAGATCACCAACCAAATCAACATCAACATAGGCACATAGGTTTGCTCTCGATCCTACAAAACACAAAGCCATGCCTGTAGTACCCCTCAAGTACCTCATAATCAACTTCATTGCTTCCTAGTGTTGTTTTGTCACTGCATGTGAAATATCTGACCTCGTACACACCATTGCATATGATGGGGTGCGTTTATGTGTAAATAGAATATAATATATTTCAACACAGAATTGTTACACCTAAATCTCACTATATTGCTAGTACACGAATCAAGTAATAATAAAATGGTAAGTATAGTTACGAACCAAGTACCATATCTCAAGGGAGTGATAGTTGTATGTATGAGTCACTTAAATGCAAAAACACTAATTATTGTCACTATCTTTTCTCATGTGTTTGCAAAATGTAATGAATGCTTATGAATGATTTCTAAACTAAGGATGCTATGAATGCTTAATCTAGAATGCTATGGAATTAATCTAAGAATGCAATAATGATCAAATATCTTTTTGGATTTTTGGTTTTAAATACAAGAAAATAATTAAGCTACTTAATCTAATGAAATCAATTAAACTAAGAATGTTGGGAAGACGGGAGATTAACTAAGCTAAACTAAATTAAACTAGAACTTATAATGATTGATTGATTGCTTTTTAGGTTGTGAACAATGGTTGGAAAGATTGTTTAGAGGTTGGATTTCACAAACTTAACTTAGTAGTTCATAGACAAACCACCTATATTTACTTCCAATGATTGATAGTTATTTGGTGTTTGTATGTCCAATGGATCCATGAAATATGGCAGGAGCTACCCCAACCACATCTCTATGAGTCTCTAATAACCTACCGTGTTAACAGAATCAACCCAATTGTCAATTATTTTAGAAGATATATCAAATCTACAATCCAATTAACTCATTTGAATCATGCTAACTAAACGTACATAGTCAAAATTGATCTAGTGTGATCTAAAGGTTGCGCAATAGTTGCTTTCGCAAATCCAAAGTCATAAATCCCATATATGTATAACTCCCTTAGCATTCTACAATATGGGCGGCCCCACTTGGGTGCTTCTGTTTTATCCCAACGAGAATAAGGTTAGTTACATAACATAAGTAACTATTCAATCTAAACATTCAAGGTCATCAAACATATATCAAGTAAAGCAAATATATATTCATAATACCAGAGTTACTTCCCTACTATAAATAACGAGTGAGTTAGCTCCTCATAGTCATGAGTTCAACAATCAATAAAGAATTAAATTTCATAGACAAGGTAAAAAGGTAAAGAAAAGCTTCTCGGATCCGGTGGAATGTTGTTGCTTGATCCTCTTCGTACTCCTTTTTGTTATCTTCTTCTCCACTAACTATCTTCTCTCAAAAAACGACTTGACTAATCTTGAACAAGATTTTGAAGATGTTTTCTCTCTGGTGACAAACTCTCAGGGTTTTTTTCTCTTTAAAAGTGGTGGAAAAGTGGTGAAGACTGTTGTAAAAACTGTTGTGAGCTCGTTGCTCTAACTGCTGAATGTAGCTTTCTATTTATAGTTTTTCTTTGCTTTGGGCTGCGTTTTAGGGTTTCTGACTTGCAACCCAATTTTTCTATGATTGCGCGACCCCCGTGCGATGTGGCTCTGATTGCGCGCAACCCGCGCGACGCCGTGGTGATCAACCTACATTTTGATTTCCTCATTGCGGTCTCCTGGTGGCTTCTTTTTCAATTACGCTATATTCAGTATTCCAACTTCTTGTAGTACCGTAGAGATTGAACATCTCGAGATAGTGTCTTTGACCGTTTGTTGTCCAAAACATCCATTTTTGGCCTCGTTTAGCCTCGTTTTGTCTTGACTCCTTAATTTTCTTAGGAAACATAAAACAATACTAAAACAAGTAAATATGCTATCATAAGTATTCAAAACCATAAGTGAAAAATACTTCAATATTGCTAATGAGATGCTTATCAATTACCCCAAAACTTAAACCTTTGCTTGTCCTCAAGCAAACTAACTTAACCGACTCGATCTAAATTAGAATGTGGTAATTGACATGCCAACATGCATAAGCGAAAATTCTCAAAATGCAACCTACAGTCATAGCAAGAGATGAGATATAATGAATGAACACGAGCACATCATGTTTAATACAGTCATCTTCACATCCGTTTCATGGGCTCTAATAGTGTGTGATACTATTGTTGATGCATAAAAGTTATTTTCATGTTGCAAACTTATAAAAACATAGCTCTTAACATGTAATCAATTCCCTTTCACTCTTCACTCTTCTATTGCCGTTGACTCCAGTAGATTTCATATGTTGAGGATCATTTAGGACTTTGTAAGCTTGTAAGCTCGGGTGTCGACTATAATGGAAAAAGTCATATATGAGTTCTAGAGATATATGTAGTAAACCACTTGTATATTACTCTTTCCTCCCTTTTTTGTACCTTCTTCTTTTGGCCATACATTTTAGGCTCTTTTTTGACATCTTTTTCATTTGAATTTTCATTTTTGCAAGTATTCAAACCATCCTATACTTCATGATTTTTTGATAAACACCCCCAAACTTAAAGTCTTTCTACGAGTTATTTGTGTTCTCTATTTTATTCATCCTCCTTTTCTATTTAGATTTTTTTTAAACGAAAGGGGCATGCAATCATCGTAGTGATCGAGCCAAAATAATTAGCCGTGATCGAATAATGATCGCATGGGTACGAGGGAGGTGGAAACTGCGTTCTCAAAAAACTTATCCACCCAACTTGAGTTAGATAGTGCCATACCAATCATCTCCTTAATATTGGCCAACCCCTCGCGTTTACCGAGGTCATGAAGCTTCCAGTTGGTGATTCATTTTTGGAATGCAAGACAATGATTTGCCGATGCGGGATTGCCGCCAAAATTTTCATATGTGAATCCAATCTCGTTGAAGCCACCCTAGACAAGCCACGGTAAATCCATATGACGCGCCATATGTTCCAAACTATAAAGGATATTACTTTTGTCATCATTATACGGTTTGGCATATATTCCGGACATCGTCCAATTATCTTGCTTCTTAGGTCCAACCAAAGCATGAATACCTTGATCTTCTATGTTCAAAATATCAACGTCAATGTTGTCAGAGTTCTACAAATCCATACACCACCATTCATCCAGTCGGTAGGAGCAATGCAGTAATTGTTATAACCCAAATAAGGCGCAATTTCATATGCATGATCTGGTGATACACGGGTTTCTAGTAAGAAGACCATGTCTTGTCTATGCACCCGAACTAAGTATCGGAGATTCACTCGAAAGTCCGCATCTCTCGCACCTTGGAAATTCCATGATACAACTTTCATTGAAACGTTAAAGAGTTAAATTAGATGAACTAGATTATCAATAATCCGTTCCATCCATGACACAATCAATTGCCTCAGAGTTTCTCATAACATATATTGGTGTCTTTTTAGTTCTTAGTTCTCAAATTCATTTTTTGCCAACATGTCAGTACATTCTCTATCTTCTCGATCGTCTGAGTATTGATCTCAAACTCCATAATTGTCTGCGGTATGTCCATCACGTGAATAGTCTTCGAGTCTATTCGTAATATCTGTGAGTGTCCCACAAATTGATGCATCATTGTTTGAAACTCCTAGAACTATAACGGTATAATCACATTTAGAACTCTGTTCTCCATCTCAAGAATTAGTTTCTCCTTTGGATGCATTGATTCTAACTCGAGGACTCTCGATATTCAACCCGAATTTTCCACCTCGGTATGGTGTCTGCTCTCTCCCGAATCTGCTATTGCAAGGATCACAAACGAGTTTGAGGTTTTTCCTTGCTTTGTACCCGTCGACTATCTCTCAGAAATCAATATTTTTTCTTTCCTTTTGTGCTTGAATTTTTCACCACAATATTGAGCGTGGAAAGATTCTCTTGCCTTAGAGTCCGTGTTTGCCCCAATTTATTTTCTCGGGTGAAAAGTGTATGCCTTAGGATTTCTGTTATTCCCCACGTCAAGCTTTCCCATATTAATTCTTCCTTTTCCCTTCGAATTCGAATTGGCTTCCACATCAATTTTAATTGGTTCTTTCTTGCGTGAAACAGTCATCCATTCACCAAATTTATCTTTCTTTACTTTCTCAACAAGCCAATCCGTATTATTATTTCTTTTGGACAGATTTATAACAACTGGTGCGACAGAATCGGCATTTGAATGTTTGCAATTCTTTTTTTATGAATTTTGCCCCACAAACACTCGCGGTACGACCAACATAACCGCATGTGTAACAAAAAACTAGGTAAGTTTTCGTACATTACTTGATACATTTCCCCCCTAATGCGCATACCTCGTTCCAAAGGTTTATTTGTCGGGACTTGGACACATACCCTTGCATATTTCCCTCGCGCCGCCGTAAAAGTATTTTTGTCAATCTTGATCGGCTCCCCTATGCAACTAGTGATAGTGTGAATGGATGGTTCACAGGACATCTTCAATGGAAGACTTGTGATTCATCGCCCACGTTATTGCACATTCCATAGTATCATTGTCTGCACAGAAATTTGACGTCCATATGCAGATAGACATTGTGTTAAAATCACTTCCCATTGTGTTGGTGTAATTCCCTGAAGGCAATATGTTCCATACCCAAGATCGACAAAATCGCTTCCTTCAGTCAATTTCCACGTCACGCTTAGCTTGTTGACTAAGCTTGGGTAGAACCACGATTTTCCGAGCACCTTGATCAAGCTCGAATCTTTTCACTAATCGCACATTGCACTCTGGAGATCGTCGTTGAAATCAATACTTTTAATCGGATCCTCCACGTGTGATGGCGTAACCCTAATTTTCTCCCTTTCATTCGAAGTCGTGAGTTCATCAACTCGCACGTCCTTCATACAGACATTGCTTGCATATGATTGAGTATTGTTGTTGGTAAAATCAATATGTGGCTGAACATCGGCTTGGAAACTCCATCGAGTTCGACAGGATCATTGCCTTGAATTCATATTATATTTTTGTGTTCTAGGTTCATCTGTCGTGCGATACCCTAACAACGTGAGTAACAACAAATGGAATGAAATTAGCGTATCAGATCAATAATTACATGAGATGGTTTACTCCTTTGAATTGACGTTGTGTCGCAATTATGATCATTGATCACAAGTAAAGATACAGATATAAATTGCAAAATTTGGTACCCTATATCATAAAAAAGAAAAACTAAAACTTCAACTTGCTTTGTTAAAATTAAAAACAAAAAGTTGGTACTTAAGATCTTTATTCTTTATAATAATAATAAAAAAAATGTATATTGAGCTTTGAGCCGTCATTTCGCGAGCCCAAAAATATATAATCAAAAAAGGAAGACATTATTATTAAGTAAAAGCCCGTTAACGAACGGCCCAGAATTGGAAACGAATTTTCAGGAGAGTGAGTGGAGATATATCCACCTCGTGATTTTGTCGTTTAGCTCCACTTTACTTTCACTGCACACAGCACAGCACATATCTTGTACTTTGTAGTAGCAACAGCAAGGAGAGTCAAATCATAAGAAAGAATTGGAAATCATCTCTCCTTTGGTTTGGTTTAATTTTGTTTGTTGGTGAAACTGAAATCAGAAATGGCTTGTGGTTGCAGTCAGATTCCTTTTATGAGGATGATGAATAATAATAATAATAATAGAGTAGTAGTAATGGAATTCCCTTCAAATTCAAATGTCAGACTACTCCTCAATAAAAGTTTAGCTGCTGCTGCTGCTGCTTCATCACTTTCTTCTAATTCTAAGGTCTGTTTGTTTTTCTCCATTTTATATAGTTTGCTTTGTTCATAAAAGTTGCATTTATTCATTTGGATGATGATTTATTTCACAATTTTGCTAATCGTCTCAATCGAGATTCTATATTTATTAAATTACTAAAATGATATGTATTAGGTTGGTTGTGCACTGCCATTAAGTCAATTTATCTTCATTGACCGATTCGGAGAGGCTTTCTTGTTTAATTTGTTACTATTATTGCTTTTGCCTTCTTGTAGTAGTAGTAGTAGTAGTAGTATAATGTGAGTTCTGAGTCACATTAGGTAGTAGTAGTAGTAGTAGTAGGAAACTATATATAGTTAAAAAGTGACAAGCGATGATAATGATGGATAATGTCAATTCTGGACAACAGGGATATGCTGCTCAAGTACAGTCTTTCTCGAATACCAATGGTTCGAAGCTGCCCACGCCAATACTTGATATGGTAGAAAATCCCATCTACTTAAAAAATCTAACTTCAAAGGTTCGTCAATCTTTGAGATATCAATGTATTTACCACTTCAAAGTGTTGGATTTCACATATGTACTTACCAAATGGAGGGGTTCTAACTTCTAATACAGGAATTAAAACAACTAGCAGATGAAATTCGATCAGAGCTATCATTTGTCACCTCGCGAACTCAAAAATCATTCAAAGCGAGCCTTTCAGTCGTAGAACTAACTGTCGCTATTCACCATGTGTTTCATGCTCCCCTAGACAAGATATTGTGGGATATGGGAGACCAAGTAAGACACTTTTTACATCTATTCGAACTGGTAATTCTTTGAAATTGAACTTATTTGTATAAATATTTACCTGGGGCTTCATTATTTTGAATGAAGCAGATGCATCCTCACAAGATTCTCACTGGGAGGAGACCTCTTGTGCCCAAAGGAGGACAGGCAGATGATCGTTCTAGTTACACATGTCGTAGCGAATATGACCCATTTGGTGCAGGTCATGGATGCAGCAGCATATCTTCTGGACTTGGTAATTTCTATCTCCACTAATTTACTCTTTTTGTCTGTCGAAAAACTGACATTTCTTAAACCTGGGCAACAGATGTAATCTTTTTCACTCTATAGTCATAACTCGGTCATGACTTGAAAAATTTGTATTTGTCATGAAAGCTGTGTTAATACTATTGTTAAATATTGTTATTCGTACATTCAGCTACTATATTACTTTCATTCAGGAATGGCTGTCGCGCGTGATATCAAAGGTAAAAGAGACCGTATAGTTGCAGTGATCAGCAATGAAACAACGATGGCTGGTCAGGTCTACGAGGCCATGAGTAATGCAGGTTATCTGGATTCAAATATGATTGTGATATTAAATGACAGTCATCACTCTTTACATCCAAAGCTAGAGCAAGTCCCTAAAACATCTATTAGTGCTCTATCTAGTACCCTGAGCAAGCTGCAGTCGAGTAAATTTTTCCGGAAACTGAGAGAATTCGCAAAGGTACTTATTCCATCTCTTCTTCAGAAATAATATTAATACCGAGAATTCAAGAAATGTTCGCTTCTGGCTATCCGAAAACTGAAATTTCTTGGTTACCGTTGTTACAGATAGCCATTGCTGAAACTAAAATATTCTGATTATCTATGGCTTGAACCAAACGCTGATGAAACTAGTAGACTAGTAGTTCAAAGGAGCTTCTCAATTATCATGAATAAATTATATTCATGCATCCTGCTCATTAGACTAAAGATTCACTTAGTTAAATATCTTAACTTTCTTTTTGTGGCTCTTCACTGTTATTTCTTGGTTTTTGTAATAAAATGAGATTGAGAAGATAGTTTTATACTTTCCATTATAATAAGGCATCTCCTTGTATTTATACAAGTGGTATAATGTTTACCTATTTAAGACCTAGCCAGCACTCTTACATTCTTATCTAGCATTTCCACCTTCTTTATTTAACACCTCATCTACCATTATATCCTATATTTCTTTTGTTTTGGGCCTCTTGATACAGAGGCGTAGAAAAAGTTCAAGAAGAATCAGGTCATCATCTAACCTAATATTACACTTTATTATCTAATATATTACTTCGTTATCCATCAATTTTAAAGTACAAAAACTTCAGTACTCGTATCTTTGTGGTTGAGGATTAATCTGTAAAATCTACTAAAGCAGCATTTCATTTGGCTAACATATCGTCGTTTCACCAAATGTGTAATTCTTGAATGTCAGGCTTGCTTATGGCTTTGGTAGTTATGTGTTGTCATATTTTCCAATTGCTGTTGTGCGTATGTGGATTAATTTTTCGGAATGCTCTTTTCTTGGTATCTGATTAATGCAACATGTATGTGACTTTATTCTTTGGAATGATCTTTTCTTAGTATTTGATTATACCCAACATGTAGATGGAGCAAAGACCGTAATTTTCTTATTTTTCTTCTTTATCTTAACACTGTATAAGTTTTGTTGCAAGAAAAAGTATTTCAATCCACAATCAAATTTTTGGGATAATAACCTCATGAATAGTAATAATTTCAGGTACTTACCAAGAAAATTGGCGGCGGGATGCATGAGTGGGCTGCCAAAATTGACGAGTATGCACGTGGTATGTTGGGGCCTTCTGGATCGACTCTCTTTGAGGAGCTTGGTTTGTACTATATTGGCCCAGTTGATGGACATAAAATTGAAGACCTTGTGTGTGTATTGCGTGAAGTTGCATCATTGGACTCGATGGGTCCTGTTCTCATTCACGTCATCACAAAGGAAAACTATGAATTAGAAGACAACAAAACCAGTAAACCATCTGATGAACACAATGAAGGTTTGCCGCATTTCAGTTTCTACTTTCACCTTTTGAATCAAATTGTTGTATGATACTTCCCATGAAAGAAGAAGGGAGAAGCACACACTTGAATTTCTAAATTTAGGTTGTATTATTGAAAGTTATTTAATGTTCTAAGTAGGTTGATGGTAACATGGACCGACAGCAAGTAAAAAAACATATGATCACAGAACACAAAGAAGAATTACCTTTAGTACATAACCTCACAACTTTCGTGAATCAATACGTCTTTAACTCTGGAGGTTATTCCTGTCATGCTCCTAAAGGTCTTTAGTTATTTCTGCTGTGATTTTGTTGAGCAGGTTCCTTGGAGAGTGAATCACCTCTCTTCAGTTCTCGACCCCAAACATATAGTAACCATCTTGTAGAGGCTTTAATCACAGAGTCAGAGCAAGATGGAGATATCGTGGTGGTCCATGCAGGGATGGCAATGGAGCCCTCGTTTCAGGATCTGAAAAATAAATTGCAAGACAAATTTTTTGATGTTGGCATGGCTGAGCAACATGCAGTTACATTCTCGGCTGGCCTGTCATGTGGGGGGCTGAAGCCATTTTGTATGATCCCATCTGCGTTCCTCCAAAGGGCATATGACCAGGTTCCCTCTCTCTCTCTCTCTCTCTCTCTCTCACACACACACACACACACACACACAAAAAAAAAAAAAAAAACCAAAAAAATACAAACACAGACTCAGCTCATGCACAGCGAACATGACCAATTTTATTTACATGTATTCAACTGAACACACGTCAACTTCTTATTTTGCGTATCAAAATTCATCACATTATTATTACTGGTAGACTAAAGATGAACTTTTCAAGTTACCATTTGTTGATGCGTTCTTTGTTAGAACTTTCTTAGGTAGTTCATGATGTGGACCGGCAGAAGATTCCTGTGCGTTTTGTAATAACAAGTGCAGGATTAGTGGGATCCGATGGGGCGACGCATTCCGGACCATTTGATATAACATTTATGTCATGTTTGCCAAACATGGTTGTGATGGCACCTTCTGATGAGGTTGAGCTCGCCCGGATGGTAACTACCGCTGCCCAGATTAACGATAGACCAGTTTGCTTTCGATATCCTAGAGGTGCCATTGCTAACACAAACATTATGCCGTATATTAGAGATCCTATCGAGGTAATGTGTTTAACGACTCAGTAATCTTGCCTGTATGTATTATTCCATAAGCTGGATTTCTAGCTCAGTCGTGATTCTAATGGGGCAGATTGGGCGGGGGAGAATACTTGTCGAGGGTAAAGATATAGCTCTGCTGGGCTTTGGTTCAATGGTACAAAACTGTGTTAAAGCTCATTTACTTCTTGCGGAGCTGGGCATTAATGTTACTGTAGCTGATGCAAGATTTTGCAAGCCACTTGATATAAACCTGGTGAGGCTTTTATGCAAGAATCATAAATTCCTTGTTACGGTTGAAGAAGGCTCTGTTGGAGGATTTGGAGCACATGTTGCTCAGTTCATTGCTCTTGACGGGCTACTTGATGCTGGAATTAAGGTAACCCCTCTTAAATTTTTCCATGGAGAGTAGAGATATGTAGAGAACTGTTAAAAATGCAAGCTTTTATTTATGATGGTAAATGTTTTCTTAGAGTAGAAAATTTTCTTAGGGCCTATTTTATAATGGGATCTTAGGATGCTTTTATATTGATGATAGCAGTATAGAAGGTACTATCCTTGTCACCTGTTGTAGTTTAAAGAAATTTTTAGTTTGCTTTTCATTATTTGACTTTTTTTTCAAATTGCTCCCCTGGTTTGTGAGAAATGGTTATTAGGAGTAAGGCATGTCAGCATGTAATAGAATATCAATGGAAGGAAAACATTTTGTCATGAGCCAACAACATATTAAGATATTGAGGAATTGTACATATGTAAAATCAGCATTACAGAAACTAGCTTTTTCTACATAAAGAATCTCGTATTACACAAGAAAAAGTTTTGATGCAAATTACATAAAAATCGAAGTTGATTTGCTCTATATAGAGAAGGTAACCATACACTTTTTTGCTTCTTGATATGTAATATTGTCAAAGGATTTCCTACCATTCTTTCTTGTGTGGAATGATTCAGTTATCTACTTTAGTATCTTATTGTTCGAAAAGGTGATACTTATTCTACATTGATCAAAATCTCGATTTTCTGGATGATGTATTTGGATATAGTATGTTCATGTGGGTTTATATAGTGGGAAGAGATCTTTGTTATTGGGGTAAAATAGTATAAGAAAATCTGCGAAGCTTCCTTTATTAGTGAAATCCTTACTGATTTTGTGTCCCTGGAATTCCAAATGTATTTTTTCAGTGGCGCCCCATCACTCTACCTGATAGCTACATAGAGGGTGCATTACCAAAAGATCAGCTTGCTCTTGCTGGGCTGACTGGAAATCACATTGCTGCAACGGCACTGAATTTACTGGGTCGCACTCGCGATGCTCTTCTCTTAATGTGCTGATGGCTCTCTATTCCTGATTATTAACTGTAAATTTGTAATGTACGGCGGCCTAACAAAAGAAAGAGAAAGAAATAGTGGGTCATTATTGTCTAGAAACAATAGCATAGTGTGCTTTATGTACAGTTTTTTTATAATACTACAGGTTAATTCTTAATTTATTTTCTTCTTATAAACTTATTTTATCATTTGGTGAATTGGTGTATATACATAAAAAAGGGAGCAGGAATGTAAGTTTGGGTCTGACCTTCGAAAAATTTACAGGTTGAACTGCAGTCTGCAACCTGTATAAGCAATATTATTACATATGGTTTGTCGTTATATAATTCACAAGACAGTACACCAGGTTAGTACAGATGACCATTTGTCTTTAATGCACTCTAGATTTGCCTCTAGTTAGAGTTATTATTTCATTGAGCAATTTTTCATTTTAATAACACACGATTAATATGAAATGAATGAAACACTAAGTGTCAGTTTTTGCAATATACAGTAAATGTTATCAAAGTGCATCATAGGAAATAGAAACCAAAATCATAAAGGTTGACACTTTTTAATTCACTTTTGGAGGCAGAAATCTGAGTGTGTATGCGCAAAGTTTGTTCTTTTTTTTGTTCTTTTTTTTTTTTTGGGTAAAGCTCATTTCCAAATGGGAGTTTCAGAGTTACAGCTATTACAGATATAACAATTGAAAAAAAACTTCTGATAGTATATGAAGGGAAAACAGATTCAGTGAAAGGAAAACAGATTCAGTAAAAAGACCATCCCAATGGTTAAGACTAGCCTATTTTGCAAGATTGTGGGCACTTTCGTTCCAAAGCCAATGAATCTTCCGAAACTTCCAAGGATTATTGGCGGATCGAATGGTCACAATGGTTTTAAGATCATCTTCAGCTTGCCAAAATTTTGCCTTTCTCCCAATTGGATAAAGTCAACTGCTTCTAAAGAATCAGACTTAAAAACAACCTTATTTAAGTCACACATGTTGACTGCGAACGAAGTATAGCTGAAATCTCAGCTGCGGTTGGGCCTGTGTTTGGGTGAGAAAATCCTCTCGCTTCAATGATCATTTCACAATGGTTTTGGGCGATGAATGCGCTAGTAGAAGATTCATTAGAGTAGGTTGCATCACTGTTCACCTTAATCCATCCAACTTACGTGGGGATCCAATTACAATCTGATGAAACGGGTGCTACATGGGTGGATGTAAAAAAAATTATGCAAGCCGAAGAAAAGCTCCTTGACTAACATTGAGCTTTTTCCGCTACCTCAATGGCCGAGAAAACCGGTTCATCATGTAGATATATGTTCATGTTCCTCCAGATAAGACTCATAGCACAAAGTGAGAATATGGTAAATTCAATTTGTCGATCATAATCCAAACATCAGTTTCGGGAAGGTATAAACAACATTGTGAACCAATCAACAAATGCGGGATTCATAAACGGTTCCACCCTAAACTGCCATCTAGAGCTAAACCAAAACGATGTGCGCAAAAGGACAATTTAAGAAAATATGTTTGCGATCTTTCACAATATGATTGCATAGGAGACAAGAGATGTCTTCAAGGTTGAAAGCTTATTGTGATCTGTCTCTTGTAGCGAGAATATTATTGAGAGCTTATTGTAATC
The DNA here is from genome assembly GCA_948329865.1 of Linaria vulgaris. Classification (NCBI taxonomy): domain Eukaryota; kingdom Viridiplantae; phylum Streptophyta; class Magnoliopsida; order Lamiales; family Plantaginaceae; genus Linaria; species Linaria vulgaris. The sequence continues at coordinate 101,852,659 of OX415250.1, forward strand.
TGTCTCTTGTAGGGAGAATATTATGGATGACCTTCAAGTAAAGAATTTAAGTTGATTATGAATGAGAGATTTGTTAATCTATTTCCATAAACTTTTTACTTGAAAAGATGGAAAATGAAAGCGACATGATTGATCTATTACGCAGGCACTTCTATAAGTGGACTTTCATGATGGGGAGGGAGTTCAAAACCAGGACTTGGTTCTTGAGCTTTGAGAATTTTAACTTTGAGAATCTCCTGAGCAATATCCTTAGAAAAGATAGCACGAACTAAGTCCACGTACCAAGCGTCTGTATGAGGAGAGAAAGGTGTGAAACATAATTCAGATTTTGTGAGATAGGAGCACACTGTGGCATGCTATAATTGTGCAAAGAGTGTTACCAAGGATCAAGACGGATGTCCATAACTGATCTTGATTTAACCTTGTATTGTAAGTTGTAACACATGCCTTTTTGAATGAGGTCTCAACATGCACAAGCGTTCCTCTAGATCCATGAATTAGGTCTATTGCTTCAAAGCACCAAAAGCTATACACAATAAGAGAATTTGAATCAAGCCATTGATTCAAATATATGGTGACAAAGTTACATAATTAAACAGAGACTGTGCCATATACCATTGTAAAGCCACGGAAGTCAGCGTTCCAAGGCAATAAACGTATCTCAATTCCGACATACAAAGAAGAAGTTATAGCAAAACCCGTGAAGCTGTGCAAAGCAGGAAAATGCAGCGTGGCCGACAGGCGGAACGCAGCGCGGCCAGCGCACACTGGACAGAATGTAGTGCTACGGCGCAGCCAGCAGCCTGAAGGGCGAGCAAATGGGCCCATGTACGCGTCTCAAATCATGTTTGAGGCCCAACCACCACTTTTATCTTATAATAACACTAAGGCTACGAATTTCCAATCATCGCACGTCATTCCACACTCCTACAACATATTACACACATCTATTATCATTTTCCATCATCATTCATCCATCTTATGAGATTATTGAGAAGAGTATTCAAGTCACAATTCGGCCGAGAGAAGCAGAGCTACAAAGATTAAAGACTGGGTTTATCTTATCTTAATTTTTTTTATTATGATGTTCTTTTCCATTTGTATTGTTGAGTTTGTTATCGTTATGTAGTAATCTTCTCCGTATTTGGAGAAGGGGGTAATAACTATTTATGCACAATGAACCTTTTATGAATTCATGTTGAGTTTTATGTGTTTAGATGTGATTCGTTTTGTATTCTAGATGTTTTATTTATACACTTCATGAGCGTTAACCTGCCTCGTGGCTTAGCTACATGTTTGATTTATGTACTAAAAGTAGGCTAACGCAACTCACACATAAGTTAGATCACACAACTCCATGTCTTGATTATTCAATATAGTTAACACTTGAGAATGTGGAATTGGTTACCAAACTTAACTTCTTTTAGATTGATCGCCATAGTCGCAGATCTTTAAGAGAAGGCAACATGATTGTAGTTGTCACTAGCGTTGCATCTAGAATTTTGGTAACTCCATTGAACGCATATGAACTTAGCATGATGAAACTAACTAGAGGGAATTGGTAGTTTGTCTATGAATCACATAATAAATAGTAATGAAACCTAACTTCAAATACACTTCATCAATCTGACAAAATCCTTGTTATTTACTTGTTTTATTAGTTATAATCAAAAACTTCTTATTTAAATCTCCTTATTACTTGTTTATTGTTGTCTATTAAGCGAACACCATAGTTACACACTCTTCGTGTTATCGATACTTGATTAGTAACTATACTTACCATTTTATATTATGTGACCGTGCACTTGCGAACACGTAGGCATAGTAATTCATTGCATTCATAAAACTACTCGCTCGCCACGCATCAATCATCATATTTATTTCTTTTATTTATTTTCCAGAACCATACGTTGTGGTATTGGTTTCAATCACGTATATAGTTAAGTATTAAATCACATGATGACATTATATTAATACCCTTTAATTGGTGTCACCATGCATATATTTTCACTGTGTTGATAGATATGTCTGTTTGAGCTCCCTTTTAAGAATCTTCCCTGCAGCTGATTTTGGAATACAATCGACAAAAGTTATTCTCCTCAACCTTTTGTATGGAGCAACCTACAAGAACAAAAAAAGGAGTAAAAAGCAAAACAGTAATGCCAAAAATATTGACAAATACAAGTTTTATGCAATTGAAGATCATAATATGTCTTCATGGAAACATTACTTGTTCTGCAACATATTTCTTAATGTCGTCTTCAGATATCAATGGAATATTGGATGATCGAACGACAAACGCAATCGGTACTTCACCGGCTCTTTCATCAGGGAGTCTGCCATACCAAGTTTTTCGTAACAATTAAACAAACTTATGAATGAAAGGTTTTTCTTTTTATTTTTTTGATGCTCTTTAAAGCGATGCGTATTGTATTATTAGAGAATAGACATTTCTTAACTACATTGTTTTGACTTACGGAAGAACAGCAGCATCGAGTATCCCAGGATGCGCAACGAGAATTTCTTCAAGCTCTGCTGGTGCCACCTGACATATAAGGAGAGTCTAAGTTCAAAACATGTTGAAAATTAAAGCATATGGTGATGAAGGGTTGTGCCCTTCGTAATATTAAGATGATCAATATAGAGTTGTAGGTCTTAATGCAAAGCTGGTCGAGTAAAAAATCAAATTAAATTACCTGAAAGCCTTTACATTTGATGATATCTTTCAGCCGATCCACTATAAACAGACGCCCCTTGTCATCAAAATAACCAATATCTCCCGTATGTAACCATCCTTGTTCATCAATAGTTTTTGCTGTAGCTTTCGGATTCTTGAAATAACCTGTAAGACGCCAACATCTACTATAATACTAACCTTATCATGAACACTTCTAACCGATGTTGAACTTTTATAGTCCTAGTCATAGACGAAGGGTATACCTTTCATCACATTTGGCCCTCGAACACAGATTTCTCCTTTTTGGAAAGGTGAAAGAGGTTTCAGAGTATGCACATCTAGGATTTGAGATTCTAATCCTGGAACGAGACAACCGTTTGAACCCGAATGGCGAGAACTATCCTTAGCAGATCCCATTGAAACACCCGCACATGCTTCTGTCAAACCGTAGAACTACAAACTGACGAGACTTGTTTCAAATTGAACGATGCTTCTAAAACGATAAAATATTGAGCATACTCTAAATAAGGCCTTTACTGAAATCTAGAGAAGACCTCTAAAGTTTTCACACTTAAGTAACTATTAACATTATGTATTACAGAGAATCCATTGACTTTGTCGTCTCATCTGAAACTCGAGCTTGTAGTTTGAACGTTTCAATTTTACATACGTTTTTTTCACATGCCACTTTATGTAAGACTACAATCTTTTTTCGTAACACCCAACACAAGATCTTATTTTTGATAAAATAGGTCACAACATGATTCCCTTTTTATGTTTACCATATTGATTTGCCTCTCATCTTAAAGCTTAATTATATTTTACATGTGTATATATATTTGGGGTACAAGTACAAGCTCATCTTGTAGGATTCGGACACCGAATCTCCAACGATTTACCATATTTATAAATCGTCCTAACCCATTTATACGTATACGAAACATGGATCATAGGTTTTTTCTAGTATAATGCAAAATCATAAAATTCATGATGATGATGTTTAATCTCACCTGGAAAACCGCGGCTTTCGGGAAAAGCTTGGTACATTCCGCTAAGATCTCCTTCCCCAACGGTGCAGCGGCAGATGCAATCTCCCTCAGAGAAGAAACGTCGTACTTCCTTACAACCTCCGGGTGCTTCACCAACTCTTTAATAACGGTCGGCACGAGGTACACTTTGGTTACTCTGTATTTTTCAATAAACCTCAGCATCTTCTCCATATCATACCTCTCCATCACCACGACGGTATCCCCACGCTGCAGCCCTGCGTATAACAGTCGACCCAAAGCAAAGATATGAAACAAGGGCAAGAAACACAGAAAGACATCCTTAGAGTCACCGGAATCCCAATTACACGACAATGCCGAAGCTATAAAGTTCTTATGCGTTAGCATAACGCCTTTACTGTCACCAGTAGTACCGGACGAATACAAAAGCGCCGCCAAATCCGATTGTGTGACAAGTGGGTACTTTCTCTGCTCAATATATGAAGTGGGATTGTCAAAGATTGAATCTTTTTCGAGAAAAAAACAGGGGAGGTCAAAGGGTTTGACTTTATGGTAAAGCTCATGTGTTGTAATAACGAGCTTGGGGCAAAGGTCTTTGATCTGTTTGGACAGCTCGTATGTGGTGTACCGCGTGTTCACCGGACAAGCGACAGCGCCGATGCCTGCAACGGCTAGGAAGGCGACGGGGAAGAGGGCGGAGTTGGGGGACAGGATGAGTACGACGTCGTTTTTGGAAATGTTGTGGTTGTTTAAGAGCGTGTTTGAGAGTTTCGAGATTTGGGTTTTGAGGTTCGAGAAGGTTAAGGTTGTGCCGGATTCAGGGTCGATTAGCGCGGGAGTTTGCGAGTGAGTTGGGAGGTTTCTGAAGAGAAATGTGATCATGGAGGTGTTAGGATCTTGTGGGAGAGCCAACGGCGGCCCAGGTGACCGGAATATTCTATCGCCGACGCCGTAGCTTGGTGGTGAAGCTGATAGTAATGCGCGTTTGAATAAACCAGATTTGGGGTTTATAACCGCCCGCATTAATCTTGACGCGCCCATCTTTGGTTTGAAAGCTGACTGATGATGCTATGCTTCACTCTGCATGTAATACTTATATATATATATATATATATATATATATATATATATATATATATATATATATATATATATAATCTGCCCGTCATGTGATCAGCAATTCTTTTTGATAAGCTAAGTATAAGTGTATAACTAGTTCTTTTTAGTACATGCTACGCTAAAGAAACTGAAAAATATGTATTCTCTTTGATAATATTCTGATGATGATTACAGAGTTGTACAATTGACCTGTATAATTAAACAAATCAATACAAGCTGTATTAGGTATTACTTTACGTTATTAGTGTATATATATATATCCCCACGAGTCAGTAAATTCATGGCAAGTTGCTTGATAAAATTAACTAACCTTTTTGCTGCAATCAACTCGAGGTTCATTTTGAATCTAGACGAGTCTCGTCAACTGTATTAATGTATCACCAGGCCAAAAAGTCTATATAATGGATATACTGAGAGTTGAATAATTATCTTTACACCCAACTTGTTTCCATGGAAGATAGATTATTAGTGATACGCAGTGGCATTCAGGAATTCTACAGGGGAGCGAAGGCTGAAAATTGAAGCTAGAAGAAAACTTTGAGGAAAAAGGATAGAAACAACGGAGCCGGATCTTCTCCTACAAAAGGAACTACATCTTCTCTTACATGCTTTGGATGTTCGCCACGTGTCTAATTTACAAAATTCTCTAATTGCTAATTATCTACCATGATTTTCTCCCCCAATCTCTTTGCAAAATCATATCCTCAAAATAAAGAATGAAACCTTATCAATATGGACCGTGAATACCAAAATTTATATATACTTAATTTATAAAAATTATTGACAAAGTAAAATTAGCAATTTCATGTTAAATTTGTTTTCCCGCTTTAAGGTTTATGTTGCTAGACATGAACAAAATCATTTTTATTGACATCCAAAAAAATATATCACTTTATCATTAAAACAAAGTTCAATTATACTACTGAGAAAACATTTTTTTTCTTCATAGTTTCATGTTACTACTGGTAATATATCTTACTAAATAACCCAACATACCATCATGCAACAGTTTGAAGTTTGAACAATAACATTTTAAAATATGAATAAGCTTTAATAATTATAACAATACTTTGATGAAATGATGAGCCAACATATTCAATTTCTTTCTTCTTATAAATGAAGATTCATTTTTTTTAATAAATGAGAAAAAAAAAGAGAAGAATATGTCAAATCAGATAAATAATTAGTATTTCCACACATGAATTTTGCTACGTCTAAAAATGTAATATAAATTATTATGTACAAATCGAAATTGCGATCTATTTGATATAAGTCTCGTTCCTTATTTTAAGGGATCTATTTTGCAAAGAGATTGAGAGGAAGATCATTGGAGATAATTAGCAATAATATTGATCAAATTTTATTTAATAACTTAGACATGTGGCGGACATCCAAGGCATGTAGGAGAAGATGTAGTTCTCTTTGTAGGAGATGATCCCGCTCCTAGAAACAACACTAGAAGAAATAAAGTGTTGTTCAAATCGGACTTTGGGGCTTTTGAAAATAAGAAATGCGCATAAAAGTTAGTGTTTTGTCTTAGTTTTGAGTTCATAAACGACAAAAATCCCCATAATATATTTTAAATTTACTCTATTTGAAACTTATTATGCATTAATATTCTTATAAACCCTATTTATTGAAATAAATATAATAACCTATGTTATAACTTTTAAAATTTCTTCAAAATTGTTTAACAATAACAAGAAGTTGTTTTGACAGATCCAGAAACTAATATTTTTGTCTGGAAAAAATTTAAAGTATGCATATAACTCAATTGGAAAAAATTTAAAGTATGTATATAACTCAATTTGAACAACATCAATTCTTTATGTATCAAATAAATAAAACAAAGATCATTTTTCAATTGGTTTGAATATTTGTGAATTAATATCATTGCATATCGTATGTGATGATACACATCCTAAAAACCGAAGTTAACCTTTCCATGAGAGGGAACCCGAGTAACGATGCGAGACATCCGAGGGCTGGAGAGTAGACTCTTGGAATACACCCTCCGGCCATGCCAACAAGAAAGTATTGGATAGCGCCCCTCGGACCACACCCGATCAACTCTCTAACAGGCAGCGTCGAGAAGGCTAATTCTCTCGGTGACACCCGATTGCTCCCCCATTCTCGGAGAATGTATTTGAGTAAGCCACATGGACCTACCCTAAGATCTACCTCCCCATTGTGAATAGCACCCATGTCACTCATCCTAGTCGGGTTACGACCCCTATGGTCACACAAATACTTCTCATGAGTCCTATTCTAGGGACCATTGCTCGTCATCACGAGTCTCATCCGAGTGACTCTAAATAAACATCTCACGGGTCTCACCCGAGTGACTCCAAAACTCTGGTCGGATAAAACTCTGAGGGCTCTCAATCTATTCCATTAGGCATCGCGCCATTGCTTACAAAAATATGTTACTAACTTTCATCTTTGCACAAGTATATTTTCTTAAGCTCTAATAGGTACGAGAAGGGAAGCAATACTAGTTGAGAGAGGCTACTAGAGGAAGCAATGAATATACGACCCGGGGAGAGCCAACCTCCAACCACTCATCATAAATGAGGAGATGACATAATCTCATTGGCTCAGCTTGCAGAAGACTAGTTATTGGAACGCAAGAGATGACCCTCATTGGCTCAGTTCACAGAAGGCCACCTTTGGGACAATGAGATCTTCTCTGATTGGCCCTACCCTTAGAAGATAGCTATTGGCACATGAAGTTTCCTGCTATCGGTTACCCTGTCAAAGATGTTCATTGGCGCATACGGAATCTTTCCTAATTGTCTATCCCCACCCAGGTAGTTATCACCAGTAGAAGACCAAACGTAATTGGCCACGAGCTCCCCTGAAACTCCTATAAATAAGGGACTTATTGAGCACTCCCATGACAACAACTTTCAGAACACTTTTGCCATATCTTTGAGCAGCAAAAAGCATTTTTATTTTCAACATTCTTGTACTTTATTTTCAGCATTCTTTGGCAAGATCTCTCTCCAAAATCATATCCTCCAAATTGTAGCACTTTCTTTACTCAGGAAATAATAAAATACTTCTCCCTCTCATAAGTCCAGGATCAGCGTCAGTAAAAGTTCACTTGATCTTTATCCCGATATTATCCTCCCCCAGAGTTTTGGATGATATTGCATAATCAAATGGCACCGCCTGCAGGAACACTATAGCTACCCTGAGATGGGTTGAGAGAGTTCAAAAAAGGAGAAGAGAGCTACTGCTTGAGTAACTTGTTTCCAATATGAATGGAAAATCACGCTCCAAACCTTGAAATCCCCAAAAATTTGCAGTTTTCTCTCATCACCCCAACGTTCCCCCGCCTCGTGTGGAGGAACCTGGAGTAGAATATGTCCACATTCTGATGGCCACATACGAAAATCTGGTGAACAGCCTCCGCCGCGGCAAGAGAGCTAGAGGGGAGGAGTATGCCCATGCCTCGACGGATTCTACTCCACCGCCCCAAGATATGAGATCATAAAGTGCTAGTTACAGTGAGGTCCGAGGGCCTTGTCTCGCTGTCTTGGAGCCACACCGAGGGTTCTTGAATGTCGCAACCAAAGAAGAAACGATACCAAAAGGTGTTGGAAAACTAACCAAGCCACGAAGACACGACGAATGCAGTACAAAAAGACTTAGGCGAGTTAAGGCATAATCTGAACTCAGGTGAGGAAGTCGCAGATAAGCGTCTCATTAGTGTGATTTAAGTATCTGTTTGCTTCTGCTTTTAAATAGTTATAATATCATATTTACTTGTTTTAGTATTATTTTTTGCTTTCTTAAATATTTAATAAGTCAAGACAAAACGAGGCTAAACGAGGCCGAAAATGGATGTTTTGGACAACAGCTGGTCAGAGAAACTATTTTGGTATGTTCAAGCGATACGGGAGCGCTACAACACTACAAGAAGGGGAAATATCGAATGAAGCGTGACTGAAGAAAAGACACCAGGAGACTGTATGGAGGAAATCAGAAGGTAGTGTGATCACCAACTCGTCGCGCGGGTGGCGCTCGATCAGAGCCACATCGCGCGGGGGTCGCGGAATCAGAGGAAGTTTGGGCTGCAAGTCCAAAACTATAACACACACAGTCTATAGCATAGAAGGCTAGGTTCAGTAGTTATGTTACAACTTTACACCAATTTTCATAGCCTTTACAACCACTTTCAAAGAGATGAAACCTTGAAAGTTCCTAGTTATTCTCTGGGATTTCTGCTCTATCTCTCGGTTATCACCAGATAGAAAACACTATCAACAGTCTTTTTCTAGAGTAGTCGAGTCATATAATTAGTGGAGAAGAAGATACCAAAAGGGAGTTGAAGAGGGTGAAGCAACAACATTCCACCGGATCCGAGAAGCTTTTCGTAACCTTTTTACTTTGTCTACGATATTTAATGCTTTGTTGATTGTTGAACTCATAACTATGATGAGCTAACCTACTCGTTGTTTAAAGTAGGAGAATAACTATGATATTATGAATGTAGTTATTGGCTTTACCTGATGTGTGTTTGATGACCTTATCTAGACTGAATAGTTATTTATGCCATGTGACTAACCTTATTTTCGCTGGGATAAAACAGAAGCACCCGAGTGGGGCTGCCCAGAGTGTAGAATGCTAAGAGAGTTACATATATATATATATATATATATATATATATATATATATATATATATATATATATATATGCGATTTGTAACTTTGTATTTGCGAAAACAACTATTTCACAATGTTTAGATCACACTAGATCAATCTTGACTATGTACGTTTTGTTAGAATGATTCAGATAAGTTAATTGGATTGCATATTTGATATCTCTTCTAAAATAATTGATAACTGGGCTGATTCCATTAACATGGTAGATTATTAGAGACTTATAGAGATGTGGTTGGGATAGCTCCGGCCATATGTCACAAATCTATTAGGCATGCAAACATCAAATAACTATCAAGTATTGTAAGTAAATATAGGTGGTTTGTCAATAAACTACTAAGTTAAGTCATTGTGAACCTCTAGACAATGTTTTTAACCATGGTTCACAACCTAAAAGCAATCAATCAATCATTCTATGTTCTAGCTTAGTTAATTTCTCATCTTCACAACATTGTTAGTTCGATTGCTTTCTTTAGAATAAGTAGCATAAATATTTTCTTGTATTTAAAAACCAAAAAACCCAAAAAGATATTTGATCATTATTACATTCTTTGGTTAACTCCATTGCATTCTAGATTAAGCATTCTTAGCATAACAAACATTCATAGCGTCCTTAGTTTAGAAATTATTCATAACCATTCATCATATTTTGCAAACACAAGAGAAAAGATAGTGACAATAATGAGTGGTTTTGCATTTAAGTGATTAATACATACAACCATCATTTCCTTGGGATACGATACTTGGTTCGTAAATATACTTACCATTTTACTATTACTTGATTCGTGCATTTGCAAAATAGTAGGATTTATGTGTAACAATTATGTGGTGAAATATATTCTATTCTATTTACACCTAACACAAACTACCATCAAGTTTTTGACGCTATTGTCGGAGAGTAACGGTATTCTTATTGTTTTGTGTGAATCGTTGGCTTATTTGTTGAGATGCTAATAGCTTTTGTTGTTTACGGTTGAGGAGCACACATGGAGTTACTCAATGAAATTTCACCTGCACTTTTCAAAAATAAGAAGAAAATACCCCAAAAGTACGCTGAGAGCATTGTTTATTTTTAGAGTTGCACGAGAGTTATGCCCAACAACACCAACTAAAGAAGAAGAAACTAACAAGGAGATGCGTATATTGTTCAACAAGCAAGTTGGGAAGTATTAGTTCAATGGAATCTAAGATGAAGATCTGGTGCAGCATGCCACACAATTTGAGAGCTTGTATGATGTTTTGATTTACAACAATTCACCAAGATAGCTAATAGTATCTCCTATGTTTTTGTCAGAAGTAGCACTTGATTGGTTCACTAAGGTTATGATAGAGGATACAACATGGGTAATGATAGTTGAAGAACTTAAAGCGAATTTTTTACTAACCTCTGAAGAAATGGTAGCAAAGAGGGAAATTCTAAACTACGAGCAATATAAAGGTGAGACAATTCCGCAAGCATGGGACAAGTTCAAAGAAAATAATCAAGATGGCTGAACCACTATGTAGGATCCAAAGAGACACAATGGTGCAAGATTTCTGTTACAGAATGAGCATGAAGAATAAGCTCATATTGGATTACACTGTCGATGGAGAAGAATTTTTGGAAAAAAACGCAAATGAATCTTATAAGTTGTTGGAAGTATTCAAAGAAGATTTTGCAACACTCCCAGGAGCCTGCAAGTGAACTGTTACAACATGGAGGAAGCAATAATGTAGAAGAGAGCTTGTTGGAAAAAGAGAAAGTGAATATAGAAGCACAAGAGGAAAAAGACCAAGGTGCAATTGGTGCACCAAAGGACCCTTGATTCTTCACCATAATTGTCGAGCTAACCTACAATAAACTCATCGTTGTGTGGGAGGCAACCCATAATAATAAGTTTTTAATTATCCAGTATGTAGTTTAATTCTGTTTTGAGTCATATATAGCATTTTATTTCAATTTCTTGTTGAGCTAACAATAGAGATAGGAAAAACGAAGAAAGTGAAAAGACACCATAAGTGGAGAGACGAACAAGAAAAAAGCAAAACGATATTGGACAAAGTGAAAACAACATAAATCAGAGCAAGCATAGCAGGTTTTCCAGTAGCACGCGCGATCACACGAGTGACCACTGCTCCCAGCACACCTCACACGTGCGATCAGTTTTGTAGTGCCAGCATTCTAGAACACACCGCATCCAATAGTACGTCGAAGTTTCAATTGCGCCCCACGCGATCAGTCTTAATCGCATTCCATCTTTTTGGTAGGTTACAGCTGCTTATGGAATTAGGGCATCAAGACTCTTCTATAAATAAAAGGGACGGTCAGGAGCACAAGACCAACACACACTAGCTTACAAGAGCCTATAAACACTTACAAAACTCTACAGAGACCCTGTGAGATTTTCTTTAGACAGAAAACACCATTGAAGGTTTGTTCTAGTTTAGTGCAGTCATTATTTGACAGAAAATAGTTCGTAGGGAAGAAGATAGCAAAAAGGAGTTTTAGAAGAGAGTCTAGCAACAAAGTCCAACCGGATCCGAGAAGCTTTTCTCTACCTCTTTACGTTGTCTATGTTATTAACTCTTTATTGATTGTTGAACTCATAACTATGAGGAGCTAACCAACTCATTGTTTAGAGTAGGAGTAACTCTGATTTATAAATATGTTTATTTGCTTTACTTGATGTGTGTTTAATGATCTTGAATGCAAGATTGAGTATTTACTTCTATTGTATGACTAATCTTACTCTGGTTGGGATAAAATAGAAGCACCTATATAGGGTTGCCCAGAATGTGAAATACTAAGTATAGTTATACACACACACACACACACACACACACATATATATATATATATATATATATATATATATATATATATGTATATATATATATATGCGGTTTGTGACTTTGGTGTGCTAACACAACTAATGCGCAACCCCTAGATCACACTAGATGAATCTTGATTATGTACGTTGTGCTAACATGATTCATATGAGTTAATTGGATTGCATATTTGATATATGTAATTAAACAACTGACAATTAGGCTGATTTTGTTAACATGGTAGGTTACTAGAGACTAATGAATATATGTTTGAGATAACTCCTACGTAGGTCCCAAATCTATTAAACATGCAAATATTAAATTACTATCAAGTACTATAAGTAGATATATGTAGTTTGTCTATAAACTACTATGGTTAAGTCATTGTGAAACGCGGCTTCTAAAGAATTTTTCCAATTATTGTTTACAACCACAATCGATAAATTCCGCTTTGTTTCATTTAGTTAGTTTAATTGTTTTACTATTTTCTTTCTTGAGTTAATTGTTCAATTGTTTCCTGCATTCAAACTACAATCTTGTTTTACTGTTTTCATGCACCATATATTGATTTCCATTGGGTCCTAGAATAATTATTCTTTGCATTCTTAGTATAGCATTCACCACATCCTGTAAACACAAGAGAAAAGATCATGACAACCGTTAGTAGTTTGTATTTAAGTGATTCATACATTAATCTACCACTCTCTTGGGATACGATACATGGTTCGTAACTGTACTTACCATTTTATTACTTAATTCATGCACTTGTGACGAATGAGAACTGAGGTATAATATTGATTGTTAACTAATATTATTTGAAAGTACACCCCATCAAGTTTTTGGCGTCGTTGCCAGGGAGTAACATTATTGTTTTGTGTGAATGATCAAGCTTAATTGTCGAGGTATTAATAGACTTTTGTTGTTTGTAGTTAAAGAGCGCGCATGGATTCATTCGATGATCTTCCACCCGAATTTCTCAACAAAAAGGGGGAACAATATAAAGTGCACAAGAATACGTTGAGGGCACTATTTTTGTTAAAAGTTGCACGAGAAATACGCCCAACCACACTGCTGAAGAAAAGGAGATCGAAGAGAAAATGCGCATACTGTTCAGTAGACACGTTGGGAAGTAACAATTTGACGAGATCCAAAATGAAGACCTAGGGGAACCTGTTGCATGGTTTGAGAGTTTGTATAATAGTCTCATTCATCATAATTTACCACGAAAATTGGTGGTATTCTTCATTGCCCTGTTAGGGGTAGCACTTTATTGGTTTGTTAAGACCATAACATACGACACAAAATGGGAAACAATAGTCAAATAATTCAAGGAGAAATTCTCATTGACTTCTAAAGTAATGGTGGAAAAGAAGAGAACTCTTAACTACATACATGATGAAGGAGAGATAATTATGCAAGCGTGGGGCAAGTTCAAGGAAATAATCAGAATGGCTCAACCAATATTCATGATACCAAAAGTCACAATGGCACAAGTCTTTTACTATTGAATGAGTATGAAGAATAAGCTAATACTCGATTACGCAGTACAAGGGAAAGGATTTTTTGGAAATGAATGAAGATGAAGCTAATAAATTGTTGGAAACATTTGAGAAATATTTTGCAAAACTTTCTTGGTTCCTGCAAATCACTGTTATAGTAGAGAAGAATAAATAGCTCTAGAAGAGAGTCTACTTAAGAAAGAAGTGGTGCAGAAGGGAGCACATGAGGAGAAAGATCAAGGTGCAAAAGGTGCACCCTGTGACCCCTGATTCTTCACCAAAATTGCCGAGCTAACCGAAAATAAACTAAGCGCTATATGGGAGGCAACCCACATTTTTTAGTCTTGCATTGAATTTAGTTGTTAGTTATTCTGTTTCGAGTCATATATAGCAAAACAAAATTTGATTTATCTTTGAGCTAACCATTGATATAGGAAACGAGAAGAAAGTGAAAGAAGATATAAGTGGAGCGAGAACAGGCACAAGCAAAAGAATAATTGACAAAAGTAAGAATAGCACGGATCAGAGCTTGCAGAGCAGATTTTCTCAATAACAGGCGATACCGCTGTTCATATCGCGCCTCACATGCGTGATCAGTACCGCGTTCTGATTTTGTAGCACCACAGATCCAGAAAGCACCGCGTTCCATACTGCGCAATTTTTGATTGCGCCTGTGGCGCGCGATTTACACATCACGCCTGACTTGTTTCTTGCATAACACGATTCTCAATACGAAAGGCAATAAGAGACATGTATAATTCCAAATTTATAGAATTTGGCTAAGCAATCTCTATCTTTACCTTTCTTACCATACCTATACTTCCCTTATAATTAAATACTGTTGATATATGAATTATTCCCATTGTGATTATCATTATTATGTAGAGTTTTGCGAATTAAATAAGATTTCCAAAATTCTTTGAGAACTCTTTTATATATAACTCTAGTCACTTTTATAATTCTACTTTCTCTTATAATTTACAGGACCATTTCTTCTCTATTTTTTTATTCATCTTTTTATCTTGAAAGAAAATTTTATTTTTCTTGATTTCTTTGTAGAAGAACATGGCATTTGGACATTACTTTACCATGGATCCAAAGACAGGGAAACCAAAAATAATGTAGAAACTTAGCATGGCATAACCAAGTTGCGATCTGAAGAAATTCACATCAAGAAGGTTCTATGAGAAGTACGTCCAAGCTTTTGCAGTCCCAGGGATTAGCATAAAGAAATTCAACTTCGAGCATCTTGCACTGGGATCGAGGATCGTTAATCACAACCTCATACATGAGTTCTATGCCTACTATGATCGTAGGGAATCATCAACTATCATCTAACTTCATTAGGTTCGTTTCACTGCACAAAGAATCAATAAACACTACGATATGAAGAAGAAATCTATGGAGATGTGAGGCGCCTATATGTTAAAATAAGTCACATCAAAACAACTCACCATAAGCAAGATTGCATTTCAATTCAACCAACATTGGCATGCTTGAGGCTGATTATGGGTTACTAAAAGCTTGTTTCAAAGAGCTTTATTTGTTTGTAAGTTCATGGATTCTGGCATCTGTCAATAGAGAAAAAGTTTCATTAACAAGCAAAATTTATGATGAGCATTAAACGAGGAGATACTCCTAACATTGGGGAAGTCATAATCAAGGCTATTGTGGATCACATTGCGGATGGTCCACCACACTTGATGTATTTCGGAGCACTTATCAATGCATTTTGTATCAAAGAAACTTGCCCACAAATTGATACAAACATTCATCAATGAAATACATATCCCATAAATCACATTGCAAGGTAAGTGATCAAAACGACACTCTACACTGAGGAGTCATCAGCAATTGAGTCAATTGAAGAAATCTTGTCACCAATGCACAAGAAATAGAAGACGTTTCATGAGTAATTACAAGAGGTGAAAGATCGTTTGGAGCAAGAGAATGCTGAGTTAGTGCACTAGTTAGAAGAAATCAAGGATCATTTCTAGAGCAACAACACCCACTATTGGATGCAGTTGAGACAAATCGAGGAGAGTGTGACAAATGAAGAAAGTAATACCACCACCAATTCGACAAGTGTCCTTTGAACTCGATCATGGGAGTCTTATCATCTATGCTTTAATTCTTTCTATTTTATGCAATGAGTATTAGAATGGAATTTGAAGCATGAACGCATGAATAAGTTAGGATCAATGATGATATATGCATAATACATTACGAATTTGAGCTGAAAGAATACATGAATACCTTTGGTACATGATAAGCGTCACATTATCATAATTTAAGTATCTGTTTACTTATGCTCTTGAACACTTATGATGGCGTATTTACTTGTATTGTATCGTTTTATGTTTTCTTAGGTATTTAGGGAGTGAAGACAAAATGAGGCTAAATAAGGAAAAAAATGGATGTTTTGGGCGACAATTAGTAAGTTCCTATTTCAGGATGTTCAAGCGCTACGGGAGCGTTACGACACTACAAAAATGCGAAATACCAAATATAGCGCGATTGAAGAGAAAGATACTAGGAGACCGCAAGAAGGAAATCAGAATGTCATGTGATCAACACCGCATCGGGCATGTGACGCATGATCAAGATGGCATATCGTGCGATCAAGATGGCATATCGTGCGATCAGATGAAATTCAGGTCGTAAGTCTGAAACCTTTAAAGGCAGCCCAGAGCTTAGGAAAACTATAAATAGGAGGTTACGTTCATCAGTTAGGGCACGATGCTCATAGCTCTCAAAACACGTTCACAACCACTTTCAAGCACTTTCTGATAGAGAAACCCTAATATTTGTCACCACAGAGAAAACACCATCAAAGTCTTGTTCTAGTTTAGTTGAGTCATTGTTAGAGATAAAATAGTTTGTAAAGAATAAGATAGCAAATGAGAGCAAGAAAAGGGTCTAGCAACAACGTTCCACCGGATTCGAGAAGCTCTTCTTTACCTTTTTACTTTGTCTATGATATTCACTTCTTTATTGATTGTGAACTCATGACTATGAGGAACTAACCTACTCGTTGTTTAGAGTAGAGGAGTAACTCTGATTTTGAATATTTTTATTTGCTTCACTTGATGTGTGTTTGATGATGATTTTGAATGTCTAGATTGAATAGTTACTTATGTTGTGTGACTGGCCTTACTCTTACTAGGATAACACGAAAGTACCCGTGCGGGTCCACCCGGAGTGTAGAATGCTAAGGATAGCTATATATACGATTTGTGACTTTGAATTTGCGAAAGCAACTGATTTGCAACCTTTAGATCACACTAGATCTATCTTGACTAAGTTCGTTTTGTTAACACGATGCAGATGAGTTAATTAGATTGCAAATTTGCCATCTCTTCTAAAACAACAGACAACTGAGTTAATTCGTTAACACGGTAGGTTATTAGAGACTCATAGGTGTATGGTTAGGATAGCCCCTGCCATATGTCACAGATTTATTAGACATGCGAACATCATATAACTATCAAGTACTGTAAGTAGATGGAGGTAGTTTGTCTATGAACTATTATAGATAAATCATTGTGAAACCCGACTTCTAAAGAATCTTTCCAATTATTGTTTATAACCACTATCAATCAATCGATCAATCATTAAATTTTGTTCCTTAGTTTAGTTTAGTTTACTTAGTTAATCAATCTTTCTTCTAGCATTCTTACTTTAATTGTTTATTTGTTTTCATTAGTTTGATTACTATATTAGTTTAATTGCTTTAATTATTTTTCTTGCATTCAATATCTAAAAATTCCAAAAAGATATTTAATTACTTTTTCTGCACTCTTAGATTAATTTCCATTGCATTCTAGATTAAATATTTTTCGCATAAAAAACATTCAAACCATCTTTAGTATAGAAATCATTCACATCATTCATAAGCATTTATTATATCCCGCAAACACAAGAGAAAAGACAGTGACAATTGTTAGTATTTTGCATTTAAGTGATTCATACATGCAACCATCACTCCCTTGGGATACAATATTTGGTTCGTAACTATACTTACCATTTCATTATTACTTGATTCGTGCACTTGCGACAAAGTGGGATTGAGGTGTAACATTCTTGTGTTGACTTATATTCGACTTTATTGCATCCTACACGCCCATGAGTACATCTTGTTTAATATGGTTAAAAGTTTTTTTTTTAATTTCATACATACCTTTCAATCTGCTATTGTGTATAATTGTGAAAAAAATGTTGTTTATTTATGAGAAAAAGAAGCATGTGATTATTACAATTAAACAAATTGCATGAATATTACTTGAGATAATGGGAAAGTTTTATTTGTTGAGGAAATAAAATAGGTCATCTTTTCAAAAAAATGAGTTTTAGTCTTTCAAGCCAAGAACCCTTTATGATAAATGAATATACGTAGAACCACGTTGAAGCCTTTTCTTTAAACCTTTGTTTATGAAGCCCATTTACGTCCCCTAAGCTGAAAGAAAAAATTATACCCTACCATTTTCTAGAGATAAATGTAGTGAATCGAAGGAGCAATATGGTAGGAGCTCAAAACAAAAGCACGAGTTAAAACGAAAAATATGAAAAAGAAAAGGAGGATGAAAATAATAGAGAACACAAATAACCCAATTCAAAAACTTTCAGTTTGGGGGTACCTCTCAAAAATCATGAAGTATATGGCACTGCAAATAACGAATGTAGGACGATCAAGAGGAGGATTACAAGACCGCAGGCAGAAATAAAGAATAGAGCGATTGGGGCGCCATGGCATTATGATCACGCTTGTGGCGCGATTGGACTTGATCGAGCTTGGCGAGGGTTGAATGGTCATTGTGTGTAATTAGGTTCGGCTGCTCACAAAATTTGGGCATCAAGACTCTCTTATAAATAAAAGGGACGACTAGAAGCACATAACCAAGTCACACGAGCTTACAAGAACCTACAAACACTTACAAAAGTCTAGAGAAACCCTGTGAGATTGTCTTAAGAGAGAAAACACCATTGAAGTTTTGTTCTAGTTTAGAGTAGTCATTGTTTGAGAGAAAATAGTTCATAGTGAAGAATATAGCAAAAATGAGTCATGGAAGAGAGTCTACCAACAAAGTTCCACCGGATCCGAGAAGCTTTTCTCTATCTCTTTAGTTTTTCTATGTCCTGGAGATTATTGCGAAAAGAATCTCTCATCCACGACGGATCCGATATTTCTCTAACCACCTCTAGACGAGCCGTGGCCAGGTTCGACTAATACTCTAACTCCATTTCAGTTAGCCAAATACGTCGAGACGATGTCAGAATGACTAGATCCTTAAAATTGCATAAATATTGTGTTGGATAGCCTAATACACCGCAATCATGATCGTTGGTGTGTCAACGTCGAATGGAACGACGTGGCCAACAAAGACTACATTAGAACAAAAATCGATGTGCCTATGTGGCACGTTGATTCGAAGATCGACGTGCCGCATCAAGATATCTGACGCGGCACGTCAGAAGTTTGACCGCCACATCGATTATTGGATTGATGTGGCACCTCGATCAAGCGATGATCGGATTGATCAACGTTCAACGATCAACGGTTGACCCAAGTCACCTTGGGGATGGTCCCCACACCCCAATGCCTTCTCCTCATTAGTAGATACCCCATCATTTCACATTTGAAGGGTTAAATTTTGGGAGCTCAAGGGTGCGTGCATTATCTCTCTAGAATAGCATGTCAAACATCCACGTCAACTCGTAAGTTGGCACGTCAAACCACCCAAGGTTGACACATTCACCTCCAAGAGGGCGTCTACTAGTTGCATGCCAACTTATGGCACATCAACTTGCGTAACGTCAACTTGTGGCATGTCAACTTATAGCACATCAACTTATGGCATGTCAACTTATATCAGGTAAAATCAAAGCACATCAACCAAATTTGACAAGTACATCAATTATATGAACCTAGGCTCATGATTTGATTATTGCATAGTACAAATCAGTCGATGGCCAAATCCCGAGCCTCTAGGGAGCTTGATGACTAAAAGCACCTTTGTGCTACATCAATGATGTCTAAACGAGACATTCTCCCTACGGGGTCAACTATCAAGCAAATCGGGCCTCGCCTATGAGAGGAAGACCCTTGAGGTTTGTTCAAGACGCCTACATGATCTACACACGGTCAAACACTACCCGATAGGCAGTATATCAGAGACAACCTCTTGCAGGCGCCCATTGATATTGAATTACGTCCGAATTGATTCTCACTTCTTAGAGAGATACGTAGGCAACTTCACCCCGTATTAAGTTCAGTTGCAACACCCCGTATTCTCCCATTAGTTTATTAACTTATTTAATTGTTATTGCCTAACTTTATTCCTTGAAGTGTAGGTTTCTATCGAACCAAAAAACTCTTCTCGTAGTCTATAAGGTGCGAGAGAATTTGGTGAGGGGTAATCTCGAGACTAGCGAAAACACCATGTGCCACTTACTTTTGGTGATTGGTTTACATATTTCTTTTAACAACGTGTTGTTTGTTGATGATTATCATTTTTAAGGCATGACTAACCCTTTTATTCTGACTAGCTAATCAAACTATTGCTACATACACGTAGTATATTATCTTCTGAATATTACCCATGACATCATCATACATTATATATTAGTTCCTTATTTTCCGCTCAAATACGAGTCGTCATGCATATGACGTAATTATATTGCGCTTGTTTTTATTATAAAAGAAACGTGTATAAAATTAAAAGGAACCCAAACCAATCAAGTCTTCTTGTTTATTAAAAAAACAAGTTAAGTCTATCAAAACTTAGGTGGTATTTAGAAACTTTTAAAAAAAGCTATAATTAGCTTTTCACTTGAATAAGTGATTTTGAGGTGTTTGCAAATTTAGTTTTTTCGGCTACAGAACTTTTTTAAATTAAAAAATCCTACAAGTTGGTGTGTGGTGCTTTTGGCTTATGGTGTGTATTTTAAATAAAATAATTAGATTATTTTAAATTTAACATTATTTTGCAAACACTTTCAACTTTTAAGTTTTAACTGCTATTGAGATTTAAATTAAAATTGTGAACGTTTACTTTTCCACAAGAGTTTGCAAACAACACCTTATGCATCCGGTCTTTGCTAATTAGTTAGCTCAGTCATAATCACAATCTTATGATATACCATATGCAAACTATAGAAGCATGACTTATATCGGGTGGATGATGTTATCGTATACAAGTTGACAAACCCTTAATTAACTCCCACTACGACTGTTGTTGACCATAGATAATTACTTCCAATAATTCAAATAAATCATTCACCGCCTAGAGCTCTAACATTCACAAACCAAGCAACATGGAGAATATTTTGCCGTGTTTGTTGCTAACAGGGATTTTGGTTTTTCAATTGTATGGGTAATTACTTGTAATATGAAATGTCATTTGTACGCCTCTTGTGGAAATATGATTTGTACCCCAATGTATAACTACAAAGAGGGGGTACAAATGATATTTCCCGTTAAGTCAATCCTAAAAGCGTTTTTGGCAAAAATAATTTAATTAAAAAAATTCAAGGGGCATTTCATCTATTCAAATAATACGTGGGGTTATTTCTCAATTAGAGATAATTAAGTGTATTTTTTGCCATTTACACACTAATTCCACCCCATAAAGCATTTGAAGAGTTGACACTACTACAAAACAGAACGATTGAAGCAAAAAACATCCAAGAAAAGTTCAAATTTTGATTCAAAAGGGCTTGAATCGAAAATTTTAGATTCAAAAAGCCCAAAAATAGCCCACATTGCATAATTTTGATGCAGTCCACATGGCTTCAACAAAATGTTACCGCGTAGGCCAGCTGCATCAAAAAACTTCAACGGAGCTGCCATGCTGTATCGGAAAATTTCGATGCAGCGCTTAATATACAGAATCCACAACGAATTCTTTCTTTCTCGCGAAACACTTACAACACACACTACACACACTGTGCCGCCCATTGGCTACCATGGACTTCCATTTTTCGACGAAATAACACCGTTTAATAAACTCTACTCATCTCAAGGATCATTTTGATGTAATTCATTTCGAGTTTCGTGCATTAATTTCATTTGTTAATTTTCAAAGTTTTGTGTGTCGATTATTTTCGTTTTTATTGTGATTACAATATATGTTATTGTTGATTATCGATTACTTGGATATGATTGTTGTTGTTTTATGTTGGTTTTTAGAATTCATTTTGGGTAGAAAGTATGGTTGGAAAGAAATTAGGGCTCTATTGTCAAATTTAAGGTTTTGTGGGGATGAAATATAAGTTATTAAGAGTTTCTTGAAGGAATATGGTAATTAGAATATTTGGTGAGTTACGAAACATATAGGGTAGAAAATATAATTAGATGTCTTAGTTAGGATTTGGTTATCAATATTGAACTATACAGTGGGGTTGAAATACAATTTAGTAAATTATTATATAGAAATATGATATTTAGAAGATTGAAGCTAAATTTGCCAATATTTAGTTAGCTAAGAAAATAGAATTAGATATCTTGAGATGGCTGAACGGCAGACGGTGCGGCATCGGGACAAAGTGAGCATGGCAACGAGTTATCCATGAAAGGAGATAACAAGGGCGACATAGGGGAAGCATACTGACTAGGCAAATTTATATAGGCTGGATCACATAAAGTGCTGAAATCCAATGAAGACTGAGAGGCAAAGACCGTTTGATCCAATGGAAAGGGAAATAGTGACTCGTCAAATTTGGCATGGTGAAAGATAAAAACATGATTAGTTTCCGTATCAAGACAGTGAAAGCCTTATGCTCGGCGCTGAGGCCAAGAAAAACACATGCACGACTACGAGGAGAGAATTCGTTGGCGGTGTAATCACTAGGCACGGATAAAAACGACAACCAAATGGATGAAATTTGCATAACCCGGGGACACGCCAAATAGTACCTCATAAGGTGAAAAGCCATCAAGGATGGAGGATGGAAGGCGATTGATGGTGTAAAACGCGGTGCAAAAAGCATCAACCCAGAATGACGTAGAAGCATGTGAATGTAAAGGCATGGCCAACCCTGTTTCAGTGATGTGTCTATGCTTGCGTTCGGCTAGACCATTTTGTGCCGGTGTATAAGGGCAAGAAACCTGATGAATAATTCCATAAGAAGTAAGACACGATCGAAAATACCGACTTGTAAACTCGCCGCCATCACTCTGAAATATTTTACTTGCACAAGAAAATTGATTTTCAACAGGCAACTTAAATTGCAAAAATATATAATAGAAATACGATTTATGTTGCATAGGGTATAGCCAAGAGAACCAAGAATAATCGTCAATAAACACCTCATAGTAGCGAAACCCGCCATTAGAAACAACAGGAGCAGGACCTCAAATGTTACAATGTATTAAATGCAAAAACGTGCGACGAGCGCCGTTCCTTGTCAGAAAATGGTAAACGACTACTTTTAGCCAACTGACACGTGGAACATAAAGTGAGGCGGGGAAGTAAGGACATAACACACGACTGTCTTTTTAAATCAAGAAATAACACTACTAGCAACATGACCCAAACGCACATGCCAAAACTCGAAAGAACCATGAAGACGACTTCGACGAGCAACAGAGATTAGCGCTGAATGACCCTTGCCCAAAATGTAAAGAACGCCCCTACTGTGCCCAGTTGTGGGAACTGTCCCTATTTTCTTGTGCTGAACATGAAACGAATCATCAGTAAATACCATTGCGACAGGATAATCACGAGTGAGCTTGTTGATCGACAACAAATTTCTGGTAAGATTAGGAAAACCCAGAACATCGGATAATATAACATACCCAGAACATTGGATAATATAACATCACGAGAAATAGATTGAGAAAAAATGTGAGATTTAGAGACGGTCGAGCCATTACCAACCACAATATTAGTCTTACCCTTGTAAAGAGCAGCGAAATCAAGAAATGACGTGGTAGGAGTAATATGAGCAGAAGATCCAGAATCGACAAACCAATTAGAGACATCGGATGGAGACATGGAACAAGATGCATTGAAAGCCTCAGTCAAGTGAGAAGAACCCGATTGCGACGCATGATCAAAGAGTCGGCGACTGTTGCTACGACTGCGATCACGGGAAGGAGGAGGACCATAATTGTGATAAGAGCCGGTGTGAGCGACAAAGGTAGCGGCATGCAGCATGCGGCTTTGTACCATTAAGTGATTGTTGAAAAATCTCAAAGCTCTCGGCTTTAGGAGCAAGACCGAAGAAGGGGGTAGCGGAATAAGCGCCATGTGCGCCGCGAAAAAACTGGAGAACGCCGGTCCAAGGCCTCATAGAAATCAGTGAGACTTGTCGATGTCATCCATGGGGTGACCAATGGCTGCCAATTGATCACAAAGAGACTTGAAGACACGCGTAAATTTGGATACAAAACGAGTATCCTTTTTCATCAGTTGAAGAACAACCTTTAGACGAATCTCACGTTGTTTGGATTTTTGACTGCATGCAGATTCCAACGCTAACCAAATTTGACAAGAAATCTTGCATCCAAGAGTCTCGTGCATGGCTTCTTCAGTGCGAGATGAAAGAAGATGACTGAGAAGGCATTGATCTTGAGCGATCCGTGTAGAGTATGCCGAATTTGGAGCGGTGGAATCACTGGTGCTGATAGTAGCAGATGGATGCGGTGTGGAGCCATCAAGATAGCCAAAAAGATCTTGGCAAGAGAGAAGAGGAGTAATTTGACTCTTCAATAGGAGATAATTTGTGGAGAATGATTTAATGGTGATCATATGGATCATCGTAGAGAAAGAGAGA
The DNA here is from genome assembly GCA_948329865.1 of Linaria vulgaris. NCBI lineage: Eukaryota > Viridiplantae > Streptophyta > Magnoliopsida > Lamiales > Plantaginaceae > Linaria > Linaria vulgaris. The sequence goes on from OX415250.1 coordinate 101,877,213, forward strand.
GATGAATCTACGGCTGTAGGGGTAGAGACCGTCATAGGATCTAAAATTTAGGGAGAACCCTAGTAGAAGGCTAATACCATGTGAATATGTAAAAAACATTTCGATTGTGGTGGAGGATTTCATTCAATATAAATAGGTAAGATTACAACAAGAAGATAACTATGGAAACCTATATACAAGAAAGTAAATACTAAAATACAAGATATGATATTTATTGCTTAATATTTTCGACACCAAATGTATTTTAAACGTCCTTTGTTTCTCCGTTTTTGACAACATTTGAATATACACGCCTCATTAGAGCCGTTAAAATAGTTGTTAAAGAGAAACGATATTTGAAGTTGTTTTGCATCTTTTGGATAATTACATTTTCTTCTGAAATATTGTTAAAAATCTTGCGTTACTCCGTTTTTGACAAAACATAGAAAAGCATCCATATTAGAATATATGTCTAGGGTTTAGGGCCAAGATTGAAGAGAGATATAGTGTGATATGGTTATAACATTTGTTTTACGTCCTTTGTTACTCCCATTTTGACGAGACTTGAAAGAACGCGCTTACTTATTATTTCAAAAATAGTGGTGAAAAGAAAAAGTGAATTTGGATTTGTTTTGCAACATTTAGATAATTATATTTTCACCCCAAAAGGTTTGTTTACGTCTTTCGTTACTCGGTTTTCGACAAGACTTGAAATAACGTGCCTGCTTATTGTTCTAAAAATATTAGTGAAATAAAAGTCAATTTGAAATTGTTTTGCAACTTTTAGATTATTACATTTTTACCCCGAAAGATTATTTACGTCTTTCGTTACTCCGATTTTGACGAGACCTAAATGAACGCACCTAGTTATTTTTTTGAAAAAATAGTGGTGAAAGAAAATGTGAATTTGGAGTTATTTTTCAACTTTTGGATAATTACATTTTCACTTTGAAAGGTTTGTTTACGTCTTTCGTTACTCTGTTTTTGAAGAGACTTTAACAAACTCGCCTACTTATTGTTTTAAGAATAGTGGTGAAAGAAAAAGTGAATTTGGAGTTGTTTTGCAACTTTTGGATAATTATATATTTACCCCCAAAAGGTTTGTTTACGCCTTTTATTACTCCAATTTTTACGAGACTTGAAAGAACGCGCATTATTTTAAAAATTATTGTGAAAGATAAAGTGAATTTGGAGTTATTTTGCAACTTTTGGATAATTGTATTCTTGCCCCTAAATGTTTGTTTACGTGTTTCGCTACTCCGTTTTTGACTAGGCGCCTACTTATTATTTTGAAAATAGTGGTAAAATAAAAAGTGAATGTGGAGTTATAAGTGTTTGATTTTTTTTTCTCTTATTGTCGCTTGTTTTTTTTTTTTAATAAGTATCTAATGTTTGAAGTTAAAATCAAAAGTGATTCACTTGTAGTTTGGGAAAAAATCGAAATTGGTCCTTTATTGTGTCTTAGTTACAGTTTTCGTCCTTTATTGTGTCCTTGTTTTATTTTAGTCCTTTATTGTGTGTTTCAGTACGATTTTGGTCCTTCAGATGGAATCTCAGCCGAAAATGTCATGTACGAGCACGTGTTGCCCTCAATTCATTTTTTTTGAATTTTCCACAAACATATTCGCATGTTGGAACAACAATTTTAATTTTTTTATTTAAATTTTTGACCCGTTCGATCCGGATAACCCGGTCAAATCGGGTTGGCCGGGTCAGAATTTTAAATAAAAAAAATAAAAAAAAATTGAAACCAGCGTTTCCACATGTGAATTTGCATGTGGGAATTAAAAAAGTTTTTATTTTGGCCGGCAAGTGCTCCCACGTGATATTTTCGACTCTGACTTCTTCCTGAGGACCAAAATTGTAGTGAAATACACAATAAAGGACCAAAATAAAACAAGGACACAATAAAGGACCAAAACTGTAACTAGGACACAATAAAGGACTAGTTTCGATTTTTTCCCCTTGTAGTTTCAACAGTTTACGAAGTAAATAAACATAATATATGCATTAACTATAAGATCGTAGAAAATAGACATAATCCCAATACATTAAATTACAATGTTGTCTGAATAATACATAAACAAAGTGTGAATACATATTATGACAACGTAGTCTGAGTACAACAAATTACAACACAAACACAATTTTAAAACATAAGTCTGAATGCAACAAAGTCCGAATAAAACATAAAGCCATACAGACACGTAGTGCGAATACAACAAAGTACAACACAAACAACATAGTAAAATGTAGTCCGAATCCAACACATCATATCCCTCTCCACCACTCAAGGTCGGGCTCATGGTCACACATAGAGGGGTCCGAATGTATGTCCTCCCTAACGGCCTAATACGCCCTTGAAAAGTCCTGCTCAAATGTATCAAAACCCAAGTGGGGCAGCTGCAGCTGCATCTGTTGAACCTGGGTATATGTGCTATGCACCCCTCTCACCTGACTACTCGACCTACCCATGTCGTAAAATTATTCATGACCCGTTGTCGTGTATGTATGAGTCATCTGTGCTCACAAGAAGACTTGACCGACACATCTTCTGAATCAGCACAACTCCTCCCAAGGTCTCGACCTACTTCTATCATGATCCTGCACATCCACTCGCACCTGATAACTCGATCGATCCATCTCCGTATACTGCATTGTCCCTTTATACCTGAGGACTCGACCTACCTATCTCGTGATACCACACATCCTTTCGCACATGAAGACTCGACATGTCGATCTCATGATACAACTCTTGATGTGCTCGCTGATATGGAAATTGCTCCTTTCTCTGTTGGTACGCGCGTCCCTGAGGATGAAGATGTTATGTGTCTACATAGTACACCCCCTCCTGGTGTGTGCTAGGCAGTTGTGTATACTGTGTATTGTCCTGAGGAGGTGGCCGCGTACGCTGTGTATATTGAGGAGAGTGGGAGATGCGCACGACGTGGTGGAGGAGAACTAACATACGAGGGTGGAGTGTCAAGTCTAGTTCCTCTGACAACTTTGGCCTACGTGGATCGGGGAAATCAGGGGAGTCCTCTCCGTGCCATGCTGCATGTCGCCTCAGGTGATAATAGATGGCATTTTGGGACTCCTAGTGTCACAGCTTGCTCTCATACGACTTCCTCAATGCTGCCTGACAATTCCTATAAGGCTGACGCACATGTTTCGTCACGCGTGCCTGATGCTTGGCTGCTATACGAGTTGTCAACTCGGCCTGTCGAGCCACTACCTCATATGCGGCACCGCTACTGCTTGAGGCCCCACCCCTATAATACTTATGGGTTCAACCCCTAAAACATCATCATCTTGAGCAGTAGGAAACATTTTTGCCTTATTTTTCTTCATGAGCTGAGCCTTTAGCTAGCTATTGAACTCCCACGGAGGCCATTGGCTAGTGTCTGGCCCATGTGCAGTCCGGAGCTCTCTCAAGAATTTATGTTGGAAATATAATTAAGCAAAATTCACTAAATAAATAGAGGTACATTGAATTTCTAACTTGTAAAATAAATTCACTGTATAAAAAGATTTCTTACCCGTCTTGCTTTACTTTCTCATTTACCCACTCAACATGTCCAATTTCTTTGTTTTTGCCAACTCGGCTGAGCATGCATATCTGGGCCATAGGCACTTCTCTAATCGTAATGCCATTCTCTCTCGCTTATTTAACAATACGGATAAAAGCAGTGTTTTCAGACCCGGCCCGGTCACAGAACCGGTGAGGCTACTGGGCAGCGGGTCAACAGGTCGGACCGGTTGGACCACTGGTTGAACCGGTTTGTTGACTTTAGTCAACGTTTCACAAAAATAAATATAAAAATAAATATATTATGCTATTATATTAATATATTATCACAAGTTCACAACTAAGAAATCCCAACTTAAGTTTCCAAATTCAAAGTTTTACCAAGCCAAAAAAAAACACAAATAACAAAGTAGCAATAAAATAAAGTACAATACATTCATCACGAGGCATCGTGATCATCCACATTCACACCAATATTTTGATAATTGGACACTCCTCCATAGGACCCATATTGTCGGAGGGTGTTATTGTCGGAATCAACGAACACTCGTTAGAAATTTACAATAGGGTGCAAAAAAACCATAGATTAGAAGTATAGAAGTTAGAACTTAGAACAAAAAAATGAAAAATCGATAAAGATTAAAAAAAACAAAAAAGAGGCGGCGACTTATTGGAACTGCAGCTATGGACGAGATGTACGAGCAGCTTCGCGGTGGAGCAGACGACGCGGCGGTGGAGCAGGTCCGGCGCGGCGGTGGAGTAGGCGAAGCGGCGACAGTTAGTGACCTAGTTTTTTTTTTCTCCTCTTTTTTTTTTCTTTCTTATTTGTTATTTCAGTCGCAGGCAGTACAGAGGCTGAGGGAATTTTCTTTGTTTTGTTGAAAAGCTGGCAGGGCAAAAGTGTAATTTTTTGTAAAAAAAAAAAAAAAAAAGGGTGTGACTGGTTCACTGGACCGGTCCGGGTCACCGGTTCGACCGGTCCGGGTCACCGGTTCGACCGGTCCACTCTAAAAAACCATTTTTTGGGCAGACCCGGACCAGTGAGGGCACCGGTTCCCAGCCAGACCGGTCGGACCGGCCGGTCCGGGTCTGAAAACACTGGATAAAAGGGATTAATACGACAAACAAATATAACTTTAAATATGAATTTTGAACGAACAATTAAACTACCAAATTAAAACTTATATGATTCTTTGCTAAAGTGGGCCCGCATGCCTTCCCGCTAACCAGTTCTTATTCTTTCCCTTGTCCCTATTTATCTTATCTTTTTCGCACCTATTTTTGTGCATCGGGCTCTTCCACTAATCTCAAAAAGCTAGCTCATGGAGTGCTGGAACCTAAATATCGTGATTGCTACTTAAATCTGGGTTTACAACTATCTCCTCAAATACTCTCTTCAGTTGGTTCAAGCATTCGTTATAACGCATATTGCCAATCTGCACCCATAAGCTCATAATAAGCTTATTGTGGTCTTTGTACCACTGATATTGCTTCTGTACATTTTAAATACTTGAAATGATTATAAACAATAGATAACAAATCAACATAATTAAATATGTGTAATATGTTATACTATTTTTAATTAATAACTTATCGTAAAATGATTCCAAGTTGCATTCACATGATCTTTAGGAAAATTCTTAAAGAAAAGCCACATGCCACAACATAGCTTCTTCAAAGTAGTTGAAATAGACGCACTTATGGACTCTTGGTCCATCAGTACTTCGGTATATGGACAAAATGTGATCCAACGTCTATCATTAGGGTTCTCTGGAGTAGGAGCCCCCTTGCCCTGACCCCGACGCCTTCTTGTCATGTTGCCAACAACGGGAGACTATGAGGCTTCAACCTCGTCTAGGCCGAGATATGGTGTCGGCCATACCTCACTAGTAGGTAAACTCTGTGCCTATCAGAAGTTGAAGCGTGCGATGCGCCACATGGCGACTCAGTTGTCGTAGTGCTGGGCTGTGGCAGCGGCTCTATCTCCATGCCACGAGGAAAACCATCCATGTCATTGACCTCTACATGATGTCAATACGCCGGTGGGATAACCAACATACTCTCATTTTCGTGGTCGTACTCAAGATGCGGGACTCTACGTTGTGGTTGCTGATTACTAGACGCAATTTGTTTCCCCGGATGCCTCCCCTTAACTCCTCCACCCCTAGACGATCCCTGGCCTCTACTTGCCATCTAAATTAACCGACAAAAATATCAATCTAATTGTCCCTAAATTTCACTAATCTATATTTTAACCTCACAAAAAATTAATCTTCACAAGTGAATGCTAATAAAAATATATTTAATTAAAATTTCTACCATGTAGTCTTCTTCACTACCTAACAGTTAATTATATTTTCCACCTGATAATTTTCTTAACTGGCTAAATACTCGAAAATAAGCCCAAATCTTTTAACTAATAATCATATTCCTAGAGTAAAATCCATATAATTAAAATTTCTAAACTATAATATAATATTAACAACCAAATAATAACTAAAATAATCTAATTATATTTTCTACTCTATAGCTTTCTTAACTTACTAAATATTTTCAAATAAACCCATTTTTTTTCTATTTATTATATCCCTACAAAAAAGTGCTAATAAATTACATGTTTGCACTACAAATACTTTAAAAGACATAATTGAGTCCTCTTTTTGTTTCAACTACAATTTCTAACACATTTTCTAAACTACAAAGGAACCCCTAAAGTTCAGTATTAGAAACCAAATACCAACTAATAACATCATCTAATTATATTTTCTACCCTATGGTTTTCTTAATTTACTAGATATTTGCAAATAAGCCCAAATCTTCTAATTATCATATTCCTACAACAAATTCTTCTTTAATTACATTCAACACCACAAAAACATTAAACTTGACAATTGAGTCCTTATTTTATTCCAAACTACACTCGAGTTCTAAAGTTTTATCAACTACACATTTTGCCCCAAATATTTTGTAAACTACAAATTAATCCCTAAAACCACAATTTTCAAAATTACTCCAAATTAATTCTAAAAAACAAACATAACAACACAATAATCATATCAACATGAACATGTAACAACAATAATCACAATATCAACAACAATAATTGAAATTATAAATGATTTGAGAATTGTAATAACTTAAATAACGAATAAAAATTGATAAAAACAACATAGAAATGATCTTTAAGTTGAGTAGAGGTGAATACCGGCATTTTTGGATGAAAATTGGAGGGCCTACTACAGTGGTGGGCAGTCAACGACGAATCATCGGTTCGTGTAGTGTGTGTTGTGTATGAAAGGCAAGAACTTGTTGTGGGATTCTTGCCCATAATTGCTGCACCAAAACTTTTCGATGCACGTGCCAAGTGCATCGAAAGATTTTGTTGCATTTGACCATAAAGTCAAATGCAACGGACTAATGGCGTACAACCACGTCTGCTGCATTGGAATATTCCGTTGCAGCTGATGCAACGAGAAATTTTGATGCAACCCACGTGCTGCTTCAGATTATTCCGTTGCATTAGTCAAATGTAGGGCTGTGCAAAAAGAATCGGATCGATCGAATCGGGTGAAAATCGATCGAATGATCCGATCCGAGGATCGGATCGAATATTTGATCCGACTTTTGATTTTTGCCTTAGGATCAAACTCCATTTGATTCGATCCTCGATTTGAGAGGCTGAGAATCGGATCGGATCGAATACTCATCTTATTTTTAAAAATAAATAAATATATAATAGTATATATAATATTATATTATTATCTATAAAGCTAAGCCTATTAATGCTACTAAGATATTTCTATATATAATGCTAATATTATATTTTTATATATACACCTACCTAACATCTTTTTCTTGGTCCATTTGAAGGCTACGTTTCTGTCTTTGGGAAACATATACAATTGTAAATTTGTAACACCTTTTTCTCACCACATGAAAGTGAATTTTGTAATTCAGTAACTCTGTTTGAATGTTGGGGTTAGTCCCTTTAATATTAAATTAAATAAGAAAAAAAGAAAAACGAATCAAAATCGAATCGAATCGGATCGAAATCGAATGATTTTGGATCGAATCGAATCGTTTTAAATTGATTCGATTTCGATCCTGATTTCTCTAGGATCGAAATCGACTTCCAGCCTCGATTCGATCCTATTCGATCCGATCCGATCCAAATGCACACCCCTAGTCAAATGCAACAAAAAAATTCCCTGCTCCTACATGTGCAACAAAAATTACAAATGTCGTTGTAGGACTTCTTATGCGGGAAAAAATCGAAATTGGTCCTTTATTGTGTCCTAGTTACAGTTTTCGTCCTTTATTGTGTCCTTGTTTTATTTTGGTCCTTTATTGTGTGTTTCAGTACGATTTTGGTCCTTCAGATGGAATCTCAGCCGAAAATGTCATGTACGAGTACGTGCTGCCCTAAATTCATTTTTTTTTGAATTTTCCACAAGCATATTCGCATGTTGGAACAACAATTTTAATTTTTTCATTTAAAATTTTGACCCGTCCGATCCGGATAACCCGATCAAATCGGGTTGGCCGGGTCAGAATTATAAATAAAAAAAATAAAAAAATTGAAACCAGCGTTTCCACATATGAATTTGCATGTGAGAATTAAAAAAGTTTTTATTTTGGCCGGCAAGTGTTCCCACGTGATATTTTCGACTCTGACTTCTTCCTAAGGACCAAAATTGTAATGAAATACACAATAAAGGACCAAAATAAAACAAGGACACAATAAAGGACGAAAACTGTAACTAGGACACAATAAAGGACTAGTTTCGATTTTTTCCCCTTCTTATGCAATTGTCCGATTTTGTTGTAGTGTATGCATGTGTGTGTGTATATATATATATATGTTAACGAGTTTGGAATTACGACCTAATTACCTGAATTATTTATTTGGGTTGGAACGCCTTTGTCCGTGGTTCAAAAACTAAATGCTATTTAACGGGAGAGAAAACTGACAAAAACATTCATTTATTTTATTCACTATAATCCACTCTCTTTTCCGAGTCGATATGCATATTTCTGAGTCTATATGTATTTTTCCTTTTTTCTCCGACCTCTCCTCACTTCTCCCTTCTTCCTCTGTTTATATAGAGTTTTCAGGGACATGTGTCGTCATGCATGTTTTTATAGGTGTCGCTATGCATGTGGTGGTGTTCTACACGAGTTACAATGTTCATTTAACCAATAAGATAACGTGTTTATCTGAAGTGCTGACTGTATTATTTATTCTTCCGAGGGTTTTGGTCTTCTTTATGATAAGGGGTAGACTGCCTTCTTTGCTTCCGAGAGCTCATTGCTTCAAATGGTGATTCGAGGGTCGGGTCTGAGTGTTCTCTTAGTGACAGTGCTTCTCCGAGAGGTGTATGTATTCTGGAGTGTTTGCGTCAGGATATTCTCTGAGGGATTGTTCGTTCATGGGTTGATCTCCGAGAGGGTTTTAGCTATCGTGGGTAGGTGTTTTCTTTCTCCGAGTGCCCGGAGAGTGTTGTTCTGTAGTTGTTGCGTTATTGTGAAGTTCCGACTTCTGGGTTGGTCGACAAGAGTAATGTTCCGAGAGCATTTGTGCTGGGAGTACGTAGCAGGGAAGTACTGCGGTAGTGTTACGAGAGCGTTTGTGTTGGGAGTGCATAGCAAGGAAGTGTTTTTGTCAAGGTTCTGGGATTTTGTTGGTTTCCGATAGCTCCAGTGGGCTTTGATAGATTGGTTCTTTTAGCTCATCCTTTCCGAGAGTTCATATCTCTTGGAGAGGCAGAATGAGTGGGGCGGAGTGCTTGTCCGATGCTGAAGTAGTTTCGATAGCGGCTAGTCTGTGAGATTCTTTGGAAATGTACCCGATAGGTGCCTGCCTTGGTCTCGTATTTCTCCTGGTGACTTTGCTCCAGTATTTGATGTTTTTTGGAGATGTGCTCCGAGGGATACTTGAGGCGTGATACCTAGGTCGTGACTGCAGGTCGTATAATCATATAATAATATACCTGGTAATTCCAGTAATTGATTTATTATTTATTTCAAGCAGGTGAATTATCATCCTGTTAACAAACCCCCCCAGTTTTTAGTGCAGTTGGTCATTATTACTGCACTAGAAACTTAATAGGTTAAAGGGTACGAGGGCTCTGGTATCGTAAATTTTATCAGGTATACTGGGAATGTTTCACAAGGCCTCGTAGAACTCTTCAGGGATGTCGTAAACACTCGTCAGTGACATTCATGTTTTGTTCGACGTTTTCCTCGTTCTTGGCATTACCTTTAAAAAGGCGAGGAGTATCGTGATTACTCTCTCCGAGTGATTCCCGTCGTATTCTGAAATGTGCCCTCGTTAGATCATTATCGGGGCATTAATTATAATTTAAAGTTATGGAATTTACTTAACTGCTTAACTGCGATTTAAATGCAATTAATGGTGATTTTAATGCCACGTTTATGTATTGTGCGGGAATCGAAGCGTCTTGACTGTTGTGTTTCCGTTAACCGAGGAGACGTGACATTTAATAGCACTAGGCACGACTTTTAATCGTGGGGCGTGGGTGGGTTTAGTGGTCATTTAAGACACTTAGTGGGTGTAGGGTTTACAAACCCTATTCTTTCCTCATTAGCCTCACTTGCAATTTTGAGCGAAAAAACATTCTCTTCTCAGCAAAACAATTTCTGCAAAAGTACTCTCTAGTTTTTTAAGAATTCTCTATAATGGCGTCACAATCCAACACTAACCTGGTGTCGGCTGCTTCCGGTACCGAAGGAGCAATGGGGACAACGTTTCAAGGTTCACGAAAGAGGAGTGCAGCGACGGCGGGGGCGAGCGGCAGTGGGGGTGCCGGAAAAGCGAAGAAGATGAATAAGAAGGCCGACAAGGGTGGTGTTCCGCGGGCTACCCAGAAGGTGGGTGACACGGCTAGCACCACCACGGAGAAGGAAATCCGAAATCTATTTATTGAATACGGCACGTCTGGCCGTAACGTGGAGGCCCACCACCGGGGTGACTCTTCTCCGCCGGGGCACCTGACGGTGTACTATCCACACATAAAGGCGGGACTGCGCTCTTTTTTTCTCGCTCTTTTACTGCGATATTTTCAACTACTGTAATCTCTTCCCTAGCCAACTCACTCCCAACTCTTTCACAGCGTTGGCGTTGTTTGTGTTTTGGTGTCTGGTGAGGGGTATCGAGTGCACGAGAGACAGGTTTTTTGCTGTCTTTGAGTTGAAGCCATCTCCGGGGGGGTCCTTTCTACTGTTTCACCCATAGGGATAAGGACGACCGAATCTCCGAGGGCATGGTCACCTCCCACAGTTCATGGAAAAACAAGTTTTTCTTTATCTGTCCTGCTAAGGGAGAGTGGGACATACCCCTGACTTGGAGGGAGCCCACCTTTCCCGAGAGAGTGATGGACGATACCTTGATGTTCTCACCGGTATTCTCCGCGAAGCCTCTCATGGAGTCGAAGAATTTTATTCGCCTCTATCGGACCGCAGGATTGAGGCACATTTATTACCTAAACAAAATCGAGACTCCCCTGGCTATCCCCGAGGAGCTCTTTGATACCTTTGGTAAGTATTTATCTCTCTTGTAGCATACGTGTATTTTTTTTCTATCTTATCTAACTCGTAGTTGTCTTTGTAGTGAATGTTCTGCGACCGTTCATGGTGGAGAACGAGGACGTAGTGACCAAGAAGGGGAAGTCTACCCTAGGAGAGGGTGAAGCCTTTGGTGCTGGTGAGGACGAGCAAGGGGGGACTCCTTTAAAGGTTGTTACAGCTACGTCCCGGTTGTCTAGCGGGACTTCCGATACCCCTGAGGAAGCGGGGTTGGGCGTGACTTCTGCAGATGCAGGCCCTGCGGGGGTATTTGTCATAGGGGTGGGGAGGAGGAGGTTGGGTTAGAGGGGATGACTTTACCACCACCCCCCGGTGTTATCAGTATACCCTCCTCCTCGGAGTTATCGGGGGATTCTGCTTATGCATTACTGTCGACTCCTCCCAAAGGTATGCGTTTTTCCCTAGTCTTTAGACAGTTGAAATAGTATACACTTCTATTTGTATAGGAATATGCTCTAGATAGACGAAGGGATAGCTTTACTTAGAAACATTTCTGATTTTGCAGGAGGTGAAGACTTTTTTGGTCTGGAAGGGGGATCACTTCCCTCGGATCCCGCCCCTCCTCCAACTTTCGATACAATGAGTCTACTGGATGAGATTCTGGCTGCGGGTCCCCCGCTTACGAGTGCTCCTGCTCCGAGATCACTCACTGCCATCCAGTCCGATAGCCCCGTAGTTACTCAGGTTCCGCTGTCGGGGGGAGTACCTCCAGGGAGGCCTTCATCTTCTAAAGCTCTAGTCTCAGGAGGGGAGCCTAGCTCAGAAGATGCCCAGGTGGCACTCGAGACGGTCACCCGATACTTGTCGGCTGCCAATTCCTTGCCAGCGGACGGGTGGCAATTCGTCCGAGCTTGTACTAACAACGTGGCTATGTTGGTAAGTTTTTATTTATCTAACTCGTTTAAGATCCTGTGTCGGGATCTTTATTCTTTTGTTTTGCGTTCTTAGGCACCTAAAATGCTTCCTCTTCTGTTACTCGAGGTCGAGAAGCTGCAAGAACAGGCAAGCGCAGCTGAAGAGAAGTCTTGGAGGCTGGAGGCTGAGAACGACGATATCCGGAAGAGAATGGGGAAGTATAACGAGGCGTGGGACATGCTTTCGAAATAAAACCACGACTTGAGGGAGGAGAATAAGCAGCTCCACTCTTCTGTAAAGAAGATAGAGGCTTCCGGGCTTGTGCTGAAAGATAGGGTGACCTTCTTCGAAGGGGAAAAAGTTGATTGGGAGGCCAAGTAGAAAGAGTTGAAGCGGGATCTGTCGGAGGCACTGGGCCAGGTGGACACTCTCAACGAGAAGCTGTCACAGGCTACGGTCTCGGGGGGTGTCACCTCCGAGGAGGTGCAGCAAAGGGTGGATGATGCGGTCAAGCAAGCTCGGGAGGACGCTACTGCTCGCGTGAAGGAACTGTATATCAGTAAGCACCAAGGATACTTAGCAGGATCTGCTATGTGGGGGTTCCTTCAGTGCTTCGGGCATGGGCGCAGTAAGGTGGCTCTCAATTTAGACCCGCGGGTAGTCAATATCACGGAGATGAAGAGGCCTACTTTGGAGGAAGCCTACGACCTCTTTAAAAAGAGTAGCTCTCGACTTCCTCCCTCCTCCTCTTCCCCGACTCGGGTGCCCTTGGCAGCGGTACTTCCGCGGCCCTCGGTGCTTTCCCCTATTCGAATGGGAGTCCAGGCTGTCTCTTATGGTGTTCCTTCTCATGCAAGTGCTCAGGTTCTGCCTTCCACCACTGAGCCAGCTCCTATCCCCTCGACTGCTCTACCCCCCCAGCCTTAGGGGTTTTTTAGTTCATTTTTTTCTTTTAATGTGTAATTGTACTTTTTATTATTAGGTTTATGTGTAATGGTATTTTTAATTTTTATTTGGAATGAAACATTTCTCATTTGGAACGAAGCTTTTTTTTTCTCGTGTTAATAGTCACATAACTTTTCAGCATATTATGGATACTTGGTTCATTTCCTTCAATTGTAGAATTTTAAGATTTAGTTTACAGAAATGAGAGAGCATCTCACTCTTACTGGCCAAGCAACCTTCTTAGCGTAGCGTGTCTATTTGCAGTGCAAGTTTGGGGAAATATACTTTCCTAAATAGGAGTATCTCCTGATACGCCCTCGTAGCCTTTTATAGTATGCTTTGGGCAGCTCATCTTAATTCGATTATTCGAGGAAAGGGTCCTAAGTATGTATAGATGCTTAGAGTTTAGTGAATATTTTCACGTCCTTTCAAAGAATCATTCCAATAGAATTGTTTATATCCTCGTCTCTTTTACTTATTTAGACTTTCGGAAAGCCTTTGATGAGAGAGTATGAGTGAAGCTTCCAAGAGTAACTGCTCTCGGAGATATTTTCCTAGGTCACTGAACCATGTCTTTGCCCCTCCCCTCAAGTATTTACATAGTAAATTATAGAATCTTATGGTTTCTCACGAAGATAACCAAAATCTGACTTGAACCACAACTAGTGAAAGAAGGATACTTATCTTTGGTGTGTATCGTTCCATTGCTGTAGCACCTGCTTTCCCTTTTGGTTGTGGCAACAATCCCACGAACCTGGTTAAGGGTTTAATGACCGCGAGAGTAAATTCTCCTTGGTTGACATCGCTTTTGAATGCTCTTGATGGCGAAACTTATGGCGTTCCCACATACGGCGCCATTTTGTTAACGGGTTTGGAATTACGACCTAATTAACTGAATTATTTATTTGGGTTGGAACGCCTTTGTCCGTGGTTCAAAAACTAAATGCTATTTAACGGGAGAGAAAACTGACAAAAACATTCCTTCCTTTTATTCACTATAATCCACTCTTTTTTCCGAGTCGATATGCGTATTTCCGAGTCTATATGTGTTTTTCCTTTTTTCTCCGACCTCTCCTCACTTATCCCTTCTTCCTCTGTTTATATAGAATTTTCAGGGACAAGTGTCGTCATGCATGTTTTTACAGGTGTCGCTATGCATGTGGTGGTGTTCTACACGTGTTACAATGTTCATTTAACCAATAAAATAACGTGTTTATCTGAAATGCTGACTGTATTATTTCTTCTTCCGAGGGCTTTGGTCTTCTTTATGATAAGGGGTAGACTGCCTTCTTTGCTTCCGAGAGCTCATTGCTTCAATTGGTGATTCGAGGACCGAGTCTGAGTGTTCTTTTAGTGACAGTGCTTCTCCGAGAGGTGTGTATTCTGGAGTGTTTGCGTCAGGATATTCTCCGAGGGAGTGTTCGTTCATGGGTTGATCTCCGAGAGGGTTTTAGCTATCGTGGGTAGGTGTTTTCTTTCTCCGAGTGCCCGGAGAGTGTTGTTCTGTAGTTGTTGCGTTATTGTGAAGTTCCGACTTCTGGGTTGGTCGACAGGAGTAATGTTCCGAGAGCATTTGTGCTGGGAGTACGTAGCAGGGAAGTACTGCGGTAGTGTTACGAGAGCGTTTGTGTTGGGAGTGCATAGCAAGGAAGTGTTTTTGTCAAGGTTCTGGGATTTTGTTGGTTTCCGATAGCTCCAGTGGGCTTTGATAGATTGGTTCTTTTAGCTCATCCTTTTCGAGAGTTCATATCTCTTGGAGAGGCAGAATGAGTGGGGCGGAGTGCTTGTCCGATGCTGAAGTAGTTTCAATAGCGGCTAGTCTGTGAGATTCTTTGGAAATGTACCCGATAGGTGCCTGCCTTGGTCTCGTATTTCTCCTGGTGACTTTGCTCCAGTATTTGATGTTTTTTGGAGATGTGCTCCGAGGGATACTTGAGGCGTGATACATGGGTCGTGACTGCAGGTCGTATAATCATATAATAATATACCTGGTAATTCCAGTAATTGATTTATTATTTATTTCAAGCAGGTGAATTATCATCCTGTTAACAATATACATAACCCTACTATAATAATAAGGGGGAATAGCCGCTTTTATCAATCATTTTTTTTCTTTTTTTCCCGTGCTTTTCAATCTTAATTGTTGTTTTGCCACGCAAACAAAAAAAAAATGGAGGGGTGGCCGCAACTTTTGACTGAAGAAACTATTCAGTCACAATTGCATAAGGGACCCCACGACATATTATATATTTCAATACAATCCCACAAAATATTACGAATTCTTTTTAATTTTTTATTCTTTCGTTCTCGCCTAAAAATTTTTACGTTGCGCACTTACGGACCCGCTGAAAGTTGTTGAATGGTTCTTTTAATTTTGGTCTTTCAATTTGTCCCAAAAGCTTTTATTATTTATTTATAAGCCGTATTGTAATTTAATTTTTTTCTTTCTATCTTGCTCTTTGCTACATGTTTTTTTTAACATGTCTTTGCTACATGTTTGTTGACGCTGGAGGTGAAACATAATAGCACAAGGATAGCACATTTACTATGGGTGAAAAATAACTTGTAGCTTTGTATATATCATGTATATGTAACAACAATTAATAAAATAGACCAAATATTATAGTACGTTGCTTGGGTGTTGTCAGATGGCCACGAAGGGTTCTGTATTGTAAATCAAATATTCACCACAAACCTGAATTAAATTTCAAAAATAAAAAATAAAAAGACTAGAATGGTCTTTGCAACCCTGATCTCATAATTAAAATTAAAACTATCAAGTTCGTTGAAACAATATTTCTAAGGTGTTTGAAAATAAATTAGAAGTTAAAAATGTAAAGCATGTGCTAGCTTACTTACTACCACTAATTAGTTAAATAATTAATTGTGTTTGTTTACCGAATATGTTAGTCTACTGATACAACCAATTTGTATGATTTGTTCTTAAAATGTATAAAGCATGAAAGCTGGATGGTATATTTATTTTGCAAATGACCCGTTGTCCAAATGCTAACAATTGTATTATTATATATTAACAACAAACTTAAATACTACATACTGATATATGTGTATATGACTTATTCTTTCTGGACAGTTACGTTATGACTGTATAAATTTAGCAAATGTGATTGTAGATAAACTTAAAGTTGATATTGTACAATAAAATATAATTAAATGCTGTTCACTGTAAAAAAAAATCGAATAAATTAACAATTGAATTAAAACAACATCTCTTAAAATTGCAGTTAAATTAGTCAATTGAAACTTAACGCGCCCATGTGGAGCGCAGGCTTTTGTACTAGTATTATTTTGGTCTTTTTTCGTCTGAGTTACAATACACCGAGATAATCAATACAATGAGTCTGACTCAACCAAAATAATGCTAGTCTACTACAATGAACGGACTAGTTTAGTCCGGAATACTTGTTACACGTAGAAGAATACAAAAGACTGAAATAATTCTAAATAGCCGAATCGAGGAAACGGTCGAACGTGATAGGTTCGATGCTATACTTACTCTCGAATTGGGAAACAGTCGAACTAGCCATGGTTCGATACTGAAAATTATCGAACAAGATTCGTTAGATGCTTAACAATCAAACATGCTCATAAAGATTGTCGTACTCAAGAACTATCGAACAGTCGAACATGCCGGTTCGATGGTGATGGGATAGTGAATAGTAATTAATGTGTGGCGTGAATATCGGGGAACAAGGTATGTATAGACCCCCAGTCAGTGGGACCCATACCGAGTACAGAAAATAACAATCGAACGCAGGATGTTAGATTGTCCTAAAAATAGTCGAACCTGCCTGGTTTAACTTTCTTAGATTTGGGCCTTATTAGGGGTAAGCCGACCTAGTTCACTTTTGGGCCTCCTAAAATGTCCCAACAATATAGTCCCCCCAATTTAAGAGTCGATCTTGATTGCCTTGTCTCCATAGACGGGCTTTGTTTGGGCTTCAAAATAAGCCCCCAATTTGGGAGTCGTGACCCATAGGGTCGGTTGCCAAATAAATTATATCTGGCTTCAAAATACGCCCCCCATTTGAGAGCCGTGGCCCATAGGGTCGGTTGCCAAATAAATTTTATCTGGCTTCAAAATATGCCCTCTATTTGGGAGTCGTGACCCATAGGATCGTTTGCCAAATAAATTCTATCTCGCTTCAAAATATGCCCCTCTATTCACCCCCATTTGGGAGCAGTGACCCATAGAGTCGGTTGCCAAATATCTGGTTTCAAAATATGCCCCCTATTTGGGAGTCGTGACCCATAGGATCGATTTCCAAATAAATTTTATTTGGCTTCAAAATATGCCCCCTATTTGGGAGCCGTGACCCATAGGGTCGGTTGACAAATAAATTTTATCTAAATTCAAAATATGCCCTCTATTTGAGAGTCGTGACCCATATGATCGGTTTCCAAATAAATTTTATCTGGCTTCAAAATATGCCCCCCTATTTAGGAGTCGTGACCCATAGAGTCGGTTGCAAAATAAATTCTATCTAGCTTCAAAATATGCCTGAAACAATCGAAAGGACGCAAGTTCGACTTTTGTGTAGAGTATAGAACCCGGATTTGATAGTAAAGTGTATAATTCTGGATTTGTCGAATCCAATGATAATTGATTGTTCTTGAGTGTCGAATCGCGAGGATTCAACTGTTATTATCTAATGTATCGAACGCAGTCAGGTTCGACTGTTAATAGTCGAACCATTAACTAAGTCAGTGGTGGGCCTATATAGAATAGGCCTCATTCTCGCCAGACCTATTATCACCCTGTGGAAAACTATTGTCAGCTTAAAAATAACAATAGAACGGCCGAATTCGATCGAACTGAAACAATCGAACTTCTCGTGTTCTATCCATCAAAATGAGTCAAACCTTCTAGGTTCAATCAAACCAAAAAGTAGTCGAACGGTCGTAGCAGTTGAACGTTTGCAATCCTCGCATGAATTCCTGATGGCTCGAAAGAAGTCAAAAGGTCAGAGTAAGGCCGGGATGTTGCCCGAAAACATTTATGCCTTTGAAGGCCACAAAAACGGGCCCAATATTCTGAGCGGAGATGCGTCAGCAAGTAACACCGTTCCAGCCAAGGGCACGGCTCTGGGAAGGAGACCCGCTGCAAGGCCCCTTGAAAGTTTGTATGCTAATTCGGGTGTCGGCCGAGTAGTCCGAGAGTCGGTAGATGTTTCTACTGTGAGGCTCGAAGGAATCTCTGCGGGCACTCGTGTATGCAGCTTTGAAAGGCACAAGAATTTTACCCGGCGTAGGATTGTTATGACCCCTACTGCTACAAGAGGAAGAGTCAAGGTTGGGACGGATGCCAAAATCATGATGATGGAAGAATCTGATGCTCTTGACGACAGGATTGTTGAGAATCAGGCACGATTCAATGCTAAGAATCAGTCAGAAAAACCGCAATCCAGAACAAACAAACGCAACCCTATATGGTGCGGGTGGTGAGAATTGGTATACAACCGCTAAGAGACAGGTTCCCGAGGCCCAAGCTGCACGTGAGCTGTTGGAATTTCGCACCCGCTTCAAAGCGTTCTCGACCATCTGTGAATCCAAGGCTAGCGCCTCCCGGTAGTAAAGTCCATTATAGTTTTCAGAATGATGTGAGTTTGGAATCTCCGAAAATCAAATTGCTTGGATATCGAATACGGGAAGAGCAGTCCATTGAGATTATGAGAGGCATGTGGATTCAACTTGGCCTTCGCGCCGTTTCCAAGGGGCGGTTTAAAATTCTATGGGGTGTTTCGGCCATGTTAAGACAATATTCATCTCTCGAGATTTTTGGTTTCCATTTGACAATGACACATCGAAGACCATATCTTGAGATCTTACGATTGCATGTGACCTTGTTAGGTCGATGACCTTCATTGGACATTTGGGAGTCGTCCTTTATTCATTGTTAAAAGAGTTTATGACATTTTATGCTTTTGTTTGTTATTGCTCGTCAACATTGGTAGAAGATTTGGAGAATAGATATCCGTACTTCTCTAGATATTGATAACTTCAATTTAGTCTAGATCAACATTCATTCGGGTAGATTTTCATAGTACCATGTTGGGTAAATGTGCTTAGTGCCGCTTTGGACATGTTTTTGTTCTAACTTGATAGATAGATGTCTATTATACCACTTTGAGTAGGTTTGTATCGTACCATGTTGGGTAGATGTCAATAATCTGCAATATGTAGTCTGATATAGTATCAAACCTTTCAATCATATGGATATCTTCTTTGCATTATGCTTTTTCTAGCAGATGTTCATTCTTTCAGTCAAAGATGTTCGTTTTGCATCTATTGAGATTTTAGGTTTGCATCTGACCGCATCAGGTCGACGTCCTCTCTTTCGAGATTTTAGGTTTGCATCTGACCTCATCGGGTCAATGTCCATCTTTCAAGATTTCACGTTTGCATCTAACCACAATGGGCTGATGTCTATCTCTTGAGATTTCAGGTTTGCATCTTACCACAACGGGCTGATGTCAATCTCTTGAGATTTCAGGTTTGCATCTAACCACAACCGGTTGGTGCCCATCTCTACTCTTTAGTTTTGGAGATATTAGGTTTGCATCTGACCACGTCGGGTCAAATGTCCATCTCTGTTCTTTGCTTTTGAGATATTAGGTTTGCATTTGCCCGTATGTCCATCTCTGGTTTTCATGTGAGATATTAGGTTTGCATTCGCCCGTATCGAGTCAAATTTCCATCTTCGTTTTTCATGTGAGATATCAGGTTTGCATTTAACCACAATGGGTTGATGTCCATCTTTGATCTTTTGTTTATGAGATATTAGGTTTGCATCTGACCACGTCTGGTCAAATGTTCATCTCCACTCTTTGCTTTTGAGATATTAGGCTTGCATTTGCCTGTATCGGATCAAATGTCTATCTCTGTTTTTCATGTGAGATATTAGGTTTGCATTGACCCATATTGAGTCAAATGTCCATCCTTGTTCTTCTTTGACTGCTTTGGGTGTGTGGGCTCTGAGACCTATGATGATGTACCTGTAGAGTTATTCTACGTTTGGGAAACACCAAAATACATTGAAAATATAAGAATGTCAATCTAACTAAGGAGGAAGTGTGTCCCTCTGGTTGACCGTTTTGGATATATGGGCTAATAAAGTCGTGTTGTTGTTTAATAAACAACAAACATACATCTCATAAGTATGGATATCAATTTAACAAACATAAGGTTGAGCCCAACATTACGTCAAGTTGTTTTGTCCGAGTGGGCCGGCTCGATCCTCGTTGTTGGGCCAACCTAATTTTTCCTCATTAATACCACCCGAGGTAAGTTTATTCGACACCACTTGTGGGTTAGCTTCTTTGATACCACTCAAGGGTAAGATAAATTATGACACTATTCAGAGCGTAGTTGTTTGTCTCCGTTGGAGAAGTTCTTCTCAATCGTCGCCTATAAAAAGATAAGGCATGGCTTGTTTAGATAACCACTGGCATTTAAAAAAAAAAGTAAATGATTAACGTATAGGATTGGGATTGGAGACTCCCTAATCTTTCTTCTGATGGTGTAGTTTTCCTTAGTCGTATCGTGGATTTAATTATTGCTCTTAGCACCAATCCTTGTTTGCTTGGGACCGAATTCCATATTGTCAACTCCGTAATTGTTTGTTGACCTGGATATAGCTACTGGGCCTCTTCGCGGTTCTTCCCCCGTAAGGCCGTCCCCTCTCTTCGCCATCTTACCTAAACATGCTCTCAAGTGTAAACGAAATGGTGTTCCCACAGACGACGCTAATATTTCGGTCTTATTTTGTCTGGGTTATAATACACCGAGAAAATCAATACAATGAGTCTCACTTAACCAAAATAATGTTAGCCTATTACAATGAACGGACTAGCTTAGTCCGGAACACCTGTTACACGTAAAAAAAAAATACAAAAAGACCGAAATAACCCTTAATGGCAGAATCGAGGAAACGGTCGAATGTGACAGCTTCGATGCTGAACTTACTCTCGAATTGGGAGACAGTCGAACCAACCGTAGTTCGATACTGAAGACTGTCGAACAAGATTCGTTAGATGCTTAACAATTGAACCAGTTCATAATGACTGTAGAACTCAAGAATTATCGAACAATCGAACATGTCGGTTTGACTCTCTTATTTTTGGGCCTTATTTGGAGTAGGCCGGTCCAATTTACTTTTGGGCCTCCTAAAATGCCCTACCACACACACATATATATACACACACACACACACATATATATATATATATATATATATATATATATATACACTACAACAAATTCCATGAAAAGTCCAACTCCAAACCTCTTAGCATGGAAAATGGAAAATATTTTTGGTGGCTGGTTGTCACTGTAAAGAATTATATTGTTACGGAATTAGTGTAGAGCGATCGGTAAGTCTAAGCTAATTTAGTAATAAGCAATAAACTAAATAACTTGATGGGGGACCCAGATATAAAATGTAATTCAAAATCTTTTGAGAAAGTTTTCCCTGAGCAAGTGGATCACATGCATATAAATATATATATATATATATATTAGATATATAATAAACTTGATGAAAAGTCCAACTCTTACCATGAAAAATATTTTATATGGCAGTTCGCATATTAAAATATTTGCAACATGTATACACCTATCGAGATCAGCAAACAAATGGTTTATAGTTTTAAAGAATTATTTGATGATAATTATTTTTTATTCGGAAGAATCGAGGAGTCGGTAAGTCCAAGCTAAGTAATCAACAAACTAAATAACGTGACGGGGCACGCAGATAAAATATATATTGAAATATCGGGAAAAAGTCGCTTACCCCTAAATTGTCAGCCGGCTTTTTACTTATTTTTAAACTTTTATTTTATCAGTAATCCCAAGTATCATAATCACCTCACTTTTACCCTTCTATTATAATTAAGTTTCCAACTTGTGGTGAAACAGTCAAATGCACAAAGCATGCCGGCTTAGTAAGGACAATTAGAATGACGATACTATGGTGGTGTTTGCAAACTCTAGTGAAGTTCACAATTTTTAGTTAAGCCAAAAGCACCCCCACACCCGCTCGAAGATTGTGAGCTTTTTTAGCTTAAAAAAAGTTTTGTAATCGAAAAAACTAAATTTGCAAACACCCCAAAATCACTTGTTCAAATAAAAAGCTGATTATAACTTTTTTTAAGAGTTTGCAAACACCACCTATGTACAAGATTAGTTATAAACCTTTAACCTCCCAAATTAATTGATCTTTTGTCTTAAGTTCAATTCTTCTTTCAATCTCATTTTCCTGTTTCAATTCCTCTAAAGACAAACTGCAAGTCAAATGCATCACAAAAACCTCGGCCCGACAAACTTGCAAAGTCATTGGAGTGACAGTTAAATTTGAGGAGTCAAATACATACGAAAGTGACATCTCCTCATTTCCATCATCAATGTCTTATTCCACAAACACTTTGATCTCTTAATAATAGCAACAAGAAAAGCACAAAAAAAAAAAAATCACATTTCTAAGTAGTCTCTTTCTTGACCCCATTTTTGTCCTCATCAAAGAACCCAAAATTACAAATTCAGAAATCCTAGAATCACAACGATTTCCGCCCAACCCAGATTCCCAAATACGAGGTTTTCGATTATTAAGTATAACAATAGTAAAAGCAAAGATGAAAACTTTGAACAGTTGGTAAGGTATAGGGTTAAGTAATTTTTTCCTTAAAAACCTAATGAGAAACTCTTCTCTGAACAAGTGAATTACACGAATCAATTGATTTTCAAGTATTTGATTGGCCGAGCAATAAACGGAATTAATCTATGTTTAAAGTTTAAACATCGGGTCGCAATGAGTGGTGAAACAAATCTATGGGTAAACAACTTAATTTCAGTAGTCGTTAGATGTTGAACCTAAAAGAATTTATAGCATGGATCACTCACTCAAAATGTAGACATGTCGTAATTATGTACTTATTTGCCATTGTTCTCAATTTATGATTAAAAATAAGGAGATGATCCCTACTCTCATCCTTCATGTTCTACTTTGTGTTCCACTAAGTATCCATCATTCAAAGAATTCGGAGACGATGTATAGTAAAACACAAAGTGAATCCTGATTCACAGATTTTCAGCATCAATAATGAAATTCTCCGTCACTTATGACCGAATATTGATCAAGGTGTGTTGGCACAAATAGAATACCTTAGACGACACTTTCTCCTTTTGAAAACTTAGAGAGCAAAGTGCAAAACAGATTGTAGTAAGAGAAGTTAACACTAGGCATATTTTTGCTTTTTTCACTTATTTACAAAAAAAAATTCTAAATTAAAAATAACCTAATGCATTGGATATTGTTTGAACCTTACTTCACCAAATCTATTTAAAAAAAAAAATCCTATATATACAAGCGGGAAGCAGTTGCAAATACACTTTGACTTTAACAGTTAATAGATAATACTAACTCCTCTTTCAGTTGAATAGAGCTTTACCTGCATTTCTCTTCTTTCTTTGCCGCAATCTTGTGAAGCTCTGTATCCATGGCGGCATCAGGCAATGAACCCACCACCAGAATTCAAAATACACTAAACCCACAAAAATCTAAACTCCACAATCCAGCATGGTACTCACACGAAACAGGAATATACAGCAGCAAATACCCTTCAATAAGCCTCCCTTCACAACCTTTTTACGACGTCGTTTCGTTCATTTCCTCCCAAGAACACAATGGGATTCATGCCCTGATCGATTCCTCATCTGGATTTTCTGTTTCGTACTCGGAGCTTCTTTCATTGGTGAAATCCGTGGCTGCTGGTTTACATGCCATGGGTGTGAGAAAAGGTGATGTGGTCTTTATTTTGCTCCCAAACTCTGTTTTTTTCCCGGTTATTTTCTTGGGTGCTTTGAGTGTTGGTGCAGTTCTGACCACAATGAACCCTTTGAGTAGTTTGTTGGAGGTCAAAAAACAGGTTCTTGATTGTAATGCAAGGCTGGGTTTTGCTGTTTTTTGTAAAGTTGATGAACTGGTTGGTGCATTGGGTGGTTGTGAAGTGATTGGTGTGCCTGAGGTTTTTGATGTTGATTCTCTGTCGGGTCGCGGTTCTGTTTTTTATAAACTGATTTCTAGTGATGCTGGTTTGGCTCCTAGGCCTAAGATTCTGCAACAGGATGCTGCAGTGATTTTGTACTCGTCGGGGACTACTGGTAGGGCGAAGGGAGTTGTGCTTACGCACGGGAACTTTATAGCGATGATGGAGCTTTTCGTGAGATTTGAAGCTTCGCTTTATGATTATCCCAGTACAGAGGATGTGTACTTGGCTATGGTGCCGATGTTTCATGTGTACGGGCTTTCGCTCTTTGTTATGGGGTTGTTGTCGCTAGGTTCTACTATTGTCGTAATGAAAAGATTTGATGCGGATGAAATGGTGAAAGCTATTCAAGAATACGGTGTCACTCATCTTCATGTTGTGCCACCTTTAATGACGGCGTTGATGAGGAAAGGAAAGAGTGGTGTTCGTAGTGACTTTAGGAGCTTGAAGCAGGTTTCGTGTGGTGCGGCTCCTTTGAGCACCAAAATCATAGAGGGATTCATTGAGACATTCCCTCATGTTGATCTTATTCAGGTACTAAAAGTACACAGATTAATTTATCATCTTAGTTCTTGTCCTAAAATTTGTCATTATCGTGGTTAGTTGAAATTTAATTAATTTGTTAATATCAAACTGAAAAGAGAAAGAAATTTAATTAATTTGTTGTCAGGGTTATGGCATGACCGAGTCAACTGCTGTAGGAACTCGTGGATACAATACCATTGAGGTCCGGAAACATTCTTCTGTTGGACTTCTCTCACCAAATGTTCAGGCTAAAGTGGTAGACTGGGTTACTGGTTCTCACTTACCTCCTGGAAGCATTGGCGAACTTTGGTTACGATCACCAGGAACTATGAAAGGTAATTAGTTTATTCTGTGCCGCTTTATACATTTTATGGATTTCTGCTCTAGTTATTTGTTAAAACTACATATCATCCTAACAGTCTTCTCGCTGACTTGGTCATCCAGAGTTGATATCTTGATTTTCGATTATCAAGCCTTGTTAGACTGCACTGTTGGTCATGTGCCGTGAAAATTTGTGGATCGGGATTCAGACTAAAACAACTTTGGCATTGGTGTTGACACCAGTGTGTGGCCTACACTGAACAACTCAGTGTTGTCTTAACATGTAGTTATAAGAATAATGTATACCGCAATTTAAGTAGGAATTTTAAGCCCAGACCTCAAGGCAAAATGATCACTACGAATGATGACTATACGTCTTTTAACTATTCTAAGAAC
The DNA here is from genome assembly GCA_948329865.1 of Linaria vulgaris. NCBI lineage: Eukaryota > Viridiplantae > Streptophyta > Magnoliopsida > Lamiales > Plantaginaceae > Linaria > Linaria vulgaris. The sequence goes on from OX415250.1 coordinate 101,902,431, forward strand.
AATTAGAATATAAATCAATTGAGTAGGCAAAGGATATCACTCCTTACAATCTAACTTCTCAAAATTACGCACAAAAATAGTTTTAACTCACTAGACAAAACTCAGTAAAACAAGACAAAGACTCTCGACCTAAAGATCTATTCTTGTTGAATACTTTACTCTTGTCTCGTGTCTTCCGTTTGATGTCTCCAATGCTTATTTATAATGCTTCATCTTGAACTCCATGGCATCTTGAACACAACCTTTGATTGCTTTAGATCTCTTCGATCATCTTTGGATCCTTTTCGAGCTTATCTTCTTGGATAAGAAAAGCTTTTCTTTTGAACTGAAAGTGTTCTAACTAAAGTTTCTTTCTCTTCTTAAAGTCCACTTTTGAAAGAATTCTTCTATTGCAAATCTTTTTCCTTCTTGGAATTCACACGCCTTGCATTTTCCTTTTTGTTCGCCACACGCGTCTTCAAATAAAAAAAGTTATCTCGAAGAAACTCTTTCTTGATCACGATTCTCCTTTGATCTTATCACCTACAGCACAATCCCAGTGAACTATAAATATGGAACTATGTTAATAACTAAATAAATACAAAACATTAATATTTAAGTTTTATTCAATATTGTGCAGTGACATGGTGTTGTCTTCGATGTTAAATAAATACTACATAACTCAAAGTTGGACTAACATTCAACATAGCACATGCATTTTTTCCTCTTTTAGCATTTCTTCACAAAACCAAACATGTTCGCAATTCACTTCAAGCATATGCTCTAGCAACTCAACACATATATTGACACAACTATGAATGGAATGGAAACTAGACTCAGAAATCGAATGTGATCTAAAAGCACCAAAACTAGCTAACGGTGTTGGCTAGTGTTGTTATGGCAACAACGGAAAGCAACACATAGAACACCCATTTTGAGAGCCTTGCTCAAACTGAAGAACCTCTTGCTAAACATATCAACCAACTGATTATTTATGTCTATGCGTTCAATGTTAATCATATTTTCATCTACCAGATCTCTCAAGATGTTCTGCCTAATGTCTATATTATTTGTTCAAAAATGTGACAGACTTTCTTGATATGCTAATTGCACTTAGGTTGGCAACAAAACATCATAAGGTTATCACTCTGTAGCCCATAATCATGCAACATGTGTTTAAGTCATATAAGTTGGGTAACACATATGTCAGCTGCTACATATTCTAATTCAGCTGCTACATATTCTAATTCAGCTGCTACATATTCTAATTCAACAGTTGAAAGTGATACACTATTCTATTATTTGCCAAATCAAGAAACAAGATTATTTCCTAAATAAATAAATAAATCTCCACTTGTAAATTTTCTATCATCTAAATCTCCAGCTAAGTTAGAATTATTAAAATCTACAAGGTTTGTAGTTCTATCATGTGTATACCATATGCCTAAGTCTGCAGTACGAGATATGCATTTGAGAATTCGCTTCACAACAGTTACATGAGAAACTTTAGGGTCAGTTTGATACCTGGCACAAGCACATACCGGGTACATGATGCCTAGGCGAGTAGCTGATGGATATAGTAAGCTACCAATCATCAATCTGTACAGTGTTGAGTCAACACTGTTTACTGTACCATCCTTCGCAATTTTTACGGTAGAAGACATTAGAGTCTTGCTTGGTTTAGACTCTTGCAAATCGAATCTCTTCACCATGTTCCTTGCATACTTTTCCTGGCATAAGAACATCTCGTCATCCTTTTTGCTTCATTTGCGGTCCAAGGAAGAAATTCAGCTCCCCAATCCTGCTCATATCAAATGTACTTGTCATGGAGTCAACAAATTTCTAGAGTAGACTTGTTAATAGATCCAAATATAATATCATCAACATATATATTTGACCTACATAAACACCCTTGGTGTTTCTCTAGGTAAACAAAGTCCTTTCACCTTCTCCACTAGTGAACTCAAAACTAAAAAGGAATTAAGTTAACCATTCATAACCAAAAGTATGTTTCAACCCATACAAAGCTTTTTCTAATTTGTAAACATAGTCAAGGTGAAAAAGATCAATAAAATCTTTAGATTGTTCTACATAGGTTTCTTTCTCTATATAACCATCCAGAAAAACACCTTTTACATCCATTTGGAATTATTTAATCTTTAGAAAACAGTATATAGCAATAACAAGTCTAATGGACTCAGTTTTAGCCCCAGATGCAAAGGTCTCATCAAAACCAATACCTTCTACCCATGTATAACTTTGAGCAACCAAACAAGCTTTATTTCTAACAACCACACCATTCTCATAACTTTTATTTTTGAAAATCCGTTCTTTTCCACTAACATTTATATTTTTTGGTCTAAGAACTAGATTGCAAACATTATTTTTGGTGAATTGCAAAAGCTCTTCTTGCAGAGCATTGATCAAGTGGGTGTCTCTAATGGATTTATTTACATTTTTAGGTTCAACGGAAGGAACAAAAACATAAAGCTTGGAGTTCAGAACATGTGGTAGACATACAAACACTAAACTTCACCATATCTCTATAATTTACCTTCTCCTTGTTGCGTGTTTTGATGCCATCAGTGACATGTCCAATGGCCTTGGATGTGGGGTTGTTCCTTTGAATCCTATCAGTTGTTTCCTCCTAACATCTAGACCTTGAACTTGTTCATTGTCCGAGTTAGACCGTTGGGGTGTTGTGACAACATCAGGAACAATTGGTGTTGGAATAACATTGGCTTCATGTTCTGGTTCTGGTTCTGCATGTGGTGTTGGATTAACACTGCCTCGAGTTAGTGTTGGCTCAATGTCTGAATCAGTAAGGTAGGCACAACAGCCTTGTGTTCACCTGCAACACTTGACAAATCATCAAATACCACATTTACAAATTCTTGAAGATTATTTAATCCAGGATTAAACACTCTATAAGTAGTATTGTTCAATGAATACCCAACAAATATACAATTTTTTCACCGATTGGATCAAATTTTCTTTAATAATCTCCATCAATCAACATGTATGAAACACATCCAAAAACATAAAAATGAGCATCCATCGTTGTCTTCATTGTTGTTTCCAACCAGATTAAGGCTTTGGCACGACATCATTATCTTCACAGGGAGCACTCATAGAAATTGAGTATCTATCGCTCACAACCTCCAATCACACAAGTCAAATGATTTTATGTGTGATCTGAGCTTCATCTTCACGTAAGTATAGTTGGATCCATCCAAGATAGATACTATGTTGTTGTTCGAATTCGCGTTGTATGTCTATTAATAGCAATTCAAACACTAGTGAAATAGGTGCTTGGCCCTCACGCCAATTGAAAATTTGTGGATCGGGATTTAGTATCAAACCAACTTTGACACTAGTGTCGACACCTAGTGTTGTGCCAACATTGAACAACTAAGCGTTGTCCTAACACCTATTTAACAGTTAAATGTATAGCAAAATTTAAAGAGCACAATAGGTATGGATTTTAAGTAGATTATGGAGTCGAGTCTAATGGCGAAATAATACAACGAATAATAATTTTACAACATGTTTTCTAGCTATTTTAAGAACAATTAGAATTTAAATCAAGTATGTAGGTAAAGGATATCACTCCTTGCAATCAAGCAACTCAAAACTATGCACAAAATAGTTTTAACTCATTAGACAAAACTGAATTTAACAAGACAAAGACTCTCGACCTAAAGATCTATGCCTGCTGAATACTTTTATCTTGTCTTGTTTCTTTCTCTTGATGGCTTCAAAGCGTATTTATAATATTGTTTTCTTGAAGTCCACGACATCTTGAACACAATTTATGGTTTCTTTAGATATCCTAGATCATCTTTGATTTCTTTTTGACCTTATCTTCTTGAATTATGAAAGTTTTACTTTTCGAACTAGAAGTCTTCTAAGAGAAATATCATTTCCCTTCTTAAAGTCTTCTTTTGAAAGAATTATTCTGTGAAAATCTTCTTTCCTTCTTACAATTCACACGCCTTGCACTTTTCGTCTTTATTTTCCACACACATCTTTAAATTGGGAAAGTCCTTGGGAAGAAAATATCTCTTGATCACGATTCTCTTTTAATCTTATCATCCTGGAGCACACTTACAACTAACTACAATTATGGAATTAGGTTAATAAGTGATAAAGGCAAAACAATTCTAGATTGTGCAGTGACATGATATTGTCTTTGGTATTGAGTCACATTGCGTAACTCACTGTTGAACTAATACTCAGTCTAACATCTGAACTTTCATGCCAGATACTTTTTCTTTATGTTAAAGCATTACAAGCATATGATTCTAGCTCCGATAAACAATGATAAGAAATTAAGAATTCATGTGAATCCTTTTTTGATCCTCAAGTTGAGTTATTCACTTTTATGTGTTGATGATACATATCCAAAAATCGTGACAAAATTAATTAATTTGTTCAAGAAATGATGTCTAAATTATCATTTACAGTTTGATGCCTTTGTAATAGGATACTTAAACAATAAAGAGGCAACTGCAACAACAGTTGACAATGATGGTTGGCTGCACACTGGGGACATTGTTTATTTTGATCAAGAAGGATACTTATATGTACTTGATCGCCTGAAAGAGATGATCAAGTACAAAGGGTTCCAGGTACACTACTCGTTAAGCCATATTTGTGGCATTAGTTATTATTGTTTGCATAGCGTGTACGTCCTGATTTATCCGTCTGTATTGAAAGATTTTAGATCTATGTTACTAGTTATTAGATGCAGTTGCACTTGACATTAGTTGCAACTGCACTCATAAGTAAGACAGACAACTGTACTTTAATGTTTTAAAAACAGTTTTCCATTGCAACTAATAGAAGACAGTTAAACATAAAACAGTAAAGAGCACAAAGAGTTTTAACGTGGTTCGGTCCAAATGGTCCTAGTCCACGGGGCTTGCACCTAAATGTTTGACTCGAATAGTATCCTACTTATGAATTACAATGTAGGTTTTACATCAACACAAACCTTAGACTCCCTCTAATATTTGCGGTTGCAACTCCTATCCCTTAACTATTTTCGAAATACTCGATTGAATCGAAGAACACACTAAGTTACTCCAGAGATCCTCTGACTTAATGCTCTTCAAAAAGCTTCGACTCGATACAGGACTGACTCGCTAATATCTTTTTCAATGTATCCTTCAATTGTGTCGAGTCTTCTCCTTATATAGGCATGGCAGAATATTCATCATATCTATAGTTGCAATCCGCAAGATATCTTCCTTCCTTATAGATAAGCGCATCTGATTATTTGGTTACAACCCGATTATATTTCCTTGCCTTATCCGAAATATCCTGCAATATCATACAAGATATCCAATTGTATATGCTACCTAAATATGTCTAGATGCATGATAAGGAGATATATGTAAGTTAAATGATAAGATGGAATAATATCTTATGAGAATATGAGAATAATAACAAGATAACTACCATCTAATATTTAACTTTAACCTAATGATTTAAACAAAATAAAATCAATAAGGCGTGTTGGGCCGACGCAACTTAAGCCCACATGACTCGTGGAAACCGGCCCTAACATGTATAAATCTATTGTAAGGCAATTGTTATTAGACTTTTGAATCTATTGTTGGTCAAATGGCTGCTATTCAGGTTGCTCCGGCTGATTTAGAAGCAATTTTACTTTCCCACCCACATGTACTTGATGCAGCGGTAATTGCGTAAGTATTCAATCTTAACTGCCTCTGTATTGTCAACTCATTGTTAACAGTTTTCCTGACTCTTTGTAATTGGGATAATGTCATAAGAAACAAGATTCTTTCGGCCATTTGACCATATAGGGGCTGATTACAAATACTTGAGTTTTGTTTTGCCTTTTGATTTTAGAATGGAACATTTAGAACATTTAGTAAGTAGGGAGAAATATCAAAAATAATTAATTCAGCGTGTTGATGTATTTCCATTACTGGTCTGTTGACACATGTCCTCATATGGATAGCGTGATAAATACAACCTTGGGCACCGATGCGTGCATCCCTGCAAACTCAGATAGTTCTGGATATAGGAACGATGATATTTATTCTTCAGCTGTATTTGAATTAGATTTATTGATTCAGATCGATTGAATACGTTAGCTCGTTTATAATATTGAATTGCTAAAGTATTCTGGCTAAGCTCGAATATCTCGACTTGACATGTCATTGTTCCCAAGAAATGTTATTCATGAAGTTTTATTTATCTTAAACTTTCCCTACCATATTTGAAATTTTCCCAAACACGATAAGTTGACGTCCGTTGCTAATGTAAGAAACGTATGCTGATATAAGTTCATTGTCCACCAAATCGACTAGTTCCGTACAGCAGGTTGTATCTGTCCATGCATCTCAATGTCCATACATACCTTAAATTTAGCAACGCACTTTGATTGTTAATCATCGATCCTCTTTTATCCAAAAAAAATAAAAATCTTTTGTTGTTATTTCCGTTGAGCAGAGAAAGAGATGAAGAAGCTGGAGAGATTCCAGTGGCATTTGTCGTCCGAAAAGATGGGAGTTCAGTTACTTCGACAGCTCTCATGAGCTTTGTGGCTAGTCAGGTAGTCACGATAGCTGAACTCAAACGGTTTTAAAAAAATGCTTTTTCCCCCAAAATATTGTTGCAGTCGAAGACTAATATATGCTAATACTATCAAGCTCCAAAAATATCTGGTTATTTATTTTTAAATTTTTGTAATTGCAGGTTGCACCTTATAAGAAGGTCAGAAAGGTGTACTTTAGAAGTTCAATACCAAGGTCTGCAGCTGGCAAAATTCTTCGAAGGGAGCTGAGGAGTTTATCGACATCCAAGCTTTAAGTGCTCAGAAAGATATATTGTTCAAGTTCTATCAATTATATGTAATTTGGTGTAATTTCGTTTGGGTTACAATATAATGAAAATAGGATACAAACGGGCCTGAAATATATCAAACTATGCTAATCTTTTACAAGGAATGAACTATCTTTGTTTGGAACACCAATTATAGGTTAGAAGGCCTAGAATAACCAAAATAACAAGAGTGGAACCAAGAACAATCGAACGCAGACAAGTTCGACGCTGAAATAACTATCGAATCCTATGACAATCGAACAGTCTTGTTTTCGATATTGAGAACTCTCGAACGGGGGGAACTGATTGATAATGATCGAACATGACAACAGATCGGTCGAACTGAAGAACTTTCGAACTAAAATAACTATTGAACGCACGGTTCGATACTTGTAGATTAGGTGAATAGTAATTAATTATCTAGCGTGAATCTCGGGATCTGGAGTATTTATAAACCTCATAATGTGTGCCCTACTCTGCGAAAAGGCAATAACAATCGACCGCTACCGTTTGATTGTCTAAAAACTGTCGAACGGCCTATATTCGACTATTTTTTGTTTCGACCGATAATGGGCCAGGCCAGCCCAGTTCGTTAGTGAGCCACCTTAATCACTTGTGCCATATAGTCCCTCCAATTTGAGAGTCAGTCTTGATTCAAGAGCGGGTGCCAAGTTTAAGAGTGTTTGTTGTTGGTCTTGAAGCATTGATGGAAAAATGTTTTGCTTCAAAAATATGCCCCTCATTTGGGAGTCGTAATCCAAAAGATCGGGTGCCAAACAATAACATATGGCTTCAAAATATGTCCCTAATTCGGGAGTCGTAATCCAAAATACCAGGGTGCCAAATAATAATATCTCGCTCCAAAATGTGTCCCTCATTTGGGTGTCATAATCTGAAGGACCGGGTGCCAAATAATAATATATGGCTTCAACGTATGTCCCCATTTACGAGTCGTAGTCCGGAGGATCGGATGCCAAATAATAATAATACCGGGCTCCAAAATATGCCCCCTACTGGAGATCCATAATCTGAAGAATCAGGTGCCTAATAATAATATATTGCTCTAAAATATGTCCCCCTTGGGAGCCATAATCTGGAGGATCGGGTGCCAAATAATAATATCTTGCATCAAAGTACCCCCACTTGGGAGTCGTAATCTAGAGGATCAGGTACCAAGTAATAATATTTTGCTCTAAAATATGCTCCCTACTTGGGAGCTATAATCCGAAGGATCAGGTGCCAAATAATGATATCTGGCTCCAACATATGCCCCTCATTTGGGAGCCTGAATTTAAAGTATCGGGTGCCAACAAATAACATATAACTTCAAAATATGCCTTACGGATACAAATCATATCGTGTTTGATTATGATATTTTCGTTCGACAATGAGTTTGATCTTTCTGGTGTATATAGTATTCAATTTAAATTTTTTTAGAGAATCGAACCATGATTGATTCGACTATCCTAGGCAGTGTCGAATCTTATCGGTTCGATTGTTATGGAAATTATCGACTCTCCTCGATTCAATTATTCTGGAGAGTATCGAATTGGGTACGTTCGATTATTAAGTATCCAACTTACTGCATTAAATGCAAGTACCATTTTCAAGGCGTTATTGGGGCCTATATATAGGGCCCAAGCTTGCCATCTCATTTGTCATTGTGTGGCCAAACTCTACCCGTCTGAAAATAAGTGTTAACCAGGCAAAGTGTTGAACATGAAGACATTCAAATGGTAGAAGTGTCAAACAAAAAAATAGTCGAATGCCATAAGGGTCGAACGAAAATGCAATTGAATGCCAGGAGAGTCGAACGCTAACATAACTGTTCTTTTGGTGTGATTTTATTGCGTTCAATTGTGTGATGGCTCGGAGTAAATAGAATGGTCAACAAAAAGTTGTGAAGCCCCCAGTAAACATTCATACTGCATGGGCTTCGAGTAACGTTCCTCCCGCGGGGAATTCAAGTATGGGTGCTTCAACAAGTCAGAACTCACCGCCAGTCGGCTCCGCCAAAGAACTATCTAGCAGTTCTATGCTTGGGTGGGCATCATGTGGTTTATTCACGGATTTGGGTGCAGGTAGCACAGTTATTGAGCTGGAGGATACATTAAACAAAAAATTGGAGGAGTGTCTTCTCGTGTTTGGGTAACATGTGTACGTGACTTCGAGCATCACATTGACTTTGAAAGGCAGCAAATTGTTATGAGTCGTGTTGCTAAAGGAGGTAAGGTAAGAGTTGGTTCTGATGCTCATATTAGAATGATAGAGAAAGCAGATGTTGTTGATCGAAGAAACTCAAAGAACTTGGCACAGTATAATGCAGAGAAACAAGCAAAGGATGATGGTGCCGGCCTGAGTCGATCTATTCCCTCCCCGGTTAGTGGAGATACCAAGAACTGGTACAATGACTGCAAAAAGGTATGCATTTAATTCGCGTTGTAGTTGAGATTCTAGGATTTTGCCTCGTCCATCCAAATGTCTACAAACTTCTGGAAATCTAAGGTCGGTGCCCCCTTGTAATAGAGCCGACTATGGCTTTCTAAACGATGAGAATCTCGAGTCCTTGAACATTAAGTTGACGGGATTCCTCTTTGAGAGGGGAGTAGGCTAAATAGATTACAAGCGATAACAAGGCTATTGAAAACCTCAGGGATTGCGATTTGGCTCGTTTTGGACGTCTGTTTACAACTTCCTCGACTATTATCGTGTACAAGCTATGTCGTGATCATAGTGTCGTAAGGGAGGCGTAGGATCGGCATAATGGGATTGTTGAGAAAATGGAAGATAAGTTTAGAATAGTTGATTGTAACAGTTATAAGTGCTCGTGATGCTAAGAAAGCCAATGTCAAGGTTGTGGAAAAGGCGTACATGACTGTTATAAATGCTAACAAAGCTGACGACAACGAGGGATCGTTGTGCGCCGAGATCGAAGCTCTACTGAAGAAAATGGATGCGTTGAAGCGGGTGAGAGATTCATACAGCGAGTCAAATTCGGAGGCCGAGTTCGGAATCATTCGTATGAAGGCTATGGTTCGGCATTAGGAATCTAAGGGTTATCGGTGCGAGAGGGCTAGGTCTTTTATGATGAGTGGTGTATACCGTTGGATGGAGCTACGTCAAGGGGCGGAGGATGTGAACTTCGGGATGGATTTTGGTGCTGACCAAATTGAATATCTAGGATTCTTGAAAGAGGGATTTCGAAAGGAGATGCTTAACGTGAGCCGAGGCTCAGTATGGAAACACCCAAGGTTTCTGATTACGATGAGGAAGAACTTACCACTCCTCAAGCAGCCAATCCATTTTGCTGTATTTGGCTGGAAAAAATAGGTCTTGTTGGGACAGTGCTCGATGTGGATACGTGTGAGCCCGTGCGTGAAGTACTGCGTGTAGAAGAAAATGTCAGGGCAAATGCTGATCTAGGTCAAGTTGCATCCACGGTCCAAGGTGCGATTCATAGGGCCTTCGGGGGCAGCGATAATGAGTCGATTACTCCCCCTTCCGTATTTGGCACTAGAGAGTGTACTTCCCCCAACGACTTGTGTGGAGAAAACTGATGATTGCTAGCATGGTGTCGTTGCAGATTTGGTGGAGGCAGGATCCATGAAAAATTATTCGTCAATTAGCATTGGCTCTATCGGCAAGGTACCAATAGGTGAATTGATTAGGCCATCTATGCCTTTTGTCCTCAACGAGGACTAGTTCTGGGGCTCTAAAGGTTACTCCCGTGTGCCTGGTTCCTGCTCATGGGGCCTCTTCCGTGCCTTTGACTAGTATTAGGGACATGGTGTCGGCAAGTATCTATCAGATGGAGGGACCGTCGGATGAGACCGTTGAAGAAGATATTAGCATTTGGCCATAGGGACATCACGCCTTTGATGGTGATGGGATCAGTATGACCTAGAGGCAAATAGAAAAGAACTGTATGAGTTTTGCTCGATCACTTGGAATAATATTGCTACCCGATTCGCCTAGACCCCCAAATATGTAAGGTCACAAAAGTCATTCATGTTGGTTTCCTTCCTAGATTTGTAGTAGGTTTTGATTTATTACCAATAGGTTTGTTGTGTTGATTATGGGGTAATGTGTATAATAATTTTGGTTGCACCGTTGCCATTTTGTCTTTAATTATTTTGTTAGTCTGACGTCCATCTCTTTTATGGGATATTGGGTTTACATTTGACCACATCGGGTCAAATGTCAATCTCGTGTTCCTTGTCGAGATATTAGGTTTGCATTGGACCACGTTGGATCGAATGTCCATCTCTTGTCCTTATATGGAGATATCAGGTTTGCATTTTCCCGTGTTGGGTCAAATGTCCATCTTTCTCTTATATGATATCAGGTTTGCATTTGCCTGTGTTGGGTCAAATGTCCATCCACGTTCTTTTGTGAGGTATTAGGTTTGTATTTAACCACATTGGGTCAAATGTCCATCTCTAGTTTCTTGACGAGATATTAGATTTGCATTGGACCACGTCGGGTTGAATGTACATCTCTTGTCCTTATATGGAGATATCATTTTTGCATTTGCATGTGTATAGTCAAATGTCTGATATGGAGATATCAGGTTTGAATTTGCCCGTGTCAGGTCAAATGCTCATCTCCGTTCTTTTGTGAGATCTTAGGTTTGCATTTGCCCGTGTTGGGTCAAATGTGCATTTTCTCTCTTTATGAGATATTAGGTTTGGATTTGACCATGTCGGGTCAAATGTCCATCTCTATTTTCTTCTAGAGATATTAGGTTTGAATTTGACCATGTCGGGTCATATGTCCATTATTTTTTCTTCTAGAGATATTAGGTTTGCATTTGACCATGTGGGGTAAAATGTCCATCTATATTTTTAACCGACTTGGGTCTACGACTATGAAAACTGTGGTGTTGTACATGTGGATTCATCATTCGTTTTTGGCAAGCAGGCACAAATATCGCATATACAAGGATATAAATTTAAATAAGGATAAGGATGAGCCCATCGTGATGCTAAGTTGCCTAAGTTTCCCGAGTGGTGCCTCGGTACTCAAGCAGTCATGTTCATGTATTAAGTTTTATAATCTTGCAATAAATATAAGGAGTAATCTAGGCGTGGTAGCACCTCAAATGTTGCACGTTCCAAGGACGGGTCAACTTTAGTCCCTTCAAATCCTCCAAGTAGTAGTAACCTCTTGCACTCGCATGTACGACATGAAAAGGATCGTCCCATCAAGGTTGCAACTTTCCATATGCTTGCTTCAATGTTTTTCGAACCAGATCTCCGACCTCAAAATTTCTAAAACAAAAGATTTTGTCAAAGCTCTTGGCTATGGCACCTTTAAAGGCCACCTTGCGTTGATAGGCTTGTTCTCTCGTTGATCCGAACAAGTCGAGATCCATTTGACGCAACCTGGACGATTGATCTGGATCATAGTCATGTATTTAATGGGTTGGTATCCGATCTTGGTCGGGATGACCGCCTCAGAGCCATATAATAAGACGAAAGGAGTTTCCCCTGTTGACGTTCTCGGGCTGGTTTTGTAAACCTAAAGAATTCTACGGAGTTCATTGGTCCAACTCGTTCTCGTACCATTGAGTCATTGCTCAAGGTAATCCTTCAATGTCTTGTTTGTCGATTCTACATGCCCGTTGACTTGAGGATGTGACACTAACATAACATGTTGAGAAAATTTTAACTCCTCGCACCAAGATTTGATCTCCTTATTATGAATTGACGACCATTATCGAACACTAAGCCTCTTAGAATGCCAAAACGACATATTATATTTTCCCATATTAACGTTTTATGTGATAGTTGTCATTGTATGTACTTCCACCCACTTCGTATAATACTCTACCGCCACAACCAAAAACTTCTTCCAGCCCTTAGTAACTGGGAGCAATCCAACAATGTCTATCGCTCATTGATCAGATGGGCATGCCAAGTCCAAGAGATGCATCCGTTGGGTCTGCCTATGGATTAATCTAGCATGAAACTGGAAACTTTCACATCGTCGCGAGTAAGTCGTTGCGTCCTTAAGGAGGGTGGGCCAGTAATATCCTTGACGGAGGATGCACTGCGTTAAAGCTCATCCTCCCGAACAGTTCTCGCACCTGGTAGAATTAATTTTTTTCATCACATACTCCACCTAAAGTGAAGATAGGTATTGCAAAAGTGTTCCTCGAACGAGTGCTTATAGAGCTCGTTGTTGTGAATTGTAAACCTGAAGGACTTATATCGCAACCTGCGTTTAGCATTAGGATCCATCAGAAAGGTACTAGAAAATCTCATCCTTCCATGGTGGAGATTCTACTAAGGGTAGCATATAGTTTACTTCTGCCCACACCTTGTTGTACTTGAATATCTCGATCGCTGGATTTTCCATTGCCATAAGTGTCATGCGCTTTTGCACGAGGATCTCTAATGAGTTGGCAAACTTTGATAATGCATTGGCCTTGGTGTTCTCTGAAAGAGGGATGTGCAAAAGATCGAAAAAAGAGAACTTACCAGCCAGCTCCTTGAGCTTACCCAAGTATAGTATCATCGTTTTCTCTCTAGCTTCGTACTTTCGTGAGAAATGATTGGGCACCAGTTGGGAATCAGTGAATACTTCTAAGTGATCAACGTTTAGGGTTCAGGCCACGAGCTAAATAAGTCCTAAATATCCTCAACATGAAAAGTCCACATGGCTGGTGAATAGTGAGAAAAGTAGAAACCAATAGTGAAGTAATTATGTGTAAAACTTTGTGATTTAATGATTTTTTTATGAAAGTCTTATATATTACACTTATATACTCATGAGCACACCACAAACCACGATGATAACCTACATGAAGACAATTTGATTAACATTGGTGTGCAATGAGTTGACTTGTATGATTCTCATTAATCCAACTTCCAAGCATAGGTGGCATTCTGAGACGAAATATTGACATGCGTATGTGGCTATTATTAGAACTTGATTTCTTTTGTTTAGATTCATGCTCAAGGACGAGCAATGGTTTAAGTTTGTGGGTATATGATAAGCAATAAATTATATCAATTTTTGTACCAGATTTATTATACCCTTGCATAATATTTGTGGCAATTTTACCTGTTTTAGTCTTGTGTTGTCGTTTTTGTAGTCAGAGGCGAGTCAGAGCAAAACGAGGCTTATTAGAGGGATATTAGCACAAGAATGATAACATGAGGAAGAAACGCTACGCACAGCTAGTCAGGCTACAACATAAGAGAAATATAAGATCACACCACTAGCACACCATTACAGAACGCCATGGAGAAGATACAGAGATTGGCGAGACAATGAGCAAAGCAACACAAGCCACTCAGCTAGCAATGCAGTAGAGTAGTGCAACACACGAGGTCGCGCGACTCTAGCGCAAACCGACTCATCATGTAGTTTAAGTTGCGGTTGTTCACGAAACTAAGGCAACAAGACATTATTATAAATATGAGGGAATGGCCAGGACCTTGAGCATCACACACAAACCATGAATAAAACACGTTCAGAGCTAATTCTATCATTTGAAGTATTGCAATTATGTTTTGTTAATGGTTGATTAATTAACCTATGTTTTGATTAATGATTGACACACGTGTTTCTTTGAATAGATAGAGTGATGTTGAGATACCTTGTATTATGTTTAGTTTTGCATAGGAGATTGTTAACGCACCACCAGCATAGTTGATCAAGCAAAGAAATCTGTAGACCTTCGGCACTAGCATTCACCGAGGAATCTAGGTTATAATTGTCAACTCTAATTCTCTTCTAAAACTATGATGGATCATTTGACATGGTGAGCTTTGGAAGAGGGGAGAAGGCCTAATGACCTCACATCATTAAGAATTAGATGGTTCTTTAAGTAATACAAAAGTGCGCTTAATTAATCAAGTCGATGTGAGAACAAAACAAGATTCAATGATGCTAACATAAGGGTCATTGGTATTTTGTCTATGAAATACCCCGCATTCAAGATTAACAAAATTCACCTCCTACACATATTTTCCTTTATATGTTTACAACCAAAATCAATCAATCAATCGATTTAATTTTGTCTCAATTAAACTAGTTAGTAGATTAGTCTTAGCTTTCGTTTAATTAATCTTTTATTTCATAAAAATTCTCAAAGTATTGTTTCACTTACAAAGTTCATCAATCAGATTGCTAACTAAAAAATCACACTCTCTTGGGATTAGATACTTGGTCAGTTATATTTACTTACTATTTTATTATTATTTGACTCGTATACTTGCAAAAATTGTGTATTACTCAGATTAATAATACGTGAAAAATACGCATTATAATATTAGGCTCGAGTATGGGCTATAATGAAAAAGACATTTTTGAGTTCTAGAGATGTACGTTGTAAATCAACTCAATTTTTTTTCTTTTTCCTCCCCCATTTGTGCATTTTTCATTGGCCATACATTTTAGGCTCTTTTTGCATATTTTCCTTGCATTTTCAGTTTGTGCAAGTTTCAGACCACCCTATACTTCACGATTTTTCGAGAGGCGCCCCCAAACTTAGAGTTTTCACAGGGTTATTTGTGATCTCTATTGTGTTCATACTCCTTAGCCTTTTTTTTCTTTCATTTTATTCTTTTTGGGCTCGTGCTTTGCTTTGAAGCATCTCCCTTATCCCTCCTTTGTGATCTACTATATTCATCTCTAGAAAGGGTAGGATATAATTTCTTGGCTAAGGGTAGATAATTGGATTTCATTAATAAAGGCTAATAAGAAAAGACTTCAGCAGAGTTTAGTGGATAATCTTTATAAACGGTTTTGGGCTTGAAAGGTTAAATTGTAATAATGAAAAAGATTGCCTGTTTTCATTTCCTCAATACATAGAATCTATAATTATCTCTAAAAAAATCAAGAAAATTACTCAAAATTCATAATCACGTTATTATTACAATTATACACTTGCAGCAGATTAAAAGGTGTATATGAAATAAAACACGCTTTTGATAATATTACTAAAGATATACTAAATAGCATTCACGTATTTTCATCTCAAATTCATACTATATAATGCATATATCATCATTGATCCTCATTTATTCATGTTTTCATGCTTCAAACTTGATTCTAATGACTCACTCCTAAGAAAAGTAGACTCTAGAAATAGACTCTGGGATAAATATGTAACATAGATAACAAAAAGCAAAGCGCCCACACCCCCCAACTTAAAATTCTACGATTTCTTCATCATCAAATAACAAAAAGAATTAAAGCATAGATGAGCGTACTCTCATGATTCAGCTCAAAGGACACTCGTTGGAATGTTGGTATATGTACTTTCTTCAATTGTTATCTTTCTCTCAATGTGTCTCAACTCCATTGAATGATGGATGTTGTTGCTCCGTACTTGGTCTTTGATCCCCTTCAATTTCTTCACTAACTCAGCATTGTCTTGCTCCATGCGTTTCTTTGCCTCTTGCAATTGTTCTTCAAAAGTTGTGTGTTTCTTGTGAATAGATGACATGATTGATTCTATAGATTTAATTATTGAAGACTCGTTAGTGCGGAAGGTTGTTTCCATCACTTTCCACGCAATGTGATCAATGGGATATGTATATTTTGGTGATGGAAATATGTATCAAGTTCGGGACAACCTCCTTTGATACAAAATGCAGTGATAAGAGCTCCGAAGTACAAAACTCGTGGTGGATCATCTGCATTGTGATCACCAATAGCCTTAATTATGATTTCTTCAATGTTATGAGTGTCTCATCTTTTAATAGACATCATATTTTTTTAAAGTTCACTTCTAACTCACCATCTTTATTGTAGGGAATTACAAGACAAGGTAGCAAAAGTTACCGTGAGACACGCTCAGTCGTAAGCCAGTGTTGTAAACCCATGTCCCAAAGTATCGTATGATCTTCATGCAACTTTAAAATCTGTTAACGCCTTTCGTGATGGTATTAATTATCCTCCCATGTAGCCAAACATTTCCATCGCCTTCATTATACTGTGCATATTATTTGCTAAGAATGGTGTCTTTCAAAATACCGGTCTTCTTAGGTAGCCAATCCCACATTAATCAACATCTTCTTCAACCATTGTACTTCTTGTTCATCAATAAAGCGGCTTGCATATAGTGCCTTGTACAAATTGAAATAATTGATTGTGAGGAATCGGTCGTGATCAAATTTTGGCTAATAAGAGTCTTGAAGCTTTGCGTGGTTTTACCGTTGCTGGATCAAAAGTGTAATAGTGTTTGGATGCCACGCTATTTTACAAAAAAATAAAAGAGAAAACAAACAAAATTTTCTTTCAAGAAAAATAGATGAATAAAGAATGAAGAAGAAGTAGTCTTATGACTTCTGAGAGATGTGAGAATTATTAAGAGTGATTACAGTTGAATAAATAAGAGTTCTCAAAAAATTATAAAATTTTCAAGTTGCATAACACTCCATAATCACACAAGGAATAATTCACGTACATCATGGAATTTAATCATAAGAGAAGTATAAGTATAACAGGAGAGGTAAAAGATAGAGATTGATTAGCCAAATTATGTACATTCTGATCTTGCATGTCTCCTATTTTCTTTCGAATTGAGAAACTTGATCAGGATGTGTCGCGCTGCATGTTGCACTACTGTTGCGCGATGGTTTCATATGTTGCCCTACTCGCACTACTTGCTGGAAAAAACTGCGTGACGACCTTCAAATGAAGTGATGGCCATGTTACTCGCTATGAAAGCAACGTGAAAGGAACAAAAAGTGGTGCAACTCGCGTTACTCACTAGAAACTCTACATGATTTGCCATGTTCTGTGTTGCATGCACTTTTTCCCAACGTCATCTTCTCCTTTTGTTTTCTTATTCGTTCTCTACTTTGCATCTTCTTTCACTTTCTTGTTTTTCATATCTCAAAAGTTGGTTTAAAAAAACATATTAAAACTTTTATGCTTTAGATGACTCAAAACAAGAATGACTAAAAATTGAAGTAAATGCAAGACTGGGTAAATTAGAATTTACTATTTTGGGTTGCCTCTCACACAGTGCTTAAGTTTATTGTCGGTTAGCTCAACACTTTGATTGAGGAATTAGAGGTCCTTGGGTGCGCCATTTGCACTTTAGTCTTTCTCGGCTTTTTCCTCTTTCTTCGTTTTTTCACCTTCTTCAGTGGTCATTGGCAAGAGTCCATTTACCATGGTGAATGTTGCATTGCATGCAGCGTTTGCCCCATGCTTCTTGGTTGCTAGCACAACATCATACATCAAATGGTACTTGTTGAAACTTCTCCCCATAATAAAGCTATCCACTTAACTTGTCTAATATATGACGGTTACCTTGCTTATCGTACAATAATAAATGTCATTTCCATGCCTCTCCTATAGCCAAGACATGTTAAATCATGTACTCTCTCTTGCAATATAGTCATCATGTGACTTACTTATTATGCATCGACAAATGTGGCTCCACGCTTCTGCTTAAAATTCAGAATTCTCTCCTTCCATGACTTAGTGTGTACTCCACCACAAATTTGAATTTGAAATCTTTGATTTTTGTTGCCGAGTCTCCTCTCCAATTAGCTTTGATGTTGTACCACTCTCTTGCATTTCTTGTCAATGAGTGAGGAAATATTCCTGCTAAATGTAATCCTCTATCACATAGAAGCGCAGACATACCTCCATGAATTATTCAATATGGGTATGAGGATTTTCATCTGGTTCTCCTTCATATTGCTCTCCACTTACTACTTTCATCAATTCTTCATTTGCCAACATGATGTCAAATCTTTGGCGTGGTAAAGACATTTGTTGATGTGCTCTTTGAACTTTGTAGCATACCAGTTAGTGCGATGCTGCTCTCCCATGTACGGTGGTTGCAATAATGGTCCTTGTCCATTTTCTCTTACAATGTTGGCGTACCTCATCTTACTTCCCCATGGTTTTAATCTACTTGGCCTCCCATTTCCTTTTCGTGTTTAGTCCTGAAAACACGAAAGTGTTAATGCTTTGACAATTAAGCTTGGTGATTCAAACACAATAATATTGTTACTCTCCGGCAATGGAGCCAAAATTTGATGGAAACTTTGGTGTAGCGAACAAAGAATATAAAGTTAACAAGTCAATTGTTACACCTCGATTCCTATTCTTTGAAGTGCATGAATCAAGTAATAATAAAAAGGTAAGTATAGTTACAAACCAAGTATCGTGTCCCAAGGGAGTGGTGGATGTAAGATTAAATCACGTAAATGCAAAACGCTAATGGTTGTCACGGTTGTTATCTCTTTGTTTGCATGATGGATGCGTAATGTATGTGGTGTGCTTTTGATACAGAAAACTTAATGAATGCAGATTTTATGAAAACTGTTTGAAATGCAGAAGATTAATTGCCTAGAATGTTATGAATGATAAACTATAATGTAATGAAAACAATGTGACTAATTTGAAAGATTTGAATGCAAAGGAAAACTATTTGAATGCAAGAAAGAATGACTCAAACTACTAATGACCTAAACTAATGATTACATAATGATTGCAAAGAGCTTGGTTTATTAGACTAATGATGAATACTTGAGAACTAATCTAACTAATACAAGAAATTAAATAAAATAGAAGTTAAGAAGAATAATTGGTTGACTGCTTAGGTTGTAAACTGTAACGTCCCTGAAATTTGAACAAAAATATAAATTTATAATTTTTCCCTCAAACTTTTAGAAATAACATTTTTGACCCCAAACGCTTGAGAAAAATTGCATTTTAGTCCTTGAAAAAAATTAACCATTTTTTTTATTGTTTTATATGCTTCAAATATCTTTAAGAAATATATTTTACATGTACATGTTGATCTTGAAGTTTTTTTACCTAGAAAAACTTACATAAGTAAATATGTGTAGAAATATCTATTTATTCATATTTTTTTTATTATAAACAACAAGAATAATATCACATCATAGGTATGAGGATTTTCATCTGGTTCTCCTTCATATTGCTCTCCACTTACCACTTTCATCAATTCTTCATTTGCCAACATGATGTCAAATCTTTGGCGTGGTAAAGACATTTGTTGATGTGCTCTTTGAACTTTGTAGCATACCAGTTAGTGCGATGCTGCTCTCCCATGTACGGTGGTTGCAATAATGATCCTTGTCCATTTTCTCTTACAATGTTGGCGTACCTCATCTTACTTCCCCATGGTTTTAATCTACTTGGCCTCCCATTTCCTTTTCGTGTTTACTCGTGAAAACACGAAAGCGTTAATGCTTTGACAATTAAGCTTGGTGATTCAAACACAATAATATTGTTACTCTCGGGCAATGGAGCCAAAATTTGATGGAAACTTTGGTGTAGCGAACAAATAATATAAAGTTAACAAGTCAATTGTTACACCTTGATTCCTATTCTTTGAAGTGCATGAATCAAGTAATAATAAAAAGGTAAGTATAGTTACAAACCAAGTATCGTGTCCCAAGGGAGTGGTGGATGTAAGATTAAATCACGTAAATGCAAAACGCTAATGGTTGTCACGATTGTTATCTTTTTGTTTGCATGATGGATGCGTAATGTATGTGGTGTGCTTTTGATACAGAAAACTTAATGAATGCAGATTTTATGAAAATTGTTTGAAATGCAGAACATTAATTGCCTAGAATGTTATGAATGATAAACTATAATGTAATGAAAACAATGTGACTAATTTGAAAGATTTGAATGCAAAGGAAAACTATTTGAATGCAAGAAGGAATGACTCAAACTACTAATGACCTAAACTAATGATTACATAATGATTGCAAAGAGCTTGGTTTATTAGACTAATGATGAATACTTGAGAACTAATCTAACTAATACAAGAAATTAAATAAAATAGAAGTTAAGAAGAATAATTGGTTGACTGCTTAGGTTGTAAACTGTAACGTCCCTGAAATTTGAACAAAAATATAAATTTATAATTTTGCCCTCAAACTTTTAGAAATAGCATTTTTGACCCCAAACATTTGAGAAAAATTGCATTGTAGTCCTTGAACAAAAATTAACCATTTTGTTTTATTGTTTTATATGCTTCAAATATCTTTAAGAAATATATTTTACATGTACATATTGATCTTGAAGTTTTTTTACCTAGAAAAACTTACATAAGTAAATATGTGCAGAAATATCTATTTATTCATTTTTTTATTATTATAAACAACAAGAATAATATCACATCATAGGTGAATGGTTTTAAAATCAACCACGTCATCCTTATGACAATTGAAATCAAATTTTGGTGATTAGTTGTTAAAGAAAGTAAGGTGAGAGCTTAGTTAAATTGTTTTAACATGTATAAATAAATAAATATGTATTTATATGTATTTTGTTTGAATTAGACATATCATATTTTAAATTATGGAAGCAAAATCAGCCACATCTCCCTATTATCATATTAGAGTCTTCATTAGTTGGCCAAGAATAAAGAAATTAAAGTGGGACCTTAATCAAAAGTATTTTAATTTGATTTTTTGGCTATAAATATTAGGCTTTCTTCCAACAATTTTCACACCCAAAATCATTTCAGTTTTTCCGTCTTTCTTGCTATGAATCTCTAATTTAGTAATTCTACTTTTAGGAAAAAATCATTCTAAGTTCTTATATCATCATTTTCTACCCGGAAATACCCCAAAACTTGTATTGCGCAGAACTTATCCATTCGGCCCTGCACCTTAGAAAAATACCTTGATTAGGTTTATGTATTAATATTTTTATAAGTTATAAATACAATGTTATGTAATTTAAGATAATCTTGAAACAAAATAATATTAACAAAGTTATACAAATTACTGGATTGCTTCATAATGTAATTGTGTGATGTCATGGTTCCTCTAATTTTGGATGTACTAGAGACTTAAAGAACGATGTTCCATAAATCAACTAAGTAATATATTTTGAAGATTTTTTATGCATCAAATTAAATAGTTTATCAAACTATACTTGATATTATTGTATACTTGCCATTTGAAATGATTTTCTAACATTAGAAAAATTATAACTACAATTATAATTATAAATATATGGTTTCTTAAGATAAATCTTGAGATATAAATTACGTATACAAAGTATATTTGATATTTAACTTAACCATACAATATCAAAGTTTATCGCGTAAGATTTTCATCAATGATATGTGTTATTTACTTAAATTAGTCCTCAAATTTCATCAACACGAAAGTTGAATAGTACTTATATTTATTGTGGTAAGTTATGATTATTCAGTTAACTGATATTATCTTAATGATATTAAAGGTTTAACAAATTAATCAATGACGTGCAAGATTCTCCGTACAAATAAAGGTGAGGTTCGATTTCTGATTTTTTGCTGGTCCAGTTTGGCATCCGGCCTGAGAAACTTAGACAAAAAAGACATTACCTCATTACCAAAATACGAACAACCTATTATTCACCGTATTCCTATTTTTGCATCTTATCTCATCTCATAACATGATTTTCTTACTCATCGTTAAATCATACTCAACCATTAATTATTTATCACATATTAATTTATAATCATGGCAATTCGTCATTATCTTGTCTGCTGGTTCTTGAACTGTGAAAACAGCAACAAACTATGTTCGGGACATGTAGCTCAAGGAGCAACGGATATTATCCGGTTTACTAGCTTATTTAGTTATCACCCATTGGGATGCCTTTGGGAAGTTGGGCTCAGGGATTGAGTCGATTTACTGTCGGGCACTAAGGACTGTTAGTTTAAGTAATTTCTCTTGATACCCATTTATCTAGGCACCGCTTGCAGTCAGGAGTTGGTTGTAACCTGCATGCTGGATCCGCATGTACTCGAGCATGTCGTCAGTTTTGTTTGCGAGGTCACTTCTCGTTAGGAGGTATAAGGTAGTATTTGGAAGTATACGGTTGGATTGGTTTACTGTTAACGCGCATGTTCATAAACTATTTTCAGAATATTCTGGTACCATTGTTACATCAAATTATCTTGTTAAACTGTTTCTATCAGTAAGATCACTCCTAGAAATATATCAATTGAATCACTGTTAATTCTTGCATTGCCACTTGTTTTGTATGAATCTCACTAAGTAATCAAAGAATTATTCCTCGTTTGTTTTCTGTCTGTCCATTCCTCAGGATAAGATCAACGTGGCAGCATGGATCACATGAATAATTTTGCCAATCTTGCCTTTTGGATTTTCATGTAATTGAAAATGATTAATCATCAGTATGTAATTATTAAAGTGTCAAATTATTTGTATTTTCCAGACTTCCGCTGTGTATTACAGTCAATTTTTATCATTATGTGTATGGTTGATCCTGGACAGTGACACCCCTTCCTACGAGATGCGTTTTAGTCTGAGCTGGGTAAAGTGTTTGGCCAACGTTGAACCAATTCGGATCGGAACGCGACTCATGGGGCACGACCGTCACATAAACAATAGATTAGAAGATTATTTAGAGATCGGGTTTCACTACTGATTAACCATAGTAGTTCATAGATAAACTACATGTGTTTACTTGAGATGCTTAATGATAGTTTGAAGCTCGTATGTCAAATTGATCAGTGACCTATAGTTGGACCAATCCTAAATATGGAATCTATGAGTCTCTAATAACATATCGCGTTAGTGAATTCAACCAATTATCAGTTGTATTTGTAGAGATATCAAATATGTAATCCAATTAACCCATTTAAATCGTGTTAACATAAACGTACATAGTAAAGACCGGTCTACTGTGATCTAAGGGTTGTGCATCAGCTGCGTTAGCGTACTAGAGTCACAATATATATATATATATATATATATATATATATATATATAACACTAGCTTAACATCTACACTCCAGCGGTCCTAGGATAGTGCTTCCGTTCATCCAGCGAGAGTAAGACTTGTCACATATCATAAAGAACTATTCAGTCTATACATACAATTTCAACAAATACGCATCAAACAAAGCACATAAACATATTCATAAATTCTCCCCTACTCTAAACAAACAGTATGTTAGCTCCTCATAGTCATGAGTTCAAAAATCAATAAACAATAGAATAACATAAACAAAATAATCTTCTTCTCCACAAACTATTGACTCTAAACAATGACAAAACTAAACTAGAATAGAGCTTTGATGGTGTTTCTCTCACAATTCTTCTTTCCGAATAACTATGAAAACTATCAAAAACTCCTTCTTTGAGTGTTGGGCGTCCCTCATATTTAGAGGATAGTCTTATTGCCCTAATTTTGTGAGTAGCCGCAACTTAAATTGTAGGTTGAGGCTTTGTTTCTCTAGAGACACGCGACATGGCATGCCATGCCGCTATCAGTGCGACTACCGCTTCTTTTTCTCCCTCGTCGTGCCACTCTCTGTTTCTCTTCTACAACGTTTTGCGTCCTTCTGTTGCTCATTCTGCTTGTGTGGCATTGTCACGAACCTCTCCCCATGTCGCGTCGCTCCATCCTTGGCATGGGTTGACTTTTGGACTTCTTAACATGTTGCGATTAGGGTTTGCATCATTTGCATAGCGCCATGGTCCTTGCAGTTGCGTCGTGACGCCATGTTTTCGAAAACATTCATTTTGTGTTCTTTTAGCTCCATTTTGTCTTTACTCGATAAAATCCTAAAAAAAATAAGAAACAATACTAAAACCAATAAATATGCACCAAGAATTATGCAAAAGCCTAGGTAAATGAGTACTAAAATAAAGCTTAATAAACGCTCGTCAGTGATATTATCTAAAGGATGTTTTATTTCATATACACCTATCAATTTGTTGCAAGTGTAGTAGATGTGAGAAAATTCATGAGAAAGTAGTGGATATCATGTGATTATGAAGCTTAAGTGATTTTCTTGATTGTTGTTTTAGATTATTGTAGACCTTATATGTGTTGAGGAAATGAAATATGCCATTTTTTCTATTAAGTTTTTGTCTTCGATCCCAAAATCCTTTGCAAATAAAATAAATCCTTAGAACCATGATGAAGACTTTTCTTGTGAAGCCTTTTGTTTATAAAGCCCCAATTACCTTCATGAGCCAATGAATTATATCCGACCATTTTCTAGAGATGGATGTAGTAAATATTAAGGAGGGATAAAGAATGAGCTGAAAACAAAAAGCATGAGCATATAAAAAAGTGAAAAAATAAATGTTGGAAATTAAAAGTAGGATGAATATGATAAGAGAGCATATAATAACCGTCGCACAAAAATGTAAGTGTGGGGGAGCATCTCAAAAATCAATGAAGTATAGGGTGGATTGAACTTGCACAAATAAAAACGCAGTGAAAAGAGAAAAGAGCGTAAAATGTAAAGGCCAACAAAAATAAAAATAAGGGAGGAAAAGTACATCTCTAGAACTTATAAATATATTTTCCCACTATATCCCACACCCTGGCATTACATTACAAGCTAAAAAAGTCATAAAGATCCTCAACATACAAAGTTGGCATGATTTGAAGATGGCATGAAAAATAGAAAATAAGAGTGAATTGGTTACTTCTAGAACTCTACGCTTTTGTGGATTTGCAATATGATGCTTAATCTTATGCATGAGCAATAATGTCACCCACTTTTGAGCACATGAATTTTTTCATGACAATGATTTCATTAAACTTGATGTACAATGTTTACTTGTATACTCTCACTCCTCTCTTGTTTTGACCATAGGTCGCATTCTGAGAGTATATCCCTATGCATGAGTTTTGACATGATTGATGACTTAAGCTCCAATTTAGATTAAGTCAGTTTTTTGTTTTATCTTACTCGAGGACGAGCAACGATCTAAGTGTGGTGGTATTTTATGAGTGTCTAATGTATGCACTTTTATACCTCATTATATGGGGTTAAACAAAGAGGTACTTAAATAATTAGTATATTTCAGTACGTTTTCATGTATTTCTGGTTTTCAGAGACATTTGGTGAAAATGTAGTTTTTTTGTAGAATACTAGCTGAAAGTGAATGAATGCACACAAGGCTATAAAAGAAGACCAGATCAAGAGGGCAATGTATGAAAATACAAGATATTCGGGCAATGAACGAAGGAGGAAGAGTTTATTTTTCTTTACTCTTTCTTTTAGATGTTCTTTTCTATTTATCATGTTGAACTTGCAATCATGAGCAACTAATTTGTTATGTTTAGAGTTAAAGTGTAATTGGATATGAACCTACGTGATTTCTTACATTTTGATAAATATTTTTCATTTATGTGTTTTATTCATCTATCTTGATTTTAATGGTATTGTATATCTGGCCAATATGGGAATGATTAAAAATTATGGTTGATCACTAGTGTCATCTCATACTACGTTATGTGGTATAGTTGAACCTGAGAGTGTGTGGAAGAAATAAGTCGGACCATGTCCTCTTGTGGTCTCGAAAGAAGCCATCAACAGGTAGATCAAAACCTTATTTAAAGCATGTGAATGAATATAGGAAAATCCAATGAAACCTAAATCTCTAACAATCCACCCATTATCTGATTAAATTTAAGTATTATTCACCCAAACATCCAATTCAATTCAGTATATTAGTTTAGTTTAGTTTTGTTCATTGAACCTACAATATCCAACCCTTATTTATTAACCGTTTCAAGATAAAATAGAAGGAGCAAGATTGATTCATAGTATTCGTGGGATACGATACTTGGGACGTAATTTATGTACCACTTTATTACTTGACTGTGCACTTACGCAGTGTAGTAATATTACTATTGTAGTGTAATACGCCGCATCAGACGTGAAGAGTAGTTTTTATTAGATATTTATGACCCACCATGACCAGAGCAAGATCGCCTACGTCACTGACACATGGGTGTACTACTACAGGGTGATGCCTTTCACCTAAACAAATGTCATGGAAACTTTTCATATAGGGGCCAAGATGTTCTACAATCTAATCGGAATATCAATGGAGGTTTACATTGACGATATGTTTGTTAGGACCAAAATTATCGGTCTAAACTGTTATTAATAAAATTTCTTATTATTTAGATAATTGTGTTTTTAATTATATGATTATTGATTGTGTTTTGAATATTTTCGTACGTATTCTGAATATAGAATCTTTCTTAATTGTTAGAACAACTATCGTGAAAAGAGAAATAATTAAAGATTGTTGGTCAGATTCTGAAAGTGAATCTTATAGTTTCCTTGTAAAAATAGATACTGTCGCGTTAGTTTATTTATGAAAATAAGATTCAGGTTTATAGTTGTTTTCGTATGATCAGATTTTATTTCAAGTGTATCTGGATTGAATTTTATATATATATATATATATATATATATATATATATGCATACATTGGAATATTCTGTTGACATATTTAGCAGAATAAAATCGGATGAACTAAGGAAGATTTGCAAGTTGTGTTGAAGATTCAAAGATCTGGTGCAACAGTTGTCCTTCCGTGTGGAGATTCTGCACTCTACAAAAGCAGAAGACTTGAAGACAATTGAAGCCAAGTTTTGAAGTTTATATTTTAAGATTTGTATTTTATTAGTTTGAGAGTAAAAAACATTTTATTATTCTTGTACGAAATATCAAGGTGAAGGAACTTCGTATTAATTTAATTATTTCCAAATTCTAGTAGAGTTCTTTAGTAGTAAGGCTCGCGTCAGGTGTTAGGAAAGTAATTAGAGGAGTCTAGATTACTAATACATGTAGTAGCTTGAGTGAATCAAAGTCATGTACTAAACAAAAGATATTAGAGTTGTTAGAACAGGCAAAAGCCGAGTGGAGTAGGCCAGTTGTGACAGAACCACTATAAATCCATGTGTTATTGTTTTACTTTTACTCCTCATAACAAGTAATAGCATTTACGAAAAGAAAACAAGTAATAAGTAAATAATCAAGGTCTTTACAAGTGGCATCAAGAGCTGGCCACTAACGTTTATTTTAGTGAGATTCTGGTTTTAAAAGATCTTATTCTAAGTGATGGAAGATATCAAGGAAGGTTTGTCAAGAAACAAACCATCGATGCTGACGAGCACCAACTACTCATACTGGAAGAATTGTCTCCAAAACTTCATCAAACAACAGGACCAAATGGCCTGGAAAAGCATCTTAAGAGGTTGCTCACCCCCTACAGATGAAGACGGTAAGAAAAAAATAGACTCAATTGGACAAATGAAGAAGATCTTCTTGCTGAACAAAATTCTAATGCACTAAACACTATCTTAAGTGTTGTTGATATGAATCAATATAATATCATTTGTAATTGTGTATCAACTAAAGAGGCATAAGATATAATACGTATTGCCCATGAAGATACCTCCAGTGTCCGCAGGTCTAAGTTACAACTGCTAACCATTCAAATTCAATTTGAGAACATGCACATGCAAGAAATAGAAACTATTGCCCAATACAATGAAAAACTTAGACGCATTGCGACAGAAGCTGCTTTATTAGGTGAAGAATACAGTGAAGCAAAACTGGTTCACAAGACTCTCATATCTCTTCCACCAAAGTTTGTAATCAAGGTTGAGACCATTGAAGAAGCCAAGGACACCGAAATATGCCACTAGAAATTCTTATGGGATCTCTCGCAACATAGCAAATGAATCTAAAATAGGAGGGAGATAATGTGGCTAAAATCATTACACTAAAATCCACTACGACTCCACTTCCTCAGAATGAGCAGGAAACGAATCTCATAAAATCCATGGATTTCCTATCAAAAAACTTCAAGAATATGAACAAATCCAACTTCTGAAGTAAGTTCTCATCGCCTAGTTTGTCGAACTCTGATTTTAATAAGAATCCTTCCGTTGCTAATGATCTTGAAGTCAAAAGAAAGGCAAAAATGTATTCAATGCAGGGAATGCTTTGGTTTTGGTCACATTAGAACAGATTGCGGAAATTGACTTGAGTAAATAGAAATCATGCTCTTATCACAACATGGAGTGATGATGACTCAGATGAGACAGAAGTAGAAGAAGAAACATCACCAAACATGGCACTAAATGCCAAAATTTCGTATAAACCAACTACTTCTGGTACAATAGGTACTTAATTAATGACAAACGAGTCAGATGATTTTATACCCTACGTAAACTGTGACATAATATATACCATTCTGGCAAAATGTGAATCTATCATAAGAAGAAACCTAGATATCCAAGAAAAACTAGGCTTCTATTCATCTCAGGAATGTTCTGACACTTCAACACTGATCCACAAAATTAAGTCACTCAAAAGAAACAATGATTCACTATCCCCAAAATTTAAACAAGCTAGGATCTATACCAAAGAAGCACAACTGAAACTTGCAGATACATTAAATGATCTTGAATCAGTTAAAGATAATGTAAGACTTTTAAGTTCAGGAACCAACAAACTTAATGAAGTTTTAGATGTACATAGATTTACCACCAACCGAACTGGATTAAGTTTCTCCAATGAATTGTAACAGGAAGAACAGAGAAATATGTGGTCCAAACCACTTCACGAAGAAGTCAGTAGTCACAATGAAGAAAGAAGAGGAAACAAACACCATTACGTGTTTCCAAATGAAGAATTCGGCAAAACTATAGAAAAGCAAGACCTCCGATCTCATGGAGATACTCTGGTATAAAACAAAACATTGCAAGTAAATCTTTCTTTACTAACGATCAAAATTATGTAACAGTATGTCATCATTGTAGAATAAAGTGATACATACGACCCTACTACTTTTAAAGTCAACATAATCAGACATTTCAAAATAATGCATCTAATCGAAGCTCTCCTCAGACACATGTCGCAACACAATGTTCAAATAATAATTGTTATATCAATAATCAATCTATTTCATATAATTCTAACAACTCTTGGTTCTTTGACAGCGGCTGCTCTCGTCATATGACAGGAAACAAAGATATCCTCAGCAAATTTGTAGACAAAATAAGAGGAGATGTCGTGTTTCGCGATGGAAACAAAGGAAGAATTATTGGAAGAGGAACTCTTAATGTGAAAGGGTTCCCTCGGCTAAAAGATGTCTTTTATGTGGAAAGACTACATGCAAGTCTGATTAACATAAGTCAAGTGTGTGATTAGGACCTGTTTGTATGATTCACCAAAGATGAATGTGAAGTGATCAACAAAGAAGATAAGTGTGTACTACATGGGTTAACAAATGCCGACAATTGCTACATTTTAACCAAACATGATGGTCTAGCAAACATTCTCTTATGTCATTTCAGCGCTACTTCATAGACTGAGTTGTGGCACCAAAGGATGGGACACGTAAAATACAAAACATTGTCCAAACTCTCTAAAACTAAGGTCATTCGATGAATGCCTCTTATTGGGACTCACAGTGAAGGAAGATGTGAAGCTTGCATGCAGGGAAAACAAAATAAGAGTACTCATGTTCTGCTGCATCATACACCCTCAACCTGCATCCTGTAACTTCTTCATATGGACCTCGTAGGACCAATGCAGAACGAAGACACCAAAGGGAAAATGTATCTTTCATGAATTTTTAGCTCCAATAACACCACAACAAAACGGGGTGGCTGAAAGGAAGAACAGGACCATCCTGTAAATGGCCATTATCATGTTAAACTCAAAAAGGTTAGCCATCCGCTTTTGGGTTGAGGTAGTCAACATTGCATGCTACGTAATCAATTGTTCCTACTTCAGACCAGGTACAGACAAAACATTCTATGAAGTCTGTAAAGTTAATAAATCTAGTGTACGACATTTTCACATTTTTGGGTGCACCTCTTATGTCTTAAATGGTAGAGAACCTAGAGGCAAGTTTCGATCAAAATGTGCATGTGAATTTTTGTTGGATAATCTTATAACAGTCAGGCCTATCGCGTGTATAACACGAGAACTCGAACTATTATAGAATTCTCTAATGTTGAATTTTATGATTCCATAGAGTTTGCAACGGCCTCAACTGAGACAAAGATTTATGACTTAATTGATTCTTGCAATAGTGTGAATCCTGAGGATGATCCGCAAGGGAAAAGAACTGATGAGACAGTGAGTGAAGAAACACTGCCACCATTAATGACACTAACCATCCAAACGCAGTCAATGAATTCAACTCCCAAGACATCCATGATACAGCTCAAATGGAACCTTTCTTCAAAATAAAGAAGAATCATCCACTCACCGCGGTGATTGGAGATGTCAATGAAGGTATTCGAACCCGAACTAGGTCAGGTCGAAGGTACAATGAAATGATAAATACTGTGTGTTATACATCTAAAATTGAACCTAAAAACATCAAAGAAGCAATTCTTGAGGGGGCATGGGTAGATGTTATTCAAGAGGTATTAAATCAATTTGAATGAAATCAAGTGTGGAAACTTGTAACCCGACCCCTGAATATTAACGTAATAGGAACTAAATGGATTTATAAGAATAAAACCGATAAACTAGGTAATGTAGTACGAAACAAGGCCAGACTTGTGGCTCAAGGTTTCACACAAATTGAAGGAATCGACTTTGATGAAACTTTTGCTCCGGTTGCACGTCTTGAGTTGATTAGACTATTATTCTCTATTGCATGTCTCCTACACTTTAAATCATTTCAAATGGATGTCAAGAGTGCTTTTCTAAATGGCTATCTCAACGAAGAATTCTACGTTGAACAACCTAAAGGGTTCGTGGATCCACATCAACCGAATCACGTACTCAGATTTTAAAAAGCCCTTTTATAGACTTAAGCAAGCACCTCGGACATGGTATGTACGTTTAACTCAACATATCCTAGATAAAGAATATTTTCGAGGTAGTGTTGACAAGACTCTCTTCATCAAACATTTAAACAAAACTCTTATTATTGCTCAAATATATGTCGACGACATCGTTTTTGGTTCCACCTCTAATGTCCAGTTGCGACAGGTTATTTCTGTTATGGAAACATAATTTGAAATGGGTATGGTTGGGGAACTCAATTATTTTCTTAGTTTACAGGTCAAACAAGGATGGGAGGGAATCTTCATTTCACAAACTAAATATGCGAGAAATCTTGTCACACGATTTGGTCTTGATGGAGCAAAATCTATGCGTACTCCTATGGGTACAAAAAAACATCTCACAATGGATGAGACTAGTAAGGATGTGGATTCTAACATGTACCAGAGCATGATCAAAAGTTTACTATACCTAACAGCAAATAGACCCAATATATGTTTCAACGTTGGTGTCTGTGCAAGATATCAGGCCAAGTCGAAGGAATCGCATCTCAAATAAGTCAAGTGCATCATCCATTACATCTCTAAAACTACCGATTTTGGCTTACACTACAATTCTGATACTAGTTCTTATCTTGCAGGGTACACTGATGCTGACTGGACTGGTTGTGCTGATGATAGCAAAAGCACGACATGTGGATGTTTCTACTTTGGCACAAATCTTGTCTCTTGGTTAGCAAGAAACAACATTATGTCACATTGTCCACCGTTGAGGCTGAATACATTGTTGCTGGAAGCTATTGCACACAACTCCTCTAGATGAAACAAATGGTAACTAATTATGGTATTACTCAGAACATGTTAACTATATATTGTAATAACACAAGTGCAATTAATATTGCCAAAAATCATGTTCAACACTCACGAACCAAACAGATTGAGATAAGGTATCATTTTATTCGTGATCTGGGAGAACAAAAGGCAATTGAGTTGCAACATCCTGGTACATATTATCAACTTGCTGATATATTTAGGGGAAAAAGCACCTTACCCCCAAAACTTTCTACCATTTTGCACCTTGCCCTCCAGGTTTGTTTTGTTTGAACATTGCCCCCCCCTCCCCCCAAACTTTGCAAACGTTAGAACGTTACCCCCTTGAAGCACTTTCTGTCAAATTTGACCGAATATTCCATGAAATTTTCACACGCCCCTCTTGACAATTTGACGAAATATTCTGTCCAATTAGACGAAAAGTGCTTGGGGGGGGGGGGGGGGGGTAACGTGCTAACATTTGCAAAGTTGGGGGGGCAAGGTGCAACAAAACAAACCTGGGGGGCATGGTGCAAAATGATAGAAAGATTAGGGGGTAAGGTGCTTTTTTCCCATATATTTACTAAGGCATTAGACGCAACACAATTTGAGACACTTAGGAAATCCTTGGGCATTGGCCACATACGAGTCCCAACCTAATATAGTCGCATCTTGAGACAATCATCTATAATGTTTATATTTCGAGTCACATCCTCACTTATGTACTTAGTTTGAGAAAGACAGCTTCTTCTGAAAGGTTCCCGCATTAATGTACTTCATGCGTGTCCTCAACAAAAAAAAAAAAAAAGGAAAAACAACACACAAAAAATTATGTGTTTTATTTCTGGAAAAAGCTACCTGGCCTAGAAGGTGTGAATGTGAAAGTTATCAATTTTTATCTCACGCATCATGACATTTGAAAAGAGCTACCTCGCCCACAAATGCGTCAGAGTGAAAGCTACCAGAGTTGCATCTTGTACTCTCAGAATGAAATGCATCTTTACATCTCTGCAATTAATGAGTATGAGCTTGTCATTACTACAAACTGTACGTTGCCTTATATGTTGACTTTCGCTTTAAGGTTCCTCATGTCTCAACATGTCTCTGTTGATCGTGCATGATTATTTATATAAAGCCGATTGTTTCTCTATCTCCGTTGTGTGGCTTATTTTCTTGCCATATTTCCCTATATCACGTTACCATGCCTTACCTCCATATAATTGGTAAATGGATCGAACAGATTTGATGGCATATGGTATCCCCTTGTTCATGGAAAGTGTTACCTAAGTTAGTTATCTATTATTTCCATACTCTCTTGGCTTTCTTATCTATTAGTACTCTGCACTTTACTTCGTATCTTGCACATCTTTCTTTACACTAAACTACTATTTTTTTGAGATGACATCTTCAGGGAAAGTTGTTCATTATCTCACTAGTTGTGGCTCCAACCCTGATGATGATGAGGGACCAATTCCTGGAAATCGCTCTCCAGAACTGACAGAACCAGATTCCCCACCATATCATTTGCCAGTTCTCCCTCCTCGACATATGCCACCTCACCACCACCATCATGTTATTGTGGTCAAGAAGATTGTCGCCTTGCGTATCGTCCCAAAATGGCCCTACCGCACAGGATAAACCAAAACCTCTGCCTTTCCATGTAAGTTGGTGTTTCAACTCTTGGTTCTTTACATCTCTTGCTAGTGCCAAATCTGATCTTCTTCTGACATGGAACTTTGTTCAAAAATGAACTCTCATTATCGATTCCTATGGAAAATCTGGTATAATAGAGTTTCATAAAAAACAAAATCTACTACCCTTCACTATGCAAGCTGAGGCTTTTGTTCCTTCTATTATCTATGAATTTTACGCTAACCTGAGCAAACAGCTAGCTATGATGGGGACTCTGCACCATCACAAGGTTTTTGTGCACGGCCATTATGATTTTAGCCCCACCCTTCTCAATTTTCACATGAGTTTTCCATCCATTGTCACCAGCTGCACCGTCAAAATTCGGGAAGAACAGACATAGATGTCGTTGCTCTGGACCTCACAACCACTCTGGCCACTTGGCCGACTGGACTTGTTGGGACATTTTATTTTAACATTAGTAGATAAGACTTTACCCTTCCTCAAGATTATGAAGAAAGTAAAAAAAAAAATCCAATGGATGATAGTGTGCGAGACTGCTCTCCAACAACTAAAAAAGGTACTTGACGTCTCCACCTCTGTTGGCGAAGCTAGAACTTGGAGAGATGCTCTCTGCTAACAGGGTCAACTCCATCCTGGTCAAAGAGAAAGGTAGTAGGCAGTTGCCTATTCATTATGTAAGTGGAGTGCTACAAGGGGCGGAGAAGAATTACCCTGAAATTGAACTATTTGCTTTATCAATAGTAGAACTGCAAAGTTAAAGCCTTATTTCTAGTCCCACCCGGTAATTATTGTCATGGACAAGCCTCTTAGACAGGTTATGTTCCGTCATGAGACGTCACACCGGCTAGTAAAATGGGCTATAAAGTTGAGTGAATTAAGGATTGAATTTTGACCTCGCGTGGCAATCAAGGCGCATGTTTTGGTTGACTTCATGGAAGAGACGTTAGAAAATAGCGTTGGCCATTCCATTAATGTCATTTACACTCTGGTTCAAGATCAAGGCCACAACATGCAATACTTTGTCTAGTTATTGCATTTGGATGGCTCATCCACTGCAAATGGGGCGGGGGCGGTATACACTTGGCTTTACCCGACCATCGAGAATTTAATTTTGCCATTAGATTGAATTTCCGAGTCACCAACAATGAAGCAAAATACGAGACAGTCCTAACAGGAGTTTATAGGGCAAAAACCTTGAGTGTGAATCACTTGGAGGTTTTTACAGACTCGCAGCTATTGGCAAACCGTTTTTGGGTATTTAAAGGGAACCTGGCTGCCTCGACCATGAAATGTGCAACATTACTGTTGATTCTATAGCTAGTCCATTTTTCGTTGTAACATAACTCTACGAAGCTTGATTCCTTCTACAGGATACATAGGCAGCCGCAATGACGACCCATCACTATTATTTTATTACAATATATTTACTTTAGATTAGAGACTTATAGGCACCTAAGTCATCACACCCTGTCAAGTACCTACTTGGTACCCTGCTTAACACGACACCACAACAAGTACCTATGCATTACCCCACCTAACACGACACCAAAATAAGTACCTACGCGATACTCTGCCTAACACAGCACCAAAACAAGTACATATGCGGTACCTTGCCTAACACGGCACCAAAACAAGTACCTACGCGGTACTTTGCCTAACAAGGCATCAAAAAAAGTACCTACGCGGTACCCAATCTAACACGACACTGAAACAAGTGCCACTACGGTACCCTTCCTAACATGACACCGAAACAAATACCTACGCGGTACCCTGCCCGACACAGCACAAAATAATTTACCTACGCGAGTAAGTAGTGGAAGAAGAAGAGCATCGCAAAATGAAGACAGAAAGATGAGTCATGTGAGGCGTGATGCAATTTTGATCGTGCCTGAGGCGGGCAATGTGCGCACAATACAGAAAATCGCACCTGACAAAAAGATGGACATGGCTTAAAGAGGCGGTCGTGAACCTAATAGGTCAAGAATAAACTATAAAAGGTGAAGAACGTACAGCAGTTAGAGACACCAAAGAATACACCATTCACCACCATAATCATCAAGAGAGAGACCCTTCGAGTTACACCATGCAACAAAGGTTAGGGAGAATCAACAAGAGAATAATAAATCATCGTTCAACGAAAGAAGAAGAGTCATTCTTACCGGGCAGAGTAGAACAAGATCGAGAGGAATACGCAACTATGCTAGAAAATCATTCGACATAATATTTCTTCTTCATTATCTATTTATTCACATGATTGTCATGATGTGGAATATGTTCATTGAAACGATGAGTGGCTAGTATTTTATGCTTAGAGTTAAGAAGTAATGTGAAACTATGTTGTGACGGTCGTGCCCCATGAGTCGCGTTCCGATCCGAGTTGGTTTAGCATTGGCCATACACTTTACCCAGCTCAGACTAAAACACGTCTCGTTGGAAGGGGTGTCACTGTCTAGGATCAACCATACAC
Organism: Linaria vulgaris; assembly: GCA_948329865.1. Taxonomy (NCBI): domain Eukaryota; kingdom Viridiplantae; phylum Streptophyta; class Magnoliopsida; order Lamiales; family Plantaginaceae; genus Linaria; species Linaria vulgaris. The sequence continues at coordinate 101,938,753 of OX415250.1, forward strand.
ATAATGATAAAAATTGACTTTAATATACACAGCACAAGTCTGGAAAATACAAATAAGTTGACACTTTAATAATTACGTACTGATGATTAATCATTTTCAATTACATGAATATTCCAAAAGGCAAGATTGACAAAATTATTCATGTGATCCATGCTTCCACGTTGATCTTATCCTGAGGAATGGACAGACAGGAAAAAAAGCGAGGACTAAGTCTTTGATGACTTAGTGAGATTCATACAAAACAAGTGACAATGCAAGAATTAACAATGATTCAATTGATATATTTCTAGGAGTGATCTTACCGATAGAAATAATTTAACAGGATAATTTGATGTAACAATGGTACCGGAATATTCTGAAAATAGTTTATGAACATGTGCGTTAACACTAAACCAATCCAACCTTATACTTCCAAATACTACCTTATACCTCCCAACGAGGAGCGACCTCGCAAACAAAATATGCGACATGCTCGAGTACATGTCGATCCAGCACGCGGGTTACAGCCAACTCGTGACTGCAAGCGGCGCCTAGATAAATGGGTATCAAGCGAAATTACTTAAACCGACAGTCCTTACTGCCTGGCAGTAAATCGACTCAATCCCTGGGCCTAACTTTTCAAAGGCGTCCCAATGGGCGATAACCAAATAAGCTAGTAAATTGGATAATATCCGTGCTCCTTGAGCTACATATCCCGAACATAGTTCGTTGCTCTTTGCACAGTTCAAGAACAAGCAAATGAGATAATGACGAATTACCATGATTATGAATTAATATGTGATAAATAATTAATGGTTGAGTATGATTTAACGATGTGTAAGGAAATCATGTTATGAGACGAAATAAGATGCAAAATAGGAATACGGTGAATAATAGGTTGTTCGTGATTTGGTAACGGGGTAATGTCTTTTTTGTCCAAGCTCCTCAGGCCGGATGCCAAACTGGGCCAGAACAAAATCAGAAATCGAACATCACCTTTATTTGTACGGAGTATCTTGCGCTTTGTTGATTAATGTATCAAACATTTAATATCATTAAGATAATATCAGTTAACTGAATAATCACAACTTTTGATTTGATGAAATTTGAGGATACTAATTTAAGTAAATAACACATATCATTGATGAAAATCTTACGTGATAAACTTTGATGTCGTAAAGTTAAGTTAAATATCAAATATACTTTGCATACGTAATTTATATCTCAAGATTTATCTTAAGCAACCATATATTTATAATTATAATTGTAGTTATAATTTTTCTAATATTAGAAAATTATTTCAAATGGTAAGTATACAATAATATCAAGTATAGTTTGATAAACTATTTAATTTGATGTATAATAAATCTTCAAAATATATTACTTAACTGATTTATGGAACATCGTTCTTTAAGTCTCTTGTACATCCAAAATCTCAGGAATCATGACATCAAACAATTACCTTATGAAACAATCCAGTAATTTGTATAACTTAGTTAATATTATTTTGTTTCAAGATTATCTTAAATTACATAACATTGTATTTATAACTTATACAAATATTAATACGTAAACTTAATCAAGGTAAATGATCAAAGAATATTTAAGTTACGATACGTAAGCATATAAGAGGATTAGACCTCAAAAGTACATATGATAATCTTATTAAACTTATGTAAGGATATGTTAAACATGATAAATATACTATTTATATACGACTGAAAAATATCAAAAAAATATTAATTTGTGAATAAAAATCATATTAAAGTGATTATAATGATTGCTATATCTTATAAGAGGTATGTGTGAGTGATCAATCATGGAATTATGATGATTATTTTCAATCATAAACAAAGAACTTAAAGTATGTAAAATAAGCTGAAAATTGTTGTAGTTTCGAGTTTACCTTTGATCGGATATCCATATGAACTTTGTTTCCAAATATTTTTGTGGCAACTGATCCCTAACATCACTAGGAACATGTGTACCCAAATGAGAAGAAATATCCAAAGGTTTGCTATGCTATATAATTCTTGAAAATATAGAACCTATTTTCAGACACCAGTTTACGGTTTCAGAATTTCGACCTTCTAAATCACATTATTTGAAAAACATTTCTTCATACAAAAGCTAGAGGACATCATGAGGAGTATTCAGCCATTGGCCTTGATCAGAAAGGAATTTTTGACAATTAGTTATGATTTTTCTAAGGGCAGGGTCGAATAGATAATTTATGCGCAATAAAAGTTTTGGGGTATTTCCGGGTAGAAAATAATGAAAGGAGAACTTGGGATGAATTTTTTCTGAAAGTAGACTTACTAACTTAGAGAGTCATAGGAAGAAAGAAGGAAAAACTGAAATGATTTTGGGTGTGAAAATTGTTGGAAAAAGCCTACTATTTATAGCCAAAAAATTAAATTAAAATGCTTTTGATTAAGGTCACACTTTAATTTCTTTATCCTTGGCCAACTAATGAAGACTCTAATCTGATAATAGAGAGATGTGGCTGATTTTTCTTCTATAACTTAAAATATGATAGGTCTAATTCAAATAAAATACGTATAATTACATATTTATTTGTTTATACATGTTAAAACAATTTAACTAAGGTCCCACCTTACTTTTTTTAACAACTAATCACTAAAATCTGATTTCAATTGTCATAAGGGTGATGTGGCTGATTTCAAAATCATTCATCTCTGATGTGATATTATTCTTGTTGTTTATAATAAAACAATATGAATAAATATATATTTTTACACATATTTACTTATGTAAGTTTTTCTAGGTAAAAATAACTCCAAGATCAATATGTACATGTAAACTATATTTCTTAAAGATATATAAGATAATAAAAAATGGTTAATTTTCGTTCAACGACTAAAATGCAATTTTTCTCAAACCTTTGGGGTCAAAATGCTATTTCCAAAAGTCTGAGGATTAAACTGTAAGTTTATATGTTTGTTCAAATTTCAGAGGCGTTACATATGTGAAGACTTATGCTTAGATTCTATTGATTGTTCTGTTTATGTTTATTTATTTATCTTGTGCCCAAATGCTTTATTATGCCTCATCAACATAATAATCATCTGAAGTTATGGGAGGTACCTAGTTTAGCCACATAGCATATTCTGTGGGACAAGTAAACCCGTGGGTGTGTGGAAAAGATAAGTCGGACAATATACACTCGTGACATCAAAATAAGCCGTGAACATAAACATCAATTAAGGAAGTAAATGCATTCGTAAGACCATAGTGGATGTCCAATGAACCAGAACCTCTCAGCTTTTTCGTTATTATTGTTTACAACTCCAACCCAATCAAATCACTTAAATTCAGTCGAGTAGTTAGAAGTAGTTCAAAACAACTAGTGTAATCAAAGCAAAATATCTCAATCATGACAAATTAGTGAAGAAATTAGTGCAACAATTAGGTGTGCAATTTAATCAGAGTCCTCGTGGGAATCGATACTTAGGCAGTAAACTTTAGTTTGCATTTTATGTTACTTGAGCTAGTATACTTGCAATAGAGTGTGTATTGAGATAAATTAAGAACACATATATAATACACATCAATCGCGATAGTCGTTGTATAGATTGGGGGCGGTGAGTCGAATTAACGTATAATTCCATATAAAGTTGCGGTCAAAATGCAATCGGCGTGTATATGCGCCTCACTCAGAGTCATGGCACCCAAGTGCGGGAATGGTAAGACATCCAACGACGGATCCATTATCCCAGTTTCACCCTTCATTCAATTACGCTTAAATTCTAGCATGGCGTATAAGAAATGACAGCAAGACTATCGGGCATCGCACCCTCGACGGTCGATGGTTTCCTTGAAGTAGCATTATCTGGGCTGCCACCCTCCCCGACATTACTAAACTCACAATCGGAGACAAACACCTCAGCCAATGTATCCAAGGCAATGCCAACATTAGATACGGATGTTGTTGTCTGAGTAGGAAGCACATGACTCCTCGGGGTGAAAATGACCATGAATAGATCTTTATCATGGATTACAGGATAGAAGTATCCTCGAGCCTGGGGGGTCATTATTATGCATCTCAGATTTTACAGGCTCATGCATGTTGGGCCCTAACTCAGGATTCATCATACCCGCGTTGAATCCCTCCCTCAGAAAATCGAGGGTACCAATCTGGTCGGCAACTAATCCCATACCAAATGTAATAGCTCACTCCCACACGCATATCCTATATCATTTAAGGTCGACGGCCCATAATTCCTTAGCCACTTAGATTTTATAGAGGTCGAATTTGAGATATTCAACCCTTTCCTCTAAGAACTTATCCGTGGTTTCAAGGCCTTCCATGGATCCTTTATCCAAATCACGCTCCCTCTTTATTGGGGGGGGGGGGGGGGGGGGGTTTATCAAAGTTAGCCTAGTAAGTGTGCATCTTTTCATTTTACACCCACTATGTTAGCACACTCCAAACTTAACCCACTATGTTGGCACTGACATCGAAATTCACCCACCGTTGACACGTATAAAAAATGTGAATATCGATGCCGATGTCAAGATAGTGGATTGAGTTCAGAGTGTGCCAACATAGTGGGTTATGTTCAAAGTGTGCCAACATAGTGGGTGAATATCGACGTCGGTGCCAACATAGGGGATTAAGTTTGGAGCGTGCCAACATTGTGGGTGCAAAATGAAAAGATGCCTTGGTGGGTTAAGTTTGATAAAAACTCCTTTTAACTACCTCATTTTCTCGGGGAGCATGCCCCAATTCAGCACTCAACTTCTCCACTTACTTTTACGATTTATGCGCTTTGTTACGAGCTATTCTCGCCTCCTCAAGAGCTTTATTCCTAGTTGCCTTAGGTGTCCTTGCCTTTCTGTTTGCTTTTGCAAGAGAGGCTTGCGCTGCATACACATTTTCTCGCATCTTGTCAACAATACCATCATGCTTAACTTGCACCTCGGATAACAAGATGTGATCCCAGAAGATAGCGTGGAATAGCAAATCAGATGGTTAAGTGAGAATAAAGTATAGCTAGTACATAATCTGCAAGATAAGATGCTATTGTGTCTTACCACATAATATAACATGCGTCACATACGAATTACGCCATTAAGACCAATATCACGTGCTAGCGCAACGGAATCCACAACCGAATATATATCGTTGAAACAAGCTACTGCATCTTTCTCCTTGAGAGTATAGCCATGCATCTTCATCGTCGAATTCCCCGAATTGTCATCATTTAGAAAGTTGTAGTCATGCCTCTTTCTTTTCTTATTTCCTCCTATATTATTTCGACTAGCGCTCCACTTCCGCACATAGAGCCCATAATCGAGAGCCAACCTATACCACTCGCTTACACCCCATCCGTGGTAGAAACCCCACCAACATTCTAATCTTCTGCACCTCGCGCATCCCCTCATAGAGCTGCGGTTTCTCGCGTAGCAGTATTATCCACATTGGAACAGCCAGGTAACTTCTCTAGTTGATCAGTGGTAGACCCCAACATCATAATCATGGAACTCGAGCTAGCACCCTTATATCCTCCTAATTGAGACATATGTGCACTTCATCGCATGGCATTTTGATACCGTTGGTTTGCCGGTGCTTCTAGCAGCAAGGGCAAATTATACATGGGTTCCCTACATGGGTTTGCCACATGGTAGGTCCTCCACTCTTCTTCAATGTGTGCATTACAATGACCAATGTCGTCAACGATAATATATTCCCTAATTTGAGCTCGATTTCCAATAAATATACTTCCACTAGTCTCCGACGATCGAATAACTAAGTCCCACGCTTCAAATCTCGATTCTCGCTCATATGAACGCAACTCAGGCACCCATACTCGAGCAGACACCCCCGGTGCCAACATATTTCCACACTCAATAACTTCCTCAGTGACAGTTACTGCTGGTTCGTCATCAACTATCGCAGATTCCCCCACAAGAACCCTGTTAGGACTATTGGTGTTGCCCCTACTAGTAGCATGGAGTCTAGGTGATACCACAGACTTACGTCGAGGGGTATTCTTTACTCGAACCATTTTCTAAAAAAAAATTAAAAAACAGTCAACAAATTTGACATACAAAACATGTCAAGGAAAAATAATCAAATACCTCAAAAAACTCGATGCTCCCAAAAAGCTCGACGTACCAGTAACAAAAAGACAAAAACGCCATCCCCTTGATTATAATAATGCAAGGGTGGGGACCGGCTATATATCTAGAATTAAATGGGCCTCGGTGGCCCGGGTAGAGCATTAAATGCAAAAATATCAAGCAAAAAAGCTCAACATGCTAACTTTTCAGTTTCCATGCCGAGCATAAAAGCTTGACATATATAAAAAAATAACACCAAAATTAGACATAGTATATCTCGAAGTTACACCTCTTGATACACACACTAGGAATATTTTACGGCCGCACTCCTCCGTCAATCAGACCAAAATTTAGGCGAGTGAATGATTGATCAATGATCGAAAATTCAAGCACAGATTTCCATCCTACCTCAGCCCATATATTGGGGGAACCGAGGGTACCCTAAGCAATAATTTCAAAACCAATATCTACAAAAATGGCTTCCAAATTGGGGGGCTACATGATATGGGCTAAACCAGCGACCCAATGCTTTAACCCATTACGCGTGGACCGGCCTTGACGATAAGCAATTCGCTCAAAGCATGTTGAGATTTTATGCTCGACATGCTCATGGACATGTCGAGGACTCATGCACAACATGTCTAACACATCCAGAAAATGCGGGGATGGAATCCAACGCCTATAAATACTGTTGTCTCGAAGCCCGAGAGAGACATCAATTATGTAGCTTACATCACGCTTACACGTCGAGCATTTATACTCGACGATTGGATACTCGTCATCCTTACCCTCGAAATATTGGATACTTGTCATCCTTACCCTCGAGAGAGACATTAATTATGTAGCTTACATCACGCTTACACGTCGAGCATTTATACTCGATGATTGGATATTCGTCATCCTTACCCTCGAAATATTGAAGGATACTCGACATCTTTATCCTTGACATATTACTGAATCCCCGACATGCTACAAATCATCGACATGCTACGAAATCCTCGACATTGCAGAGACTCGCTCTCAATCTTGCAACAAATGATATACACTTATTCCTCATATATATATATATATATATATATATATATATATATATGTGTGTGTGTGTGTGTTCCGGATAAAGATACACTTGAATCTTGTATAGGGTTATAGTTCTGCATAGTTCATGTATAAGTTCTATTTGATTTGTATCACGTGTAACCTAGCCAAATGTATACTGAATTATTATCCAAGGAAACAAGTCCAAGAGGTTATTGGTCCTAACATGGGATTTCAGCATATGGCCCAATAGATAGCCTAATTTCTTTTGTAAAACTGCTCCGGTTAAGAAAGTTTCAGAAGGCGTGTCATACATGATTGGAAAGCTCCACGAGTCTTCTTTTTAATACAACAAACTAGAGGTCTTTTGCAAGTTTCTTGTAGAGGGAGTTATGGTTATTTTCCAAGAATTGCGCAAATTGCTTTGAAATTTGTCGAGTTTGAGTCCTTTGGTATTTCTTAATAGTTTTAGCTTTATTTTTGTTGGCCTTCAAGGTGAGTCCGGTCTTATAACTTAGTAGAGTCAAAATTTGTGTTTTCAAGAGTTGAATTAAGTTTCCTTACGTAGAGGAAGTTGTAGAAGATACATGTGATTCTCGGACTTGATCTCACCATTTATAACCGTGTAATCTAATGAAATAAAATTGCCGCTTCTTTTATGAAGTCCTAGACTTTCTTAACTGATGCGGGAAGAAATCATGGGAAAAGGGCTTCATAAAATTAGTGGACTAAAATCGAAATTTCAGCATTCGGTCCAACAAAAGGCCCAACTTGTTCTGTAAAACTGCTCTGATTGGGAAGGTTCCAGAAGTCGTGTGACCTATGGTTGGAAAGCTCTACGAGTCTTCTATTCAATGAATTAAACTAGAGGGCATTTGGAATTTTCTACAAAGAGTTATGGTAGTTTTACTAAGACCTGGCAGACTGCTTCGAATTCTGTCTAGTTTGAGTCTTTTTGTCTTCCTTAGTTATTTCAGCTTTTATTTCCATTATTATTTAAGTTGAGTCCGCTCTTATCGTGATTTAGAGTCAGAATTCATATTTCCAAGAGTTAATTTATGTTGGTTCATGCATAGGAAGTTGGAAGATCAAGGGATCATTCTAGAACTAGGTTTTCTCTCCTATAAATAGTGATGGTTTTGTAATGTTTGGAACAACTCAGAGTGAAATAATAATATAACTTCCTTTATAAAGTCTAAGACTTTTGTTAAACTCTTTTTCCTTTTGGTGGATTCCTTAAGGCAACGAGTGGCTCTACGCTCTTTGGTGGATTTCCATTGAGTAAAGAGTGTTTTTGAGTGTTCTCTTGTGTTTCCTCCTCACTTGTCCAATTTACCGGTATCATTAACTCTTATTCCTATTGGTGAATTTCTTAAGATGACAAGTGACTCTACGCTCCTTGGTGGATGTTCATTGAGTACAGATTATTTTTCTTATTGTTCTCTTGTATTACCTTTTCATTCCAATTAGCATTACCAAATTTAAATAATTTCCTCAAATTTCATAAGATGTCACTGATATTATATATTCTTAAATATGCACCAGTTGCCCATTGGTTCTTTTTTTTTTTTTAAGGGAAAATCAATTTGGGAAAACGGGAAAAGACGTAAAGAGGAAAAAAGGCAAAAAATAGGTGGCGCCGTCAACTGGGGAATGGATTGGGGCGTGAATTGATGACCAACTTTCGGGTTAAATAGAAAATTAGGTGAACATTAATTAAGTATGTAATTGATTGCGGAAACAGCTTCTTGCATTTTGTCTTTAATGTAAACACTATCATACTATTAATAATTACTTGATTTACCATTTTGTTTGTTTTATTCACCGAGATTTGCTATATATATGGCAATTTTTCTTAGGAAATTTATAATATATTTGGTAATGCTAGAACTATTGCCAAAGCAAAATTATTGTTTCCAAAGTAATTATATTAAGTTATGAAAAAATAAAAATAAAGCAATTCTATTTTGTTCTCTGATCTCTTTTGCCAATCAATCACTATAAAAGATAAAAGTAAAGTATTGAAATATTCTTTGTGCCAACTAATCACTCTTACATTATGAAGACTCAATACGTATGTCATATATAACTATAAAATCTTTTTTTCTCACTCCAAAAAGTTATTTCTTCTAGCAAATAAAGGTGTGGTATAAAATGAATTATTTTTTCTTTCGTTAGTATATAAAACATTACATTTTTGTTAATATCATAATATACTTCTGAAGAAACCCTCAATCCGAATTACAATCAAGTAAATTATAATATATTACAATAAAACTTGATGATGTATAGATATTACAACTTAAAGGAAGTATAACCAAAACTTTTGTAAGAGAAAAATTAATCATTACCTATAGGTAAGGAGAATATTATGCATATCATCGGTAATTAACTAATTATCAATAAATTGTCACTATTAGTTTTTTGAAATCCTTTTAACTCTCTCCTACGTACACACTACACATAGTCATATACTTAGTATTTTTAATAAATTTATGTTAAGTAAATCTAGGCTTAGCATATAATTTTTTAATTCAATTGCTCTATTATGTTTTTTTTCTCAGAATAAAACAATGAATGGAGAGATGTGTCATATTTAACATTCTTCCAAAACATATATATATATATATATATATATATATATATATATATGTGAAAACAAGCTTCGGTCAGTTAGATTCATCCCCTTTTTATTATTAATTATCATTATAAATTTCTGATTCATAAACATTGATCTTGTATACGTATATCTTCCTACCTTGGTGTTGCCTATTGGCAGTGCGTAATGTTTTGTTTTGACACGTTACACAGTTTTATAATAAATTTGAATATTTGAGTATATTGGAAATAATTCTTTAAATAGTTTATTTACCTCTTAATAAATTGCGCTAACTGATTATATAGGAATCTATTCATTTTTTAGGGGCATTTTGAAAGCTGTATGATTTTTTGCAGCAATTATATTAGACTAGTGATTGCAAAAAAAACAAAACAAAAGAGTAATTATTATAATTAATATTCTGATTTGACCGTTGTCTCGGTTGTTACAAATAAATAAGAAGTAAATTTTCATACGCTTTCTGTTCTGGGGGTGTCCTGCAATAATTGGTGTAATAGTTTAACGAATATTGATTGATTCCTATATCTTGTAAAATTATAAAGAAGAGAAACTTTAGTGAGCGATATGTAATTTCACTGATGAGCTGTCGATGTACCCGAAGGAAAGAAAATACCAACCGAGTAAAATGGGGCATTTGGTAGCTCGTTTTTTCAAGCAAAATGCAAAACAAAAAGTTGTTTTTTTTTACTAGGAAATAAAATATTCACCAGGCCAGCTAAGAGTTAATTTGCAAAAACCTCCTTCATATATATATTTATTGATATTAACCACTTCCATTATGAAAGACAAATAATCTCATACCTATGTTGTATTATTCCAAGTTAGAAGTAAAAGTCACTATGGCGTGCCATAATTTGGACATGCCACTTGTCGCACGATCAATTGGCCACGTGGAAGAACAATATCAAACTCAGATAGAAATAGGTCGAACCTTATGTTATGTTGGGGTTGGAAAATTCTTCATTCAACAATACGAACGAATTACAATAGGAGGAGCAACTCTCACACTCGACTATTACAAAAAACCAACCCTCAAATCTCACGGTTAGCTCTACGGCTATTTCTCTCTATTTTCTCTCGGTGTGTGTTTTGTGTATTTTTGTGGATGATTGTTGAACTCCTCTTGAAGCTCTATTTATAGGCACTGAATTGGGAGGTATTGTGTCCAAATCTGTAGTTTGATAGCAATGGTTTAGGCATGAATTTGGAGAAGCCGTGAAAGGAACAGTTGGAGAAGTCGTGAAAGGAACAGTAGCAACATGTGGAGGGCTGGAACAACATGTTAGGCCTATTTATATGTATGACCTATCATCTTAACAATCATCCAGTAAGGTCGAGGCTCCTCAAAGTGAGCTCAACACAATCCGACAACTAAAAAAACATTTTATTTGTAAATATTCGGTTAAACATTATTAATGTTGTATGTTTTTCGAGAAGAGAAGAGCTGTAAGAAGTTTGAGCTAGTGCAATTGTTCGACCTACTGTCTCTAGTATAGGCTCGACCCTTCACGGGTTCAAATAGACTCCAGTACATTCGTGAGTTGAGTTATGCCCTAGTTCACGTATAATATTTTAAACTACATGATTATAAGGCTCAAAACTAGCCTAGAGCCAATTAGAAGCTTAGTTAATAACCTAAGCGGACTCGAAGCGCTTGCCATATATGAAAATTACATAACTAAGAACTAGTCGTGAGGAAGGGTTTGGTGCCAATAAATCATTAACGGAGGGGGGTGATATTGTATATAACCACCTTTTCCCATATCTAGTGAGGCCCACTGTTCCTTTATTTAAAATATATTGTTTTATTTGAACGCAAAAAACATTCGCTCCTCTGCTCTCTCTCTCTCTCTCTCTCTGCTCTTATTACTAAGGCCACATACATACACTGCATTTCTCCATAAAATCACAATCTTTTTCTTTTTCTATTTTTTCCAGCTCATTTTCGCCTGTCGGAAAAAGTAGTTTGCATACTGTTCTCTTCGTATGCCAAGGTTAGTTTTTTTTTTTTTTTTTCTATTTCTTTGTTTTTCCTTACTTAGTGTTACTAATTACTAATATGAATAGTTGTGTTTTCTGTGTATTTGATTCAAGAATGTACGGCTCGTTTAGTTTCTGGGTTTGTTATGAATCTTGTCACAAAAATATAAAAAATTTTAAAAAAATTAACTTGGTTTTATTTAAATACAATCACCACCACATTTCATTTTGTCATTTTTTTTCTTGCTTGATGTGGAAAAAACCACAAATTCATGTAATAAACATTTATATGATTTATTACCTTTTTTTCTTCTTCTTATTTTTGGTGTGTACATGTTCTGCTTCAGTAAGTTTTGTGAAAATTTGAAAGCAAAACAAACTGCATTTAGTATCTTCAAAGGCTATTATTCTCCTCCTCTCAGGCCTAATGATCTTTCTGATACTTCCTTTTTTTTGTGACATGACTGTTGAATCTCAGTGGAATATTATTAACTAAATGAGAGGTTTTTTTTTTTTTGATAAGTTAACTAAATAAGTTTTATTCCTTCTTTTTATGGTAGAAAATTAGTGGTTTATTCCTTGAAAAAAGGAAATGACAGCCCTTTTTTCTTTTGATGAGGTCATGTCTTTGTCCTTGTAAGTTGAATTTTCATGATGATTGTGAGACAATTCATACAGATGTTTGCCAAATAGCGTGAACACAGGATTCCATGTGCACCTCTCCTGTTGCTGTTGAGTACCTAACTAAAATCTAAATTGTGTGAACATGGGACTCCATGTGCACTCTTTCAGTTATTTTTTTATTTTATTTTTATGGTATTGTTGACTGTTTCACAAGAGACATGTTGTCTTGTTCTTTTCTGACACTTTGATTAAAGAGTTTCTTGTCTTCTCTAATCACATTTAGGTTTAGTTTGGAAACTCTAGTAGAAAAATAAAAGTTCACAATTTTAAGTTAAGCTAAAAACACCCACACCAGCTTTAAGATTATGGGGATTTTCAGCTAAAAAAAATTTACGTAACAGAAAAAACTAGATTTGCAAACACTCCAAAATCACTTGTTTACATAAAAAGTCGATTATAGCTTTTTTTAAGAGTTTGCAAACACCACCTTAATTGTCTTTATATTATGTGTTTAGGACGGATAAGGACATTTGTCAAAAGTAAAATGTGTTTGAACTGGTTTTGGATTAATCTTGGGTGTATTGTATGAATTAAGAGAATATGTTTGGTCACCTTTAAGATTACTAGTGTCAAACCAAGAAAAAGGTATATGTTGATTGACTAACTTTAACTTTTGTAGTGCTAATGCTACAGAGGATTGGACTATTAAAGTTGTTATTATTTTTATATATATAATTCTAAGATATTTTTTTGGATATTTATCTTTATATGAATTTATATGCATGTATTATAACCAAAAATATTTGACATATGAGCCAAAAGTGTGTTTTTGTTACTGTATGGAACAAAAACACTTTTTTTTTGTTTTGGTTTAGTGATCTTTATGTTTCTCTGTGTTGTTCAATGTGTATAATCTGATTGGGTCCAGGTAGTTAATCCATTCATCTTCACTGACTGCATTTCTTGAATCACAACACTTCATGATTTTTTTATCTATCTATCAATCTAAGCAGTCTATTATTTTTCGACAGTTCAAGCAACATTAAAAACCAAGAAGGTTTAGATGCTGCTATCCTTATATAATAATTTGCATTGGTTGCAGGCAACACAATGAATCTCCTAAGGAATCCATTTAAGGGTGTAAAGAATGATGTTAAAGGAAGGTTGGCTTGCTATAAAAGTGACTGGTTTGATATATGTGGTTCGGGTGCCAGGTACTGTCTTTTTGCCTGTTCTTTCGCACCAGAGGATATGGTAAATAATATGGTTGTTTTAAGGAGCTAAATAATTTTATCTTTTTTGCATCCGCTGTTTCAGGATTTTGGCTCCAACAGCATACATCTTCTTTGCATCCGCTCTTCCAGTGATTGCCTTTGGGCAGCAATTGAGTCGTGAAACAGGTCAGTCTTCATTCTGCAATTGATGATTCATGAAGTAATAAAAAAATTGTAGCATATTTAACTAATGTGTATCCTAAAGTAATGTTATCCCACACCACAAACATAATAATGTTGCAGCTGAATAATTAATGTTTTTCGTTGTAGATGGAACCTTAAGCACGGCTGAGACTCTTGCTTCAACCGCTATCTGCGGGATCATCCATTCACTTTTAGGTGGACAGCCATTGTTGATTTTAGGAGTTGCCGAACCCACTATTATAATGTACAGTTACCTGTACAATTTTGCCAAGAGCAGTTTCGGGAGTGAACTGTTTCTGGCATGGGCTGGCTGGTGAGCAGACTAACATTTGTCTTTTCTCTGGAGTAATTTGAGCTTTTCTGTCATATTAAGCTGTTCTTTATCAACAGGGTCTGTGTCTGGACTTCATTGATGCTGTTTCTTCTTGCTATATTCAACGCTTGCAACGTCATCAGTCGATTTACAAGGGTAGCGGGGGAACTTTTCGGCATGTTGATCAGTGTTCTTTTTATGCAAGAAGCCATCAAGGTTCTATTCTTCTTCTTTTAGATGCTTATGTGATCATCTATTCTTTTTTTTTTTGATCGGCATGTGATCATATGTTCTTAATTATTGATGTTTGAATCACAGGGATTGGTGAGTGAATTTCACATCCCACGTGGTGATAATGCTTCCGAAGAGCAATACCAATTTCAGTGGCTGTATATGAATGGGTTATTAGCAGTTATTTTCTGTTTTGGTCTGCTGATTACTGCCCTGAGGAGTAGAAAAGCTAGAACTTGGCGTTATGGTACAGGTACGAGGAAAAGTGAATTTATTTAAGTGATGCTGTGTAGTAAAATTCAAAATATTAAGCGGTCTCCGCTTCGCAACAGGCTGGTCGCGGAGTTTTATTGCAGACTACGGTGTTCCTCTGATGGTTGTCGTGTGGACCGCATTATCTTATAGTGTGCCTGGAAAAGTTGTTTCTGGAGTTCCAAGGAGGCTCATCTGTGCTCTTCCTTGGGAATCTGAATCAGTGTATCACTGGACGGTAATGAAGGTACTGAACTGGCATTACTAGCTTAATATTCTAAACTCCAGTGATAAAGAATTCATCTCAAATCTTTGGTGTGTTCTCCTTTCAAGGCTTGAAATGCTACCTAAAATACCTTCATGTAGCATTCCAATATGTTGTTTCTGTAACATTCAGTTTGACATAAGTTACTGATTTGCTCAATTTCCAAAATAACCTAACTACTACTACATATTTGGATTATTTTGTTTCACGGAATTGCAGGACATGGGAAATGTACCAGTGGCGTACATATTTGCTGCCATCATACCGGCTGCAATGATCGCGGGTTTATACTTTTTCGATCACAGTGTAGCGTCACAATTAGCGCAACAAAAAGAATTTAACTTGAAAAACCCACCTGCTTACCATTACGACATCTTGCTACTAGGATTCATGGTATTGTATTAACTCTTTTCCATGATTTTTTACTCCTTTTGATATGCACTAATCAATAGGAATTTTCATTCTGTTGTTATTTATCCACCAAAACACCATTTTGTCATATCAGACTTTGATCTGTGGATTACTTGGACTTCCTCCATCTAATGGTGTCCTCCCACAATCTCCTATGCATACCAGGAGTCTGGCGGTCCTTAAGAGGCAGGTGAGAAGTGTGATTCAACATGGGTTTTTATGCGTATTCATTGCAACTATATGGAGATAATATTTTGAGGAAATATGTTCTATAATTTGCAGTTGATTCGGAAGAAAATGGTGAAGAGTGCAAAGGAAGGCATGAAACAGCACGCAAGCCACTCAGAGATCTATGGACGAATGCATGCGGTGTTTGTTGAGATGGAGAGTGTTCCTGATGTAAGTTCTCTGACTTTTCCCCCCATCAAGATCCACTTTCATCAGAAATTTTGGAAATATTTAGTTGTTATAACTTTGTATTCTTGCAGCATACTGTGGAGAAACAGTTGGAAAGCTTGAAGGAAGCTGTCTTAAAACACGACAATGAAGGATATAAGAACAGCGAATTTGATCCTGAAAAATGCATTGATCTTTACTTGCCTGTTCGAGTAAACGAGCAAAGAGTAAGCAACTTGCTGCAATCCATACTCGTGGGGCTTGCGATGTGTGCTCTGCCTGTCATTAAGATGATACCTACCTCAGTTCTATGGGGTTACTTCGCCTACATGGCCATTGAAAGCCTTCCCGGCAATCAGTTCTGGGAGAGAATACTTCTGATATTTGTTCCTCCTGGCCGTCGTTTCAAGTGAGTTTTTGCTTATATGAATAGTGTTCGAAATCTTATATATGTAGAAATAAGTGAAAAAATGTAACAATTGCTATTTGAATTAACTCGCACAATGTCATTTTCTGGCAGAGTTCTTGAAGAGTTCCATGCTTCATACGTGGAGTCGGTGCCATTCAAATACATGTTCATGTTCACATTGTTTCAGTTTGTGTATCTGTTGATTTGCTTTGGAATCACGTGGATACCTATCGCCGGAATCTTGTTCCCACTTCCATTCTTCCTTCTTATAAGCATACGAGAGCACATTCTTCCAAGGTTTTTCCGAGCGCAGCACCTTCAGGAACTAGATGCAGCTGAGTATGAAGAAATTGTTCCAATTAGAGCTAGGAGTCTATCTCTCAGGGTATGTTCTATCTTTAACTTAAAAAGTTTGGTAGTTTAAGGGATGTGGAAAAGCTGCTGATATATTGTTTTGTGAAAACAGGATAGAGAAATCCCTGATATGGATGGAGAAGAGAGAGCTCCTGATGTATCTTCTGCTGAAATATTGGAAGAAATGACAACCCCGAGAGGTGAATTAAAGCATAGGTCCGTGAGCTTTAATGACAGACAGCTTCGAAGCTTCAACGACAGGCAGCTTCGGAGCTTCAACGACAGACAGCTTCAGAGCTTCAATGACAGACAGCTTCAGAGCTTCAATGACAGACAGCTTCAGGTTTGTATCTCAACCAGTAATCACAAATTAGCTCAATAATTTGTGAAATTTTATTTAAATAAGTTATTTTATGCCAGGCTCATCCACGAGAATCTACCGGGATGTAAGGAACACAAGTAAAACGATACTATCTCTTCCCATGGATGCTATAATACCGTCATATGAAATGGAAGGAAATGACAGAGAAGAGCAAAGGAAAACTCGGCACATAGATAATCATTTTAGAGGTTATCCATTTTCCTTGACACAGTTCGAAAATTAGGTAGTTTGCTGTATGAGTTTGTAGGAGCCTTTAAGTAATGTTGCTTTTGTTCACTAAAAAAGGAGAAGGCTTGAAGAGAGAAGATGGGGTGGCAAGAGTTGAGATTTTAGCAGATGAACTATAAAGATTAGTAGGTGTTTTGCCTCGTTATCATTTCATGAAACTTTTTTCCATCAGTTGGGAAAGGAAGGCAGATGTATCATATATTTACGTTAAATTTGATTACGTATATCCGTTTAGCGTTATAATGGATGTTCGAGAAGTGGTTTTTATTTGATAAGGTTTGGTTGGAAGAAGGATGAAGTCCCTACGTTGCATGTTGTTCATTAGAAAGGCGTGTAACTTCTTTAAATATATAATACAAAATAATTGGTCGATGTGCGATGTAATTGCCCTTTTCTGATACCAAGGCCTCATCTGTTTATTTTATGTACGATTCAAACGTACAATCATACCAAACTATATTGGGGGAAAAGAAGAGAGACGAGGAAGTCGCTAAAGTCGTAAATGTTATATTCAGGTCATTGCAGTTTACCAATTTACTTGCCAATTCAGGTCAATGCAAATTCATTTTGTGATATTCTTAAAAACTAATCTCTTATGAGGGGTTTTAAACTATTCTAGTAATACGTGATGGTTGTTATTATAAAAAAATAAAAAAAAAATTATGATGGTTGTTGTGCATTTCAAATTTTAAAACCTACTTCTTCATGTTGTTTACTTATACAGAAAGGACAAGTTTTTTATTTATTTACATGAATACTTTTGAAACAGAAAATCATTACAGTAGGAGTTTAAAAGTGGGAAAAGAAATGTTTTATGCACAATGAGATGAATTTGCTATTTATTTGTCAGTGACTCAGTGGGAAAGTGAATTAGTTTTGGTCATTTAATTATTCGATTTCTTAGGCGCGTGTAATGATTTATCATTTGCAAGTTAGCACCTAGTTACAGAAACAGTTCTTTTGTTTAACAAACTGGTTGAGAAAGAATAGCTTCATTGATTTTTGAATGTTCTCATTGTATTTGTTACTCTTCTATTTGTATTCTCCCTTTTCCATCATGCCAAACTTTATGATCCCTCTTCACTAGCCAAAATAAGATGATCACCATCTCTAATGACATCCAGTTCTTCAACTAAAGCTCCATCTTGTGTTAGAACTTTGGTAGCATGGAAACCAAACTTTTGGTGCCCCAAAGCCAACAAATCCTCAAATGATCTGGGCAAAAGCACACATTTTCCTCCTCCATCACCCTTCCCGACACAACTCACCACAATTCTAGAACGATTCCGTTGGGTCGGTGGTGGAAAAACAACCCTCCTTCCTGCACAGTATAATGAAAAATTGTAACAAATCGCGTTGAACTGACATTGTTCATTTCCGGTCGAGGTATGTGAGTCAAGAATGCTTAAGGGGCCCAAAATCAAGCAACAAGTAGATGAAGATAGTCTCATCAAAATACTGTATCATATTTATAAATTTCCTAGAACTTGAAAGATTATTCTTAGATATTATTATATAGATCATATGTTTGGTGCTTAAAATTGGTGGGATAACTTCACCTTCATTTTGTCGACGACTAGTCGTGATGATCCCTGCAAGGGAATCATGTAAATGGCTTGCTCTCCGTTTATAACGATGGTTTGACAAGCCTAAATTTCCGGAATTTTCTATTTCGACTCTTGAATTCACGACATGTTTTGAAGGTTCACTTGGGTACTTTTTGAGGTAGTTAGGCGCATTCTGCAACTCAGTTGTTGCACTCTTGTTTTCGTGGTGCAAGTTATCTACGTTTATCACTTTCTTGGTTTGAAATAGAGCTTTGATCTCCTCATGGCCCTGATGATCGGCCAAGGCTCGTGGCGTCCACCCATGAATATCTGGCATATCTACATTGGCTCCTCGTTCCATAAAAAACTTGACAATTTCAATATTATCTTTTGATATGGCTGAATGAAGTGCAGTAATTCCCGAGCTATTGGGCAATGTTACATCCCCACCAAATTTAATGATTTGATTGAGCAGATCTATGTTGTTCTGCTCAGTCGCAAAGCATGCAAATTGGCCCACGTCCCCGGAAGATAAAATAGCCCCGTTATCAACGAGTACTTTCATGACAGAGTCATGCTTCCCCAATATTGCATCCCACAGGGGAACATTTCCTTCAGAATCTGAATTTTTTTTCGTAACATTCAGATTAATGGCTCACTTGGAGTACATTTATGCTAATTCATGAACATATTTTTCAGTACTGAGAAAATGGAATATAACCTTTTATGTTGGGGTCTGCTCCATAATCTAAAAGTAGAAGCACACATTCTAAGCTTCCTGTTGATGCTGCAATATTCTGTACATTGAAAAAAGGCGATAATTTTACTTGTATAATTCATAATAACGCATAGATTTATGGTTTATATTTATAGTCTTACCAAAGCACTTCTTCCATTGCTGTCCAATTCGTTTGGATCCAAACCCCGTCTCAGCAAATGGTGCAACAATAGGTCATCCCCTCTGGCAGCGGCAAAGCATAAGCTCAGAGGCATGTCCATCCTTCCATGAGCAAGCGTGTTTTCTGTATCGCTTAAAATTGATTGCATTACGGGGTCTTCATGTTCTTTTAGACGCTGCACCAGTTATTAGATGAATATGCTAAGGTACAACAAGTATACTTTTATGAATCAAGGAGTTGGTTTATAATATACCTTAAGAAGATTGTTCAATATGATTGTGCCATCTGCTGCGCTAGTCTTGAGAATATTGAAGAGGGCAGAACGCTTCAAACGGATAAGCTGACTCAATCGCTTTGAACGAACGGTAAAAAGTTGTGGCCTGTAGCAAAGAACCCCTATTTCACCACAGACATCTCCTGTTCTCAAATCCCCAACCACCTAAGACATTTTTACCATTGTTGCTTTAGATCAAATATGTTACACTATCATCAACAAAAGAAAATACAAACACGATTACCTGCTCTATTCCGTTTTTGTGTGAAAGAAGCTCCTATTACCATGAACGGATTGTTAGCAGTGAGACACTCCTTAACAATAACATAATTGAGTTCATAAATGAGACAAGAAAAAAGCATGAACATGAGAGGAGGAAAAATACATCTTACCACTGCCCCATTAACTATAATATACAAATCTGTAGGTGCCTCATTTTGCAAAATAATGTCTTCCCGTGGGGGAAAATACTCGGGCCTCATCTCCGACACCTTCAAAGTATTGCCATCAAGAAACACAAGGTAATTTAGTTCACACAAAATAGATTGGCATTCAAGTTGAAAACAGATTTAAATGCCAAGACAATATGAGTTGTTTCAAGTTAAGCTACAGAAATAGTTTACAACGACAAGCTTAATAATGACGAACACGGAACACCCAAGAAAAAAGATTATTAAGAAAATATGGCATCAATATGAATGCTAATTACCAATTGAAAGAGTAGGTCATGTGACACCCCCTGGAACAAATACACCTTATCTACCAGAGAATAGAACAGAAAATGCGATATACTGGAACGAATGGCTTTAGGAAGCACATCAAGCGTCTCTTGCTGCTGCAGCCCTTCTGAGTCAGTTCTGTACCTTAAGCTCAAGTGAGCAATCATCTGATCTTGCAGGCGAGTTGGCAGATGATTTCTTTTTGCAAAACTTGAGGCAGCGTGAATAGTTTCTCTCTACATACACAATGCTATAGGATATCATCCGAAAGGTTGAGTAAAATGTATGCCATAATATTTTACCACAAAACATACTTACAAATTTCCTGGTTTTGAAAGTTGATTGAACAATCAAGTTCGTCATGTTTCCTATGATGTAAGATGTCATTCCAAGGTTGAACAAAATGTAGAAAATGTCAAATACCATCTCCCCTGTGTTTACAGGGTGTACGTCACCATAGCCCGTAGTTGAGACAGTGTTAATAGACCAGTACACAGATATGATGTATCGATCCCACAAAGGCGCTTCATGGAAATTTTCTAATAATAATGAAATCCACGTCTTTTTTGGGTTTGGGTTTCGGTCAGCGATAAGGTAGAAGCAGCACGCAGCAGAATGGATTCCAAAAACGGTGACCTAAGTAGGGCAGGCAAGCTTTTTATCAGATAAATCACGATCCTTACTCTACATGGGATAACAAACAACTTGCTTAAGATACTTACACATGTTAGCTTTACAAGTCGAATTACGAAGTAGCTATAGTTCGTGTCTTTCTCCAATCTACAACAATATTACGACATGTTGTTAGAGTCATGAATTTTGCAGCTCCTCTAAAACTTAACAATTTACAAGTCCGGTAATGTAAATAACGTCATGTGGCTGTGTTTCAATGTCTAATAATAATCATGAATTTAAAATAGCTGCAGACGTTCTATTGCGATCAAGTGCCTCACCTCGTGAACAAAGCACCAACTCTTCTCAAGCGCCAGAGACGCAGCAAACTAAAGTAGCCATATGATTCAATGTTTGAGGGCAAAATTTCTCGTACAAGTTCGGAAGGTATTGTAGAAATCACATCAAAGACCAACCAGCTTTTGGCGTACTTCAAACCAATCTTCTTTGGGGTGTCAATGAGAAGATAAGTTTCTTTATCAAGGTAGGCAACAAAGAATGTTAGGACAATGTCAATGGCGAAAAAACCGTTGACAACGTTATCTAAGATGACTAGAAGTCCTTTAGGTCTCTTAAGGAAACCGAATTCAAACGTAGATACCCATGCCGTATAGAAGACCAGTACAGTCAGGAACAAATCCCATAGCCTACAAATTTGCAATCAAGCAGAAAACTGTTACTCTTATAAGAAAAGAGAATTAAGTAAAAATCAGATGAGAGTATTGAAGCTACAACAATACGTATGATATTGATATATACACCAAAATGCATGCACTTGCAAATGTAGCTAGAGAGAACAATGTACGCATAGATACTATATACGTATTCACCTGTAACGAGGATCAAAGGGAGAGATAATGAAGGGACGCACGGTTGCCCTGCGGTTACTACGGGAGCCAAGGGAGGGAAGAATATTTTCACTAGAGATGTTGTTGTGATCGGCATCTCTGGACACTCTTTCGATTTCATTCTCTATTTCTTTCATCCCACACATGGAGCCATTGGAATTAGCTCTCGTCGTTGAGTCCTTTCGCCGCATGTTTACTTGCCTCATTCCTTCATTATGATCTCCCTATTCCAATTCGGTATCTCCCGGCTCCCGCCCTCGGCTTTGTATATCATGAATATGCATAGTTTGTACTTTGTATTAAGGTTTTATTTAATGCATGTGTTTTTCTCTCTCCGGAATTTGGGGAGTTGAAGGCATCCATTTTTGTTTTTCTGTAAAGTCTCAATCAATGAATTATGGATAAGAGGGTATACACAATTTCGTAAATGGAAGATTGGAAATCATATTGCGCATGCCGTCGATCAGCTTCGTCATTCTATATTTTCTTTTTTTCCTTTTAATTTATTTTCTGGATGATGCAGGAAAGGTGGTTAATCATTTGAGATTTGCACTTATTTAAATATGGGGGGGGGGGGGGGGGGGGGGGGGCAAAAAAACTGTACTTTCCACCCTACTGCAAAGCTTTTAAAGTTTAAACTTATTAATTCCGTTACATTTTCATTCATAAGTTTCTTTATATATTAACAATCACTTATTCAAATATTAATTAAGTAAACTAGATTTATATGTAGCTGTCTCCCAATTTTGATTATGTGATATCTATCTCATGGGGAAAATGCAACAAGGGTGTATATTGATCACACAATGAACATATAATCTTTCTACTAAATAGTTGTCGAAACAGTTCTCTTATTACTTAAAAATTAAGATGATTATTACAACAAATTAATCTCTAAATTAATCGCTCTCTAAAATTCTCTTTAGGCTTGATTGAGTAACTATAAAAACACTTTTGATAACAAAGAAAAACATTAGATATACTACATGTCCTTAGCAACTAAGCTAGAAGTAACACTTGTTGGAGGCTTATCCCAAAAGATATCCCCTACATTCTAACTTTACTAAAACAAACTATAGCATCAACAACTTTATTTGTTATTCCTGGAATCCATTGAAAGGTAGAGTTCCATGGCATATGAAGTAGTCTTGTACAATCCTCCACCAATGGTTTAAAAGCTTATAGTGGTTCACACTCCCCATTCACAAGCTTAAAGACAGTCAAGGAATCAATTTCGACTTCAATATTATTGATCCTTTGTTCCCAAGTCAACTCCAATCCTTTTCTAAGAGCCATTAGCTCCACTTCATCTACAATAGGTGCATTCAATTGCATGTTGAAGCCCCATATCCAAGAGCCATCATCTGACCTCAAGAGTCTTGCAGTTGAGCCTGTATTCATCATCAAGTTGATCCCACCATCTACATTAAGTTTAAACCATCCTTGATTTAGTGTTTGCCATTGCACATAATTGGACCATGCTTTGTTCTTCCTCCTGCCCTGGAATAGATCATAAGATAACTGCTTAATCTGAACTAACATGCGTTGAACTGATTCCTCCTATTTGTGAAACACCCTTGCAGTCACGTGCTTCCAACAAGTCCATAAAGTAGCAAGGAACATCCATTTCCAGTTAGCATTTGGTCTGGTCATATTTCTGATCTCCAGCTTCTCCAGGTTGGCTCTCAACCATTCATCATCAGAGTGTATATCAAATTTGTGAACATCCCCAGGTTTAATGATCCTAGTCCAGATCACTCTTGCTTCTTTGCAGCGCCTCAACAAATATATACCCGATTCTTGGGGATCATCACAGAGAGATCACACAGCAGTCAAAGAAAACTGTCTCATGTGCCTCATCAGATTGGTAGCTAATCTCTCCTGAACTAGAAGCCACATGAAATGTTAAAGTTTGTAACTTGCATCCACCTTCCAAACCCATTGATCAACCCTCTCTGATCTACAACATTTCTTCTCTAGAAGCATTTGTATGCAGTTGATGTTTCATTCCAGAGAACTCTATCTTCTACCTCTGATAGAATGATATGTCTTTTAGAAATGTCCTGAATAATATCTTGTGAGAGTGCAGTTTGAATAATCTTCAGTCTCCATTCTCCAATCTCATCAATAACATCTCTTAATGTAAGGCCTTTATCATTCTGATAAATAACAATATTCTCATAACGGAGTCTACCAGAACCTCTCCAGTTATCATACCACAGTGAAATCTTAGTGTCATTACTTATTTTCCATCTCAGGAAATGCACCATCAATTCCATGCACCTCGGAATTCCTTTCCAAGCAGGACTGTCATTAGCCAAGGTTTGATCTTTTAGATACTTGGGCCTTATCAAACCATTCCAAATATTCTCTTCTACAGTCAAGATCTTCTATGCAAGTTTGGCAAGTAAAGATTCATTACTGGTTCTTGAAACTCTGATGCCAAGTCCTCCATCTTTCTTTTGCTTAGTTACCTAGTTCTAGTTAACCTGGTGCATCTTCCTTTTAGTGACATAATTAGACCATAAAAAGTCTTTGTTGAGTCTATCTAGTCCATCACAAATATTTTCAGGGAGCCAAGCTAATTTCATGGTGTAGATTGGTAAAGATGCTAAAACATGACCAATCAAAGTCTCCCTACCAGTTATGGACAACAATTTGCTTTTCCAAGTATCAAATCTGCCTAACACTATGTCCATGATATCCATGTAAGTTTCTCTGGTGATTCTTCCATGGACCAATTTCACTCCTATATATTTTTCTAGGTTGCAAGCTTGTGCAATACCAAGCAGATCACTAATTTGTCTCTTGATACCTACCCCATGAGTCTTAGAGAAGAATATCTTAGATTTCTGAGGGCTCAGTTTTAGACCATAAGCAATACATAATTTATCAAACTCTCTTAATGGCATGTGCATATTTCACTGTAGCCTTACCCATCAAAATTGAGTCATCTGCAAATAACATATGAGATAGCTTATGGCCAGCTCTACATGGCACTACAGGACTCCATTTCCATCTGTTAACTTCCTCATTGACTAAATATGACAGCCTCTCAACACACAAGACAAAAAAGATAAGGGGAGAGAGGGTCTCCTTGTCTTAACCCACACTGGTGGTGAAAGGCTTCAATAGGAGAACCATTCCACATAATTATGGTTGAGGCCCCCTTCATACATAACATAATAAGATCCACCATTTTATCAGGGGACTCAAAAGCCTTTAGAGTTTCTTCGAAAAAAGACTAGTTGACCTTATCATAGACTTTTTCCAGGTATAATTTCATGATCATGCAACCAGTTTTGTTTTTATTTTTGGTTCTAAGAGAGTGCAAAACCTCTTGCAAAACAAAAATATTATCATGGGTACTCCTACCCTTGATAAACCTGGACTGAGTAGGAGCCACTAGTTTTGGCATAAGGCTTTTCAATCTAGTAGTGATGCATTTAGTAACAATCTTATACAAAATATTTCATAAGGATATAGGTCTATACTGGTCAATGCTTTCTGGACTTAGCACATTAGGAATTAGACATAGAAAGGCTTCACAAATTTTCTGATCAAAACAACTATTGTCAAATGCATCCTTAGGAAACTTGAAAAATGAGTCCCTCATCCAGCTCCAACAATTCTGGTAGGAGCCAGCCTGCAGACCATCAGGTCTTGGAGCTTTCAGGGGGTGCATTGAGGATATGATATTCTTGATCTCATCCTTTCCAACTTCTCTGTCAAGAACCAGTGTATCCTCTCTATCAAGTTTCATTTGCAGGTTAGACACTGGTAAGGAATGGGCAGGTCATGGAGCTGATGCAGGACTATCACTAGAAAAAAGCTTGATTAGTTAAGGGACTACAAGTCGTAGAATATTTCCTTTAACCCACATTCACACGAATAATTCCTATATATTATGGACGGGCATTTAAGTTAGCTAGATTTAAGAAAATATTTAGAGATATACAGGAACTATAAGTGATAATTTGGAAAACATCATATAACATTTCGAATGTCATTATTTCTCATTTGGGAGTAAACATCTATGGTAGGCGCAAGCATGTTAAGAGATCAATACTAACATACAGAGTCAAACTAAGGTCAAGCTTGGGATCCTCTGGATTAAGGTGAGATTAAAATTATATATTTTCTCGCTGGAATGGAAATTATACGTATTATGCACAACAGTATGTTATCCTGGAAATTATGCAAGCATAAAATTTCAAAGAATAACTGTTTACAAATCTTATGGATTCGAGGAATGCTCAAGTACTTGTTTACAAATCATGAAATTGTCGTCTATACTATGACAATTATATTATCATGTTATACTGAATTATCCCTTGAGGATTAATTATTGAATTATGTACTCAGCATCCTGTTTTAAAAAAGGCATGCCAATATTGTACATGAATTAGTTTCATGATTGATCATTCTTGAAGCCACTTTGATGGCTATATTGTTGCCACTTGATGGCTATTATTTGGGCCCTGGCATGGATTTATGAAATTCTCCTGGATAGCATCGCGCTATCAGTGTAGCTTTCTCAGTCTAGTGTCGCTTTGAGCAAACTCTATTCTATGCCTGGGACGGGACGTCTCAGCGGGGTGAATTAGAGTTGAGGTGTGTACCTGGGCACATCCTCGTTGTTTTTCGGGTCGCTCCTGGATGGGAGGTATAAGGACATGAGACAAAAGGCTGGATTGTTGTAACATGATTGATCTAATAAGTGTTATGATTTGCCATGAAAGCATTAACTTCCTTTGAAAAGCATTCTTGCGAAATCACATTTTACAAAAATATATTTTATGAGAAAATCCTCATTCATTAAACCTCATTGAGTCCTTTTGATTAATAAAGATATTTTTCATGTTTTCATTCCAGATTTACAAGGGAATAGCTTAAACTACATTCTTTGGGACCAGTCTAGCCGTATCACACTTGAAGGTGATTGGTAGCTGAAATTTATACTAAAGTGAAGTTTCTTGAGGTATAGCTTCCGCTCTACGTTATATTGGATTAGCTGGAGCTTCCAAAAGAGAACTAAGGCGTTCCTTTGAATTTGTGACAGTGGCGCTTAAAGCCGAGCAAGGTGCTTGGTATGGGGCATTACAAGTGGTATTAGAGGGAGAATAGGATTCTGATTCATATTTTATGAGTTTGTAGAAGGCGGCTTGTCCCTATTTAGGTTTGTGGTTTGATGGTTATTAGAAACTTAGTGCTGACAAATAATGGATTTATGCTGGCCTGATCAACCAGTATGGCATCCTTACAGTTGGACATTGTGTCGACTAATAACCTATCACGTAGGATTTAGAGGTGAGTATGATCATCTATTTGGAATGAATCAGCCTATCGTTAGTCCAATGCTAACATGTGGTGCTCTAGTCCTGGGTGCGCAACCAGTGCCTCGTTCACTATATTGTGGTGTTTATGCTTAGCGATAGTCAATGTTGATGGTTGAGGATTTTAATGTGCGAGATGAGTACACTTGCGAGATGATTGTTGGTGGGATTTAATTACTGAGAAACCATAATTATAATCTACCGAGACGAGAGTGATAGCGACAAAGTATAGTTGTCATTTAGAATTTATTGCATTGGGTGATGATGAGCAAATCCTAGAAGTCGTGAGTTATTCAAAATTCGAAGTGTTTGGACTTACTAGTTTGAGATATCTCTTTATAAGACAAGACAATAGTAATGTATATCAATGTTTGATCGTTTATATTCACCCATAAACTTTTCAAAGCCTCTATTACAACTAATTAATTTGCAAATACATACATTTTACATACTAGCTTTTCTTTTAAAGCATGCGTGTTATGTGTCTTCACCGTTAATTTTTACTCCTTCTACCTAAGTAGTCCTTTAACTAACTGCAAACAGTTTCATCCTTCAAAGTTCTTCTCTCATGTCCCGCAAAACTTCCTTTTAGGGTTATCAATTTGCCTTTTTTTCTCTTTTTCTCTCTTAGGACTCATTATCCTTATTTTGCTCATATACAAATTCAATATGTTCCATTAGGTTCGCATGATCCTTACAACTTTTCTTTAAAATGTTGGAAACTGTGTTGACTAATGACTCATCTATGTTGGATGTAAAGGTGTGTATGATCATCGGTTAAACTGTCATCACAGTTCTATTTTACTCTCACTTCATGATCATACAATCGCTCCTCATCTTTTTCTTTTAATTTCATAAGGTACCGTTTAGATTTACCATCAATCTCGACTCTCGAATACTTAACACCTCCACTATTTCTTGATATGAGTGCCCTAACCTCCAAAGTATAATATATATGAATTTGAGGACTAAATTCTTTGAATGAGGGGTGATAGTGACGCCCCCCATATTATAAAACATTTATATTTAGAAAATCCTTAATTTTGCAATGAAAATTCATGAAATTTATTTATACTTTTATTCCTACAAATATCTAGAAGTGAAGTCCAACACTAATTGAAAATCTATTATTCAATATATAATTCATTTTCCATATCCTACCTTGTCAATTATCTGTTAATGTAAATTGGTCATGTCTCGTAAAATAAAACTCACTACGTACTTTAATATTTTAGGTAGATGATGAAATAAATATCAAACAACATGAACTCCCTAACTAGTGCCATGACTTTGACTTAAACTTAACCAATAACTATTACTTGACTTTAATTATTTAATGTTTAAGAAGGTTGTTAATTGAAAAACCAGTGTCCTAACGGATATGCTTGCATGAATAACTTCAGCCACCTAATTTGCTCAACATTTCACATGTCATGCAGACATCAAGTCACTTACACTATGTTTACCGCACACGGCCATTAAGTAGTGAGATATAGGAGTGATGGGTAAATAATTCAGAGGGCTTAATTAAGAGGTGAAATGGTTGTTTTCATGTTCTCGAGACCCTTTTCTCGGACCATAAAGTAAATGGAGTGGGATATGTAATTAAACTAGAAAAGGAAAATTAGCCACACACCTACACAAAGGATGTTTCAGGTGGGTTTACAGTCCAACATTAGTTTTCCACAATTAACTTTATTTAGCTTATTAACATATATTTGGGTTGAAGTTATTAATTACTGTGTTAACAGTATTTACTTAATGGCGGAACGTAACGGTTGATACAAAATAGAGAATTAGTCAGTTTTATGTGTAACATAAGTTAACGGATTAGGTGCACGCGTACGGATGCTTAAAAAAACTGTACGGCTCGAACTTAGATCAATAGTAATGTCCTATAATGGGTGGCTGGTTAAGGCATTTGAGCTTGAATTCCTTCAAGTCGATTGAATTCTGATTGTGATTTACGGGAAATAATAAGGGTAAGAAACAGTGAAATTGGACCCGGCCGTCTTATGATATATTCTTAGTTTCAATTTATACATAATAACTTGCTACAGAGCACAAATATATCCTTCAATTTCGTTTGCTAGATACCCAGAGCACTTGCTACAGATCACAAATATATCCAACCTAATCTTATTTAAGTACATCACCTTATTTCCTATACGGGACAACTTATAATCATAACAAATGAGCTAGGAATGCATAAATTAGCTTTTGAGCATATATCGCAATTACGACATGCCTAAAAAATGATAAGTTAAGGGATTAAAAGTCGTAGAATATTTCCTTTAACCCACATTCACACGAATAATTCCTATATATTATGGACGGGCATTTGAGTTAGCTAGATTTAAGAAAATATTTAGAGATATATAGGAACTATAAGTGATAATTTGGAAAACATCATATAACATGTCGAATGTCATTATTTCTCATTTGGGAGTAAACATCTATGGTAGGCGCAAGCATGTTAAGAGATCAATACTAACATACGGAGTCAAACTAAGGTCGAGCTTGGGATCCTCTCGATTAAGGTGAGATTAAATTATATATTTTTTCGCTGGAATGAAAATTATACATATTATGCACAACAATGTTTTATCCTGGAAATTAGGCAAGAATGATATTTCAAAGAATAACTGTTTACAAATCTTATGGATTCGAGAAATGCTCAAGTACTTGTTTACAAATCATGAAATTGTCGTTTATATTATAACAATTATATTATCATGTTATACTGAATCATCCCTTGAGGATTATATTGAATTATGTACTGAGCTTCCTGTTTTAAAAAGCATGCCAATATTGTACATGAATTAGTTTTATGATTGATCATTCTTGAAGCCACTTCGATGGTTATATTGTTGCCACTCGATGGCTATTATCTGGGCCCTGACATGGATTTATGAAATTCTCCGGGATAACATCGGGCTATCAGTGTAGCTTTCGCAGTCTAGCACTAATTTGAGCAAACTCTATTCCATGTCTTGGACGGGATGTCTCAACGGGGTGAATTAGAGTTGAGGCGTGTATCTGGGCACGTCCTCGTCGTTTTTTGGGTCGCTCCTGGATGGGAGGTATAAGGATAGGAGACGCAAGGCTAGATTGTTGTGACATGACTGATCTAATAAGTGTTATGATTTGCCATGAAAGCATAAACTTCCTTTGAAAAGCATTCTTGCGCAATCACATTTTACAAAAATACATTTTATGAGAAAATCCTCATTCATTAAATCTCACTGAGTCCTTTTGACTTATAAAGATATTTTTCATATTTTCATTCTAGATTTACAAGGGAAAATCTTAAACTACATTCTTTGGGACAAGTCCAGCCGTATCACACTTGGAGGTGATTGGTAGCTGAAATTTATACTAAAGTGAAGTTTCTTTAGGTATAGCTTCCGCTCTACATTATATTGGATTAGCTGCAGCTTTCGAAAGAGAACTAAGGTGTTCCTTTTGAATTTTGTGGCAGTGGCGCTTAACGTCTAGCAGGGTGCTTGGTATGGGGGCGTTACACTAGCTATCAACACTTTTTTCCTCCTGAATATGTTCCCAAATTTCTCCTTATTCCAAGGCTCCATTACCCTTGGTACCTCAGCAATAGCTTCCATGATATTTGGTTTGTCATTCCAGATACTTTGAAGCATAAAGGAACATTCTTCATTGGTAAACCACGTGGATTCAAATCTAAAGGGGCGCTTGCCAGTAGTGCAGACTCTTGCTTGACATAGAGTTGCAATAGGGTTGTGATCAGAATAAGTTCTTGGAAGATTCTCAACACTATAGTCAGTGAACTGATCCATCCACTCTTGATTAGCAAAGGCTCTGTCAAGCCTTGATTTAATCAAGCCACCATTCTTCCTCTTGTTAGTCCAAGTAAATTTAGGACCAACATATCCGAAGTCAATCAAATTACATTTCTCTACAAAGTTATTGAAGAACTGTAATCTGTTGACACTTCTTACCCTGCCTCCTTGTTGTTTATGAGCACAACTGATCTCATTGAAGTCCCCTGTAACTAGCCAAGGGAGAGGATCATGAGAGGACCTCTGAACAAGATCATCAAAAACCTGAATCTCTGATGATGGCTGAGCATACACTCCACTCAGCCTCCATTTATCCTGATCATTAGGTCTGATTATGGCATGAATGGCCTAGTAATCAATATAGGTTATCTCCACCTCCACATCATAATCATTCCATAGCATCCGAATTCCCCCCATTATTCTAGTTGTAGGGGCAATTTCACAGCAGTTATAGCCCAGTTAAGGCACTACATCCCAAACTTGATCATAACTTACCGTGGTTTCCAAAATAAAGATCAATGTAGGCTGATGAACTCTAACTAAGTCTCAAAAAATCCTTCGAAATTCATCATCACCTGCTCCCTAGAAATTCCATGACACGGCCTTTATGTTGGAATTAAACAGGTGAGCTGGATGGATTAGATTCTCAACTGGAATCCCTATCCCTGTTGCAAACAGTTGCTGCAACATCTATAGAGTTAGTGATATTTGTCTCCTTTTCTCCCATGCTGTCAATTCGAACTTGTGCCACCATCTGTGGTTGTCGTTCTCCTGATTCACTCTGTGAACTTCTGTTTTCAATTCCCATACATTCACTGGAATCTGTGTTACTAGAAGAATTCTCTCCCAAGTCTCTTTTAGTCATATCCTTGAAGGGCCTACAAACTGGTTGTGAAATGTTGCAAACCCCCAGAAATCCTCCCAAAACTGCATTGCTAGTCCGTTCTCCATGTTGATCTCCATTCACTATAGTTTCTGTCTCACAATTACTGCAATCTCCAATCTCCAAGTTCAGATGTATTTTCTTTTGTAAGTAGTTCAAAGGAATTATAATTGCCTGGACCCTTCACTTTACTGTAACGCCCTGAAATTTGAAAGAAAATACAAATTTACAGTTTAGTCTTCAAACTTTTAAAAATACCATTTTGACCTCAAACATTTGAGAAAATTTGTATTTTAGACCTTGAATAGAAATTAACCATTTTTTATTATCTTATATGCTTCAAATATCTTTTAAGAAGTATTTTTAAATGTACATATTGATATTGGAGTTTTTTACCTAAAACAAAACTCACATAAGTAATTATGTGTAAAAATACTATTCACATCATAGGTAAATAGTATTGAAATTTTGGTGATTAGTTGTTAAAGAATTAAAGTTGGACATTAACTTAAATTGTTTTAACATGTATAAAAAAATAAATATGTATATATTGATCTATGTATTTTGTTTGAATTAGACATATCATAGTTTAAGTTATGAAAGAAAAATCAGCCACATCTCCCTATTATCAGATTAGAGTCTTCATTAGGTGGCCAAGGATAATGAAATTAAAGTGGAACATTAATTAAAAGTATTTTAACATGATTTTTGACTATAAATAGTAGGATTTTTTCCAACAATTTTCACACCCAACGTTATTTCGGTTTTTCCTTCTTTGTTCCTATGAATCTCTAAGTGGGTCTATTTTCAGGAAAAATTCATCTCACGTTTTTATTGCATCATTTTCTACCCGAAAATACCCCAAAACCTTCGAAAAATCATAACTAATTATAAAAAAAATCTTTTTGATCAAGGTCAACGGCCGAATACTCCTCATGATGTCTTTTACTTCCATATGAAGAAATGTTTTTCAAATAATGTTATTTAGAGGGTCGAAACTCCTAAACCGTAAACTGCAGTCTGAAAATCCAAAAATAGGTTATATGTTTTCAAGAATTATTTAGCATAGCAAACCTTTGGATTTTCCTTCCAATTTGGGGACACATGTTCCTCACGATGTTAGGTACCAGAAAGCACAAAAAATATTTGGGTACAATGTCCATTTGGATATCCGATCGAAGGTTTGACAAATTAATCAACGACAAGATTCTCCGTATAAATAAAGGTGAGGTTTAAATTCTGATTTCGTTCTAGCCCCCTTTGGCATTCGGCCTTGAGGAACTTGGACATAAATATCACAACCTCATTACCAAACCAAGAACAACCTATAATTCATCTTATACCTATTTTTGCATCTCATCAAGAAGCGTGATTTTCTCACTTATTGCTAAATCATGCACAACTATTAATTATTCATCACATATAATCTCATTTACTGGTTCTTGAACTGTGCAAAGAGCAACGAACTGTGGGGACATGTAGCTCAATGAGTAACGGATATTACTCGATTTACTATCTTGTTTGTTTATCACCCATTGGGACGCCTTTGGGAAGTTGGGCCCAGTGATTGAGTCGATTTACTGTTGGGCAGTAAGGACTGTCGGTTTAAGTAATTTCGCTTGATACCCATTTATCTAGGCGCCGCTTGCAGTCAGGAGTTGGATGTAACTCTGGATCGGCATGTACTCGAGCATGTCGCTTGTTTTGTTTGCGTGGTCGCTCCTCGTCGGGAGGTATAAGTTAGTATTTGAAAGTATAAGGTTGGATTGGTTTACTGTTAACGCACATGTTCATAAACTATTTCCAGAATATTCTGGTGCCATTGCTACATCAAATTAAGTTGTTAAACTGTTTCTATCGGTAAGATCACTCCTAGAAATAAAATAAATTGAATCACTGTTAATTCTTGCATTGAAACTTGTTTTGTATGAATCTCGCTAAGTCATCAAAGACTTATTCCTCGTTTTTCTTGTCTGTCTATTCATCACGATACGACTGACGTGGCAGCATGGATCATGTGAATATTCTTACCAATCTTGCCTTTTGGAATGTCCGTATAATTGAAAATATTTATCAACAAAGCATAATTATCAAAGTTATCAACATATTTGTATTTTCAAGACTTCCGCTCTGTATATTAAAAGTTATTTTTTTTTATCATAATGTGTATGGTTGATCCTGGACAGTGACACCCATTCCTACGAGGCTTGTTTTAGTCTGAGCTGAGTAAAGTGTCTGGCCAGCACCGAAGCAACTCGGATCGGAGCAATACTCATGGGGCGCGACCGTCACATTTACTCACAGTTGAACTAGTGTCTTTTGGTTTTCTTTTGATTTTAGTAACTAAAAGTCGAGTCATTTTACCCATGTTCCTCCTCAGACTAGGATTCAGAAAAGCTGGTAAAACTCTCTTACCTTGTTGCCCCACGTTGTAGGTCGTGAAAATCTCATCTGGTGGATCAACATTCTCATTTCCTCTCACCAACTTGTCCTGAACATCTTTATGAGCCATGTAACTCTTCCTGCCTGTGTTAGTTTTGGGGAAAATAGGTTTCTTTGTATTCCTATTAACTAACATCCAATTGCCATATTCCTTACTCTTAGCCTTATCAATCAACCAGATTTCCTTCTCATCGGTGAGCTGATCCTTCTCAGAAGTGCTAATAGTATCTCCCTCGGTTTCCATATCTTTCTTTAATACTTCCTTGGTCTTGCATGCCTCTTTTATGTGACCAATTCTACCACATCTATGACATAAAGAAGATATGGTCTCATATACAACTTGATACACTTTGTCATCAATCCACATCCCAACATCCAGTGGCTTATTTGTCCTTATCTGAACAGAAAACCTAGCATAGTTCCCGCTAGGAGCATTATAGGTGTTGCCATCAATCTTGACTGTATCACCTATTTCACTTGCTAGTAACTGGACTATGGATTCTCTGAGATACTCAATAGGTAAGTTTCTCCATTGCGATGCTTTCGTCTTTCATTTTCTCCACGACAGTTAAAAGCGGTTATTTTGGTTGTTGGTGTTGTTCTCGACGCTATAAAAACACTTTTGGAGATAGAAGAAAAAAGGGAGTTAGAAGAAGATTTCATGTTATTAAAAAGTTATTTATGTAGTGTACTTATAATTAAAAGTAATATTATGAGAGTGAGATGCAAATATGCAATTATCTCTAATATTTTTTGATTTCTCACTGGTGTCCGCTTATGCGACTAATCCAGTCGAGCCTCGGTCGGGCCCTTTTTTGAGGGGGGGACTCTCCCAGCGGTGTTTTTTACATCCACAAGACTCAAACCCGAGACCTTACTTAAGTGAACTCAAGTCCCTTACCATTTGAGCCAACAACCGTTGGTTATCTCTAATATTTTTATTTATATGGTAATTCACATATTCAGAATCGCACTCTATATCCAACACTCGCATTTACCAACAGAACATAAAGTCGCTATTGTATTAGTCATAACTTGCATTAGTCTAAAGTCTCTAAACACAAATTATCAGCTGAGAGTGAAAAAGTTGTAGAGAGAGAAATTAAAGTAAGCTATCCATCAATGGCGTCTGCTCTAACAAAATGGCTCGTCGACCCGACCCGAAACCCGCTCGCCGCTATCCACATGAAAACCCTAATCTATCGCCTCCGCAATTACGGTAACGCAGCACTTTCTGATTCAAATGTCAATTACAGTGTGTATTTGTGTATATATATTGTTAATTTTAATCCTAAATTAGGGCTTCGATACGATGATTTATACGATCCAATGTACGATCTGGATGTGAAGGAGGCTCTGAATCGGCTTCCGAGAGAGGTTGTTGATGCGCGGAACCAGCGCCTCAAGCGCGCTTTGGACCTTTCCATGAAACACGAATACCTATCAGAAGATCTCCAGGTACACCGTCTCCGTATACTGATTCTGATTGGTTTGGAGTAGATGCTTTATTTTGTTTTGCCAAGCATGATGATATTAATTTGTTTTTTTTTTTCTCGCGTAATGTTGCTTGAATTGTCACTGTCTTGATGTTTCTAATTCTACCTAGTAATGGGTCATTTCTTGATTCTTAATTTGACATCAGCTGCTAAGTGTGTAGTTACTTCCTTGTTGACAATTTTGAAGTTGTGGTTCTGCAATGTGTGATCTTACCTGGATGGATTTGTATCTGATTTCCTGTAGCATGAAGAGAGAATTAAATCTTTTGTCGCCACAGTTATTCTCAATGTCAGTTTTCAAGTATTGATGGAAAACTTGTCTTTTGGACTCTGGTATGAGCAATACACGTCAAGGTGGATAAGTTGAATACTTTGAGAAATTATAGGGATTACATCAGTCATATCATATGCTTCACTGAATCAATTGTTGCTTGATTAATAGCTGGTTATGACTCGAAAGAAATGGTTGATAACGTACTCCTCTTCTCTTTTTTTTGGGTAATTAGGTTGTTAACGTACTCTGTATATTTCTCTCTCTGCAATATGAAGATGTCTGTTACAGATCGTTGTAGCAGCTCTAGATTGGGTGTAATATTAATGAGAGAATAGCTGTAAATTTCCTCTTGTTCCTTACATATTTCTCGCCAGATTTAGGTGTGCCACTTACAAATAGATTGGGATAACTTAACTCTTATACTGATAGTTTTGGACGCTGCCAAGTTTGTGGTGGACTAAAGCTATTTTATAAATATATTGATTTGATTCAAAATGTTGATTATGATACTAGGTGTCAGTTTTTCTTTAACAGTTATATAGTTTGTTGACTTGCTTTTACTTTTTGCTCTTCTGTTTTGTCCAGGCTATGCAGACACCCTTTAGGAGCTATCTTCAAGAGATGCTAGCTCTTGTAAGTGCCTCTATAACTGTTTGATGGACCCAGTGCAAAGTTCTTTAAAATTTGTTTAGTTCACTTTATGCATGTTGAGTTTTGGATCAGGCCGTTTACAATGCCGAGTCTTAGGAATCCTAAAATTTGTGAAATTACTCTTTCTGTAAGTCGGTTGCTGGTGACATTACCTTTTATATTTGCTCATATAGAAGAAGACTTTAGATAACGGCAGCCATGCTTGTCATTATTTCACATGACCTTTGGTCAATTATTTTTGTAAAGGCACTAGATGAGTTGTAAAGTGTTCAGGCTACTGTTTAATGGTGGTTGCAATTGGTTTTCTTCTAATTTTTGTCACATCTGCTCACTATGATTTCACATACTTTAGAATATTAATAGTTACTTGTAGTTAGAAAACAAGATATAGGGCGGTAAGTTCATTTCCAGTGTGAAACTCAAATTCCTTTATCCAATTTCTTTTGAAGTAAAACTAGTGAGTGAGACCGAGGAAGATGCTTGAGTATGATAAAGCAGCTCAGGGCTCTCATCGGTTTTGAATTAAATTTGTGCTTCTTGTTAATTTAGTTTTTATTCACATATCACTACTTAGGTTGTATCTTTTTTGTTTATAATGTTACTGCAGGTCAAGAGAGAGCAGGCTGAGAGAGAAGCACTTGGTGCATTGCCCCTTTATCAGCGTACACTCCCGTGAGTGGATTCTATCGGCGCGGCCTCTACATTGCATATCTTGTTATTGAATAAAAACAAGTCATACTGGTCCTTTCTCTGGCTGAATTTTATCCTCAGTTGATATTGAGTGAGCACTGGGCTCTAATTGCAAGGATTTCTTGTTGAACTTATTGAAGAATAATGTTTACCTGAAGTAATCTCATTTATTTACAAGCTCATTATTGGTATCCAAATTGTTGCTTCTAGTTTAACCCTCTTTCCCTTTGTGTTTCTTATGTTCTTGTGAGCGTTTATGGAATTGTACTATGTAATATTGATGATAAAGAAAGGGTTGTGCACTGGCCTAATGAAGAGAAACTATCTACTGCATTTCTGTCTAATATATAAAGTCCTAACAAAACGATTATCACAAAATTATTAGCACTGTTTTACCGTTCCCTGGATTGAATGTTACGTTCATGATTCAACATCGGAGTGTAATTGGGTACAGTTAACTGCAGTGGAACCTTAGCAATCAACATTTTTGGGCACGGTTGGTTGCGCGGTGATGATGAGTCGGCTTGTTAGAATTGAACATGTTTACCAAATATATTTTTTTTTTTTTTTGATCAAAAACATGTTTACCAAATTGTTTGGTTTGCTTAGTACAAGAGCTGGTTGTACATGGTTGCATTGTTTGTTGAGCCTTTTAAGGACCTTTAAAAAGCTGGTTTTTGTGCAATATCTGGTTTTGGCACTTTTAACAAGACTCTTGGCGTCTCCCCACTATAATCAAGTGGAACAAAAACCAATTTCTGGGTTTCGTTCTTACAACTGTTTTTACAAGATCCACCCGTACCAATTAGATATGTTGTACACGAAGACCTTCATTCCATTAAAATTGTTCACGAGTATAACATGTGCATTCATTTGTTGCAGACCCCTGAACTATGCAGGTTTTTGCGTTTTCGTCCTTAAACTAAATAAATAAGCGCTTTGCCCCCTAAACTATGCCATTCTGTGCGATTTGCCCCCTGGCCGGGTTTTCGGCTATTTTTTGCCATTCTTGGCTGGAATTTTTTCCCTTACCCGACACATATGTGTTGTACTAGATGTATTTTAGTAGTTGATGATAAAAAGTAGGCGAAAAAACACCTCGAACGGGACATATTCCGGCTAAAATACACTGAATAGGAAATCACAATTTAGCCGAAACATGTCCCGTTCGAGGTGTTTTTTAAAACTCGATTTGTCATCAACTGCTAAAATACATCTAGTACAACACATATGTGTCGGGTAAGGAGAAAAATTCAGGCCAAGAATGGCAAAAAATAGTCGAAAACCCAGTCAGGGGGCAAATCGCACAGAATGGCATAGTTTAGGGGGCAAAGCGCTTATTTATTTAGTTTAAGGACGAAAACGCAAAAACGTGCATAGTTCAGGGGGTTTAATGCATTTACCCCTTATTTAAAATAATATAACTTGCGTATGATGCAATCTCACGAATTTGAGACTGTCGATGGTTACAATTGACATATATAAACCATTTGGAACAAGAGAAGGAACTATGCAATTTTGTTCCCGACTTATATTTTTGTGGGCTAGAATCCATTAATTGTCGACCTAATTTGCATGGCAACATAGGGTCGTACTTTCAAATGCAGACGTAAGTGATCATTACATCATTGCGTAGTCGGAGATTATAATGTTTGTATCATCATTGCAACGAGAAAGGGAATGTTTGAAGAGTTCTTGATGCATGGGTTTGACATTGTTTGCATTTACTCGAAAACTCTTCGCAATCGTTTGCTAGTGTTGGGCAGTAATATCTTTGTTGAATCATTTTGAGTGTCATACTCGTCCCCACGGTGTGAGTTCTACAAGTGCCTTCATGTATCTCTCTGATGACTCGCAGAGATTTCTGCTCATTCAGGCAACGAAGATTTGGTGCGAAAACAATTTTCGATATAATACTCCGTTACAGAGAAAATACCAGGCCGTTTTTGTGCCCCCGTTCTCTGAACCGCTCTGTCGTGGGAATATCCTTCTTGATTTTCCATATATGTTTTTGGGTTTGTCATCCACCCATTATCTATCAGAACTATCATGGTATTCATTACTTCTCATCCTGCTATTTTCAATTTTGTTTCTTGTTGTAAGGTAATCTTACAAGTATATACTGAGGAAACTTGGCTTGCTATTTTAGACAATGTATTTGCTTTTTGGTTTTTAGATCGTGGGATCTGAAAAAATTCAAACTCTTCAAACGCTCCATTTTTCTAATGCACAATTTGTACGTATTCTCTCATTCTTTCTTCTTTAGTCTCATAGACCGTCGCACTATCAACTAGTCACTAGGAACTATCAGTCGCTTGGTTTTCCCTTCATGAGCTAAGCACATCCCCATCAAGAGTGCTACATAGTTAGCTTATTTGTTGGAGATCGGATCATCGATCCTTATTGCAAAGCTTAAAGTTTCTTGTTCAATGCTCATATTCTTGAGCAATATTCCTACTCATCCATGTGCTTTGGCAAATGATCCGTCCACAAACGCATGCTAGAGGGGCCTTTCTTATTCTGGCTTTGATTCGGTCATTTCCATCACTTGTGCTTTAATTGCAGGCCGGGGGGCATAAGCAATATCGTACTCTCCCAGTTCTACGACCGACTTTACCATGCGTCCTAAGATCTCGAGTCGACTGAGAATGACTCGTAACGGGTACCGAGTTAAGATAGTTACTCGATGGGCTAAAAATAAGACTGTAGGTTTTGCGTCGCAGTTATGAGTGTTAATACCAACTTTTCCATCTATGAGTATCGTATTTCTGCTCTTTGCAGCGTTTTACTGATGTAATAGATAGGCAGGGAAGTCACAACTTCTTCCCCAACGGATAATTATGCAAACAAATCTTCTCCTTGTACCAGCTTGACTAGTAGGGGCAGGCTTACCAAATAATCTTAAGTCTTCAAATGCTTTTTCACATTGTTCATTCCATTGAATGTCTTTGATATTTCTCAATACTTTGAAGAATGGTAAACCCTTCTCAGCGGACCGTGAGATGAATTTACTTAGCGACGTCATCCGTCCTGTTAATTTTTGAACATCTTTGACAATCTTCTCATGTCGCACTGCCATATCGCGCCGCTACCAGCGCGGATCACACTGCTTTTGCACCTCGTCACGCCACTCTCTACTTCTCCTCTGTTGTGTTTTACTTCTTTTCGTTTCTCGCGCTACCTTTAACTCCAGTGGTGTTGTTGTGCTGCTAGCCTGTATCGCGCCGCTCCATTCTCGTTTTGGGCCAACTTTTGGGCTTATTCACGTAATGACTAGATAGAATAACGTCATGGACTGAGCTACCAATAGGCCATTTTTAGTATCCAAAATTATGCCTAGTCATTGGTGCAGGGGCAGACCCAAGTGTAGCCTTACTTGGGCTATCCTAGGTGGATTTTTGCAATTCAATATTTTATGAGTAGTATTCTTTATTCTTTTACTACCTATAACACAATTAATTTCTTTTCAACCCTATATTAAATAGCTTTATACTAATAAACCCAATATATTTAATATTTTCAATCTAAAACAAGTAAGTATCCTACCTGAGCATACACATCCACCATTTAAAAATATGTATTAACCTTAGTTATAGCCTACTTTGTAAACTACATTAGGTTGTTTATATTTAAAAGGTGTGATGATATGCTTATTATCAAATAAATAGCTGATACAGGTTTGATGTATGTTTTATTTACAAATTTGAAGAAAAAACATGGAACATTCTAGAATAAATTAAGACGACAAAAATCTACTCGATGTGGCTCTAAGTCTATTGTCTATCTCTTTAACTTAGCCCATGTCGAAATAATTTTCTGGGTCTACCCTTGCATTGGTGGTATGACCCACCGCAACGGAGAAGGCGCGAACATAATTTCCAAGAGAGTCTCGGATTATACGACTTTTTAATATAAGTTTCGTCAAATTTTAATCAAACTTAAATTCATTAAACAAACCACTTTCGTAAACTATAGCAAACGCCTCCGGTGATTGTCTCGTTTAGTAGCACACTCTCACGTTAGGTGCAGCTGTTAATATTCAATAGCAAAGCTGATAACTGTCACTGGAATTATCGGTAGTTAGGACGTCAAAGCTGAGATGCAATAAAGAAGTAGATCCTACATATGTAAGAGAACATAATTAAAGTTCGACCATAGCAGATGGTTTAAAATTTAAATGTTTGGGCACACATTTATTTGGATAGAGTATGAAAGCAAAAAATGAATTGCAAGTTTAGGAATTTATTTGAATTATAGCATATCTCAAGTATTCTCAATCTTTTCTCAAAAAAAAAAAAAGTATTCTCAATCTCAACTACTTGGCTGCTGTTGTCAGCTATGCTTAATAACTCTTTTTTTTTTAGTAGTTCATTAACTTAATATTTTAAAAGTTATAATGAGAATGTAATAATAGAAGACTGAAACTTAAAATGAGAATGTAATTTGAATCTAATTAAGAAACGAACATATTATATAGAGAGCTAATAACATTTGTGAATTTTGATAAGTTCAAATATAATCTGAGATTCTGTTTCATCAAGAAAGGAGAAAAAAGGGTATGCATGAGTGAGAGCTAGCATTTAAGGATATCCACGTGATGTAGTGGCAAATCATATGATATGATGCGAAACAGAGAACTTTACCCGAATCTAAAGCTGTGGTCCAGTGAATGCATATTACGAGTCCTTGTCAAAATTCAACAGTGAGGACTTTAATGCCTGGTTTAATCCCATGCGATTCAAGATAATTAGGGCTCGTTTGGTTACTCGGATGGGATTGGGTCATACTCAACAAGAAATCTAATAAGATCCATATTATTTGTGTTAGTATTAGCTTTGGTTGCTAAAAAATCAAGTCATATTAACATCAGCGGCTAACTTCATCCACAGCTTTGGTTGTCCTGTTTCGTTGTATGTGTCATACTTGTTTGGTTGAAATGTCAAATGTACCCTTAAAATAAACCATCAAAACTCCCCATTCCAACGGCATTCCAATTAGGTATTGTTTCAGAATTTTGGAAAGTCCTTTCAAATTTGTTCCCAAAATTTTGGTTAGCGTTGTGAACTTTTAGACCTTTCTAAAATATTTTTCATATCATGGGCAACTACTCAATGGATAGTAACGATATATTAATTTAAAATTCAAGCTAATGACGATCTTGGATAGTGTTGAGATTTTCTAAAAAATGTAATAAATTAAAACGTTCCCTGGTTTTAGATTGCATTGTGGGATTATTAAATATAGTAAAACTATCGATTTACTAAGAATTTTAACGTCAACTAAGTCACAATTTTCACTGAGTTACCATCTGAACATACAAGCATATTACGATCATTACATGAAAGTTACGTGTATCATATTGGAAATTGCAAATTGACCAGTCTTTAACTCCCGAACAAAATGTATCTGAATACGGTTAACTAAAGTTATGAACCTTACTTAAATATTACAAAATCACACTAGGTAAGTATTTCCATAGAGCAGAACATCACCTTCTTTGAAAACATTACAAAACTAATGAATAACCAATTGTTTCAACACCTCCTGTCATAGACAAGATCACAAAACATTACCTACCACAAGTACTCGTTCCAGTAGTAACTTTGAATAGAAACCAAGAAAATGGTCTATAGGCAAGAGACAATCCACCTTTTATCAAAATAAGTAGTGCAACATCGCCCAACCAAAGTATATTGGATATTAGCGATTAGTAGGGTGGTAACTAATTTTTTTTTGATATGCAACCTGATTGTTAAATCCAGGTTTCCATCCATTCCGGACTGCCATCCCTCTATAATAAGCTCTTTAACGGCTTCTATTAAAGCCTCCTCCTCAATCGTACTCCAATATTTGCGACTAGAATTGCCAGTTGATTTTTTGTTTTTGGGTTTCTTGCTTGTA
This sequence comes from Linaria vulgaris, assembly GCA_948329865.1. NCBI lineage: Eukaryota > Viridiplantae > Streptophyta > Magnoliopsida > Lamiales > Plantaginaceae > Linaria > Linaria vulgaris. The sequence goes on from OX415250.1 coordinate 101,982,184, forward strand.
GCAGTGTGCTCCATCCTTGGGAAATAAGCATGTTAGTAACATAGGATTACAGTCAAAAATAAATATATTTATGTGTACCGGTCTACATAAAATTTCAAATTATAACATCTAATCTGTATTATAGTGTAAACCACTGAAATAAACAAAAGTGTGGTTCAAATACAGATACTTGAACAAACTAATATATATTTGGGCACTCTACCTTAACATAAAGTTTTTTTTTGTATTGAAGGCTGACCATTCAGACAATAAAACTAAATTACCAAAGTACTCTTGATTAACTGTTATGGTCATCATTTATTTTAACCAAGGAGGGCATAATAAGGTATACAATACTGTTTTATGAAACATTTAAAGATCAAATACAACACAGTGTTCATGAATAGTAATATGCATTAAGAAGGTGTAGGACATATGTGTTTATTTGGTGATACAATCTGGAGTGGAATGTTTATGAAGGAGCATTTAACAACTTATGATAATACATTACTACTAAAGTCTTGTAATGTAATAAGGTGGTAACAGCGCAATAGCATTTCAAGAAGGACCTTTATGTAGTGACAGCAATAGAAAATACAATAAGAGAACAATTTCAAAATTACAATAACAAAGTTATGGGGGAAACTACATAAAGTCAAGCACACCAAACCAAATTACAAATAACTACTTAGTTATAAAGCTACTCCCTAATCACAGACACGAAGACGAGCCCTAATACTACGATCTTAGCATATATCATTGAAGTCATTTTAAATAGACAAAAACCATTGGCAACCAATCAATACACACATACACCCAACATGATGATGTACAAGTTATATATCAGTACAAAAAAATATAACACAATTAGCAATCTGCACCGCATAATATTTCAATATCCAAAAGACCAAGGTTGTGTGTGTGCAAAAGTAACATAAAACAGTAAAAGTTTCTTCTTTATAATAGTGCAAACACACTTTCAATGGAATTAATAACTATATATAATTACTATTATAAACATGAAAACTTAGATGTTACTGGTGGCCATACCTGCAAAAGTTTGATCCAACAAGTTTCAGGCCCCAGTTCACTCGCAAATATATAGCTTATTTCTCCACGAGAGAATCATTGCCCACCAAGTACATACATGCAATGATTCAAGTCAGGTTACAGAAATAAAAAAATGGGTATTCATATATAGTTTCACCCAATCAAAAAATAAAATCACAAAGATAACCAGCATCTGAAATTGGGGAGAATATTATACATGTAACGAAAATGAAGCTAAAGAGGATCAATTTCAGACCTACGTTACAGATAGGTAAAATTATAATTAGAATCGGTAAAATGTCCAGCAACAAATGTAATGTATCCCTAATCGACCCTCGGTCCATACCTTAACGAAACTTGCGACTCACCAACAAATTTTCAGAATGCTATTCACCACCACCTGACGGATGTAAAAAATCGATACAAAATTAGGGCATTCAATTTTAATTTCGTAATCGAAGTAATTATTGGGTCACGATTGTAACTGACAAAGTTAGTGAAATCGAAATTACCTGTTCTTAACAAGGTGACGACAAATTTTATGGATAAGGTCCGCAATCGATGATTTACTGTTCCACTCTGTGGGAATGTGGAAAGAGGAATTGTGAGCTCTGCTGCTTTTTTGGATTTTGCCCTCAAGGTAATAAAGACGTTGGGGATAAGGGGTAATTAGGAGATTGCACACACAAAGCAAAAATTACTATAGAAGTCAGTTTTTAAGAAACACCCCGTCACCTCCGTTTCAAAACAAGGCTGAGTCCCGGGTTATTCATATTCAATATGAATGACCCGGGTTTCAGAAAGGCCCAACCAAACCAAAGCTTGCAACTGTTCAATCCGGATTGAGTGACCCTTATAGGGCCTTAAAGGCCCAACCAAACGAGCCCTTATTATTCCACCTCCGTCCGATTTATATACTACATCGTATGTAAAAAGCTTTTGCCGTTATGCTTCACTACTAATCACGTTACTATCAAACCTAACAAATTGTTTCTAGGAGAAATATTTTAACGATAATTGCATTGCACGGTGATGTTGTGCATACAGTCAATTATTAGTTAAGATATATTGTTAGAATGAGATATTAAAAAAATATTATCTGAAATTTACAAAATTTTATATTTGTAATCAATACAACAGTGGCACATCTTGTAATATGTCATTGAAAAACCACGAATGTCTAGGTCGCAATGCAATAAGTGGATCACAATTTAGAGGCCATGAGTGAAAGTTATGCCAAAACGGTAGAGTTGTGCAGATCTAGGCAAGAATTTTGAGTTTTGGCAAAAACTCGACATAACTCCCCACCTCCCCCTATAAATACCCCCCATTCCACCCAAATGAGAGAGAGAGAGGGTCAGAGGAGCGACCTAGAGACCCTATGTCAAGCATATACTCTCAACATGTGCCTTATATTCCTGAAAAGATATTTGAGATGCGGTTCCATAGGAAGAAGCGGATTGAGGTTTCGACATACGTTCAATGAGATATGGTCCAAACCGTAAAGCCGCATATTTGCTCGACATGCAGGAAACTCGACATGTTCCTCGACATGCAGAATGCTCGACATGTCCCCTCGACATGTGCCACATATTTCTAGAAAGATACTTGAGATGAGGTCCCATAGCAAGAAACATATCGAGGTTTTGACATACGTGCAATGAGATATGGTCTGAATCGTAAAATCAGACTGATTTTCTCGACATGCAGAAAACTCAACATGTAGGAAACTCGACATGTATGCTCGGCATGTGCCTTGTATCACTCGAAAGCTACATGAGTCTAGTTTATGTATCAAGAAAATGATCGAGGTTTCGACCTACCTACATGGAGATGTGGTCAAAATTGCGAAGCCGCACAATGCAGAAAAAAGTAACTCACGCAGCCAAATCAATGCTCGGCCCTCAAAACAAACAAATGAACCGTGTTCCACTTGATTCCCTCAATAGGATACATATTGGTGTGTATAGATATCTCACTCTAACACCTAATCATAGTTTGAAGTATGCTCGTGTTCTAAAAGCACACTCCAAATTGGGGGGCTACTAATGTGCCTTAATATATTAACAATACGTGTCGTCTGACGTGGATGCCACAATAGCATTAATTGACCAATGGATGCACAAAATCATAAGAATGCTAGAAAGTAGAGAAAAGTAAACTGTATAAGGATCACCAATATTTTTATATAGAGAATTATGCATCTTGTAATATGTCAATGGAAAGCCACGAATGTCTAGATCGTAATGGAACAAGGTAATTGCAATTTGGAGGTCTTGAATAAAATTTACGACCAAAACGTTGGAGCTTCGCATATCTGGGTGAACATGTCAAACTTTGGCTAAAACAGGCATAACCCCCCCCCCCCCCAATTTTTGCCTATAAATGCCCCCCATTCGCCCATAAATAGGATAGAAGGTCATAAGAGCGACCTGAAGACCTTATGCCGAGCATTTATGCTCGACCTGCCCCTATGTCTAAACTATGAATAAGAACGTCTTGAATTTCATCCAAAACGGAGTTACGAAAGATGATAAACAAATATTAGGGGAGAAAAGTAAAATTAATCGAAAGTTACAAAACAATCCCGATTTTATTTTTTCTTTTACCAAAAACTTCTAAATTTTGAAAACGAATGTTCCTTTGAAATTCATCAAAACAGAGCTACGAAAGACGATAAAAAAAATTAGAGGGGAAAAGTGTAATTACTCAAAAGTTTCAAAAGAACCCCAATTTTATTTTTTCTTTTCCCAAAAACTTCTAAACTATGAATACGAATTTTTCTTTGGAGTTCATAAGAAATAGAGCTACGAAAGACGATAAAAAGACTTTAGGGGGAAAAGTGTAATTACTCAAAAGTTACAAAACAACCCCGATTTTTTTTTTTATCAAAAACTACTAAACTATGAATACAAATGTTCCTTTGAATTTCATCAAAAATGGAGCTACGGAAGACGATAAACAAAATTTAGGGGAGAAAAATATAATTAATCAAATGTTGTTTTTGCTAGACAATAATTTTCATCCATAAAAAAAAAGTGGATTATGGTCATTGCCTACGAAATCGTCCCTACCCATTGCTTACAGAATCGTCCCTAGGCAATGGGTATTGCCTACGAAATTGTCCCTAGACAATGACTATGGAATCGAATGACCTTTTAGTGTTCCAAACATGGTTTTCAATGCTCGGCAGTTTTGGAGTAAGTGCAACTTTGACTTGTTGTGACATAAATCACCACTTACTCCAAAACTGCCTAGCATTGAAAACAGTGTTTGGAACACTAAAATGTCATTCAACTTAAACAACTTTATAAAGCGACTCATTTGGCCCAAACAACTTCACTAAGCATCCATGCTCCTACCAAATTGACTGTTGAAAAGAGTTTTATTTCATACCTCGTTAACACATTTATCACTCGTTACTTGGCAAACCCCTTAGGAATGGAATTGTTCGTAGTGAAGCTCCCTCGTTTAAGATCGTTAGCGATAAAGGCACATGTCTTGAAAAGCACCTAAACTACAAATCTACATACTTTGTTCAAATTAGGGGTGTGCATTTGGATCGGATCGAATCGAGGCTAGAAGTCGATTCCGATCCTGGAGAAATGAGGATCGAAATCGAATCAATTTAAAACGATCCGATTCGATCCAAAATCATTCGATTTCGATCTGATCCGATTCGATTCGATTTCGATTCTTTTTTCTTTTTTTTTTCTTATTTAATTTAATATCAATGGGACCAACCACAACATTCAAACAAAGTTACTGAATTACAAAATTCACTTTCATATGGTGAGAGAAAGGTGTTACAAATTTACAATTGTATATATTTCTTAAAGACAGAAACGTGATCTTCAAATGGACTAGGAAAAAGATGTTAGGTAGGTGTATATATAAAAATATAATGTTAACATTATATATAGAAATATCTTAGTAGCATTAATAGGCTTAGCTTTATAGATAAAAATATAATATTATATATGCTATTATATATTTATTTATTTTAAAAAAAGAAGATGAGTATTCAATCTGATCCGATTCTCAGCCTCTAAAATCGAGGATCGAATCAAATGGGGGTTCGATCCTAAGGCAAAAATCAAAAGTCGGATCAAATATTCGATCCGATCCTCGGATCGGATCATTCGATCGATTTTCACCCGATTCGATCGATCCGATTCTTTTTGCACAGCCCTAGTTCAAATAACAACAAAATATACAAACTTACACTCGTGTTACACACTTTATATTTTTCCGAGCAAAATGGTTCATCTTGATCTCGCATAGGGTGAAGGTAATCAAATCAAATCCGCGAGATTACCTATTTGCCTCTACAAATTGACGTGTGTTAATACATTATATATTATATATATTGTACATATATGTGTTTTTCTTTTTATTTTTAAAATTTTGATGGTAAAATTACATTTGGGCCGAGAAAATAAGTTCACAGGCCCACAGGCTTTTGAACCCTCGGAAGCGGCTAAAAGACAAATAGGGGTGAGTTGGGCCGGATTCCCGCGGGGATCGGGAATCCGGCCATCGGGAATCGGCGGGGATCGGGAGCTCGCCGCGACTCCCGATCCGCACCGCGGAGTGCGGAACTCCCGCGATTGCGGGAGTTCCGCGGATTTCGGGATCCCGTCGGGGGTCCCGCAATCCCCTGGATTTCAATTTCCAGGAGGCGCGACGGCGGCAGGGTTCGTCGGAGGTAGTGGGTTCAGGTGGGAGTAATGAATTTGTGGCGATTGGTGGTGGCGCGGCTGATGTGGTGGTGGTGGTGGTGGCGGTGGCGTCGAGTTGCGATGGCGCGGTGGTGGAGGTGAAAGGTTGCTCGGTGGTGTTGGTGGGCGTTTTTTGCCATCTAACAATGGATTGTGGATGATGGTGGTTGAAGAAGATGGTGGTTGAAGAAAATGGTGGTTGAAGAAGATGGTGGGCGGCGGCGGGGGGGCGGAGGAGGGGCTGCAAATTTTTGTGTTTGTGTGTGTTTGCTGTTTGTGTGTGTTTGCTGTGTGTGGTTCGGAGATGGCGTCCGTCGCGTTTGTGTGTGCTGTGTGTGTGCTGTGTGTGTTGTCGGATTCCCACGGTCGGATCGGGAGCCAACCCTGGATCCCGATCCGACCCGCGGGTGTTGCTGCGGGAGAAATCTCCCACAGCAACGGGTCGGGTTTCGTGCCGGATTTTCCCCGGCTCCGGTCGGGTCGGGTCGGGTCGTGGGAACCCGACCCGGCCCTCCCACCCCTAAAGACAAACCATAATGGTTAGTTCGAGCTGGGCCCAACTGATTTTCCACGTAGGCATGTGTGGCCGAGAGTGGGCTTTTCCTTAATTTCGGGTCCCAAAAGCCTCGTGGCTTGTTTCTCCCTTTGTCCCTGCTCATAATCAAAATAGGATGAGCCGACGGAGCTTCACCTAATATCTCTTTATTAATAAGTTAAATTTGTCCTTTTGTTTCTCTACAATATGTTGGAATACCGACGAATGACGCGATAAAAGTAATATCCTCACTTTTCTAAAATCATATGTACAACTGTAACATGGTTATCACAACATTTTTTCTTTATGAATTGGTTACAATTTTTATAAGGTTAAAGTTAACCAAAAACACTTCAATTGTTCACCTTAACATTTTCGGTCATCCCAGTAAAAAATAACGAAATATGTTTTCATGTACAAAATAATCCATGGCATCAATAATAGCGTAATATATAACGGTAAAACATTGATATAGGTAATATCCTTATTGGGCTAGTCCGCCTAATTACATAGGTTGAACCCAACAGACAGCCAATCCAACGATCGTATATTGGAGATTGCACCCGATATACATAATGATATCGAATATCTATATTCGATATGGTACAAAGTATGCGGGAATTTATAAGGTTAAAGTTAACCAAAAACACTTCAATTGTTCACCTTAAAGTTTTTGATCATCCCAATGAAAAACAACGAAATATATTTCCGTGTACAGAATAATCCATAACATCAATAATAGCGTAATATGTGACGGTAAAACATCATATCGTAGATTGCTTAATTATTCATGAACGTTACAGAAGTACTTAAACATTTCATTAAAATCCCAAGTTATTTCGAAATATGTTCAAACGATGACAATTTATCTATTCGTTGAAGGGAAGTACACAGTTTCCCCGCCTACGACGTTGTGTCTAAGCCGTAAGCACTAATTGAATATTGGCATTTTCTTGTATAATATATAATTATAGAATGTGTTATTTAGTCTTTTAATGATGGTTACTAAAAGGAGTTGTCCTCATTCTCCTTAATATCATCAATTGCGGACACTTGTCTTCATTCATGCATGAGCCTTATCAGTTATCACATTATATGTACATTTAAATCAAACAAACACATGCATGTGCTATTGGGATGACTTTCATTTTCCTCGCCAATAATACAAATTAGTTGCAAATCAAGGACATTTATGTCGGTTCTTGATTGATTCAACAGATCTCATTGTACTGTCTGCTTGCATTTTTCCTTGAATGTAGAGAATCTGTTTTGAGAGAATTACAAAATTCATTGTTATTGGAATTTAATCATTAAAAAAGAAAATGGAATTCAAAATTTCTGAAAATGCTTTAGTAAAATGAGCCTCGAGACAAGAGTGCAATATTTATAAGATTGCGTAAGCTTGAAATCAGTTAAGAAAAATTAAGTCTTGAGACTTTCGATTGATAAAATATTATTCAATACACAATCGTTGTTGTTTTCAGAAGCAATCTAGAACGTATATGTAAGTGTAATTAACTCCCGCTTACGGATTACTTGCCTATATTTGCAGCACTTTCTGATTTTATTTCTACGTTTCTAATTTAATTTATTGCTTGTCGGAAAATGAATAGTTGATTTCACTAAAGCAAAGATCCAGACTTTTAACGTAGATGTTTCTCTCGTTTCCGGGTTATTTATTTCTTCAAGTATCTCATATCATTATTGGCAGATGAGCTTAGCTTATAAAATTAAGGATGATGTGATGAAAATTACTTCATAAATTAAACCCCTTTAACTGGTTATCTTTATATTAGTAGCAAATCATGATATTAGTGTCCTCATAATATTACTAAAGGTTGGAGCGGTTGGATGTAATGTTTATATGACTGGTGATAAATATAATAAGTATCAAATTTAGAGTTCGTATATGTAATGCTATGTAAAAATTACGCAACAACTATAGAGAAAAAGACATAACACAAGACTTCAAAGTAGTTACTAATACGTACCAATGTTGTTGGCGTAGAAAGAATACGATATATATATATATATATCAGAATATTAAAGCAATATAGAATTTGTGAACAATGTCAATATAGTATCTTAATCTCATAGGATATAAAATGTAAACGATCTCAAAACTTCAATTTAAAAATAAAATAAGGAAAGAAGACAGAAAGGAAAGATCTCAAACCAAAAGAAGTCGAAAAAAATAGAATTAAATGAAAGGCTTAATAGTAATAACTAATAAGTCTATTCTCATGAGGTGTAGCAGCTAGAGCTGAAAGCAGACTCGTGATGAATGCTCTGCACCACCATCTCATCTCATCTCATCTAGGCCTACCCTCCCTAAATAGAACAAAAATATTGAACCAATATAAAATTAAAAAGGGAGTCAGGGTAAAAGTAGTCACTGAATGATCCCACGTGAAACTTCAGACCTATCAATTGTATCATTCTTACAAATGGTCCAAAAAAGTTAAAGCCCCACTACACTGATACTCACAGTACTAGAACGGATATTGGGGTAGCAACGTTATTATACTCAACAACCAAGGCCAATTTTGAACGCTGGCATGCATAAAAAGCCGCAACTTCTTTTGACATTATCATCATTACTCACAACTCCAACGCCCAATTGCAAACTTCAATTAATTCTCTTTCTCTCCCACACAAAAAATGAACATAAGTAAATCATCAACAACAATAATGGGGGGAAGATCCACCTTCTCTATGTTGTCGGTACTCTTCTTGTGTCTCGCCACTTGCCGCTTTGCCTTTGCTCACACTGTCTCAGATGGTAAGTAAATCCACATATTAATTAATTAACTAACTAACTAACTCATTTTTATATTTTTTGCCTTCTTTTCAGTTCTTTTTTTTTTTTTTGCAATGCACCTTTTTTAGAGTTTAAGATTCTGGAAACTGAATCTTGGCATTATCTCTTACCATATGGATTTTTATGAGCAATTAATTCATCTGTTACATAAATACCTCGCTAATTAATTTTTATATAACCTAATATATAATGCCATGGCCCTTTATTTACTTACTTAAACCCAACATTTTTATGATTTTCATGATGCTGAGCACTTGCCTAGTTATAAACAATCTTGGTTTTTTTCCTTACAATTTATAATTATTTAAAGTAGTATAAATTGTACGTGAGGAGTGTGACAGACAAATCATTCTTTTCTCATGTGCTCCCAATTTATGATTATAACGACATATAACTAATTATATATCCTCTAGTGTGCATTCAAAAACTTATTATTACACGACAGATTTTATTATAATCCTTTTGAAGTCACACGTGATTGCACATGTACTAATGCACATGACTGATGAACCCTGTCACTGTTCAATCTACAACTGGTCCTATTACTAGTGAAATCTTGGAAAGTAGATTAATTGATTCCCTAATAGTAAACAAAAAGTGAAAATGGACTGTAAAGTTTGTTACTTTTAGCTTAATGTTTTTATGTATTTCACTTTTCAAGCTTGAATGTTGACACCATAAAGGGTATTTTTGTGAAAAAAATAAATAAATTGCAGGACCATTAGACAATGGCAACTTCGAACAGGCTCCAAATCCCTCAGACCTTAAAGGGACTGTTGTCCTTAAACCCCACGCCATACCAAAATGGCAAATTTCCGGCTTTGTCGAGTACATTAAAGCCGGGCAAAAACAAGGGGACATGTTACTAGTAGTCCCCGAGGGGTACGCTGCGGTCAGGCTAGGGAACGAGGCGTCGGTCAAGCAATTAGTAAATGTGACTAGGGGGATGTATTATTCGTTAACGTTTAGTGCTGCCCGAACGTGTGCCCAAGAAGAGACGTTGAATGTGTCCGTGGCACCGGATTCAGGGGTGCTACCAATCCAAACGTTGTATAGTAGTAATGGTTGGGATTCGTATGCGTGGGCATTTAAGGCGGTTTATGGTGTGGCCGAGATCCTGCTTCATAATCCGGGAGTTGACGAAGATCCGGCTTGTGGACCGTTGGTCGACTCGATTGCCATTCGAGCTTTGTATCCTCCTAAAGCGACTAACGGTAAGTTCTCATCGAAGAACCATAGAAATAGTATATGTTGTGTTTGTGTTTCGTTAGAAACTTTTACTATTTGTGTATCAAGGAAGTTTTGTTAACTTATCATGTGACATGACGTGTTAGAGTTTATAAACAGATGCATGATGTTTTAATTAGCTTTAGTTGGTTAGTGTCAATTATTTTTCATCAATTTTTGGTTAAATAAATTGGAAGGTTTGAACTTGATATACATTTAGCAACTTTTGGACCACAATTCGGGTACTTTTCTTCATCAACTTACTCTTTGGAGCTTGGCATGTTTTCCTGTCTCTTACTTATTAGTACATATTTTGAATGTGCCTTTGTGTTACTCCGTTGTCGTTGTCACTATTGCAAATTGCTATTGCATATCAATTTGGTGGCTCACAATTTGGTGCATATCAATAAGTATACTAGTAATGATGTTTTAATAGTCATGCGACTATTAATTTTGCATGTAAACGAGTCCTTAACGATGATATTAAAGAATCCCAATTGATCCATTACTTTTTCCAAATTTTTATGTGATATGATCTTTTAGTATTGCCTTAAAATGTGAGGAAAACGGGTATCTTTCTTTTAGTTGTAAAAGTGAACTCTTTAAGGTTACAAAGAAAGACCAATTGCATGTAATGATTCATAACAAATTGTGGAATGTGAGGACAACCAATTTGATTGTGTTATCCTTAAGTCATTGATGAAATTTTCTGTTGATGTTGATTGGATAAATAAGCACCAGGCTCAAGTTGTTTAATTTCAGATATGTCTAAACTTTCACGTTAGAGCATACCTTGAACTCTTATAGCCTTTTGGAATTTGCATGTGCATTTAATATCTAACATCACTGGCACCAGTTGAGAGGGGACCCAAAATTTTCATTTTGGTCCAACAGAAACTCTTCTTTAATGAATTTGTCTTAAGACATATCAATAATTGCACCATTAGGTACTGTCAACATTTAATTTGTGAGGCATCTCCATCTCAGAATTTGCTGTATTCTCACCTCTTTTCAAAAGAGACATTGAGATCTTGTGCCAAAAAGGACATTAGATTTTATGCTTACTTACCTTATTACATCTTAATAAAGGTGATGGGTACATTCTACTTTATCTAAGTCCAAAAGTTATATTTGTTTTGGTCATAATGTTACATAACTGTACTGAAAGTTCTTTTCTTTTTATTACTTTCCCTCTTTTAATAGGGTAGATAGTTTATACCACAATTATTCATGTAATATGGACTTTATAACTAACTTGCATGAATGTGCGCAGAAAACTTGCTGAAAAATGGAGACTTTGAAGAAGGACCATACATATTTCCCAACACAAGCTGGGGAGTCCTAATCCCACCAAACATCGAAGACGACAACTCTCCGCTCCCCGCATGGATGATCGAATCCCTCAAAGCCGTGAAATACATTGATTCAGCTCACTTTGGTGTCCCACACGGCCAACGAGCGGTCGAGCTTGTGGCAGGGAAAGAAAGCGCCATTGCACAAGTGGCGAGAACCACCGTTGGCAAGACTTATCAACTCACATTTGCAGTGGGAGACGCCAGCAATTCTTGCGAGGGGTCGATGATTGTTGAGGCATTTGCTGGAAGGGACACGGTTAAGGTCCCGTACGAGTCGAGGGGGAAAGGAGGTTACAAAAGAGCCGTGCTGCGTTTTGTGGCGACTACTACTCGGACAAGGATTATGTTCCTTAGCACGTACTACCACACAAGGAGCGACGATTTTGCTTCACTTTGTGGCCCGGTGGTTGATGATGTGAAGTTGTTGAGCGTTCGTCGTCCTAGACGCCTCTTCTGAACATGATGAGCTTTGAATGCAACCTGAGTATTTTGCCTGTACTAAGAACTACAACATATTTGTTGTAAGAAATTTGATTGCCGGAGGTTTTTTTATTTGCTTGCTAGTTACTGCAATGCTTATATACTATGTTTTAACTATTAACAGTATATATGGAGAAGTGTGGTTTATTTATCACGTGTTGTATTATGTATTATATATGCAGATTATTTTTACAGATTTGAGTGTTGGTAATTTTGTTAAAAAAAAAAAAAAAACTCAAAATGGCTTGAAAATGAGTTGTTCTGTCCATATTTCCAACAATTATTCCATGGATGGTAGAGCAGAATGATAAATAATGAGGATGAGTTTGGCAACTTAAAATTCCCGAATTCCAAAGCATGCTTAAGTTTTAAATTTTGCTGAAAGTTTTATATAAAATTAGACTGTGATGAACTCATTCTAGTACTAGAGTAGTCTGAATTAACATTGAGCTTCACTTACTTTTTGAGACAAAACTCCATATATAATTATAATCTCCAACTTCTTCAGAAACATATATATTATGACATAACTAAGCACATGACTATAGGCTGAATGAAACAACAATTAACAAAAGCTTCTCCAAATTGCTCCGTAAATCCTGATTATACACATCAGATTTCATTCTTATAATGTTGCTTCATCGTGCTTGTTACCTCCAAAGGCTCACTTTTTCATGACCTGTTCTCAATGACAAGGATATACTCAGTTTCAAGAGTTTATCAACGAGAAGTGGTTGCTTGCTGCACTTAACGAGCGCTGTAAATTTAGGCATGTGTGAGATGGAGAAAGACGTTGAAGTAGTAAATAGTTGGGTTGAGTCGCGGAACTATGTCACTCTTTTTAAGACGTTTTGTGGCTCCACCGAATAATGTGTATTGAACAGTGTAGCCTTGCCGTTTTTAATAAAACAGCCCATAATTTCTCCTTTCTCAATCCTTTATGTACAATAAACAATCGGCATACTTTCATCTTCTTCCACTTTATTTTTAAAAGCTCAGAAGCTTTGAACAAAAGTGAGAATAATTTTCTTTTACAAAAATAAAACTGTAAATGTATGAATCGGGATCGGTAATCTTTTTGATTCACACGCTGTGATAATTTGGAATATTGTGCCAACACCGATCGTATTCGATGTTGTCTCAACATCCACTAAAGAGTAAAGTGCAACGAAACAGAACAAACACAGTGAATGAATTTAAAGCAGGTTAAATGAATATAACCTGCCGAGCCTTACAGCCAAATAACCACTAAAATAACTTTAATAATTTTATAAAATGCAGCTCAGGAAGGAATCCAATCCTAACACCTAACTCACTACAAGCTATAGAGATTATAGCTTTCACTCGTTAGATAAAAATTCAGCAAAACAAGACTAAACTACTTGACATGAATGTTTCTAATCTCTCAGAAACCCATACTCTAGTCTCGTACTTCAGCTTGATGCTGACCACTCTTCTTATAGAGATTGTTAGTCCATTCCCGAAGATATGATCGACACGATTTGGTTGTTCCTTGATTTCTTGGATAGTCTCGAAATCTCTGTTGGTGATTAATGATTATCTTCAAAAGATCTTCTATCTTTATCATAATCAACTTCGGCTTTATCTTCTTTCTTGATGCTTAATCCTCTTTGAAAGTGCAAGTATTCTGGCAATGTTAGAAGTTTAATGTTAGAGTAACATTGGCTGGCAGAATCTATTTTACAATTTTGTTTTGAATATCTTAATTATTGTTTTGCCTTATTCACTTAACTAATCTAGTTCCACAATTGTGATTGTCTTTGGTTATTATTCAGGAAACAAACATGTCATAGGTTGATCGCTCAAAGTTTCCATAATGAGAAGTTTCCTTAATTAAAGTTAACCGCTCACATATAAGGAATGAGGTGTTCGAGTGCAACTAGGAAACATCCAAGCTGTGTCCTGATTTGATTAATGAGTCTTTCCTTAGTTAGTTTACTAACAAAGGAACTATTATTCAAGAAGGATAGCGAGAACAAGGAGGAGGAGTTCGACAAGGAAACTAGAAGAATTACCAACCATGTACAACACACCTTGAAGTCCAAGTCAAGAACCTATATATATAGGTGTGAAGTACATCAAGATAAACACGAGGCAAGAGCTAATAAATCCGAGAGATTAATTCATGAGTTGTTGAGTGTTGTCTTGCTTTTGCAAAGTTTGTGAGTTGTTCAATTAGTTCTAGGTTTAGAATTGAGAGAGCGATTTTTGTCTACTTTGTTGAGTTCGAGCAATTCGAGAGTGAGGAGCTTGAGAGTTGTGAGAAACATATTTTGATAAACCCTTGTGGTATTTTGCCTACGGCTCGGAAGTTAATATCAATATATTCACTTCTTAAATTCTGCGTTTGTTTATTTTCCGCTGCACCGTTATTCTGAACGTTGTTAACGTAACATTGAGAAGTTAACAACGAACACGTATCAACCGATCCAAAATTTCATTCTTGAAACCAAGATCTTCTGATATCCTGAAATACATCAAAGATAACCACAACTCGTGGAACTAGATAAGATCATGAATAAAGGCAAAACTAAATATAGTAAATACTATCAATCGGACAAGGCAATGTGTTGAGTTCAATGTTGAGCCAACACAAGTTATCAGAATGTTGGACTAACATTTCACTGCAACACTTGCACTTTCAATATTCCCATTTTTGCCTTTCTTCACAAAACCCAACCAATATCAAATTTTTCCAAGTACATGTATATCAGTAAATCAACCAACCCTACTTATTTTAATTTGCTCCCCCTTTAGATATAAATGTCAAATTATAATGTTGGGCTGATGCAATCAAGGACTGTATTGGCCTGACATTTGGGCCTGGAATTTCACACCTGCAGTTTAGATAAGCAACAATAAACAAGGCAAACTAGAATAATTACTACGTGCAGAGTAATTCTTCTGATACATCCCAGAGTTCAAAAACCAACAAAGACCATGCTCTCTGCATCAAAACACTAATTGTTCAACCAATAAAAAGCATCAAGAAATAAAAATTGGGCTACTCTCTCTCTTTTTGTGAGGAAAGCACCACCAACATGCGCTTTTTGATAGAATACAACTCCTTAAGATCCTCTTCCTTGTGTGCTATCTCCCTTTTCCTCTCCGAGATCATCCTATCGCACCAGTCGACCTTCTCCTGAATAAATGTGAGCTGATGGTTATTGCAGGGGCAGTGTCATCCTCAGATGTTGTGGCAACACTGGAAGTCTTTGCCTTCTTCTTCTTCTTCTTCTTCTTCTTCTTCTTCTTCTTCTTCTTCTTCTTCTTCTTTTGCTGAACTCCACTTCCACCAGGTGCACTTGGATCCTTCTAGGGTAGATCATTTATTTTAGTTCCCCCAAAGTAGTTCTTTGTGATGGCAAGCTCTCTTGCCTTGTCTAGAAAGATGGAAATGGAAGAATATCCTCCTACCTATGAGCAGCATCAGCAATAGACTTGAAAATTTCCCCCATGTTCACTGGAAGTCCTCTTTTCAATTTGAAAATCAACACATCCATCTCATGGGTTAAGACTGTAGAGTTAGATGAATGCATCAAGTTGTATGAGGCAGTCTTGCATAGGATGGCAGTAAGAGAAATAAGCCCAGTCACATTCAATTTCTTCTTCCAGGTTTTCACTAATCACCCAATCAGCTCTTTCATCATCTCATTGTCATCAATCTCCACATTGGTCTCCAGTCTTCCTGACAGCTTCCAAACATTGGTAATGATTGAAGGACTAGTTTTGTAGAATTTATCCCTCACATACACTCTCCCATACTTGGCGGATCCTTGTGCATTATCAAATTTGGGCAGATTACAATAGAATTCTCTAACAACCTCAAGGACATAGGGAACAATATCCACAAGCAAAACCAGCAGACTTCTAGACTCTAGGAACTTAAACACTTTATGCTTTTTAAAGTCATCAACAACCAAGGTCTTCCCAACCCAAATTTTCCTTTCACGTACAAGATCATAGTAATTACTGGCAGATTTAGTAAAGAAATACCTATTAAAAGGTTAAGTAGGAAAATCTATTTCAAATGTATTAGGTACCTCATCCTTTGATTCTTCTGCAGACTCCAATGTTGGGTCAACATCCTTGTCTGGACATGTTGGCACAACATCCAGCTGGTTTGGATCATCAGTTTATTTTCCAGCCTGAGTCTCTTCCTCCTCGCCACCTCCTTCCTCTTCTTCAGATCCCTCATTCTCATCTCCATCATCAGAGTTCTCCTCCTCAGAGGATTCCTCATCGTCACCAACAACAACGTCCTCTTCTTCTTGCCCATAATCTTTTTCAGCCTCTTCAATTTCTTGTTCCCCCTCAACATTAGCAGGTGGGGCAGATAGTTGAGTCAGCTCTGGTTCTTCAACAATGACACTTGCAGGTTTCTCGATTTGAGGGACTTCCTCTGTCGCAGTGTCAGGTTCATGTGTTGCACCGGCATTCTCGAGTTCCTGTGCTGGCACAACATCTTTCGATGCTGGTATTAGAGAAACACTGGTAGATACTTCCTTCTTCGACTTGACATTCCTTCTGAAGTAAACATGTGCCCTTCTCTTTGGTGGTTCAGGAGCAACCACAGTGGTGCGTGAGCGCGTGCTTCTTCTAGGTTGAACTCCCGCTACACCGAACTCCATAGCAACAACAATGTTGGCAAGATAAGCAATTGTGGATTTCTTCACCATTATGTAGTCTGCGAAGGTAAATAAGTAAGTTAGTAAATTTAAGGTTTAATTAAATTTACAGAATTAAAGCAACATTATAAAGAGGTGAAAAAGGAAAGTGGAGGTGAATCAGGAGTTGTGGGCGGGTAATTGATGTGAACGTGTGTAGTTCTCGCCTTGTTGAGTCAACTCGTGCAATCGTGTTGCCTTGACATGTGACCGAAACAGTGAATTAAATAACTTATAAGTCACAATGTAGATGATAATATTGAGGCAACATCCAGAGTGAACAATGTTGGCACTACATCCTGTTAGTATTGAAACATGTGTGTGTGTGGTATGAGTCTTACGAAGGGCTTCTTCAATTAAAGGCATAAGCAGAATCTGAGCAAAGTATCTGGAACTCATGATTTAGATGGAATCATTAAGATCCAATAGCTTAGATCTGTGGAAACATGGGAAGTTAGATAACAAGAATCACAACAAGGTAAAGAGAGAAGTTAAAATCACAGAGATAATTAAGCTTTTGATGAAAAGTGAGAAACAACTTTGTGTGATACTGACAGCTAACATACCCAATAGATATGTCTTTGATATGAAAGCATGATGATTGGATTACTCCCCCTTAAGGCTATAACCACTCAGACTAGAAGAAATAGGCAGAGAAAAGAAAAAATGGGTGTTAATCTGATGAGAAAAGAAGATGAATGTTAAGCCAACATAAATGAGTAGTGTGTTGTCCCAACATAACTTGCCAACTGTCATAGATACTGACTCTTTACTTCACAGTTTTAGATCCAAAATTTAAATTAAACTTTCAAGCAATACCCTTTGAGGCAAAGAAAGGATTATGTATTAACTGAGTGTAGGCAATAACAAGACCCCTAACACCCCAGCTGCAACATAATCAATGCAGATGCACACACAAGTACATAGGTTTGGATGAAGGTAGTACAAAACCCCAACACCCCAGTTTCCTAACATATACTTGTTTATTGAGCAATCATAAAGAAGGTTTTAGCACTAAGTGAATAATTATACTGAATGAAAGGCAACACATGACCCTAGACACCCTAGTATCAGAATTCACTATCCTATGCCCCTTCTGCAAACAAAACAATACAAATAAGTCACATCAGAATACAACATAGTTATCAACTCTATGTATCCCAACTTTTTTGTATTGTTTTGTGTAATTTAAACCTGAACAAGATACATCTGAATACAACATACCACCCAGCTTTGTGTACCCCAGCTTCTCCATGTTAAGTTACTGCCTCAAAGTAAAGAAAGTTAATTTAAGCTTCTAAGAAACAATTGTAAAGAGATAAGTATCCATCACATACTAACAAACCAGTAGGACTAGCAAAATTCAGATATGCAGACTCACAAACATGTGTGAATAAGGAGAATACAAGATCAACCAATCAAATAAGAGAACAATCTTTGGATATCACAATCACCAGTGTTAGTCGGTGATGTTAAGGTAACACATGTTTGCACAATGTGCGCACAAAACGCTCATGCCGAGTACCTTCCTCAAACTAAAAAATCTCTCATTGTCTAATAGTTTAGTGAACATATCAGCAAGTTGAATGTTTGTTTCAATGTGTTCAATCTTAATAGTCTTATCATCAACCATATCTCTAAATAAATGATGTCTTATATCAATGTTTTCAGTTCTGGAGTATTGAACATGATTTTTTGATATGCTTATAGCACTGAGGTTGTCACGGAACATCAAAAGAGTATTACTAGTTATCCCATAACCATGTAACATATGGTTTAGCCATATCAGTTGGGTAACACAGCTCCCGACTACAACATACTCAGATTCAACAGTTGAAAGAAATACACATTTCGGTTTTCTTCTATACCAAGAAACTAAATTGTTTCCTAGATAGAAACAACCTCCACTAGTAGATTTCCTGTCATCTAGACCGCCATCCCAGTTAGAATCACTAAAGCCTACCAGATTAGAATGTGTACCATGTGAATACTATATTCTTAAATCAACAGTCCCAAATATGTATTTCAAAATTCTCTTAACTGCATTTAAGTGAGTTACCTTGAGTGATGATTGATACCTAGCACACACACATACTGAATACATGATGTGTGGTCTGGTGGCTGATAGGTACAGTATACTGCCTATCATTGATCTTTACAGTGTTGAGTCAACATTTTTTCTAGCTTCATCCTTCTCAACCTTCACATTAGTGGAGATTGGTGTTTTGTTAGGTTTTGACCCTATTAAACCGAATCTCTTCACCAAGTTCCTAGCATATTTCTCCTGAGATAGAAACATTCCACTCTCCTTTTGCTTTACAGAGCCGAAGTTAAACTGGATATCTTACTTCGAGCTTGTCTAAGGCCAAATTATTTGGGTTGATACGGTTTGTCCATTTTCACCTTTTAGAAAGCCACATGGATTTGTGTTAATAAATAAATTCTTTGTGGACGACGTGGACGTGCCATTTTTTAATTTTAATTTACTTATATTTTATAAGTTTGGAATTTAAATAATCATAACACTGAAACCTTGAAACTTAACGCAAGTTTTCATATGTAGCTAGGTAGTCATTACAAATTCGAAAGAGCAACCGGTCATGAAAGCGCACTACTATACAAGTTAATTCCGAAAGGTTTTCTTCTTTTCAGACTAGTTGAATTCTATTGAATATGTGATATCTAAATTTCAAAAGTCCTAATATATTATTGGCTATAAACATGGTGTACCATAATTTGGACTTATATGACGACCAATTACGTAGTTACAAGTGGCAACGATGCTTAAATGGACCGTACAATCAGATCCAACGGCCCTAATCGATCATGGCACTTTGGGCCCATCAACTGGCCCATGAATGAACTCATTTAGGCCCACCAGCAAACTCAATGGGCCCAAATTTTCATATACAAACTCATTGGGCCCACCAACGAACTCATTGGGCCCAAGTGCCCACCTACGAACTCATCTGGCTAACCCACGAACTCACTTGAGGCAACACACTTGAAGCCCATCCAACTAACTACTGCAATTAAAGAAACACCTAGCCTATAAATACCATTTCTAATCATCATTATATGGGTATTTTCTTTCTCTAAGCTCTGACATAAGTTCATACATGTTGAGTTCATACGTATACAGTTCTTACGTATTCAACTCATACTTGTTGAGATTCATACATATTGGGCTCATACATATTCAGTTTATACGTATTGAGTTCATACGTAATCATTTTTTACATATTCAGATCAAACGTATTCAGTTCATAGATATTCAGTTCATATGTATTCAGTTCATACATATTAGTTCATACTAATATCAGATGTGCAAAGGCCCAGTCACAAAGGTCCGACCTCAGACACCATGATCGGCAATCATAAGAAAAAAATAAACAACATTCGGCTTGATTCCCTCCGCGAGATATGTAGGCAACTTGGCTTAGCTCCAAGTTCAGTGTGAAATCATCAAACTCCAATTCGCATCAATCACTTTCTGCATGACCTAACATATACGTTCCACTTACTTAACTACTTTCTATCTACATCGCTATAACATGCTTATAGTCTAACCCGTCAACAGACATGAACTAACTTAGGCATCAGAGTGCCAACTATATCATGTGCCGTATTTTTCAATGCAGATTTCTCGAACTCAAAACTAGCTCATGATCAATAAGAAGCTTGAGTTAGTCTGACGTAGAGTGATCATTCAAAAGACGAAATTACTCCACATATAAGGTCAAAGGGAATATTTTCTTTTCTATAGAAATAGTTTATTTGCTAAGTGCTGACTCGTAGTTTCCTTGGGTACGATGGTTCAATTACCGATCTCCTGATAAAAAGACATTAAACTCATAACCAGTTTATATCAATTGAGGTACATTCATTTATAAAAATAAAAATCAAGATGCATTCATACTCATCTACTTTGTCCATCTTTTAAAATGGGGTCTTAGTTGAACCAACACTTTACCCTATAAGAAAGTAGTATATTCTTCTACCCACTGTTAACCTCCTCTTAACTAGGGCATCAGGAATAAATGAATATTGTGCCTCTTAGTAAAAGGTAAGAATATTATATACCCCAAGAGCTTAGATGCCTCAAGAGGGTATCTAAAAACACGTCACTTCAAAAAAGTGTTCGGGTCACGATGAGACTCTCAGAATACGAGGTCCGCGGGAGGTACTACGGACCTTAGATGGTCCCACAATACCCTATATGACCAACGATATTCTCGTAGTTACCATCTAAAGAGACACCTTGCAGATGAAGTCCCACATAGGTGTCACCCACGATACCTAAGATTCAATATAAACCATCGTAATAAAACATGGATAAAAAAGCCCCACGTAGCAAAAACTTGACATTCGGGCATGTGGTTTCTAGGGTACCAGCTGTCGACATCAAAAGAGATTAGTCAACTATTAAACGAAACCATATGTCAATATAATCACATGCACATGGACACCTACATCCTCATGTATCCCCTATAAATAGGGAGCCTCCTCCTTATTTGGAGGACATGTGAAAATTGAATAAAGCAACCTAATACATGCGTTTTTTCTCTTTTACATTAAGATTCTTCATATATCATCGTGAAACCTACGATACACGACAAAATTTAGAGATTCAGGTAGGGCGTTCTGACCCAATAATACATTCGTTTATTCCGATACTCAAGCCTTATAAACGTAGTGTTAACACCCATATTCCATACTCTTATGACACACACTCAAATATACACGAACTAATTGATGATTTAATTGTCCTCAAGGGATACGTCGCCATTTCAACGTCTTAGTTATTTCAAATCTTGAGTTAGGATTACGACGTTCGAATAAAACAATTTAATTGTATAACGTGTGATAAACAACTAAACTTAGAGAAATTTTAGGATGCCTATATACATCGGCTCGGTCAATGTCCAAAACTGTTATGAACTGTAGCCGGGGGTAAACTCGGGGTGCTAGTTTTTATACATGTACATGCGTGTGTGTCATAACGCAAAAAAAAAAAATTCGAGCCCGTGCAATTACATAAACTACTGGGCCAACAAAAAAAGTCATTCCTAATGGGAATTTTGCAAAGTTGGTCCTTTATAGTAACCACTTTTCAACTTTGGTCCTTTAAAGTGTCAAGGGTCATTTTTAGTCCTTTAAAGTAACCAAGTTTTATTTTTGGTCCTTCGGCAACAGGATATTCCAATATTCCCCGTAATTTAGAATGTACGATACACGTGACTCGAATCTCATTTTTTTTTTGCATTTTCTATCCAAATACTTTGCATAACTACACTCAGACCCTAATTATTTTTTAAATAAGCATATTTTACTCAAAAATAGAGTTAATTTTTTTTATTGTGTTCCAAATAGCTCATAATTTTACACTCTAGTCCAATTTCTTTAATAATATGTAAATATTTTCTTATATTTAACAATAAATATAGTTTTTTTCTTAAACAATTAATATTGTGTTAGATTTAAGAACATATATAAATTTAAGAATATTATTCAATTGTAAAAACATTTTTAAAATATTCTTAAACTACTAAGCTTAATCGTATCGAAGAAAAGAAAAGAAAAGAAAATCTTAATTTTATAATTCATCTCCAAGACTCCACCCCTCCTACCCATACAAATTCATCACCAACCACTCCTCCACCACCACCAACTGAGTCAGATTTGAGGATCCTCGTGAATATCAAGCATGCATCGAAAATTTGCTGTAGATCCAAGAGGGCGTCAAGAATTTGCTAGAACCAGAAAATGTTTTATGCATTTCAAGTTTCGAATGGTGTTGTTGATGATTTTTCTACTTTTTTTTTTTTTACAAACTACATGTAATGTTGATAGTGATGAAAAATAGCGGTGATGATACAACGTGGTAATGGTGATGGAAATAAGAAAATATAAATGGTTTAAGATATAATTAAAATATTAATTATAAGAAAATATTTATACTTTATTAAAAGAAATTGGGCTAGAGTGTAAATTAATAAAATATTTGAAACACAATGAAAAAAATAATCTCAAATTTGAAATAAAATATGTTTATTTAAAAAATATTGGGGTCACAGTGTAGTTATGTAAAGTATTTTGATAGAAAATGCAAAAACAAAAAAAAAAACTGAGATTCTGAAGTCACGTGTATTCCACGTGCCAAATTCCGGGGAATATAATAATATTTATTGGTGAAGGACCAAAAATGAAACTTAATTATATTAAAGGACTAAAAACGATCCTTGATACTTTAAAAGACAAAAGTTGAAAATAATTATTATAAAGGATCAACTCTGCAAAATTCTCCATTCCAAATCGTAATTCTATTATAATTCAATTATAGCTAGCCCAAGTGCCCAACAACAAATACATAAACGATAAACCCATTTCAGATAAATTCTCCCTATACTATATTATGTTTACATTGTATGTATTGGATTTCTTGGTTTTTCTTGGGTTTAGAAATGTTACTCTAAGTGATGCCCCGATAGTAAGGTTTTAATTGACTTGTAGTGTTATTGACTTATTCATTTTACCGTTAAATTAAAAAACCACTACAAGAAAAAAGGGTCATTCGTGACCGCCCGGGCGGTCGCGAATGACCCATTTCCGGTCGCGGATGGTCATCCGCGACCGCTGGGCGGTCGCGGATGCCCGGTCGCGGATGCCCTCGGTCGTGGACGTCATCCGTGACCGCTCGGCGGTCACGACAGTCATCCGCGACCGCCGAGCGGTCACGGTAGTCATCCGCGACCGCCCAGCGGTCACGGAAGTCATCCGTGACCGCTGGGCGGTCGCGGATGACCCCGGGCTCATCCGCGACCGCCAGGCGGTCGCGGGCAACACCGTGACCGCTCGGCGGTCGCGGATGACCCCGAGGTCATCCGCGACGGCTCGGCGGTCGCGGGCAACAACGCGACCGCCGAGCGGTCACGGATGACCCCGGGGTCATCCGCGACGGCTCGGCGGTCGCGGTGTTTCCCGCGACCGCCTGGCGGTCACGGATGACCCCGGTGTCATCCGCGACGGCTCGGCGGTCGCGGGCAACACCGCGACCGCCGAGCGGTCACGGATGACCCCGGGGTCATCCGCGACGGCTCGGCGGTCGCGGCCACCACCGCGACCGCCTGGCGGTCACGGATGACCCCGGGGTCATCCGCGACGGCTCGGCGGTCACGGATAATATTTAAACCATCCGTGACCGCCGGGCGGTCACGGATAATATTCAAGTCATCCGTGACCGCCCGACGGTCACGAATGACATTAAACGAAATAAAAAAAATATTCCGGTAAAATACCGGAATAAATATTTGTTTTTTGCGAATATAATGTGTTAAAATACCGGTTTTTTTATATAAACATCATTTAAGAGAATGATTTGTGTTATAAGTAAAGAAAAGAAGAAAATAAAAGAGTTTGTGTTTTGTTTTTTGAAGATATAAAGAAAGATGAGAAGAAAAATTGTTGGTGTTTTGTTTTTTGAAGATATAAGAAAAGGGAAGAAGAAAAATTGTTGGTGTTTATGTTTTGGATTGGGAAATGAGGAAAGGAGGAGAAAGTGTTGAGTTTTTTAGAGAAGATAATGTGAGTGTAATGAAAATTAATGGGTGGAATGGTGGGTATATATAGAATTTTAGTGAAAATTTTGAATTTTCAAAAAATTTGAATTTCCCCCCAATTCCAAGGTCTTTCGCGACCGCCGGGCGGTCGCGAAAGACCTTGGAATTAGGGGGAAATTCAAATTTTTTGAAAAATTCAAAATTTTCACCATGAATGTTATTCGTGACCGCCGGGCGGTCACGAATGACGCCCATTCGCGACCGCCCACCGGTCACGAAAGACCCTTATTCGAAAATCAAATTTTTATTTATGAATATTATTCGTGACCGCTGGGCGGTCACGAATGAGGGTCTTTCGTGACCGCTCAGCGGTCACGAACCTAGGTCGTGACCGCTGGGCGGTCACGAAGTAGGTTTCGTGACCGCCGGGCGGTCACGAAAGACCCTCATTCGTGACCGCCCGGCGGTCACGAATGAGTCTCATTCGAAAGTTTTGATTTTCGTTTGTTTAATTAAGTTGCGATGTTTGTTAAATTGATAAAATACTTACTACTAAGTTATTTAAAAGAGAGTTTATCACAAAATTACACATTACATCTAAAACAACTTAGTGTATATGATGATTAGTTGTAGAACATAAAATAGGTTATTCGTTCATAACTCGCCTAAGCACATCAAACTCGCTATTTTAATATGTTAATTACTAATGTTGTACTAATTTATTACTTCAATTCACATGTAGTAATGAGACTTATTGTTAAAAATCATAAACACATCAAGATGAATCCATAAAATTAAATTTTCTTTTATGAATGTTATTCGTGACCGCTGGGCGGTCACGAATGAGGGTCTTTCGTGACCGCCCGGCGGTCACGAACCCTACTTCGTGACCGCCCAGCGGTCACGAACATACTTCGTGACCGCTGGGCGGTCACGAAAGACCCTTATTTGTGACCGCCCAGCGGTCACGAATAAGTTTCATTCAAAAGTTTTGATTTTCGTTTGTTTAATTAAGGTGCGATGTTTGTTAAATTGATAAAATACTTACTACTAAGTAAATTAAAAGAGAGTTTATCACAAAATTACACATTACATCTAAAACAACTAAGTGTATATGATGATTAGTTGTAGAACATAAAATAGGTTATTCGTTCATAACTCGCCTAATAACATCTAATTCGCTATTTTAATATGTTAATTACTAATGTTGTACTAATTTATTACTTCAATTTACATGTAGTAATGAGACTTATTGTTAAAAATCATAAACACATCAAGATGAATCCATAAAATCAAATTTTCTTTTATGAATATTATTCGTGACCGCTGGGCGGTCACGAATGAGGGTCTTTCGTGACCGCCCAGCGGTCACGAAAGCCAAAGGCTAGTTGGCATTCGCGACCGCCCGACGGTCACGAATGCCAACGGCTAGTTGGCATTCGCGACCGCCCGACGGTCACGAACTGCCAGATTTTCATTTATAAATATCATTTCCCTTACTTTTCTAATTCACAACAATCTTCACCATTTCTCTTAAGGTATTCTCGTTTTTTTCATTTAGATGGTCAACTATATTTTTAAATACTAAATATTGGTATGATATGTTAACTTGTTTATTCATTTCTTGATAGATATTGACGTAAACACATCGAGGGTACTCGTAGAGGACACAAGATTCTTGAAGATCGTTTTTTTACGCTTCAAGAAGTAAGTTGATCAATTTATCACTCTTCAACCTTATCGTGCATGATAATTGTTACATTTTAAATTGTTAATTATTAATTGTTTGTAGTATTAATTGTAATTAATTATTTCCTTTAAAATTTACATCTTAGATAAATAATGGACTATCAAGTAGATAGGAATTGGATGTACGATAGATTCGAGAGCAGTGGTTATTTGCGAGATAGTTTTGTGGTTGGGGTTCGCACATTCATAGAATTTGCTTCGCGACAAGATGGCTATTTAGATCTAGGGGGGCGTATTAGGTGCCCGTGCAAAAAATGTAACAATTCAAAGTTTTTTGATCGATACCAAGTCCGTGATCATCTTCATAAGTCGGGATTTACGCCTGGATATTTTGAGTGGGTTTTGCATGGAGAGCAGTTTACCACCACTTCTATGACGTTTATCAACGAACCTCTCGAACCATCACACGCCAATATTCCTGACAGCCCTATTCGTGCTGACGATTCGTTTAGACAGATGGTCGTGGATGCATATGGAGGCCGATTTGATGAGGACGCTGTGCGTAACGAGGATCCGAATCCCGATGCAAGAGATTTCTACGACTTGATGCGTCTAGGTCAGGTGAAGATGCACCCTAAGAAGAGCAAAACCGTCCTGCAGTGGATTGGAGAGTGGGTGAATTACAAAACTATTCACAAGGCGAGTAACATCGTTTCTGACCATTTTTTAAAGATGTCCAAAGATGGGTTCGACCCTGAGATTGAGAAGTTGTTACCTAAAGACACGAAAGGGATGCATAAGATGGAGCGAACCTTGGGGTTAGGGTACGAGAAGATCGATGTTTGCACAAATCAGTGTTTTCTGTTTTACGGGTTTGCGGCGAGCAATGACTTCCTAAAATGCCCGATATGCGGGGTTGATAGATACGAGGAAGGTAGGAAGTCAAAGGTCGCAAAGAAGCATTTGTGGTATTTCCCCCTAGGTCCTCGTCTTCAGAGGATGTATTATACCGTAGGTACTGCAAAGCATATGACTTGGCATTTGAAGTGTCGAGAGGCTACGGATCGAATGATTCACCCGGCTTCCAGTGAGGCATGGCGACACTTTGATCGGACACATCCGGATTTTGCAGCTGAGCCTAGGAACGTACGACTCGGCTTATGTACGGATGGATTCACACCGTTTGGCTCATCTGGGAAAAAATACTCTTGTTGGCCAGTGATGGTAACCCCATATAACCTCCCCCCCGATCTTTGCATGAGGCAGGAGTTCATATTTTTGAGCCTTATCATTTCCGGTCCAGATAGTCCCGGGAAGAACTTGGATGTTTATCTTAGACCACTAATTAACGAGCTTAATGCTTTATGGAGCACTGGTTTGGAGACGTTTGATAGCTCAAGGAAGGAAAACTTTCAATTACGAGCGGCCCTGATGTGGACGATTAGCGATTTTCCAGCGTATGGAATGTTGTCTCAGTGGAGTACGCACGGGAAGTTAGCGTGCCCTTATTGCATGGGAGATACGAATTCATTTACGTTGAAGAATGGTGGTAAACCGTGTTGGTTCGATTGCCATCGTCGTTTTTTGCCCAAAAATCATAGGTGGCGGCATGACAAGAATTCATTCAAAAAAGGGGAAAAGTCACTAGAAGAACCTATTTGCAGGAAAATGGGCGACGAAATGAGGGAAATTGTGGAGGGACTTGGGGATGTTGGTTTTGGGGCCAAAGTGAACAATCTACCGGCAAAATCCCGCCCACTGGCATCCGCGACCGCTGGGCGGTCGCGGACGAGTGGCATCCGCGACCGCCCGGCGGTCGCGGACGCCACTTGGCGGGCCATAGGCGGGAAGATTCCCGCCTATGGATTCCCGTGACCGCTGGGCGGTCACGGTATTGTTTACCGCGACCGCTCGGCGGTCACGGTGGCATCCGCGACCGCCGGGCGGTCACGGTGGCATCCGCGACCGCCGGGCGGTCACGGATGCTCGCGACCGCCCGGCGGTCACGAGCCGGCGGTCACGAATGACCCCGGATTCTTGTAGTGAACTCCTTTTCTCTTTGTTACAATATTGAAGAGTAAGAATTGGATAAAAGCTTTAATTAGGAATAAATATATTAGGATTTCAATCCATTTACTAGAAAACAACAAAAAAAAGATCTAAACCTTTTCAATTCCATGAAATAAATTCATTACAAGACAAAGGGTTTTTGGCTAGGATTAAATCTGTAGCCAAAAACCCATTTTTCTGTAGCCAATGCCCGTAGGAAAAGCTTTCATAGGCAATGATTATTGGCTCGGATGGCCGTAGCCAATAACGGAAGACCAAAATGTCCTTATAGGCTTATACTATTGGCTACGGAAAAGTTTCATAGCCAATGCTGGAACGTATCCAATAATTATAGGGCTATGAAATTTTCCGTAGCCATAGATTTTTTTCTTCTTATTTTCAAATTATTATTGGCGACGGAAAATTCAGTCGCCAATACTCCTTTTTTTAAAAAAACAAATATTATTGGCGACGGATACATCCGTTGCCAATAATATTCGTAAATATAAAAAAATTATTAAAAGGAATTTTAAATATTTTTGAATTATATATAATGAAATATATTTAAACTAATTAACTAATGATTACAATATTAATTATGTAATACATTTATTGCATAAATATTTGTAAATTGAAATAATCATGAAATTATTAAGCGGTTAATGTAGTAAATGTAAATGTTTTAAAGATGGATAAAATATCTTGGAAAGATTTTATGAATTGGAAGAGCTTATGGTGGAAGGTAGGAATATGTTTATGATTAGAAGTGTTGGGGTATTTATAGAATATGCCAAGACAGTTGGCTACAGAATAATCCTTAAGCAATAGTCATTGGCTACAGAACAATTTGTAGCCAATACTCTTTGCCTACGGAATATTCCATAGCCAATAGTCTTTGCCTACGGAAAATCCGTAGGCAATGCGTATTTTATTATTATTTTTTCTTTTTTAGTATTTCGTGTGTATTTTTATTCAACTTTTGATTAATTACATTTTTTCTCAAAAGTTTGTTTATTGTCTTTTGTAATTTTATTTTTCATGAAATTCGAGAAAACATACTAATAAATAGTTTAGAAGTGTTTGGTGAAATAAGAAATGGAATCGGGTTTGTTTTACGACTTTTGATTAATTACATTTTTCTCGAAAGTTTGTTTATCGTCTTTTTTTATTTTATTTTTTATGAAACTCGAGAAAAGATACTAATAAATAGTGTAGAAGTGTTTGGTGAAAGAAGAAATGAAATCGGGTTTGTTTTACGACTTTTGATTAATTTCCTTTTTTCCTGAAAGTTTTTAATTTTATCTTCTTTTGTGAAATTCGAGAAAAAAATACTAATAAATAGTGTAAAAGTGTTTGGTGAAAGAATAAATGGAATCAGGGTTGTTTTACAACTTTCGATTAATTATATTTTATCCGAAAGTTTGTTTATCGTCTTTTGTAATTTTATATTTAATGAAATTCGAGGAAACATACTAATAAATAGTTTAGGAATGTTTGGTGAAAGAAGAAATAGAATCTGTTTTGTTTTACGACTTTCGATTAATTACATTTTTTTCTGAAAGTTTGTCGTTTATCGTCTTTTGTAAGTTTATTTTTTATGAAATTTGAGGAAACATACTAATGAATAGTTTAGAAGTGTTTTGTGAAATAAGAAATGGAATCGGGTTTGTTTTACGACTTTTAATTAATTACAATTGTTTCAGGGAAAGTTTGATTTTAGTCTATTGTAATTTTATTTTTTTATGAAATTCGAGGAAACATATAAATATATAGTTTAGAAGTGTTTGGTGAAAGAAGAAATGCAACCGGGCTTGTTTTACGACTTTTTATTAATTACATTTTTTTTCGAAAATTTGTCGTTTATCGTCTTTTGTAATTTTAAAGGAAACATACTAATAAATAGTTTAGAAGTGTTTGGTGAAAGAAGAAATGAAATCGGGCTTGTTTAAGACTTTTCATTAATTACATTTTTTTCCGAAAGTTCGTCGTTTATCCTCTTTTGTAATTTTATTTTTTTATAAAATTCGAGGAAACATACAAATTAATAGTTTAGAAGTGTTTGGTGAAAGAAGAAATAGAATCGGGTTTATTTTATGACTTTTCATTAATTGCAATTTTTTTCCCGAAAGTTTGTCGTTTATCAACTTTTGTAAT
Source organism: Linaria vulgaris (assembly GCA_948329865.1). Lineage (NCBI taxonomy): Eukaryota > Viridiplantae > Streptophyta > Magnoliopsida > Lamiales > Plantaginaceae > Linaria > Linaria vulgaris. The sequence goes on from OX415250.1 coordinate 102,012,491, forward strand.
TTTATTTTTTATGAAATTCGAGGAAACATACTAATTAATAGTTTAGAAGTGATTGATGAAAGAAGAAATGGAATCGGGTTTGTTTTACGACTTTTCATTAAAACATAGAATAAAACTTAAACAACCAAATTAAAATTCTTACATGCTGAGGAAAAATCGTACACACCAAACTAAACAGAATAGTAAACATTAAAACAAATCTTAATATAATATAAGTAAACAACAAACTAACAACTCGGGCCCGTTCCATCCATGTTGTTCTCAGTAAACAAGTCGTTCGAAAGATTAATATTATCACTGTTGAGCATGTCAAAAATGGGCTGCCAGTCATTAGTCTCTTGACCCACAGAGGGTTGTCCACATGAGCTTCCACCATTCAAGTTTTGACTCCAATACTGTTGGCGTTATTGATCAAGTCTTTTCTCCATGTCAGCCAATTGCTGGTTTTGGGCACTCACTAGTTTTGTGTCTCTTTTAAGAGTCTTGCTTGTTCAGTCATCTGCTTGTTCACTTGTTTTCCCAGCCTAATAGTCTTTATTCTCTCTCCCATTGGACACCTTTCCTGATGCAATGTTGTGTGCTGTAGGAACATCACCTTTGGGCAGCCCTCTATATCTCCCCTTCTTTGTCTTCTTCCCATTTGCTTCCTCTACAAAAACCGGAATTCTCTCGCTTGGCCAATCAACTTCAACGAGGAACGAGCCCATATTCCCTTTTAAGTGTGTTGCAATATTTCTCCTACACATTTCCAATAATAATAGTTCATATATAAAATGACATGTACAACACAAATAAGGTACAAAATAATTGTCAATGGTATGTAACAATATACTTACTCAAAAGGCCTTGTCTTCCTCGTTCCCCCAAATATTCAATGGCTCACCCTTTGGACCTTTAGCTACCCGAGTCCACATGTACGCCTCATGAAATTTCATCTCCCTGCCAAAATACTTGTTCTACAATGATATTTTGAAAGACATAATCAATAATATTCTATAATATAGACTCAATGCAATAATTTCAAAATTAATAACTCATAAGTAATGTACCTTTCTCTGTGAATGCTCATCGGTGCTAATGGATCCACCAGTATATGTTGAAGATGCATAGTTGCTACCCGTGTGGCTCTTGTTTGCATTTCTATTTTTTGACGCTTGTTCGGAGATCTTCCTTGTGTCTTCTTTCTCCCAAGGGAGAATTGGCAGCGTCGCCGTCAAGCGTTGTCGATCCGTCAACGCAATTTCATTCGGAATTGCAGTAACCCCTAAATGGGCTACATTGTTGCGCTCATTAGTGGCGGAATTACGACCTCGATTTTGAACACTTTGTCTTTGAAGATTTTGACCACTTTGCCTTTAAATATTTGAAGGCTAATTCGATTAGTTGCACCAACATTTTTTGAAGGGCGAGAGGCTTGATTGCGATCACCCATTACGAAAGAACACTAATTTATATAAGGGAGATTGAGATATGTGTTGTGAATGAGTTGATATATTTTCAATGAAGGTGACAGGCGCAACCCTTGGTTAAGGGCTACGGGCTACACCTGTCGTCCGTAGCAATTGGCTATGGGTGACAGGCGTAGCCCTTGGTTAAGGGCTAATGCCCAAGAGCTACGGATTGCAGCCGTAGCCCTATATTATTGGTTGCGGCTTCTAGCCGTAGCCAATAGTTATTTGTTATTTGTTTTTTTAAAATATTAGTAGACTATGGGCGACGGATGCCCGTCGCCTTTGACCAAGGGCTACGGATTTTTCCGTCGCCAATGGTCAAGAGCGCCGGAATATATCCGTCGCCAATAACTTTTAATTGTTTTTGTAAATCAACAAAATGCCCAAGGGCGATGGATTTTTCGTAGCCAATGGCAAAACCACCATTGCCTATGACATCCCAATAGTCGTAGGTAAAGATGGTTTTTCTTGTAGTGATTGGTGGATTAACACTAGCTAGCATAATTATTATATATCGAAGTATACATTATAATAATATTTTTGACAAAAGTTTTAGAATTCATACAAACTAGCTTATACATACGTATTTCGCTGTGTCGTATTCTCTACTTCTCGAATTCATATCATATGCTACTCGTCTTTTGTATTAGTATCCGTCCAAGAAGCAAAAGTGAGTTTATTATCCCTCTATACTTTAGGGATCATTATCTACTTGCAGCTCATTGATCTTATTAAGTACTATTCGCTTTTAATGCGTGGATTACAGAAAATGACTCCAAAAAATTAATAAGCAGAGATCCACGAGTAACAAGTCTTACTAAATAAAAAAGCTTGTGTTTGTTTCTTATTTCGAAATTCTTTAGAATACCGCGTACCGTTTTGCACTGATTATTTAAAAAAGAGATGTGAAATATAGAATATATAATAGTTTCCTTTAATTAATAACCCATTCAGTAATCATGCAACTATTTAATGTGAAAAAAGTTAGACTCGTGACTCGAGTACTAATCTGCTATGGAGAACCAACGAAACTTAAAACTCCTATTGTAGTTCAAAAAAATGTCTAAAGTTTTCTAGTGATTTGTTAGTTCAAAATTTCTTTGTTGTTTCAACCATTTTTCATAGAATCTTCTTAATTAAAGTTTAAGTAACTCTGTTAAATTTATCAAATGATTAAGTTGCCTTTACGTCAATATTATATGTATATATATTTATTTAAAAAATCATTATAGTTTTTCTAAATTAAGTTTTTTAAAATTAAAAACCAGCAAAAAATTATATTTGCTTGTACAATCTTTATCTCAAATAAACAAAAATGAGAAATTTAAAAATGATTTTACAACAAAGTAGGAGAATTTTGTGCAAGTTCTAACCACAAATTTATGTTTAAAAATTCCAAAGAGTAATAGACCTCTGGAAATAATGTACACAAAATTAAAATTTAGTCTCGCCATAGAATGAATAAACTCTAATACAGCTATATAGAGAAGTGACTTTGTGTAAAGTGTATGAAATCACAAAAAAGTTTTACGCAAAGCTTCCGCAATTAGAAAGAAGTTCTCAGTAATTATCAAATACAAAGTTTCGCGTAGGTTTTCAAACAAAATTTTGAAAACAACGTGAGGCTTTCCATTTTCTCCATTTCACCAGGACAACTCCCTTCCTTTCCAAACCCACCACGGCGCATGAGCCAAATACTTTTATATAATGATCCACATGAAACTACACGCCTATACTTTGACTATTGGCATGCATATATAAAAGCCTTATTATGCCATGTATTAGTTCTTAACTCAAAGCCAACTCGTTCTGAACTTCTATTCGTTTTCTCTTTCCCCCAAAATCAAAAAATACAAGAAGTAAATTCAACAATAATAGCGATAATAATATAATGGGTGTCTTCACTACTTTCTCCATGTTGCTGCCGCTGTTATTATATCTCGCCAGTACTTGCCGCCTCGCCTTTGCCATTGATGGTAATTAGTATGCTATACATTATTTTTTGTCGAGTTACACAACCATCACAATATCGTAAACACAGTATTCACAAGCGTGGTCTTAATTATTATTATCATTATTATTATCAAGTAACTCCACACGCAGTAATATCCATATTGTTGTGAGGTCATGTTGTTTATAACAAACCTAAAGTAACATTGAAAGAGCAAGAAAAAGCCCAACAAAGCAATTTTTCTTGGATTTTTAATAAATAAAATTTAAATGGCGTAATGTGCAAACTAAGATGAATGGAAAAAATGTGGCCTCCGATATAAATTAGAAAAAAACACAAATTTGATGGTAAGAATATTTAATGCCACTTATTACAAAAAAAATTTTAAAAAATAAAATAAAAATTGCCCTCAATCTAAAGTCCCATCCCTACATTCTTGAGGTGTCTTATTCACGGCAAGCATCCCTCAATAAAATTGGTTTTTAATATTTGTTTGTGCTCACACTTATATTAGATTTATACTGTCACAAGTATTAGATATTGGGGTTGAAAATTTCTTCATTCAACGCTGGAACGAATTACTACAAGAGGAGCAACTCTCACACTCGACTATTACAAAAAATCAACCCTCAAATCTCTCTCGTATTTGGGCAACGACTTTTCTCTCTCTTTTCTTTCCTCTGTATTTTTTTGTTCTCTCTTGTTGTGTCTTTCTCTCTCTGGTAGCACCTTTGTTTATAGGAGGAGAAAGTTGATGGTGTGATGTCCAAATCTTGGCCATTTCTTTCACGCAACTGGAGCTTTAAAGTGGCGAGGTGACCTGCCGGGCGTGTTTCTCATAGCTTCTAGAAGACAAAGACTTTGTGTGTGGACTTGGTTGATGGCTAGTAATGTTTGACCAACAATCTCCCCCTCCAGGATCAACCGTATTTTACTCTCTTATTTCTTCTCTTTTCAAAAGAGGAGCACAATTTATCGCTCGCCAGAGGATCATTCCTCGAACGACTTTATATATAGGGGCAAACGTTCCCCTTTTCTCAAAACTTTTCTTTCTCCGTAATCCCCTGAAGAAAGGCAAAAAAAATATGGAGATATACCGCACCTCAGTATACCCGATTCTTTCTTCGAATTCCCTGAAGAAAGGCAACGATCATGAAAATATATCTTATTTTCATATACCCGATCTTTCTTTCGAATGATCCTAAAAAGAGGGAAACAAGCATAGAGATATACAGTATCTTCGTATACACCTTCTTTCTTCGAATAACCATGAAGAAAAGCAAACACAATACATATTTCTTTCTCTGAAAACCCATATCGGGCCGAAATAAGTTGGAAGAAATTGAACCTGACCAAATCCGGTTTCCACAGCATTGACCGGTCTGACCAGTTGTTGACCGGATCAAGATCTGGACGGGTCGGATCCGGGTCGGACTTCTCCTTCGTCACCCGCCAATTTGAGTTGGGCATAATTAACTCGTCGTTAACTCGATCGGCGTGAAATGACACTTTCCGGCGATTGAAAAATTCCAAAAAATATATATTCGGAATCCTCGCAACACAAGCTTCGCAATGGTAGTAACAAATCACTTTTTCAAAACGGAAAGATTTTGACGTCGAATCGAGTCGGCCTCGAACAACACCTTTGGGCGATCGGAATCCTTCGAAAATCATATTTTTGGAATGCATGCAACAAGAGCTTCGTAACTGTGATAACGAATAACAATTTTGGAAAAACAAATTTCGAACAAAAATCTACAGAGATTCAGGAAACGAAAACCCGGGGCTCTGATACCACTTGTTGGGGTTGGAAAAGTCTTCATTCAACGCTAGAATGAATTACAATAGGAGGAGCAATTCTCACACTCGACTATTACAAAAAACCAACCCTCAAATCTCTCTCGTATTTGTGCAACGACTTTTTTCTCTCTTTTCTGTCCTCTGTATATTTTTTGTTCTCTCTTGTTGTGTCTTTCTCTCTGGTAGCAACTTTGTTTATAGCAGGAGGAAGTTGATGGTGTGATGTCCAAATCTTGGCCATTTCTTTCACGCAGTTGGAGCTTTAAAGTGACAAGGTGACATGTCGGGTGTGTTTCACATGGCTTCTAGAAGAGAAAGACTTTGTGTGTGGGACTTGGTTGATGGTCGGTAATGTTTGACTAACAATAGATACTAACAAATCTTACACATGTATAACAATATTAGAACAGTATTAGCTTTTACGTAGTATCTTAAGTTGGTTTTTCTTCAAAAACAAGAACGATCATTTAGAAGAATATTAGCTTTTACCTAGTATATTAAGTTGGAACTTCTATCAAAAACAATAATGAGCACTTTGAAAATTTATAATTGGATATCTACTGATAATATTAGCTTTTACCTAGTATCTTAAGTTTGTTTTTCTTCAAAAACAATAATGAGCACTTTGCAAAATTATAATTGGATATCTATTGGGTCTTCCCAAAACACTATGATTCTTTTTGTAATTTCGTACAATTTATAAAGTGAATTAACAGTTATAACTTTTAAAAATTAAGGGGCTCGTATGTAAATTATAAAGTTTTTCGGTATGTTGTCTCATACAGCTTTTTGGATTATTCTGCAACTTACAAAGGACCAAGACAAAAATAAATAGGGGGAATTTATAGAAATGTATAAAAACTAAAAGGACTATTTTACAATTTATAGCGACAAGGGGGTTTTGGAGAAGTATAAAAATTTAAAGGACTATTTTGTAATTTACAGCAGGACCTGTAGATAAATAATATAAAACTTTGAGGCAAAGATGTAAAACAAAGATAAAAAGGGGCAAAAATAGAAAAGAAAACTGGAGAATGGAGAACTCACCTTTATTATATAGTATAGGTAATTTATAGAAAAATATAAAAAATAAAAGGACTATTCTGCAATTTATAGCGATTATGGGTTTGGAGAAGAATAAAAATTAAAAATACTATTCTGTAATTTACAGCGGGCCTAATAGATAAATATCATAAAATATTTGGGGCAAAGATGTAAAATAGAGATAGAAAGGGGCAAAAATAGAAAATAAAATTGGAGCATGGGGAACTCACCCTTCATTATATAGTAGTAGATAGTATATATATATATATATAAATTGTGCATGTGTTTTTTGTTACATTAATTCGTTCCTAAATAATGATTCCTACGTACATGAATACTTTGTAAGATACATGAATTACTGAGATAAACGAATTGACAAGTTTATGAACTTGCTAATTCATTAATATATAGACTCATGAATGAGAAGTTCATGAAATTGTTAATTTACGAGCAAATAACTGAAATAAGTACTAAGTAAAATGCACATACAGATTTTGTGTTATCTCTAATTGGCAAAAATCCATATATATGTCATCTTTAAGTTATTAGAATATTAACTATTAATTAATAAAAAAGAAGTTATTAATTAAGTAATGTAATTAATTTATTTATATTTTACAAATGATATAATTAGGACAAAAAAGATTCTATTGAAAAATTAGTGTTGATAATAAAATTATTCGTCCCCACTCCCCACAAACTGATGGAGGCGAAAAAACTGTTCTCAATTATTTTGTCCAACAATGTCAACAAAGTAATTCGTCGTGTAGGGATGAAGTTATTTCTTCCGAATAAATTGTCCATACTTTTGTCATTGGGAACAAATTAACTTGTCCCACCTGGGGTAACGAAATAATTCGTCCCACCCTCGGCAGTTTTTTCCTTACATTTTGAGTGTCTTCAATAAATGAGCACATGTTAAACAATCAAAATCAACACTTTGTATAAATTTCTATTTTTGGAAACTATTTGAATGTTAGTTAATAACTGCTTTCCTAATTTAGTAAGTCTCATAAACAATCAGCAGTCTGTTAGTTAGTTAGTTTAAAAGTTTAATTAGTTCTGATTATTTTCTTTCTTGAATTGTATCCAGTATATATAAGTCACACACACGCACAGAGAGAACAAAATACACGAAACTCTCTCCTCCATCTTGTAACCAACTCTCCAAAATCTTTCTTTCTCTTTCAATAATATTTTTCATAATGGTTTTGTTTTCTTTCTTGCTGAATCTGATCCGATTATGCAAGTTATCATGGTATCAGTTTTCCGGTTAGTTCCGATCTTCATCGCTTTCGCTACTCCGTCAAGATCGCCGATCGTCACCGCATGTGGTTGTCTTCTCCGATCACTCCCTTCTGCAAATCTTCCTGTTTCTGCAATCTTTTCTACAACTTTTCTCTATTCTGTAACGGTGTGCCATTGATTGAGATCAAATGACAGAACCCAGTGCCCCTTCTTCTTCAACAACTACTCTTCCAGTCAAGAATCCCAGTGAGGATTCATCATCAATCTACTTCCTTGGTACTCATGACTACACTGGTCAGTCCATTGTAAGTGAGAAGTTTAATGGCTCCAATTACATTGCCTGGAGTAAAAGCTTTGTTATGGCGTTAAGTATCAAGAATAAACTGTCCTTTATTGATGGCTCTTTGTTACAACCTACTGGTAATGATGCATCTTTGCTTTTGTGTTGGAGTAGAGCCAATACTCTTGTTTTGTCTTGGCTGTTTAACTCTGTTTAGAAGCATGTGCGCCAAAGTTTGATGTACTTTATGGCTTGAGCTCAAGAATAGGTATGATAGGACAGATGGTTTAAGAGTTTACCAACTACAAAAGTCTCTCTCCACCATCACACACGGTTCTCTTACTATCTCTGAATATTACAACCTGTTTAGGTTTATTTGGGATGAGTTTGTCAGCCAGAGACCCATTGTCATGTGTACTTGTGGGCTCTGTACTTGCAATGTCAATAGGACCATGGTCGACATGCAACAGTATGACTCAGCCCTCAAATTCTTGGTTGGCTTGAATGATACTTTTTTCTGCTATTAGAAGACATATATTGTTGGTCACTCCCCTGTCTGGTCTCTCTAAAGTTTTCTCCCTCTTGTTGCAAGAAGAGCAACATACAGATTTGTACTCTAACTCTTCAGTTTCAGACTCCCTAGCCATGTTTACTAAACAGAGGGGTGGTCCAGATTCACAAAGTTACCAACAGCCAGGCATTCAGAGATCATTTCATCCCAATACAGCTCCTAAGACCTTTAAACCTCGTCGTCAAAAGAGGAAAAGAATAAGTTGTGTTGTACCCACTGTAGTTTCAATGGGCATACTATTTATACCTGTTTTCAATTACATGGTTATCCCCCTGGTTTGGAAGGCCCCAAAGGCAAGAGGAAACTGCAGAACAATTCAGCTAACATTGCTCAGTCATCACCTGCTGAAGCTTCCTCTAGTGCTAAACCTCCTATTGCAACTGATCTAGCCCTATTTGAGCAATTCTTGGCTTTCAAACAAGCTCATGATCAAGCTCACAGTTGGTTTAGACACCTCTCAGCATTATGCAACTTCAGCAGCTACTGGTATTTCTGTCCCTCTTGCACTTTCTTCTCATGCTATTGCCTCTTCTATATACTCTGATATATGGATATTAGATACAGGAGCTACAGATCATATGATATATCAACAACATTGGTTTATCAACACTCCTAAGTGTGTAGCATTTATTTGCCTAATAATAGTATAATTGTTGCCACATTAGCTAGTTCTGTTCAACTATATTCTGGACTTATATTACATAATGTCTTGTTTGTTCCATCATTTACTTATAATTTGCTGTCAATCTCTAGATTGACCTCTCATCATCAGCTTCATGTTATGTTTATGGCTTCATCCTGTTTACTACAGGACTACATAAACAAGAGGATGATTGGTTTTTCTAGCTTACAAAACAACCTGTATGTGCTTGATGTTACTCACCACACTGCTAATATTGTTTATTGTAATGTTGTTGCCTCTAATAATGTTTGGCATTTGAGACTTGACCATGCTCCATTAGCTAAACTCAAGGATATCTACCCTCTCTCTATCACGATCAGTTAAGGACCACCACTGTGAAGTTTGTCACCTAGCAAAGCAGAAAAGACTTACTTTTTCTTCTAGTGACACTTGTAGTTCTTTTTCTTTTGAATTAATACACTGTGATGTATGGAGTCCTTATTCTGTCCCTACTAAAGAAGGTTTTAGGTACTTCCTCACTATTGTTGATGATTTTAGTCGTTGTACTTGGATTTATCTCCTTAAACAGAAATCAGAAGTCAAAGACCATTTACGTTCTTTTATCAAATTGTACTGAATCAGTTTAATGTTTCTATTAAAATCATTAGAACTGATAATGGTACTGAATTTCTTCTGAAGCATTTCTATAATACATATGGCATAACACACCAAACTAGCTGTGTGAAAACACCACAACAAAATGGCCTTGTTGAAGGAAGCATCAACATCTTCTTCAAGTTGCAAGGGCCTTGAGATTTCAATCTAATGTACCTCTAAATTTCTGGCATTTTTGTGTGTCTACTGCTGCTTACATTATCAATTGCTGCTTACATTATCAATAGACTGCCTTCTGTTACCCTTAATAACAAAACACTCTATGAAGTATTAAACAATAAACATCCTGATTACAGTCTGTTGAAAATATTTGGCTGCTTATGTTATGCTTCAACTATCTCAGCACACAGAACACAATTTGATCCTAGAGTTGTTAAGTGTGTTTTTGTTGGCTATCCAAAGGGTACAAAAGGTTATCTGTTATATGATCTTCTGCAAAAGAAAACTATTATATCAAGAAATGTAATCTTTCATGAGAATATATTCCCATTCAAGACACATACAGATAATCCTGCAAATCACAACTCTATAAATACAGAAACTTCTCTGTGTACTAATCCATTCATTAAAGCTAATGTTCCAGTACAAATTCATTAAAGCTTCTAGAAATTTTATTTCTCAAAATGAAGTACATGAAATTGTACATACTCTACATGTTGATAGTTTCAGCAACAATCAAATGCCACAGACCCCTGAACATGAGCCACAATTAGAAGTTGAAAGCTCATTCACTCAGTCAGCAACTCCAGGTTCCATCTCTCAACAATGTGAAGTTGTGCAACATTCTCATGTTGCACCAGGTATTTCTGAGACTCATGAACCTCCTTCTGAATTGCCTGTTACAAGAAGATCATCCCGGGCTATACACACTCCTGCATACCTCAATGTTTATGATTACACTTTACCGCAGTCTCTGCATAAAGCTAACTGTACATCATCTGCTAATAATGTCAAATATCCTATTTCTCAATTTTTGTATACCTCTCATTTATGTTCCTCTCACAAAGCCTTCACTGCATCCATAACTATGGCTCAGGAACCAACTTTCTACACTCAGGCTGGTAAATCTCCTGAATGGATCAGTGCAATGAATGATGAAATAGAAGCCTTAGTTAAAACCAAAACTTGGATTTTAACTGAACTTCCTTCTAGACAGAACCTAATTGGTTGTAGATGGGTGTATAAAATTAAACACAAAGCAGATGGCAGCATAGAGAGATATATATCAAGGCTGGTAGCAAAAGGTTTCACTCAAGAGGAAGGACTAGACTACTTTGATACCTTTAGTCCAGTAGCTAAACTTACCACAGTTAGAGTATTAATAGTTGTTGTTGCAGCAAAGAACTGGTTCCTTACACAATTAGATGTAAATAATGCATTTCTTCATGGAGATTTGGATGAAGAGCTATATATGAAACCACCTCCTGGATATCTTAAACCAAAGGATAAAAGAGTTTGCCTTTTAAAGAAAAGTTTATATGGTTTGAAGCAGGCTTCAAGACAGTGGTATCAAAAGTTGACATCTTGTTTAGTGGCCTATGGTTTTGATCAATATGTTTCTGATTCATCTCTCTTTACTAGACATGATAATAATACTTTCACTGCTCTATGCATTTATGTTGATGACATCATCCTAACAGGTAACAACATGACTGAAATCAATAAGATAAAGCAGCACTTGGATGATATGTTCACAATAAAAGATTTTGTTTCTCTAAAGTATATTTTAGGGATTGAAATAGCAAGATCAAAATATGGAATCTCTCTCTGTCAAAGAAAATATTGTCTTGATATCTCAAGTGAGACAGGATATCTAGGCTGTAAACCTAGCTCGACTCTTATGGATTACAAACTTAAATTACTCAAAAGTGATTCAAATGAACTGTCTGACCCTTCTGAGTATCGCATGTTGGTTGGTAGATTGTTATATCTCACTATTACAAGACCAGATATTAGCTATAGTATTTAGTGTTTAACACAACACATGTCAAAGCCTACAACTAATCATCTTGCAGTTGCACACAGAGTGTTGAGATATCTTAAAGCAACTGTTGGGAATGGTATCCTCTCATGAAGTTCAGACCTACAGATCAAGGGATTCACAGACAGTGACTGGGCAGGATGTGAAGAAACTAGGAGGAGTATCTTAGGTTATGTAATATTCCTTGGTAACTCCATTGTCTCCTGGAAGTCCAAGAAACAACCAACAATAAGCAGGTCTTCAACAGAGGCAGAGTACAAGGCATTGACTACAACAACATGTGAAATAATATGATTACAAGAACTGCTCAAAGATTTATCAGTCCATAATACTAAAATTCCTCTCATATGCACTGATAACAAGAGTGCAGCAGCCATTGCTTTGAATCCTGTACACCATGAACGGACAAAGCACATACAAATCGATTGTTTCTTTGTAAGAGAAAGAGTTCAACAGAAAGTCATCAAAGTCATTCACATTCCCAACACTGCTCAGCTTGCTGATATACTGACAAAGACTCTGGCTCCTCAGCCATTCAAAGAGCTTACCTCCAAGCTAGGCCTTCTCAATATCCATGCCGAGCTTGCGGGGGGTGTTAAACCATCAAAATCAACACTTTGTATAAATTTTTATTTTTGGAAACTATTTGAATGTTAGTTAGTTAGTTAGTTAGTAACTGCTTTCCTAATTTAGTAAGTCTCATAAGCAGTCAGCAGTGTGTTAGTTAGTTAGTTTACAAGTTTAATTAGTTCTGATTATTTCCTTTCTTGAACTGTATCCAGTATATATAAGTCACACACACACACAGAGAGATCACAATACACAGAACTCTCTCATCCATCTTGTAACCAACTCTCCAAAATCTTTCTTTCTCTTTCAATAATATTTTTCATAATGGTTTTGTTTTCTTTCTTGCTGAATCTGATCCGATTATGCAAGTTATCATCATCCCTTGCTTCATTCTACACCATCTTAGAGTAAAATTATAATTCCAGTAGTCCAATTTACTCTTCATGAAAATTATATAGAGATATCGGAATTGATTTGTAGAAGCAAAACTTGCAAAAAGTTAAATGAAGTCATGTAAAGTAATTTGTCACTAACGTAACAAGTAAGAACAACAACAACAACAACAACAACAACAACAACAACAACAACAACAACAACAACAACAACAACAACAATAATAATAATAATGTCCAAACTTCCGGCACATTTGGTTACCCCATGAGCTGAAAACCCATATAATTTAGTGTCAAGATTATACTAAATACAACAATTAATCTTACATTTGGTTGCCAAAAAAAGTCTCACCTTATAGCCTTTAATTTTACTAAAAGTCATGTTTGGTTGCACATACACATCCACATAATTTCGTGAATTACCAAAACTACCCTTAAGTTGTTTCGTGGTTCGTGATTCTACTTTATGTCATTCTATTGTGATGTAGGCACCTTTTTTGGGGTAGAAAAATATAATTTTTTTTTGAAAAAACGGGGCAGAACGATATTTAACTTGTGTGACTGAAGTTGATGGTTGTGGTATTAAATTATCATTGGGGGGGGGGGGGAGGTGAGATTAATTATATAGGAATATGATCCAAAAAGGCAACTTATTTAGGCCCCTCCCACCTTTTATTTGCCAAACAAATGTGGTATAAACCCACATAATTTAATTAATAAGGCCTATTAAGGGCATCCAAATGTGCCGTTCAATTTCCCAGCTACAATATAATACTGATCTTGGCAATCTAATCAACATTTATATATGTCCTGGCTAAATTTGCTTGCAGGACTATTAGACAATGGCAACTTCGAACAAGCTCCGAACCCCTCAGACCTTAACGGGACCACTGTTCTTAAATCCAACGCAATACCAAATTGGCAGATTTCGGGTTTAGTTCAGTACATCAAAGCCAGACAAAATCAAGGCGACATGCAAGTCGTAGTTCCAGAAGGGTATACTGCTATCAGGTTAGGAAACGGGGCATCAATCAAGCAATCAGTTACTGTCGCTAAAAATATGTATTATTCGTTAAAATTTAGGGCTGCTAGAACGTGTGATCAAGAAGATAGGTCGAGTGTATCGGTGACACCGTATTTTAGAGTGTTACAGTTGTATACTAGTAGTATTAGCGGTTGGGACTCACACGCGTGGGCATTTCAGGCAGTTGGCCACGTGGTAGAGATCATCCTTGGTAATCCGGGGAACAAGGAAGATCCCGCATGTGGGCCAATGATCGATTTGATTACAATTCGGGCTATGCATCCGCCTGCAGCTAGAGGTAATTATTAAGTTCATCGATCGTTCAACACTTCAATATTTTGTTAATTAAATTTAAAGTTAATGTTTAGCTAGATATATTGAAATGCTATTCCTTACTTATTATATACACTGGAAAGTTGTTGAATTTTATCTATAACTATTTTAGAAGTTGTTGGATTTTATCTATAACTATTTTAGCAACTTTTGGGCCACTATATTCAGTATCGTGCCTACGTATATTTTCTGTCCCAAATTTAAAACTCTGCATCATTATATTGTATCTATGCGTGTAGAAAACTTACTGAAAAAGGGCCATACATATTTCCCAACACAACTGAAGGAGTCCTAATCCCGCCTAAATTTGGAGACAAAATCTCCCCGCTTCCCTCATGGATGGTCGAATCCCTCAAACCACCCGTCAAGTACTTCGACACGGCTAGCTTTGGTGTCTCACATGGCCAAAGAGCAGTCGAGCTTGTTGGGGGCAAAGATAGTGCCATTGCACAAGTGGCGAGAACCATTGTCGGTAAGTCTTATCAACTCACATTTGCAGTGGGAGATGCCAACAATTCTTGCGAGGGTCGATGATCGTTGAGGCTTTTGCTGGAAGGGACACAATCAAGGTCCCCTACGAGTTAAGGGGAAAAGGTGGTTACAAACGAGATATGCTGCGTTTCGTGGCTGCTGCTGCTCGGACTAGGATTGCATTCCTTAGTACTTACAATCACATGAGCAGCGATGGCATTGCCTCCATCTGCGGCCCGGTGGTCGATGATGTGAAGCTGCGGGTCTTTAGGCAGTTCAATGGTCTGAATTAATGAAACGGCCAGTGCTAGCGAGCTAGCTAGAGATCAGTAGTATACTGTTTGTAACTAATTATGTCAATAAAAACTCAAAAATCTTATTGGAGCTAGACTAGCCCATGTTTGAAATAATGAGGTTGGCTTTATATTTAGGGAAAAAATCACATACCCCCTTATTCTATTGCCCCAAAATCACTTACCCCCCTATCCTAATTTTTTTATCACTTACCCCATTATCCTATTATAATCTCATTACATTCCTCCCCCCCCCCCTCAAAATAAAATTAACCCATTAATCTCTTCAAATTGCGCATATGCGGCTCGTGTGCCACACTAATCAGGGGCAATTTCGTCCATTCAAATACCCCAACACATTACAATCGAGAATGCCCTCCAATTCACTCAAATCAACACTTACAATGTTTTTCTCCAAATTCCGAAAACCCTAAATCCCCAAATCCAATAACTCGTCTCTTGCACATGGGTGGGTCAATCTACAACCAATACTCACACGACCCATTTTACTGTGAAAACAAACATTACAAACTTAATTGGAGTAATTTAAAACAAGATTACACGAAAAAAAAGAGCTTGAAGTTGAAGCTTTACCCGATTCTTGGAGCATGTAACAAACTTTCTTACGAGATTAAGATTAGTCCATGAAGTTTTTTGAGCTACCCGGCGCTCGCAACGACAAATGTGCGAGTTAGAATTCATCAATTTCGTCGATTTTATGAACCCTAATTTGAATTTGGGAAAGCTGAAACTAGGCCACTTGAATAGACGAAATTGGAGTTTTTTTTAAATATATGACCGTTATAATGTGTTGGGGTATTTGAATGGACGAAATTGTCCCTGATTAGTGCGGCACACGAGCCGCACGTGCGCAATTTGGAGAGATTAATGGGTTAATTTCATTTTTCGGGGGAATGTAATGAGATTAGAATAGGATAGGGGGATAAGTGATAAAGAAAATAGGATAGGGAGGTAAGTGATTTTGGAGCAATACGATAGGGGGGAATGTGATTTTTTCCCTTATATTTATTAAAACGGCATCAAAGTGCTTATAAATCCATTTACATATTATGGTCTTGCGACCGATCTGGGCGCAAGGTCGACACACACTAGTAATACATGACTTTCATTCATTCTTCATCAATCTAAGCTAGACACGAGTAAGAAAAGTTGATCGCAAGCAACCAATCCTATAAGAAAGAACTAGTTGTTGGAGTGAATACATGCGCCTTATCACTAGAAGTAGTCGGCATTACGAGCACTGGCTGCAAAACATCCCCTGGATTTTGGAATGATTGTAGTACTTGTGATACTCCATCTACAGCTTGAAGGCCTGAGGTAGTGGATGGGGCCAAAGAACATAGGTAACAAGGCGATCCCAACTGGCTCGACATTGTTGTTCTTGTTGCAGAGCTCGATTCCGTGTTTAGGAATGGAGAGAAAGTGGGGACTGGGACTGAATGCCAAGACATCATTTGTGGTGGATAATGCATCATCATAAAACCTGCTCTCATTGACACCATCTGTTTCCCCCCAAAAAATGTTACAATTTTGTTGCAGAATGAAGTAATGGCTGATAGATAAAATGTGTTTCATATGAAATCAGTAGTACTCGCACCGGATGTCCGAAAATTTGTGCTCCACTTTTGTCATCACTAGCTACAACATATATAGCATGCGGTTGTAAGCTGAGTTACATTGTGCTCATTTAAAATATGGTGTTTGGCACTTAGTACTATGAGAATATCTTAAAACAATCTTAAAGCATTGCATCTTGAAAACATAATTTTGGCACATTGGACTTTCAAACTAAGCAATTTTGGCAGGGTGGCATCCTAGATTTTACAATTATCTTTGGAAATGGGCCGGTATTAATTCTGCTTACTTGATTAAGGGTGTTTTTGGTATTTAGTTTTCTAAGACTTCAGTGCTTTTCTTTTACTTTCTACGACATGCAGTAATGTGCATATTTCACACAAAACATGAGTAATTTGCCTCACAATAGCACTGCGGTTGTTTCTATTGGAGATAATATATAAATTTTAAATGTCTACCCTCTCTAACAGTTTAAACTAAGCTTTTAGATGAGATGTCAATTCAATATGGTATCAGAGCTCAGGCCAAGGAGGAGGTCATGAGTTCGAATCCCACTGCCACCCGATTATCAAAAAGTACCACGTGCGTAACAAAAAGATTTACAGTCTGCACTGAGGGGGCGTGTTGGAGATAATATATAAATATTAAATGTCTACCCTGTCTAATAGCTTAAGCTTTTAGATGAGAAGGCAATTCAATAGTTTCGTGTATGAGTGTTGTGACAAACGCCCTTCAGATTTTGTGAAGTTTGTAACTAAGCCATACTTTTGGAGCGACGATGTAATAAAGAGAGTGGTTGGGGATACCTGAAGTTGAAGTTGCAAAGCCTTAATGTACTTTATAGCACCATCAAGAGTTGATGCCTTGTCCTTCTGAAAATTAAGAGACTGATAGATTCAGTTTAAGGGAATAAGAAAAAAATGACATAAATGAAAGATACATGAATTTAATATAAGAGTTTACCTTGTCACAACTCGGAATCAGTTCATGGAGTGTGTCCATCTTTTCTTTTAGCCGTTGTCTACGCACCTGTTGAAAGACGATATTTAAAGGCCAAATGACCAATAATAGTAATAGTAATAATAATAATAGTAGTAGTAGTAGTAGCAGTAGTAGTTCCATAGCTTTTCGAAGAATCGTTTATAAAGTTTGATCTATGATCAGAACGTGTAGGCTCACCCGTTCGTCCAGGTTATGTGCTTCAGAACAACGTTGCCGCTTTTTAGGCTTGTGATCCTCTTTAGGCGTGTCTTCGTCCTACCAAGAAAAAGGCCAACATTTTCCAGTTAGAGCTAGCTAGCCTATAGACCAATATTCGCATTTCCTGCTATAAGTCTTAACATGTATATAAGCGCAGTTATGCAACCTGTTGTGTAATGTGTCATATTTTGCTTAGCAAATAATGTACGGTTAATTTGTCTATTTATACTTGTGTCGCACATAACAACAAAAAGAATGACTATTAACTAATAAAACACCTTTTACGCTATAGAAGAACTTCGTCTTCTGCTGGAATTCCGATACTCAAATCGAAATGATTAGAAGTCGCTGTAACTGTTAAGATCCAAGAAAAAAAATACATGAAGATTGGGAAACATATTTACTTATATATCAATACGGGACCTTAGCTTGAGAAGAAGAACAACAATAATTTTACACTACTCACATTTCTTGTGCGGCCGCTAGATTCTCCTTTCTCCATTGATAATAAACCGTGCAAAATCTCATTCGAGCAATTTCCGGCTTCTCTTATTGTTGTGGTACAACATTCCGGACCACTTTTTCCGTTGTCGAGCAATACACGTAGATCAGAAATCAGAGGAACGTTGTAGTTCATCGTCGTACACATTGAACACGAAATTTGTTGTTCTTCGTCGTTAATAATGTGGCGAAATTCGGACAGGGAATTTAAAACCTCGTCGGGTTTCTGGTCGCTCATTCTTTTTGTGCTCGTTGAAGTTGTTCTTGTTCTTGTCTCTGTGTTCTTTTAAACACGCCAACAGAATTTTCTAGAAGGGATTTGGCAGCAAATTTTATGTAACATGCATCTTGATTGGACTTTTTATCTTCATCAAAATATCTACAAATAATTCTTTTTCAATTTTAATATTTGTGCGCAGATTTTCTTTTTTCTTTTACCATGGTCTAGTTCAAAAACAAAGTAACTTAAACAAATATAATAGTAAATAACTTATATTCAAAATAAGTGAAGAAAGACACTAGCTCCACTGATCAATATAATCCACATTTTTTCTATATCCTTCTTTGCAAAAAGTTACTTTATAAGTAAGTGGAGATTATTTTCACATGACTATACCCACATTCGATATTATTTTAGCAAAATGTTCAATCTTCATAATAAATGCGACACAAGATTTTCAGCAAGATGAACAAAAAGAATAAAAGAAAGTAAATAGGATTTTTACCTTGAAATGAGCTTTTGCTTGGAGTGAGGGTGAAAAAACGAAAAAGAAGAAACATTGTTGCTGGCATGTCGAAATTGCGGATTAAATGTTTGGTGCCTTTAGTTAAGGGAGTAGAGTTGTTAATTTGGGGGGGAAATGTTGAAATTAGTTGACCACATTAAGCTTTTTTATTCAGTTTATTTGCACGCATACATCACATATAGACATAATAATTTACGTGGTCAAAGACTCAAAGCCCAACCAAACCTTTGAGGTGGCTCCGCCCTACAACGTACTTATATATCTGAAACTATTGTTGCTCGTGGAAAATTGAACTTTATTTTCTTAAAATGCCAAAATTGGAAGGCGAATATTTAGAAATATGATTACCAATTACGGTTTGTATGGATAAACTATTTTGTATGGAAAAGAATTTGACTGTGGCAGGAGTTGCTACCTTTTTGAAATTATACGAAGTAATTGTTATTTAGAAGAAGTAGTCTGTACATTCGGCCGTCATGCAGATAATTGTTAACAGTGAATTCTTTCTAGAAACATCTTTTATAAGATAGTGCCAAAACATGCATGGCAGAATTTGAAACTTTTGTTCTCAAACTAAAAAAAGTAAAAAGTGGCTACTGGCTAGGTACCGCTCGGAATGATTGCGCAAAATGTACATGTAGGGGTTGTTTTACTGATCTAATTGGAGATCTGGAGCTGTTGGTGGTTCGGGCTTCGGGTCTCTCTGGCTCATGGATATTAGAATCATAGAATGTTAAAGGTTGTTTTTAGAACGAGCAAAGAAGAACTTCATAAAACAAAAGAGAGTACAAGGGGTACTCTAATTCAAGTACATGGGGAAAAAACATCAAACTACGCAAGGCATTCCAGTGGTGCTATAAACCGATCTGAAATAGAAAATGAGAAATCACAATTGTTACATTTCATCCAACTCTAGGCACAAACAATAGAGGATTCAGCAATTTTATCGAGTACAAAGGCTTCACTATTGAAGATAAGACTTGCATATAAACCATATGATTATATATGCTCCAGAATCTTTTCCAAAACTTACTCCTTTTTTACTCTTAGGGACGTATAACCGTGTGTTGACTAAAATGAGCTTTAGCGTCATTAGGAAAACCGTGACAACTCCAATCCACTTGTAGTATCTGCCCATATAAGATATATACTTGAACATTCATAAAGAGGCGAGCAGTATATTCTGGGGTTTAGACCACAGATGTGTGACAAAGTGAGATTATTACTCAAGAGGGTTCCTCTTCTAAGAAGGTTGCTTCTGGTCGGAATTTTGTTTTGAATTTCCAGCCAAAGTAATTCATTTTGATAGAGCAATCATTACTGCTACTTGATTTTATAGTAGCTTCATTATTTTGTTAATATATGTTGATGATATGCTGATAGCAGGTTCTTGTGTTCAAGAAGTGAACAAGTTATAGAAGTAATTGTCTGAACGGTTTGCCATGAAAGACCTTGATGAAATAAAGAAGGCCTTGAGTATGCGGACTAATCGGGATCACTACAAGATTTCGGGGCTTTTCCCGACCGCAATCTCCCGACCGCCATTTGGTCGTGATCATTCCCGACCGCGCAATAGTCGATACAAACATTCCCGACTGCAGCGTGGTTACGAAACGTTCCAGGACTATTCTCGACCGCGCTGTAGTCAGGAAAACATCTCCCGACTGCAGGGCGGTCGGTAGTGTATTGGGCCGGATATTCTCGACCGCGCTGTAGTCAGGAAAACATCTCCCGACTGCAGGGCGGTCGGGAGTGTATTGGGCCGGATATTATCAGCCCGAATTTTTGGCCCGGCTGGGCCGCGCAGCTGGGCCTTAGGGTCCCGACCGCACGGCAGTCGGGAGGAAGACAGACGATTTAGTCGTCTTCCTCCCCCTTTCTCTCCATTTTCGCCTCTCTCACCACAAAAACCCTAACCGACGTCCACCGCCTGTGCGCCGCCCCTCTCTCGACCGCAGTTCGGTCGACGCCTTCCTCTCTCCCTAATCTCGACCGCGTTCCAGTCGTCTCTCCACCTCCAGCGCCGCCTCTCCACCTCCACTCTCTCTCTCTCCGCCACCACCGCGCCCCGCCTCTCCACCTCCAATCTCTCTCTCTCTCCGCCACCACCGCGCACCGCCCCTCTATCTCTCTCCGCGTCTCCACCGCCCCTCTCCACCACCGCGCACCGCCCCTCTCCTCCGCCTCTCCACCGCCCCTCTCCACCACCGCGCTCCGCCTCTCCACCTCCAATCTCTCTCTCTCTCCGCCACCACCGCGCACCGCCCCTCTATCTCTCTCCGCGTCTCCACCGCCCCTCTCCACCACCGCGCACCGCCCCTCTCCTCCGCCTCTCCACCGCCCCTCTCCACCACCGCGCACCGCCCCTCTCCACCGCCCCTCTCATCTGCAACCACCCCTGCCTGTCCACCGCCTGTCCACCGCCGCGCCGCCACCTTTCCCGCCTCTCCACCACCGCGTCACTTTCTCGATCCGGTAAAATTTAATTAATTAGTTATGTTTAAAAGTTAATTAATTATGTTTAAAATTTAATTACTTATGTTTAGAATTTAATTAATTATGTTTAAAATGTTTTTATATATACTTATGTTTAAAATTTAATTATTAATTAGATACCCGCGCCTTCTCCCGACCGAACGCCACTTTTCTACACCGAAATTTATTTGGCGACCCCGATCCGGTAAGTTTTCGACTAATCTTGTATTTTTTTATTTGTTTAATGTTAATTTGTTTATTGTTTAATGTTTAATTTATAATGTTTAATTTTTAATGTTTAATGTTTTATTTGTTTAATTTTTAATGTTTAATTGTTAGATATCGTTAAATTTTTTAGGATTTTAGTAGAAATTGTTTTAAGAATATTGTTAGACTTAATATTAGTGGATTTAATTAATATTAGGAAAATAATAGTGCTTTTAGGAAATATTAGGAAAATATTAGTGCTTTTAGGAAATATTAGAAAAATATTAGTGCTTTTAGGAAATATTAGGAAAATATTAGTGCTTTTAGGAAATATTAGGAAAATATTAGTGCTTTTATGAAAACTGTTTAATGTTTAATTTATAATGTTTAATTTTTAATGTTTAATGTTTTATTTGTTTAATTTTTAATGTTTAATTGTTAGATATCGTTAAATTTTTTAGGATTTTAGTAGAAATTGTTTTAAGAATATTGTTAGACTTAATATTAGTGGATTTAATTAATATTAGGAAAATAATAGTGCTTTTAGGAAATATTAGGAAAATATTAGTGCTTTTAGGAAATATTAGAAAAATATTAGTGCTTTTAGGAAATATTAGGAAAATATTAGTGCTTTTAGGAAATATTAGGAAAATATTAGTGCTTTTATGAAAACTGTTTAATGCCTTTAGGAAAAAACTATATAACTTAGTGTTTGATTACAATTAGCGTTTTCTTTTATTTAGATGTCTTCCTGTGATCGTGACGAGCCCTTCCGTCGTAGTAGTACTTTTGGTACTGTATCTGGTCCTTCACCGCGTCTTCCTTCCGTTGCTCGGTCGACTGCTCCTCCCGTTGCTCCGTCGACTGCTCCTCCTACTGACGTCGGGACTACTGCCCCACCACCGAGGATACCTATTCGTCTCGCCTTACGTGATCAGGCTGCACCATCTGATACGGACGATTCCCGTGATTCCCTCGTCGCCGAGACTCCACCAGGTTTACTTGATGATCACGTAGCTGCGACGCCCTCGACATCTGGTGGATCGAGGCCTACGGCACCTGTGGGGCCCACTACTTCTTCCCGACCAGACGGGGCCCAGGCAGGATCATCTTCGACACAGCGCCGACCCGGACGAGGCCCAGCGAGAGCTCCAGAGGTTCCACAGGATCGCACCAGGCGTCCGACGATCCGTTTGACGCCTCTGGGCGAATTTGAGGATAGCAACGCGGTGGCCAAATCCATTACCACGAGTATTCGAGAGCATATGAGGGTCGTTTGTCACCGATTTGACAAGGTTCCTGCAGCCACAAAAGGGAAGTGGTGGGCTAGTT
Source organism: Linaria vulgaris (assembly GCA_948329865.1). Taxonomy (NCBI): domain Eukaryota; kingdom Viridiplantae; phylum Streptophyta; class Magnoliopsida; order Lamiales; family Plantaginaceae; genus Linaria; species Linaria vulgaris. The sequence continues at coordinate 102,035,254 of OX415250.1, forward strand.
TTCGGGTAAGACTTTAAAAGTTTACAATATATATATATATATACATATTCATCAATTTTATATATCGAAAAACTAATAATAAACTTTAATTAAATGCAGGATAAGTATATTATTGATCCCACTATATTCAATGAAGTTCATAAAGTGTTCCTAAAAAAGGCCCAAAAGTGTTACAAGGAAGTTAACCACGCTGCGAAGCATTACTATTATGAGAGGCTCAATGATCCGAGGTGGGCGAACCGTCCGAAGAATGAATGGATGAGCGACGCGTTAGAGAAGATGTACATAGAGCATTGGGAGTCGGAGAAGCATCAGAAGAGGGCCGTCACTGGAAAGAAGAACAGGCGAGGAGGAGAGGAGCCAGTCCCAGGAAAGAAAGCAAAAGGGACGCATGCTACTGGAAAAACGGGCTACACGAAGATTTCTCAAAAGATGGTATGTCTTATTAAAACTTATTATACGAATATAATACTTATTGTCTTAAATTTAAATTCTTACATTATATCAATATGCAGGCTGCTGCTAGAGGTCCCGGTGCCCCTAAGCCTCGACACGATGAGATATATCGTTATCAGCACACACATGAGGTCGAGGTGCCAGAGGGAGCTCCACGTCGCCGAGAGTGGATTCATTCCGACTACAAGGCTATATATGTAAGTATTTTACTTGTAAAGCATTCTAATAACATACGTGATGAAATTAATGATGTACTAACTCATTTTTGTCTTATTGAACAGGATGACTACATAGCCCGTATGACAAGGAGGTACGAGGCGGACCGTTCACAGTGGGTCCATTTGGACAATGAGTTGTGGCAGCTTGCGAGTGGAGGGTTGAAGAAGGGGCTAGCTGCTGGTTTTCCACAGGATGTACCTCACAATGTGTTTGGGTTCGACACGCAGAACCCCAATGCCGAGCAGGATGAGTACATTCGCGTATTGCAGACAGATAGCCAGCAGCAGAGGGAGACTATGGCGAAGAAAATTGACGAGCTTGTTGGTCACATCGGATACTTGTCCGATCACATCACACAGACTACAGGTTGTGCCCCTTCTCGACCCACACCTAGCTTTACGGGTTCCGATGTAGCGAACCCTACTCAGGATCCATTTGCCCACGGAGTGGAGAATGTTCCATTGTACGACGATGATCTAGACGATGGAGCCGAGCTTGGGCTTGATGGTGATGTTGGACCCGCTACCATGGATACCTTCGGTTTTTACGATTGTGACTATGTTTGACTTGTATTATGTTTTGACTTGTATTATGTTTTGACTTCTATTATGTTTTGGCTTGTATTATGTTTTGTATTTCTACTATCTTGGGGATGTTTGTGATGTATGTCTTGTATTATATTTGATTGTGACGATGATGGTTATATTTTGACTTGTATTAATTTTGTTAAATTTTTAATATTCATCTCGAAACACAAACACATTAAGTAAGACAATATTTCAATAAAAAAATTAGACAATATTTCAATAAAAAAAGTAGACAATATTTCAATGAAAAAAGTAGACAATATTTCAATAAAAAAGAACACATTTGGAAAAAAAGTAGACAATATTTCAATAAAAAAAGTAGACAATATTTCAATAAAAAAGAACACATTTCAATAAAAAATTTTAATATTCGGAAAATTAATCTTCCTCAGAATCATAGTCACTCATCATCTCTCCCTCTTCCTTTTCCTCGTTGTCCTCCTCCTCCTCGTCTTCGTCAACCTCCACAATCGGTTCATCGGGCTCTTCTACTGCATATTCATCAACCATCTCAAACTCGTCATTGGCCAACTGGATATTCATATCAAATGAGGTAAGGTCCACGAATAAGTTAACCACTTCTGATACATTTTCTTGTAGAACTTGGTTCGGCATCCCTGATTCGACATCGTTTGCTCCCGCAACTGATGACATATCGATTATGTGTCTGGCAGGAATAGTTGTTACGGCCAACCATCCTTCTTGTCCTGGACGCCCCGTCGTCAAGTTTGGATATGGCACATAGTACGCCTGTTGTGCTTGGTTAGCAAATACAAACGGTTCGTCTCTCCAACTTGTACGCTTGGGGTCGATGTCAACCAACTTGTACGTCGCATGTTCCACTGTACCTGCATTAATATCATACCAAACACACTTGAACATGACAATGTATAGGGGTCTCTCGTGGCTACAATATACAACCTGTAAAACTTCTTTTAACGTTCCATAGCAGTTTGTAGCATCAGAACCACCCATGGCGCCCTTCACACAAACACCACTGCAATCACTATGTTTGGGCCCCAATATCGAGTCGACGTGAAATCTGAACCCATTCACAATGTATCCTTCGGAGGTTATTGCCTTAGTATTCGGACCATCAAGTAGAGGATTTATTCGTACGTCAGTCTCGTATTTACCACTGCCATATGTCCGTTTGAACCATGCTACGTACTCACGGTTCCTCTTTGCTTGTTTCTCCCTTTGACTAAGACCACTGCACTCTTCCATTTCAAACAATCTACACATAAACATTTACATTCGATGTGGATGCCTCGTTCGCCTCCTCTCCATGCAAGTCCCATATCCAATATTGATTCACAAACCCCGACTTATGAAGATGATCTTGTACTACGTTTCGTTCCCAATATTTTAAATTTGTGCATTTCTTGCACGGGCACCTAATACGTTTTCCATCTACGTAATCTGTTTGTGCTAATGCAAACTTTATGAATTCACGAACCCCAATCACGTAATGTTCATTCAAATAACCGGTATTACTATTTATCCTATCGTACATCCAAGATCTATCGGGACGATAATCCATTTATAATCTACGGAAATTAAAAAGAATTTGTTACACTTCTAAGAATTTAGCTTGATCTTATAAAATTAAATAGCGTAGGAAAAAAATGCTTACTTGTTGTAGCGTAGAAAAATACTTAGATCAAGTATTTGTTGCACACACATACGCCCCTCGTTGCATTTAATTACCGCAATATCTAAAACAAATCAATAAAAACATTAGTTTCTAAATAAACATGAGCTTAATGGTTATAAAATAGGAAAATTGGGATATAACAAGGGAAAATCGTGCATACCTTAAAAAATGATGAATGTTGGAATGATTTCTAAAGGGAATAGGAGAGGGTATTTATAGGAGATTCGCAGAGTATTCCCGACCGCACGGTGGTCGGAAAAACCAACGGTAATAAAGAGTCCCGACCGCAAGGCGTTCGGGAAACTTTGTTACCGTTACTAGCCGTTACATCTCCCGACCGCCGGGCGGTCGGGAAACTTTGTTACCGTTACATCTCCCGACCGCAGTGCGGTCGGGAAACTTTGTAGCCGCGGTCGGGAAAATAACTTACCGACCAAACTGCGGTCGGGAATGTTAGGGTATAGGGTTTAGGGTTTAGGGTTTAGGGTTTAGGGTTTACCGCTATTCAGTAACGATTAATATTCATATTTTCTCAATTATTATTTGATTAGTATTCATCTAGTGTTTTAAACATTGGTGAAATTTTATAAGTGCAATAAAAATATTATATTTTGTTATCCAAAGAATCATGAATCGATTGATCTTGTCATATATATTTACGTAACACTAATAATTCAGTAACGTAACTAATCATCATCTCATAATTTAGTTATATATATATGTGTATACCTCTAATTAACAAATGTGTTCAATAACACAAGTGGCTTATCTTTACTTATCACTAACGATTACAACAATTGTTGATTCCTATATATAGGTAGATAGATATATAGATAGATAGATATATATAGATAGATAGATATACACACGACTAATTAATATATATAGATATATATACATAGATATACACGTAAAACTCAAAGTTACCCCGACATAATATTATTTAACAAATAATTATTAATTTTTTAACTCAAATAAACATTAAACTAGTATTATTATAGCTCAATAATAATTTTTAAAAAATAAAAAATTTATCATTCCCGACCGGCGTTCGGTCGGGAGTAATATTCATATGATTCTCGACCACCCTGCGGTCGGGAATAATATTCATCGGTGTGTTTCTGGGCAAAATAATTGTCCCGACCGCAGGCCGGTCGGAACCGTTAAAAGTTTTGGCGGGGCCGCCAACAATTTAAATTTTTCAACAAAACAAAATCCAATCTCATCCGTTCATTAACCAAAACAATCCAACGACTCAAACCATGATCCGCGCCACTCACATCCCACCAATCAAAACCAATCCCACAAACCTTATAAATAAACCATACCCCATTGCCATCACTCCACACAATTTTTTCACTAAACACTTTTTCATTTATTTGTTGAAACACCTATCTTTCTTTTTCTCCAAACACTTTTTATCTTTTATTTCTTCAAACACTTTTCTTTCTTTTTCTTCAAACACTTTTTTCTTTCTTTTCCTTCAAACACCTTTCTTTCTTTTTTTCTTCAAACACTTTTCTTTCCTTTCTTTCTTTTTCTTCATAAACTTTTATTTCATTTATTAAAACACTTTTATTTCATTTTCTTCAAACACTTTTATTTCATTTCTTCAAACACTTTTATTTCATTTTTCTTTCAAACACTTTTATTTCATTTTTCTTTCAAACAATTTTATTCTATTTTTCTTTGAAACAATATATATAATAAAGAAACATTAAATTATATTGAGCATATAGATTGGGCTACATATAAAATATAATATTCCGGTAATTTTTACCGGAATATTATTTTTTTTATTTCTATGAATATTACTCCCGACCGCACACCGGTCGGGAGAGTATGAATATTACTCCCGACCGCACACCGGTCGAGAAAGTATGAATATTACTCCCGACCGCAAACCGGTCGAGAAAGTATGAATATTACTTCCGACCACAAAGTGGTCGGGAATCTTTGAATATTATTTTTGACCAATCGGCGGTCGAGATTTCTTGTAGTTCCCGACCACGTGTTGGCCGGGAAATGCAAATTATTTAAAATATATACGGGATGGTTTCTCGACCAAATTGCAGTCGGGAATATTACTCCCGACCGCCATGTGGTCGGACGCTGGCCCGTAGCCCGGTTTTGCAACCGGGCTACAACCCGACCAGATTCTGGTCGGGAATAATCTCCCGACCACGTGGCGGACGGGTATTATCCCGACCAAACTGCGGTCGGGAATTGTTTCGCGACCAAATTGCGGTCGGGAATGTTATGACCAGGCTCCGGTCGATATTTTGTGGTCGGGAAAAGTATTGCCGACCGATTGCGGTCGGGAATGTATTTCCGACCAGACTTTATCCGACCGCAGCTTCGCGACCGCCCTGCGGTCGGGAATGGGCTTTTCCCGACCGCAGGAGGGCTTTTCCCGACCCGAGCTGCGGTCGGGAAAAGCCCCGTTTTCTTGTAGTGGATAAGGTGGCAGGAAAGTTGTATCTTTTGCAATTCGAATGTGTAGAGAAGGTTTTGAAGACGCTTAGTATGCAGGATACAAACCTGGTAAGTACTCCATTAGGTGGTCAATTCAGACTATCTAGTAGTGAGTCACCTAGTAGTGATTTAGAGCATGTTGATATATAGAAGACCCCATATGCTTCAGCAGTTGGCAGCCTTATGTATGCTATAGTGTCTACACGGCCATATATTGTGCATGTAGTGGCGTTGTGAGCAGATATATGAGCAATTTGGAAAAGCAACACTTGTGAAGGAAAGAAGTATCACTATATACGGTATTTCCTCGAAAAGAAGACTTTGCAGCTTGTGAATGTCCGAGAAAGTAAAATTCAACTGATGCGTTGAATAAGGTTGTGACCTTGGAGAAGTTAGAGTTATGCATGCCTTCAACTGGACCTGAAACTCGAAGAATTCTTGGATTGACAACACTTTTGTTGAAGGATTACTATATGGAAGAGTGAATTTGTGGTTAAAATGAGTTTTGTCTCCAAGTGGGAGATTGTTCGGTTGTGAAGCCTGAAAATATTATGGATCAAGCCTGGTACTGCAAAATTCGTATTAGAAGTGTGACTAAGAGAAATAGCCATTTGATGTAATTGTAACTCAAAAAAATATAGTGAATACTCCTAGTTTTGTGCACTCCTAGAGGTAGCCATCGACGAATTGAGTAAACAAATCCGTGTGTCTTATGTTTTTCGTGTTTTATGATTTTCTGTTATTCGTATCGTTGCGCAACAAGTAGTGTAGTCATATCATTACAAAAGATATGAAAATTTTAATGCTTGTTTCTTCATCTTGAATTTCCAACTACAAATAAACCATTTTTATACTTAAGCCTCATTTGTTTCCCCGAAAAATAGGGAAAAGGAAAAATAAAACAAAAATTGAGGAAAAACAAGATTTTCCAAGAAACTTCTTAGGGAACATTATAAAATTTTCTTATTTCCCAGGCGTTTGGCTCATACTGATTTTTCGAGAAAATCGTTATTATGTTTAGTAGAAAATTATATATACCATATTTTCCCTATCTTTTCCAAATATTTCCTTTCTTTTTAGGGAAAATCTCAAGTTGCCAAACAACTAGAAAAAAATGATTTTTCCTCATTTTTGTTTTCTTTTCTCCCATGTTCCTGAGAAACAAATAGGGCCTTAGTCAAAGATTTATTAAATTTTTAAGGTTGGATATTTCATATTTATGTTTTGTTGTTTCGATACATTTTTGGTTCATAATAATACAATATTTTATCCAATACTTGGTTATTAAATGACTTTCTTTAGTAGAATATTGAATACTACACAATTATTTAAACCCATGTTGAGCGTAGCCGGGACGTTTTATGGTCTAGAGGTGAGGCGTAAGCTCCGTGAGCCTTACGAATTGTGGTAAATTAAACATAAATCTTTTTTTGAAAAAAGGCTAAATGTAACAGCCCGATAATTTCGAGATAAACAGAACAATATCAGAGCAACTATTACATGTCTAAATATTAAATATCTGAATCAAATACATTCAAAGTACGAAACTAACTCAAAAAGAGAACATAAACTTAATCAACTCAACAACCTAGCAAACTCTGAACGCTCCGCAATGCCAAATGTTCCTAGGTCCTTACACGGTAGTAACCTAGTTTGCCCTAATCTAGAAGGAAGGAAAAGAAACACAAAAATCTTACGTGAGATAAAAATTTCAGTGAGTGCTCATGCGTGTGTGCAAGTGTAGAAATAATATTTTTCCTTGAAAAAGACTTTTATTTGAAAACAGTTTAACAAAAGAACTTAAAAGCACACACATATAATGCAAGAGTATCGTGAAATCAGATTTAATAAACTCTTTTTACATAAGAACAAAATCATGTATCGATGATCGGTGTCCACGTTATTCTGCTAATGCAGCCAGCCTTATCACCTCATAACAGTACTCCTTATCTCCCCGTTCAAGGCGTGACCTTGGAATCAAGAACGTATGTCATGGTACATACGGAAATCCTACTACACAACAAAGACATAACCTCCTCATGTTATGTCTGAGAGGGAATGAGCCCATGGGGACAAAAGGTCCTACCGGCAAGCCCGCCGCCGCCCGGTGGTACCTCTTGCATTCCCACGCCAAACACTAGATCCAGTAACTAATCAACTTTGAATACAATCCAACGGGACACCATTCATCATATCGATTTCAATCATTTAAAGTAATTAACCAATGTGTGGGTAACTTTCTTTTACAAAACTGAACAGTTCGAATAGCCGATTTAAAAAAAAAAAAACTTTTTTTCAAGAAATGAACATTTCTGATGACAACTTTTGTTGAAGAAATGACCGTTCAATATGTACAAACTCATGTTTACATATGTATATATATATATATATATAGATGCATAAATAGATATACATGCATTCCTTCAAGTTTTCCAAAATAGTAGAGTTTAAGAACACTAACCTGAAATATGACTATAGAAAGGGAGCGAGCAAATACGCGACGACGTCTAGTTGTAGTTACCTAAGAGGTCAATAGAATTAGCACTTTAAACTACTCATATTTAATCCTTAACATAAATCCAACAAGTCTCTTATTCTAGTGGTTCATAGCAACATGTCGTATGCAACTTCCATTATCATAATTTTATGTCTAATAATGACATTAGTTATTGATGTGTTTTTATTAAGCTCACATGAGAATATACCGAAGGCAAATAATATATTCCATAGAATTCCTTGCTGCAGTAGAGTGTAGCCTTAAAAGTTGCACTAATTATAATTCAACTTCAATCTCTACTTTTATTAAGGCATACATAATACTACTCAACCAATTATAAATTCAAATCTTGGCAGTAGCAGGGTGTTACGTGAATATATATGACCATATACATGAAAAGAGCATCTATCATAATATACGTGCACCTATCAGTTTCCTTTAAATACTTGAATTCACCAATTTTACAATTATGCACCTACTTACCTATTTTCTAACTCTTTGTGGAAGTAATCTCATCATAATTTAATAAAACATCTAGCCGCTTTTAATACTGTGTAATTTTCAGCCATGTAGTACCATAAGGTACAAGAATCATTACCTATTTACATATTTACAACATAAACCATAAATAATTAAAGGAAATTAAAACTTGTACTTCTCATACCCGATGAAGACTGCTACAGAGTGGAAAGATGGAAAGGAAGGAACTAGAAAGAGATATGAAACCTAAGATCCCTCACTTGATATATATCAACCTTATGTGTGTATAATATATATATATATATGTATATATTATGATGTATTTAGTTTATTAAGTAATTGGGCCTACTTTAGGCTTAGACATGGGTTGGACAAATCAACAAAAGTAATTTCTTAAGGCCCAATCTCTTTTGTTGTATATATCATAATTTGGTTTCTATAATTAAGTTTCTTCATATAATAATTGAGTTTAGATTATTACATAATTCGATATAGTAGTACGGAAAATTTGCGACATTACATTCTACCCCCCTTAAAAGAATTTGGTCCCCAAATTCACAAACTTTCAATTGATGTTCTGTTTACACAGTAGAATTTCAATTAAAGGGACATGAACGAATCAAGGTCACATGTCTAAGTCCAAAAGAAGTAAGAAAGTAAGGCATCCAAACATACATGAGAGACTTGAGAGGAGAGAGATTATAACAAGGTGCTAAAGTAATCATAACCAAGTTTTGGAAAAGAGAGGTATGAAATTGCAAGGAATAGAATGAAAGAAATACAAGAACATCGTTAGAGTGTAACAACAAACTTTATGATGATTAACTGAGTTCATGCATAAGAGACATAAATAGTTCGAATAAGTGATCGAACTGGAGCCCAAAATATGTACTTGACATTAATTAGTCCATTAACATCCAACACAATTATTTTGAGAATGGCTAGAAGTAATACTTGTTACGAAATGAATGTTAGAACAAGCTCGCAAAAGAACTGTTCTAGAAAGCAAGAAAAAATTGTTGAGGGAAGAGAACATGATTCAGAGTGAATCCAAAAATGAGAAATTGAGCAAAATGTCTAAAGATGGTTCAAGGACAATGGTGTGTTACTAATTGTAACATTAAGGTCGACAACTAGATTAAGAGTGGTTGGTTGATAATTCAATATGTAAGGTCTTACATGAGTATGAGGTAGAGTCTTAGTCAATGGTAAGGTCGAAAAGGTTGTTCAATGGTTTATAACATAAACCGAAGAATAAATGAATAAATATTATCAGGTTATTTCATGAATAATCAAAGTAGACAAGATTGAAATGGAGTCAGAAGTTAGCGCATGAACAATAGAGGTATTGAAAAAGTACTCAAAAAGCTAGAATATTTGAACGGATTACCATTAGGCTAATAGCCCCAATTATAGAATTGGTTTAAATTAAATGAGACTCTAAAGGTAATAATCACTTAACGAGTATAAATATGAAATCAAAGGATCTGATTATTCGCAATCCAATTTCAATAAAGAAAACAAACAAATCGGTTTACATTGGGCGATTTTGAATAAAAGAAGGGTACATGGTCATTCAAATAAAATGAAGAATCACATGAAGAATGGGCAACGAGGAATATTTAAAGAAATCACGAAAAGTCCAAGCTCTCGAATATTAAGTCTAGGTTAAAATTGTTGATTATAGGATGATCGAGCATTGTGTTGTTTCAAGAATGGTTAGAATCTGGTCATTCAAGGTACCTGTTTACAAAGCACGCGTGAAAGGAAGTCTAAAGGCAAACATGGTTTGTAAGAAAACTATAAACAAATGTAGGGAGATTGATTATCTCATATAAGAGAAAGAGCAGAAGTTGTGCGATTATAGTAGGAAAATTTGTTTTCTAGGAAGCAATATATCAAGATGGACAAGTAGAGGCTTTTTACAATTCTAAGAAAGTGTAGGGAGAATGATTTTCTCGTAAAGATAGGAAAAATAAATCTTACGTGACAGAATGAGGTAGGTGAACCCTTCTAAACATAAAGTCTAGAGAGATAGTTTTAGAAGAAAAATAAATGCAACTACTCTGAAGGAATTTGAGCTTAACTGTATATTAAGCAAGGTACACGAACTCGGGTAAAGGGTTGAATGGAACATATCTGTAAAATTCATACTTGATGAATTAGCAGCTTGAGGAATAACGGAATGAACTTTTTGAATAGACAATTATATATATAAGGATACGTCTAATGCTATTTACAAGATTTGAATTGATAAAAGATATCAAAGAAACAACAAGCTAGAATCAAGATACCTTTATTTGACAAATTTCCACATAATGCAAAACCAATAAAGAAGGAGTTGAATGGTTTATAATAAGATTCAAGTACTATGTGATATATGAACAATAACAAACAATTGTTGATATAACTGGAACTAGATTTTAGATATTCTGTATTTGCTTTGCATTTGTCCAAAGTTCAACCACAAATCATGGAACAAAAATTATAGGAAGAACTACCAAGGAAATAAAAACTTGTTTGTGAAAGTATTAATCATTTATAGATGCACAAAACGTGCTTTAAAGAGCTTGGTCAGCCAAAATGGGGTATAATTGCTCTAAAAAAATAGCCAAAGTCGGCCAATGATGTGAATTGTAGAGCGTACTATCAATTAAAAATGTCGGCGTAGACTTGTTCGAAGATGAAGGACAGCTAATAATAAGTGGAAAAAATGATTGCTTTAATATAACAAGAGTTAAAGTCATATATGACAATAGGAGACTCGAGAATATTTTCGAGAGTGTGGATTCATTAAGGTTCTTAAATGTCAGTGAGGTAGGAAGGGGATTTTCGTGGAGAAGACATTATATGAGCCATGGGTTACAAAGAGCATGTGGAATAGTGAATATAGTGATGATAGAGAAAATGTTTTATGTAAAAAGAATGATTAATATTGCTGGAGACATTAATACGTTGAATAGGTAAATCAATTTGCGACAACTACAAGAAAATCTATCTCTACAGGTTCTCAACAAGGGTCACAGAAGCCATGCATAACTTCTTTTGATCGAGGGGCTACAAGAAAGTAGTCAAATCCATTTGAGACAACTAAGAACAGAAGTTTAGTCTAAGTTTTCTTAAGAAGCCACATAAGCTACACATATGAAGTTTTATAGATGCATACAAAATCCAAAACCAAGTCAAGGACATATGATAATAAGTTGATTCGTTCATATAATCGTATATAAGATTAGGGTCGACAATACTATATAAGGTAGTAAAACAGAGACTAGTTAAGCTTAAGGATGAAATAAATAAGAGTCACTCATAACCATCGTACTAAACGACTTAGATATATCTAACTTGTAAAGTGCCAAAGGAAAATAATACATTCTCGGCTTGATGGTACCTAGACATGGTAAATAAATAAGTAGACAATGGGAAAAACTGACAAAAATGGTTGGCTAACCACGAGCTCACTCATCTATGTTTACTCGCTTAGCACTTCAGTATGTGAGGAATTACACATCGGTCGGTCGCCCGTGAGTAATGCATCACAACTTTAGCGCCAAAGCGAGCTCACATACCATCACCTTAACTAGTCCCACAGTCCGAAGAACTTATTCCAGTGTAGCCTAGGTACCCTAGCCTAAGCTTTGATACCAACTGTAACAGCCCGATAATTTCGAGATAAACAGAACAATATCAGAGCATCTATTACATGTCTAAATATTAAATATCTGAATCAAATACGTTCAAAGTACTAAACTAACTAAAAAGGGGACATAAACTTAACCAACTCAACACCCTAACAAACTCTGAACGCTCCCCAATGCCAAAGGTTCCTAGGTCCTTACACGGTAGTAACCTAGTTTTCCCTAATCTGGAAGAAAGGAAAAGAAACACAAAAATCTTACATGAGATAAAAATCCCAGTGAGTGCTCATGCGTGTGTGCAAGTGTACAAATAATATTTTTCCTTGAAAAAGACTTTCATTTGAAAACAGTTTAACAAAAGAACATAAAAGCACACACATGTAATGCAAGAGTATCGTGAAATCAGATTTAATAAACCATTTTTTACATAAGAACAAAATCACGTATCGATGATCGATGTCCACATTATTCTGCTAATGCAGCCAACCTTATCACCTCATAACAGTACTCCTTATCTCCTCGTTCAAGGCCCGACCATGGAATCAATAACGTATATCATGGTACATACGTAAATCCTACTACCCAACAAAGACATAACCTCCTTATGTTATATATGAGAGGGAATGGGCCCATGGGGACAAAAGGTCCTACCGGCAAGCCCGCCGCTGCCCGGCGGTACCTCCTGCACTCCCACACCAAACACTAGATCTAGTAACTAATTAAATCCGAATATATACCCCAATGGGACACCATTCATCATATCGATTCCAATTATTTAAAGCAAATAATCAATGTGTGGGTAATTTGCTTTTACAAAACTGAACAGTTCGAATACCCGGTATACAAAAACTTTCTTTCAAGAAATGAACATTTCCGATGACAACTTTCTATGAAGAAATGACCATTTAATATGCAGAAAATCATGTTTACATATGTATGTGTATATATATATATATAGATAGATAGATGCATACATAGATATACATGCATTCCTTCTAGTTTTCCAAAATAGTAGAGTTTAAGAACACTAACCTGAAATATGACTATAGAAAGGGAACGAACAAATACGCGACGACGTAGTTGTAGTTACTTAAGAGGTCAAAAGAATTAGCATTTTAAACTACTCGTATTTAATCCTTAACATAAATCCAACAAGTCTCTTATTCTAGTGGTTCCTAGCAACATGCCGTATGCAACTTCCATTATCATAATTTTATGTCTAATAATGTCATTAGTTATTGATGTGTTTTTATTAAGCTCACATGAGAATATACCGAATGCAAATAATATATTCCATAGAATTCCTTGCTACAGTAGAGTGTAGCCTTAAGAGTTGCACTAATTATAATTCAACTTCAATCTCTACTTTTATTAAGGCATACATAATACCACTCAACCAATTATAAATTCAAATCTTGGCAGTAGCAGGGTGTTACGTGAATATATATGACCATATCAGTGTTATTAAAATCGGACTGGACCGGCCGGTCGAACTGGTTTAACCGGTAACCGGTAGCTTGGCCGGTCCGGTTGAGATACAGAACCGGTCAAACCCGGTAAGAACCGGTGATGAATCGGGAATCGGTGACCCAGTTTGGTAATGGTTGAACCGGTTTGTATAATACTTCATAAAAATTTAAAATTTTCATGGTAGTGGAGTTGAACCCTAGACCTCTAAGTAAATATTAGATGATTTAACCAATTGATCTACAATAGAATTGGTAGTATTCACACTTATTAATATGTAGATTAAATAGCTAGAATATACTTTTCTCATATAAAACAAATATATTATGCTATTATTTTTATAACTTAATAGTATTATATTATAAAGCATCTTTGTTATGTTATTTTCTTCTATATAGTAGATGTCCTTAGACTAGTATTATTTTTTTCCAAACACTTTAATAATTAGAATTCATGAAATATTATGCATATTTGCTTAAACTTTAACCAATACATGTGTAGTTTAATCTTTTAATTATTATACGTTAATCAAATACTCTAATTTAATTTTCTTTATTTTTAAATAACAAATTAACTAAATGAATTAAAATATGAGTTTTTTGATTAGAAACATATCAATTAAGAGGGAAGAAGCAAATTTATAACTTCTCGTTCCCTAAAATTGATGCTAACAAAATTATGTAGCAAGATATATTTTATATATATTTATGATTTTTGTAATATATTGTGTTGTACCGGTCGGACTAGTGGTTCGATCGGCTCGACCACTAAAATCAGTAACTAGTGAGGTTAGTGGTTCGACGTCCGGTCCGGTTCTGAAAACACTGGACCATATACATGAAAAAAGCATCTATCGTAATATACGTGCACCTATCAGTTTTCTTTAAATACTTGAATTCACCAAATTTACAATTCTGCACCTACTTACCTATTTTCCAACTCTTTGTGGAAGTAATCTCATCATAATTTAATAAAACATCTAGCCGCTTTTAATACTAGGTAATTTTCAGCCATGTAGTACCATAAGGTACAAGAATCATTACCTATTTACATATTTACAACATAAACCATAAATAATTAAAGGAAATGAAAACTAGTACTTCTCATACCCGATGAAGACTGCTACAGAGTGGAAAGAGAGAAAGGAAGGAACTAGAAAGAGATATGAAACCTAAAACCCTCACTTGATATATATCAACCGTATGTGCATATAATATATATATATATATATATATATTAGGCCTGTTATGGGCCGGGATCTAGTGGGATCGGGAACCCGACCCCCGGGATTCACCTGGGATGGGATCTGCTAATCAGATCCCGTTTCCTCCCGCCGAGAATGGAAGTCCCGGCGGGGCAGGATTCTGAAGGGATCGGGATTCATGCGGGAATCTCGATCTCCAGACCATAAGGGAGGCTTGATTTTTGAATCGAAATATGTTGTTGCTGTTGTTGGTGGCGGGCGGCGGTGCAGCAGTGTGGAGCCGGTGCGTGGTGGTGGTGCAGCGGTGTGGAGTTGGTGTGGTTGTGTGCAACTGTGCGTGAGTGAGAGAAGAGAAGAAAGATGTGGTTGTGTGCGTGCGTGGTGGTTGTGGTGGTGCGGCGGAACGACGAGGTGGTTGTGGACTTGTGGTGGTTGTGTGCGTGAGTGACAGAGAGAGAGAGAGAGAGAGAGAGAGAGAGAGAGAGAGAGAGAGAGAGAGAGAGAGAGAGAGAGAGAGAGAGAGAGAGAGAGAGAGAGAGAGAGAGAGAGAGAGAGAGAGAAAGTGAAAATAAAAAGAAAAAGAGAAGAGGGATATCTGCTCACGGCAAAAATCCCCTGAAAGACGGGATCTCCGCGGGTCGGGAACGGGATCCTGGACTGGATCCCGTTCCCAACCCGCGGGGATCGGAGACGGGAATTAATTCTCGTCGATCTGGGAAGGAAATTGGGCAGAAAAGGGAAAAACCCGCCTGGCAGGGTCGGGATCCCGGGTCCCGACCCGGCCCACTCATGACTCACCCCTATATAATATGATGTACTTAGTTTATTAAGTAATTGGGCTTACTTTGGGCTTGGACATGGGTTGGGCTAATCAACAAAAGTAATTTCTTAAGGCCCAATCTCTTTTGTTGTATATATCTTAAATTTGGTTTCTATAATTAAGTTTCTTCATATAATAATTGAGTTTAGATTATTTATATACACATAATTCAATACTGTAGTACGAAAAATTTGCAACATTACACTAAATATGAGTTAAGATATTCTTGGAATAAATTTTTGTTCTAATATGAAGTTATGAAATAAACAAGAAACGTATTCATATGATATATTTTAATACATAACTATTTGTTTAGTCAATTTTCTATTTAAAAAGAAAGATGCAAAAAATATATGAGTAAATGAAATAATTATTAACATATATGTGCATTGAGACGCAAATTCAATAGTTTTGGACGTAAAGGCTTGTCTTTTGTACTTGATGTTAAGTTACAGATTATGGCTGCAAATCTCATAAAAGTTAAGCCTTATAAAGTCGCCTCAAACATTTTGAAGTCAAATCAATCTCGACGAGCAGTCTTCGAACTGACTTTAAACTTTAGACAACACTACTTCAATGATAGTTTTATACTTATTTTTTTTTTGAATAGTACACAACTTAATTTATAAAAGTACAACGGGGGTGCGGGGTCGGGGCTGACGAGAGAATCTCGTATGTGTACAAGAAGTATCACACAATACCAACGATTCCAAAAACGGGCAAGCAACCTAGCCTGGTTGTACAAAAGGGCGGTTGTAGGGGCAGTCCATAAAAACTCGATTGGTTCCCTCTTTTGCCAGCACATCCGCGAACTTGTTCGCCTCACGATATATACAAGAGAACAAAGTGGAGCATCTTTCTCCTAGACTCCACACATCATGGAACAAGACTAGCACTTCTGCCGAGGCCATATGGGCCCAACATCTTGGTGAGATAATTGAACGTGACCTCCGAATCGATTTCAATGATAAGTGCAGCAATAGAAAGACGCAAAGAGAGCATAACTGTGAAGCCCCGGCTTTTTTTTTTTATCAAATAACCAAATTAACGTTCAACTAGGAATTCATAAAGGTACAATATTCTTAAATGCCTGAAAGTTCGGCTACAAAACGACAATATCCAGAGACAAAAACGGGAACCCAACAATACTGAAAGATAATTAAGTCCAACATTACAGTCTTGAAACAAGAAGAAGAACTCTAAAATAAAACCAAAACAAGTGCAACTGAGCCTTAAGCTTCCTTAGTCACCTCTCTCCGTCGATCCCAAGATCCTACATCAAACTAGAAGGAAGAGGCAGGCAAGTGAGATAAAAATCCCAGTGGTGTTACGAGTGTGTGCAAGTGTACAAGATAATAAGACAATTAAATGCAACAGGTTAGGCAGACAAGCACATACTCACGTTCATAGACATCTCAGAGAGCGTTAATCGTTACCAAGTCGTTGAAATCATCCCACCTTATAACCCCACGTTCGTTACCTTGTCACTCCGTTTAAGGAGCGACCTTGAAAACGTTCACGCATGCCTAGGTACATGCTCGTTGATCCCCTCAAAAGCAACGAACTCTCGATGCTTATGAGGGAAAGGGGCAAGGCGTCATGAGATCCCACCGACAGCCCGCCGCTGCCCAGTAGTACCCCGTGCTGACCAAGCCGTGGATCCAATCAATACCAAAAACGTTCGATATTCAAAATCATGACACCCAAGTAGCAAGTTGCACAAATACAATAACTGACGATCATGATAACGAATGAGCACATTTACTACGTAAATATAAACACATGCACAACTATGATGAAACATTTAGCACATACCCTTCCAGCTTTTCGAAAATAAGTTTAGTACGTATATATATATATATATATATATATATATATATATATATATATATATATACACGCACATGTTTGCAACTGCAGAGTAGAACAAGTACGAGAGAGGCGAGTATCGACAACGCTTAACGGTCACTTCCTAATAAAAGCAAGGAGTTCTAATAAGCATTTATAATACTAAGTTACTTCTCTAAACAAGCCAGATAACCGGTGTGGCACCCGATTCTTTAATCTATCTACTGATGATGCATACATATGATTAATTATCCTACTGATTACTACAATAAATCATGCTTTAACTTTAATCGATATTAGGTGTATGAATATATATGTATACGTATATATGCAACAACCCCTACAACATGAACCATAAATCCATAATTGATTTCAAGTTACCTTATACGTGGCAGGAGATCAAAACCAAAGTTAGTATCTCAGTTTCTATAATTTGTACATTTGCTTTCCTAATTAATTGCCAACTAATTCCCCAATTACTTAACACCATAATCTACGAGTTACGCGTATGGGATTTGATATAAATTAACACCATCACATGCTATTATTCCTATTACTTGCAGAATACAAATCAAGTCATGCTCCACATTAAACTAATCCTTTCTATTAAACTATGAATTCTAATTAACCAAATTATGATTCCCACGTGCATGCAGGCTTTGGCAACAAAACAAGATATAACTGAACAAATTCCTTTCTATCAACTTTGATGCGGGGCTGCCCTTATTGTTCATAATAATTAAATAGTTTGATCAATCCATGCACTAAGAGATAGCATGCACACATGTATGACTTAGAGTAATTAAATATGAAGGATGAAATACCTTTTGGTGGCTTTCCTTAATCGTGAGATAGAGTGGAAGAAATTCAGATGCTCAGTGCGAGAAGAAACGGCGGAGAAAATAAATTATGAAAAGGTTGCGCTGACTAATTAGGAAAACCCTTAACCCTAGGTTAACCTATTAATAACCGCTTAAAATTACTAGAGTCCTAATAGGAATTAACTCCCATATTGGTTGAATAAAAATAACTCCAAATCATGTATAAGGCTGATTATCGGTTCTTATTTTAAATTACACATCTAATATGATTCAATTAATAATGATCTAACATAAATAAAATAAAATAAACTTATTTTAGTCCATGAAAAATTTCGGGGCGTTACAATAACTCCCTAGCGAATAGCCCTAAGGTTTTCTACGTTATTGGTGTTGCATCATGTCGATTCAGAAAAAGCATGAACTATGTTACCTGCACAATCACGTATCACACTACCGATACGCGAGGGGCTAGGGTTGGACAGTGCAGAACCTTCCGAGTTTAGTTTGAAGACTCCTAGTGGCGACGGGTTCCAGTGGATTGATAAATCTGTAGCATTTAGGAGATTTTGGGGGAGGTCCACGGGGACTTTCCGCCGTTGTTAGATTAATACGGTGCGATATGCGCCTCGTAGAGAATGGGTGTCCCTAAAATAGGAACTCATTACGTGCACGCCAAATTGCCCAACACCCTATCAGGGTGAAGGTCGTGCTTGGAAGACGGTTTAGATGGGAGATGGGATTTTTTCCCTTCACAAGGGGTGGGGGGCGAACAAGGGGAAGGTTCGTCGAATGTTAGTGAGGGGGCAAACTGTAAATAGATGTGTCGCTGTTTCGACCGCAGTGTGGCAAATGGAGCTAGTGGAGGAAATGGGAACATGGTGTCGTACAAGGCACTCTCTAGTTGGGAGAGCATTGTGCCCCAAGAGCCAACCAAAAAACTTAATGCAGGGTAAGACACGAGACTTCCAGAGGGCCTGCCAGGGGAGGTTGGGCTAGGGGTTCCCATATTTCATTTGGGTTGGCCAGTCATAGGCTGATTTGATAATGAAGTTCCCTCATGCTGCCATACCCAACAAGCAAATTTTGGTCTGCTAATCGTGGGGGATGGGCATGCCCCGAATTCGTTGCACAATGTGGGTGGGTACGAATGGGCCAACAGAATCCAGATCCCATTCCCAGGAGGGTGGATAAGTTTCTGCACGGTAAGGTAGATAAGGTGGGGAGGGATGGTGTGGACGTAGTTCGCTAGGGTGAAGGGGCCCATCCAATGGGAAAGCCAGAAGTTAATGGAGTCTCCATTGCCCACCACCTATCTTATGGATGCCAAGACCTTCGGAAAAAAGACGGGCAATAGATCTCCACGCTCAACTGGAGTTAGCGGGAATTAAGGTTGTAAGGGGGATCCAGTTAGGGAAGTATTTGGCTTCGAGTCCCTGGACCCATAGCATGTCCGGTGATTGGGGTAAGTGCTACCCGAGTTTGAGCATATAGGCGTCGTTGAGTTGCTGGAGGTGGTGGAAGTCCAGCCCTCCCACGGGTGAGGGTGCGAATAGTCCGCCAGGGGACCAAACCCTTGCGCCGTCCACAACCATCCGCATTCCAAAGAAAGGATTTGGACAATTTCATGAAGGTAGTGAGCGTGGCACGGGGTAGGCTCATCATGCTCATTTAATAACCCAGAATGGTCTTCATCGTCGTTTTTATGAGCAAGTGTCGACTAGCATATGAGAGGCGCTTCGAGTGCCAGACCCCTAGGTGTTGGTTAAAGCATTCCAAGACTCGATAAAAAAACATGGGCAAAAGCGGCCTTGCCATATCGGAATACCTAGGTATTTATCCGTGCTGGTCCCAGCTTCCATCTAGAGTAGGCGGAGAATAGCTCAGCGACGCCGACAAGGAGTGTTAGGGGAGAAAATGACTCAAGATTTATCGTAGCTGACCCCGGCTTGCCACGGGGTGAAAGGGTTCCTTGAACTCTAGGAGGAGGGTTAGTGTCCCTGGGTGATCCTCATAGAAGATAAAACAGTCATCCACGAAGCTGAGGATGGGGATGGGCGGACCTCTGCGTAGCGCGGGAGGCGCAAAAACGGCCCTCTTCTGTGGCCCGTCCAAAGGTAGCAGTAAGGAGTTCCATGCAGAGGATAAAGAGATAAGGGGATAATGGGTCCCTTTTCCAAAGACCCCTTCTTGGTTGCAACCCCGGCGACCTTGCGCCATTGACACATACGTTATACTCCACTGAGCGAACACATTCCATGAGCCAGCCAATGATGCGGGTGGAAAGTGGAATTGCTGAAGGGTGTATTCAATGAATGCCCAATTGATATGGTCATAGGACTTTGCAAGGTCAATTTTAACGGCAAAGAGTTTGCGATGGCCAGACCTCCGGTTATTAATGGTGTGGATCAATTCCTAGGCAATGAGGACGTTGTCACTAATCGACTGGTTGGGCATAAATGTATTTTGATAGGGGATATGAGGGAGTTCATTGTAGGATGAATGCGTGCCACTAGAAACTTACAAATGATTTTGTAGCTAACGTTGCAGAGGTTCATAGGCTAGAAATGGTGGGGAACCTACGGTTGCTCCCGCTTAGGTAGCATGACAATGGTGGTATGGTTAATATTGGGTGGCATATGGCCGGTGGAGAGGAAATTCGTCACCAGAGTGGTGATGTGGGGTTAGAGTTTATCCCAATATCGTTGGAAGAAGTGGTCGTTAAGGCCATCAGAGCCAGGGCCTTAGTGGGCCCAATACTGAATGTCGTCTGGCGAATCTTGTCATCCTCTGGCATGCGAAGGAGGGAGGGGTGATAGGAGAGATCTAGGGGAAAGAGAGGTGAGGTGAGAGCCTCGTCAGGATAAGGGGGAGGGGTGTTCAGGGATTGGAAGAATTGACAAAATTCATTGATAATCTCCCATGTTGTGTGGACCCAGAGCTCTTGAGCGTTGCGAAATCCCTGGATGGTATTCCGTAGCCGCCGGTGCGAGGCGTATGTATAGTAGTATTTCGTGTTGTTATTCCCATCTGCTATCTAGCGTTCCCAAGATCGTTGCGCCCAATAGAGTTCTTTCTGAGCCAGACAGTGTGTGATTGAATCACGGAGGGAGCATTCTGCAAGGAACGTCTGGGGAACGGGGTTCGAGATCAGCTGGGGCAGGATATCTGCGAGTTGTGCCTAGAGGAACGCAAGTTGGGAATCTAAGTTCTCGTATTGTGTCATTTTCCAGTGGCGTGCTGCTACCGCAAAATGACAGCAGTTGGGATCCTCTTATACCGAAGGTCGTGTGAAGATACTAGGTTGTCTCATACCGAAATGGCCAGGTCGAGGTAGGTTCTAGAGAGAGGAGGTCCAGAAGAATCGGAAAATGATCTAATGTGTGGGATGCCAAATGGCAAACCCAGGGTAAGGGGAATGCGTTAACCTAGGCTAAATTAGCAAAGAAGTGATCCAGTCTTTCACAAATGAAAGACTGCCCCATACGATGGTTCATCCAGGTGAACGACGCCTAGAGAAATTGATGTCCGAGAAGCCACAAGTTTTAATAAAAGAACGGAAGCGAGATATAGAGGACCATGTTTTGGGGTGGTCGCCATGTTTTTCATGGTGAGATAAAATTACATTAAAATCACCAACAAGCAACCAATGCGACGTAACAATAGAAGCATATGATATAAGAGCATCCCATACATGGTCTTGTTGGGCAGGGTGGGGAGGGTTGTAAATAGCACTCAGATGGAAGGTCTGATCCATGTGAAAGATGGCTTCCAAGTGTATTCAGCACGTGTCCGAAAACAGGGTTTGGAGCCCTATATGCTGCATGTAGTATAGAACCTAAATACCTCTAGAGCATCTTATGGGATGGACTATTCTGCGACCGTCAAATGAGAGTTGATCAATAATGAGATGGGCATGGTCCGCGCGACATTGGGTCTTTATGAATATAAAAACAGTAAGGCTATGTTGTTAGATCAGGGGCGCACATCAGGCAAGAACACGAGGCAATTTGCGCCCCTAACATTCCAGAATATATCCCGCATCGGAAGGCAGGGAATGTGTGGAAATCCTTGGTCGTTGATAAAGAGGGAGGACGATGGGCTCAAATGTTCATTTTCAAGACTCAACAAAGACATAAGGTATTGTATATGAGAAGTAGTGATTGCGTTTGTGAACCTGAGTTGCTGAATCACACGCCCTTCAGCCTGCAAATAGAATTCTTGAGCCATATTGAAGCTGGCTCCCGACATGTGGTTCAGGATAAGATACCCTCAAATCGTGGGGGCGCCTTGTCACCTGATGATTGGCCGTTGATTCGCTCCCGGGTACGGTGCATATGGTCATGCATATTGGGTAGTGATACCGAATAACGAGCCGCTTCCTTTGATGTTGTGACGGGTGGCTAGGTAGTGCAGGGCCGGTGGAAAACTTAGGGGACATATCAAGAACGTTCGAACTGCAGATACCCGTTGGCACGCAGTCACCTGGTTTGGTAGTGAGCCACATGCCGAGAGGCATTTCATGAGCTCCACGAATTGGTGGCGGGTGGTGTTGGTCTAGGTGGGAAGAATTTTTGTTCTTATCGATTGGGAGTGAAAGTTTGGACAGTTTTATGATTTTGTTTGATTGTGGCACTCTTTGAGAATGTTAATTTCACATTATTAGGGTGACTGGTGACATAATTTTTTTGTACCTATTCCTTTTCAAGAGAAATACAATATTTGATATTGGAAGGCAAAATTGTGGGCGGACTGATCGATTAACCCGTGAGCAGCCTTTGTATTCTATTTGGAGGATACTTGGCACGTAGGAGGCCATCTCACGTGTCCTCTGCAACAACATTATTTGGTTGGGTACTTTATTTTGCAGCCAGCAAATGTTTATACATATTTCATGCTAGTTGAATCCGTTCATCTATTTTATAATAATTAAAATCATACACACCACTTTTTATTCCACAAATTTGAAAAGTTGGAAAAGAAAAATAAACAAGCCACACTCTTTAGTTGTATATATTTTACTTCCTTTTGATAATAACGTTCAGCCTTCACTTGAAATCGTTTTCATTGCATTGTAAATTTGTGATACCGAGAAAATAAAACGATACAAAAGAAATATGCATATCTTTTGCCCAACATTTTTGAGTTGAAATCTGAAACCCGATTCTGGTACAAAATTAACACCCAAAAATTAAGAAATAGTCAATTTTAAAACTCGATTCCTAGGAATATGTCCAATAGTACTTACGGGCATGTGCTCGTGCCCGTATGGGTAAGATCTAAACCGAAGCCCATTACGTAAAATAAGGCCTTTTTTCTTTTTTATCCTAGGATGCACGGATACACCTAAAAAACTAGCGTACTAGTATCGGATACGTATCTGATACCGATACGCTACAGATACACTACCGATACGAATCTGATACGTCACGTGGCGTATCGGTTAATTAAAAGAAAATAAAAAATTCCCGATACGTATCCGATACATATTTGAGGCGCATCGGGGATATTTTGGGTCTTTTTTATAAGTTTTTAAATTGATGGCAACATCAATAAATACCACATACAATTAAAACTTAAAACAAAATATTTTAATCTAATTAGTAATTAACTAGCTCATGATCATAATTCCACTTTTCTCACTTCTAATCAATTTTTCTTCTTTCTCAATCCACCTCCACCTAGACACCAAATCTATGGTTGTGGCCATCTTCTACTCGCTCACCACCACCTTCATAATTCACTATATTGTTATAATCACTTTTATGAACTAATGTTTTTTTGTATCAATTCTTACTTACTATGAACGTGTCATTTAATTTTTGTAATATTAATATTAATATATTTATATATAGGCGTATCCTTGCCGTATCCGTATCGCCTATTTTTTGAAAATCCGTATCGCCGTATCCGTACCGTACAAACACAGAATACATTGGTTTCTAGAACAACAACGGTACAAACGAGTGAACGACTCTCTTTCTTAATTTCACATTCCAAAATTCAAAAACAACACGTGAGAAGCACGTGGCACACTGAATTTCTGATCGGACGGTCCAGATTATCGCGTCGACACAAAGCTACTTGATTTAGCTGAAAATTCAAAATTGAAAACCTACGCTAAGTGTTTTCTATTTTAGGGCTCCAAACACACACACACACACACACACTCGCGCCCGCATATACATACAGAGCTACCTGTAAGCATATCACTAGTCTCTCGCTCTAAACCTTTCTCACAAGATCAATGGTATGCATCTTCAATACTTTGATTTCATTACTGTTTTTGCTTCTTCTTATTGTTAATTGTTTGTCGATTTTATGTTTTTTTTTTTAAAAAAAATTAGGCTTTGCCGAATCAGCAAACTGTCGAATACCCTAGCTTCAAGCTCGTTATTGTTGGTGATGGTGGCACCGGTTAGTAACTCTCCTTCGTTGTTTTATTTTGATGTTTAATTAATTATGCGTTTCACAATCTAATTAAACAATGATTTTGATGTTTAATTTCGCTTAATGCGGTTTGTTTGTTTGTTTGTGCCGATTACAGGGAAAACCACATTTGTGAAGAGGCATCTCACTGGTGAATTTGAGAAGAAATACGAGCGTAAGAAGACGACTGATTCCGTTTGCTTTTAGATGATTTATATTATATAAGTTTACGTCTAACAGAACTATGTTTCCACAGCTACTATTGGAGTGGAGGTGCATCCATTGGATTTCTTCACTAACTGTGGGAAGATCAGGTTTTACTGCTGGGACACAGCTGGTCAGGAGAAATTTGGTGGCCTTAGGGATGGATACTAGTAAGTAGTGTACATTGTATCATTTTGTTGCGACGGTCTTTTTTGGTTATTGTATGTTATGCCGGTGATTAGAACGTGTCTCCGTGTTTAATTTGCTAGTTAATGTGTCACCATGTTTGTTTGTTTGTTTTTCCTTACTGATTAGCAAAGTCGAGCGTTATGTGTACGCATCTTTATGGCGTTTAGATGGCAGATTAATAATATGTGATTTTAAGCACTCAATGCGTTCAATTTATATTAATTGAGTTTGGTCTCTAGGTTAATTAATCAAACTAGATACTTCTGTTAAGCATCAATCTATTAAGTTATGTTGATGTTCCTGATGGTGGCGTGGATTGAATGGCATTCGATGACAAGCTGTAGTTTCATCTAAGTTTTCCTTGGATATGAATCTACTTTTTGTGCAGTGTAGTAAGCTATTTTCGCTGATCTTATGGGATTCCAAATATTTAACTATTTGACCTTCTGTAAACCGCTGCAGCATCCACGGGCAGTGTGCCATTATTATGTTTGACGTAACCGCAAGATTGACATACAAGAATGTGCCAACATGGCATCGTGATCTTTGTCGGTATGTTTTTTGTCAATTTTTCATGTAGGTTTAAAATTTATGCTATAATTGCCGACTTCTCAAATTTTCTGATTTGGATTCTAGGGTGTGTGAGAATATCCCTATTGTGCTCTGCGGGAACAAGGTTGATGTCAAGAACAGGCAGGTGAAGGCAAAACAAGTTACTTTCCACAGGAAAAAGAACCTACAATACTATGAAATATCAGCAAAGAGCAACTACAACTTTGAGAAGCCTTTCCTCTACCTAGCTAGAAAACTTGCTGGGTGAGTACCCTTTAAATTCTTGCGATTGAGTTGGTGGTTTGAATGCAATTTGAGTTTAATTAACTTGATTTGCGTTGCAGGGATGCCAACTTGCACTTTGTTGAGTCTCCTGCACTTGCTCCTCCTGAGGTTCAAATCGATCTAGCTGCCCAGCAACAGTAAGTCTCTTATATATATATATATATATATATGTATGTATGCTAATCATTCACATCGAAAGCTGACATGCACATCCGCATACACAATGCAAGACAATGACAGCGAGAAATACGTCCTTAATTGACTTATATTAGCTATAGTTTCAACCTAACCCCCTCCAAACTCCAACACGCAAGCTTTTTGTAATCTAATTCAGAGTTTTGAGATTCATCATTCAGTTCAAAAGCTGAATATGTAGTGATCCTTGCATCGACTTACTAGCAGTAGTTTCGACATAACCCCCTCCAAACTCCAACACGCAAGCCTTTTGTAATCTAATTCAGAGTTTTGAGATTCATCATTCACTTCAAAAGCTGAATATGTAGGGATCCTTGCATCGACTTACTAGCAGTAGTTTCGACATAACCCCCTCACCCTCCAACAGAATCATATAATAACTTATTTATTCTTGCAGACACGAGGCAGAACTTGCGGCAGCTGCCAGTCAGCCTCTTCCCGACGATGATGATGAAGCATTTGACTAAGTGGCAGTTGGAAGTCTTTTGTGGGTTGTCTCTACCTTGTTTGATGTGGGGTGGACCAATCGAGCGTTTTGATTTGATACTTCCTAGGATTACAATCAAAAAGTTTTATGTGGGATGTCTGTATTTTTAGTATGGATTTGGAATCATTTTATCATCTGATATTCGTACTTAAATGTCCTGGATGAGCGAACTTGTGTGGTTTTACTATTGTTGTTGGTACCGGTGGGATCTTTTTCCCATCAGATATCTTTAGTACTGGTTCACTTGTATGGTTTTATCATTCTTATTAGTCACGAATTCGTTTTCATTTTTACCATTTGATTTGGGTTTAGTTTGGGTCTTTTTCCACTTTCATTTCTCAATGTCCACTCTAGAAAATGCTCATAATTCCTTTTTGCGTCACTTAACTTTTATAAAATGCAGTTTATAGCTACTCATACTCTACAAGATTGATCCCAATGCGTGCGTAGTAACTTGGTGTAACTTCAAATGTACATTTTTAATTCAACATGTGATATGTACTTATGTGTCTAAACTCAACTTAATATTGTAAAATGTTGTATTGTTTTCCTTTCATCGATTAATCATGGCACCGATGGCCCACCGGGTGCGCGAATACTGGAAAAGAGTAGAAGACTACCTGTGTGAACTTAAATTTTTTGATACTATATGATTATTCCATTCTTCTGAATAGATTTCATGGACGTCGGCTCTAATTCTCAAGTTTGAGGGAAGGACATAAAAGGAATGTAACGGACAATTATGGCGACCTGTTCTAATAAATGGGACGGACAGTTGACAAATCCAACATTTGTAGCATTACTAAACTAAAGTAATTCAAACAACACGAAAAAAATCATTAGACAAATATAGAGAGACTGTACAATGTCTTCAATGTCGCTCCGGTTACATATTGACAACTAGGGGGGACGAGAGCGGGATCCCCGTTCAAGTATTTCCCAATGAACTTCTATTTTGGGGATTTGTTAACTTTTGATTCACGTCCCTTTCCCAAGAAAAAAACCGAATGTTAGCATTTGTTAGTCGATGCGTTATTAGCCAAAGCTCCAATAGTCCTTTTTTTTTTTTGTTTTTTGTTTTTTTTTTTTTTTCTTTTTTGGTTTTTTTCTTGAAATGTGTTCTTAATCTTCCCAGAGTGATTCACGGTAGAACTTGATTTCAAACTGTTCAAAATCATATACTTATCCATAATAACGATGTTGAGTGGAGATGCACCTTATCCATAATAACGATGTTGAGTGGAGATGCATCTGCTATTATGTTAGGCAAACGATTTTATTTAACTATGTAGAGATGGAATATAAGAATGTTTCATCATTTGCAGCTATAGCTTCAATAGCTTTTTCATCGGAAAATGTCTCAGTTATTTTCTAAAAGTATTTTCTTTTTTCGATGAGGGGAACTTAAACTTTTATTCTTACACTCGTACTTTGGTTCATCTACGTGCTCTTTGATGTTATGTGATTTCGTCGGCTCACTAAGCACTCCACATCACACCAACCCAAGCTATGTACTGGTATTGAGTACGCTTTGAGTTTGAGAAACCTGCACTGAAAAACACGAAAACGTAAACTAGTCAATGGCCCCAACGAAGACATTCGACGCTCAAATCAGTAAGAATCTACTAGACTTTTGAAATCTAGAGAGAGAAGGTAAAAAGTGAATCATGTCTTTTTCCCGCCAGGGGAGGGGGTATTTATAGACACCGCATTGGCCTAAGATGGGCTTGGCCCATCTTAGAGACTTGGTCCAAGTTCAAACGTAACCATGCTACCTTGCTAGCATGCAACCATGTAAACCTGTTAGTATGCAACCATGTAACCTAGCTAGCTTGTAACCATGTAACCTTGTTAGTGTGCAACCATAAAACCTTGCTAGCATGCAACCATTTAACCTTGTCAGTACGCACCGATGTTATATTAATTTGGGAAAAAAATCAGTTACCTATCCAAACTTTGGCACGTATTACAATTACATATCCAAACTTACAATTTTTACAGTTTACGGTCCAAACTTTCAATTTTTTGACACTCGACGGTCTAAACTTCCATTTCGACCTATATCGGCCAAAAAACGTCACTATTCGCCTAAATGACGCATCACTGACGTTAACCTCCAAGGGTAAAATTGACAGTTCATTTATTTTCAACGGCTAATCCCTTCAAATCCAATTTAAACCTAAAATTAGCCTCAAATCGAATTATTCCACGAACCCTAAAAAGCTCAAACCGAAAATTAACAACAAACTCAACGAATTAATGCCACAACCCTAATCGATCGATGTCAGAAACTACTGTAATGGAGTAATTTGATTGCAGGTGCGATCGACTCGCAGTTACAAAGCTCTCCTTAATCGATAATAATCTAGATCGTCGATTCACTCAATGTTACAAGGGAGACATAGGGTGTGGATTGTGGTTCTAGGTCGATGAATCCCTTTGGGCAAGAGTGGTGATACCGATTCTAAGGAGGAGAATTGAAACCGAAGCCAAATTGAAGGAAATTTAAAAGGAAAAAATTGAACTTAAGTTGCAGCAGAATAACATTGAGTTGGAGTTGGAGAGTAGTAAGCTAAAGAAGAGGATCAAGAAGCTTGAAAAGCATGCTTCCAATTTAGAGGCTAAAAACAGGAACTTGTGGATTTTATTTTTATTTTTTTTTTGTTATGTGTTATACCTTAATTTGTTTAGGTAGCCTTTTGTTGACTAAAATAGGTGGTTGTGGTGGTTGTGAATGTAGTATAGTTGGTTGCTAATGAGGTTTGTTAAGGATGGAGAATAAAGTGTGTTGCTTTGTAAGGTTG
Source organism: Linaria vulgaris (assembly GCA_948329865.1). Taxonomy (NCBI): domain Eukaryota; kingdom Viridiplantae; phylum Streptophyta; class Magnoliopsida; order Lamiales; family Plantaginaceae; genus Linaria; species Linaria vulgaris. Next base: position 102,064,565 of record OX415250.1, read on the forward strand.
GGTGTAAGACCCTTAAATGAAAGAGATGTTTTAAGTATATAATTTCTGTTTTGTAAGTTGATGCATGACTTTTATACCTTAAACATGATAATCTAGCATGATATAATGACATTATACGATTTAATAATCCAATCATGAATCCAACTTCTAAAAACAGAGCATAGCATCATCTCAAACACATAAAAAATGGCAAATAAAGAGATCATAATGCCGTAATAGTAACATCATCCAAGATCATAAGAGGTAGTCATACGAAAAGCAAACATAATCCAATCCATTCACATTAAAACATAAATAAAGTAACATTGTTAAAAAAAAATAGATATTAAAAAGCATTGTTCAAAAAAACTGACAACCTCAAAAACATAAATGAAAGGGAAGTTCATCAGAGAAGGAAAATCCAAACGATTTAGGTGTTGCCAAATAAAACATCAAAATTTGACAACACCTTAATGTGTGGGATGGGATGGGAAGCCCTTTGATTATCAGACAATAACACATCATGCGATAGTTTTGGAACCCACTCTTTGCGAAGTTCCTTTCCAGTTTAGTATGTTGCATTGTGTATAAAAAGTTTTAAAACATGACCCAATTACACTATTACCAGAATAAAAAAAGTGGATGTTATACTTACAAATTTCACAAGGCGATCATAATGTGTGCTATTGAGTTTGACCTTCCCATTCCCATCCTTTATGTTGTAGCTAACCCCAGTGGTCTTGTAAAATCGGTGGAAGAGTTGCAGCCTCGTCTGCATAATCCTTAGCCAGTCCAAGATCTCCACAGAGGTAACTTCCTTCCCCTTGTGCCTGGAATATTTGGCCACCAGTGCAGCGTATACTGGCCGCATCATTGTCTTTGTGAACCATATGTCAGTCCTCACCAGCACACGAAGCTTTTTTAGTAGAAACGCTACGCCCTCGTTATTGAAGTGGGTGAAAGAGTAGAAGATCGTGGTGATGTCCTCCTTAGTTTCATCATATTTTGACTGAATGGCTGCCATTGAAACTCTGATAGTTTTTTTTTTTGAAGTGAACGGTTGTGTTGCATGTGTGAAAATTAGGGTTGATGGTTGGTATACATTTAGTGGAATATGAAGAGTTGGAGGATTAAATGACTTGCACCGGTCCACATATAATCGAACAGTGATCTCTAACTTGGTGTCTAATCGTTTGTGTCATCGATCCTTGAGCCATTAGGTAATTGGAGTTAATAGCCAAAAGACAATAAAACTGTTTGTTTATGTTATCTAACATATTAATTTAGTTCAGAATCTCGGGTGCAATTATTTTTATAGTTTGGACCGTAAAGTATAAAAATGTTCAAAGTTCAGGTAGTCGCGTGCAAAAATATTCAAAGTTTAGGTAGTCGTGTGTCACAAATTTTAAACGTTATTTGTGAATTGTTACATAAATTAAACATGATCCAACTCAGAATTATCAGCACAAACATGAACTACCAATACCTAATAAAACTTAACAATATAAAGAAGAAACAAGCTCATAATTGTCAACCAATACCAACAAAATTATACAACATAGTTGACAAATATTGCATACACGAATAATCATTAGAAAAAATATCCAAGATGCTCAAAACGTCGTAGAAGTCTCTTGTGAATTAGTTAGTACCATCTTCTGCAATACTAACAGACATACATTGAACAACCCCTTTTGGGACACCAACTTTTTTCTTTGCACCAGGAGGTTTGAAATGGTTTCTACCAGGAGGAGTGAGAGTCAAACTGGGGCTCGATGAAGGCACCTCTGAGAATACTAGCTGCTTCTTTGTCTTGCATATAGGTTTCTCATTAGATAAAATATAAAATCTTTTAGGTGTTTGGCTTCTAGTTAGTCTGTGATTGGAGGAGGAGCTGCTGGTGCAGGATTTCTCCCTGTTGATGGTCATGGCATAGGAGCCATTGGCAACTGAAAAGCCACATTTTGACAAGCTACATTATGTGCAGGATTACCTACTGGCTTTGGTGGCAACTGAGAAGCTACGTTCTTTTTTTTTTTAAGGAGCCTCTTTACCTTGTGCCTACCATTCAGATAAACATAAGTCATAAATGGTTCACTCAAAGAATTATTAACATAAGTCCATTGAAACTTGAATGGCATAACTTTATTATCTGCATTTTCCTTTTCTTCTCACTTTGAATATGCAGACTGCACCTATCCTCTTGTACACCAACACGAACAACTAATTCTTGAGTTGCAGCAACCTATCAACAACAATTCCAAGTTAAATTTGAATTGTTAATCTTCATCATTACATGAATAATTGATTGAATTAGTATAGTAATCGCCTCAGTTTGCCGTGTGACACCTGATCCATGTGCAGTTTGTGATGGAATTGTATCAGAAGGTACATTAGCATTAATAGGAACCTCAACAGCTGTGGTAGCATATTTCTCTTTTTTGGTCCTACCCTTTCCACTCCATTTTTTGATCATACCCCTTCCATTGACTTTGGGTTTGGGCACCCAAGTACTGGCTAATGGGTTACTTTTCCTTGGCATTATGTCCTTCTTTCTGACAGTGACCACAATGTATTTTAGTACCATCCTTGGTCAATCTCCCACTTTCTTCACTTCTCATATGTTTCTCTTTTAGTTCATCAGGATCAACCTTTTGTACCATACTTCTTTGGCCTCCCAGGCATAGTTAGGACAGGTGGAGGAACTATCTGGTTCACCTGAGTTGAAGGCATTGGCCAAGCACTCTTTCCCTGCATAGGAGACATGTAGTTAATGTAAATCCTTAGATATGTATCTTTGGAATAATAGGCATGTATGTGTTCTTCTGGTTTCCACCTCATGTGTTTCATTGCAGCTCAAGCATACACACAAGGGATACTTGTCAGCTCCCACTTTGTACATGTACATGTCTCCTTTTCTAGATGCACAACATATGTATCACTGAAAGGTGCCTCAAACTCAAAGTTCCCATTCTAGTGAGCCATATAACCTGCAGATCTCTCCCTAATCTTATCCATAATTTCCTATACATTTGGAGTAGTAGGCTTGTTGCTCTTGTTTATAGCAATTTTCCTGACACCAGTACTCTTCATCAATGTTCTTCTAATAGACTCCATCATGTCAATGATGGCCATATCCCTAGCTTTTACAATTGTGGCATTAAAGCTTTTAGACATGTTGTTTAACAGAAGACCACTCTTGCAATTTGTTCTGAAGAATGCCCTAGACTACCGAGTAGGAGGTTTGCTTGCTAACCAGTTATATGCTTGGACATCCATCTCTTTTACCCTAGCCATGATCTTGTTGAAGTCAACAACTCTAGTAGCTCTAGCAGCATCCCATAGAATATTCTTCATTGCAGGTCTTGGATGCCTCTTCTTCAGATTTGCCCACAAGTGCAACACACAGAACCTATGCTCACAATCAGGCAATAGTTCATGAATAACATCCATCAATCCCTTCTGCTTATCACTCATAACAATCTAGTGATAACTGTTAGCGATATTCAAACCATCCACCAAAATTCTTAAAAACCAATGCCATGATTTCTTCCTCTCATTTTCTACTACTGCATATGCAATGAGATATATGCAATTATTGGCATCCACACCCACAACTGTCAAAAGTATACCTTCATTCTTGGTCTTCAGATGTGTCACATCCAATCATATGATGGTTCTGTAACCAGTCAGAAAGCCTTTCTTCAAAGCATCCCAGCATATATATAATCTTTTGAACTTACACACTTCACCAACCACCTTACACTTCAATTTCACAATATCCCCTGGATTAGTCCTCATAATCTCCTCTGCATAACTCCATAGCACGGCATATTAGTTTGCATCAGATCCATGAATGTCATCAAAAACCTTCTTCTTAGTTTTGTACATTTGTGCATGTGCTAGATGAAATTCTACACCACAATCCATGTTAGTGATAGTCAGCATTGAGTTGGCAGGCTAGTTGGGATCACTACTGATCTTTGTATGATATTTCTTGGCCAATAATCTGGTAGTTCCTTGAATTACTCTGTTCTGCCTAGGACAGTCATGTGGTCCCTTAAGAGTCTTTTTTCGCATTGTGTCCTCATGATTTGGAATTGATGCATATAACTCACGGAGACATCCATCTTGCACACACTTTGCTTGAACCTTCTTCTGACAGTTGATTGGATACTTAACAGATTCCCCTGAGCTAATGCAAAACTGGTTATAGCTTTCCTCAAGAGTTCAGTGGTCTCAAACTGCATTCCAAGCTCAAATACAAAATTAGGCATGTCAAGTGCTAGTTGAAAATAACATGTCCTTAGTGTGTAGGTCTTTGGGGTGTTTCATTTGTTGTTTTCTTTGACTTTGAACTCTCACATTTGTCTGCAACTTGGTTGCTTTCTTAGAACTCTTTCCTTTTTCAGCTTGCACATGAGCATTTCTGCTCGAACTTCTAACTCCATCCTCAGTTGCTAGTTCTAGAATAGGTGGAACAACTTCATTAGTTCCTTTTACCTCCTGTAACCTCATAGCTTCATTAGCTCTCCTAAGATAGTCATCTTCAGCTGCATTATTGTCACTATCCACCAGAGAGTCTGAAAATTCCGAATCATCACCAACTGAGACTTCACCTTCAGTATCATCATTGTCCTTTATATCAACTATAGAATCCAACAATAGACTTGTATTGTCTCTTAAGCATTGGGGTAGAGATCTCTAGCTACTTGGTTCAATTGTCGGTGCTCTCTGGCTCTCATCGTTTGCCCTTAAACAGCTAGGTAGATCACTTGCTCATGATTTTTTTGTCTTCATGTCTTGTAATAAATTCACTATATCCTCATCAGGATCTTCATTCTCACTTTCATCAACAAAATCTTTTGTCTTATCTTCACCAACATTGTCACCACCTCCCTTGTTTTCACCTATGTAGTCCAATTTTTCACTCATTGGAGAAAAATTTGGCAGTTCACTTTGTGATTGACACTCATTTAATGGCACATCATCTGTAAGAACATAAACATCTACTGTTTTCCTTGTAGAACCCACCAATGCCATCTCCAGTGCTTCCTTATCATTATTAATTGCAATATAATCCCCTGGTACAAAATCAAAAATGCAACATATCTTTACCACACAACCCTCCACTTTAACACCAACTTCTTGTACCATGTGCAATAGTTCTAGCCTAGACATTTCATCCTCAGTACACCAATCTATGTAGCTAATTTGTCCCTCCAGATAAACTAATTTGCCCAGAAACATTAACTTGCCCGAATGATGGAGTATTATGGTGAAAGGGTCATCTTTGTCTATAACTGAAGAAAGACAATGGAAAAATTATTATGATATTACCATATTGGGCTACATATACATAAAGAAACACAATTATCATGTGCAAAAAGTTAAACTAATCCCTCAAATACACTCAGTGGCAGACAAAGTGTGAACAACAAAGGAAAAAAAAAAACAAGCTTGCACATGCGTTCAACTAATCCCTCAAATACAGTCAAAAGAGGGACCACACAACTAAAATTAGCTCCAAACAAAGAAATAAAGTAAATTACTAAAGTGGGGTTTCTTACCATAATCGGGTGTAACTTGTCCTTCCAGAATAACATCATTTTGGGGATCTAACTTTTCACACCATTGTCAGATTCAGTCGATCAAGTAGTGCAATCAAGAAATTGAGGTTCAATTTGAGAGATTTGCGTTTGATTTGAGGAATTAGAGTTTCTGATTATGGTGGGTAGTGTGACAAAAAGGGCGGGCTAAGCCTTTTATATTTGTTTTTATTTTATTTTTATTTTATTTTTATTTTTTAGTAAATAATAGGTGAACTACCGATTATACCCCTAGAGGCTGACATCAGCGATGCATCATTTAGTTGAATAGTGACGGTTTTTGCCCGAGATAGGTCGAAATGAAATTTTTTGATATTTCTCACCTGTCTTGGCCCATTTGTGTAATTTTATGAATCAATGGCAGTTTTCAAAAATTCAAAAGGTGTTTTGCTATTTTATGCCAAACATATGTGTTGACTTTTTCACTCAAGCTACACTTAAAATAAACTCTTAATCATGTGGGGACCGCGTGTCAACGTTTCTTGAATATATATATATATATATATATATATATATATATATATATATATACACACACACATAATGTGGTTTACTGTTGACGTTTAGATAAAATATATATGTTGATGCAGGGTGATTTCATCTACTAACTAAGCACTTCACGTCAGACTAACACAAGCTCCTTACTGGTACAAAGTTAGCTTTGAGTTTGAGAAACCTGCATTGTGAAACACCATACGTGATTTCGGACTGAACTTGGGTTGGTCCCTTTCCCCTAAGGGTTCGACCGTTGTTGTTTTGCGCCAGCTGTGCCTTGTACTTCTTCAATCACTTGCTCTTCTCTTCCTCTGACATCAATGTCTCAACAACTTATGAGACTTCAATCTCCCTAAGGATCTTATGCTTCTTGGAATTCTACGTCTCAGTAATGTTTACCATCTCCATATCTTGACAAATAATGTTAAGCATATTCACTTCTTCTTTCCAACTCGACCTTAGAGAGGCTACATATGACTTCCAAGCTTCATTGTGATCGCCTAGCACTTCACCAATCCCTCTAAGAGTGGGGAACTTCATCTTTTGGTCATAGGTAGATACCACATCTCTGAACATCTCTGAACTCGTTCAATTTAGGTCTCCCAATAATAACATTGTAGGTGAACGGTGTATCAACCACTAGATATTGTAGATTCTGAGTGCGCTTGGTTGGAAGATCTCCAAAAGATGTCTGTAAGTCACTACCCTACCCTAATTGGCATCACCGTTGCTCCTCTCAAGCCATATAAAGGCGTCGTCACCTTCTACATGAATTTTTTACCTAACGCCATTCTTTCCAATATCTCGTAAAAGATGATGTTCACCGAACTTTCGTTATCAACTAAGACCTTCAGTATCGTATAGTTTGCAATGTCAACAATTACCACTATAGGGCAATTTAATTGTTGTGCCTCAGCTACTTGAGGGTCCAATTGCTTGCGGACCGTCTCATCAAAAGTGATTGACTCCTCCAATTCTTCCACCACGGTGATCAAAGATGTGCCCTTTTATCCACTTTCATCATGATTTGACCCCTTGGATGATTAAAGTCAGCACTCGTTGGTCCTCCGAAAATCAGATTAATCACTCCCTTCACTAGGATATTTCATGCTTCTTCACGCCTCACATGCGCCTCAATCCTTTGTTGTTCCTCAACACGAGTAACGTCCTAGGTTATTCCTTGTTTAGCCGATGGGCTATATCTCCTATGATCTCAAAGATCAGCCAGGTTTACTTCCTTAATCAATCGTTGAATTTCGATAAAAAATGATCTATGTTGTGATGTATCGTGCCCTTTTTTATGGTAGTGACAATAGCCCTTGGACTTTCGCGTATCTTCAATTTCTCTAATTTTCATAGGTTTCTCATCAATCCTCGTTGATTGGCTACTACATACACTTCAATTATATGTGTGTTCAGTGGGGTCTAATTCACATGTGATATACCTCTCATTCTATCATTTATGTCCCTATCTCGAGTCTCGACCATTTCTCCATGGCCTATCATTTCTGCGATTATCATTTACCTTCTGTTTCCTTGCGTCGCGGGATTCGCCCTTGCTGATCAGATTCAACTCCTCCACTTCCATCTCATGGCACAACCTTTGCATAATTAGTTCAACGGTAGGGAGGACAGCGCACAAGATCATTCGCTAGCTCTTTGTTCCCCAACGTCTTGAACATGATTTCTCGGACAAACCTGGGTGATGGGGCTTGCACTTCAACATCTCAACATTAAACTTATTCGTATACTCGCGCAATGTCCCATGCTTTTCAATTGGTGTAAATAGTATGGATCCAACGGGTCCACTGAAAGAGTACCAACTTAGAGCAGAAGATATCATGTTGTTGCTTGTAGCTGTAGATGGTTCCACGTGGTATGCGTGCAAACCACTCTTGCGCCACACTGACCAATGTAATGACAAATAGGCATGCTTGAACTCTAGTATCATAGCCTCCCAAGCTTAAAATGTCATCTAGTACATGTAGATGTGATGTCCGATCAGTGGTACCATTGTAATTAGGCATCTTCGGAATATCTTGGCCTCTCCCCAAGACAACCTTTCGTAACTACTCACAGAAAGGTGAAGGCTCAGTAATTTTACCATTATTTCGATTATAATCAGCCGATCTTCTTCTATCTTCTACGTACCCAGCTGGAGTCGGCTCACGACAGTTGTGGTGATGTTCTCTTCTGGTAGGACTAGGATATCTTCTATCATACCTCTCAGTCCTTTCAACGTCTCTTCCTCTTCGAGATCTATCATACGAGTTCAACTCATCGTCTCTATCAACACACCTCCCGCGTGATTCAGGGGTTCTATGTTCATCGCCTTGCCTTACATGCTGAGCCTCCCTACGCACGTTAGACGATCATTGATGTGTCATCCTAGGTGATTGTGAGATTGCTGATACTGGCCTAGGTGGGCGCCTTCGAGTTCATCATAACACCACGTGAGCGAGAGTTATGTGCATGTTGTATTGTCCTGACTCAAGCATTAGGTCGAGAGTGGGTGCCACTAGGTCGAAATGTATCGCTCCTCTAAGTGTTGCTTGCAGTGCTTGGATCAGTTGAGCCACGTGTTGTGGCGGCAATGGGTTAATAGTCGTGCCCGCGGCCTGCTAGTCGACTGCATAGGCAGCTGCCCCCTAGCCTTACTCAGAAACAACCACATATGTCTCATCCCTATGCTGACTTGGGACATTATTAGCCACCCTATCGCCTTGTATTGCATGTTCTTGTTGTTGGTTGAGGCGTGTTAGCCCTTTCGTATGCCCTCGTTCTAGTCATGGTTGGATAATTTGGGTGTTCTCTTCACAGTGCACTTAGTGGTTTTCCACAGACGGCACCACTGATTCGGGGTGATTTCGTCTGCTGACTAAGCACTAACCAAAGTTTTGTACTAGTGCTGAGTTAGCTTTGAGATCGAGAAACTTGCACTGAAAAACACAAAAACATAAACTAGTCTGTGGCTCCGATGTAGGTACTACAATGCTCAAGTCAGTAATCTAGAGCGAGAATGCTCTGACTTATAGAGATAAGGAATAATGTGAATTGTGTCTTCTTCTTTTTTTTTTTGTTAGGGGAGGGGGTACTTAAAGATACCTCGTGGGCTTGGCCCATCTTAAAGGCTTGGTCCAAGTTCAAGCATGCAATCGTATTATTTTGTTAGCATGCAACCATGTAACATTGTTAGAGTGCAACCATGTAATCTTGCTAGCTTGCAACTATGTTACCTTGCTAGCATGCAACCATGTAACCTTGTTAGTACGTAACTATGTTATTTTAAATTCACGTCTTCGGTTACTTAAAATATTTTATGCGACTGAAACATATAATATGTTGTGTTGGCGACTTCTGAGCTTGCCACGTGTCGTATAGGAGAATATGGTACATCACTCTTGGCAATAACTTGACAACAAACTTTATTTCAACGCCACAGCCTTAACCAAATTCTTGAATGAACATGCTATTTTTTTAATTAACTATGAAAAATGAGATTTTAACTTTTTACTAAACACGATCAATGCAAGTTTTTCAATAAGAGGGATGTTCCGCTTCAGTTCGTCAAGTTAAAGTGGTGTCCGCAAAAACTTAAATAAATTTAAAAATAGTTTTTGACTTAAATTAAACACTTTCATGTTTGAAAACCTATTTTAAGCTAAAAATCATCGAAATCTTGAATAGGCATGAACCTACTTCTATTTAATAATAAACTACAGTTAGACAATTATACCCTTGTATTTTATTTAACAAATAATATAATCTATAAAATTTTCAAAAGCATATGAATATGATACTATTTACCAACAAAAAATAATTATTAAGGAAGTTTTCTTTAATAAAACGAATTTTTTTTACATTGCATTGTCAAGTGGAATTTCTTTTATAATTCATGAAATTGATTCTTTACATGGGTACCTTCACAAAACTTGTGTGTAGCCTTACAAATGTGAATATTGTTGAATCCCTTGTGAAATAAAATTATCACGTAATAATGTTTCAAATAAAAATATAATTATTTATAAAACTAATAACATTATGAACATGAGCATATTTGTGAAGATCTAATTAATAGTTAATAATGTATAGTTAGGGATATTATAGTAAATTCGAAAGACTAAATAAATCATTTTTCTGCAAACACTATACCATAAGAAAAGTAGTTTTTACCTAGTTTTTTAACACCTTTGGCTTTAATTTGAAGTTGTATTGAAGTACTTTTAACTTAAATAATGAGCTTCGGCTTTTTCAAAAGAATGTGCAAAAACAACACCTACAATGATGGGAAAGAAGCAAACAATACTATTAACAACATGCTAACCCTGCAGTCGTCTTGTCGGTCACCTCGGGGATTGACATGTATAAGTAGCTTTCAAGTTGTTTTTAAGTAAACCAAAACGAAAGGAAATAGAAGCCAAGAAATCGTGTGGCACATATGGCGAGTTCAGTGATCTGACCCGTCGCATGGAGCAAACCGAGTTCTTAGATAAGTTCCGAGACTGACCTGCAACTCTAGTGGCACGTGCCATGCCTTATCCTCCTTCCTGACAATGCTCTTATCTGCCTTCCCGGCAATGCTCCTCAAAGCAGAATACTAAATATTTCACCAAGATGAATCTCTTGGTGTGATGGTAAAACCAGTTCAACTGCAGGCAACACAATTCACTGACAGCAATCGACAAAAACAAATAATAAATCAGTACAAAGTTCGTACCACATTCATAAATAGGATGTGCCTCTGGCATTTCGATATAGCAGCATCTTCCAAATAACACGAACCGCTAAGGACAACGCAGACTCGCCATATGCATCAAAGAAGTTCTGTTGCTTGCATAAGCTCATTAAGTTCACACTCATGAAGAACACATTCATGAGAAGGTATAAACTTGCAAGAGGGCCTAATATTTACTTGCAGCACACAAAATACAACTTAAAATTTATTATCAATAACCTATCTTGTGGTGAGTAGATATCATTGGCACTTTTAATGTTAATTTATCGTTTAGTAACAAAATGAAAGAGATAAATAATCGGAGCCTAAATATTAAGGTACAGAAAAATTGAAGGAAAGCAACCTTTAACTATTTCCACTTGATACCTCAGCAACTGCTTCAGGAAAAGACTGCCTCCTTTTTACACAGTTTACACCGAAATCACCAACATATCGGTGCAAGCAGGGTAAGATATAATTAGTGTGCAAAATAAGAAACTAAATACAAACTTAAAGTGATCAAGTCGACGGAACAGAGATATATAACAAAATAGTGCAGATAAAACAAGAAACACAAACTGCAAGACAATTACTTTTTACATGCAATTTGAAATGATGATTTATAACAATAAAGGAACCTTGTATCTGCAGCTCCTACACTTCTTCCTCCATCAGAAAGCATGTAGTTATATATCTAGTTAAGCTGGAATTTAATTAAAATAACTATGAAGATTAAATTATATAATCCGGGGTACGGCAGATGAAGCATTACATCTGTTTCAAAGAATTTATAACACAAAAGTTCACGCCAGAAGGAAGGCGGCAAACCTTAGCATCGTCTGTAAGCCTTTGGAAGCAAATGATGCATGCTTGCAACTGTGGCCCTGGAGAACGCAGGGGAATACAGCCAGATTAATAACGCTCATAAAGAGACATTTATATGCTGCCAAAAGTTCATGGAGCCAATAAAAGTCACAATAGTACTTCGCTTGGTACATTTAGATGAAACCACTGAATACAACACATAATTCACTTCAAGAAACTAAAAGAATGTGATTTGAATGCCATTGTTCTACTCTGCGCTCCTTACTGTTTGGCTTGAAATGCACATGTCTCACTAGAAGTCACAATAGAAGTACATTTATTCATGGAATGAAAAAAAGACCATCTGAAAGTCCTCAAAGACATCAGATGCCAAATACCGAGCGGTGCAAATACACACTCACTTCGTCATCATTCAATTATAGCATTTGTATTCTAGAAGTACAATATAACATTTATCAAGCCTCCAGAAGAAAAGGTGCTAGAGTATGACAAGAGTAAGCTGAACGTTACCATATACATAAATCTGGTAATTGTAAATAAAAGTAACCAATAGTAATTATTTCTTTCTGTCAATACTTGTCTATATTAATATGAATAGTTGATAGTTACAAAATGCCAACTGTCAAGACAGATGTAGATACAATAACCAAGAAAGAATATACATATGGATGATTGAGTGGCTTCGTAAATTCAACGAAAAAGAAGTGAGCTTAAAGTCCTACCATCAAAGAAATAATATACCATATTTGACTATGACTTAACTTTAGTAGCAGATTTATCTGAAACCAGGTACTTTAGCTCCACCAAATGTACATCATTTGAAATATTGAGCATGATACGAAGATTGGTCAACAATGCTTCCTGTTCCCAACTCAAGGGACCAGAAGCATACAAAGCTTCAAGGGTGCGGCGATAAGCATGCAACTCTAACTTACGAATGCTGACTTCTACTTCCTCCTCTGGTAGAGCAGAATAACTTTTTCTATCAGAGCTTGAACCATAACTTGACTCTGCATCACTACAGAGGGTGTCCGTCTCTCGGCATGGCAGGGCTTTAAAGGCGCTATAACATTTGTTTGGACTCTGACTCGTGACACTACAACTACCAACAGAACAGGCATCACTGTCCGATCTATTAGACTCACAACTCCTGACCCCATAACAGCCATTAAAATCGTTAAGTTTTGCCCTCTCGATTTGATTATACCCATTAGATGTGATGTTAATGGAAGTACACATGTTTTTTTGATCCAGTAGTTCTCTTGGATAAGAAACAGCGTCTACCTTTTCAAGCATTGGGGCGGCAACCACTCTCTGCTTCCTGCCACCTTTCTCAATTGCTCTCATTTTTTGGAAACGTTCGTTATGTGCTTCAACAACAGATGAACCATAAGGAGACATCCTTTTGAGGGATCTTGAAGAGATCATGGGAGAGTCCCGACAAACAGCATCATCCTGAAACTTCAAGCAATCTTTTCTGACTTCCTTTCTTGTCCTTGCATTCACTTGTGGAATTGGGAAGTTTGTACTCCGATGACAATTTGAAGTTGCTGGCGTGCTAGCTATAACATCCTTCCCACCTTGAGAACTCTGCAAACATAAGAAACTAGTAGATTAGAGATAGGAATATGGATACTGGTATATGGAAATCAACTGCTTCTTGGGATTGCATTGCATAAACAAAACATATAATAATATGGCGAGAAGAGGTTATCCTCAAACCTATGGTTCCATGGAACTTTCCAGCCAAATTGGCAGCGCTACTTAAAAACCAGGCACTAAAAAATAACCCTTTAATGACAACTGTATGAAAAACTCAAAAGCACCCCGAAAGAGAAAGATTCAAAAAGGGGGAGAAGATAAAACAATCCTTCGCCATCAACTGACATTTCCATGAACCGCAGTAAGAAGTGGTCATAGGGAAAAGTGAAATAAAGTACCTTCGCCATCATTATCCATTTTTCGTCATGCCAGGTTTGTCTCATTCTGATATTCGATAGGTCAACAGTTAAATCCAAGGAGCACCCAAGTAACCTTACTAAGTACTGATTTCGGACTGGAGCATCCTGGAAGTGGATCTTGTTGTTTTTGGGTTCTTTTTTGCCTACCAAAACCTTCAGGATAGCAGCAATCTTCCAGGAATACTCGTAAAACACCTCCACAATGTCGCCAGCAGTGTAACTCTGCACACCTCGCACCAGAGGAGGGCACGGTCTCACAAATGTCCTTGAAACAGTCTCAGTCCTTTTTTCTCTTGCTGTACCAGGATAGCAGTGATACTGCACAAGGTAAGTACGCCCATTGCCAGACAGTATCTCTGCAACACGCCATGAGACAGGCGCCGTCTTTGTGTTCGTAACCTCCACTACATCTCCTTTCTTGAATCTCATCCTAACAAATTGTTTAACGGATATCGAAAATCTGGAATAACAGAAAAAAAAATGTCTATCACATAAAAATAAAAAAACAGAAAATCAAATCAGAGTAACATACAGGTTGAAACATAAAAGCATGAAACTAAACCGCGTGTCCGAAGTTACATAAAAACAGAAACACCACCATATATTATACAGAGGGCTTATGAAAACAGAAGTGTTGGTCGAGTCATCCAAATAAGTAATATTCTCTGCACCAGATACAAAGCAACAACACAAATATACAACTCATGATAATAAAACCTATTCATCAAACAAAAAAATAACAGTTTCAGAAGCAGAAAGATACAAAGATATCATCAACAGGTACCATTTCAGAAAGCCCAGATGCCTCAATTATTTTTTCAAAAAAAAAACTCAAAAAAATGAACTTTTTTGAGGAAAACATGGAGTCTAAAAGGATCAGTTCATAACCACAAAAATAATTATGTGAAGGTTAATCCCACATATCATCTTCTACAACTACCCATAACATCAATATACAACAAAATTAGAACCAAATTACATTGAAACCCTATGAAGGAAACACAAAATAACAAAACCCCCAAATTAAACAAACTAAAACTTGATCAATTAAGGGATTCAAAATATCAAAAAATGAAACCCTAAAAGCGAAAAATCCACTAACCTTGTGTTCAAATTAAAGGAGGATTAGGTGTGTTGGCAGTTTGGATTAGCTGAGATTGATCTCTGATTCTTCCTATTTGCAAAACTTTGATTTTCACTTTATGTTCTAGGGTTTGTTTTCTTTTGCATAACAAAAATAAATAATAATAATTAATTTGTTAATATGTGCATTTGCGTGGGGTATTACCGGGATAATTACACAAACCACCTATTATGTTTGAGAAATTACATAAATTATCTTTATGGCCAATTTTTTGCATAATATTTTTTACATTTTATTGAACATTCATTTATTTTACAAAAGAAATAAAAATTAAATCAAAATTATTGCATTAAACCTCATTTATCTCGTTCAAAAAGATAAAAAAATATAAAAACAAATAATAATCTCACTGAAAAAATAAAATATCTGTGAATTTTAGTCTCTGCTATGATTTGTAGTTGAAAGGTTATCTTAATTATTTTATTTAATTTTGACTATAAAAATAGTTGTGTAATTTCCCAAACAGGAGGGATAGTTTGTGTAATTATTCAATAATTGAAGAGTAGTTTTTGTAATTCTCCCTAATAGAATATATTGTTTGAAACTCAACCGGTACCAGAAAAGTGGAATAGGTTGCATTGGGTGCGTGTATTTTGTAGTTTTCTGATGCTTGTGGTCCTATTTTTAGTCTTGGAGTTAATTGCAAAACAATCTTATGTTATGTCTAATTCCTAAAAGTAATATTTTGTTCGTTACGTCATCTATAGTAGATCAAAAAAGTGAAATAATAACATTTATATAATGGCCATTGTTTTATTAATAAATGAGCAATGGTTTAGATGAAAACTATGGGAAAATATTTATGTCAAACAAAGATTACACGTGGATGGAAATTATTAGACAAAAATATAGGTATAGTTTTGTTTTGTATGAGATCCAGTGTTATTAAAATCGGACCGGACCGGCCGGTCGAATCGGTTCGACCGGGAACCGGCCATTAATCTGGGCCGGTTGATCATGAGAACCGGTCCCTGTTTGGAACCGGTCTGGGCCGGAAAAAACCGGCCCAGAATCGCGACCCGGTGGGCCGCTGAATCGGACCGGCCCAATTCAAAGTAAAAAAAAAAAAAAAAAAAAAAAAAAAAAAACAGCAAATGAATAATAGAAAACCTGAGGCCTTAATTGCAATTTCAACCAAAACCATTCTCCATATTCTCAGTTTTTCTTTCTCACGTACAGTAGGTAAAGTTGGAAACAGAAAGACATTTTAATAAAGTGAGAATTAAACCCTAAATAAATAGTAAATTATTGAACCACATCCGCCGCCGCCGCCACGAAGTAAGGTATTATTTTTTATATTCATTCTTTTGATGATTTAAGTTAATGTATTTTATATCAGGCACCTCATTTTCAAGTTTTCAACAATCATTCTTGCTTTTATTAGGAGTAGAAAAATCAATTTTGAAGGTAATATTTGAAATTATGATAATGAATATGTTGTTCTGCATCATATATGTCGCTGTGACGGAGGTTTGACTACTTGACTACAGTGACCGGTCGGACCAGTGGTTCAACCGGTTCGAACCAGTAAAACCAGTAACCAGTGATGTACCGGTTCGATGTCCGGTCCGGTTCTGAAAACACTGATGAGATCATATGTTTTATCTATCTCATCAAACGGAAAATGCAGGCTCATATGGAGTCGCGATCAGGTAAAGGCTATTCTTTCTTGAAACGACTAATCCATCTACCTCGGACATGTCTAAATCTTCAGGCTTCATTCCCTGATCAGGAAGTGTCCAATCGAAATAATAGAAGTGGTTGGGCTAAAAGAAACGCGACGTTGGCGATACCAGATGCCATTCCGGAACAAATCCTCCTTCCAGAAACGGGAGGAATTAAAAATGTGCTCCCAAAATAATCAACATTGTTTTTTTCAAATCTCTCTGGTTCAAAATTATCAGGATTTTGCCAATACTTGGGGTCTCATCCTATCGACCATATATTGATCATGACAATGGCGTTAAAAGGCATGTGATACCCATTGATTTCAAATTCCTCCCTACAAGCTCTTAGGATCATAGAAAGCGGAGGGTGAAGCCTTAGAGTCTCGTTTATGACCAGTTTGAGGTACTTTAGTGCATGGATTTCAGTTTCCTCGATTGTTTTTATCCCCTTAAAGGCTTTCCTTACTTCGTTTTGTGCTTTTGCCATCACGCATGGATTTCGCATCAGTTCGGACATCGCCCACTCAACGGTTGTTGCTGGAGCTTCCGTTCCTGCAGCGAACCGGTCCTACAAACAAATGCCATTGTTAAATACTCCAAGCTATGCAAAACACAAGGGGTTCATTTCTTTTTTTGCTATAAGATAAGAAAGATACACATTTGGAAACTTGCGAAAATAATGGATTTGATGCCATTGTTGGTAATCGGTAAGTCAAGCTCACCACTTTCCTTCAACCTCAGAAGAACATCTACTAAATCTAACTCTTCGTTACATTTTTTCTCCATAATCAAGTTTTCAGTGTGTTCCTCAATTATGCCGTCAAGTATCTTGTCCATTTCTTTCCACAACTTCAACATTCTGTACTTGTTCCAACTTATCAAACTAAATATTTTTACCGAGGGAAACACATCGGCAATATCATAGTGTCCGAACATGTGTAAGGCTTTCTTCATCAACTTAATCTCCATGTCCCTGAAGACTTTGCCAAGAGCAGGCCTACATGTTACAGAACTCATGAACAAAAATACTTTTATCATTTATATTAATTGGTGCGGTGCACCTGAACTAGACCGTTTGGATTGGATCAGAATCGAAGCCTCATCCTTCCTAATGTGCTCAAATGACCGGACATTTCTAGAGCTCAAAATCTCCCCTACGTAAATTCTCCGCATCTGTTTCCAGTAATCTCCGTAGGGGCAAAACAGGATATCAATGTGATTGTACCACATTATCTTTGTAGCCACAGTGTTTGGCCTATCAGCGCACGCGAGGTCGTGTGTTCTAAGCACCTCTTTTGCTATGTCCGGTGAAGATACGACAATCATTGAAACTTCGCCAATTTTGAGATGCATTAGCGGCCCATATGCGTTTGCTAAATCTCTCATAGGATAGTGATGTGGAGGTGAACCGAGCATGTGGTGCAGGTGCCCGATCATAGGTATCTTTGGGGGACTTGGAGGCAATCTTTCTCGCCCATTCGGCGCTCTTCCTTTTTTCTATCCTTTGAAGAGGAAAAAGTAAAGAGGAGGAGGAGGGTAATAAAGATGAAGGGGGTCTGGATATCCATTGCAGGGCTATGTTTTTGCTCTAATGGAAACTGCCATTTCAGTGTTTGAAGTCTGTTTTATAGTTTTAAATGTTGAGGAAACAAATTTAGGCATCTATTGACCTTTTAAGTTTGCCTGCTGCTAGTGACATTTGTTCAATGGTTCGGCTTTTTCAGTTAAACCTAATAAACGCCTTAGCACACCATACTTCAACCCTTACCTTAATTGGATTCTTTTCATTAAAAGACGGCTGCCTTAATCAAAAGCTTAAGAAAATTAGTTAATGCACATCAATGATTCTGCTCCTTTTGTTTTTCTAACAAAAGTATATATAGAACATCGAATTACCAGTGAGGTATGTGTAATATACACAATCTTCCTTCATGTTTGAAATATTACACAAACATACAACGATTAGCCCCTAATCTCTGTATATTTGACTTATTAATTTGTCTCTCTGACCTGTGAACTTCATTTGCTGAAATATTTTTAGTTTTAATTACACCGAAGAACTCTCATGCGATATGTGATAACCGTTAACCAAGTAATTACTCTGCGGCTGCTAATTACATTGAAACAAAAATGATATACATAAATCATTATACTAACAAAAAAATCTATAAAATATACGTTTTTAACGCTAAACTGTATATTGTAAGTCAAGTTCAAGCAAAATGATTGATCAAAGTAACAAAAGCAAAACATACTAGAACTACACAATTAAGAAATTACACAACACGCTGCTCTAAAGTCATATTGTAAAAACACCACAAACACCATTGGAGGTTTATATGTGTAAACCATTCAAGAAATTTATCAGCTTTTCAATCGTAAACAGAAACAGATTATAATGCAAACCTAACGCTAATAATACATATGCTTGATTTAAGCAAGCCCCTATATACACGGCCTAATAATAGCCAATATACAGGACATCCTAACTTTCTCTCTTTTATAAGCCCAATATTTTAGGGTTCCAGGCTTGAATAATCTTTAGCACTTGGCCTCATCCCCCTTTTGATGCTGACACTCATTGCAAAGTTGAGAAGAACTTTTGCATATTATTTCCCGCTGTGGCAACGCAGTATGCATATGGATGTGTTTCACAATAGCGATTTTTGCAAGTCCATTTACTTGATTATCTTGATCCAAATGCTCCCGCTGTTTCATCTGTGATGATATGTTTAAATCCAGGCCAGTAATGCCTGCTTGTGATGTACAGCAGCTACTTGCCTGTATTTTGTTGCGACAGCTCAAATTGTGTCCATGGGACGGAAAAAATTAACAATAAGAGTAAACCCCTGAGATAATCAAGCACTTCATCCACAAATCGTTACTATATCCCAAACTCCCAAACTACTCTAGCACACATGTTATTCGTGGTGAGTTCTACGACTTGAATTTTGTCCTCCATGCAGAATAGCCAACCAAGAATCATACTATAACTACCTAGAAAGGGGGTTACTTGTCTTCAAATTGTCTCGTATCAAGAAAAGAAAATCAAGAATCATACAGTAGAATCCTATTAGAAAAAGACCGCAATACAAATAAGATATTCTATCTATGGAAAGAATACTGCAATTTGGAACCCATTGAGCGGAAGGGATTCCAATATGTTTTATGTCAAGGAGAATTATTATGTAAACTTCATCTTCATTGGAACTCTGGATTATTAGATCTAAATGAAGCTGCTCCAAAGTCGATAATAAACGGAGAGTAGTGAAGCAAAGAGAATAAAATAAGAAAGTAAAACCCTAACAGTTTAGTGAGACGACAGTGAACAAAGTTACCTTCCAGATAAATTGATTTTTATCACTAAATGTACAATATTCAAGTCCTTTGTAGCAGCAAACACTGAATTGCGAGAGGCCCAGGTGATAACTCATATGCTTAAGGCTCACACTTGGAATTTATTCTCTTCCAAATTTTTGAACTTTCGACTTACAAGAATATCAAAGGTTGTGTCGTCAGGAACGAGACCTTTTTGAAGCATTTCATCACTTAACCTAGCAGCCTCTGTCACGTTCCCCTCCCTGAAAGATCCAGCAATCAATGCATTGTAAATCAGAACATCAGGAGTGAAGTTCTTTTTAAGCATCTCATCAAAGATGTAGCGAGCATTTGCCAACTGCCCCTTATTACAAAGACCCCGCACAAGGACTGAATATGTAACAAAATCAGGCAATATACCCTTAGCAAGCATCTCCTGGTACAATTCTGAAGCACTCAGGACTTTCCCATCCTTGATCAATCCATCAATCAATGTGGTGTAAGTTGCCAAATCACAGTGGATCCGATCATACTTCATTCTTTTATACAAGCCCAATGCCGCCTCCATATTACCTAAGCGTATGAAGCCAGACATCATTGTGTTATAAACAACCTTAGTTGGAGATAGACCAACTTGGAGGATTTCATCGAACAGTTCACGTGCACTCGCCATATCACGTTTTTTGCAATAAGCATCAATTAAGGTATTATATGCTTTTATATCCATTTTAATACCTTTTTCACGCATCTCTCGTTGCATTGTTAATGCAAGATCAAGTTTGTTTGCTTTAACAAATCCATCAATCAAAGTGGTGTACGTAATAACATTGGGTGAAATTCCACTTTTCGACATCTCCGTATAAGTAGAGTGTGCAGAGTTAACATCACCTTCCTTTATGAAGCCATCAATAATACTGTTATAAGTCATGCAATTGGGAGTAAAACCCATTTCCATGAACTTCTCAATTTTACCTTTTGCTACTGTGGTTTGTCCAGCTTTACTCAAGCCACTGATAACAGTATTGAATGTCACATCAGTGGGGGCAATACCGGAGCTCACCATATTTTCAAACATTCCAATGGCTGCTTTAGTTTCACCGCTTCTAAAACACCCACCAATCAATATGCTGTATGTGTAAACATTTGCTTTCATATTCCTCTGTGTCATTTCAGACACTAAGTCCAACGCTACATCCATATTCCCTTTTCTACAGTTTCCCATGATCAAAGTATTGTAGGAAACTACCGATGGTTCAATTCCCTGCTCTATCATCTTATCCCATATCCTAGTAGCATAATCTACCTTTCCCACCTCACAAAACCCGGATAATAAATTGTTGTACGTGAAAACATTTGCAACACCATCCTTAACAGCCTCATCAAACTGCTCGATTGCCTTTTCCATCAGATGAGCTTCCAAATAACCTCTGATTAAGGAATTTACTATATAGACAGTTGGTTGGATACCTTCAGACTTCATTCGCGTATACAATTCTCCTGCTTTCACCATTTTTTTATTTATACAACAGCCTTCTATCAGGACTGCATAAGTGACCTTATTCGGCATAAGGCCATCTTCCACAATCTTATCAAACAAATCCAAAGCGCTATTCAGATCGCCTCGCTGATAATAACCCTTCATCAAGCTAGTGGCAACTACCAAATTCATGGAATGTCCACTGCTAATCATCTCATCTTTCAGCCTTAGTGCCTCAAACATATTCCTCTTCTTAACACAAGTACAAATAACAGTTGTAAACGAACCCTGCGAAGGAACCCAGCCCCTTTCTTTCATCTCCTCCATCAAGGAAATTGCGACACCGCTCTCGAGTTTCATACAAGCTGCCCGAATTGCAGTACCATAAACAGGAGGATCCAGCTTTACTCCACTGTTCTTTGCCACCAGAAAACACTTCTCAGCTTCGTCCACCCTATCCTCTCTCAGATTCAAACACATCATCATGTACACAGTCGCACAATCGTAATCAATATTCTTCAAAACCACATCCGCAAACATGTCGCGTACCTCGTCAAACATATTTGCCCTAATCAAGGAACTCAAGAAAGTATTCAAAGTCTTGACAGACGGCGCGGCTATACCACGAGAAACCATCGAGTAGTAACAGTCTTTGGCATCCACATAACGCCGCGCTCTAACATATCCATTCAACAAGTAATTAAAAACAAGTGGGTTCGTCCCAAAATCAAATCTTTGCGAGCAATTAACCAAGTTATCAACAAGGGCGACACCCGAGGGGGACGAATCGCTGGATAGGCAACTATTGAGCAAAATCTTAGCTACATTGTGAAGGTCCCTGGAACTTACAAGAATGTGAAGCAAGACGCAGAAAGGGTCTCCGATTCCGGGCACGAAACCGCGCTGTTTCTCGACAGTTTTGAAGTAATTAAGAGCTGAAAGAGGGTCATTTCTGCGAGACAATAGGGCATCCAATATACTTAAATCCGATTTTTGAGAGGATTGGACTTCAATCGAATCAGAGGTGATAACAGGTTCAGTGATGGAAGAAGAAGAAGAAGAAGAAGATGAATAAAATTTGCGAGACGTGAAGGAAAATAACAGCCTACAATAAGTTACTATTGAAGAAGAAGAAGAAGAAGAAGAAGAAGAAGAAGAAAAACGGTACAAAGATTTCATCTTGCAGTGCAGAAAGAAGAAGAAGAAGAGATGAAGATAAATCTTAGTAAATCATTAAAACCCTAAAAGGGTGCACGGCGATGCATCTCTCTTCTATGCTACCTTTCTTTCTTTTTTTTTCCCTTTCGAAATCTTTGAGACTCTTTTTTTGATTTCTCAATGGTATCTACTTATGTGACTAATCAAGGAGCCGCGGGAGGTGTGCTACGGTCGGATGCGGGAGACTGGATTTGGGGATTCAAGGAGAAGCTCATATCACCAATGGTACAAGAAACGGAGTTGGCGGCAATTTGCAAAGGGTTGGAGCTAGCATGAAAAAGACGATACGGGAAGATTGTCGTCAAGACTGACTCACAAGAGTGCCACACTTTCGTGACGGGTCTTAGCATGGACTCACCGCACATGACATTGATCACGAAGTGTCGAAAGCTATGGAAACCGTGGGAAATTGAGGTCAAATGGATCCCAAGAGAAGCGAATAGAGTTGTCGATTGTGTCGCAAAGTTGGAGATGGGAGATAGGGAGCGGAGCGTGTTCATGGAGACGCCACCGCTGTGCACGATTCATCTTTTAGAAGCGGATTGTAGTTAGGTTTTATGTAATTCCTTTCAACCAAAAAAAAAATCCAACCGAGCATTGTCGAGCCCTTTTTGAGGGGTTCTCCCAGCGGTATCTTTTATATCCATAAAGCTGGAACTTAATTCGAGACCTTGCTTAAGTGAACTCAAGTTCCTTACCACTTGAGCCAACAACCGTTGGTAAATCTTTGAGACTCTCATTTATGAAGGAAACAATGAAACTTGATTAGGCCAATCATAAACTTACATTTGAGATTTGACCTATGCTACACAAATACGAATACGAGATATGTATGTGACGCGTATTCTACACAATAATATTGTAGATCACTTGTAAAGTAAAGTAGTAAGATAAATCATATTTTAAATTTGAAACACAATAAAAAGGCGCAAGCGTTAACAAAAAAAAAATCCTCAATTTCACATAAACACAAAGTACCAATGGGATTTGAGTTCACTTAAGCAAGGTCTCGGGTTCGAGTCTTGTGGATGTAAAAAACACCGCTGGGAGAGCCGCCCCTTCAAAAAAGGGCCCGACAGTGCTTGACTGGATTAGTCACATAAGCGGACACCAGTGAGAAATAAAAAAAAATACCAATTGATATAGTCAAAGTTTCGATGTGTCAAACATATTCAGCAATATAGTTGAAAAGTTTAGGACGAATTATCAAAAATGCCCGCTAACTTTTGCTTTTAATCCTAAATGTCCGTTGTTTCAAAACATGCTAAAAATGCCCTGTATCTTTTAAAATTTCTACTAAAAATGCCCGAAATGAAAAATAATCACAAAAAAATCGATTTTGTCTGAAAAATAATGCTAAAAATGCCTTGTATCTTTTAAAATTCTACCAAAAATGTCCGAATTTTAAAACACGACTTTTTGATTCAGCAGTGCGCCTCTTTGATTCGGATGCCACGTCGGATAAAATGTCCGAATTTTTAAAATCTGGCATTTTTGTTAGAAAATTTAAAACTTAACGGGCATTTTCAGCAGGTTTGGAAAAAAATGGCATTTAGGATTAAAAGCAAAAGTTAGCGGGCATTTTTGAGAATTCGTCCAACATTATAACATTAATAATAAAGTTATATTAACATTACAATCACTTTTCATTGTTCAGTTATGTCTTATTATTGGACTGCTATGTGTCGAATAGGCTCTCATTGAGTATTCGATACGTATATGTGTCTTTCTTATTTAATTTTAATTAGCATCGTAATGTGGCATATCCTAGGTGTATTCGTCTTTCATTTGTACCAACATACGAATATGAACGACTTTTTTCCTACTGTTTGGTAATTTGAAATTTTCTTGGAAAAGAGAAGAGAATATAGAAAAATCTATCTTTATTTTTTCTAAGGAATTTTCTGGAAAATCTTATTTTTCTTTATTTATTTATTTTTCCTTTTTTCCATTTTCAGGGGAATCAAACTAGGCCGAGGCGACTTCACTTAATTTTCAAGGTGCTTACTCATACTACCAAAACTAGAAAAGAACGCTTTAGTTTTAGCTTGTCATCCTTATTTATAAAGAATACATTCTTTTTAGATATTTTTTATATTTGAAATCATATGTAAAATGATTTTTTTAATTTAGTTTTTGTTGTTTACTCAGTGTTTCAGATTTTAACTATTATAATTATTAAATATGATATAAATATATTATAGGTTTACGAGAAGCCTATGGATCTTATATAATGGGTAAATTAATATGTATTAATAAAAGTTTTGTGCTTTATATATTTTATGATCCACACCTATGTTTCTTTTAAATTTATTTCAATAATTACTTAACTTATTATATTTTATACTTTTTATTTATATTTTGTTAGAAAAATAAAGTTTAAAATTCCAAATTCGGGGAGCCTATGCTCCTAACTTACGACCAACACCTCTTAAAATCTTACTTAATAGAAGATAATAATAATATTATACCAGTGTTTTTTCTTCGCATGACTATTTAATTTGGTATAAAGTTCATAAATTACAAATTGAAATCTAAAAGGTAAATATTTTGAATTTTGAAGTTTTGAGGTAGATCAATTACTTAATATGAAATGTAAATAAAGATGAAGAATGTTAAATGAGTGTGTTCTAATGATTATTTAGAAAATATTCAACGACCGGTAACTTTATACTTATATTTTACTGGTTTTTAATTGCTTGGACGAAGTTAAAAAAATGGGAAAAATACTAAAATTATTTGATATGACTACGTGGGCCCATTCTTTAAATGGGTTGGCCCATGTCACCACAAGAGTTTATAGTTCGGACACCCATTCCCGACCAGAGCAAGCCCAACGCAGGTTATCGAGTTCGCGAGTGAAATTTGTGGTGCTGGGTCCGGATGGTGCGGTCTGAGGGTCTTCAGTGTTGCGCAGCAATACGATAAACAAAAAATCATACATGAACGAAAAGCAAAAAAAAGCACTTATTTGTTTACCCAGTTCGTTATCTACATATGGGGGCGATACCAAGCAAAGATTTTCACTATGTGTTATGTTGTAGGGTTACAATTTCAAGAGAGGCTATTTATATTAAGCAACTCCTAATATAATTTTACCTGGGCTCTATGTACGGAAATTAGCCTTGATTTACAGTACGGCCCCGGGTCAACTTAGGCTCCACAACCCAGCAAACTCCCACTTGGAGACTAATGTCATCATAACCACATTTTCACTCTTCCACATAGCAATCCTCTAACAATGGTACCGCCATCTTTGGACTCTTCAAGCACCAAGTCTAGTTGAAGCCATGCAAAGCTTCAACTTCTCTAAGGTCACAACCTTAGTCAACATATCAGCAGGGTTCTCACTTCCCGGAATCTTCACAAGTTGCAAAGTCTTCTTCTCCAAGAGATACCGTATGTAATGATAATTCAACTCAATGTGCTATGTCCTCGAATGAAATACCAGATTCTTGGCCAAGAAAATAGCACTCTGACTATCATTGTATAGAATACTATTTGTTTGCCCTTTTTCCCAATTCACCCAAGAAATTCTGCAACCATACCATCTCTTTACTAGCTTCCGTCACCGCTACATATCCAGCTTCTATAGTAGACAAAGCCACAATCTTCTGCAACTTAGATCCCCATGAAATAGCCATACCACCCAATGTGAAAACATAACCAGTAGTACTCTTTCTTCCATCAAGATCACCCGTCAAATCACCATCTACATAACCATTCAAGCCTGTGTGTTTTCCCTCAAAACACAATGGCTTATCACAAGTACCACGCAAATACCTAAAGATCCACTTCACTGCTTCCCAGTGTTGCTTTCCCGGACTAGTCATATATCTACTCACGACTCCCACTGCGTGCACAATATCCAGTCTTGTACACACCATAGCATGCATAAGACTCCCAACTGCTGAAGCATATGGAGTTTTCTTCATCTCAGATGCTCCAAATCACTAATAGGTGACTCATTTTTTGATAATCTAAACTGACTACCTAAAGGAGTGCTTACTAACTTTGCATCTTGCATACTGAATCTCCTCAACACTTTATCAATGTAATCGGACTTCGAAAGATACAACTTACCCGCCACCTTGTCCCGATTAATCTGCATACCCAATATTTGTTTTACCTCGCCAAGATCCTTCATGGAAAAACGTTCAGATAGTTGCTTCTTCAACTTGTTCACTTCTTCAATACATGAACTTACTATCAGCACGTTATCAACACATAACAGCAAAATAATGAAGGTACTATCAAACCTTATAAAGTAACAACAATGATCAACATTGCATCTACCAAATCCAATCTCATGCATGAAGCCATCAAACTTCATGTACTACTGTCTAGGAGATTGTTTCAAACCATAGAAGCTCTTTTCTAACTTGCAAACTAGCTCAAGTTACCCTCAAGCACATATCCCTCTGGTTGCTGCTTGTAAATGCCTTCTTCAAGATCATTGTGATGAAAAGGTGTCTTCACATCCATTTGTTCTAACAATAAATTCGCCGCTGCAACTATGCTCAAAACCATCATAATAGTCGTCAACCTCACCACGGGAGAAAATATGTCAGTGTAATCAACCACTTCTTTCTATTGAAAACCCTTCACAACCAGCCTTTCTTTGTAACGTTTACTACCATATGCTTCCTCTTTGATTCTGTAAACCCGTTTGTTATGCAACGGTTTTTTCCCTTTTGGAAGCTCAACATGATCCCACGTGTTGTTCGGCTTCAAGAAATCCATCTCATCATCCTTTGCAAGCTCCCATTTGCTCGAATCAACACTTTTCACTGCCTATGCATAACACTCTGGCTCACCACTATCAGTTAATAACAAATAATGTAAGGTAGGGGAATACCTCTCAGGAGCACGATGTCCCATACTTGATCTCCTCAAAGTAGGCTCTGGAGTACGTGGTTCTTCCTCATTAGTCACCTCGTTTTCCATAATCTTGTCTTCACCAGAATTGGAGATATCCAATTCCACAACCTTCGGGTCTTTAACCCGAGTATCAACACCCTCAGTGCTTGATGCACCCAATCTGTCTTTGTACAAAACTTGTTCATTAAACACAACATATCTACTATGAATAACCTTACTGTTTTGGTCATCCTAAAATTGATACCCATAATCATCGTCGGCATATCCAATGAACGTACACTTCACAGATTTTGCATCTAACTTGCTCCTAGCAGTAGCATCAATATGAACGTAAGAGACACAACCAAATACTTTAAGGTAAGATAGGTTTAACTCATTTCCTCTGCAAGCTTCCTCTGGAATGTCGTTTTCCAGTGGAACGGATGGTCCTCGATTGATCAAGAAAGTCGCAATGTTAACTGCTTATGCCCAAAACACCTTAGGTAACCCACACTTCAACCCCATGCATCTAGCCCTCTCATTTAAAGTTATGTTCATACGCTCTGCAACACCATTCTGTTGTGGTGTTCCTCTAACTGTCTTCTCCATGCAAATGTCATTTTCTGCACAATACTTCTTAAACTCTGCAAGTTCATACTCTCTACCATTGCCCGATCTCAGACACTTCACACGCAGACTAGTTTTCATTTCAACATGTGCTCTCCACTTCTTGAAACCCTCAAACACTTCAGATTTTTGTTTGAAGAAGTATACCCATAACTTTCTTGTTGTATCATCAATGAAAGTCATGTAATACGAAGCTCCACCGAGAGACGTGACAGGGGTTGGTCTCCACAAATCATTGTGCACCAGCTCTAACTTATGTTCCTTCAGAGTTATGCCACCTTTTGCGAAACTAACCCGTTTCTGTTTCCCAAACACATAGTCCTCACAGAGACCCATATCAACTGTTTTCAGACCCGACAGCTTACCCTTCGAACACAGATGCTTCACTCATTTTTCACTTATGTGGCCTAGTAGACAATGCCACAAATCAGTGTCACTATGTGCTGCAGCAACTCCAATGCTATCATGTTTGATGTCGGTTATATACAAAGTGCCATTTTTCAAATCCTGAGATACCACCATACCTTCTTTGATTATTTTCTAAGCACCTCCACCAAATATAACATCATAACCATCATCATCCAACTGCCCTGCAACGACCAAATTTCTTTTAAGACCAGGGATGTGCCTCACAGCACGCATCGTCTAAACGGGTCCATTAGGAGATTTAACACGAATATCTCCCTTCCCACAACATCGTAAGGAAAATTGTCGCCCATATAGACTCTCCCGCAATATCCAGTAGCATAATTCATCATCAAACTTTTGTCAGGACAAGCATGAAACGATGCTCCAGAATCCAGAACCCAAGTCTCTATTGGACTACATTCAGTCAGAATTGGTGCTTTACCATTCTCTTCGGTGGTCACGTTTGCTGAGCTGTCATCTTTCTTTGGTGCTTGACACTTATTCTGGTAATGAACCTTTTTCCCGCAGTTCCAACAGTCAATGGAACTCTTGTCCTTCGTCGAATTTCTGTGCTTCGACTTCGATCTACCCCGATTTGAATTCGACTTTTTCTTATCTGATCTACCTCTGATTTCTATACTCAAAATTGAGCCCGCAGAATTTCCCGACGAGTTACCTGACTCTCTCCTGCGAATTTCTTCACTAACTATCAAATCTCTAACCTCGTCAAACTGCAACTTTACCCTTCCCGCTGAGGTACTAATAGCCGTTAGTGTCCCACTCCAGCTCTCCGGTAAAGAAGACAACAAAATTAGGGCTTTAATTTTGTCATCAAACTCGATATTCACATAACTCAGTTGTTGTGTAATTAAACTGAATTTGTTCAGATTATCAAACACCACAGTTGTCTATGTCATCTGAAGATGAAACAGACGACGCATCAGATTTACTTTGTTGGTTGTTGATGGCTTCTCGAACATATCTGCCAGAACCTTCAACACACTCTTCGTAGTCGTTTCTTTTGCAGTGTGAAACGTCACGTTTCGTGACAAAGATAACCTCACCGCGTTTATCGCCTTCTTGTCCAGAACCTTCCAGACATCATCTTTTATGTCTGTTAGTTTATCATTCAGAGGTTTCCAGAGATCTTTGCTGCACAAGTAATCCTCAATCTGCATCCTCCAAAACCCGTAATCAGACCTATCAAACTTCTCGATTGTTGCTTTCTCAGCCTCCATCGTAACTGCTCCCACTAAACCTGATGCTCTTGATACCACTTGTTTCACATCAATACGATAAACAGAAAATCATAGATGAACGAAAAGCAAGAAAAATATGTTATTTGTTTACCCAGTTAGTTGCCAACATATGGGGGCGATACCAAGCCAGGATTTTTACTATGTGTTATGTTGTAGGGTTATAATTCCAAGAGAGACTATTTATATTAGGCAACTCCTAATATAATTTTACATGGGCTCTATGTACGGCAGCCCAAAGTTAGATCACATAAATTAGCCTTGAATTATAGTACGGGTCGGGCTCAACTTAGGCTCCACAACCCAACATCTAGACCCTCAGATGTTGGAGCGACTCTCGTGGGGACTCAAGGCGGAGGCCTCAGATGGTTCGTAAAAAGGTGCCTATCTTGCTTTTTGGTCACTGATAGGAGGATATAGTAGTTGCTCCTTTTTTTTCTACCTTTGAAGTGATTTGATTCGAATGATCTACCTTTCCGGTTTGTGGGAGAGGGTATTGTGTTGGTTTCTCATTCTTCTTTAGACAAGTGTTGCTTTGGAGATGTCAAGTGTTGGTAAGGAGTCAACATGTGCTTGCTTGAAGCATGATAGTTTGAGAAGTGTTTCTCCTCTTATTGGCAGTTTTATCCACGTGCTTTAACTACACATAAGTCCACATTACAGGCCTCGGTTGGGTAATGGGTGTTGTGAGCAGATAATATTTGGGCCAGACTATTGGGATATATTGATTGGGTCATATACCTTAACACATATTAGCTTCACTTTATAATTTTTTAAAATTGCCGTAACACCTTTGAAATTGTTGGATCGGGACTTGATACTCTTTTTCCAATGTTATGAAACCATTGGATATGATGTTATCTTAACATCCGTTAACATCAGTTAACGTCAAGACCAATCTACTTGACAGAGAATATAACGCAGCGAAAAAGTAAAGAACACAAGTAGATGATTTTAAGAAGATTATAAGGGTTTATAATCTTCTGAGCCTTAGGCGAAATAACCACTATCGAAATAATGATTTTAACAAAAGTCGTTCTCTCAAGCCTCACACTCTCAAGTTGTTTGAACTCAACCGAGCAAACAAAGATCAACTCCTTAAATCTAAACAGGACTTTTAGACTCAACTCATTAATCTCAAAACTTGGAAAAACAAGACAAAGACACTCGACTCTAATAATTTCCTCACGGGAGATTTTCGCTCTTATCTTCGTGTCTTTTTCTTGATGCCCAATATGCCTATTTATAATACTCTTCCTTGATGTCCAAGACATGTTGTGCACGTTTTTGATTGCTATTAGATCTCCTTGCATGACTCTAATTTTGTTCATGGCAAGTCTTCTTCAATATGGAAAGGTTTCCTTGTCCAACTAGAAGTCTTCAATGACAATGTTTCCTTTTTTAACTGAAAGTCTTCTAAGGAAATAATCATTTTCCATCTTGTAGTATTTTATGGAAAGAATCATTCTCCATCTTGTAGTCTTGTATGGAAAGAATCCTAATGCACCTTGTAGTCTTCTATGGAAAGAATTCTACTGCAAGTAATCTCTTACCTTCTTGCAAATCACGCGCCTTGTTCTTTCCATTGCAGCGCATGCAGCTTTCCTTATTGAATTAGGAAATGTTTCTTTCTTTAACTTGATTTCTTCTAAGGGAAGTTTCCTTCTCTTTATAGAAGTCTTCAATTGAAAGGATTCTCCTCTGGAAATCGTCATTCCTAATTTGCTCTTCTTCTTTCCTTTCTTTTCAGCCTGCACGCGTCTTTAATTAAGGAAAGTTCTTCTTTGGAAACCTATCTTTGAATGACAACTTTTCTTTAAGGAAATAAATACATCCTTGAAGTCTCTAGACCTGGAGCACATAAAAATACCAACTACAACTCGTGGAACTAAGTTAGTAAGTGAATAAAGGCAAAACCAAAATAAAGTAGTTAAAGACAGATTGTCTGCAGGTTCTCTGGTTTAAATGTTATCCTCAATGTTGTCCCAACATCGCATAACATTGATTCCAGAATACCTTGCACTTTCAACCTTCATGGCTTCGTTATTGGATACTCGTAAATAATGCCATGCTTAAAATTCTCACATGTAATGAATTAACATATATGCGTCTAAGCATATCATATTGTTGAGATATAGCATTATATTAGCGACTAATATGTAATTGATCATCTTGAGCTAGTTAACTTTGATAATTACCCTCTCCGTCTTTGCAATCATGTATTGTCAAATGCATATTTTATTGTTTTGAATAAATACATATATATGATTTGTATATTCAAAATTTTTGCTATTTGCTAGATGTATTACATATAATTCATGAATACACAACTATACTTCTGATAAATATGGCATCAACATCTCAAGTTTCAAATCATGTTAGTAGTTGATTTTTCTAACAATTTTCATTAAAAAAAATTTGTGATTTACTACAATCACAATATACATTATCTTTCTTCCAATTAAATTTGTGTAGGGTTGTATCTTCAATCATGTTGAATACTAATGCAAATTTGAATCAATTGTTTGCTTTTTCATCTGATTTGAACCATCGATTTGCCGCAGGTCCTTGCAGGAAAATGGGTCATCTAGGTATGAACTTTGCCCCTTTTTCTACTACTCGAATGCAAAATTACATTCCACCAAGTCGTTCTTTTGAGTTGCTTTAGGAGAGAAGAGTAAGTTATGGTTTGTCACTGGTTCAATCAATGACCAAATGTTGGTCATATAATTATGAAGATTGGAATGAGTCAATTGTATGATTATTTCCCGGACACTAAACTCGATTTCAAAGATTTTGTTGATATTTTTATACTTTGATTATGCTATAAATTTATGGAACCAATAAGAGACTTATTATGGCTTACACAATGGACTTTTTATTACGAGTTGCGATATAAAGTGTGCATCGATTTCTCTAGGGTCTTCTAGTGTCTCAGAGAATTACACCAAATTAAAGAGACTATGGGATGAATTAAGTTTGTGCTTATTACATGATGTTTTAGCCATTGTGAATCTGCAAACACATGCTACTGTAAATATTTTATGAATTTTAGCTCCATAGCAAAATGGTTGAAATTTTTGATGGATTTGAATTATGGGTTTGGAGCTATGTGTCGTCAAATTCTTGGAATGGATCAATTATCTCTATGCAGAAGGCTTATGATATTGGTTTTATGAAATGAAAAATAAAAAGGGTGCAACTTTCTACTATGGATGTTCATAAGAATGTTTTTACATTGGTATAATACAATAAAACCCCCAATTTGATGTCTTTAGTGAATACTTAGCAGTTCAATTCGTCAAAGGGAATACTTAGTGAATACAAAACTCACCTAGTTTAATTCCTAGTGTCTTCCATCTAGGAAAGGAAATTAATGGGATGAAGCAAAAAGAAGGCAAAAGAACATTATCGAAATTGATTCTTAAAAGTATCGAGACACAAAGCAATTGCAAATCTGTGCAAGTTGGGTCGTCTACTAATACAAGTAAAAGGAAAAAGCAACAAGAGCCAGAACTCCTTGTCGGTCTTGGAGGAACTAGAAAGGAACGAAGGTGAACCTTCGCACACTCCACAGATCCGTCTGCCCCATACCAACAAGGATATTATTAATAGAGGATTTTTTGAATATAAACGAGAACCTAGTAGTCTAGATAGATCCCCAGTTTTGGGAACACAGAACAATCTGCCACCGATTCGACGGTCCCTCGAGGATATTACGAATCGTCCTGAGGGATATCAGGGTGATAGAGATTTCTCCATTAATCTGGGAACTCGAGATCACGACACGGATAATATAGAGGGAAGAGAATCTTCCGATATGTTGGCAGAGGTTGAACATGAGTGATTGGGAACCGAGTCGACATCAAAACTTAATTTTAGAAGCACTGAGATAACTGATATTGTCATGCATGGGGCGCAGTTTTCAAAACCCTTTGTCTTTACTTCAGCTCTTATATTTTTCTATGAAGATTGTGTCATGGAATTGTCAGAGAAGCAGAGACGAAGACTTTAGAATTAATTTTAGGGAGTTAATTTGTTCACATAGGCCAGATATTGTATTTTTGCTTAAAACACGTATGGCCCCGGAAAGAGCTTACGAGATAACGCCCCATCTTGGGTATTTTGATATTTGTACTGCCCCCACTGATGGGATGGATGGGGGTATTTGGATGTTATGGAATTCGAATTCCGTAAACGTGGATATTTGTAATGTTGACAACAAAGGGATTCATAGGGTAGTGAGTCTAAAGGAAAAGAGAATTGCATCCTTTCTAGGATGTATGTGAAGCCGCATAAGATTGATAAGATTCAAGCTTTCGATAATTTGGAGTTAATGGCACGGCGCATGAATTTTCGATGGTTGGTCCAAGGAGACTTCAATGAGATATGTTTCGGGCACGAGAAACTGGGGAAAGTAAGAATGTGTACACACGATGTAGAGATTTTCTGCAATGTATACACTTGTGGAAACTTCAAAATTTGGGGTTTAATGGTCCAAAGTTTACTTGGACTAATAAACCAGAGGGCATGGCGATTATTCAAGAACGGATCAATAGGGCGCTTGCCAATGATCTCTGGGTGAATAAATTTTCGGAAAACAAATTTTTCCACCTACCTCGGACCCATTGAGATCACCATCTGATCCTCACAAATACTTCTAGATGGGGAAATATCATCACAACAAAACCATTTAGTTTCGAGGTCATGTGGTTGAACCATCCGAAGCGTGAGAAACTAATGAAAATAATTTGGGATGAGAAGAATGAACTGATTCGACAATAAAGTATAGCCCCGAGGTACTTATGCCATGGAATAAAAATCGCTTTGGGAATATCTTCCGACGCAAGAAGGAGCTCGTGAAAAGGGTAGAAGGAATTCAACGAGCGATGGCGAGAAAACCGAAAATATTTCTTGCAAATTTAGAGAAGAAGCTACTGGAGGAGTATAATGAGTTATTGAGGTGTGAATAATTTTTTTGGAGGCAAAAGTCTAGAGTCGAATGGCTTGAAGAGGGGGATTGAAATACAGTTTTTTTTTTCACCGCTCCACGATGGCGCGTAGGAAAAGAAATAGAATTGTAGCGCTAAAAATCAGTGATATTGGACTAAGGACCAGGCCGTGTTGTGTGTCCATGCACGTGAATTCTTTCATTCGTTATTCTCGAAAGGTAACGAAGAGATGACAACGCTTTGGATCTTGCGATTGCAAAGGACGCTTAGTGGGGGCAAGAAGTGAGTATGGAAGAGATCAAAAATGCCGTTTGGAAATCTCATCCAAACAAGGCTTCACCAAAGATATTGGGATTGGGCCAATGACTCGGTGCTGCAATTTGTATAAGATGCATTCAACAAAGGTTACTTTGATCCATAGGTTTGCGCAGCGTATCTGTGTCTGATTCTAAAGGTAACTGCTCTCACGCTAATCTCTCAGTTTAGACCTATTTCACTTTGTAACGTGGTCTACAAGATTATTACAGATACATTATGCCTACCATTATATCACCGACTCAATCTTCTTTTATTAAGGGGTAGAGTACACTTGACAATATTTTTCTAATGAGGAGGTTCTCCATTCTCTAAGATCGGAAAAAATAACAAGAAACGATGCATGATCCTTAAGTTGGATCTGGATAAAGCATATGATAAAATTAGCTAGAAATATCTTGAAGAGACTTTTTGTATGCTTTCAAATTCCCAGATAATATTGTGAAGCTTGTAATGTTCTGTGTACATAATGCGACTACCAAAATTCTTTGGAATGGGGAGCCTTTGGAAGAATTCCACATTGGTTACAGTTTGAGACAAAGCGGCCCACTTTCCCCTTATGTGTATGTCGTATGCGTGGAAAGATTGGTTTATTTGATAGAGGAGGCCGTTGAAATGGGGGATTTGGAAGCTCTTGTTCCTTATCACGGTAAGCCTAAGTTGTCGCATGCTTCTTTGTTGATGACCTCATCCTTATGGGGAAGGCGATTTTAAAAACCACAAAGTGCATGAAGACAATTCTTGATGAGTTTTGTAACTCCTCGGAGCTGAAACTCAACAAAGCAAAATCGAAGTGTACTTCTCGAATAGAGGCAATGCGGGGCTTAAAAGAAAAATTTGCGCCAACCTTGGATTCTCTCAAACCAATAATCTCGAGAAATATCTCGGTGCACAATTAGTTATTGGGAGGGAAATATCGATCACTACAATGAGCTATTTGACAAAATTCTTGCGAGATATTTGAGTTGGAAGGGGAATAACCTATCTCTCGCGGGTAGAGCTACTCTAATCCAATCAGTCTCGACTGCGTGTCCAATGCACATCATGTACTCAAGTTGGTTGTCGGAGAAGGTTTGCAAAAGGTTAGACAAACTTAATCGAGATTTTTTGTGGTCTCTCAATCCGAATGTGAACAAGATTCACCTTGTTGGATGGGAAAAAGTAACGTGCATCAAAAAGGAAAATAGATTGGGGCTGTGAACAGCTCGGCTCAACAACGACGCACTCATATCCAAATTTGGTTGGAGGATTATGAAACATAAACCGAGTCTATGGTCGAGGTTGATTGAGGCAAAATATTTAAAGGGTTCAAAGCTTATAAATTATATCACAAGGCCCGGTGATAGCTCGACATGGAAGGGCATTATTCGATGCATGAAGTTGATCTTGCCTTTCTTTAGATGGAAAATAGGGAACTATAAAATCCATGTCCTTTTGTTTTGACAATTGGATGGGTAGAGAGATATTGTGTGACGTCATATCAGATATAGTTCATGAGGAATGTGGATTCTCTTTGGCAGATCTGATTGATGAAGCCGGTAATTGGTTAATTGATGAAATTGACACGTAGATTCTGGATGAGTGGAAGAAAAAGACTTGGTCGAGGAGGTTTCTATTGCGGGAAGAGGAAGACAATATTATATGGGGCGAATCCGCGAATGGAGAATTCTCGTGCCAAGGTGCATATAAGGCCCTTCATCGTAGATACACAAACATACCTTCCAATATGCACCGTATTAACTTGGTATAGAGTATTTCGTGTTGCAATAAGATCAAATATTTTGTATGGCTAGCTGTGCAAAATCAAATTGTGACGAACAAACCGAGGCAAGAAAGAAAAATGACGGAGGATGGGAGTTGTGAGGAGCGTCTGAGATAGGAGAGTATGTGATACATATTCTGAGAGAATGCGGGGTTGCTAAGAAGATTTGGGAAACTCTAGTACCTACGAATCTGTTGTAGAACTTCATGCGAACGGATGAGAAAGATTGGATGAAAATGAATTTGCAGTGTTCGAAGGCCTTATGTTCTGTATTCAGCGATAGTCCATAGAATATTGTATTTGTGGCATGCATATGGGAGATTTGAAAATCAAGAAATAGTCGCATATTCAAAGGTAAGACGAAAAATACGAAGGCGACGCCGGATCATATGCGGTGTCTAGTGATGGACCTTACGAAGAGCTATGCAAAGCGGAGTCAACAATAGCATTACAGATGGGAAAAACCGAAAAGAAGTTGGCTTAAGCTTAATGTGGATGGAAGTGTGATAAGCAATCAAAATCGTGGATCTATTGGTGGTGTACTCCGAGATGAAACAAGTGCTTGGTGTTGGGGATTTGTCACTCAGTTGCAACGTTTGACTATACTTGAGACGAAATAAGAAGCCATTCAGATGTGATTACATACGACTTGGGATAGGCGAATTCAGAAAATCGAGGTGGAAACGGGCTCGAAGAAAGCTTACAACATAATTGGCGACGTCTCGACCAAGAAACATTCACTCCAACAGAAGATCAACAAATGCCGAGAATTGCTAAAAAAAGTCGCGGTCTATCGAGTTTAGATGGATTCCAAGATTGAAGAATTCGCTCGCGGATGAGTTGGCTAAATACGCTTTCAATACAAGTGGGAAATTTAGCGTGTCGCTTAACAACCCCCTCCCCTCCCCCCCGACTTTGTTATTTTTATGATTGAAACTGGTGTAGCTTAATTAGCTTGTGTTTTCTTTATTTACCAAAAAAAAAAAGTTTGTGCCTTTTGCAAGATAAATAGTCACATTAGGGATATTTATTTCAAACTTTTGGCGATTTTACCTCAAGGAAAAAAAGCTTTTCTAACTCAGATGTCTATGTTCCTTCCAATAACAATCCTCATGAGCAAGTTACAATAACTAAAATTCACAAACTATTGAGAGAGCTAGGTACTTACGTACAAACAACTTATAGTGAATTTTTTAAAAATATGATGAAAAGTGTGATGTCTAATAACAACTTAAAAAGTATGATGCATGAGTGTTGACCGACTTTTTCTTTTTTTACTGATATAAATCTCTGTCTCTTTAGTATTGGTAGCATTAAATAATAATTGGCAAGAGAATTAATCACATGGTCAAGAACATAACTGTGTGGTGTGTAAGCCCAAGTACAAATATCTTTCCTTTTCTTGTTGGTTCCATCAAATTAAATATTGCTCTACATGCACTATTTCTCATTCTAGTAACTCATATTACATGTTTGCAATTATGATTCATACCTTTCACATGTATCCCACTCGAATAACACATTACATGTCAATACATTTGATTCATATTTTTCCACTTATATGTTATCCCCTGACCTCAGCTGAATAATACTTTGATCAAAGTGATCTTTTAAACCCTTAGTACTATCTTTTTGGACATGCTTTTTATAATACTTTGCATCTTTGTTTCTCAAAATTCTCTTGTTCAATAGATGTGATGTTTGTCACCAATAAAACTATATATGCAACTTATATTACATTTTCTTACCAGTATACCAGCACCTCAAAATAAGGACTTTTCTTTGTTCCACATGGATCTATGGGTTCTTATAAAATTCTACAGTATGGTCACTGTATTCTCAACATATTGATTTAAAAAAAAAATCACATATACATACGGAATAACAAGTCTCAAGTGTCTTCTACAAATGCTCATTTCATCTCTTTCGTTTTTACTTGATTTAGTGCAAAGATTTTCACTTTTGAAGTGATAATGGCCTAATGTGATTGATTACCCAACTACGCCTATCAAATATTTTTTTACCTTCGGTATTGTGCATCAAATGTTCACACTTCACAACCTACACATCACAATAAAAAATACGTTTTACAGAGTAACTAAAAAACATGACACCGTGTATTTTTATTTTCATACTGAAATGTACAAAATGATTTTTGTCATATAAAAATAGATTTTGTATATAAGGTCTAATCAAAATATAAATACGAGAAAGATTATGGAAACACAAAATATGGAGAACTAAATTGTAATAAATAGTGTAGCCATTGTGGTGTAATTTCAAATATAAGGCTCAATTTAGAAATAAACTATTTATATTATAATGATGTTCTCATTAGATTTCATACATTTGCGGGAAAAAAGCACATAACACCTCAAATTATTGGCCTCCGAGCACTGTACCCCCCAACCTTTATTTTCGAGCACTAGCCCTCCCAATCTTATTTTTGAAAGTTAGTCAGGTCCCCTCACCCCCCAACCATCAAATGGGCAAAATACAAATAACTAATTATATTTTTTACCCTAAATTTTTTTATTTATATCATACACCCCAATTCTTTTCAATTTCGTCAAAAATACAATCTTTTCCAAATCAAAAATTTTAAATTATCGTTTGATCCTCTAATTAAAATTTTGCTACCACACAAAAAAATATTTTTCACCTCATCCCTGAAAAATCAACTCGATTCAAATAACTATTCCTTTCTCACGTAGAATTGATTCAAATAGTAGTTATGTCTTTACTCCGCATTAATGTAAGCTATTAACTTAGGTTGCAACACGTTTACATTCATTTATCTCGTAAACAAAAATAAGATCACTCACACACGATTACTTGGAAAATAAATGGGAAATGCAAACCGATTTTTAAAATGAATAGGTAGATTTGGGAAATATAAAAGTACGAAGAAAAACAACTCAGTTGCAAAAAATTGGAAATTGAATGATATTAAAATAAATTTGATTGCATGAATCCCAACATAAATTGAGAACACACTATGCAAAATATACATAGCTATGTAATATGCATACATATATTAAAAAATGTCATTTTTATTAATAAAAAAATCACATAGCTATGGGATTTAGCCTAATCCACTAGTTACTATTAATAAATATGTTTGGAACACGCATAACGCTAAGATACATAATTTCTGGATCTTTTAATTTATTATAAATATTATTGACAATCATTAAAATGTTGGTGAAGATTCTCAACATTTGACTTCCCATCAGAGTAAACATTTTACAACTAGATTAAGTAATTAATGGATAAAGCAGATAACTGGGGTGGCATTCTACGTGAGAAAGGAATAGCTGTTTGAATCGAGTTGATTTTTCAGGGATGAGTAGAGAAATATTTTTGTGTGTGGTAGCAAATTTTTAATTAGAGGATAATACGATGATTTAAAATTTTTGATTTGGAAAAGATTGTATTTTTGACGAAATTGGAAAGAATTGGGGTGTATTATATAAATAAATAAAATTAGGGTAAAAATATAATTAGTTATTTGCATTTTGCCCCTTTTGATGGTTTGGGGGGGGGGGGGGGTGACGGGGGCCTAACTAACTTTCAAAAAATAAGATTGGAGGGCTAGTGCTCGAAAATAAAGGTTGGGGGTACAGTGCTCGGAGACCAATAGTTTGGGGGTTAAGTGCCTTTTTTCCTACATTTGCTTTAATCAACAAAGTTTAATGGTATTTTAAAGTCTTCACAATGCAAAGACATTGGCCCAACCAAATAATGGAAGTCCTCCGCACTTCTAATGGAATGTTCTAATGGAATGTGTATTAATCAAAAGTAAGTACATTATTGTCGATAATTTCTGAGTTGCCAAACCTCTCACTACTCTTTGTCAAAAAGTTTCCAATTCATAACTAATGGTTCTTCATATCATTGTCTTCCATATCAAAGACTAATTTACCGTATGACAGGACCTGACGTTTGCTTCTTTGTCAATCAACTCAGTCAATTTATGCATTATGCAGCACAATCTCATTTGGATGCTACTCGTATCTTCATTTACTTGACAAAATTTGAGCCTTTTTTTCACGTAGCTCACTCCTTCTTCAAATTCAAGGCTTTCAGAAGTGCTGATTGGGTGTGAGGCTTCCCGCGATGCTGATTGGGCATGTTGCCCATAACTTTTTCCATGAGGATTCTCTAATTAGCTTGAAGACTAAAGAGGTAGATAACGATTTCTCATCCAGCTCAAAGACTCTATTTATCAATTGGATACTTATAATGAACTTTTAATTGCAATCCATCTCCTTGGTTCCTCTACATTGTGCATCCATTCACATTACTACGAATTCACTTTTTTAACAAACACAGCGAGTATTTCAATGGAGATTGTTGTTCACAAGTCCTTCGAACTTGGCTTCATATTGCCTTCGCAATACCCTTTGTCTCTTTAGCACGCAAACTTCTTCCCAAGTCTTTTGTTTCTTTGCTCTTGCATCAAACTCCTCACTACTTTTCAGATGACATGCATTCTACTTTTCAACCAGTAGTAGAAGAAAAAAAATCTATAGCAAAACCAAAATCATCTCAAAATTTGAATGTCTTCATAGTTACGCCAACATAAGCTCAACAAGAATCCTCGTAACATCAGAATCTCATCATCCTAAAACAGTTCGAGTAGCCACTTTTAATGATGAAATTCAAGAACTTAATACTATTCAAAACACTACAGTTTCATACGCATTAAAGACACCAACCAGATAGGAGTGAAAGATATAATTGAATTCCTAATATCTCAACATACTACTAAACTCAAAAGTACAGAATATCCAGCCACAATGAAATGCACCACATATGATATAACTAATTACGACCAGAGTCCGGTGAGCCATCTCCATATGAGACAAGTCCTCTACCCCGAGGAGGGCTCCCAGATGAAGACCTAGAGTTAACTTTCTCTGCAATCTTCGGAGAACGGGAATCACGTGATAATGGAGATTCAGAACGGCTCCTGCTACGCGAAGGAGATCTTGGCCTTTCAGCACGAACAGGGCTCCGGCTGCGAATGGGGCTCCGGCTCCGGCTATCACGACGGTTACGGTAGCGTATCGGGCTGCGGGAACGACTAGCGCTGCGGCTATAGCTCCTCCTGCCTCTGTATCTGCAACAAGAACCATCGGAGCTTCAATGAGAATAGCATGTAGCAATATGGGGAAAGCAAAGTGAAAGAGGAGACATAAATCTCATCCCAGATCAGACTTCTATATTAATCAAGCAAATTTCCAAATACTCACACGATAGATATAACTCACATGTTAAAGGAAAAAAAACTATATATGCTCCTGGTACAATGAAAAATGATGAAGAGACAACATTTGCACAACAATCACTGACCTAGGAGAAGTTCTTCCACGCGGTGGGCTCCTATAGCGCCTCGGAGATCTTCTGTAACTTGGATATCTAACAGAGATTAGAAAGAAACATTACCAAACAAAAGAGATGTTGTCGAAATGGAGAATCCATACCGTGAATAGATTTGCAGTCTCAAAGAGCAATATATGAGAGGATAGAGATGATTATTGCTTACCGATCACGGTCACCTCTACCACCATAACGATATGACCTTATGGGAGAACGATCCGGGGAGCGACTTCTGTAGCGGCGAACATACGAGTATCGATCACTAAACCCCCTTCCTCGTCTAATGCGTTTGGGTGACCCATCCACAGAAGGACTTCTTGATGAGCTTCTACCACGATCAGAAACAGGGGATCTTGCTCTTCGGACTGGGCTCACAGGACTCCTTGAGTAGCTGCGGCGATTTATCCTGCTCGGCACCCTGACAGGACTGGGACTAGGGCTTCTCC
The DNA here is from genome assembly GCA_948329865.1 of Linaria vulgaris. Classification (NCBI taxonomy): domain Eukaryota; kingdom Viridiplantae; phylum Streptophyta; class Magnoliopsida; order Lamiales; family Plantaginaceae; genus Linaria; species Linaria vulgaris. The sequence continues at coordinate 102,106,983 of OX415250.1, forward strand.
TAGGATAGTTCCTACGTGAACTTCTGCTACCACTTCTCCGAGATGATCTGATAGGACTTCTGCTTACACTCTTTCGGGGTGGTTTTCCAGAACTCCTGCTTAAACTTGGTCGCGAAGATCTAACAGGGCTACGACTAGCTGACCTCAATGACGATTGTCTCGATGAAGTTCTTGGCGGGCTCCTCGTAAGTCTCCTTCTGGCAGGAGACATGGTGGCACTTCTACTGCGATTCCGTGGAGAAGGAGATCTAACATGGGGGCTTCTGCTGACACTTCTTTCTCTCTTGCTCCTTGGCGGACTTCTGATTGGACTAGTGCTGCTTCCACTTCCAGCTGGACTAATAGACCTATTTCTGTTCAATCTTTGTTGTGGACTTCTGCTAACGCTAGGGCTCCTGCTCCTTTCACGTTTTGGACTAACTTCCGGACTTCGGTCGATAGTTCTTATAGGACTAAAGCTCATGCTCTTACTTGTGGCTCTCCTAGGACTTAAGCTACGACTCCTGCAATCAAGCTTTAATCAGTCGATAGATTAAGGAAAATTAGCATAAAAAGAGAGAAAATACAGGGCGAACAAACCTGGATTTTCTTGGCAGATAACCTACTGCATCAGGGCGCCTATTAGCACTTCTAGTAGAATCCATTTCTGCTCCAATACCATTAGTTTGATGGTCTCCATTTTCTCTAGGAAAGTCCCCCTCTTCCCTCTCAGAAATGTCAGCTATCTGTCCCTTTTTATGATTAAAAGTCGCAGTTCCCCTCTCTTCTTCTACTGGGGGAGATTGATTTCCTTGAAGGCGATTAGACCAAACAAATGGTAAGATAAAAAACCAAAAAGAAACTAGAAAGAGCTAATAGAGGACAATAGCTATCTCACCAGAGTCTTTGTGATTAACGTCCAATGCTTCAGCTGCAGCATCAGATTCGGAGCTACTACTGCCACTCTCACTATCTGAGATACTACTCCTGTAATATATCAAAGGATCAGAGCTAAATCTTACACGACATCAAGCCAATATATGTCGCTGAGCTTGCAGGACCACAAACAGAATCTAACTGTAACTAACTGAACCGTCAATAGCAATTTCACGTATAATACAGAGAAAGATGACAACAATATATCACCAATTTGTAGGGTACAGGTCAATTATCAATACAGAAAGTTATTACATCAGATAGACAACAATGTATCCAATAGTTATTGTCCACATTCTAGTTAGGCCTCATTATGCAATAGTTAACTTACTACAAACTTACCCTGTAAATCGATAAACAAAAGAAGTGGACAGCTAGGCTCTGAACTGTAAGGGTACAGTGAACTTTATGATGCAAATAATGAACACGATAATATTTCCATGTACGGCTTTACATAATGGTTACAGCCAAGTACCTTTTAGATTTACGTTTTGACTTTCTATCTCGCTTCCTCCGTCGTTTTTCACGCCGTCTATCCTTCTTTTTACCACGCCTATGTCTATCCCTCTTAGATCGCTTCCTTTTTTTACGCTTCTCTTCGCTCGAAGAGCTAGAGTCACTTAATGAGGAAGCATTGGAATCCGAATCACTATCAGAATCAGACGAATCAATTTCTGAATCTGTCGAACTATCTGATTCAGAAGAGGAGTATCTTCTTCTTTTCCTCCTCTTCTTTGAAGGTTTCTTGTGCTTTCTCTTGCGTTTGACTTCATTAGTATTTCCCTCCACAGCATCCTTCCCACTTTTTGACCTTTTCTCCTTATCTGCAAACACACGAATCAACTTTATAATGGACACAAACTAATTAGAAAAGTATTAGAAAAGTAAATCTCGTTAGTTCTGCAAAGAAAGTTAAATAATGAAAACAACAAAAATACACCCAATATAGCACCATCGTCATTAATACAAAGGACAAATATCTAATGGAAGTGTGTATGTCTGAAACAGTGGGACTCATACCATCATGTAGTTCTCCAGAATTTATAATTTTTACAGTGACAGCAGGTCTTCCGTCTTCATCTCCAGCATTTTCAATCTTTTTCAACACTTCATGCCCGTCAATAAGTTTACCAAAGACAACAGATTTCCTGTATTGGATAATACCAATTAACCAAGGTCATATAAAATAGAATAAAACACATAGTCCAACGCATCACAAAATGAATGGTAATCAAAAACATTTTCACTTGTGAACAAAATATAGTGTACTCCTGCCTATTCCAGATTTTAGAGAGTAAGTTCCAAAACTTAGATAAGAAGCGTAAAAAGGATCCAACCATTTGATAATCTAAAAGAAATAATTTATATCCACCTCAAGCCAAACCATTTTGACAGAAAATCCAAAAGACAAATGAAAAAGATTAAAGATAACTATGCCATTAGAGGATAAACTATAAGGTAGAACCCTCAGCACAGGTAAATTCCTTAGGTTACCTCTCTTACATAGTAACATAATAAAAATTTCTGAACAGCATATCCAACTACAATACTGCCAACAATATTAGACGAACCAGTGATAAATGAATAACTAGCCAATTGTAATAATGAAGCAACGTATTCTATTAGTTTCAAGAATCTCTCATCAAATCTCTGAAGTGGAGAATGAATAGTAGAAAACCTATCAAGATGATGATCAGCCTTGAAAGTGACACTAAACAGAGAGCCCCGTTCATCTCGATCAGCAATTGCCATAGATAACAAACCAGGGGCGTCATGTTTCATCTTCGGAGATTCATCTGAAAGACATTAACAGAATACGTAAGCACTCAGTTTCTGTAAAACTGGGACTTGTAAATAATCATTCCTCTACAATTAAAAAAAAAGGCATGCTGCTCACAACCCAAACTAAAATCAACAACCTAGAAAAGGAACCACAAGAAAATACGTACAACAATCTGAAACAAATAAAGGTAACAAATACACATCAATCTAACTACCCCCTTCAAACAAAAGCAGGGTCCCATATCTGGTAAAGACCTCAACTTAAATGGCCAAATCCTAAATACTTTGTTATTTGGTCTGCAGGGGTATGAGAAAAAGGTTCTTCTATCAAATTTCTTGCGCCACGTTGTAACTTAAAACAAGCAGAAACGGCAGAAACATCAGTCAAAAGCTTATAACCGGGTCAATTTGTACATTATTACATACTTCTACATAATAATATTGCTAAGCTATTAAACAGAGATGCCCGCATTGAGCAATTTCAAATTTGAAAGTAAAACCACAGACTCGCCCGAGGAGAAATACTACTGTAAAAGACCAAATAATAGAAATTATTTGCCGGTCAATCTTCGAAGTTGAATGAAACTATGATAAAGCAATATAATTACCCAGCAAGATAGTAATAGCTTAAAGGAACCAAACCTATTCAGTGAATGATTATGGATCCCAACATGGTAAAAGTTCAACTGCATCACTACAAGAAAGAGGTATGTCTGATAATTAAATTTAAACTTCACCAAGTTCAAAAGGTAAATTTAAAGTAGTGTTGCAAGGAACACATCCTTAAGAGTTTAGAGATATGACCAGGGTGAACAGCACAACAATCCACATACGTAACCAGAAAGAAGAAAATGGCTCAATTAAGTAAATAATCCTAGCTGACAGAGGCTAAACTAGTAGAATTCAAAGGTGGATGCTATTTTAAACCCATATATAAAATTATCACCCTGGATACTATCTGTCATGCAAACACCAAGAATTAGAAGGTGAGAAGATAGGAGTACTTTGATATGCCCAAAACCTTTCTGACCATGTCAAAAAATTTCGAGCCTCAAAATGTAAGAAAAGACATTAATTAGCCCACTTATTATAGGCACAAACGGTTTCAAGTCAATAATGCTAGTGAATATTTATGTCTGATGTAGACACTTCCACTTTAGCAACTCTTCATCATTACATATGATGACATCACAAATCACACAACGACAGCGAAGTAATATAACTAAAAGGAAGTCCATTACAATATAGAGTATATTACTAATCAGCTGATGAAACTAAATATTTGGATACAATAACCAGTATGAATACAACAATAAAACCCAAGCCAAAGGATGATCTACACAGGTAATATTTTAGTTCCCTACCATTTCAAGAGAAAACAAGTGATCCAAAATCATTTGAATTGAAGCTCCACGCAGCGAGAATTAGATCAAACTCAGCCACAACCTTCACAGGCATAAAAAAGGAAACCCACTTGCTCTCAAGATAAAAAAGAACTGGAGGTCTAAGAAAAATAAGAAAGGGTTTGAAGCTACACTACATTTTACTAATTGATCCACAAAATGGATGTTACAGCTTATGGATTTGGTAGATAGTTTTCAAACCAAATGATAAACAAAAGTATCACTAATAGAAAAAGTACATAATTCGCTACCTGGAAAATTCCCGTCATATATACTTTCTCCAAAATTTCCTGCAAAGTGAAGACATAATTCAAATTCAATAGTCTAATAGAGACCAAAGTTGTATTACAATGCGAGCAGCCTCACAACATACCATCCTGCCGAAGAAAATCTCCTCCCTGCAAACAACATTGGAGACCCAGTTAATCGTAATTCAATGGGAAAAAAATATGTTATAAGTGACGTCTACAGCCAGATCACTGATGTTTAGAAAATATACAACTTCGTTAGGACAACCTCAAAACTATATCACAAGAAAATCCTTCTGGTCATCAACCCTGCCACAGGATAAACAACAATAGCTGACTAAAAGACAAAAACTACTTCTTATCTATGATTGGCCGCAAATACAAGGCGAGACCAAGTTAATGGTTGCTGGCATCCACTCAACAAAAAGTACAAAATGTACCTGAGCTGCATGTCCTTTGATGATTCGATGGAAAAATGTCCCTTTATAGTGCAACGGCTTCCCGGTTTTAAGGCTGACACCCTTTTCTCCTGAAGAAATTTGCAACAAGAACATATGAGACTTCATATGTATAAGCTTTACATGCCACCAGAGGGATTAAAGTACGAAAAAAATTAATCAAAGAATCATTATGATCTTTTGCGTATGAACTGAACAATGTGTAATCCGAGAACAAGGTTACTAAAATATCTCAATTCAAGGGGAAAAGCCTTGGCCTCTAAACAACCAACTCACAGCTTAACGAATGCCTTACAAGTTGCAGAAATGCTAACAAGGCATAAAACCAGAGATAGAAGTATAATAAGGTAATAAATTACCAGTACAAAGCGCGCGAAAGTTTTCAGCAGTCTTGGGGGCAATATCAGGAAAAAGCTGCATTGCAGGAATAAACGATGATACACGGCAAAAATATCCATTAAAATTTAAAGAAGAAAAACAGAGTCAAACAGACTAGCAATGAAATTAACACATATAACAGAACTAACTCCAACTTGCACACAAGCATGGCGGAAAAACATAAATACCTCAAAAATCATCCTCTCACAAGGGTCTCCATCAACCGAGACGTCCAAAAACACTAGCGATTTTTTCTTACTCGTCTTCTCCATGTTCCAGCACCACTAGGCGAACGTCAATGTCGAGCTGATGTAATTAACAAAATCCAAGTCAAGAGTTATAAACAACTTTATCCAGAAACTAGTATGCCAATTACATCTAAACACAGAGCAGGGAAAAGGCGGAGTGCTATCTCGAGATCTCAAAACATACACCGCTATTCTTTTAACTACCTTCCACGACAACATTAAATAGGCACCAAACGAATGTTGGTAGCAAAATGCAGAGACCAATGCCTTAGCAAGATTTCAGCCACACAGCTAGTTCTACACAATAAAACAAATACAACACTCCGAATCCATAAAATCCCTCACAAACAGATACACACATACATACAATTGACTCAAATTAACTATAAATCTGAAGCAACAACAAACAGTGAATTTACTAGTAATGACGAACAATACATAAACCTCAATCAATCAATCAATTAATCAATCAATCAAACGAAACTGAACGAGAAGGCTATAGCAGAAATTGAAGAGATGCGTATGATTATAGGGCTAGGGTTTTGCGGACCTGATAAAACGGTGCAGCTGGATAAGCTGCTCCTCTTCACTGCGACTGTGTGAGTAAGAAAAGAACCAATGGACTCAGAAAAAACCTAGAAGTAGACTCCTACAGGATGTTAATTTACTATTTTGGCCTTCTCTTACTTACCCCCGTGGCCGTGCAATTGTGGAGGTAGGTACTACTTACTAGGTACTATTTGGTATCCAAAGTGAACGTTTTTATGAATCTTTTCTTATTGCTAAATTATATAGCGTCCCTAAGTCAATCGAGTTTGTATGGACTGGCAATCGAGTTTATATTGACTAGCTCTTGCGACCGCTTTTTTGTGCAGTCTGTCCGGTTTGAAATTGTTGACTTTGTGTGATACTTCTTTTACATGTACGAGATCCTCTCGTCAGCCCCAACCCCACAAGCTTAATATATAAATAAGGTTGCTACTGTTTATCAAGAAGAAGAAGAAAAAAGTCAAAGAAATAAAATTGTACATAATATTAATGACTACGATAGAAGCTTTTCTTGTGATGACGCCAATTTAACTTTAAGGCGTTACTGAGACTTAATATTATAATGTCAATGACTTATCCTTCTTTTAGCTATCTAACAACAGTTTCTTAGATATTTTATGTGCAATTCTATGTGTTGTAAAATTCCACATGGGAAAAAAAGACAACTAAGTAGAGGTGTTTATTAGTAAAATATCCACTCGAATGTTTAATTCATGTGTTGGACTTTTGTATAGGGCTTTGGGCTTTGCATTTAGCCCTTATTTAAAAGTCAAGATTGGGCACTTGGCTTCGTTAATTAATTCAGATTAGTGTTAATATTAATTAATTAATTCAAATTAATATTATTTTTAGAACTTCGAATTAATTAATTATATTATTTAAATTTGAAAAATGTATTTGTAATTTAAACGAAAAGTTGCAACTTTCTGTAGTGTTGCATTCGTTTGAACATTTCCCACCATTTTCGAAAAGTAGCATATGTTAGAAAGGTTGTCTTCTCGTCTATAAAAGGAAGAGATTGATGGACGAATTTAATCATCCAATTTTCTGCACTTGTCTCAAAATTGAATTCTTAATCATTGTTTATCCTCTAGGCTGATTTCTTTCTAATAAAATATAGTGGGGGAAATATTGCCTTTAGGACAGTGATTATTCACGACCCAAGGCAAACACTTATAGTTTTTTCTGTTTCTGTTGCAATATTTCTAACAATCTAAAGGCAATATATAGCAATGGAAATAGGCATGAATCCCACTATGAAATTCCAATTTCAAGAGAAAGAATCCAACAAACTCGATCATTTCGATGGAACAAACTACACCAGATTGCAGGACCGCATGTCATGGTTTTTGTTGTCTTTGAATCTGTACTACCTGTTGAATCCGAAACTTGAAGCAGTTGCAGAACCGGCCGCAGATGCTACTGATGAAGTCAAAAAGAAAGCGAAAACAGACAAGGAGAATCGTTAGAAGGATGAGATGTTGTGCAGGGGCTACATTCTGAATTCCCTCACCAAAAGGCGGTATGATGTCTATCGTAATTACAAAACACCAAAAGAGGTATGGTCTGCCCTCGAATTAATATATAAACACATGAAAGAAGGTACAATCAGATTTTTGGCATTGAAGAATTTAAATTTACTGAAAATATGCCAATTATGGATCATGTTCGTGACTTGGAGATTCTAGTTTCACAATTGAGTGAGTTATTAATGTGCCTGATGCCATCCAAGTTGGGGCAATATTGTCGAAACTTCCACCCACTTGACATGATTTCAGAAAGAAAGTACTTCATTCTTCTGAGAATTATACTATTGAGAAATTCAACACTCATTTGCAAATTGAAAGCGAGAATCATGCGAGAGATGAGTATTTTCGTGTTTCGAGAGGCTGATGGACAATAGTTTTTTGTTATGATAACAGAATTGCATATGGCATTTGTTGTCGTATCTCCTGATTGGTGGCTCGATTCTAGTGACATTGTTCATGTGTGCAATAATAAGAGTATGTTCAAAAACTACAATGAGTTGAAGGAGTTTGAAGAAGTCTTAATGGGAAACCATGCTACTGCAAAAGTTATGGGGAAAGGGAGTATCGAATTAAACTTCACATCTGGACAGAAACTCACCCTCGTGAACGTGTTGCATGTCCCAGATTTGAGGAAGAATTTGGTTTCTGTTGATCTCTTATGTAAGAAAGGATTTAAGGTTGTACTAGAATATGAGATTGTGATTGTAACTAAGAACGGAGTGTTCATAGGCAAATGATACTATGTTGATGGCATGTTCAAGTTATCTATTAATAAAACTAGTAATGTTGCTTATGTTGTTGATTCTTCTTCTATTTTATGGTATGCTACACTAGGACACTTAAATTATGGATATTTACGTTATATGTCTAAGCATGATTATATTACCTTCAAAGATGAACGAGTTGATAAATGTGAAATTTGTGTAGAAGCCAAAATGACTAAGAAACCATTTTTTAAAATTGAACGAAATTCTAAATTACTGGAACTTGTGCATTCTGATATATGCGAGTTAAACGGTCAATTAACAAGGGGTGGAAAACGTTATTTCATCACGTTTATTGACGATTATTCAAAGTACACATATGTGTACTTAATAAAAATCAAGGATGAAGCCTTTAATAAATTTTAGGAGTTTAAATCTGAAATTGAAAATCAAAGGATAAGAAGATCAAAGTGCTTCTTAGTGATAGAGGAGGGGAATATATTCCTCAATACTTTAACATTTTCTGTGAAAAAAATGGTATAATTCATCAAAGAACAACCCCTTATACTTCTCAACAAAGTGGGTTGGCTGAAAGAAAAAATAGATCCTTGGTTGATATGGTGAATGCAATGCTTATGACTGTAAAGTTGCCTTTTAATTTGTGGGGTGAAGCTTTATTAACATCATGCCTTATTTATAATAGAGTTCCTTTTAATAAATTCCGTGCTTCACCTTATGAAATGTGGAATAATGGTAGAAAGCCTAACTTTAATTTTATTAAAGTGTGGGGGTGTATAGCTTTTTATAAAGTTACCGATCCTCACAAAACCAAGTTAGGTCCGAGGGGAATTAAAAGTATTTTCGTTGTCTATGCACAAAATTCTAAGGCTTATAGATTGTTGGATTTAGAATCCAATATTATTGTAGAATCCATAAATGTTGAATTCTTTGAGAATAAATTTATGCATGATTATGTGGAGCCTAAACCTGTTGAAAATAATGAAACATCATGTAGTGGTGTTGATAAAGAACTCGGTAAAAAAATGGTGCAATTAAATGAACCAAGTGAACCAAGAAGATGTCAACGGGATCGAAAAGAAAAACACTTGAGTTCTGATTTTGTTTCAGCAGATTCTATTGTCATCATTGTTAAAGCTTGTAGAAATGAAGTCTTTATGGTTACACCTATGGTCATACATGTTGATGATGATCCTAAAACCTATATGGAAGATATGTCTTCAATGCACGCTTCTTTTTGGCAAGAAGCAGTCAATGATGAGATGGACTCTATAGTGTCCAATAATACATGGGTTTTGGTAGATCTACCACCTGGCTCAAAGGCAGTTGGGTGTAAATGTGTATTCAAGAAAAAGTGCAAAACGGATGGCACTATTCAAACCTTTAAAGCAAAACTAGTAGTAAAAGACTTCAAACAAAATGAAGGTATAGATTATTTTGATACGTATGCTACAGTGGCAAGAATAACATCAATTAGAGTATTATTTGCATTGGCATCTATTTATAAGTTATATATACATCCAATGGATGTTAAGCCGGCTTTCTTAAATGGAGACTTAACTGAAGAATTGTACATGGAGCAACCCGAGGGATTTATTCTTCCGAGAAATGAAAATAAAGTTTGTAAATTGGTTAAGTCGTTATATGGCTTAAAACATGCTCCAAAACAATGGCATACAAAATTTGATTATGTGATCTTGGCCAATGGCTTCAAGCATAACAATGTTGATAAATGCATCTATTGCAAAATGACAAGTGAATATGGAGTGATCTTATGTCTCTATGTTGATGATATGCTAATTGTTAGTACTAACATAAAAGGCATTGAAGAGACCAAAAGTTATCTAACTTCTGTTTTTAAAATGAAAGATTTGGAAGAAGTAGATACTATTTTGTGAATTAAAGTTAGGAGACATGAGAGAGGCTATGCATTAAATCAAATTCATTATATTGATAAATTACTTGATAAGTTTAAGTGTCTCAATATAAAAGAGGCAAACACTCCTTATGATTCTAGCATAAGAGTTCAAGAAAACAATGAAAGAGTTGTTGCACAACTTGAATATGCTAGTGCGATTGGAAGTCTTATGTATGCTATGCATTGTACGAGGCCAAATATAGCTTTTGTTGTTGGTATGATGTCAAGGTTTACTAGCAAACCTAGCACTTTACACTGGAAAGCTGTTACAAGAATCCTTGGATACCTAAAATGCACTAGAGAGTTTAGCATCATTTACAAGGATTATCCAAGTGTGCTACACGGTTATTGTGATGCAAGTTGGATGTCTACTATAAATGAAAGTAAGTTAACCTCTGAATGGATATTCTGTCTAGGAGTAGGGGCTATAAGTTGGGCATCTAAGAAACAAACTTGCATTGCACATTCGACCATGGAGTCAGAGTTTATAGCCTATCTGCAGCAGGCAAAGTAGGAGAATGGTTAAGAGACTTATTGTCTGAAATAGAGTTGAGGCCGCAACCAATGTCCGCCATTTCTTTGTACTGCGACAGTGAAGCTACAGTGTCTATAGCGTATAGTGAAGTCTATAATGAAAAATCTAGACATTTAAGCTTGAGCATGCATATGTGCGAGAATTAATAACGAATGGGGTGATCACCATAGTTTATGTAAAATCTGGAGATAATCTTGTTGATCCTCTCGGTAAGGCTCTTTCAAGAGACTTAGTGAGAAGCACTACAAGTGGTATGGGACTTAAATTGTTTATTGAGCAGCAATAACGAAAATCCAACTTTAAATTAGTAAAAGCTGATTTAAAAGTTCAAAGGGTAACAACAAATTATTGTGATTGCTCGAGAGTACTAGCAAAGTTTCATAAGAAAGTTAAAAGAAGCTAGTACCAACAGTTGCGATGAAAAGAGGAGGAGCTTTGTGCTTTTAATGAAGTCTATCTTACTAGATGTCGTCCAAATCAACTGGGACAGAGTTGAGACTTCACCTATGTGAACATAGGAGTTGTGCCGTTTTAATAAGAATATGTATTATTCTTATAAATGTTCACGAGAGCAGGATTAGCATATTCTTATAGATGTTCACGAGAGCAGGATTAGCGGATGATCATATATAATCGTGCTAAGGTTGTATTGAGAGTCTTTTGAGACTTAAAGATATGTATTGTGTGTGCCTAGTCTTCATTTTAACATATGGAGTCAATGTTCAATCTTCGGACACCTATGACTTTGTTAGAACTTAAGGTGTGCGCGCTAACTAGAGGTCCAAATCGAGAGATACCTACACAAAATAGTGGGAGAATGTTAGATATGTTGTGTGCAATTCTATGTGTTGTAGTATATCCCACATGGAAAGAAGACAACCAAATAGAGGTGCTTATTAGTAAATGCCCACTTGAATATTTAATTCATGTGTTAGACTTTTGTATAGGGCTTTGGGCTTTGGGCTTTGCATTTAGCTCTTATTTAAAAGTCAAGATTGGGCACTTGGCTTTGTTAATTAATTCAGATTAGTGTTAATATTAATTAATTAATTTAAATTAATATTATTTTTTGGATTTCGAACTAATTAATTATATTATTTAAATCTGAAAAACGATTTGTAATTTAAACGAAAAGTTGCAACTTTCTGTAGTGTTGCATTCGTTTGAATATTTCCCACTATTTTCGAAAAGTTGCATCTGTTAGAAAGGCTGTCTTCTGGTCTATAAAAGGAAGAAATTGATGAACGAGTTTAATCATCGAATTTTCTACACTTGTCCCAAAATCGAATTCTTAAGCCTTGCTTATCCTATATGCTAATTTCTTTCTAATAAAATATAGTGCGAGAAATATTGCCTTTAGGACAGTGATTATTCACGACCCAAGACAAACACTTATAGTTTTTTCTGTTTCTATTGCAATATTTCTAACAATCTAAAGGCAATACATAGCAATGGAAACATACATGAATCCCACCATGAAATTCCAATTTCAAGAGAAAGAATCCAACAAACTCGATCGTTTTGATGGAAAAAATTACACCAGATGGCAGGACCGCATGTAATGACTTTTGTTGTCTCTGAATCTGTAATACCTGTTGAATCTGAAACTTGAAACAGTTGCCGAACCGGCCACAGATGCTCCTGATGAAGTCAAAAGGAAAGCGAAAACGGACAAGGAGAATCGTGAGAATGATGAAATGTTATGCATGGGTTACATTCTGAATTCCCTCACCAACAGGCTGTATGATGTCTATCGCAATTACAAAAAGGCAAATGGGTATGGTTTGCCCTCGAATCAAAATATAAACACATGAAAGAAGGTACATACAGATTTCTGGCATTGAAGTATTTCGAATTTAAATTTACTGAAAATATGCTAATTATGGATCATGTCCGTGACTTGGAGATTCTAGTTTCACAATTGAGTGAGTTGCAGATTAATGTGCCTGATGCCATCCAAGTGGGGGCAATATTGTCGAAACTTCCACCCACTTGGCATGATTTCAGAAAGAAAGTACTTCATTCTTCTGAGAATTATACTATTACAAAACTCAACACTCATTTGCAAATTGAAAGCGAAAATCGTGCGAGAGATGAGTCTTTTATGGGTTCTAAAGTGAACCACATTTCTGAAAGTGTTCCAAATATTGGTACTTCATCTGGCACGGTTCAGGCTGTTTAAAACAGCCTTGCACTACAGAAAAAAGAATTTAAAAAATCAAATGTGAAGAAAAATCATCATTGTGATCATTATGGTAAAATGGGCATTACATAAAGGAGTTTAAATTCTGAAAGTGCAAGTATTCTGGCAATGTTAGAAGGTCAATGTTAAAGTACCATTGACTGACATAATATGTTTTACAATCTTGTTGTGAATATCTTTATTTATTATTTTGCCTTATTCATTCGACTAATCTTGTTCCACAGTTGTGATTGTCTTTGGTTATTATTCAGGAAACAACATTGTCATAGCTTGATCACTCAAAGTTTCCATAATAAGAAGTTTCCTTAAATAAAGCTAACCACTAAACAAATAAGGAAGGAAGAGTTCGAGTGCAACTAGGAAACATTCAAGTTGAGTTCTGATTTGAAGAAGGAGTCTTTCTTAAGTTAGTTCACTAATAAAGGAACTATTATTCAAGAAGAATGCCGAGAACAAGGAAGAGGAGTCTGACAAGGAAATAGAAAGAATTACCAACCGTGTACAACATACCTTAAAGTCCAAGTCAAGAACCTATATATAGGTGTGAAGTACATCAAGACAAACACAAGACAAGAGCTAATAAATCCAAGAGATTAATTCACGAGTTGTGGAGTGTTGTCTTGCTTTTGCAAAGTTTGTGAGTTGTTCAATTAGTTCTAGATTTAGAATTGAGAGAATAATTCTTGTCTGCTTTGTTGAGTTCGAGCAATTCAAGAGTGAGGAGCTTGAGAGTTGTAAGAAACATATTTTGATAAACCCTTGTGGTATTTTTCCTACGGCTCGGAAGTTAATATTAATATATTCACTTCTTAAATTTCGTGTTGTTTATTTTCCGCTGCATTGTTATCCTGGATGTTGTAAAAGTAACATTGAGAAGTTAACAACGAACACGTATCAATCGATCCACAATTTCAGATTCAAAAACAATCAAGTGAATCCCAATGCAAATGGGAATTCTGGTTCGGACAACAACAACCGAGCAAACGTGGTTTGGGCTGATGGACAAGAGTTTGTTGCTATGATAACAGAATTGCATATGGCACATGTTGCCGTATCTTCTGATAGGTGACTTGATTCTGGTGCCACTGTTCATGTGTGCAACAATAAGAGTATGTTCAAAAACTACAACGAGTTGAAGGAGTTTAAAGAAGTTCTGATGGGAAACCATGCTGCTGCAAAAGTTCTGGGGAAAGGGAGTGTCGAAGTAATCTTCACATCTGGACAGAAACTCACCCTCGTGAACGTGCTGCATGTCCCAGATTTAAGGAAGAATTTAGTTTCTGTTGATCTCTTATGTAAGAAAGGATTTAAGGTTGTAGTAGAATCTGAGAATGTGATTGTAACTAAGAACAGAGTGTTCGTAGGCAAAGGATACTCTGTTGATGGCATGTTCACGTTATCTATTAATAAAACTAGTAATGTTGCTTATGTTGTTGATTCTTCTTCTATATTATGGCATGCTAGACTAGGACACTTAAATTATGGATATTTACGTTATATGTCTAAGCATGATTATATTACCTTCAAAGATGAACGAGTTGATAAATGTGAAATTTGTGCAGAAGCCAAAAAGACTAAGAAACCATTTTCTAAAGTTGAACGAAATTCTGAATTATTGAAATTTGTGCATTCTGATATTTGCGAGTTAAACGGTCAATTAACAAGGGGTGGAAAACGTTATTTCATCACGTTTATTGACGATTATTCAAGGTACACATATGTGTACATAATAAAAACCAATGATGAAACCTTTGATAAATTTAAGGAGTTTAAATCCGAAGTTGGAAATCAATGGATACAAAGATCAAAGTGCTTCGTGGTGATAGAGGAGGGGAATATTTTCCTCAATCCTTTAACATTTTCTGTGAAGAAAATGGTATAGTTCATCAAAGAACAACCCATTATACTCCTCAATAAAATGTGTTGGCTGAAAGAAAAAATAGATCCTTGGTTGATATGGTGAATGCAATGCTTATGAATGCAAAGTTGCCTTTTAATTTATGGGGTGAAGTTTTATTAACACCATGCCTTATTTATAATAGAGTTCCTTTTAGAAATTTCGTGCTTCACCTTATGAACTGTGGAATAATGGTAGATAGCCTAACTTAAATTTTATTAAAGTGTGGGGGTGTATAGCTTTTTATAAAGTTATCGATCCTCACAAAACCAAGTTAGGTCCGAGGGGAATTAAAAGTATTTTCGTTGGCTATGCATAAAATTATAAGGCTTATAGATTGTTGGATTTAGAATCCAATGTTATTGTAGAATTTATAAACGTTGAATTCTTTGAGAATAAATTCTTGCATGATTCTGTGGAGCCTAAACCTGTTGAAAATAATGAAACATCAAGTAGTGGTGTTGATAAAGAACTCGGTGAAAATGATGCAATTAAATGAACCAAGAAGAAGCCAACGGGCTCGAAAAGAACAACACTTGACTTCTGATTTTATTTCACCAGATCCTATTGTCATCCTTGTTGAAGCAGGTATAAATGAAGTCTTTAAGGTTACACCTATGGTCATACATGTTGATGATGATCCTAAAACCTATATGGAAGCTATGGCTTTAAGGGACGCTTCTTTTTGGCATGAAGCAGTCAATGATGAGATGGACTCTATAGTGTCCAATAATACATGGGTTTTAGTAGATCTACCACCTGGTTCAAAGGCAATTAGGTGTAAATGGGTATTCAAGAAAAAGTGCAAAACTGATGACACTATTCAAACCTTTAAAGCAAGACTAGTGGCAAAAAGCTTCAAACAAAAGGAAGGTATAGATTATTTTGATACGTATGCTCCAGTGGCAAGAATAACATCAATTATAGTACTATTTGCATTGGCATCTATTTATAAGTTATATATACATCAAATGGATGTTAAGACAACTTTCTTGAATGGAGACTTAACTAAAGAACTGTACATGGAGCAACCCGAGGAATTTGTTCTTCCGGGAAATGAAAATAAATTGGTTAAGTAATTATATGGCTTAAAACAGGCTCCAAAACAATGGCATAAAAAATTTGATTATGTGATCTTGGCCAATGGCTTCAAGCATAACAATGCTGATAAATGCATCTATTGCAAAATGACAAGTGAATATGGAGTGATCTTATGTCTCTATGTTGATGATATGCTAATTGTAAGTACTAACATGAAAGGCATTGAAGAGACCAAAAGTTATCTAACTTCTGTTTTTAAAATGAAAGATTTGGAAGAAGTAGATACAATTTTGGGAATTAAAGTTAGGAGACATGAGAGAGGCTATGCATTAAATCAAATACATTATATTGATAAATTACTTGATAAGTTTAAGTATCTCAATATAAAAGAGGCAAACACTCCTTATGATTCTAGCATAAGAGTTCAAGAAAACAATGAAAGAGTTGTTGCACAACTTGAATATGCTAGTGCCATTGGAAGTCTTATGTATGCTATGCACTGTACGAGGCCAAATATAGCTTTTGATGTTGGTATGATGTCAAGGTTTACTAGCAAACCTAGCACTTTACACTGGAAAGCTGTTACAAGAATCCTTGGATACCTAAAATGCACTAGAGAGTTGAGCATCATTTACAAGGATTATCCAAGTGTGCTACACGGTTATTGTGATGCAAGTTGGATGTCTACTATAAATGAAAGTAAGTTAACCTCTAAATGGATATTCTGTCTAGGAGTAGGGACTATAAGTTGGGCATCTAAGAAACAAACTTGCATTGCACATTCGACCATGGAGTCAGAGTTTATAGCCTATCTGCAGCAGGCAAAGTAGCAGAATGGCTAAGAGACTTATTGTCTGAAATAGAGTTGAGGCCGCAACCAATGTTCGCCATTTCTTTGTACTGCGACAGTGAAGCTACAGTGTCTAGAGCGTATAGTGAAGTCTATAATGGAAAATCTAGACATTTAAGCTTGAGACATGCATATGTGCGAAAATTAATAACGAATGGGGGTGATCACCATAGTTTATGTAAAATATGGAGATAATCTTGATGATCCTCTTGCTAAGGCTCTTTCAAGAGACTTGGTGAGAAGCACTACAAGTGATATGGGACTTAAATTGTTTATTGAGCAGCAATAACAAAAACCCAACTTTAAATTGGTAAAAGCTGATTTAAAAGTTCAAAGGGTAACAAAAAATTATTGTGATTGCTCGATAGTACTAGCAAAGTTCCATAAGAAAGTTAAAAGAAGCTAGAACCAACAGTTGCGATGAAAATATGACGAGCTTTGTAATTTTAATGAAGTCTATCTTACTAGATGTCGTCCAAAGCAATTGGGACATGGTTGAGACTTCACATGTGTGAACATAGGAGTTGTGACGTTTCTATAAGAATATGTGTTATTCTTATAAATGTTCACGAGAGCAGGATTAACACATGGCCATATATAATCGTGCTAAGGGTGTGCTGAGAATCTTTTGAGACTTAAAGATATGTATTGTGTGTGCCTATTCTTCGTTTTAACATATGTAGTCAATGTTCAATCTTCGGACACCTATGACTTTGTTAGAACTTAAGGTGTGTGCACCAACTAGAGGTCTAAATCGAGAGATACCTCTAAGTATGTGTGGGAATTATTGACTTTGGCTTAGTGGTATTTCCATAATTCTACCATCTTGAACGTAGTTGTAACTTGGGTAGCTTGACTAGCAGTGAAAGCTTGTATATAGCTGTTGCAACTGAGTGAGTGACTGTTGCAACTGGGCGGCGAGAGTCGATTAGGGTAGACAGTTAATTCAGTGGGCCGTGCGCCTCACGCGAGTTAGTTATAATGGCCTCAGTATATATAATCTGTTACGCAGCCTATTTCATAACGGTGCTTGACACAACTTTGTACTCTTAAAATCAATAAAATTGGACCTCGATTTCTCCCTTGGATTAGGGTTCTTCATCACATTGATGCTAGAACGCCGAACCAAGTAAATTGCGTGTGTTGTTCGTGATTGTTTACTCTATTTGCTGTGATTGTTATTCATATTTTGTTTGTTCGATTTGTGCGATTCAAGTGTGATTTGATTCGGTAAACTTTGCATTCCGTTGAGCGATTTCACTACAAATTGGTGCGGTGAACGTGGAGTCGATCATGGCGATGGCAAAATTTGATGTAGAAAAGTTTACAGGGCAAAACGATTTTGGTTTGTGGCGGTTGAAGATGCGAGCACTATTAGTTCAACAAGGATTGGTTGATGCACTGGATGAGACGAACATCGATAAGGATCTTGATGAAAAATCAAAGAAGGTTATGATGGAGAAGGCTCATAGTGCTGTGATCCTGAGTTTGGGTGATAAGGTGTTGCGACAGGTCTCGAAGGAGAAAACTGATGCTGGTGTTTGGTTGAAGCTTGAAAGCTTGTACATGACCAAATCGTTGGTAAATCGTTTGTATCTTAAACAGGCTCTGTATTCTTTTAAGATGCATGATGACAAATCGATAGAGGAACAGATTGATATGTTTAACAAGTTGATTCTGGATCTTGAGAACATTGATGTTGCAATTGATGATGAAGATCAGGCTTTACTATTGTTAAGTGCTCTGCCAAAATCTCATGCTAACTTTAAGGAAACTCTTATATATGGAAGGGATTCTTTAACACCTGATGAGGTGCAATATGCTATAAATTCCACGGAATTGAATGAGAGAGGGAATGCAAAGAAATCACAGAATGGTGAGGGACTAATAGTGAAGGGACAGAATCAGAAAAAAGAAAGTAGTAAGAAGGAGAAGAAGTCTAAGCCACGGGGAAAGAATGGGAAGAAACCATTCATTTGTTACCACTGTGAGAAAGAGGGTCATACCAGGAAGTTTTGTCCTGAAAGACAGAATAGTGGTGGTGACAAGACTAAGGTGTCTGGCACTGTTGCAAGTGTACACGAAGGGTATGAGTCTGCTGATGCTCTAATGGCTTCTGTTAGGGATCCAGATAATGTGTGGGTGTTAGATTCTAGTTGTTCCTTTCACATGACTCCACATCGATCTATATTTGAAGAATATGAAGAGGTTGATGGTGGAACAGTGTACTTGGGAGATAACAAACCTTGTAAGGTGAAAGGTATAGGATCTGTTAGGTTCAGCCTCCACAATGGATCTGAGAAACTATTGAGATTGGTGAGATATGTCCCTGATCTCAAGAGAAACCTGATATCTCTTGGTGTATTAGAGAAAACAGGGTACAAGTTCTTGGGAGAGAATGGTATGGTAAAGATTCTCAAAGGATCACATGTGGTGATGAGAGGAGCAAGGGAAAATACCCTTTACATACTAGAAGGAAAGTCTGTCATTGGTATAGTTGCAACTGCAGCTGTTCAGGGGACTGTTTCTAAGTCTGAATTGTGGCACAAGAGATTAGCACATGTGAGTGAAAGAGGTTTGTTAGAGTTGGGGAAGCAAGGTCTGTTGGGAGCTGAAAAGTTGGAGAAGATTAGCTTTTGTGAACATTGTGTTCTTGGTAAAGCTCATAAGGTTAAGTTCAATGTTAGTCAACAGAGAACTAAGAGAGCTTTGGATTATGTTCATGCTGATTTGTAGGGACCTTCAAGGACTGCTCACATTCTGGAGCAAGATACTTCTTGTCACTTGTGGATGATTATTCCAGAAAGTTGTGGCTATTTGTGTTGAAGACTAAGGACCAAACTGTAACGACAAATTCTTGCTATCTCTGAGAATATAAGACAAGAAAAGATTACAAATAATTTTTGATAAATTTGAAGTACAATTGCGGTTCAATCTCTATCTAATCCTCTGATTCGATTCTACAAGAACAATATTGAAATCTGTGGTGGAAATCTTCAATTTGATCTTCATTCAGATGATTTGAACTTGGAGAAAACGTTAATTCGAGGGTCTTTGGACTTGATCTCGGATTAAATGGTGATTTGATTTGAAGATTGATGAAGGATGATATGATCTTCTTCCTCAATTCCTTGGATTTGTGAATTTTGATCTTTCCAATATGGATTTTGATCTTCAAAAACGGTTTTCCGAGGGTCTTGTGACTTGATCTCGGATCAAACGGATTTTTGGTTTGAATGTTGTTGAAGAACGGTATGAATTTGATTTGGGTTTTCTTGAATTGTTGAAGATTTGATCTTCTTGACAGAGATACGATCTTCAAAAACGGTTTTTGGATGAACTTGAGGCTTGATAGCGGATTGAAAGGGGTTCTTAGCGCAGAACACCTTGAAGATTGTTGAGCTTGTTGGAGAGGATTTGTTGAACTTCCTTGCTCTGAATTCTTGAAGCTTCAATTGTTGTGTTTTGTTCTTCAAGAGCTCATCTATTTATAGTTGTAAAACCGAGCCTCCTCGCTTGTGATTGGTCGGTTTTATTATTATTATTTTTTTAATATAGGCATGTATTTAATTTAGCTTGTGGTGGACTTCTTCCCCGGACCCTTGTATTGCGGGGATGCTTTTGTGCACTGGGCTGCCCTTTATCAAGAAATTCTTACAACACATCGTATTTCTACACGACTTTATTTGATCGGTCAACCATTCTCTATCTTTATATTATAAATCAATTAATTAACCTATTAATAAATGGAATTTAATTTAGTAAAATCCCAAATTAAAAATAGAAATAATTAATTTAATTTATAATAATCAATTTGACACTTGTCAATATTTAATTGGAGTAGACAAAATTAATTTGTCTACAAATGCCCCCTTGCGACTTGTCACGAACATCATTGTAAAAATGCGTCTTGAAGTGAATATGTCGCAACATATTTATTTCGGGGCCATCAATAAGATTTGATGAAATATATGTACTTTGTTTGGAAAATATCAACATTTAGGGACTTTCATGTCAATTTTCTTTAAGGACCAAACTGTAATTTTGACACCAAAAGTTTAAGGTGACATACAGTTTTTTTTTTTTTTTTTTTTTTTGAAATAAAAGTGGCGGCTGAGCTATTTTATTTTTTTTTTTCTTCTTTTTCTCTTCTACTGCGCCACCTTCTCCTCCTTTTATATATTTCTTTTATTTTTTTTTCTTTTTCTCTTCATGCGCCACCTTCTCCTCCTTTTTATTTTTTTATTTTTTTTTCTTCTTTTTCTCTTCTACTGCGCCACCTTCTCCTCCTTTTATATATTTTTTTTTCTTTTTCTCTTCATGCGCCACCTTCTCCTCCTTTTTATTTTTTATTTTTTTATTTTTTCTTTTTCTCTTCTACTGCGCCACCTTCTCCTCCTTTTTTTTTTATTATTTTTTTTTCTTTCCTTCTGCTGAAGTGCTGCGCCACCTTCTCTTTTTTTTTTTTTTTTTTTTTTTTTTTTTTTTTTTTCTTGCAATGGCATTGATCAAGTTGGTTATAAATAGGTAGATGATCAATTCACACAACACACACAAATTAAAACAAAAGCACCTTACATTACTTTTCTACAACGGACAAAACCACCCCCCATCTTTCTTTATTTTGTACATTTCGCCCTACTTTTGTTCTCTATTTTTTTTTGCCATTGAATTTTGTAATTTTGACAAAGCTTTGTTTTTTTTTTTCTTTGTTAACTGCTAACTTGTCTTTCTAACCCTTTTGTTTCCTTCTTTGTGTTGACAGTTCAAGAACAATGGTGAAATTCGGTTATGCCTATAATTCGAAGGGAATTGAGACTCTAACCATCACCGGCAATGAAAATCAGCGGGACACAATATTGGAGGTCGGCACCCCTCTCGCCGGAATTCACACAAATCAATGGCCCACTTTGATTAACACCATTAAACCCAAAGACTGGACTGAAGAGTTTCCCAAGTCCTCCAATCGATCTCTGCCGTCGTTTGTGCTCCGGTCTCCTCTACACCGAATACCAAACAATGATCTTCCTTTCGATACTTTGGGGCGACGCGTTGCCAAAGGAGATGCCATGTGGGACGATGCCTTTCTTCACTTTTCCGGCGAGTTTCATTACTGTCCGGGATATTGGGAGTGGACAAAAGATGTTCTTGTTCGGTGCAAGCCTACACTTACTTCCACCAATACGTACGAGCCAATCTATGCATCCTTGTTCACATATGAGTGCAATTTAGAAATCATAAAAGCCTTGTGCGAAGCGTGGTCACCGTCTACAAACACCCTTGTCACTTCACTTGGAGAGCTCTCAGTTTCCCTATGGGACTTGAAACACCTTGCCGGCCTGCCCATATTTGGATCCTTATATGATGAAGTCATACCGAGCGATAGAGAACTTTTCGGCAAAGAAAAAGAAAACCATCACTTGCCGAGGTCATGCAGAGCTTTGTTCCATGCGTTTCACTTAATCCGAGCACATGTTGGTGATGACGATCCTCGAGTGCCAGTCAAAGAGTGGGTCAACTTTTGGTCGAAGAAAGAAGTCAAATACAAATGTCCCCCATCACGGAAGGAGAGAAAAAGTGTGCGTCGACCTCAAGCGACACATAACCCTTCCGGAAAGCTCGAACCATACAGTCGGTGGTCATCGCAAGAAGAGATCACGTTTTCACAACTCGGTATCAAAGGTTGTTGGAAGGAAGAGACGTTTTTGGCCGCGCACTTAGCTTGTTGGTTGTGCATCTTTGTTCTCCCTATAAAGGATGTTGGCTTTATCCGTCCAAGTACTTTCAAGATGGCGAGTCTTATAGCCAGCGGTCAAAGAGTATGTCTTGCCATTCCGGTGCTAGCATCGATTTACAAAGGGTTGAACTCAATATCAAAGTCTACTCAACCGTCTCAAGGGTACCTTCCTTTTCCGATCCATTTTGTCTACGGGTGGGTGGCGCTGTACTTCAAGACTCAATTTTCTATCCACCAAGAGTCGCAAAAACCCACAATGACGATATTTTCTGGAGAAAATGGAGCAAGGCCTTTTGATCCAAAAGAAGCTCGTAAGAGAATTCACAAAGGAGACTACACCACTTGGGCATGCAATCTTCTTCCGAACGTCAATAACGTCACACTTGTGGATTGCAGTACTCTTAGCGAAGCAGAGCATGACTATTTTATCAACCTTCGATCGTGCTATCTGACTCTGAGGCAAGGTGAAACTTTTGATGTTGAGCCCTATAGTCCACATCGATTTGGCCGACAATTTGGATATTATCAAGATGTCCCTGGCGTACTCAAAAATGACTACCGCAAAGCTTCTTTGGATGAAGGACTTCGTTTTTGGAGGTTAAGTCTTGCACAAAGGACATATTCAAAGGTTTGGATTCCCAATGCTCCTTCTAACGCAATAAGGCACTTTTCAGATAGTTATAAGTCATGGATAATCAAAACCCATATGAGCTATCTTGAAGACAATATCGACTCTTTACTTTCGCCTCAAAAGCACTTGATACTCGGCGGAGATGACAAAGTCGCACAAATTTGTGACAACCAAATTGCTCCTCTTGGGAAGAGCTCGCAAGACGCACCACACATTGCGATAGAGGAATTAGCGAAAAGAAAGAGCATTGTCAAAGAGAGCGGCAGCAGCGAAAACGGCGATCGCAACTGGAAGAGGGTTAAGAAAGGTTCAAGTATCTCGCAACCTAGAGAAATCAATTCTCCTCGCTGTCCTTCAAGCACCCCATCCGCGACTTTGGACTTGGCTGTACATGTATTGGTCAACTTTGCTCTTTATTTCCATACATACATAAATATATGTATATGTTTCTAACTTTCGACACATTCCTTGTAGGAGGGCAAAGAGAGGATTTCTGCTTTGAAGGGTGATGAGCAACATCCTCAAAGAAGTGAAGGGTCAATATCATGTGCTGGTACTAAACCTTCAAAAGATGACAAAGTGCATTTGAAGCCAAGAGACTCAAAGAATGGTGGGGAAAGTTCTCCCCATATTGTTGTCTCTGTTTTCAAGGGTGAAAGTCTATTAGAGATTCATGACAAGAGGTATCTCAACTCTCTATGGGCCGATGTTAGTGAGAGGATTGTTCGTGCACCAATTAACCAAATTTCTTCTTTTAAAGATGAATTCCGCATTGTCTTTGAAAGAATGAAGTTGGTTGGGAAAGAAAAAGTTGCTCCCTTAGAGGCCTTAGTGAGCAAAGTTTTTGATCAAGCTGCTGCTTATGATGTGCGAAACTCCACAATATTGGAAAACTCATCACTTCTTCAACAAATTTCGGAAATAGAGGACCACATATTCGACGCCAAATCTGACAAGGAGAAGGGATCCTCACAAGTTAAGTCCACAAAAGATGAACTTCAAAGTGTTAAAAGAAGATTGAAAGACTTAAAGTCGGAGAAAGCAAGCTTGACGTCATCTTTAAAGAGCCAACAAGAGTTTCTTCGAGGTGTCGATAGTAAGATCTCTAGTTTAGAAGAGAAAATATTCGTCCTTAAAAGCACTCCTTCACTTACTGACGCGGAGGAGGACGAATTGAATGTTATGAGATTGAACTTGGAGACTGCACAACTGGAGTTGGGGGATGTGAGGCCTTTTGTTTGAGAGAGATTTCCTCTTTTTTTTTTGTTTGCTTTATTCTGTTTTGCTTTGGATTTGTAGCGTCATCAAACTTCGAGATTTAATAAAAGATTTACCTTTATTTACCTCATTTTTTTTTCGGGATATTGGGAGCGGACAGAAGATGTCCTTGTTCGGTGCAAGCCTACACTGCAATTCACCAGACTCCCAATCCGGGAAACATGTGTATATCGCCATGCAGTTACCAACCCAAGAAACAGACGACGCTCCTATGACCAAAAGCTCGTTTCCCAGAGACTTGAATGCGACCCCCCAACCCCTATTGCAGTCGGTTCTCACCGGAATCGGACCCAACGGCTTCCACGTATTGCTTTTCTTCAAATAAACTTTCAACTGATTAGTAGAGGATTCGATCGAGTAAAGCTCGTTATTCACCACTGCAACAAGAGGTGGCGAATGGGACGACTGAACATGATCATCTTTTAACATGTCGGGTATAAGTGTCCAACTGTTTCGAGTTTCATCAAAAAATTCCCCGCATGTCAACGGCCCGTCTTCATTCTTTCCACCAATCACGTAAAATTTGTTGCCCATGTAACACCCAGCGCAACATAACTTGCAAAAGAATATGACCGAACTCAGAATTATATAACTCCGCAGAATCAAGAATATTTCCATTTGAATCACAACTACCAGCCAATATTACGATTTCCCCGAGGCTTGCAGAACCAAACAAACATCTAGGCGCATTCATACTCATTCCAGTAGTCCACGTGTTTGTCAACAAACTGTAACGATAGATAGCGTAAGACACGAGTTCTCTACCGAAAAGAAGAAGTTCAGTTCCAATCGCCAAAGATTCCTTATCTCCAAAGACAAAGCATTGATTAGGATTCAAATTCGGTAAAGTCATCCAACGACGGCGCTTGGGATCAAATGCTTCCCATTCAAGCAGCTGGCAAGAAACATAAATCCAATGCTCAACTACTCCATTCTGTCTCCTCAGCCTGTATAATTCGCTGCTTCATTATGTTTGTTATCGGATTGGTCCGGCTGAACAGAAGGACGAGTCAAAAT
This sequence comes from Linaria vulgaris, assembly GCA_948329865.1. Taxonomy (NCBI): domain Eukaryota; kingdom Viridiplantae; phylum Streptophyta; class Magnoliopsida; order Lamiales; family Plantaginaceae; genus Linaria; species Linaria vulgaris. The sequence goes on from OX415250.1 coordinate 102,132,322, forward strand.
TCCACCAAGCAATAAGGCCGTATCTACATGATCATCAGTCAGTTTTGACACTTTCTTAACAAGCACGTCCTTCACCTACTCATTTTGAGTTTTTCATTTGCATTTGGCATCATGTTTCTTTCTCATGAGTATTGTAACATAACGCAACAAAACCAACTTAAGCAGATTTCATGACTGAACTTAGAAAAATTCTAAGCTGCCTACGTACCTCAATAAAAAGGATCAAGTCATAACGTAGTTCAAAGAAATCAAGATTGATTTAAGGGGGGTGCCGTACACAGTTTATACTCATGCAGGCCAGGAGTATTCATTGTTTAACCACTTTGAACAAAGTGGGGTATTTAAATTTTAACTACATAAAACACCTTTAGTGGAGTAAGTTATCATTTTAACCACATAATTTACCATTGGTGGTTGCCATCCACAGTTTATACTCATGCGGGCCAGGAGTAACATGCAGTTTAAGCTCGTGCGTCATGGAGCAGCTTCAGTCATTAAGGGTAGTATTGTTTCAAGAATTTTCCATTGATAGGACCAATTCTTAATCCATCTTCGGCAACCAACTTATATGCGCCGTTCGTGTATACCTCTGTGATGACATAAGGACCATCCCACTTTGAAGTGAACTTGTTTCCTGTTCGATGAGTGATAATGATGGGCCTTCTCACTGCAAGAACCAAATCTCCAACTTGAAAGAAGCGTAGGCGGACCTTTTTGTTAAAAGACTTGGAGATACGAGCTTGATAGCACTCAAGTTCCTGTTGCGCTTCTAGTCTTTTCTCATCAAGAGCATCTAGTTCTTGCAAGCGCAAACGAGCATTCTCTTCTTCGGTGAGTCCTTCTTGCAGAGCTATCCTTAAAGAAGGGATTTGTTGCTCAAGAGGGAGAACTGCTTCTACTCCGTAGACCAATGCACACGGGGTTGCTTGAGTTGGCGTTCTGTGTGTAGTTCTATATGCCCACAATGCTTCTCCAATTCTTTCATGCCAATCTTTCTTTGACTTCGCCACCACTTTCTTTAGCAAGTTGCAGAGAGTTTTGTTGAATGCTTCGACGAGGCCATTAGAAGCAGCATAATACATGGAAGAGTTTCTTTGCTTGAATCCAAACTTTTCACACAACTTGTCTATTAAACTATTGCAAAACGGCTTTCCATTATCAGTGACGATGCATCGAGGAACTCCGTAGCGGTAAATGATATTGGTACGAATGAAGTTGGCAACAGTCGCCTTTTTGACTTCTTTGAGAGGCACAGCTTCGGCCCATTTTGAGAAGTAGTCGGTTGCAGCCAAAATGTACAAGTGCCCGCCAGAAGACTTTGCAATAGGACCGACAACGTCCAAACCCCACGAATCAAAAGGCCAAGAACCTACAATCGGATGTAAAGGTTCAGGCGGCTGATGGATGAAGTTTGCGTAGAATTGACAAGCTTGACATCTTCGTGCATACTTCATGCAATCTAAAACCATGGTAGGCCAGTAGTAGCCCATTCTTTTGATGCGAAAATGTAACTTTGGACCAGACTGATGAGCTCCACAAATTCCGGAATGTGCTTCTTCCATAGCTTGCATAGCTTCTTCTTTTCCTAGGCAGCGTAAGAAAACCCCATCAAACGAGCGCCTATAGAGTGTGTCTTTATAGAATATGAAGCGAGCTGCACGACGCCTAACGTCGATCTTTTGACGTACGTCATCGGGCAATTTTCCGTGCTTTAAGTAGTCCACGAATGATTGTCGCCAATCTTCAACTTCAATTTCGTATACCTCCACATCATGACTTTCATTGTTATTACCTTGCTTACCGTTATCTTCTAGAATAGGCGGGAGTACCCATTTGTGGCATACGGGTACGGACGTCTTCTCTTCTGATGTAACCAACATAGAAGCAAGTTTAGCTAAAGCATCAGCTTGCCCGTTATCTTTCCTCGGCACATGCTCTACTGTAACGTCACCAAGATTTTTGATCAATCTTCTTGCATACTCAACATATGGTAGGAGCTCTGGCTTCTTAACCTCAAATTTGCCATACAATCGATTGACGACCAACTTGGAATCGCCATACACTTTTAGATGAGGTTGCCTCAGCTCAATTGCCATTTCTAGCCCGAGTATCAAAGCTTGATATTCCGCAACATTGTTTGAGCAATTTTGAGTTAATGTGAAGGAATACGGCAAGACCTCTCCATTAGGCGTGAGAAAGATAACGCCGGCGCCGGCTCCATTTCTATGTGCGGCACCATCAAAGTACATTTCCCATGGAGGAGTAACTTCAACCATGAGTGCATCTTCATCGGGCAAGTCGTCTATTAACTCCCACTCAGCAGGAATAGGGTGGTCAGCTAGAAAATCTGCCAATACTTGTCCTTTCACAGCCTTTTGAGGGATATATGCAATTTCAAACTGTTGCAGCTGGAGGTACCATCTTGCAAGTCTATCAGATAACACTGGCTTCGTCATGACATACTTCAAAGGGTTTGCTCTGGATACAAGACGAATAGTATGAGCTTGAAAGTAATGCTTCAATTTTTGAATCGAGAACACAAGGGCTAGGCAAAGCTTCTCAATAGGAGTGTACTTCAACTCATTCGGCGTCATTGTTCGACTCAGGTAATAAAGTGCATTTTCCTTCCCTTTGTCATTTTCTTGGGCGAGTAATGCCCCCACAGATCTTTCTTGGGCAGCAATATATAGGATCAAGGGACGTCCCGACATATGAGCGGCTAAAATGGGAGGTTTCATCAGATATGATTTGATTCGTTCGAAAGCATTGTGACAAGATTCATCCCATCTAAATGGAACATCTTTCTTCATCAAATGACTGAAAGGTTGGCAACGACCGGCTAAATTCGAGATGAACCTTCGGAGATACGCCAATTTTCCTTGTAGACTTTTGAGTTCATGAATATTTCGTGGCTCTGGCATCTTAACTATTGCATCAATCTTGGCTTGCTCGATTTCAATGCCTCGCCTACGAACAATGAAACCAAGGAACTTTCCCGATGTTACGCCAAATGCACACTTCATAGGATTCATCCTTAATTGATACTTTCGCAGTCGCTCAAAGACTTTTTGTAAGTCACCTATATGATCTTTCCTTTCCCTCGACTTTACGACAAGATCATCCACATAACACTCAACATTCTTGTGCAACATGTCGTCGAAGATATTTTGCATTGCCCTTTGATAGGTAGCACCGGCGTTCTTCAATCCAAACGGCATCACCTTGTAGCAATATATACCCTTCGGAGTACGGAAAGCAGTAAATTCTTCATCCCTTGGAGCCATACAAATTTGGTTGTATCCGGAAGATCCGTCCATGAAAGACAAGGCTTCGTGTCCCATGGTAGCATCAATCATTAGTTCAGCGATCGGTAGAGGAAAGTCATCTTTAGGGCATGCTTCGTTCAAGTCTCTAAAGTCGACGCAAACCCTGATTTGTCCATTCTTCTTTCTTACCGGCACGATGCTAGAAATCCAAGTTGGGTATTTGACTTCTCTGATGAACCCGACTTCAATGAGCTTGTTAACTTCGGCTTCAAGCAATGGGACTAAGTCAGGTCGAAACCTTCTTTGAGCTTGCTTGACGGGATGAACATCTTTCTTTACCGATAAGTTATGTACCGCCACATTTGGGTCCAAGCCTGGCATTTCTTTGTATGACCAAGCAAACACATCCTTGAACTTGTGCAACAACTCAATGTAACTTCGTTCTTCATCATCTCCGAGAAATGCACTTATGTAAATCGGTCTTGGGTCATCGATGTTGCCCAAGTTTACCTCTTTTAACTCATCAACAGTGGCCTTGACACCCTCCTCCCACTCAATATGCGCATCTTCGGCGTCTTCTTCAACATCTTCTTCACAAGAAGTGATATGGCATGGCGACCCTACACTCTCTTCATCTCCGTATTTGGTCTTCGTGAGTACCATGGTTTGTAACTTGACTTTGAGAGTTTCACCACAGGACACTATCAAGTCTTCGCGGCGAGTCATTCGAGATGGGATCAGACTTTGAACTTTCTTAGAGTTTGATGACTTGAGGTTTCTCTTAGCGTGTGTCAACATATGTGGAACACTCAACTTTTTCCAATCAAACCTTTTATTTGGACCAAGCCTATCAAAGACTGTTTTATTCGGACCAAGTCTATCAAAGACTGTTTTATTCGGACCAAGTCTATCAAAGACCGACATGTGTGGTATCTTCTTTTCACACCCTGTTGTTGAACCCTCTACTTCGCCTATGTAGTTGGCGTTGGCTCTTTTTATAGCAATGCGAACTGGGTTGGGTGGCTTGTAGCCAAGGCCTGTCCGAGTGTTTGGAATGGTATGGCCTTTTTCCTTTAGCATAACTTGTGTGGCATTGCGTCCATATGGATTCTTTGTAGTAGCATCAAGAGCGAGGCCCTCCAATCGTGGTTCTTCATTAGGGTCATATCCAGCTTTAACTAGCAATTTGAAAGCTTTCGGGTCAAAGCATTGCTCAATCTTCTTTGTGCGCAATGTTCCATGCTCTGTTTCTGGTCCTTTGGATGGACGAACAAATCCTTCAAGTGGAGGAGATGGCCCTTTCTTTTCAAGTGTTGTAAGAGGGAATGTTAGTTCTTTCAAAGGCTTTGACTCAAGGGGAGGTCCATAAATTTTACTCTTCTCTGTGTCACTTGTGTTATCGGAGCCTTTTACATCATGCTGCTGGAGTTGCTCAGTTCCATTGAGTTTCACAGTGCTCTTTCCTTCAATATAATATTTTACATCTGCAAAGTGTGATTCAACATCAAAAAAAGGCTTTACATCACCATGTACTTTTCTTTCTATTCCATCTTGATAATATCCGAAGCACTGGTGTAATGTTGAAGGAACAACGCCATTTTCATGTATCCAAGGTCGACCCAATAACATGTTGTTGGAAGTATTGGATTCGATGACATAGAATAGCGTACTGGACGGCATATCTTCAATAAGAAGATCTAATCTTATGATGCCGATGGCTCTTTGCCCCCCTTGGTTGAAACCTTGGATCATCAGACGACTACTTGATAGTTCATCCACCGAGATCCCTAATGTATTCAAAGTGCGTAGAGGTAAGATATTGACCGCAGAGCCCCCGTCAATTAACATTCGATTGACTCTTTTCTCGCGAATATAGCCGGCGACAAACAATGGTCGGTTGTGGAGCTTAGAACCTAGTAGAAGGTCTTCATCAGTGAAGCATATAGTGGACATGTATTGGTTTGTGACATGAGCAGTCTTTGAAGTAGAGTCTTCAATTTTCTCTCATTCGTGAGTTGCATTGCATGAAACGATGATGTGGGAGTCATATAGGCTATCAACTGGGCTTGAGAGTGTGACAAGGTTTGATGACACAACATCCTCTTCTAGCGTGATCTTTCCCTCACGAGCCAACCGCATCACCTTATCTTTGAATATAAAGCAATCATGGATTGGGTGTCCTACGAGACGGTGATATTTGCAATACTTAGGATCATCGGTGCGACTAGCCTCTTCTGGTCTCTTCATTTCAGGCAGCTCAATTAAGTTAGCTTTGAGCAAATCATCAAATATGGCTGAAACGTCAGAATCGAGGAACGGATATTTCTTTGACTGCATCTCCTTGAGTGCGTCTTCCTTTGCTCATTAGCTTGTGAATTATTAGCCTTTTCAGATACCAAAACACCTTTTCGTTGGTCGTTGCTATCATTTGTCTTGGTCTGGATTCTCAATGGAGCAACATTCACTGCTATAGACTCTTTGGTAGGTGCTTTGTTGAAAGGTTTGCCTCCTTTCCTTGTATCTTGCTTGTCACTGAATCTTCGCGGATCTTGCATAGGTGGTCCATTAACTTCACTTGCCACCATACTATGTTCCATGTCATGAGCACGAGTTGCTAACTCCTCAAACGTCCTTGGCTGTATTCCTTGAAGAATGTAACGGAGCCCCCATTTCATGCCTTGGATGCACATCTCTATAGCCGAGTTCTCGGACAATCGATCCTTGCAATTGAGACTCAAATTTCTCCAACGGTTTATGTAATCAATGACTGGCTCTTCATCCCATTGGCGAGCATTTGTTAGTTCAATCATGCTAACGGTCCTTCTTGTACTGTAGAAGCGATTGAGGAATTCTTGCTCCAACTCGTCCCAACTATCAATCGAGTTTGCTTCCAAGTCAGTGTACCAATCAAATGCATTTCCCTTCAGTGAGCGAACAAATTGCTTGACAAGACGATCATTGTAAGTTCCAACATTGTTGCAAGTCTCAACAAAATGAGCTATATGTTGCTTTGGGTTGCCTTTGCCATCAAACTGCTGGAAATTTGGTGGTTGGTAGCCATTCGACATCTTGAGGTTATCTATCCTTTGAGTGTACGGTTTGGAATAGGAGAATGATGATTTGAAGCTTCCGTCTAGTTTGTCCTTGATAGTTCCCATGATGAACTCCTTTAATTGATCAGCAGGGATCATGTCATTTGAAGAGACTTGGAATTCATTGGCAATAGACGTTTCCTTCTCATTGGATAATTGCTTCATGGATGTTTCACCCTTTTCAAAGCCTCCAAACTTCAGGTCCTTTACATGACTTTCTTCCACCTTGACTTCCCTACTCAGCAATTTTTCTATCTTGGAGTCTTGGTCTTGCACATGTTTGTTCAGCATCTCTATGGCTTTGGTCAACATCCCAATTTGTTCCTCCAAAGTTGTAGCACTTGTTGTCAATGCGTGCACTGTATCCAACGGAGGTGAAGAATCTAATGTGGAGTGATGAGTTTGTGGGGAGGAGTCGTCGCTCTCAACATCCTCATCATTGTTGACGTTGTCGGAGACAAAGGAGTCCTTTTGAACAATGTCGTGGACGACTTCACTTGGCATCTTCGTGGATGGATCAGCCAATAGATCGGACAACCTTCTTGTCTTGCGTGATGACATATGGTTGACTTGTTGTTCTTGATGAAAGGAGATGAGAGGTAGAGTTGTCCCACTGGGCGTGCCAAATTTGTAACGACAAATTCTTGCTATCTCTGAGAATATAAGACAAGAAAAGATTACAAATAATTTTTGATAAATTTGAAGTACAATTGCGGTTCAATCTCTATCTAATCCTCTGATTCGATTCTACAAGAACAATATTGAAATCTGTGGTGGAAATCTTCAATTTGATCTTCATTCAGATGATTTGAACTTGGAGAAAACGTTAATTCGAGGGTCTTTGGACTTGATCTCGGATTAAATGGTGATTTGATTTGAAGATTGATGAAGGATGATATGATCTTCTTCCTCAATTCCTTGGATTTGTGAATTTTGATCTTCAAAAACGGTTTTCCGAGGGTCTTGTGACTTGATCTCGGATCAAACGGATTTTTGGTTTGAATGTTGTTGAAGAACGGTATGAATTTGATTTGGGTTTTCTTGAATTGTTGAAGATTTGATCTTCTTGACAGAGATACGATCTTCAAAAATGGTTTTTGGATGAACTTGAGGCTTGATAGCGGATTGAAAGGGGTTCTTAACGAAGAACACCTTGAAGATTGTTGAGCTTGTTGGAGAGGATTTGTTGAACTTCCTTGCTCTGAATTCTTGAAGCTTCAATTGTTGTGTTTTGTTCTTCAAGAGCTCATCTATTTATAGTTGTAAAACCGAGCCTCCTCGCTTGTGATTGGTCGGTTTTTTTTTTTTTTTTTAATATAGGCATGTATTTAATTTAGCTTGTGGTGGACTTCTTCCCCGGACCCTTGTATTGCGGGGATGCTTTTGTGCACTGGGCTGCCCTTTATCAAGAAATTCTTAGAACACATCGTATTTCTACACGACTTTATTTGATCGGTCAACCATTCTCTATCTTTATATTATAAATCAATTAATTAACCTATTAATAAATGGAATTTAATTTAGTAAAATCCCAAATTAAAAATAGAAATAATTAATTTAATTTATAATAATCAATTTGACACTTGTCAATATTTAATTGGAGTAGACAAAATTCATTTGTCTACACAAACATTTGAAACATTCAAAAACTGGAGGACCATGATAGAGAAGCAAACTGGATTGCAACTGAAAAGACTGAGAACAGACAATGGTCTGGAGTTATGTTCAGCTGAATTCAATGAGTATTGCAAGGTAAATGGAATTGTAAGGCACAAGACTGTTGCTGGAACTCCACAACATAATAGAACCATACTTGAAAGGGTGAGATGCATGCTGCTAAGTGCTAACCTTCCAAAGGTTTTCTGGGCAGAGGCAGTTGCAACAGCTGGATATCTTATTAATAGATGTTCTTCTACATCATTAAATATGAAGACACCAGAGGAAGTATGGTCTGGTCACAAACTAGATTTGAGTCATCTGAGAGTGTTTGGATGTTCTGCTTATGCACACATCAAACAGGATAAGCTAAAACCAAGAGCACTGAGGTGTATGTTTCTTGGATATCCAGAAGGAGTGAAGGGCTACAGATTGTGGTGTCTTGAACCAGGTCACAAGAGGTGCTTTATAAGCAGGGATGTAGTATTCAATGAGGACACTATGGCTCTTAAAGAAACTGGGGATTTACCTGTGCAGGCTGTTGAGATTGTCATAGGTGTTAACTCAAGAAATGAGGAAGATAGTGGTTATCAGCTTGAGGTGGAGCTTATGGCTAACAGTGAACCAGATCATCCTAGAAATTGGTTACTTGAAGAAGAGCCAGTTGCAACTGGCAATGAACCTGTTGATCAAGTGGTTGATAAGGTTGTGGAATCCAACCATATGCTAACTAGAGATAGAGTTGGAAGGGAAACTAAGGCACCCGAGATGTATGGTTATTCAGACTTGCTTGCTTATTCCCTGGTAGCAGCAAGTAGTTTATTGGAAGAGGAACCAAGTGACTACAAGGCTGCAGTGAAAATCAAGGATAAACACAAATGGCTTGAGGCTATGTCTGAAGAAATGAAGTCTCTGAAGGATAACAATACTTGGGATCTTGTTGAAAGACCAAAGGGCTCTAGGTTAGTTGGATGTAGATGGATCTTTAAGCAAAAGGAAGGAATCCCTGGTGTTGAGAAGGGAAGGTTCAAATCAAGGTTAGTTGCAAGAGGGTTTACTCAAAGGGAAGGCATTGATTATAATGAAGTTTTCCCTCCTGTGGTAAAACACGGGTCTATCAGAATATTGCTTTCTCTTGTGGCAAAGTATAACCTGGAGTTGGAACAAATGGATGTTAAAACTGCATTTCTATATGGGAACTTGGATGAGATCATTCTGATGAAGCAACCAGAAGGATTTGAGATCAAAGGCAAGGAGGATCATGTGTGTAAACTCAATAAATCTCTATATTTTACTGAAGCAATCTCCAAGACAGTGGAATATGAGATTTGATGAGTTCATGATGAAGATTGACTTTGTGAGGAGTAAGTATGACAACTGTGTCTACTTTAAGTTCAAGGATGAAAAGCTGTTTACATTCTTGTTGTTGTATGTTGATGATATTCTAATCATCAGTAATACCAAGATCGAAGTTGCAACTGTGAAAGCCAAACTCAAAGGAGAGTTTGAAATGAAGGATTTAGGAGCAACTAAGAAGATTTTGGGTATGGAGATAAGAAGAGACAGATCTAAAGGTTTGTTGTACTTGTCTCAGGTGAAGTATCTTAAGAAGATACTAGAGAAATTTGGAATGTCTGAAGCTAAGGGAGTTACAACTCCATTGTCTCAACAGTTCAAATTGAGTGCTGATCAGTGTCCCAACACTGATGAAGATAAGGAGTTTATGGCAGAAATTCCTTATGCAAATGCTGTTGGATCTTTAATGTATGCCATGGTCTGCACTAGACCTGATTTGGCTTACTCAGTTAGCATGATAAGTAGGTTCATGACTAATCCTGGAAGGGTGCATTGGAAGGCATTGAAATGGATTCTGAGGTATGTGAAACACACCATCAACAAAGTTCTGGTGTTTGGTGAGTTGCAACATCTGATGGAGAATCAGCCTCACATTCAAGGATTTGTGGATTCTGATTATGCTGGATGTTTGGACTCCAGAAAATCACTTACTGGATATGTTTTTACAACATTTGGGACTGCTGTTAGTTGGAAGGCTAGCTTGCAAAGAGTAGTTGCATTATCAACTACTGAGGCATAGTATATTGCACTAGCAAAAGCAATCAAGGAGGCTCTATGGTTAGATGGGTTTGCCAAGGAGCTGAAGATTCAAGATGATGTGATCACAGTTCATTGTGACAATCAGAGTGCAATACATTTGTTGAAGAACCAAGTTTATCATGAAAGGACTAAACATGTGGATATCAAACTTCACTTTGTGAGAGAGGTGATAACATGTGGCTCTGTGATGGTAAAGAAGGTTGCAACTGAGGAAAATCCAGCAGATATGATCACCAAAGTCTTGCCTAGCAGCAAGTTTGATCATTGCGTGGATTTGATTCAACTGAAGAGTTGTTAGTCCTAGTGTTCAGGACTAGTTGGAGGAGTTCGTTTGCTGATTTTGTGATTGAGGTAGAGTTACAGAAATAAGGTGGAGAATTGTGGGAATTATTGACTTTGGCTCTGTGGTATTTCCATAATTCTACCATCTTGAACGTAGTTGCAACTGGGGTAGCTTGAGTAGCAGTGAAAGCTTGTATAGCTGTTGCAACTGGGCGGCGAGAGTCGATTAGGGTAGGCAGTTAATTCAGTGGACCATGGGCCTCACGCGAGTTAGTTATAACGGCCTCAATATATATAATCTGTTACGCAACCGATTTCATAACGGTGCTTGACACAACTTTTGTACTCTTAAAATCAATAAAATTGGACCTCGAGTTCTCCCTTGGATTAGGGTTCTTCATCACATTGATGCTAGAACGCCGAACCAAGTAAATTGCGTGTGTTGTTCGTGATTGTTTACTCTCTTTGCTGCGATTGTTATTCATATTTTGTTTGTTCGATTTGTGCGATTCAATTGTTATTTGATTCGGTAAATTTTGCGTTCCGTTGAGCGATTTCACTACAGTATGCATAATGCAAATGAGGCAGAAGCTTTGTACACAAAATAGTGGGGGAATGTTAGATATTTTGTGTGCAATTCTATGTGTTGTAGTATATCCCACATGGGAAGAAGACAATCAAATAGATGTGCTTATTAGTAAATGCCCACTTGAATGTTTAATTCATGCGTTGGACTTTTGTATAAGGTTTTGGGCTTTGGGCTTTGCATTAATCCTCTATTTAAAAATCAAGATTGGGCACTTGGTTTTGTATATTAATTCGGATTAGTGTTAATATTAATTAATTAATTCGAATTAATATTATTTTTTGGATTTCAAATTAATTAATTATATTATTTAAATCTGAAAAACGTATTTGTAATTTAAACAAAAAGTTGCAACTTTCTTTAGTGTTGCATTCGTTTTAATATTTCCCACCATTTTCGAAAAGTTGCATCTGTTTGAAAGGTTGTCTTCTGCTCTATAAAAGAAAGAGATTGATGGACGGATTTAATCATCCAATTTTCTACACTTGTCTCAAAATCGAATTCTTAAGCCTTGCTTATCCTGTAGGCTGATTTCTTTCTAATAAAATATAGTGCGAGAAATATTGCCTTTAGGACAGTGATTATTCACGACTCAAGGCAAACACTTATAGTTTTTTCTATTTCTGTTGCAATATTTCTAACAATCTAAAGGCAATACATAGCAATGGAAACAGACATGAATCCCACCATGAAATTCCAATTTCAAGAGAAAGAATCCAACAAACTCGATCGTTTCGATGGAACAAACTACACCAGATTGCAGGACCGCATGTCATGACTTTTGCTGTCTCTAAATCTGTACCACCTGTTGAATCCAAAACTTGAAACAGTTGCAGAACCGGCCGCAGATGTTGCTGATGAAATCAAAAGGAAAGCGAAAACAGACAAAGAGAATCGTTAGAAGGATGAGATGTTGTGCAGGGGCTACATTCTGAATTCTCTCACCAAAAGGCTGTATGATATCTATCGCAATTACAAAAAGCCAAATGGGTATGGTTTGCCCTCGAATCAAAATATAAACACATGAAAGAAGGTACAGACAGATTTCTGGCATTGAAGTATTTCGAATTTAAATTTACTGAAAATATGCTAATTATGGATCATGTTCGTGACTTGGAGATTCTAGTTTCACAATTGAGTGAGTGCAGATTAATGTGCCTGATGCCATCCAAGTGGGGGCAATATTGTCGAAACTTCCACCCACTTGGCATGATTTCAGAAAGAAAGTACTTCATTCATCTGAGAATTATACTATTGAAAAATTCAACACTCATTTGCAAATTGAAAGCGAAAATCGTGCGAGAGATAAGTCTTTTATGGGTTTTAAAGTGAACTACGTTTCTGAAAGTGTTCCAAATATTGGTACTTCATCTGGCATGGTTCAGGCTGTTTAAAACAACCTTGCACCACAGAAAAATAATTTCAAAAAATCAAATGTGAAGAAAAATCGTCATTGTTATCACTGTGGTAAAAAGGGGCATTACATAAAAGAGTGTAGATTCAAGAACAATCAAGTGAATCCCAATGCAAATGGGAATTCTAGTTCGGGCAACAACAACCGAGCAAACGTGGTTGAGGCTGATGGACAAGAGTTTGTTGCTATGATAACATAATTACATATGGCATCTGTTGCCGTATCTCCTGATTGGTGGCTTGATTCCGGTGCCACTGTTCATGTGTGAAACAATAAGAGTATGTTCAAAAACTACAACTAATTGAAGGACTTTGAAGAAGTTCTAATGGAAAACTATGCTACTGCAAAAGTTTGGGGAAAGGGAGTGTCGAAATAAACTTCACATCTGGACAAAAACTCACCCTCGTGAACGTGCTGCATGTCTCAGATTTGAGGAAGAATTTAGTTTCTGCTGATCTCTTATGTAAGAAAGGATTTAAGGTTGTACTAGAATCTGAGAATGTGATTGTAACTAAGAACGAAGAGTTCATCGGCAAAGGATACTCTGTTGATGGCATGTGCGAGTTATCTATTAATAAAACTAGTAATGTTGCTTATGTTGTTGATTCTTATTCTATTTTATGGCATGCTAGGCTAGAACACTTAAATTATGGATATTTACGTTATATGTCTAAGCATGATTATATTACCTTCAAAGATGAACGAGTTGATAAATGTGAAATTTGTGCATAAGCCAAAAAGACTAATAAACCATTTTCTAAAGTTGAACAAAATTTTGAATTATTGGAACTTGTGCGTTCTGATATTTGTGAGTTAAACGGTCAATTAACAAGGGGTGAAAAACGTTATTTCATCACGTTCATTGACGATTATTCATGGTACACATATGTGTACTTAATAAAAACCAAGGATGAAGCATTTGATAAATTTAAGGAGTTTAAATACGAAGCTGAAAATCAATGGATAAAAAGATCAAAGTGCTTCGTAGTGATGGAGGAGGGGAATATTTTCCTCAATCCTTTAACATTTTTTGTGAAGAAAATGGTATAATTCATCAAAGAACAACACCCTTATATTCCTCAACAAAATGGGTTGGCTGAAAGAAAAAATAGATCCTTGGTTGATATGGTGAATGCAATGCTTATGAATGCAAAGTTGCCTTTTAATTTATGGGGTGAAGTTTTAATAACATCATGTCTTATTTATAAAAGAGTTCCTTTTAAGAAATTTTGTGCTTCACCTTATGAACTATGGAATAATGGTAGATAGCCTAACTTAAATTTTATTAAAGTGTGGGGGTGTATATCTTTTTATAAAGTTATCGATCCTCACAAAACCAAGTTAGGTCCGAAGGGAATTAAAAGTATTTTCGTTGGCTATGCATAAAATTCTAAGGCTTATAGATTGTTGGATTTAGAATCCAATGTTATTGTAGAATCTATAAACGTTGAATTCTTTGAGAATAAATTCTTGCATGATTCTGTAGAGCCTAAACCTGTTGAAAATAATGAAACATCAAGTAGTGGTGTTGATAAAGAACTAGGTGAAAAAGGGTGCAATTAAATGAACCAAGTGAACCAAGAAGAAGCCAACGGGCTCGAAAAGAAAAACACTTGACTTATGATTTTATTTCACCAGATCCTATTGTCATCCTTGTTGAAGCAAGTATAAATGAAGTCTTTAAGGTTACACTTATGGTCATACATGTTGATGATGACCCTAAAACCTATATGGAAGCTATGGCTTCAAGGGACGCTTCTTTTTGGCATGAAGCAGTCAATGATGAGATGGACTCTATAGTGTCCAATAATACATGGGTTTTAGTAGATCTACCACCTGGTCCAAAGGCAATTGGGTGTAAATGGGTGTTCAAGAAAAAGTGCAAAAATGATGACACTATTCAAAAGGAAGGTATATATTATTTTGATACGTATGCTCTTGTGGCAAGAATAACATCAATTAGAGTACTATTTGCATTGTCATCTATTTATAAGTTATATATACATCAAATGGATGTTAAGACGACTTTCTTGAATGGAGACTTAACTAAAGAACTGTACATGGAGCAACCCGAGGAATTTGTTCTTCCGGGAAATGAAAATAAATTAGTTAAGTCGTTATATGGCTTAAAACAGGCTCCAAAACAATGGCATAAACAATTTGATTCTGTGATCTTGGCCAATGGCTTCAAGCATAACAATGCTGATAAATGCATCTATTGCAAAATGACAAGTGAATATGGAGTGATCTTATGTCTCTATGTTGATGATATGCTAATTGTTAGTACTAACATGGAAGTCATTGAAGAGACCAAAAGTTATCTAACTTCTATTTTTAAAATGAAAGATTTGGAAGAAGTAGATACTATTTTGGGAATTAAAGTTAGGAGACATGAGAGAGGCTATGCATTAAATCAAATTCATTATATTGATAAATTACTTAATAAGTTTAAGTATCTCAATATAAAAGAGGCAAACACTCCTTATGATTCTAGCATAAGAGTTCAAGAAAACAATGAAAGAGTTGTTGCACAACTTGAATATGCTAGTGCCATTGGAAGTCTTATGTATGCTCTGCACTGTACGAGGCCAAATATAGCTTTTGCTGTTGGCATGATGTCAAGGTTTACTAGCAAACCTAGCACTTTACACTGGAAAGCTGTTGCAAGAATCCTTGGATACCTAAAATGCACTAGAGAGTTGAGCATCATTTACAAGGATTATCCAAGTGTGCTGCACGGTTATTGTGATGCAAGTTGGATGTCTACTATAAATGAAAGTAAGTTAACCTCTAAATGGATATTCTGTCTAGGAGTAGGGGCTATAAGTTGGGCATCTAAGAAACAAACTTGCATTGCACATTCGATCATGGAGTCAGAGTTTATAGCCTATCTGCAGCAGGCAAAGTAGCAGAATGGCTAAGAGACTTATTGTTTGAAATAGAGTTGAGGCTGCAACCAATGTCCGCCATTTCTTTGTACTGCGACAGTGAAGCTACAATGTCTAGAGCGTATAGTGAAGTATATAATGGAAAATATAGATATTTAAGCTTGAGACATGCATATGTGCGAGAATTAATAACGAATAGGGTGATCACCATAGTTTATGTAAAAACTGGATATAATCTCGTCGATCCTCTCACTAAGGCTCTTTCAAAAGACTTAGTGAGAAGCATTACAAGTCGTATGGGACTTAAATTGTTTATTGAGCAGCAATTACGGAAACTCAACTTTAAATTAGTAAAAGCTGATTTAAAAGTTCAAAGGGTAACAACAAATTGTTGTGATTTAAACCCAACTTTGTTTATTGTCATCACAAAAAATTAATATTAAATTTAATTTTAAACGATTGTCTTTCCTGACTTAGGAGGTGTTTGCAAGAGCATTTAAAAGCTCCTTATGGGCTTTAAGTCACTCAAAGGCATTTAATTAGTGTTTGTAATCATTGTTGTTGCTTCTCCTTCTCTTAATAAAAGTAAAAAAAAAAAAGAGAAACCCATAAGTATGTCATAAGGTGCTTCTATAAGAAGCTTCTCCCAAATCTTGGTGAATATCTTATTTAGACTTATTGATTCCTTAAGTTTCTCTAAATATCCAGTTTTACCTTCAAATAAGTCTCATGATTTCTCTCTTTTCTTATTAATGCGATCTTCTTTCCATAATTTTATATTTTTTAGAGTAAAAACATAATTATAAAAAAAAGAAAAAAGTTCTTAAAAATGATTTACTTAATAACAAACATCTTTTTAGATATAGTTATTATTTCTAGAAGATATATGCACGATGTAATTATACCAAATAACTTGTATATTGTAATGTAATAAACATATATATATATATATATATATATTGATTACACTATATTAAGTTTTTATTTTTATTTTTAATATATAACTATCCACCTCATGATTGTGAAAATATGAATGAAGGATTAATATTTCTATATCCATAATTTAAATAAAAATAATTAAATATTACTATATTTTAATTAAGGTTCAAAAACTGCTTCTATCTAATTATTGCAAACACCACAAAACTAACTTTATGTGCTTTAAATTACTTTAAAGAAGGATTTGCAAACACCCATAGCTTTAAGTCAAACGTAACTTTAAGTAGAAGCTATGAAGAAGGAGATTTCATAAGCTCTTAAGCTTGCAAACCACTCCTTAACATCTCATACTCATTTTTGTCTGTAAAAGACCGAAGTATGAAGAGAATCTTAAAATAGCTAATAAAAGTATAGGAATACTTTGGTACCCTTGTAAGAACGATGACGGTGACAAATAGTTCTATCAACTGGAGGATCTTTCTTTACTCTTTAGTCATTTAATTGCATGATCATGAATGCTCTAATTAGTACATGTTAAAAAAAAATTGAAAGTCCTAATCAGTAGTGTTGTTTATCCATAAGTAAGTTTACCATTCATTTTTTTTTGAATCTGCATCATCATTAACATGGCGATACTGACACAGTACTAAACGAACACGACGACACGAACCTCTTAAACAAATTCTTGTTCTATAGGTGTGTTCCGACACGATGTCGAACATGATGTCATGGCACGAGACTACACGCACATGTATGGTTTTTTGAAGCGTCAGTGCAAGATAGGTTTGAATTTTGATCATTTGGGAACTTTTCTCTTCTTTATAAGAATATTTAAAATCAGAATGAAATATAATTCAGACATAGAGATCTCGAAGTGTAAATAATGGAAAGTGAGTACTGAGATTTGAGCTATTTAGAGAATACAAATTTACAAGAACAAGAGAGAGGAATGAAAATAGCTTCCTCATGTGCTCCTCATCTGATACTTTATTCGGTTGGCTGTTGTTTATTACAACACATTTAACCAAGTCTTATTTGAGACAATATTAAATGAAAAATACTAAATAGTTGGGTAACAACAAAAAGGGAAGGCAAAGATTTGATTATGTGAAAAAAAGAACATTCAATCTTTCTCAGGCTAACCATTCCCCATCTATTCCTTCAATTTCTTCAATGTCCATGCTGCAAGTTTCCATAAATTGATCAGTACAATGAAATAAAATCATCAGCAAATGGATTTAAAGGTAATACACATGCTTACACAATTGAACTAAGTAAAGAACTAGAACATTTTGATAAAAGGCTCCCCAATAATTAAAAATAACCAAAAAATGTGCATTATTAACTACAAACTGTCAGAATCAGACCACAACAAATCCAAGATTTAAACTTTTGAATCCAATAGTAATATGCAGCCTAACAACAAGATAATTTTGTATTAAAAGAAGTTGAAAAATAATTGTTACCATGGCAATGCATGATCTTGTAAATAATCAGGAGAGCAATAATCATCAACATGGTGCAACAAGCTCTCATTTCCACTCAGCCAAACTGGAAATTTCATGACTTCATCAAATGGAGAGGAGTTCACAGAACAATAATCTTCTTCTTCTTCTTCTTCAACCTTATTATGATGATGATCATCATCAGATTCAATTTCCATGGACTTCAAGAACTTGAACCAACATGCTGAGCTCATCATATTCATCGTGTCGTCCCACTCCACCTGGTGCTGCTCCCCAATCATCCTGATCTCCGCCATCTCCTTGTTGTCCATCACCGCGTGCAACCCCAAATCCTCAAAATCCGCCGCGGGCCTTGCCAAGCACGGAATTTCTGAGGAGGAAGTAGTTGATGGGGATGAAGATGAGTAAATTGATGAAGGGTTGTTGCAAAGTTGAAAGCTTGAGGTGTCTAAATTCGTAAAATCTTGAAGATTGAGGTTGAGTCCCAGTGTTTGGTTTGGGAGTGGAAAATTAAAATTATTATGGAAAAAAGGTGGTGGGGGGCAAATAGTAGAAACAGGCCAACAAGAATAAGGAGCGGAAAAGCCTAGTGATGATGAGTATGAATACTTCCCACAATTCTCATAATAAGTATTATTAGTAGTAAAACCATTGGGATTGGGAGAATTATTTGAAGAAGGATAAATTCTCTTGGACTTGGCTTCCTGTTGCTGTTTTAAAGAGACCTGGTGAGGAGATGAGGACTCCAATTGTTTTTTATCATTGGCCTGTTGTTTCATTGATGCTCTATGATACTTAAGAGCAGTGACGATTTCACGACGAGCTTCGGCCATATTGAGCAGCCTTTCTTGGTAAGGTCTGCTGGTGTGGAGTCTTCTTCTGACTTGTTTCTTGTGCTGAGGAGGAGGGGGTTGTGATTTGCCCTGTTTATCATCACAAGTGTTCTTTTTGGTCCCTTGTAAATTGACATTGGAATTTGATGAATCTTTGGTTCTTGAAGAGGTTAGTTGTTTGACAAGGCTACGGATATAAGCACCAGATAAATGAGGAGGTTCTTTCAGTTTTTCAGCTGGCTTGTGAAATTCTAGTTCACCACCAACATATTTAGACTTTGATGATGAAGATGATTTTCCCCTCATTTTTGTTTTAAAAAATAATATAGGCTGCTATATTTTCAGTTTGGAGAAATAGATGGACATGGAAGAATGGTAAGTGGGAGTTTTTCTTTTCTTTTCTTTTCCCCTCACTTTTTTCTGGGGTGCCAAAGTACAGAATGCAGAGAACAGTGGTCCGGAAGGAAAGGGAGCTCGTGGGTGTTATAAATAGCTGGCGACATGATCTAAGGGAATCCAAAATCTTTTGGAATTTTTCCCTTTTCTGGAAAGTTTACTAGGTTATTTCTCTTCTTAATTTTGCAGTAATAAACATTACTAATGATATAATAAATTAATAACGTACGAAGGGATTTGTCATAAATTGGGTGTGACCCTCATTGACGAGAAAATGGGATAAAATTGTTTACGGTGGTTTGGGCGTGTTAAAGGTAACAGACATAACGCATTAAAAGTCTCGACTTATCGAGCACGAGGAAGACCGAGAAAAAACGTGGATGAAGATCATACATAATTGAATGAAGTTTAAAGGCAATCATGAAGGACTCAACCAGATCAATTGGCTAAGGACAATTCATATGTTCAACTCCACGTGGTTCATTTTTGATTCATACAGTCGTCCTCAATGAATTGAAATTATAGGCGTAATTTCCATTGTTATTGCTGTTGTAATGATATAACAAATGATTTGAAAGGAAATAAAGTCATGCAAAACACCAATTGAATAAAATAAGCACAAACATGTAGCATATCCAACAATTGCACGAATATGCAGGATTTTGCACAATATTCATATGATATAGGGTTAGAGTAGCCAATGTCTCTAATTTAACTGAACACATAAGGGTAATTCTTCTGTTCTTTTTGCATGAAGTAACGTGCCTATTCACAGAACATTGAGGATAAAATGTCAATAGTTCAAATATATTCACTTGTTACTGCAACGTAACATACGAAATGTTATTAGAATTTATAGAGTTGATTCAGCCATCTTGCTCCAAGTGAGCAGTTTTCATCTTTGTTTAACTTCATAGACGTTTACACCAAAAATGAGTTCCGATTCTATCAAGTCACAACCAGCTACTCAATGACCTCAAAAGCAGAAGGCCAACGCCTACATATATCCAAGAACTTATGACAAATATCGTTTCATTAATTAATATAATACACACCATCAACAATAAAGTGTTGCTATTTCAAGCTTAATATATATATATATATATATATATATATATATATACATACAGGATCCAGATTTTGCCAACAAGCAGACACCCTTAAGAAGTCACTCATGTAGCACTTTCCTCATAACCTCTTGAAATGTAAATTACTTTCAAACTATTGCAAGTGTTGCAGTGTCTCTCGAATTTGAATCTTAGCGCATACTGTATGAAGAGAGAACTTGCAGAGTCTAGAAAGTTACAAGATATAATGCCACCAGTAAAGTTCAACGTAAATTCATGAAAATTAGCAACATACACTAATACATCAATCATGACAACCTTGCCACCAAAATACTTGGCAGCACATGGAGATTAGGTGAAAGAGTAAATGGTAGTTGAGGAAGCGATTCAAATTCGATTGCATGTATTTGAATTCCCATTAACTTCTCTGTTTCTTAATAAATTCATATTAACTAATTACCTACATCAAGTGAGGGGACACTGGTTCTTACTAATTTTAAGAAAAAAAATGTAAGAAGAAAATAAAATTGAATTACAACCTTATCTCCACACTTCACAGTTCACATGATCAACATTCAACCCAAACAGCCTCAGCCTCACACAGACGAGAACCAATGATACATCTTTAAAAAAATGGAACTGTGTTAAAGAACCAAATGTCAACCATCTTTTCTCACAAGTGAACTCTTACATGATATAGGATCATGCTAAAGGGATATATATATATTGTTAAATGTTCATGTTACAAGCTGCAGAGAGGTATAACACTATTTTGTAAACTAAACTTAGGATGGTCCTTTAACCAGCACTTCAATACTAAGTACCGTACAACCAAAACAAGTTTCAAATGATTTAAATTGATCTCAGCTAATAAAATTCCGCAATCATTTTAACATTAATTTTTGCCTATACTTACATGCAGGATTACTAAACTGAGCACAAAATATTTTGCGATGAAATTAAAATATAGTATGAGATCAAATTAAATTATAGTATGAAATCAAATTAAATTATAGTATGTCACATGCAGTGGGACCAGCTTATTGAAATATCAGCAGAATGGCTACAGAAACTGACAGGGGAATTTCAATTACCGTTGTAACCTCCTCCATTGATAAAATTAACAAAATATACAACATTATATAAATTATAGCATACTTGATTCTCCAACATTCAATATTTCTATTTTTTAATTGACCAACATGATTTTAGTCAGTTGATGAAACAAAGAACTTGGACCTTTCTATAACCACAACAGCCTGAACAGGACATAATTGCTCCATACCTTCCTCTCATTGTCTTTTATGTTTTATTTTCCTTTCACTTCATGCTCCTTTTTTGTTTACCTGCTTCTGATTGTTTTAAATAATGGCTCTATGTCAGCAACTTCGCAGAGGAAAATAAAATTTTAAATACTTGATTGAAATTATGTTGAACCCCTAAAGTTTGGTTGAACTACAATATCTTTCTTCGTGTTATATTAATTGTAGAAACTAGAAACATCTCTCAGAAAATTGGAAGAATTTACAGGGTAACCTCCCAAAATTGAATAGTTATAGGGAGATCCCCTAAAGTTTGATTGTTTTCATAAATTAGTCCATATTATTTCAGAGCTTGTCTTACCAATGATTCAAACTTAGGAGAAAATTGTGCAGTGACAAGCAATATCAAAGAACATATAATTACCCCTAACTTTTGCACATTTTTAACACTTTGAAGGTGCAAAAAGCCATATCGCTCGCATCTTTAGAGTTATTTTTTGACAACAAAGGACTTGGCCTTCTATGCACTCATTTTCATCTCATCACAATTTGAATTGGGACAAAAACTTTTTGTTTGCATCTCTCTCTCTGGATGAAAGACATACTTTCTTCTAGCTCATTAGTCAGAACAAATTCATAAATTTAATTAGAATATAATATACATATATTGCATATATAAAACATATTTGTGGGCTAATTAGGTTTCCCCTGCGCAAAGAGCTGGGCCTGCCCAAACAAACAATACCCAATGAAAAGATTATCGAATGGGCAATTCGGTACTCTTCTGGGCAGGAATGAGCATCGAATAGATAATTCGATACTGAGCCAATATTGAATGTCCAATTTGATCTCCTCTCGAGAAATTCGAGATGCCGGACCACAATCTGAGGTCTATAAATACCTCAGATTCCGAGAATTACGCACATCATTAATTACTGTAGATTATTCTGCTCTTAGATCGAATACTTAATTCAATAGTCTTGCATTCGATCGTCCGGAGCATTCGAGGATTTCAGGCTTGGTTAGCAGTATCGAAGCTCAGTCCTTTCAATACTGTTTAGTATTCGATACTCCCATTTCAACAGTTTTGTATTCAATTGGTGTTTCTGTTCGCGGATGATCCAATTCAATACTCTTCACCATTCGATAGGGGATCAATTCGACAATTCCAAATTTGAGACTTTGGAGATCCAAGTTCGCTCAGGTTGTTCTTACGTCTTATTAGGTGTTTCAGACTAAACTAATCAATTTTTGTAATAGATTAGTGCTCATATTGTACTTTTGTTATCTTCTTTGTACCCAGGCCAAATTGTACCAAACTAATATATATATATATATATATATATATATTGTATGTATGTATACATGCACGTACATGGAACCTTCTCGTTTGACTTATACACGCACACACATACACATTAAGGAGTAGCTTTGCGAGTTGCAATTTGAACTAGCAGGTTTCACAAAGCACAAAACTACAACATACACTACCAAGAAAATGAGCACAGAAAAATTGTTCCCTAGCATAACAATAGAAGAAAAACTAAAATATATAATGTTTAAATACTTAAATCTAATTTTGAAAGAGATCCACACGGCCACACCCTATTATCTGTATTGACAAGATTTACAAATGCGTCTTGTACACAAACATCAAGCTCTTCGATCAATCG
Organism: Linaria vulgaris; assembly: GCA_948329865.1. NCBI lineage: Eukaryota > Viridiplantae > Streptophyta > Magnoliopsida > Lamiales > Plantaginaceae > Linaria > Linaria vulgaris. The sequence goes on from OX415250.1 coordinate 102,155,257, forward strand.
GTAAAATTGCACGGTTATAGAATTTGACAGTTGTTAATTAAGTTCAAAACTTTTAAGGAGGAAAGACTTTGACAATAAATCTTTCCAATAAAGACTAAAGAAATGAATAGTTTGTCGAGTGTACTTGTAAGTTGTAATCCGACTTTAAAGTAAGCCGTGGGAAGCATATATGTAGAAAGAAAATCGAAAAAGGATTCGAAGTATTTATCGATTAAATATGAAAAGCTTTCTTCTCATTATATTGTTGAAGGGGCAAAATTTTTTGCTCATTTGTTAGTAATCTTTGTTGTAGCCAAGTTAGATAGTATGTAAAAGGAAACATATTAATTGTGAAGAATTTAGTAACCAAATACTTTTTTAGTTTGTCTCTTAGTGTGAAATTAATCTGTAATAAAGTTGAATTAAGTATTTGTTCTTATTAATCAACTTTATTTTAGTACTTATTAAATTAGATATGGAGTTTTTTAAACAATCTAGCTCGTTCAATATAAGCCTGTGTTATTCTTTTTGTTCTAATTAAACGTGTATATATACTGTTTAAGAGTAGTTAGCATTTAATAAATCTATGCAAAATTATACTTAAACTTAACTATTGACTAAACACACAAGCTAATTTTGAAAAAGAGATGAAATAACTCCAAATTATTCTGGAGGTGATGGAGAGAAATATATGTATAAGACGAGAGTGAAAACACGACGCGAAGCAACTAGTCTTCATTGTGCTTTGGCCCTAATAACTTTTCTAAATTAAATTTGTCTGAACTACACCATGATTATCAAAGACTTTTGCATAGAAGACACAACCGCCAAAGGTAAGGATAACAATCGTTTGATAGTCCACCACACTGACACTTGAATTCTCAATAAATTTGACAATTATATTATGAACTGTGTGACTTATGATGATTACAACGTTAATAGACTATTAGAAACCACTATTCGAAATACCTCTAACATGATACCTTTATTTAAAAGACAGTACACAAGAGATTTATCCTTCATTTTGAGCATTATCGTCTGCTGACTTGACAGGCTGACGAAACACTCCACATCATGCTGATTCTAAGTTGCGCTGGAACCAGATTTGTGCTTAACACACATGTACTCCAAGCGACGCGGTGAGGGGGCGGACAAATCTTTCATGATTTTGAATTGGATTCGGGTTATCCCAAGCTGCCTACGTATCCCCTTGAGGGAATCAAGCCGAACGTAGTTCATTAATGATAGGTTAATTGTACAATCAAGTATAATGATATGTCAAGTATCTCGTGGATATCGAATACAACGCCGAAGGTGATATCGGGGACCTTCTACGTCGGGGTTGATGTCCTGATAGATGTCGAGTATGATGTCGGATGTGACGTCGAACGTGATGTCGAATAGTATATTGATGATATATATATTCGATATATATCGGGTGTTTTATCGAATGTGATATCGAGGATGCCCGATATCGGATGTACAAAATATGAGAATAATTAAAGCTTACATTGATTAGCAAAACCTGGGTATTTATAGACCCCGGGATGCGGGAACCGCACACGTGACGTACACGTGATCTGTACTATTTCGAATATTACATCAGTTATACATATCGGGGGGCCATCCCCGATATAGCTGAAAATGGGCTTAGCCCATGGGCCAGTCCAATACGGGGAAAATCCATATCATATAGTCCCGCAGTTTAAGAGTTATCATTGTAGATGATAATTCGTAAACTTGATTTATATGCTCGAGTATTTTATTGAGGGATACCCTTCACTCCCCCCAGTTTTCGAGTTCCATGAACAACGAATTGGGATATTGAAAATAGAGCTCGGATGCTCCCCCATTTTCATGGACAATTTTGTTAAGATGGAAGTCAAAATTTCAATGATACCAGGTAGATATCGAATATGCGCTTTCGATATCACCACAATATGGAAGACATCTATTGTCGTCGGAGCCCAAGTGTGGTTATTATATAAGTTGGTCCCCTCCATTTGTCCGGATGCAAATATATGCAAAGTGGTTTATCGTTAACGTCCTTGACCAAGACGGTGCTGATGGCGTTACTGGAGATCGCTAGCGGGTAAGTAGAGGTCATGAGCTCTATTTGTAACTATGTTTGCAAAATATATAATGTACAATTGCTTGATGTCGAGGATTGGCTCTCGATGCGATGATCTTTAAATGTACCGGCGGCCATCAAGAGTGTTGCCATTCGATGAGATTTTTGAGACGTGATATTTTAAGATGCATTGCTGCTCTATAATCACTTAAGGAAATGCATTTCGAGTAACATGCCTATGTTCGATGCAAATGAGGATATAGAGGTGGGTACGACGCATGGTCGCAAGAGGGCTATGTCGAATAACGTGCGTACCAAGGTGGGTGCTTGACCATAATAATATAGGGACAAATATGTCTTAACCGAGAGTAGTGTAGAACACGAGGAGGTTGTTCTCTGTACGGGGCCGTCATGGCCCCAAAAGCATTACTACTAGAGACAAATTGGACTGCATGGGGTCTTGTATGTGCAATGTTTGCATGTATTATTGTGATTATAGCTTACGATTATGTATACGTGATAGTTTATGAAAATCAAGTTTTTACCAACCTTGTGTTAGGTTGAGAGGTGATTGAGAGTCTCAGGGTCACTGATGAGAGCGCTCTTTATTGCTTATTATGACTTTACCCTCATGATAATTTGGATATGCAAACATATTTGAATGTTCTAGCCCGGCCATAGCGTTAGTAAATGATGGTTTACGTCCATATCATTTATAGGTCTGATGAGAGATGTCAACATTCTATTCCATGTAACTTAAGCATGCACTTTGGCAATCTTAAAGAGGATAAGATAGGTAATGAGCGAGAAGTCATTGTAAAGAAGGTTATCGGATATAGTAATTGTGAAAATGATGAAAGCAATGATGGGCGCAAAGAAGTTTCTTTACATCCTTAGGTCAGCGCCTAGTGTGTATTAGATCGCTTGCTTGCACTACTAAGGGATGTAGGTTGGTCACCCTTTGAAAGAGTTGTATAGTTTACGCTAATGTATAGCATATTGTGCTACTTGGAATGGTCTTTTGGCTAACACTTCTTGTGCTTTGGAGTGATTTTATTTGAACAGTGGTTGTTCATTTTGAACCTTGCATTATATATCTTATTATCGCAGTGGTATTATTGAAGATCTCATTAACGATGAGAATTTATCGTCGGTGTCGGCTTCCTTTAGAAATTGACAATACCTTAAAGCGTAAAGTCATATCGTACCATCTAGAGTGGATTGCTTTTGAATTGATTAACCAATATGGGTAAGATGTTAACCCTCATAGTGGAATACATGATGTAATCATTGTGATTGCAACATGTTTTAGAATATGGTCTTTTTCTTGACTCGCGTCTTGCACGCGATAATGAGCGTGTTTCTCACTGTAAGATTAGTCGCAGTACGGTGATGAATGTAACGCCACTTTCATGAAATTATGGTATGAATGATTTATTCATTTAATCGTGTTATCGCACTGTTGTTGAGCGTCTAGCAGTATTCTACCATTATATAGGTGTTATCTTCACTTTATCATAATTATGCAGAGTAGGCGTCTAGCTAACTGCTTGACCTTTGCATCCTCAGGCCAGATTTAGAGGAGGCATTTGGCGACGATTATGTGCCCTTGAGAGTCGGGGTCTCAGTTCAGTGCTTTACTGCTCCTTAAGAGGCGGGGTACCGCATATGTATTTGTTTTTGTGCCGTATGAGGCAGGGATACCACGTAGGTACTAGTCTTTGTGCCTTAAGAGGCGAGTTACCGCACTGGTACTTGATGTTGTATTCTGGTTTGTCTTTATTCATTTTTGTATGAATTAATACAAACGTGTCATCTCATATTTGTGCGCAAATTTTTGCGATTCGCGTGGTTTCTCAAAGTAACCTATTTATTTGTAATATATAAAGGAATACTGTGTAAGGAATCATGTATTTGATTTGTTGTCATTTCAGTAAGGGTACCTCGTGGGTGTACGATTCATTGTCATTTAAGGCAGGGTACCGCGTAGGTACATGTTTTGTTTCCGTTTTAGGCAGGGTACCACGTAGGTACGTATGTCTCGGCTGTTATAGGCATGGTACTGCGTAGGTAAATATTCCTCTGCCAATTTAGGCATGAAACTGTATATGTAGACGTTGCTCTGCTATTTCTGAATGTTACCGTGTATGTAGTTGTAATTCTTGCCATTTCTAGCATGTTTCCATAGAGGTATATGTAACTCTTGTCTTTTCGATCATATTACTGTATAGGTTGTTGTTACTCTAACATTTCTGGCATTTTACCATATGATAGGTGTGGCTCTGCCATTGCTGGCATTTTATCATATTGGTAGAAGTGACACTGCCATTTCTAGCATATCCCGTGAATAAAAAGAGCGTTTGAGAGTCTAGTTAAATATTTTCTACCATATCCTATAGGATAGTAAATAAACAAATTACATGTTAAGGTATTTTCTGGCTTTTCCCATAGGATATGAGATAACTCTACCATTTTAAGGCATTTGCTATATTGTCCCGTAGGACAAAAATAAGTCTACCTGTTAAGGTATTCTCTGCCGTATCCTGTAGGATATGAGGTATGTTGACTTGTATAAGTAGTCGAGATAACATAACCTCTGTTGTATCAACGTATCCACCACGAGGGTATATGGATATTCATCGTTGTAAGCGATATGTCCTGAAGATGAGACCTCTATGGTGTTTTACCAGAATCTGTGCCGTGGAGGCTTATGGACAATCGCCTTTTCAAGCGATATGTCCTGAGGGCGATACCCCTCTACCATTTTACCAGTATCTTTGTCGCGAAGGCATATGGACAATCATTTTTTCAAGGGACATGTCCTGAGGGCGAGACCTATGTGCTGTTTTACCAGCATCTTTGCCGTGGAGGCATATGGACAGTCGCCTTTCAAGCGATATGTCCTCAGGACGATACCTCTCTGCTATTTTATCAGCATTTTTTTTCTTATTGTTCTCCTTATCTCGGGGATAAGGGATCTTTTTTCTTTTCTTTTGTCCTCCTTATCTCGTGAATAGGGGATATGTTCCTCCTTGTCTCGTTGATGGAGGATGTCTACATTCATGTCATTTAAATGGATAACAATATATGCAACAATATATATCAATATAAAACTTCAAGATAGATAACAGGCAAAAACCGGATAGCATCCGGTTTTTGCCTATCCTTTAGGATAGAATATACTTTTCCCCTTTAAGGTATATTTCTGTCTTACCCCATAGCATATGTTTGTTCTTGCAATCAGTCTATCAATATGAAAGAGAGAGATACATAACATTCTCAAGATAAAGATTAATAACGAATAACGGCCGAAAACCGAGTAAAGCCGAGTTCGCCTAATATGGGGGGAAAATAATTCAGGTAAATGTAAATTGTTCCAACGTAATTAAAAGCAGAAATTAATAATAAAGTGATTCCTGGGCAATCCCTCAGTCGAATCTGAAAAACATCGAATCTGGGATGATATCAAAAATAGGCCCGACATAAAAAATTAGCTCGATATCAAAAATAGGCTCAACATCAAAAATAGGATCGACATCGAAAAGAGATTTCGATATCAAAAATAGGCTCGATACGTAGGTGAATAAGTATAACGTAATTAATTGCAGAATATGCAGGTGAATAACATAATGTAATCGATATGACTTATCTTGATCGACATACCGGGGGTATTGGGTGCTCGATATGCTTCAAGGTTTTGATGAATGTGGGTCAACCCACAATCATAAGAATGAGCTTCATGTAAAGCATAGGTCCGATGGCGCTCCAATCCGCCATTGTTATTGATGAACTCGATTGAATCTTAAGGTTGCGTGCTTATTTCCAAGTACATTTCAGCGTGTTCCCATAGACGGCGCCAATGATTTGGCGCATTATCGTCTGCTGACTTGGAAGGCTGACGAAACACTGCACATCATGCTGATTCTAGGCTGCGTTGGTAGCAGCTTTGTTCATAGCACACATGTACTCCAAGCGGTGCGGTGAGGGGGTAGACATGTCTTTCATGATTTCGAATTGGACTCAGGTTATCCCAAGCTGCCTACGTATTCCCTTGAGGGAATCAAGTCGAACGTAGTTCTTTAGTGATAGGTTAATTGTACAATCAAGTATAATGATATGTCGAGTATCTCGTGGATATCGAATAAACATCGAAGGTGATATCGGGGATCTTCTACGTCGGAGATGATGTCCTGATAGATGTCGAGTATGATGTCGGAAGTGATGCCGGATGGTATGTTGATGACAATATATATCGGGTGTTATATCGAATGTGATATCGGGGATGCCCGATATGAGATGTACAATGTATGAGAATAATTAAAACTTACCTTGATTAGCGGAACCTAGGTATTTATAGATCTCGGGATTCGGGGACCGCACACGTGATCTGTACTATATCAGATATTACATTCGATATACATATCGAGGGCCATCCCCGATATAGCTGAAGATGGGCTTAGCTCATGGGTCAGTCCAATACGGAAATTACCTATATCAATCATCAATCCATGATGTATGTTTGCATTTGTTTATATTCAAAGTAAATAACTGAAATGCTTATGTTCACAACGTGATATCTTCAAAAAGTGGAGTAACCTACTCAAAACAATCATGAAAAACGCCCCACGGCTTATTTTTCGAGAGTAGCACACTTTATTTTATTTTTACTAATTAAATTGAAGAAAGACTGATGAAAATTCTTAACATTTCATTCTATAACTTGAATTAAATGCACCGAGTCGTAGTTCCGCTCTGTAATTAACTACATACAACTTTATCTCATAATGATTGATCATATCTTAATGTTTTCTCGAAAATTTGACTCACCTGAAACAAAAATACGCAAGTATTTTCCAAATTTAGTGCAATTCCCTATTTTTAAGAATCTTGAAATATTGCGAAATTCTTGTTTTATTTATTTATTAACGAATCAAATTATACTTAAACTTTAATCCACGCTGATAATGGCAATCGAGATATAACTAAATGATAATCCTGCAGTTATTATTGGAATTTAGCTAGCAGCATAGATCAACTAGTGATTTAAAACATGGTAAATCAACATAAATTGAGCAGAATAAAAAGACTTCAAGTAATTTTTTATTTATATTTAAAAAGCTAGTTGTAAATTTGAGCTACAATTTATAAGATGGAGTGGTAAAGAGAGGGAAAACAGACCCGACTGCTTTATGGATAACTTCCAAGACGCTCCATTGGACCTCTTTTTTATTTTTTTAATCACAAAATTATTTATAAATAAAAGTAAGATAAACAGCAGCAGCTTCGACCAATCCCCTTCGCACACAGACAGTCGCCTCAGATAGTTTCAACGAATCGCAATTTCGTCGCCATTATTATTTTATTCAATCAATCAATAAATATTAACACCAATTTCAATTTCTCATTGGATACTAATTCACACCCCCCACCGCCATGGAAATTGGCTGCATACTCTTATTATATTTTTTTATTGAGTGAAAAAAAAGTAGAGTGAGTATCAGAAAGTGAGAATTATATTGGATTAGATCTGCTGCTGTTTTTTGATTCATTATTTTGCAGGGCATAATGGTCAATGGAACTGGGTTTGGTTCTTTCTCTCTTCTGTTGGGGTTAGAAAATTCTTCATTCAACAATACGAACGAATTACAATAGGAGGAGCAACTCTCCCACTCGACTATTACAAAAAACCAACCCTCAAATCTCACGTTTTAGCTCTACGACTTTTTCTCTCTATATTCTCTCGGTGTGTGTTTTGTGTGTTTTTCTGATAATTGTTGAACTCCTCTTGAAGCTCTGTTTATAGGCACTGAATTGGAAGGTATTGTGTCCAAATCAAATATCTGGAGTTGATTGGTAAGTTTTGGGCGTGAATTTGGAGAAGCCGTGAGAGGAACAGTAGTCAAATGTGGGGGGCTGGAACAACAAATCTCCCCCTCCAGCCCAACTATGTTCGTACACAGACCAAGTTTCTCTCGTGTCACCGCCTTCGTTAGCATATCTGCAGGATTCTTGCTTGTGTGAATCTTAACCGGCTTCAACAGTTGTTGCTCCATCACTTCGCGTATCCAGTGATACCGAATGTCGATATGTTTTGTCCGGGAATGATACATTGCATTCTTGCTCAAGTCTAGACCACTTTGACTATCGCAATGAATAATGTACTCATTTTGTGTAAAGCCCAGTTCTTGAAGAAAGCGCTCTATCCATAATAACTCTTTCCCTGCTTCCGCTACAGCAATGTACTCGGCTTCAGTGGTGGATAAAGCAATGCACTTTTGCAGCTTGGACTGCCACGAAATAGCTCCCCCTGCGTAAGTGAATATGTAACTTGATGTAGATTTTCTACTATCAAGATCTCCTGCCATGTCGGCATCTGTGAAACCATTCAGAACTGGCTTTGCTCCCCCGTAACACAAATATAGGTTAGACGTACCTCTCAGGTACCGAAGAATCCATTTAACCGCCTCCAATGCTCTTTCCCTGGATTTGACAAATATATGCTAACAATACCGACCAACTGCATGAGCAATATCTGGCCTAGTACACACCATCTCGTACATCAGACTTCCCACTGCCGAAGAATATGATATCGCCTCCATTTCTTCTTTCTCCTTCATCGTAGAAGGACACTGTCTCTTGCTTAACTTGAAGTGATTTGCGAGCGGAGTCGAAACAGGCTTTGCTTTACACATGTTGAACCTTTTCAGAACTCATTCAACGTAATCTTCTTGAGATAAGTACAACTTTCTCGTTTTCCTGTCTCGTGTGATCTTCATGCCGAGAATCTGTTGTGCTGCACCCAAGTCTTTCATATCAAAGAACTTGGACAAATCTTTCTTCAAGTTGTTGATTAGCAATGCATCCTAGCCAACTATTAACATATCATCAACATAGAGCAAAAGGATGATAAATTTACCATTAGCAAACTTCTTCAAATACACACACTGGTCTGCCGCAGTCCTGTTATACTGGTGACTCGCCATGAAAGAGTCAAACTTCTTGTACCACTGCCTCAGAGCTTGCTTTAGACCATACAAACTTTTCTTCAATTTACAAACAAGATGCTCCTTGTCGCGGACTTGAAAACCTTTGGGCTGCTCCATGTATATCTCTTCTTCTAGATCACCATGAAGGAATGCAATTTTCACGTCCATCTGTTCAAGCTCCAGATCCAAACTGACAACTAACCCAAGTATAACACGGATTGATGTTATCTTCACCACTGGTGAGAATATCTCGTCAAAGTCAATGCCTTTCTTCTGTTGGAATCCTTTGACGACAAGCCTGGCCTTATATTTCACAATATTTTCACGACCATCTTTCTTGAGTTTGAACACCCATTTATTCTTCAGTGCTCTCTTTCCCTTCGGAAGTTTCACAAGCTCATAAGTTTGATTCTTCTGCAAAGAATTCATTTCTTCTTCCATGGCTTGCCTCCAGCTTTCTTTGTCACTGTGAGATTGAACTTCTTAGAAACTTTCAGGCTCCCCCTCACTCGTAAGAAGGATATACTCTGATGCAGGATACCTTGTTGATGGTATCGGCACACGTCCAGATCGTCGAGGTTCACCATCTTCTTGTAAAGGAGGTGAGAGCTCCCCCTGCTCAGCACCTTCAGCATCATCTACATTATCTTGGACATCCTCATTTTCGATATGAGGTTCTGGTGGTGATGTAACTTCTTCTGGAGCACTAGTACGTTGTCGAACTGGAGCAGCTAGAGTAAAGTCATAAAATTGATTTTCGTAAAAAAATCACATCTCTACTGCGGATAACTTTCTTGGACTGTGGATCCCACAATCTGTAACCGAATTCTTGATCACCATAGCCAATAAAGATGCATGGAGTTGACTTGAGATCAAGTTTCTGCCTGAGCTCCCTTGACACATGTGCAAAAGCCTTGCACCCGAACACCTTTAGGTGAGAATATGAAATATCCTTCCCTGTCCATATATTCTCTGGAACTTCAAAGTTCAAAGGAACTGACAGTGTCCTATTTATCAGATAACAAGCTGTGAGGACTGCTTCGGCCCAGTATGCTTTAGGCAGCTTAGCCATATTGAGCATGCAACGAACTTTCTCAATAATGGTGCGATTCATTCGCTCAGCAACACCATTTTGTTGTGGGGTCCTCGGCACCGTCTTCTCGTGCCTAATGCCATGTTCAGTGCAATACGCTGCAAATTCTCAAGAAGTGTATTCGCCTCCATTGTCTGAGCGAAGGCACTTCAACTTCTTCACTGTCTGTCTTTCCAACAATGCATGAAATGCTTTGAAGCGATCAAAAACTGGATCTTTTGATCTTAAACAGTAGGCCCATAATTTTCGTGAAGCATCATCAATAAAGGTCACAAAATATTTGCTTCCACCGAGAGATTCTTCTTCTATCGGTCCACACACATCAGAGTGAACGAGACTCAGTAACTCAGAGTGTTGCTTCCTGGTGGAACTGAAAGAAACTCTATGTTGTTTCCCGAACAAACAGTGCTCGCAAGGATCTAGTGCAACATCCTTTGTGAGATTGATAGCATCATTCTTGGCTAGTGTAGCCAAGCCCTTCTCGCTCATATGCCCAAGTCTTGTGTGCCAAAGATTTGGTGACGCCTCTTCTTCAACAGCGTTGAGGGTTAACTCGCACAATTTTGTATGAGTTTTGAACAGCGTGCCACAGATATGACCTCTCGCAACAACTATCACACCTTTCGACAACTTCCACTTGCCATTTTTAAAATTACTTTCATAACCTTGTCGGTCAAGGGCTAGTCCTGAGATCAGATTCAGTCTGAGATCCGGAACATGGCGCAAATCCTTGAGGATAAGAGAACATCCTATGTTGGTTTTCACGTGCACGTCATCAACACCAACTACACTGGAGTAACTGGTGTTACCCATCTTTACGGTACCAAAGTCCCCTGATTTGTATGTAGCAAACAAATCACGATGTGGAGTGGCGTGAAATGAAGCTGCAGAGTCAATCACCTACTCAATATCTTGGTTGCCTACATGTAGGCATGTCTCGTCTCCATAAGAAATAAGAGCAATTTCTGATGATACTGTGACAATGGTTTAACCTTCATCCTTGTTGGAGCTTTGGCCGGTTTGGGGTTGATCCCTCAAAAGCTTTCGACAGTCCCTCTTCATATGACCGTAAATTCCACAGTAATTACAGTTTCCGTTGAATCGACTAGAGTTGTCAACAGATTTACCTCTCTCATGGGATCTACCTCGATCTTGAGACCGTCCACGATTTTGACCTCGACCTCTGCCTCTGCCTCTGCCACAACCTCTTCCTCTACCTCCACCTCTGCCTTTACTTTCCGACACAAGAGCATAAGATTGGTCGGCACTAAAATATTTTCTTCTGGCTTCTTCATTAAGTAAAGCATCTGTCACCATTTGCATAGATACTTTACCATTGGGGGCAGAATTACTGAGGGTGACAACAAGAGTCTCCCAATTGTCCGGCAGGGAACTTAAAAGTAGTATCGCTTGTTCCTCATCTTTGAGGTTCCAATCGACGACAGCAAGCTGGTTCACAAGGTCCTGGAACTGACTCGTGTGTTCTGGTATAGACGTACCACTACGAAGCTTGTGGTTTACTAAATGTCTCATCATCAAGGTTTTGTTACGTGCCGTCTTTGCCTGATACATGTTAGCAAGCTTATCCCACACCGTGTGGGCACTCGTTTCCTGTGCGACATGATGGAACACGCTATTGTCAATCCACTGACGAATATGAGCAATAGTCTTCTTGTTCAACTTTTTCCAATCGTCATCACTTGTCTTCTCGGGTTTGACACCTTTATTTTCAATTGGCCCGACTAAATCCTTCAAATTTAGCAAATCCTCCATGCGCGGCTTCCACATATTATAATTAGTAGGCGTCAATCGCATCATCGTGTCCGACGTTGAATTTTCCATGTTAAAATTCAACAAGCTTGCTTGTACCCAAATTTAGAGGCTGAATTTGGGAAAACAGAGCACACGTTTGGATCCAGAACGGTCGAAAACCTTGGGAACTGTTCTGACTTTGTTGAAAACGGATCAAAAATGAGTTGAACTGGGCCAAAACAAGTTGGAAGGAATTGAACCGGATTAAATCCAGTTTTGACCAGAGTTGACCGGCTGAGCAGCTGTTGACCGGGTCAAAAACAGCTGGATCCGGGTCAGATCCTTCTTCTTCGCCCGCTTCTCAAAATGGGCCGAGTTAACTCGCCGTTAACTAAGATTTCCGGCGATCGAAAAATGGACCAGAATGGAACGGAGATTTCCGGCGATCGAAAAATTCCAAAAAATATATATATTCGGAATCCTTACAACACGAGTTTCACAACGGTAGTAACAAAACGCAATTCTGGAACGGAAAAATTTTGACGTCGAATTGGGTCATCTTCGATCGTCACTTTCCGGCGTTCGAAATAGCTCGAAAACTATGTATTCGAAATCGTCAGACCGAGAGCTTCACAACCGTGATAAGAAGCCAAAGTTTCGAGACGAAAAATTTCGGACGAAATTTTACAGAGAACGGCGAAACGAAACCCGTGGCTCTTGATACCACTTTGTTGGGGTTGGACAATTCTTCATTCAACAATACGAACGAATTACAATAGGAGGAGCAACTCTCACACTCGACTATTACAAAAAACCAACCCTCAAATCTCACGTTTTAGCTCTACGACTTTTTCTCTCTATTTTCTCTCGGTGTGTGTTTTGTGTGTTTTTTTGATAATTGTTGAACTCCTCTTGAAGCTCTGTTTATAGGCACTGAATTGGTAGGTATTGTGTCCAAATCAAATAGCTGGAGTTGATTGGTAAGTTTTGGGCGTGAATTTGGAGAAGTCGTGAGAGGAACAATAGCCAAATGTGGGGGGCTGGAACAACATCTTCTAGGGTTTTCTAAATTCAAATGCCAATTTACCTGCTTTCAGTCAACTATGTAATAAGGGAGTGTTTGGCTTCGTTTTTACCGAAAAGCAGAAGTTATTGGAAGTCGCACTATTGCTCGAATAATATAAAAATTGGTGTTTATTAATCGATTTGGTTTGTGCTGCTGATTTCGACATTGTAATAACCAAAATTTAATTTCCGTTTGCTTTGTGATACAAGATAATAACCCAGAAAATTAGGTACAAAATTCACATTTTAGCCTCCGAGCTACCCCCACATTACAATGGTCATTTCAAGATTCTTCTCATTCAAAGACCACAAACCTTAACCTAACAAATCCCTTCTTAACACAATAAACACTCAAATTTCACAGGAAATCGAGTCAATTTTGAAGGTGATGCTCGTAACTCTTGAAAACAAACTCAACGCGAACATGTTAGGCTCCATCAACACTTCGCATGTAATGTTAAACTGTTCTATAATGAAGAAGGTCGAATTTCTTTAAATTGAATGGTACTAACCTCAATATTGTGCTTGTAGCTAACGATCACCCTCTAGTTTTGCGACGAGAGATGCATGTCATCCTTTTTATCGCGAACATTAGGTTACTTAGGTTTAGCAGCTCACGTATAATTCATGTTAATTGACTGAAACTAGTGCCTCTATTGGCAAAGTTGATGCTTAGGTTTTACTGAATCTATGTCTGCATGCGTTTGAATCTTATTAGAGGTGTTGTTCAAATGATTTTTGCATCACCTATTCCAGTAATAATCATGAATTGGCAGATTTCTAATATTAGTCCTTTTCGGTATGTACTTTGAAAGAGTCATAGTTATGATGATATAACAGCTTTGTTGCTTGAGAGTATAGTTGAAGTTTGATGGCTGCACCTTACAATGTGGCTTGTATATGTGGAGTTGGAAGTATGCTATACCTAATGGCAGGGGATACCTCTATATGTCATGGTCGTTATTATTACAAGTGCCCGTTGCACCGTAAACATCCAGATTCGTTTATTTGGGCTGATGAAATAAACCTACTAAAATATGCACACATAAGACGATATCCTTCTACAGGTCCAACACAAGGTGCAAATACTGTGAGGCGTACATTCGTTTCGAGGGGTGAATCATCATTCGTTAGCAACAACAGTGGAGAGAACATTAGCAACCCTCAAAACGTAACACAACCTAAGGATCATTACAATGTAATTTCAAGTTTATTTCATAGTGTAGACGACATGATGGTGACTAAATGGGTAGTGATAGGGTATGTGGTGGCATGGCTCATATTATTCTTCTTGGACTTTGTTGTCATCCCATATGTTGTTCTTTCTGAAGAGTTAATTAGAGTGTATCTTGTGTTTTATCTTAATTTGGCTGACACCTTTTGTGGTTGTTCATTGTATGTTGACTTGTTGAGTTTGTTTTGAATTCGGGTGTTATGCAAAGTCAATCTTTTATTCCATAGTAGTTGTTGACGTATGGATGCATATGATACATATTTTATGGTTGTTTTATTGAAATTTTATGCATATTACTTATGTAAACTGTCATGTATTATTCCTACAATACACATGTGAATGCGTGTTGGACTATTGTTGCGAATACGTTTCCCAAATGTTGTGTCTATTGCTGAACATAACTCATGTTCTCAATGACTGCATGTAAAGGTCATTGACTTAAAGTAAGGCTGTCCGGATTCTTACTGGTGTAATAGGCGACTGCTCGTTGCCTAAGGGTCGTGTCTCTTTTCTTTTCTGATAGATCAATAAAAAATGTAATAACAAAACTTTTTATAGAAAATAATAAGTGAATTATGGTTATGAAATATATTATCATTCTAGGCTTTGAAAATTAATGACGCGCCCATGCAGGTCAATTGGGGCGTCACGCAGTACAACCTCACACTCAACCACCTCTAGCTTGCAGTACTTGCCTTGTTTCCTGATAATCGAAAACGAGTTGCAGAGCAAAGCCTCTTTCAGAGCTGCTAACGCCTACGAACCGGCCAACGTTCCCTTTCTATCTTTCGATGAGGATAATATGCTGACAGTTAAGGGCACTGGTTGTGTAGACTTTTTACCAGTTATGTGTGCCCTCATCCAAAAACATAATTCCATTGTACTGATTCTCCTAGAAACCCGCATTAGAAGGGAACATGTTGATCGCCTCATTGATCAACTCCCGTTCAATGGCCGCAGAGGTTAACTTGGCTAATTCGGTGGTATATAGATCCTCTATCATGTCAATCAAATCATACTCCACGCTCTGCAGTCGGACTCCTGATCGGTACACATGGAGGCCACCTTTCATACGGACCAGACCTTTCGGCTAAGTGCGATATACAACCCTCTCCAACTTGCCCACTGATGCGTTGGAGTTTATGAAAAAACTGGATCATCATAAGATTAGAAGTTAATTTCGACTCGGTCCATTTTTGACGTGTGATTAGTCTAATGGCAACCGAAACGAGCCAACAAACAGTAGTCATCATCTAAAGATCATGAATTGATCAAATTTTAGGCAAATTCCAACGTTTGGGTCCCCAAAATACAGTTTTTGCCATTTTTACTAATTTTTGTTTTAGTTATATATTTTTCTGTAAAACTCAAAATTGCATTCCGTTTGTTGGAGCGTGTTCCACATGGGTAGCACTTTTAGTTTCTGCATTTATTTCATTTTTTATTTAAAAAAAATATTTTTTAGTATTTAATTATGTTTTTAGGGTATATATTTTATGTAAACCCTAAGAAGACAGTTAGTTGATTATTGAATAAAATTTTGAGAGTTTCTCTCTTTTTGCATCAATTCCATGACTTTAAAAATGAATTAAGTAATATAGTTATATTTCTCAATGATTTTTTTTAGAATTGAGATTCTCCTCTTATAATGTCCTGTTCTCAGTTTTAGTTCAACAATAGTTGAATTTTGGCCCCATTTATAATTATACTTATTTCAAATTCGTGAAAACCTCATCAATTGCAATCCAACATAGTTTCTATAGTATGCGGACCATTAATGTTAACGTTTTTATTTTCAACAACATACGTAGATTTATTTATTTATGTAGACGAAAGTCAGGTAATGTACAAGGAATGACGAGGTTGGGCTTGGCGCGATAGGCACGAAACGGCAGGCAACAAGTCTAAGTTACAAAGAAGGGTGGCTGTGTAGGACAGTCCACCCGTGATCGACTGGATTCCATGTTCACGATATTGACCATAACGATACTATAATTTGACTCCAAAAATAAGATTCCAGTCATTGAATTGAATTAAATTGCTTAGAGATATAGTTCTCAGAGCATGCACGTTAAGTGTTGGTTTCAATTAAATTAAGATCGCGTAATTGTAAGGTCACTTTCCGCTATTACTGGGGGTGTGCCGTGTGTGTCATTGGGACCATTTGGTATGTTAACTTGTCGTTCCTACAACAACTAATGCATGTACGCACCGCCCTTTTCTTACCCTTCTAGAATGTATCAAATTTTGTTTAGCTTGCTCTTTCTACACTACTTTAACCCTACGACTTACAATGGAGGAACAGTTTTGGGTATTTTTTTGGCAGAGTTATAGACTTCATTATGTGATGTAGTAATTTTTCGTATGCCGACTAAATGCTCTGCATTAGTTTTGAACTTTTGTTACGTGCACTCAAATAATACACGTTGGGGTTGTGACGTAGATCATCTAACGCGCACGTCGATAGAGTATTAAAATAGTATTCAATTCGCAGTTTAAGATCCTTCGTTAGATTATTTATTGGTAGTTAGTTTTCTTAAATGCTTTATTAATTAGTAGGCACTAAATTTATGGTTCCCATAAATTGGATGTGTTTAACCTCAATCTGGAAATTATAATTCCCGTAAATTATCTTACGCAAAATTTGAAAAAACCTCTATTCCTTTTACTCAATAGAGTTGGAAATATGTACGAAGACTTAATTTTGAACGTAATATTTAGTAACAAAATATTTTTAATCTCTTTCAAATATCATAAAGTATTTGAAAACATTGTGAGAATGGCCAGTATTGCAATGTCAATTATATTGAACCAACACATACATGTTTTAATACATAAATCGTAAAGAACAAATGGCACTTTTCACTCATTAAATGTCATTTTTTCGGACTTTACAGTTTACACTCTCATATTAAGAAAATATGCATTTTTCACTTATGAATTGCAAATCTTTTACAATTTGCACTAACGTAATGTTTGGTCAACAAAATAAAGGTTTAAGATAGCCATTTCAAGTTTGAATATTACTTTTTGTACTTTGCTCCATTTTAAAAGAACGAGTCTTAACATTTTTATATTATCATTTTTTCATCTCAAAAAACAAAAAAACAAACAAACTATTGCTAAGTAAGAAGCCTAATTCATCTTTGAAGCAAGTTCAGTTTAAGCAAAGCGTATCAGCTAGCAGCAGGGCGAACTCTATATGGATTTGGAGGCCGAGAGAATCTATGAATTAGGGTTTATGGTGGTTTGCTTTTGCAGATATTTTCTCAATTAGGCGTTAGATTTGGTTATCAATTTATAATAGTTGAGTAGAAATATTTAGGGCATTTGACGTGTCTTGTTGGTGAATTGAAGTGAATAGTATAAGTTCTTCAAAGGAAACAGAAGGAAAGGAAGACAACTGATATTGTAATTGACTGCAGAATGAGATGACAGTCAACAATACAATTTACTAAAGAGCCTAGGTGTTTATAATTGCATTAAAGTATTACAATCATTTTATTTGAAGTCTATACCCAGATGTTATAGGACAAGGCAGTATATGAAATTTCAATATTTGTTGGAACATAAAGTTGACAGATCTAAATCTTTGTGTTGACATTTTCTTTGTAACCATTTACATAATAAGCATCATTTCAAGAAATTTAAACAAACAATTTGCAAATCTTAGCTTAACCGTAGTGTAAATGATTCTCTTCTTTGATCCTGCTTTTGACTTTTGAAGTTCTAGAGCAAGAGTTTCAGGCAGATTCATGAATGCAAAGTGCATTTTGCACTTATAGATTGAGCTAATAGCATTTTGCATCTATTAAATATCTTTTGTTTTGAACTTTGTTCTCATAGATCAGGAAAATAGACACATAAATTGTTATTATTTACAAATTTCATGAAAATGAATGTAGTATAGTCCCCCCTCCCCCCACCTATAAACTGAAAGTTCAATTGACTAAATAAAGAGACGATATATTTGTCTAACAACCTAGTTATATAACATAGTATTTCACCCAATCCCATTAAATTTGGGTGAAAAGTTAACTGGAGAAAGTGCACATATTATAAGATTAAACTGTTTATTTCTCTTTATATTTTGTTAAGGAGGCAAAGGTGCAGAAGAAAGTACACGTTGGGAATTTTGACGGTTTTTAACCTAACTTTTTTTAGCAACGTTATAATGTTAATTCTCAGAAAGAATACAACAGTTATTAATGCTAGTATAGTACTATATGTAGACCTATTTGAGATGAAAAGAAGTATGTTACAAATCTTTCGTTATATGACCAATAACCCCGCAAATCACATATCAAGTGACGTTCATGGATTCTTGATAAAATAGATTTTTATACCCCAAAGAAGAATAGTCACTCTTATATCAAAATTTCCACACGTTTAAGAAGTACCCAAACGTTTTTATTTTCAGCAATATGGAAAAGAAACATGCAAGTATTTTCAGAATTTCTACAATGATCGCAACTACAATTGATCAGATAACATAAAGCACATGTTACTAAATGGATCAACCAATGCAACCAAATCATGTAATCAAACAGATGACGAGTTACAAAGAGAATAACAGATTCGATGTACACCAAATTGTGCAAAAATAAAACAAAGATAACTGATATCATACTACACATACATGTATTCACCTCCACGAACAGCATTTGCGGCTCCTTTCCTCTCTTCCTCGTCCTCTTTCTCCCTCTCCTTCCGACTTTCATAAGCATGGTCATCAGTTTTCAGTTCATGCCGACAGATTGGACAAGAATTGTGTTGATCCTGTTAAATTAAGAGTAGAGAAAAAAAAAAAAACTGCGGATTAGTAGTGGAAAACTCAAACCGCAGGCTCTCTCAAAGTTCCATTAGTGTAACAGAAACTTACCAGCCATGGTTTGACACATGGAGGATGAAACATATGCTTGCATGGTAACTCTTGCATTTTATCATCCACCACCAAATTTTCCTGGCAAATGGAGCACAGAGCATCTTTTCCCAGCTTCACCAGAAATTCTTCTGAAACAGTAGTGACGGGAAGTTTTGCCACTACTTCTTTACTGGCAGGTGGAGCTCTTGGGGCTCCGGAACCATCATCCAGGAACTAATGCAAACAGAAACATTTCATGATAGCATTAGAAGCGTTGGTAAAATAAAATTATCCAAACCCGCAACAATTCTTCTTCATTAGTTATTCCCATCACTAGCCAATATCAGATATTTAGTATCTAATTTATAGAAGAACTCGAAACATATATATAGTTGCTAACTACCTACTCCTAAAGCTCCTTACAGTAAAAGGCAACATGATTACAAAGCTACAATTTGCAAATACAAAAATGATAGAATATACAGAAGTGGCGTTCCATAACCAATGCTCCAAATAGTTTCAATAACAGCGAAGATGGCAAAAAGTTGAACTTCGAAAATGCAACTGAATTTGAGTGATGTCATACTCCTAGGTGATAGAATCAGGAACAAGATGATAGAAAAGGAAACACAATGTGCAGAGATCACACACGCAAAAAACAATAGCCAGCATTTCAAACATAAAAATGGTAATCTGATGTCATAAGGATAAAATTACGAAGCAAGCGTCCTAACCGCAGAAGCGTCTCTAAACATCAAAATATACCTCAGGCACAATATCATCAAGTCTATCAACCAGCTCCTGAAGTAGGTTAACACTTCCTTCCTCGGTGTTACCACTACCCAATTGCACACCAGAGGATTCGCCGCTGCCAAACAAGGTAGCAGCTGCCGTCAGCAAGTTTGATTGCACTAACCAATTAGGCTGCGGAGGTTCAGGGTCAACAGTAAGATGCCCTTCAAATAAATAACCTGCATTATCATTATACGTCAAGTTCCAATCATACAATCGAAACCGAATTGACGCGGAGGGATGATATATCAATCACCTCTATTAGGTCTATTCAAATCCTCGGGCACATTTTGAATGTCGGTCAAATGCTCGCGTGCTTGACTAATGCAACTCTGCAAATGCTTTCTCTCGGGAGCGTTACGGACCAGCTGCTCGGCTTCCTGGAAAAGCTTAAGCCCGGCACTCCAAAATCCAGGCGAAGTGTATCGCGTCTTCAAAATAGTGGCAACTCGACATATTACCGTGTAGAACTGTAAACAACAGGCAACTATTTCCATTAAGAAAAAAAAAACAACCAGAATTTGTTCTACAATACACATAAGCATATATGTAGTTAATAAATTCCTTATAACAACTGAAATCACAAAATCGCAATTTTAATTATCGAGTGGTTTCCACCAAACAGCAGAATTACATAATTTTTCGCTACAAAACGAATTGATAATCGGTAAAAATAATTATTTTATGAAATGAATTTGGAAATACCGATTGTTGGAGAGAAGGTGAGGATGAGGAATAGTGTTTTTGAAGGAGAGATCTGATGGAAGAAAGTGATTCCTCAAACAACTGTTTTTTGCCCAGCTGCTTCTGCAATTCTTCTAGCTTCTGCTTTATTTCTTCTTCGCTTGCCATAATTTTTGATTAAATATAAATAATAATATCAGAACGAATGAATGGATAAAGAGAAATTGGGGATTGATTTTATATGCAAGAAAGAAAGGAAAGAGGTAAACTTGTCTTGCACAAGAATTTAACAAAGAGCTTGTCTTGTCTTGCACAAGAGGAAACCAAAACCAAAGACAACAGTTTCTTTGGGACGCGTTTGGCGAGGGGCTTTTATTTGGTTTTTTTTTCCCCCTTCAATTTTTTTTTTTTTTCAGAGTGATTACCTTATAACAATTAGACAAATGACATGTATTGCTATAAAATTAACCTACTTAGAAAGAGAATATGATTGATACTTGAGAAATATTAGATGCATTATCCATAAATTTTACGTGGAAAACTCCATATTTTTAATAGGTGAAAAACTAGGACAATAATATACAAATATTTTATAGACAATTAACTAATATAGGAATTATAAACTCTCATAAAATTAGACAAATTCTCTATTTCATACCATTCCAAATTGAATTTACAAATGCACTCTAAAATATTTACTAATTACTATTTGAGAAATAAATAACTGAAGTTAAATCAACTACAACAACAAGATGTCTACCATAATTTGTAAATTTGGATTGGGTAGGTGTAATTGGGTAGTTTTAAATATTGGGAATATTCCTTAGTATATAGTTTCCTTGTATAATATTTTTCTTGCAGAAGATTTTCTTGTAATTATCTAGTTTACATAATTTAGATTTGTTGTAAACTATATATATAGCATCTTTGTGGTTAGTAAAATCAACACTCATTCATAAATCTTATATGGTATCAGCAGGAAAATATCTCTAACGAAAAAAATCGATCCTTATGTCGAACCCTGATAACGACGGCTCAAATCCTAGCCTCGCCACGCCGACTCAGTCGACCGCTGCCACCGCCGCCTCTTATCTGACACGGTCTCGCTTCGCTCGTCGGACCCTCTGGTGATAAACTTGTGCCTATCAATGCGAGCACCCACCTTTGGACGGTTCAATCCCGTGCCCCCTAATTTTGAGGAATCCTTCGCGGCATTCATCCATTGGACACGACAAGATGCTCTTCTCTTGTCTACACTTTTCGGGTATGTACCCCTAGATCTACCATCCCTTATTTCCTCTAGGACGACTTCAGCCGCCGCTTGACAAGCCTTGCAAACCACGTTTGCCAACAAGTCTCGTTCTCGAGTTATGCAACTAAAGGAATCTCTTTTGACCATGACCATCGGTCCGAAGTCTATTCAGAGTTTCTTAAACATGTCAAAATCAAGATTGATGAACTTGCCATCATCGACCACCGCCTCTCCGATAATGATGTCACACTATTCGTCCACAATGGACTTGGCGCCACGTACCTTGATATTTCTACCTAAATTCATGGTCGTGACACTTCGCTATCCTTCCCAAAGTTGCATGACTATTTTATTGCCCATGATACATGTGACGACCGCGCCCCACGAGCCATGCTCCGATCCGAGTTGGTTCAGTGGTGGCCAGCCACTTTACCCATTCCAGACTAAAGCGCAACACATAAGAAGGGGTCTCACTTGTTCAGGATCAAAATCATACACATTTTATAAATTATATTTTGATATATATATATATATATATATATATTTATATACAGCGGAAGTCTTGGTATTACAAATAATGTGACTATTTTAATGGTTATGCACTAGTGACAAAACATGAATATTCCAAAATGCACACTTGAATAATTATTCACTTGGTCCATGCTGCCATGTTGATTTTATCCTGAGGAATGGACAGAAGAAACGAGGAATAAGCCTTTAATAACTTAGTGAGATTCATATAAAAGAACTGGTAATGCAAGAATTAACTGTGACTTACTGGATATATTTTAGAGTGATCTTACCAGTAGAAACAGTTCAACTAGAATTTGATGTAGCAATGGTACTGTAGTTTTCATAGAATAGTTAATGAACTTGTGCTTAACAATAAACAAATCCAGCCTTATGACTTCTACTATTCTACCTTATACCTCCCGACGAGGAGCGACCTCGCAAACAATCAAGAGACATGCTCGAGTACATGTCGATCCAGCATACGAGTTACAGCCAACTCCTGACTGCAAGCGGCGCCTAGATAGATGGATATCAAGCGAAATTACTTAAACCGACAGTCTTTACTGCCCAGCAGTAACTCGATTCAATCATTGGGCGCAACTTTCCAAAGGCGTCCCAATGGGTATAACAAATAAATAAATAAGATAGTAAACCGGATAGTATCCGTTGCTCCTTGAGCTATATGTCCTGAACATAGTTCGTTGCTCTTTGCACAATTCAAGAACCAGCAGATGAAATTATAATATTGGAGAATTATCATGAATATGAATATATATAATAAATAATAAATGATTGGATATGATTTAACGATGAGTAAGAAAATCATCTTATGAGATGAGATGCCAAATAGGATTATCATGAAATATAGGTTGTTCGAGGTTTGGTAATGGAGTAGTGACTTTTCTGTACAAGTTCCTTAGGGTCGGATGCCAAGCGGGGCTAGAACAAATTAAAAATGGAACCCCACCTTAACTCGTACGGGGAACCTTAATGGCGTTGATTAGTTCGTCAAACCTTTGATCGGATATCCAAATGAACTTTATTTCTAAATATTTATGTGGCAACTGATCCCTAATATCACTAGGAACATGTGTACCAGAATGAGAAGGAAAATCCAAAGTTTGCCATGCTAAATAATTCTTGAAAACATAGAACCTATTTTTGGATTTTCAGACAGCAGTATACAGTTTAGGAATTTCGACATTCTAAATCACATTATTTGAAAAACATTTCTTCATATGAAAGTTAGAGGACATCATGAGGAGTATTCAGCCGTTGGTCTTGATCAAAAATGATTTTTCTATAATTAGTTATGATTTTTCTAAGTTGCCAGACCGAATGGATAGTTTCTGCGCAATAAGAAGTTTTGGAGTATTTACGGGTAGAAAATGATGAAATAAGAACTTGGAATGAATTTTCGCTGAAATTAGACTCACTAACTTAGAGATTCATAGTATGAAAGAAGGAAAAACCGAAATAATTTTATAGGCAAAAAATCATGTTAAAATACTTTTAATGAAGGTCCCACTTTGATTATTTTATAATAAATTACAAAAAATCTGAATTCAATCATGCTCTTAAGGATGTCATGGCTTACCTCATCAAAAAGATGTCATGGCTTACTTCATTAATTGGTTAATTGCATACCAAGTCCTTTAATTATTTATAATTTAAATTCAAATAGGTATAATTAGATTTCTTTGTTACATATATATTTACTTATGTAATTTTTCTAGGTAATTCAATCAACTTGGTTAATATTTGAAATTAAAATATATGTTTTAGGATTAGAGACCTGTAAATATAATAAAAGACTAACTTTTAAGTTCAGGGGCTCAAATGCAAAATTTTCTAAATATTTAGGGTCAAAAATGGAAATTTTCAAAAGTTCAAGGACTAAAGTATAAATTTATTTTCTTCCTAATTTTTTGGGGCGTTACAATACCTCAATCAAACGCATAGAGGCTCAAGCCGCCTCCCTAGTTGCTACTACCAATGCCGCTACACATCAACCAAACAGCTCGCAACACGGTGGACGTGGCTTAGGAAATCACGATCGGGGAAGGTCCCATGGTCGTGGTGGTCAAAACCGGAACACTCAAAACTCTCGCTCCAATAATTGATAGGGCTCTCACATTTCTTAACGTACGAACATCACTTGCTAAATCTGCATCTTCGGTCACGACGCTCGCACGTGTCGCGCACTTCAGCAGCCGCTCGCGAATGTTACCACTTCTCCTAGTTCTGGGCAACCCGATCGCAATACTTAGCTGGTGGATTCTGGTGCATCACACAACTTGACCTCGGATCTTCAGAATTTGTCAGTTCATTCTGAATATGATGGAACTGATGAAGTCGTATTGCTGAATTTTTGTTATCAGTTCATCAGTTTACCTTACGAAATAGTGTGACACTTGAATTCCATTCCTCTTGTTTTTTTATTAAGGATCGGGTTATGGGGACGAGGCTGCTTCACGGGGCGTGCATTAATGGTGTTTATCACTTAAGGGTACCACATTCTATGACGTCTTCTCCTATGGCGCATGTTGGAGTTAGGACCAATAAAGCAAACTAGCATTGTCGTTTGGGACATCCATCTAAGGCGATTAGTTCTTTAGTTATTAAACCCTTTTCATTACCTTGTAATTCTTTAAATTCTACAAACACTGAAATTTGTGGTTTTTTTTTATCCGATAAAAGTGCGCGATTTGCCATTTAGTACTACCTCTCTTACCTTGTTGCAGTATGGGGTCCCTCGTGGGTGCCCTCCCTAAATAGTTGTTGTTATTATGTACTATTGGTTGATCATTACTCAAAGTATTCTTGGTTGTATCCTCTCGCGCATAAGTAACATGTTATCACAATGTTTCGACAATTTCACAGGTTGGTTGAAAAGCAATTTTGGTTCATTGTTAAGAACTTCTATTTTGACAATGGTGGTGAATTTGTGCCACCCCCTCGTCCACATCCTCAGGCTCCTTCCCCAACACAGGCCCACGCTCTCTCACGGACCCATCCCTTTTCCTACCAATATCTCCAACCATCCCGGCATCCCCACCCTCTCCTAATTCGACTCCATCTCACCATATAACCACCTGTAGCAAACGTGGCATATTTAATCTAAGCAATTACTTAACTTATCCTCTACACACTCGCCATCCCTTCTTCCCCGAAACCATGTGGCCACATTATCTAACCCGCATTGGAAGTTGACTATGTCTGACGAGTTAGATTCTCTTATTAAAAATAAGACGTGGGAGTTAGTTCCTCGTCCCCGGGATGTTAATGTAAATAGGTCTATGTGATTTTTTTGCGATAAGTTTAATTCTGACGGTTCTTTTGAGCGGTATAAGGCTCGTCTTGTTGGTGATGACATGTCTCAACAGATTGGTGTGATTATGCCGAGACTTTCAGCCCCGTTGTGAAACCCGCAACTATCCGGACAGTTCTTAGTATTGTCGTTTCCAAATCTTGGTCTATTCATCATTTGGACGTGAAAAACGCCTTTCTTCATGATCATCTCAACGAGACCGTGTACATGCACCAGCCTCTCAGGTTTTGGTACTCTTCTAAGCCGGATCATGTGTGCCTCTTGAAGAAATCTCTCTATGGCTTGAAGCAAGCCCCACGTGCATGGTACCAGCATTTTCCCAACTATGTCCGCACTCTCATATTTTTTCACAACACGTCCAACCACTCTCTTTATCTTTAGGCGCGGCAATGGCATTGCATATCTTCTTTTGTATATGGATGACATTCTCTTGATCACCTCGACCGATGCCTTGTGCCATTCTATTATGGCCGCTCTCCGCTCTGAATTTGCTATGAAGGATTTATGTCCTTTAAGTTTTTTCTTGGATATTTCTGTGATTCGCAACTCCAACGGGTTATTTCTCACTTAGAAGAAGTATTCTATGGATATTCTTGAAAAAGCTGGCATGTCTTATTGCAAAGGAAGTCTTATTCCCGTTGACACAATGTCAAAGCTTAGTGCGGCCCCGGACAGCGCCCCGTGTTCTGATCCGACACTTTTCACTCTCTTGCGGGTGCTCTTCAATATCTAAAGTGTACCCGACGAGATATTTCCTATGCAGTCCAACAAATCTGTCTTTACATACACAATCCTCGTGAAGTTCACATGCAAGCACTGAAGCGTGTTTTGCGTTATGTTCAAGGGACTCTTGATCTCGGGTTACATATTCGACAGTCTTCCAATACGACCCTTAAGGTGTTCTACGATGCCGATTGTGGGGGCTGCCCCATATGCGACGCTCAACCTCATGTTATTGTGTGTTTCTCGGGGATAATCTTCTCTCTTGGTCGGCTAAAAGGCAACCTACTCTTTCTCGTTCCAGTGATGAAGCCGAATACCGTGGCGTCGCCAACGTAGTTATGGAGTCTTGTTAGCTTCGCAATTTTCTTTTGGAGCTTCACTTTCCCATTCCACGTGCATGATAATGTGAGTGCTATTTATCGGAAAAAAATCGAAACTAGTCCTTTATTGTGTCCTAGTTACAATTTTCGTCCTTTATTGTGTCCTTGTTTTATTTTGGTCCTTTATTGTGTGTTTCACTACGATTTTGGTCCTTAGGAAGAAGTCTGAGTTGAAAAATATCACGTGGGAACACTTGCTGGCCAAAATACAAACTTTTTTAATTCCCACATGTAAATTCACATGTGGAAATGCTGGTTTTAATTTATTTTTATTTTTATTTATTTAAATTTCTGACCCGACCAACCCGATTTGACCAGGTTATCCGGATCGGACGAGTCAAAATTTAAAATAAAATAATTAAAATTGTTGTTCCAACATGCGAATTTGCTTGTGGAAAATTCAAAAAAATTGAATTTAGGGCGACACGTGCTCCTACATGACATTTTCGGCTGAGATTCCATCCGAAGGATCAAAATCGTAGTGAAACACACAATAAAGGACCAAAATAAAACAAGCACACAATAAATGACGAAAACTGTAACTAGGACACAATAAATGACCAATTTCGATTTTTTTCCCGCTATTTATCTTTTGGGTAACTGCGTCCAACATCAGCGCGTTAAACACATTGAGATGGATATCCACTATGTACATGAAAAAGTGTCTCGCTGTGATGTTCGTGTTCGTCATGTGCCTTCTCAACGATCGTCCTCCTCATGTTTTGACTACGGGGGTGTATTAGATTAGAATAGGATATTGTGTATATCTTTGGTATTTATCTTGATAGCTAGTTTCCTTAATGATAGGATTCACCTATTGTATATTATGATGAATGAGAAGGCAAGGCCAATATTACAATCTTACATAATGGTTATGAATTAAGATCAACCTAATACTAATAAGATACATATGAGGTTCGATCTGGTCCAACCAGAGTGGAAAAGCGCTTACGATACAGAGAGCTGGTGTCAGCGGTTCAAATAATTAAATCTAATAGAAGTAGTAACAATCTAGCTACCCATAGATAAAAGAACTCAGAAAAAGGTTATAATTTATGGTAGTTTGTATTTTTATACAAATATAGCGTGTATAAACAAGGGAAAAAATATCATTTTCGGTCCCTTATTGTGGCATGATTCAAATTCTAGTCCCATAATGTGGCATTGTCTACATTTAGTCCCTTATTGTGGCTTTTTGTACACTTTTAGTCATCTGATCAAATTTTTGCCCCCTAACTTATTTTTATTAGCAAAAAACACGCTCATATGTTATTTCTAATTAGTAAAAGGCCCTCATATGTTATATATTCTCCTAATATTATATTTTTACATCAAAAGGCTAAAAATTAAAAGCCCTCAAGTTACATTGTAAAATTAGATTTTTTAAAACTCTTTTTACTTATTATAAATATTTTCATTTAAAAATAAAAAAAGAAAAAACACTTGATTATAATAAAATAATTCAATTTTTTTTAAAAGAAAACCTTCTCCCTCCCCACCTAGCCCCCTTCCTACCACCTTCACCACCATTTGTTTCTCATTTTCCCACTCCCAACCTGTCCATAAAAATTCAAATTAAGGTCCTCCGTCTTCGATTATCTTGTCGGTAATTAAGCTTCGAGGTGGCTCATGAAGAGGTGGTTGGTCGTCGGAGGATTTTTGGAAGGCTTGACTTGTTAGTTCTTTTCCTTTTTCCCGTTCACTTCAAATAATTTAGAACAATAAATAATTAAAAAATTGAGTTACTTTACATAAGGGTGCATAAATCTGAATTTTTGACATGAAACGAATAATTTTCTTTATTTGGTAACAAATCATAAACTAGACCGAAAAAAGAAAAAAAAAACAAAGAAAAACAAAAATTCTGCGGTGGCGGGTGGCTTGGGGGTGGGGGGAGAGAAGTTTTTTTTTTAAAAAAAAGTTGATTTTATTATAATTGGGTCTTTTAAAAAAATACTATAATAATTAAAATTTTGTAAAAAATATCTAATTTTACATGGTAACCTATGAAATTTTCAATTTTTAGCCTTTTTAGGTGAAAATATAATATTAAGAGAATATATAACACGTGGGACTTTTTTACTAATTAGAAATAACACATAGTGTGTCTTTTGATACATTCCAGCCAAAACAATCAAGTTCCATGTTACAAAATAGGGAAAACGACACTTACCCCCCTGAACATTTTGCTCGCGAGCACTTACCCCCCTGAACTTTTTTTTGGAGCACTAACACCCCCAAGCTTAATTTTTGAAAGTTTTGTACTCCCCATGACACTCCCCACACGTGCGAAAGGGAATATTCTATGGAATCTTTGGGTCCGCGTGAAATACTAAGGACACTTACACCCCTGAACTATTGGCTCGCGAGCACTTACACCCCTGAATTACCAATTTTGCCCTTAGTCTTGGACGACATGTGCACGAGGAGACCAAGATTCTGTGGAATATTTCCTTTCACACGTGTGGGGGGTGTCACGGGGGGTACAAAACTTTCAAAAATTAAGTTTGGGGGTGTTAGTGCTTCAAAAAAAAAGTTCAGGGGGTAAGTGCTCGCGGGCTAAAAGTTCAGGGGTGTAAGTGTCGTTTTCCCTACAAAATACTGGGTGGTTAGAGGCACAAAGGACTGGAGTGTATTGTACCGGTAAAGTATATCGTGAGCTTAGGGTGCAGAAACTACAACTCCATTGGAAGAAGCTATTCTTTGGGAATTTGGCTCGACCCAGAATCATATTCTCGCTGTGGTTATGTTGTCAAAGCAGACTTGCCACGAAGGATAGGCTTAATAAATTTGGCATAACAACATATGAATCTACGAAGCATCTATTCTTTGCTTGCTCAGTCACACAAGAAATTTGGAAAAAAGTACTTGACTCGATGAAAATTCAGCATCAACCTGGCGACTGGGAGTCAGAACTTAGATGGTTGATCTCAATGAGTAAAGGGGAAAATATGAGAGCTAAGCTATTAAAATGGCTGTTGTTGAGACAATTTATGCGATATGAATCCAACGCAATGCTGCAGTCTTTGGAAATACAACAGTGAATGATGTAATTAGTGAACAAGTGATTGAAGTTGTGAAAATACGAGCTGGACAAAACGCAGGGTTAAAACTCTACTACTCCGGATTATAATTTATACTTGTTGCTTATAGATGCTTACAGATGTGTATAGGCAATTTTGTTAGAGTTTTGGTTTGTCTGGACTAGCCTGGATCTGCGGATCGACCATTGTACTTGAAGTGTTTTGGTAATGGAATTAAGTTCTTGCTCCAAAAAAAAACAAATAACTTAGAGGGCAAAAAGTTGGCCGACAGACAGAAAAAAAAACCACAATAAGTGCCTAAATGTGACAATGTCACATTATGGGACTAAAATCGTAACTATGCCACAATCAGGGACCAAAAGTGATTTTTCCCCCTATAATCAATATCACATGCATCAGACAAAACTAGATGAATTAAAATTTGATCTTGTTATGAGAATTTGCAAATAACTTATGCACCTATTGTCGTCATGAGTATGTAAGCCCATACTTCTCCATTAACTGTTCAGAAGAAGAGTCAAGGAAGTAGACTATTTTACTATTGATACAGCGTCTTTGGAGCAAAGAATGGGTATCACATGTGAGTGCAACTTGGCAAAAATAGGACAATTTTTTTATTAAACATATGTTTTTGCTCTTTCAAACTTAATTAAAACATATGTGAGGTCGTTGAAAAAATGCATAAAATTTTATGTGTTATTAAACACTTGCACAATCCTTATGTCTTAAAAAAATTCAGAATATACCAACTGCCAATGAGCACACATCTGTAAAGCCATTTCTTAATAGATCTTTCACAATAGACAATCTGATGTCTTTCAAATCTCTAAAGTACCAGTATTAGAAATGTAAATGCAGTATGCAACATGTTGTTAAAAAGGAAACATGTTAACAAAAGGAATAACGAGAAAATGTATCTTATAATTGATGGATTAATGATTACAATCATTGGCTCATTATATTGCCATTTTAGGAATGGTCCAATACAGTAGAGAGAGGGAACATTCAACATAACAAAAAAAGATTCCATACATCTCATCAGTCTTCTAAAAGAAATATAGGGGCAATTACATGATCTCCCGTTTCTAATTTAGCTGCATTGCTTCTCTGATTACAACTTGTATCTTCATACCCCTTCTCAAGATGAGAGTATATATATCATGCACTCCTATCCTGCTCATCATTTGCTGGAATCTCTTCGCACTCAGTCCGTTTATAAAAATGTCATCCAACTGAGACGTGAAATAGTTTGAACAACCCTTGTTGCCCTTGACTTTACAACATGTCAATCAATTTTCATATGGTTAGTCCTCTCATGATATACTGGGTTAGAGGAAATGTGGATAGTTGGTTTGTTGTCACAGAGTAGAAGACCTGGTTCTTCATGATCATATCCTACATCATGCACTTTTTAACAAAACCATCTCACAAGTTGTGGAAGCCATTGACCTGTATTCTACCTCAGTTGAACTCTTGGAAACTGTCTGTTGCTTCTTGGATTTCCAGAAAACAAGAGTATCTCCAAGAAATATGTAATAACCAGTCATTGATCTCATAATATCAGTGTATGATGCCCGACCTGCATTGCAATATGCCTTTATATGCATTGAACTGTTGCTAATGAAGAAACGACCATGTTCTGATGATGATCTCAAGTTTCTCACCACTCTTAGTGATGCATCCATGTGTGTTTGCATAGGATTTGCAATAAGTTGACCTAATGTCTGCACAACATAGGAAATGTCTGGCCTGGTTACTATCAAATACATCAACCTACCAATGAGTCTCTTGTACTTAGTAGGATCATCCAGCTTGTCTTATGCTTCTTGTGACAACTTGAGGGTTTGATCAATAGGAAAGCTGACGGATCTTCCACCAAGTAATCCAGTGTCACTTATGATCCCATGTGCATATTGTCTATGATTAAGGGAAAGTCCATTTTTTCTCCTAGCCACTTCAATGGCAAGAAAGTACTTAAGTAGACCAAGATATTTCAGTTTGAAATGGTCTTTGAGGTATAATTTTAAGGAGCTGATTTCCTGATCATTGTTGCCTCCAATGATTATGTATTAACATATATAAGTATCACTGTATAGAGTTAGCAGACTTCTTGATGAAGAGAGAATGGTCAGGAGAAAGTTGTAAGTATCGTTGTTGAGCAATGACAGAGGTAAGTTTGTGGTTCCACTGGTGAGAAGCCTGTTTTAAACCATAAAGAGACTTATGTAACTTGCAGACTAGCCTCCCTCCCTCCCCCCCTCAGTAGCAAGGTCATGAGGAGGTTGCATATACACTTCCTCATCTAAATCACCAAATAGGAATGCATTATTGAGATCAAAGTGAAGGAAAGGCTAATTATGAGCAACATCAAAGACAATAAGATACCTAACAGTGGTGATCTTTGCTAATGGAGAAAAGGTTTCAATGAAGTCTATCTTTCTAATTGTACCCTTTAGCTACAAGGCGTGGCATGTACCTCTTCACATCACAGTAAGGGTATATTTAATTGGTATACCAATCTGCACCCAATTACTGACTTACCAGGAGGTAAATGAGTAAGAAACTAATTTTCGTTGTTGCTAAGGGCTTAAAGTTCATGAACCGTAGAAGATCTTCATAAATGATCCAGGTTAGCCTCAGTAAAAGAAGAAGAGTTAATGTTTGAAGCAATACAAAGAAAAAATTTAAGATGATAAGGTGAAAGTCTAGCAAAAGAAAGGTTCAAATCAGAATGAGTACCTGACAAAGGAGTAACAATGGCAGGAGGCAATGAAGCTGCAGAGTGGCTGCAAGTCTTTACTGAAAGTCTTGAAAGTGTTGAGGAGGCCTCTTGACTCTAGTAGACCTTATGAGAAAAGGAGAGGAATGAGAAGGAATAGGAGATCCAGGTGAAACACCAAGATGTGGATATGAAATATGAGGAGAAAGAGGTGTTGAGGGATGTTCCTAGACAAGACAAGGAGTGAGATATATATCATCATCAAGGAGAGACGTGGAAGGTGGAGGAAATAAAAGGTGAGAGGGTTTGGTGAATTGATCCGAGAATAGAAAGACAGTCTCATGAAAGACTACATCTCTAGAAATGAAGAACTGTTTAGTGTTTAAGTCATAAAGCTTTTGACCTTTAATGTGAGAAGGTAGGCAATGGATATGCATTTTATGGCTTAAGAAGATAACTTGTCAGGAGGATGAGGTAGTTGAGAAGCAAAACAAAGGCAACCATAGACCTTGAGGTGAAAATAGTTAGTTGGGATCTTTAGAGAGCAACATGTGAAAGGGAGTTCTATTTTAAAGTAAGCGAGTGGGGGTTCTGTTAATTAAATTAGTAGAAGTCACTACACATTCTGATGCAGATCATAAATATGGGTATTTCTTGATCGAAAATAACAAACCCGAGGTTCAAGGAAGTCAATGTTTGACAAAAAAGTCAACAGAGCCCGTTTTTGACAAATGATACCATTTTTCCAAGTGGAAACAACCTCCTGAGCAAAACATAAAGACTAAAGTCTTTATGCCCACGTGATTTTAGGCAAATTCGAAGGTTTAGAGGGTCAAATTTGAAGTTTATTATTTCCACCGGGATTTTTATGTTTCATTTAGTTATTTTAAGAGTCTTTTGTAATTTTGAAATTTTTCTTAGCTAGAGTTTTCACTTTATAAGTTAGTCGTCTTTGAGTCATTGTAGTCAGTTGTTGATTGAATAAAAAAAACTAACTTGAGAGTTTTCTCAGTTTTTGTCAATTTCTTGGTATTCTGCGGAATCAACGAGCTTTTGATTTCTTGTATTATTTCATCTTCCCTTATGACTTCCGCATGCTACATCACATTCCCCCATAAATTTAAAGGCAAATGAGCTTGAGAACGAACTGCTCCTGCTACATTAAGTAAATGGCGATGTTTTCTTTCTACCACAGTGCATAAGATATACCAAAGTTCTGATCATTGGAGTTGTATGAATGAGGTCGAGGATTAAACTGACCAGCTAAAGAGCTGGATCCTTGTAAGAGGCTGCAAAGTTGCTGGATTTGTTCGTAAGTGAAAGGTCGAGCAACATGTGCAACAACAATAGTAGTCTGAGCTTGATTCACACTTGGTGATCCCATTCTGCTGTTCAGAGGACTTGATCCTTGTTCCATGGATTGAAATGAGGTTTCTTATTCTAACTGTTAGGAAATATATTGTAATTAGGCAAATGATATTATAGATTTATACGATTGAGTAATTTGGGGAATTAACTTATTCCCTACCTTAATTAGGACATAATCACGTGTATATATGTATACCTCTATTACTGTGAATAAACACAATTCTTTCATCTATTCACTTTGTACATGGTACCAGAGTGTCAGGAAATTTCGATCTTCGTTGCCCAGTGGAGTAACTTGTTCTTTGTTCGATAATCTTTGTTGCCCTATGAGCAACTTGTCCCATCTTAAAACGATTCAATTTGTTGACAGAAGTCTTAATACCGCCGCTCTCCTCCCACCCAAAACTACTGCCACTACCATTCCGTCCGCTCGCAAAATTTTCCGGCGGTTTATTCACCATCCAAAGACCGGTTGCGGCTACCCAAATTCAGAGATTGTTCTGATCTCTGCTACTTGGTTTTTGCCGAGTCGATTCTGGTTTGTTCTTTGCTTGTTTGGCATCTTTGCTGCAATTCTGTAAATTACATTTCTGTCGTATTTGCCGCTTAAGTTGACTGTCAGCCATTTGATAAATATTTTATTGGGTTGCTTGGTGGCGGTCAGTGGGTTGCAGATTTGATTTTGATTTGCTCTGCCAGTTGTGTTCTATTTGCACCACAATCCTTCAGTGTTTTTACAATCTATGTTTAGAAAAAAAAGAAAAGAATATTGCTCTTTGATTTAGTCATTCGGTGCCTATTACTTAAGGTATGACAGAAGATAATAAGACTGCAAATAACAAGGTTGTTGTGATGGCAGATGTGGTCCCTATAATGTCTAAGATTACAGATCATAAACTTACGGGCATAAACTATCTTGATTGGTCGAAGACTATTAGAATATATCTAAGAAGTATTTCTAAAGATGACCACCTCAATGATGATCGGGAGCATCTGATATGTACCCACCCGTAGTGCCTCCTGCACTCACATAGAGGTGGATCCCACAAGCACTGTGCCTCCTCTAAGAAGTATTTCTAAAGATGACGACCTCAATGATGATCGGGAGCATCTGATATGTACCCACCCGTAATGCTTCCTGCACTCACATAGAGGTGGATCCCACAAGCACTGGGCCCACTTGAGGCCCACCTGTTCTATGAGTGTAGGAGGTACTATGGGTGTGTATATATTAAACAAATCCCTGATGATCCTCCCGAAGGAGATACCCGTGGGGAATGGTTGAAAGACGATGCACGCTTATTCTTGCAAATTAGAAATTCTATCGATCAGGACGTTGTTAGTTTGATTAATCATTATGAATTCGTTAAAGAGTTGATATAATATTTGGAGTTTCTATATTCTGTCAAAAGGAATTTTGGTCGCATTTATGATGTTTGCAAGGCTTTTCATCGTCCAGAGCAAAATGGGCAATCACTTCAGGCATATTTTATGCATTTTAAGAAAATTTATGAATAATTAAATATTTTGTTGCCGTTCAGTACTGACGTTAAAGTGCAGCGATTACAACGAGAGCAAATGGCAGTTATGAGTTTTTTTACCAGGTCTTAATTCTCAATTTGATATAGCCAAATCTCAGATTTTGTCTGGTACAGACATCTCGTCTCTTAATGAGGTGTTTACAAGAGTTCTTCGCACCGATACAGACACATTTGCTAAGTCATCTACTATGGAATCCAATGCTCTTGTGTCTCGTAATATTGGTCCACCAACATCAAAATCTCCACATCAGAGTCAAGGATATAGTCAAAATCAAGACTATGGAGGAATTGAGTGCCATTATTGTCATGAGTGTGGCCATACGAAGAGGACATGCAAGAAATTGTTAAACAAATCTCAAAAGAACCAGCCCCCACCTCCGCCTCCATCTCAATCCTACTGGCCTCGGTTTCCATCTGCACATGTTGCCACTGCTTTTGCTACACCAGCTTCATCCTTAGTTCCAACTATTAGCTTAACAGTTGATGAATTCGCTAAATATCTGCAGTATCAGGATACATTGAAGAATTCATCTCACTGCTATGGCTGAATCAGGTAAACTACATACGTGTCTACTTTCCTCCACCTCCAAGTGGGTCATTGATTCAGGAGCTACTGATCATATGACAGGTAACCCTAATGTATTTACTAATTTTACACCGCACACATGTACTTCAAAAGTCACTTTAGACGATGGTTCCCCATCTGATGTTCTAGGCTCTGGAACCGTTGTGCCCGCACCATCTTTGCCCCTATCTTCTGTCTTAAGTTTGCCCAACTTCTCTTTTAATTTATTATCTATTAGTAAAATTACTCGTGCTCTCAACCGTTTTATCTTATTTTTCCCTGATTACTGCCTCTTTCATGATCTTATGACGAGGAAGATCATTGGTAGAGGATATGCATCAGAAGGTCTCTATTTTTTGGAAACTCAAGCATCGGTACTGAGGCCCATTGCTTGCTCTGTTGCGGTGAGCCCCTTTGAAGCCCATTGTCGCTTAGGACATCCATCATTAGTTATTTTGAAGAAACTGTGTCCTTATTTTCAAAGTCTGCAGTGTTAAATTGTGATTCGTGTCGATTTGCAAAACATTATCGTCGGTCTTATATTCCTCGAGTCCATAAGAGAGCAAGTGCTCCTTTTGAGTTAGTTCATTCAGACGTTTGAGGTCCTTATCCTGTTGTGTCTAAGCTTGGCTTTCGATATTTTGTGATATTTGTTGATGATGTTTCGCGTATGACTTGGTTATATTTAATGAAAAGTCTTTCTGAATTATTTTATCTATTTACCATATTTTGTGCTGAAATTAAAACACAATTTAATACCAATGCACGAATTTTACGAAGTGATAATGCCACAGAATATTTTTGATGGCCCATTTAAAACATTTATGGAGGTTGAGGTCGTTCCGAATGTGTCTTTCTAGGTTATTCTCGCTTACAAAAGGGTTATGTTTGTTATTGTCCTAGTCTCGACAAATTTCTTGTGTTTGCCGATGTCACCTTTCTGGAAAGTTCTTCTTTCTTTTCATTATCTTCTGATACTTATGCTCGTGAAGGGGGTGATGATGATTTATTAGTTTATGATGTCACTTATCAAACCAAAAATGGGGACCCTACTGCACCACCACCTATTCTCCATTTGTATTCCAGACGTACAAAACCTCATGTTACAAGTTCTGCTCCTATGTCTTCTTCATCATCTGATCCACCAAGCAATAATGAAGATCTTCCTACTACAATCTGCAAAGGTAAACGACAATGCACTTATCCTATTTCGTCTTTTGTTTCATATGATAATTTATCATCCTCTTCATGTTCGTTTGTTGCTTCTCTTGATAATATATCACTACCTAACACTACTCGTGAAGCATTGTCACACTCGGGTTAGCGTGCTGCCATGATAGAGGAGATGAATGCTTTATATGCTAATAGAACATGAGATTTAGTGACCTTGCCACCAGAGAAAAAGGCCATCGGTTGCAAGTGGGTATTTACAGTTAAGGTTAATCCAGATGGCTCCATTGCTCGATTAAAAGACTGTCTTGTTGCTAAAGGCTATTCTCAAACTTATGGGGTGGACTATTTTGATACTTTCTCTCCATTTGCCAAGTCGACATCAGTCCGTTTATTCATCTCTCTAGCAGCTAGCCATGATTGGCCATTGTATCAACTTGATGTTAAGAATGCTTTTCTGCATGGAGATTTGCCAAGGGAGGTGTATATAGAGCAACCACCTGGTTTTGTTGCTCAGGGGGAGAATGGAAAGGTTTGCTATATTCGAAAGGCTTTATATAGATTGAAACAGAGTCCTTGTGCGTGGTTTGGCAAATTTAGTCTAGTCGTTGAGACTTTCGGCTTGAAAAAGAGTAAGTCTGACCATTCAGTATTTCATAGGCTCTCTTCTTCTGTCATTATTCTTTTGGTCGTGTATGTAGATGACATTATTATTATTATTACAAGAAGTGATGCTCAAGGGATATCAGCTTTGAAGAAGTTGCTTCACGGCTAGTTTCAGACAAAAGACTTGGGGTCATTAAAGTACTTCTTAGGAGTTAAGGTAATGAGAAATAAGGAAGGTATTTTCTTATCCCAGCGAAAATATGTACTTGACCTATTGGCTGAGACGGGAAAATTGAGCGCCAAACCGTGCAATACTCTACTACCGCCTAATATGCAGCTTACGAATGAAAGAGATTTATATGAAGACCCTGAGAGGTATAGGAGACTTATTGGAAAACTGAACTATCTTACAGTAACACGACCAGATATTGCCTACTCTGTTAGTACTGTAAGCCAATTCATGTCGTCCCCAACTATTCATCATTGGGCAGCTTTGGAACATATATTATGCTATCTAAAGGGTGCTCCCGGGCGGGGTATATTATATAAGAACCATGATCACAAATGAACTAAGTGTTTCACTGATGCAGATTAGGCAGGTTCCAAGATTGATCGAAAGTCAATTAGTAGTTATTGTGTTTTTCTAGGAGGAAATTTGATTTCATGAAAGAGCAAGAAACTAAATGTGGTGTCTCGCTCATGTGCAGAATCAGAATACAGAGCTTTGGCTCAAGCTACTTGTGAGATAATATGGATACATCAATTGTTATCAGAAGTTGGTCTTAAAGTTTCGATACTTGCAAAGTTATGGTGTGACAACCAGGAAGCACTTCATATTGCGTCAAATTCTGTGTTTCATGAACGAACCAAATATATTGAGATCGATTGTCACTTTGTGCATGAGAAGGTGTATCAAAATCTAATATCTACAGAATATGTGAAGACGAGAGAGCAGCTCAGGGATCTGTTTACAAAGGCTCTAAATGGCATTCGAATTGATTATCTTTGTAACAAGTTGGGCATGATTAATATATATGCTCCAACTTGAGGGGGAGTGTTAGGAAATATATTTTAATTAGGCAATGATATTATAGATTGATACGATTGAGTAATTTAGGGAATTAACTTTTTCCCTACCTTAATTAGGACATAATCACATATATATATGTATACCTCTATTATTGTGAATAAACACAATTCTTTCATCTATTCACTTTGTACACTACCTATTTATGGCTGCAACAAAGATATGTTGCTATGTTGCTTTATGCTCATAACAACTGAATCAACAACCAAGGTTGGTATAGTGACCATGTCAAGTGTGGCTTCTCCTTGAAGCATTAAATTAAACACATCATCAAGTGATGCTAACGAATCCTCAAGCAAGACCTGATTCTTGGCCTGACCAACTTTTTCATCCAACCCCATCAAAAACATCATTAAACTCATTTTTTCAGTTTTGACACACATAGCTGGCAGAACACCACAATCTCTATTAGTGCAAACATAAGGTTGTTCATACAAAGCCACTTCATTCCAAATAACCTTTATTCTTTGAG
The DNA here is from genome assembly GCA_948329865.1 of Linaria vulgaris. Taxonomy (NCBI): domain Eukaryota; kingdom Viridiplantae; phylum Streptophyta; class Magnoliopsida; order Lamiales; family Plantaginaceae; genus Linaria; species Linaria vulgaris. The sequence continues at coordinate 102,194,548 of OX415250.1, forward strand.
TAATACACAATGAGTGGGTGACCACTTGTTTCAGTCCACTTGTGCGATTATTACTTGGCTTAGAAAATTGTCGACACAAATTGATATGGATATTTCCCATATATGTGCTAGGCCCATATTTTACTTATGTCGGGTATCATCCCCAACATATATGTCGAATATCATCCCCAATATGGTACAAGTCACGTGTTCATCACGTGAGTGGTCTCCCTATCCCGAGGCCAATAAATACCCGCATCTCGGTAATCAAGGTAAGCTTTAATTATCCGTAACTACTGTAGACCTATATCGAGCCACACCGATATAGCGTTCGACATATTACCCAACATATATCCTTGATATATATATATATATATATATATATATATATATATATATCACTAGTTCGACATATCTATTGAACTATTCCCGCCATGGAGGACCCGACATAGTCCCTGACGTCATATTCGACATATCCCCGACATCCTGCTGTGTACCCGACGTTAGTTCGAGGTGTTCCGTACCAAGCCTGTTCGAGACTGATAAGCTAGAATAGGCCTAGTAACAATATACTCATTGTAATACCCTTGTAATCGACCCATTTATATACATACGAGTTATTATCAAACTAGTGGCGCCGTCTGTGGGAACACAAGTTTTCGGACGAGGACGTTAGGATGTAGAGAAGGATGACCCGTTCACAGTCCAATAGACCAGTGGTTGACAACTCAATGGCAGAGACTGCACCCCCACCGCCCATCCCGGCCCCAGAACTGAGGAGAGGACATAATGAACCCATTTCGCCTCAAGAACCACTAGGACCTGAGCCTGAGGTTCAGGCCACAGTGAAGACAACCTTGGAAACTTTGATACCACGCCTGAATGGTCGAGGAGCAGACGATCCACCACCGCGACCCCAGGAATCTAGGGACAGAGTAGGGCAAGCGGCTGGGATCATGAGAGAAGAGCATGGAAACGCGAGTTACGACACGAGGGACCGTTCAAGGTCAAGGCTTCAAGAAGAGGAAAGGCCCGACCCGATAAGAGAAAGAAGGAACATCCCTAGAAAAATGAAGCAACTGGACCGTGAGAGGATGGGAGTTAGCCGAAAACAGGCATTGGCAGAGGGCCACAAGACTTCGACCCCGTTTTGTGCAGAGATCGAGGCAGAAGTAATGGACAAGGGAGACAAGGTCCCCAACACCAAGGCTTACGATTGGAAGAGCGATCAGAGGGATCACCTTCACAATGTTGACAGTGTGCTGAACTTACATAGGTTCTCGCACGGTATCAAGTGAAAAATCTTGGCCACTGCCCTGACCAGAGTAACTCTGGATTAGTTTAATAGGATTGAGGTAGGACCGCTCACCAGTTATGAACAGATGAGGGAGAAGTTAGAAAGCCAATTTTCCAGTCAGAAAAGGATGAAAACAAACATGCATCATCTGAACGCAATGAAGCAGAAAGAGAGGGAGAGCATAGAGGAGTTTATGAGAAGATTCAACGATGAACTGAAGAAGGTAGACGAACCGTAGGGTGACCAAGTAGTGCTTATTTTATTCAACGCGACGACGCACAAGATATTTGCACATGAGTTGGTCAAACTCAAATCTCCGACTATCAACCAAATCAATGAGCTTGCTCACAATATCATATACAAGGACAATATGATGGTGAAGAAGCAAGCGCCGCACCAAGCTGATCGCAACCGAGGCAGAGAAGGGTGGAACAAAGATAGAGCCGGACGGGACAGGTCACCAAGAAGATACACTCCCCTGAATCAGGATATTTTGATCATATTTGCGGTGGTTCAAAGGAACAGGTGGTTGAATCAACCAAGGAAGATGAGGGAAACTGAAGGCACCAAGCGGTCGAGGAAGTACTATGAGTATCACCGCCAGAAAGGAAACGAGACTAAATATTGTATAGATCTAAAGGACGAGATCGAGCACCTTATTAAGGAAGGAAAGCTGATTGAGTATGTGCGGAACAACAGAAACTCTGATGATCAGGAAGATCATTCCCGCTCCCCCAGAAAGAACAATAAGAAGGCCATAGAGGGGCCCAATGGGCAGAATAACACAATTGTCAATGCACCCTCTAGAAGTGTGATCAACATGATCAGCGGCGGCCCAGCTGGAGTAGACTCCACCAATCAGAGGAAAATATTACAAAAGGACTGGAAGAGGACTGCTATATCGGGTTCATGTCGCTGATGGATGAGCTGCAGGAGGAGAGCATCACCTTCTCAAGCAGAAACCTTATGGATCTGACTCCCGAGGCAATACAGGCATGTAAAATTGATTTTCCATTGGTTGTTAAACTTGACGTTGCCAATAATGTTGTTCGCAAGGTGCTAATAGACAATGAAAGCTCCACGAACGTCATATTTGCACATGCTTTGGAGAAGATGGCACTAGGCCACCACGTGATGGAACAAGTCCACACCCCTCTAGCTGGCTTCAGAGGAGCCGAGGTGATAACACTGGGACAGGTCAATCTACCGATATCATTCGGTGACGAACCGCACAGAAGGACCATCAACATTCCGTATACAATCGTGGATCACCCTTTCGCCTATTATAGGCAGGCCGACCCTCAACGCTATCAGAGCAGTGGTATCCACATACCACCAAATGATGGAGTTCCCAGCAGCAGGAGGCATAGGGGAAGTCATTGCCAACCACGAGGAGGGATGGCTGTGCTACATAACATCTCTCACTCTCCCAAGGATAAGAGCCGCCGCTGGAGGAGCCACGAACTTGAATGACAACCACCAAGCTACGAAGTGATCAAGACAAGAGAATCATTTGGAACACTATTTACTTTCAGCAATGTTGAACATTTTTAAATTTCCAAAAATTGCCCCACCGTGGGCCAGACTGTAATTAAGACAAGGAAGAACTACGCTGGTCAGATTCCCATAGATGGGATACGTAGGCGGGTTGGGATTTACCTAGTCCTCGACCGCTATCCTTTATAACCTCTTTTTTGCTCCGATCGATATACTCTATTAAGATATATATGCATACTCTACTGTAGGTACATACCCTTAAAAGGGAAGGACTGCGATGTGCAGACATGTATCTCGTCTAAATTCAAAAATATTTTATCATATCATTATATCTCTTGAAGATATACACGTATCTCTTATACATGACATGTACAAACAAATCCTTGCCAATAATAGGGATGAAACCCCACATTGGGAACATCACATAGACGGTGGATCTCACCCATCCATTTTCTTTATTATGAAATAATTGTTTCTCTGACTAACAACAGGAACAGAACATCGAACAATCCAAAAGGACCAAGAAGAATTCGCTACCAAGAAAGCATAAAGACTCTACAAATACCCTGGCATAACTCTGCTATCCATCAAGATAGGTTGGAGACAAGTCGACATAAGAAAAAATGAAATGCCCTGGCATAACTCCGCTATCCATCAAGATAGGCTGGAGACAAGTCGGCATAAGAAAGAATGAAATGCCCTGGCATAACTCCGCTATACATCAAGATAGGCTGAAGACAAGTCGGCATAAGAAAAAATAAAATTCCCTGACATAACTCTGCTATCCATCAAGATAGGCTGGAGACAAGTCGGCATAAGAAAAAATGAAATGCCCTGGCATAACTCCGCTATCCATCAAGATAGGCTGGAGACAAGTCGGTATAAGAAAAAATGAAATGCCCTGGCATAACTCCGCTATCCATCAAGATAGGCTGGAGACAAGTCGGCATAAGAAAAAATGAAATGCCCTGGCATAACTCCGCTATCCATCAAGATAGGCGGAGACAATTCGGCATAAGAAAAAATGAAATGCCCTGCCATAACTCCGCTATCCATCAAGATAGGCTGGAGACAAGTCGGCATAAGAAAAAATGAAATGCTCTGCCATAACTCCGCTATCCATCAAGATAGGCAGGAGACAAGTCGACATAATAAAAAATGAAATGCACTGGCATAACTCAGGTATACATCAAGATAGCCTAGAGACAAGTCGACATAAGAAAAAATGAAATGCCCTTTCGCTATCCCTGAGATAGACTAGAGATAAGCCGGCATATGAAAGAATCCTTTAAAGATAGGGACAACATTACAAAATAGCATAAACCCTTAGCCGAGATATCTTGGGGCACCCTTGGTATGGATCAAGACGAGACTCTTCTGGTCGAGAATCTCCTTGTATACATCTTCCACCGGGTAGTCATCCACTTCTACATCGGAATCTTTGACAGGTTTCCCATCTGGGCCCAACAAAGGATCCAAGGGACTAGGATCAAAGCCATCTTTGAATCCATTGAGAAGTCGAATCTAACCAATAATGGAATCCTTAGCTTCCTCCCTCTCTTGCACCCCGCGTTCGGCACAAATTACTTTGTAAGTCTTGCTCAAGAGGAAGGCCTTCACTGTATGAATCTATTGCTCTCGAGTGAGCGTCCTACATCGGTTAGCTCTCAGCAAGTGCCAATTGATCCTGCACTAAAGCAAGTTCTGCTTCTGCATTCTCCCGTTTTTCCCTCTCAATAGCAATAAACACGTTGGCTTCATTGAGAGAGGTGATCAGTTTCTTGTTTTCGGCGACGAGGTCATTTACGTTCACTTCGGTGGCGCTAAGAATGCTCAAGGCATCGTCCCGCTCCTGCGCCAACTTGGTGGTAGCAACAGTGTCATAGTCAGCAAAGCTTTCAAGAAGGACAATAGCCTCCGAGATGGATTCCACCTGGGCGACGTTATTTTGACTCGCCGTCTTCAAAAAGTTGGAAAGAAATTTCCCGACCTGGAAAACAACCACATATCAAAACCTCAAGAACAGAGAAGAGGGATCAACTAACAAATGGATCTACAAAAGCGCTTAACAGCGAGAGATAAAAAACTTACATATTGAAACAGGGCTCCCTGACCGACCGTGGAACTTCCTCCCTCAGTCCTCTTCTTCTTCTGAGCTAAGGAACCGGCGGCAGAAGTTCCCGAAGCTTGACTCCCACTATGACCTGCTCCAGTTCCGCTCTGCGAGGGTAGATTATTACTAGGGACTGCGCCTAACGCGGCCTCCCCACCCTGCGAAGACCGATTAATCTTTTCCTTAAGGAAAAGACTTTCGCACCCACACTTCTTAATTATGACAGGAAGCGTATCATCAATTTCAGATGTCGTCCTAGGGACGGCGTTGCGTTGGGCAATCACGTTCAGCCTCCGATGCTCCACGAGAGTGGCTATAGAAAAACAAAAGAAATGGCAATTAAACACAAGAACTTGGAATAAGCTACCAGGATAACAAGAGGATAAAACCTTACCAAGGTCATGAGGGCCTCTATAAGGCCTCGGGGAAATACCGCTCAAACCAACCACGTCATCGTCACAAAGCGTGGTAAGATCGTAAGGAGGATCCAACAACTTCAATAAGAATTCAGACGTAAATTGAGGGCGGCCAAGACCAGTAGGCCTCACGTATTTATCCGACTTAGACCACTCTCGTGGGAGCCCGTCGAATTCCCCAACCACTCTCTTCTTTATATAAAAATATTCATTCTTGTTCCCAAACCCATAACTAGACTCGCTACCGAACAGGAATTTCATTCCGTTTTGCGAACGGACGAAATAAAAACCTTTGTCACCACCATTTTTGTTGAGGATAACAGTGAAGAGATTCCAGAACTCATTCACGCCATGCAGCACCCCAAGAGCCTTCATCACCCAAATAAAGCCCACAATGTACCCAATAGAGTTGGGTGACAGTTGCCCAAGGCAAACACCGATACTTGCCAGAATAGCGCTAACCGCAGGGTCAATAGGGAACCGCAGCCCATTGGAAAGATGCTTTGCATGTACTGTGATACAACCTTTGGGTGGCGTATGCATCCGCTCATGCTTTTCAGGAAATATGACCTTATATCACGCATCAATGTGATATGCAGAAGAGTAAAAATTAGGGTGATAAGGAACGTGGGACACTATGTCCTCATAACTCTCCACAATTCTGATTTTTTCACCTCAAGGGCTATGGGTAAACCCCACTCATCAAACTCCACATTTTGAGCCTCTGAGGGCACACCAGAATCTTCATCCAAGCCATCACCAACATCATCCCAAAACAACTCATCCGTTCCGAAAAGATCATTCTCAACGAAAGCAGTTCCGGAGCCTCCAGCCTCCATATTCTCAAAACTCAAACCCGTAAAATCGAAAACATTGTCGTTCGCTATGAGGATGTCGAATACTTTTAAAAGAAATACAACGCAACAACTCGAGAACTTGCAACTTGGGAAGTCAGAAAAACCAAGGAGACACATGAATATTGAAAATATATCGAAAAGCATATCGAAAAGTACATCGTAAAACATATCGAAAATACATCAAAAATCCCAGACATACCGCATCGTAAGGATAACGAATTTCACTAGGAGACAAAATGATTTTTTCTCTCCTCCCAAGCCGCTATATATAGATATCGAGCATCAGGCACGCATTTATGACAAATGCATGTCGAATATAAATTCGACATCTATATCGAAAGAAATTCGATATAATGTGAATCTTCCTAAAAGAACATGAATTCAAATGAGAACCTCTGAATATGCACCAATTGCATTCGGGGGTCCATCAATATCAATTCAAAACATCAAAATGCAACCCCCGCATCAGCTCTTCATCATTTGAACTAGCGGGACGAGAGGTACTGGTAATCCAAAAACTTGGATTTAATTTGCAAATTATTATCTTTAGATAATAGTTCCCAAATTGGGGGACTACATGATATGGGTATTTCTCGTATTGGGCCCCCAATGGGCTAGACCCGTATTTTACTTATGTCGAGTATCATCCCCGACATATATGTTGAATATCATCCCCAATATGGTACAACTCACGTATTCATCACGTGAGTGGTCCCCGTATCCCGAGGCATATAAATACCCACATACCGGTAATCAAAGTAATCTTTAATTATCCATAATCACTGTACACCTATATTGAGCCACACCCGATATAGCATTCTATATTACCCGATATATGTCCTCGATATATATATATATATATATATATATATATATATATATATATATCACTAGTTCGACATATCTATTGGACTATTCCCGACATGGAGGACCCGACATAATCCCCGACGTCATATCCGACATATCCCCGACATCCTGCTGTGTACCCGACGTTAGTCCGAGGTGTTCCGGACCAAGCCTGTTCGAGACTGATAAGCTAGAATATGCCTAGTAACAATATACTCATTGTAATACCCTTGTAATCGACACATTTATATACATACGAGTTATTGTCAAACTACAGATCATTCCAGATCTTGTAAGCCGAATCAAAATACATAGTGAAATATAAGATTTCAGATGATAGGCTGTTTGAAATCCAAGATAGAAAGAGTTGCAGCGCAACCATTGTCCATATGATGAACCTGTTAATGGTGCTTGTTAATGGTGCTTCATGAATATTTCATCGTAAATTCGAGCTTGTTTTTAGCAAGGAATGGCATATGCATAGCTCTGCTCCATTTATGATAGTTATGACCTGTAAGTGGCTGGCTTACCAGATTTGCACCTCGGTTTTTTCCATGATATAAGAAAAGAGGATTCGATGAATTCTCCATATAATGGTTGTTATTTCCAGGCAGTGGTGGCCTCGCTGAAGTGGCAGTGTTTTGTTTTTAAGGGGTTATTTTTTGTGTTTGAGGTTTGATGTGGTCGAATTTGTCATCAAAACGACGATCTGTAAGTCGGTGCGCGGAACAATGCTTGGATGAGAGTACAGTGAAAATACCTTAGAATAAAATATATGAAAAACTGAAAATACCTCAACTACGAAAATAAATAGAAAGAGAAAATCAATATAATTATTAATATCAAAACTAGAAAAGCCTATAATAGTCTGAATAATCTAATATTTTAAAATTATAGTTTGTGCGGGGATAATGGATCAAAAGATTTCTTTTTCTTTTCTATGAAATGAAAAGTACCGAATAGGTTTTAGGTTTGTCTATGTAGAAACGAAATGCACAAGTATTTTTCAAATTGTTTGTAACTTTTGTTATCACAAACTTTTAGATACATATCGAAAAGATTACGAAACATTGCGAAAAATTTCTTAAATTGAGCAGACTAAACATATATACCACCGAAACGAAATTTTAATCCATGCTGGATATATAAAAAGTTTCTGAATTACAAAATTGATGTTTCACCCTTAATACCTTAAATGCCATTTTGATTAGGTTATGTCTTAGAGCTAACAATTTGCACGTGATAGGGACTAACAGTATATTAGAGAAACTTATAGTAGAATGTACTGAATAGCATTAAATACTTAAACAATTATATCTTAAACCATTTAACGACAAATAAAAGCCAAAAAATTAACGGACTATACACCGATTTCAAGAAAATAATGCAGTTTCAAAAGAACAAATGCAATCTCGCTTCATTAAAAAAATTGAACCATTTTAGTAGTTTCTTACGGAAGAGATCACCCATTTTTTATCAATGGGTACGAAATATAACCAACCAAGGCTCCAATAATATTGAGCCAACAACTAACAAGACTATTTCTTTTTCTCTGATGCCAAGATCACGTTTGATACCGATGTCTTCTGAGCCCGATTACATTTACATTTTACTATTATTTAACTAGAAAAAAATTCAACAATATAATTAAAAATTAAGAATTTATCATAGATGCTCCATAAATTCATATCTTCACTTTTAGTTCTTCGACAGTTGTGAATTTGACCTTCTAAGTTTCTGTTCATCGGACAACAACTTGGCAAACCTACATACATATAAGTCACAAGAGAAAGCAAATTTAGTTACCACTAAGTTATGTGCAAAAATGATAAATATAACTTTAAGGTAGATAAATACTTTTTCAAAGCATCCTCATTTTTGTCTCCATTGGGAATACGTTCAGCGGTCCCTGTATTAATATTCATTCTGGTTGCTGGAGCTTTCAACAAATTCTGTCCAATTTTGACAAGGTCATTTAAGTTCTTGTTCGTGGAAACATCCACGGAGGAACTCACGCCGGTGAGCGTATCATCCTGCCAGTACACACATGTTGATCACAAACGTAGAATTGTTACTAGCTGCTCTCAAAGTTGTTACATTTTTTTTTTATTTGGATAATACTTAGGTATACCAGTATATAAACCAAGTAATTCTAGTTGTGTCATATCATCTAAAATGATAATAATGTTAAATGCATGAATCAAGGAGTATAAGGTCTACATAAGATCTAGTCTACCTAAGTATTTTCCTATCTCTCTCTCTCTCTCTCTCTCACACACACACACACACACACACACACACACACACACACACACATATATATATATATATATATATATATATATATATATATATATATATATATAAAAGACGAATTATTATTTCTGCCCATTATCTTTTTTTTCCAAAACTTAAATGCCCGTTTTTTCAAAACGTGCTAAAAATGCCCCGTATCTTTTAAAATTTCTACTAAAAATGCCCGAAGTGAAATTTTCGGACAAAAAAGCCTACGTGGCTGCCTAATCAAAGAATCGCGTTGCCTAATCAAAAAGTCACGCCCGACACCTACTATTTGTTTTGAAAAGGACGAATTATCATTTCTGCCCATTATCTTTTTTTCAAAACTTAAATGCCTGTTTTTTCAAAACATGCTAAATATGCCCTGTATCTTTTAAAATTTCTACTAAAAATGCCCGAAGTAAAATCCTAGGTGTCGGGCGCGACTATTTGATTAGGCAACGCGATTCTTTGACTAGGCAGCCACGTAGGCTTTTTTGTCCGAAAATTTCACTTCGGACATTTTTAGTAGAAATTTTAAAAGATACAGGGCATTTTTAGCATGTTTTGAAAAAACGGGCATTTAAGTTTTGGAAAAAAAAGATAATGGGCAGAAATAATAATTCCTCCATATATATATATAGAAACCAAAAGTCGAAGGTAGCTTCCTAACACTCACCTGAACGCGGAGGTAATTCTCTTCAGAATGAACCGATTGGAAAACCACAGATAAGAAGAAATCCACCATATCTTGGTTAGCTTCACTGAAGACATCTATTATAGGGGTCGAGTTTCCTTGAATGAACCAGCCAAATACGCCCCATTTGGCTGCCATTTCAGCTGTATACTTATGCTCCTTTTTCTCGGATCCAGTGCCTAACGAGATCACCAGCAGCCTCCCATAATCCATTGGCTCAAGTGGGAAAAAATTTGGATTGTTTCTGAAAGCTTCTTTTGCAACTTCTCTTATCGATACCAAAGTCTGTGTAACAAAAATTAAGCACGCAAATCTATTGCTTTAATTTGTATCAATATCATAAACATAATCCATAGAAATAATATAATTTATAAGCACCAAGTAAGATGCCTGAAAACATTGCTAAGGGAAACAAATATAAAAAAAGTAGTTATCACGAAAATGATCATTACCGGATTATTAGCAGCGACACCACCATCAATCAGATTGAAGTCCCATGTTTTTCCGGATCCGTCAACATTAGTAAAACCATGTGCTGGGAAATAAGTTGGCGCAGCAGACGTAGCGATGGATATGTCAGACAATAAGGCGTCCATATACGGCAAATTATCTATCTGTGTGCATAATCAATCATCAAAAGAACATGAATCAGTATCGATCGCGACCGAAATTAAAACTTCTTAGGGACAAAATTAATTAATTAATATAATACCTCAAAGGAAGAGAAAATAGTCTGTTGCATGTTTCTTATGTCAAATGATGGAATAACAACATTGGTTAAGGTCTGATGCAAACGAGCCTGCCCTAAATTGTCCCTTATTATTTTGTGTAAATACTTCCCATCGTACTTGGGCCCTCCTAGTTGATTAAATGTACTGCCGATTGATCCTATTATGCCCCTGCGATCGACATTGTTAATTAGACACAACTAACTAAAATGTGTGTGTGCTACTCAGAAACAGTCAAGCTTCTTGATAATTAATAATTAAGAACAAGACTAACTCTTTCTGCGGAAATATTTTAGGGCCGTGCGTAACGTAAAACGGAGTGATATCTTTAGCAGCAAATAACGGACGATCATTCTTGTCCGGAGTTGTCAACATAGCGGTCACAAGACCACCTGTGCTTGTTCCCGCCATGACATCAAAATAGTCTGCTAGTCGAGCTTCTTCTCCATCCAATTTCTGAAAACACACATAATTAATCTATAAATTATATAATATATGAACTCAATAACCACCCGAAGTAGTATAAAACTGATGTTACCTGCAGTTCCGATTCAAGAAATTCAAGAATTTGAGCCGGAATAATGCCCCTAATGCCACCTCCATCGATGCTCAGAATGGTGACTAACCTCCCATAAGCTGGAGGTTGGATTCTGTTAAGAGATGGAGTTGATGATGCCATACTATTCGACATTAACTAGTTAGAATATATGTTGATCAAATGCTCAAATATAATTTGCTGTTGGGTTGAGATCTTTTAATTATTTTGTCCCAAATGGTGCAACAAATACTTCGATTTATAAAACAATTTTGACTTGGAATACGATGAATTCATGCTTCCCACGCAACAGTGACAGTTAATGTTTCATATATTAAGTTTGTGTTGATCAGGTATAAGAGTTTTACAGAAATGACTTCGTTAAATATTAAACATAAATTAAACATAACAAAAAAATCAATCTTCCAACTGAATTACACAACAAGAATTTAAATTACATAACAGCGAGAATCACGAATGAGTTGAATTTTTACATAAATAAAAAGTGTATAATTAGACAAAACAAACATTTTTACCAGACATAAATAACAGTTTTATATAATTATACATAACTAAAAATATCAACTCCAACCAAGATCCACATCCTCCTGATCTAACTCCTCGTTGCTAGATCCATCCAACCCTAAATACTACAAGAAAACTGGGTCAATAGGGACCACACTTAGGTCCCTATTGACCCCCCTTCAGGTCACTAAAGGTCAATAGGGACCGCACTTAGGTCGCTATTGTCCGGTCCCTATTGACCTCGGTCGCTTGCCATCAGGGACCGCAGATAAGTCGCTGATGAGGGTCATTAGGGACCGGGATATCAGCGACTGCATCGCGGTCCCTGATGATTTAATAGCAATAGAGATCGCTATTAAGTCCCTATTGCCTTAAAAAAAATAGGGACCGCACACTACAACAGATTTGGGCTTTACCGACGGCTCAAAAACCGTCGGTAAAGGGCCTTTTTCTGACGAAAATACCCTTTTCCGTCGGCAAAAACCGTCGGAAAAACCCGACGGAAAAAAGCTCGTCACTAAAGCTTTTTTCCGTCGGATTTTTACCGACGGAAAAGAGCTTTTCCGTCGGCAATAAGCCGACGGAAAAGCGTTTTATTTATTCCGTCGGCTTAGAGCCGACGGAAAAAGCCTTTTCCGACGGCTTTAAGCCGACGGAAAAGAGGGGTTTTTCCGTCGGCTACAAGCCGTCAGAAAAGGCTTTTTCCGTCGGCTCTAAGCCGACGAAAAAACCCTATACCGTCGGCTTAAAGCCGACGGTATAGGGGTTTAGAAATATAAAAAAAAAAAAACGATTTAAAAAATTGTTTTAAAACAAAAAACGATTTAAAACAATTGATTTATATTTTTTTGGCGATTTTTTGTAAAGAAAACGATTTAAAATAATTAATTTTATGTTTATTTGTCGATTTAATTTAAAAGAATTCGATTTAAATAATAACATGCAAATTTTCAAGCGTTATTATTAGTTTTATTATAATAAATAAAGTTTTGTATTTAAATTAAATTCTTGATAATATAAGTTTTTTATAGTTATTATTAGTTAGATAATAACTAAAACATAAGTAGAAATAAAATAATAAACTCTAATTATAGGTTAGTGAATGAATAAATTTTTGTTAGTTATTAAGAATTTTTGGGAGAGAAAGTAGATAGTTTTTGGAGAATGAGAAGAATGAATGAATTAAGTGGGTAGAATAAGGGGTATTTATAGATATTTAGGAGGAGTAGGGGTTATATTAAAAAATCAAAAAAAAAGGGGTGGAGCGTGCCACGTCAGCGATCCGGGTGAATTATCACACGGATCGCTGACGTGGCGTAATCTGATCCGTGTGATAAAATCACACGGATCAGATCTATACCGTCGGCTTAGAGCCGACGGTATAGATTTTTTTAATTTTATTATTATTATTTTATTTTAAAAGAAAAAGGGTGGCAAAATTTTTATTTATTTTTTTATTTTTTTATTAAAGGGGCCATTCCCGTCGGCCCAAACCCGACGGGAATGGGCTTTACCGTCGGATTTGGGCCGACGGTAAAGCCAACCCATTTGTACCGTCGGCCCAAAGCCGACGGGAATGCCCATTACCGTCGGGATTGGGCCTGACGGTAATAATTGGTCCTTTTCCGTCGGGCCAAAACGCCGGGCCCGACGGAAAAGACCAAATCTGTTGTAGTGGCATTGCAGTCCCTATTGTGTTTCAAGCAGTAGTGACTGCCTTTAGGTCGCTATTGCTGTTGAGAATCAATAGGGATCTAATTGCGATCCCTATTGATTGAGTATTAGGGACCGCATTTAGGTCCTTATTGATTGAGTATTAGGGTCCGCATCGACCCCCCTGAGGCTTGAAACCTTGGCAAATATCACCTTATCTTAGTTGACCGTTAGTCAGTTAGATGCAATGATAATTGTGTAATTTATATCCAACAATGTAAAATATGTTTGATGCTGCCAATTTATTTTAATAATTTGTATATAATCCATTTATTTTTAACGTTTAAACAATCACAATAACTATTATTTAATATACATACATTTTTTTGGTTAAAATCTTTATGTTTCTCACAAAACCTCAGGGGAGGGGTCGATGCAAAATACATGAATATTAGTTATTTTACTCTTATTATAGTTGTTCTAAAAGTGAAAATATTTTCATAATTAATTTATGAACTTTCGTTATTCATCCCCATTAACTTTGTTCATATAATAAAATAATTTTATAATATGTAAATTATGTAATGATAGGACAACGTATGTATAAATCTATCCTATGAGCTTGTCGCCAAAAATTAATACAATATGTTTTAAGATAAAAGTTTTGTAAGTTACACCTTATTAAGTTGAACAAAAAATATGACATCATATTCATATTAATAATTTAGAGTAATAAATATTTTTTTTCTATATTATATGTTGGATGATATAATAATTTTTTTATTCAATAAAATAACAAGATTGATATCTTAATGATATATTGTTTAATCAATATAACAACCAACAAGCGAGCATAGTAAACAATATGTTCAAGGTTTCTAATAGACATAATGTGAACTATAAATATTAATAATAGATAAATGGAATCAAAATGAAAAATGCATTGTTCTTATTTATCATCTTATCAAATTACTTAACAAGTTTGATAAAAGTTTTGGCTATTCTAAAATTATGTAAAATTTGAAATTGTATATATAAGTTTGTTAAATGAACAAATATTATTAAAAATAAATGCATATGTGTAAATTATATTTATTTCGATCATTTAAATTGTGAAAATAATTGGATTATATACAAATTATCAAATTGAACTGGCAACTACTTAAAGTATTACTTTTTAGGGATAAATGCATTAAACCCCCGAACTATGCAAGTTTTGCGTTTTTGTCCTTAAACTAAATAAATAAGCGCTTTGCCCCCTAAACTATGCCATTCTGTGCGATTTGCCTCTTGGCCGGGTTTTTTGCTATTTTTGGACGGAATATTCCCCGTTCGAGGGGTTTTTTTGCCTATTTTTTGTCATCAACTACCAAAATACATCGAGTACAACCCATATGAGTCGTGTAGGGGAGATATTCTGGCCAAAAATGGCCGACAATACACTGAAGAGGAAATCACATTTTAGCCGGAATATGTCCCGTTCGAGATGTTTTTTCGCCAATGTTTTGTCACCAACTACCAAAATACATCTAGTACAACACATATGAGTCGGGTAAGGGGAAACAATCCGGCCAAGAATGGCCAAAAATAGCCGAAAACCTGGCCAGGGGACAAATCGCACAGAATGGCATAGTTTAGGGGGCAAATCGCTTATTTATTTAGTTTAAAGACGAAAACGCAAAAACCTGCATAGTTCAGGGGGTTTAATGCATTTATCCCTGCTTTTTATGATGAGAATAGAGCTATATATGTTAATACTCATTTCAACTCAGTAGTAAAATGGCGATGTTAACGTGATAAGTTCACGAACGTCCTACCCGATTATGAAGAATCTTGGATTAATAAGATATAAAATGGTGTCAAACTAAGAGAAGGAATGTCTGCATTAGTTGAAAAGTTTTCTTCAACTTGTCCTTACAATTTGGGGGAGCTCTTATTTATAGGAGAAAGTTCTGGACATGTGGCATTTACATCCCTTCTTTAATTGACAAGTGTTCTTCATGGGCTCGTTTGGTAGGGCATAAGGGATTGAGGGAGATTGAATATGCCTGGGTCGACTATAGCTGATTGTGCGGGATTATTCACATTTGGTTTAAAAAAATAATGCATCAGACTCATTCAATAACTTAGATGATAAGACTATTCACCCTTTAACTAACACACATATATATATATATATATATATATATATAAAAACATTAGGTAAAAACATATTTAATCAGACTTCATATAATTTCACCCTTTATTAAATATATGTGTTAAAGCCTAAAAATATTATATGTACACAAGAAATATATGCTGTTAAATATATTTCTTTAAAGCCTCAACTATGATTCATTCAATTATTTATTAATTTAGAACATATGAAGCTTATCATTAAAAAAAGTCGCATCCTTTCATACGATATTGAAGATTTGCCATAATTTCTTATGTATTATATCATTCTTTTTTTGATATAATAAAACATTATAATACTAATTACAAGTACAATAAAAGATAAAAACATAAAAAACAAGAAAAAAGAAAAAGAAAAATCAGAAGACTGTCATTCCCAACCTCCCAACGACCGCCACTGTACAAATTCTTTTCACCACCAATCTCACTTGTACCACCGCCGCCGCCATAAAGAGTAAATAACCATCTTCGTTCTTCACCTAATAAACGGGCGACAAGTTGTTTTTAGGATGAGAAACCAATTTGTTTGCCCAAACCCATTCCAAAATTTGTTGACAAGCCACAAACCCATCTCAAAATCCGACCACAAACTCCTAACCTATCTCAAAATCCGGCCAATAACCTTCTCGCACAGCCACCATGGATGAAGATAAAAAAAAGCCCTAACCCCTAAAGAGGGAGATAGCAGCTTGCTTTGGATCTGATTTTCGAAATACGAGGCAGTATCTTTCCAAAGGTGAAAGGAAGATAATGATATCGGGGACGGGCAACAGTTGCAACCAACGGGAGGGAAGCCGATTGACGGAGAGAAGAGAGGAACTGTATGTAAAAAAAGTGTGATGAACAATGCTAAGGATAATTTCGTCCGAGTACATGAAATTAGAGGGCAAATCTGATATCTCCTAATGAATCTAAGTCACTGTAGCGCACAGATTACGAATCAGAGGGGTGGAAGGCTGACTGATATGCAGCCTCAGTACCGGGTCGCCCAGATTTACCCGGTATTAACTCATGCCAACCAAATGAGACATTAACACTCACAAGCCTAGTTTATCACCCTTATTAGGACCTTATTTACTCAATCAAACGAGCCCCATGTACTTTAACCAAGATTTGGCCTTACACGTATGTCGTTCTCATATTTTGACATACGGTTTTTATACGATGCCTGTACTGCCTCGATATTCATATGGTAGTATAGATCCAATAGTTTTTATTGTGTTAATGATCCTTGTAAGGTATCGTGGAGTCTGTTTGGACTTGTAGAACCTTGTAAGGTATCGGGGAGCCCGTAGTGCATCCTGAATGTGTATCCCGGAAGGCATCGTGGATCCTTGTAAGTTATCGTAGAACCCTTAGGGTATCGTAGATAATTGTAAGGTATCGTAGTGCTTGTAGGGCATCGTAGATGCGGAACATGTGAGGCATCGTAGATCCTTGTAAGGTATCGCAGAGCCTTGCAGCATCGTAGAACCTTGTAAGGTATCTTTGCGCTTGTAAAGAATAAGGTGTCATGGGTCTCGTAAGGCATCGTAAGCCTCTGGGGCATTGTAGAGCCTATAAGGAATTGCAGACCCTTCATATGGCATGTTTTATCATCGTGGAATGTTATGGGTGGCAGGACTATCGTGGACCAATAGAATTATTGGAGGGATTAACATTAGTCCCCCCTAGTTCTTGTTGCATCCGTGAGAATCAATAGGAATTCAAAGTATGTGTCGGCCCACATGGCGTATTTGAATCGATGCGTTGGTTGGATGAGAAATGTGCATCTCCCCTACTTTACTCGGGATCTGTACCAATTAATGATTTGTCAAAATCTTTTAAAATCCCCAAATTTCTAAGGTTATAAATACTTCTCTTCCGCGACATACTATTTTCATGTGAATTTCACTGAGTTTCTGTACCTTCTACAACTCTTACCTTTAATCTTTTCGAAAAATTCATCATGTCTTCCAGAATTCTTTCTCATTACTGCTGAACCAGGTGTGACTATGTACCCCACTTCTTAACTAAGAAAACATTAGCTATATAAGACTTGCGGAATTAGTAGAATAAACATGAAGATAAAATGGCTTACTTCTCCTGAGGAAAGCAAAACCTCGACGAATCACTTCATATGACAAAGTTCTGGCTTACTTCTCCCTCTTTTTTTGTGAGGAAAGAAAAACCTCGACGAATCACTTCATATGATAAAGTTCCCATAGCTTTTCTTTAGCAATTATTTCCATTCTCTCTCTAGAAACTCTATCATCCACTGTTTCTTAAAATCCTCTATAATCATAGTCTTCTCTCTCCAAATAGGAACCAAGTTAGCCTCAATTGCAAAGATTACCTCATGTGTTACTCTGATGTTGAGTCAACATTGTTCTCAGACGATGTAGCCTTAACATCTGCATCATAAGACTTCTCAAAACCTTCTTCCTTATCCTCTTAATGTTCACAGTTTCATCATCACCATTTTCAGTTTCCTCATCATTTTCCTCAGAACCATCTTACTCATCTTCACCATTTTCTTCCTCATTCTCTTTCTTATTCTCTTCATCATCTTGGAAATTTCCAACAACATCATCATCTCCATTTTTCTTTATCAACACCAGCACCAAACCACCATTATCACCTACTTCAATCTCTCTAGAAGCTGAAGTGTTCTCCCTCTCAATCAAATCATTCTTCTCAGCAAAAAGGCTCCTCAACCGTGTTTGAAGTACCAACAACACCATGTTTCTCGATTTGAACCTATTTTATCTCAGCAACAATGTCTGGAACGAGTGTTGTACATGCGAGAAAGAACTACAAGAGCAGGGGTGGGGTTATCCCTTTGATTCTCCATATCAATGTCCACACTATCAAGACCATAGAATAATTCCATGGATTTAAAAAAATATGCAGGTAAAAACTCTTAATGTTATAGAAAATTTGGCGCAAAAAGATTTGAGAAATTCAAAATCACAAGTGAAAAGAAGGAATGTGCGGTTTCTTAAAATAAATCATGCATACTCCCCTGCCTATTGAGTCAACAAGTAACACCATGTTTACTTCACACGTGACCAGCGCAGTTCACAAAAAACTTATAAGCCACAGTGTTAACCCTGAATACCGAGACAACACGCTGACAGACTGGTGTAGGCACAACATCGACACATGTTTTGAATCAGCATTGGTTCTTGTGAATGTGGAGGTATTGGGCTTACCCTCAAGATATTTTCAAGTAAAAGCATGAGCTAGATCTGAAAACACATATCTGAAATTTAAGACATATTAGCAAGTTAGCACCACAGATATATCATACATGTACATGGAAATGAGTTAGTTAACAGAAAACACACATTTTGGGTATGAAGTTAGAATTATAGAGATAATCAAATTCTAAGTCATAACAAGAAACAACTTAGTGTGTCACAACAGTTAAATCACCCAAAATATAGGCCATCACATGAAAATCATGACCATATCTCCCCCTTAAGCCCAAACCGACACATACACCAAGGAAAGAATGAATGCATGCTTAAATGAAATGAAAAGTGTTATGACATAGTATGATGGTGAACATATATCACAGACAGAAGAACCAGAATTAGTTCACTTTACAACATATCTGTCTTTCATCAAAATATTAACTCCATGACAACTCATGTGAATGTTTTATCAAAGGATAATGAGTTCCCTAATGTAGGCAACTTGGACCCCATACATCCCAGTGTCATCATTATCAAGGCAATAAACTAGGCAAGTACATAGGCTTGGATGATGGCAATACAGGACCCCAGCACCCCAAAACTCAAGGCATACTTGTTTACTGATCTACATATAAGGATTTAGCAACAAGTGATCAGTGCTACTAAGTGTAGGCAATCAAAATCCCAAACACCCTAGTAGAATAGCTCACTTTCGTATGCCCCTTGGCTAAAACACAGAAATATGTAAAAAAGTACAACTGAATATCACTGAAGAAGTCAACATCATGAACCCCAGATTCTCTACATGAAACGTGAACCTGCATATGGATAAGACACAACTGAATAACATCAAAACAATGAACCTTGTGCACCCCAACTTCTCCATAGACAGACAAATAACCTCAAATGTCAAAAGAGTTTTATTTAGCTTTTAAGACCATAAAGGAACTTTCAAACCAGCAAATCTTGTCAAAGTTCAGAGTTCAACCACAAAAACCAATCATGTCAAAACACAAATAAAGACATACAAAAACAAAAACATAGAAATCAAGCAAAGAAATCTAATGCATTCCTATACACCACAAACAGTCTACGGTGTTAGCCAGTGGTGTTATGGCAACATCGGAATGCAACAATGTTCATAAACATTCATGTGGAGAGTATTACTCAACTTGACGAACCTCTCGCTATCTACGGGCTTCTTAAACATATCTGTTAACTGATTGTGGGTCTTTATTTGTTCAATGTTAATCATATTGTCATCTACCAGATCTCTCTAGAAAGGATGCCTTAAATCTATATTCTTTATTGTAAAATATTGCACCTGATTTCTTGATATGCTAATGGCACTAAGGTTGCCACATAACATTAACGTTAATGTGTCACTCTTTATCACATAATCATGCAACATGTTTTGAAGCCATATAAGCTGGGTAACACTGTTGCAAGCTGCAATATATTTAATAGTTGATAATGACACACAATTATGTTTCTTGCTCTAACATGAAAACATGTTATGTCCCAAATAAAAACAATCCCCACTTGTAGATTTTCTATCATCTAAATCTCCAACCCAGTCAGAATCATTAAATCTAAACATGTGACGTGAGTCTCGGAATCCGGAGTATATATAGGCCTCGGGCTGCGGGCCCCGTTCTCCAAATTTCACGGGTCTTTATTTGTTCAATGTTAATCATATTGTCATCTACCAGATCTCTCTAGAAAGGATGCCTTAAATCTATATTCTTTATTGTAAAATATTGCACCAGATTTCTTGATATGCTAATGGCACTAAGGTTGCCACATAACATTAACGTTAATGTGTCACTCTTTATCACATAATCATGCAACATGTTTTGAAGCCATATAAGCTGGGTAACACTGTTGCAAGCTGCAATATATTTAATAGTTGATAATGACACACAATTATGTTTCTTGCTCTAACATGAAAACATGTTATGTCCCAAATAAAAACAATCCCCACTTGTAGATTTTCTATCATCTAAATCTCCAACCCAGTCAGAATCATTAAATCTAAACATGTGACGTGAGTCTCGGAATCCGGAGTATATATAGGCCTCGGGCTGCGGGCCCCGTTCTCCAAATTTCACGGGTTAGTATCGAAAAAATGCGCAATATCAAAATTCATCTTTCGATACTGCCTCTAATAATTATCAAAATGAACTTTCGATACATCTGCTGAGTATCGAAATAATCATTTCGATACTCTTCTCGTTGGGCCTTAATCTGAGCAGGCCGAACCAATTGTTATATTTAGGCCAGCTTAATTAGCCCATACCAGAGTTTAATATGTGATTTTTTTATTTTAATTTATTGTCTTTCGTTCACTCTATGTCAAGAGCAAGTAGCATGTACATCAATTACCAATTTAGTATTTTTATTTTTGTTTAAAGACCTAAAAAGTATTAATAAATTGATTGATAGATGCGGTTTCCTTTAAGAATGCTATTGATTATTAAGGCTAATTTCGACGAAGCTTGTAGTTAGTCGTTAACGTATAATTATTAGCTAACATGTAATTGGCATGCTTATTGGGAAGTCTACACTTAAACATGATTGAACAATAATGATAAATTAAATAATCATACACTCTTAGACCGACAAATGCCTATTACTTTTTGTATTACTTAATGTCTTTTTCTTTTTCAAAGGTGATGCACCATATTTTGTATACAACATTTATCAATTTATGACATTACTGCTTACATGTCGAAACTCTCACGCATTGAATATGATCTTCACAGGCAGTCCAATCCATGGCAAACAGGCACGCGATCCACAAATTCTTTATAACTACACAAATCTTGGAATGAGAAAAGGTTACGATATTCGCATATTTTTATTTTCATTTTTTATCCCAGAGTCGAGGGACTACCAACTAGTCTCATATGTTCTTTTAAATTACAAATGATTTCTGAAGTCGAAGATCTCGTATTCAAAAGGATATAGAAATTTTCGAGTTGATAGCTTATTAGATACATCACAACAGAAAAAATCAATAAGCCTTATAATCATCACTACAAGAAAACTGGGTCAATAGGAACCGCACTTAGGTCCCTATTGTCCGGTCCCTATTGACCTCGGTCGCTTGCCATCAGGGACCGCAGATAGGTCGCTGAAGAGGGTCATTAGCGACCGGAATATCGGCGACCGCATCGCGGTCCCTGATGATTTAATAGCAATATGGACCGCTATTAGGTCCCTATTGCCTTAACAAAATAGGTGTATTTCAAGCAGTAGCGACTGCCTTTAGGTCGCTATTGCTGTTGAGAGTCAATAGGGACCTAATTGCGGTCCCCATTGATTAAGTATTAGGGACCGCATTTAGGTCCCTACTAGTATTCATATTACTCTATGAATATTAGTAGGGACCTAAACGCGGTCCCTAATGATAATAATAGGGACCACAATTAGGTCCCTACTAATATTCATAGATATTCTATGAATATTAGTAGGGACCTAATTACGGTCCCTATTGACCCAGTTGAAAAAAAAAACAATAATATTTCAGAAATTTTCCGGAATATTATTGTTTTTTTTTTGTAGAAATATGATTATAACAAGATCAAAACAATAAAATAATGAAGAAAAAGTTTTTTTTTTTTTGGTAGAAAAGGAAAACGCTAGAAAACTAAGCTACATCAGTTTCAAAAACTTCTCTAATACAAGTGGGGGGACTAAGTAGTAAACTAATTTATCCACTTGATGTTGTGCCGATTTTCGCAATTGCATCCGCGACACTCTCGGAATCCACTTGAACTCCACGTTCCATGGCATGTGCAGCAATCTACGACATTCATCAATCGCCTTTTGGAGCGGGTGGTTTCAGATAACAACGTCCTCAATGACATGAAAATATTAATGAATGTGAAAAGATGAATGAAATGACTAATAATAGAAAATAAAATATGTAGATCCAAACAAAAAGATGAATGAATAAAAAAATAAGTGAAAGAAAAGTAAGAAAAGAAAGTGTTAGCAAAATTAATAGAAAAGAAAGTGTAGATCCAAAATAATAGAAAAGAAAGTGTAGATCCAAAATAATAGAAAAGTAAGAAAAGAAAGTGTAGATCCAAAATAATAGAAAAGAAAAAAAAGAAAGTTTGTGTTGGTGATTTATGTTTTGGATTTGTGTTGGTGAAAAGAAGAAATTTTTTTGTGTTGAGTGATTTTTGGAGAAAATGAGATAGTGTTTTTGTGTTGGAAAAGAAGATAGTGTTTTCGAGTCATAATATGAGCTCCAACTCAAAAAGTAACTCACTGCGTAAAATTCCAGCACCTAATACCCAGAAGAAGACCCCCAATCCTTACGCCAAATCTAGGGGTATTAAGTGTTATCGGTGCAACCAGCCTGCTCATCATTCTAACGAATGTCTTCAACAAAAACCTGTTAATCTTGTTGAAGTGCAAAAAAGTAATGGTTATGAATAAAGAGACTGATGGCAATTACGAGGATCTTCACGATTATGGGATAACAGAAGAAGGGGAACTAGTCAACTGCGTTATCCAACGAGTTATGTGTTTGAAAAAGGTAACCGATTCCTCTCAAAGAAATAATATCTTTAAGTCGTGTTGTAGCATAAAAGGTCGAGCTTGTAATATAATTATGGATGGCGGCAGTTAGGAAAATATTGTGTCTAAAATATTGGTGGAGCATCTTGGTTTTAGAACTGAAAAACATCCTAAATCATATGCTATTGAATGGATTCAGAAATGGCATAACGTTAGTGTGATGATGCTTGCCGAGTTCCAATTTCAATTGGAAAGTATTATTGAAAAGATGTGATTTGTAATATTATTGTCATGGACTCATGCCACGTCTTGTTAGGTAGGCCTTGGCACTTTGATGTAGACATTACGTACAAAGGAAGAAAGATTGCATATCTCTTCTTTTGTGATGGCATAAAAATTGCGATGGTCCCAAAAAATAATGAGAGCACTGAAGCAATCAAGGGCGATACAACAAATCCTCCATTAGTGTATTTGGTTGCATTTGAGAATGACCTAGAAGAAGATATTAAGGCGGCCAAAAAAGTACATGTGGTGGTTCTGAATAATTACCTACAGACTTGCCACCACCTCAAAATATCTAACATCACATAGACTTGGTGCTTGGAGCAAGTCTACCTAATTTACCTCATTACATGATGAGCCTAAAGGAGAATCAGATCTTACTAGAGCAAGTGGAAGAGTTACTAGGGAAAGATTCATTTGCAAGAGTATGAGTCTTTGTGCACCAACATTGTTGGTGCCAACGAAAGACGATCGCTGGAGAATGTTTGTTGATCGTCGAGCTATTAACAAAATCATGGTTAGATATAACTTTTCTATTCCAAGGTTGGATGACATGTTGGATATGTTGGGTTGTTCGAAGCTATTTCCAAAATTAGACTTGCATAGTGGTTATCATCAAATTTGTATGAGGCTTAGAGACAAATGGAAGACAACCTTCAAAACAAAGGATGGGCTTTATGAATGGACGATGATGTCATTCGTGTTATGCAATGCTCCAAGTACGTTCATCGATTGATGAATCGGGTATTACTCCATTTCATTCAAAAATTCTTCATAGTATACGTTGATGATACCCTGATATAAAGTCGGGGTGAAGATGAGTATGTTGAGCAGTTGAGGTGCGTTTTTGAAGTTTTAAACATCAATAAGTTGTTTATTTACCTCAAAAAGCGTAGATGGGTGACTAACAAATGGATGTTTTTGGAAAGTTCCGAGGGTATTTTGGTTGATGGTGAGAAAATAAAGGCCATACGAGATTTGCCAATGTCCATATCTGTTACTAAAATTAGAAGTTTTCATGCGCTGGCCAAATTCTAGTGTCATCTCGTTTGGAAATTCAGTAGCATTTTTGCACCATCATTGAGTGTTTGAAGAAGGAAAATTCTATTCGGAAGAGGGGGCAAAAATAGCGTCTGCATTAGTTTAAGCAAAAATATGTTATACTCAGTGTTAGCTTTGCCGAACTTTGTTAAGTTGTTTGAGGTCTTCTAAGAAAGAATGGGGTACTTATTAGAAAGAATTTTATGGGGTCTTTTGAGACTTGTAAAATTGGGAGCATTATCTTCTTCATAAGTAGTTAATTCTTCATACTAATCATCAAGCTTTGAAGTATTTGAGCAACCAAAAGTACATGAGTAACATGCATGTGAGGTGGTCACATTATATTCACAAATTTCCTTTTTTCTTGAATTATAAACCTAGGGTGTTAAACAAATTAGTTGATGCATTGAGTTGTGGAGCTCATTTATTGGTGGTTATGCAACAAAAGTTGTGGGTTTTAAGTTTGAGAAATAGTTATATGCTAGCGATGGAAACTTTGGTGATGTATGGGAACAATGCGAGATAAAGAGGGTTGAAAGATAATACCATGTCACTAGTGATTTTTTGTTTTGTGGTAATCATTTGTGTATTCCCAAGAGTTCACCAAGGGAGAAACTAATTCGGTACTTGCATAGTAGTGGTTTTAGTGGTCATCTTGGGTGCGAAAATGAATTAACAGAGTGGAGGAGTGTTTTTATTGGCCTCAACTAAAGCCAAATGTGGGGAAGTTTGTTCGTGGTTGTTATGTTTGCGAGATAGCCAAGTGACAAGTTCAAAACATCGGCCTATATATGCTGTTACCCGTTCCAATGCTCTATGGGAGGACCTTGCCATGAGTTTTGTCTTAGGTTTGCCGCGTACTGAACATGGAGCGGGTTATGTTTTTTCTTGTTTTTGACAGGTTCTCCAAGATGGAACACTTTGCTCCTTGCAAAAAGACCTCATATGTATCTCACACATGGCAAGATATTCCAAGTTCCTTAGCCATTTTTGGGTTACTTTCTGGCGTCGCATGAATACGAATTTGAATTTGAGCAGTACAACTCTTCCCAAAACTGATGGTCAAACTGAGAACTTTAATCCTACTTCGGGGACTTTAAAGCAAAGTATTTATGGTGAAAAACCAAAACAATGGGATCTTGCGTTAGCACATGCGGAGTTTGCTCATAATAATACGATTAGTTCCTTTATGGGACACTCTTCTTTTTCATTAGTTTATCAACAACTGTCAAGACATGCGCTAGACTTGGCAAATTTACCGAAGGTTGCAACGTCAAATGCAACAGCCGAGAAGTTAGCAACACAAGTTCTTGATGTGCAAGCTGAAGTTAAGGAGAAGCTCCAAGCAAGAAGTGGGAAGTACAAAAGGGGGATGATTTGAAGAGGTGACAAAAGTTGTTCAAGAAGGGAGATCAAGTGATGATATTTCCGAGGAAAGAGAAGTTTTCCGTTGGGATATTCTGTTGGGTGTGAAGCCCAATAAACAACGACGAAGATCAAAATATGGTGACAGAGGAGAAGACAAAAGGACAAGCGCATGACGGTATGGCCCCTGGTGGATTTTATTTATTCAGACTTTCGTTATCTTTTGATTCATTCAATAAAAGTCAGAATTTTAATCGAACATGTGGATTCTAGAAAGATCTATTCGACTATACGCTGATATTTTTTAAATATTACGCTTTCGTTTTGCGTTATCTCCATTCAGAGTATTTATTTGCTTGAATGAAGGTTTTGGGTTCAGTAATTTGTGAGATATATTTTGTAAAGGTTGTATGAGAGGTATTGAGTTAATGTGTGGATAAATAGTTTGATTTGAGATAATAGTGTTCCTGATTTACAGCCATGTGGTTAGCTTTGTGTAAAAAATTGAGAAGAGAATAGTCATAACCATCTAAAGAATAGGGTAGAGTGATAGTGATAATACATGTATTATTTGTACTTGGAAGTGAACTTGATGAATTGGTAAAGATTTTGTTGATAAAGAGTCATCATTTGTTATGAAATGGTGAACCTCCGGTGTATTAAGAGATTGAGGAGCATCATCATTCTCAATATTGTGTGAATTTGCAGGATGTGTTAAGATCATGTGGAGGATTGCGAGTTGCGGGAGAGGTGCTAGACAAGTATTAAAGTTTTGATGTTGGAGTTGGTTTCGATAAAGTAAAAATTGGAAAAGTTCTGAAAACTATCGGAAACCTTTCGTAAATTTCGAAAACTTTTGGATTTAATAATCACTACATAAACATATAAATAAAAAACATGTATCGAATTTAATATTTTCCCTTTAAACCCAATATTAGTTGTGAATTTTATCTTCATTATGAGTCTATGACTTGAATAAATATTAATAATATTCAATTATTGAATACAAGTTTCACATTTTGTCGATAGTTAATTGCAAATATATGAAAGTACAAAATTAAATAGGAACAATTCATATATACATGTCAAACAATATTAGATAGCTCAAGTGCCATTTATTTAGATTATAGTTATCTTTAATGGAAACCAATGAAATGGAGTGCAATGCAATCAGTAGAGTTTCAGAATTCATCACTGGTTTCGTGTCGCTAGCTATAAAAACCAAAAAAAAAAAAAAAATTTAAAAAAATTTGGTGGTTTCGATCGAAATGTACTAAAGTTTCATACCATGGTGCTAAGACCTGATATTAATGAAATTATCGTTATAGATAGGTTGAGAATGTGTGTGGTTTTATCAGTGCTATGAGTAAAAATATTTTAAGAAAATTGTATGCTCGTAGAAAACAACATTTCTAGATATGAATAACTTGTGAGTATTGATATCCACGAGTGCATAACCTTTAGTACTTGATGCGTAATTTAACTGTGTTATTATTCAATCACACACGTTTGTAAGTATACGAGCCAATTAATATTAAAATGAAGAGTATATATAGTTACTACCCAAGTATCGAATCCCAAGATAGTAGATATTTGTAATTTAGCAATTATAATGTTGCTCACTAAATGAATTGATTCTTTTTTTTTTCTTTTATCGTTGAATAAATAAAGACACGGAAATACTAATTAGCTAACTGACAACTAAAGATCTAAACTAAAATGTTTAAGTAAAACTAACTAAAGATTGCAATTGGAAAGATTTTTGTAGAAGAACTTAAACTAAATTAACTAACTAAAACAGAACTTCATTTATTGATTGATTGCTTGCAATCTAAGGTTGTAAAACATATTAATTAAAACGTATCTAAGAGATGAAATTCATTAATCTCGGATGCATGTGTTTTATAGACAAAATACCAATGAATCCTATGCAAGACGCTATCTATTGATGATTGTTTTATTTCCAAGTTGACGTAGTAAATTAGCCACCTTTCGATAAACTAAAGAACCCTCTAATCCCTAATGATGTTAGACCGTTAAGAACTTTCCCCTTGCTAAAAGTTCACCATGTAATAGGATACATACATCGTTTTAGAAGTGAAGTAGAGTTACCAATTATGATTTAGATTCCACGAACACGCTAATGTTGAAGGTCTAAAGATTTATCTGTCTGGTCTACTATGCTAGTGTTGCATTCAAAATCTCCTATGCATAATTCAACATAATATAACACTGTTCAATGTCACTACTCTGACCCCGTGGAAACACGTGCATCAAACAAACCAAGCAGTATAAGCAACAAATAATATCCAACAAAAAAAAGTCATCAATAAACATAATTAAAACATAGGTTCAAGGTGCATCTATATGAGATTAACTACACCCTCCCTTAGATACTGAGAGGATTAGCTACTCATAGTAATATTCAAATCACAACAATTCATCATAGATTATTCAATAAGGAAAAAAAAAGATTAAACTCTTGATTTCCCTGATGTCTTCCTCTATTCTGATTGTTGATTCCTCTTGTTCACCTTTCTTCTTCAACCATGATCGTAATGCTATGAAAGATTCCATCGGGCTTGCTTCTGTCTCTTCAACTTTCCTCCTACGATTCGCCTTTGCTCGTCCTGCATTCTGTTTTCTAGTTTCCTTACTAGCGTGGTTGGTAGCGCCACGACTCTACTGCTCCTTACTACTAAAAAGTGTTGAAATCCTCCAAATAAGCATCGTTTTGCTCCGACTCGACTCAAACTACAAAAGCCATGAGAAATCAGGTACTTAAATCACTATAATAATTCTCTTCTCAGTACCCTTTAAATGTCGTAAGAAAACACACTTCATAGCTCTGTATCAAAATTCGATCTGTTAGAGCTTAAGACGGATGCATAAGCTAGACATCCTAAAGTTTTTAGCAAATTATAATCTGTAGTTTCACCTAGCAAGACTTCGTAAGGGCATCCTTTGTTCAGGTTAGAAGGCTATATGTTGATTAACAAAGTTGTAGTAGAGACACGGTTAGACAAACAACTCAGCGGTGCGTTGCTTTCTTGTTGCGGGGGTATGGGAAAGGTGGCTCTATTTTCTTTACATATGATGTGCCGTATAAGATTTGGAGGAAAATCTTTCATTAGTTTGGTATTGTTAGATATATACATTTACATAAGGTAGATTGAGAAGTTAGCATCATAAAATTAGTTATGAGTGCTCCTAAATACCTTATCTAACTTAGGTTATTTTATTTCTATCAATGCTGTGTTTAAGTTATGAATGAAATACATCTTTTACTACATTTGTGTACATGGTATCACACCCACAGTCTTTTAAGGAAAATATATGGCGACCTTAAACCCGCCGTGGTGCCGCCACCATCAGCTCGCCACGACGACTACTCAAGCTTATTTGTTTTTCCTTCAGTTCTATCTCTCTCCTCTGTCCAAACCCCAGCTCTGAGCCATTGTTGCTCCTAATCTGGTAATGCAGCTCGTATGTTTCAGGCGTTATCCTCCAGGAACCAAGCTCCCATCGCTCATTTGACTGAATCCTTGCTCCAATTTGGCTTTTTTAGTTTTTGCATTTTCATGTCTTGTTGTGGCTAGTTTCTATTTAGTTTCAATGCCATTCTTTTATACCCAATGATGCGTCGCCACCAGATGTCACCCATCGCGCAATGTAGTGCCATAGCTTTGTGCTCCGAGTTGTGTACTTGCTCGCATGTTCCCGAAAGTTTCAATTTTTAGCCCTACTACTAGATTTTGCATATTAGCACTTAAAGTCTGGAATTTACAATATTTGCCCCATAAATATCTTGGATTTGCACTATTTACCCCTTAAGTCTGGAGTTTGCACTTTGGAGTTGTTATCTAAGGATTTGTTCTCGTTTTGAGTTTCTTATTAGTACTTGTGACCAACATACACTACAAGAAAATAGTGCTTTTTACGACCGCAGTTCAGGTCGGAAAAAGCCCATTTTCGGTCGCGAAAAGGTCTTTCGCGACCGCATCCTGGTCGGAAAAATTCGGTCGAGAATGCTACGGTCGGAAAACTTTTCCCGACTGGACCCCGATCGGCACCTTTTCCCGACCAAAATGCGGTCGGAATACTCTTTCCCGACCAGACTCTGGTAGGAAAAATTTTGACCGGAATTCAGTCGGTATAACATATTTTCCGACTGGAACCCGGTTAGAAAATTTCCTACCGAAATCTGATCGGAAGAACTTATTGCCGACCGGAGTCCGGTAGGAAATTTACTGACCGGAGTCTGGTAGGAAATTTACTGACCGGAGTCCGGTCGGTATAAAACAATTTCCGACCGGACTCCGGTCGAAAAACTTTTTCCAACTATTTCCGACCGAATTCTGGTCAGAAATAATATTTAATGTATTTTCGACCGAGCTGCGGTTGGAAATAATATTTAAAAGTTTTCCGACCGGACTCCGGTCGAAAATAATATTTAAGTTATTTTCGACCGGACTTCGGTCGGAAATAATATTTAACAGAATAAAAAAAAAATTCGGTAATAATTATTGGAATATTATTTTTTTGCTTTTTTGAAATATTTCGATATATTGCACCAATCTAAATCATAAAAAATGATTGTTAGGCAAAATATTGTTGAATTAGTGGAAGATATGTTAGAACAAGTGTTTATTTAAAGATGAAAGGAAGAAAAAAGTGTTTCTTGAAAAAATAAAGGAAGAAAAAAGAGTTTTTGTTGAAAGGATTTTTGTTTGGAAAAGTATTTAAAAATGACAAAAGTGTTTAAGTTGAATGTTGGTGAAATATTTGTGTTTGTGGAAAAAGTGTTTAAATATGAAGAGAAAAAATGAAGAGAAAAGTGTTGTGTAAATTAGATGAACAAGTGTATATATAGAAATTGGAGAAAAAATTTGAATTTCCCTTCTAAGCCCGCCTAAATTTTTTAATTTTTCTGACTGATTTCCGGTCGGAAAAGTTTGAAATTTGAAAATTTCGACAATGCGCCATTTTTTTTCAGAATTTCCGACCGGATTCCGGTCGGAATAAGTTTTCTGCCCAGTTTTTCGACCGGAAATCGGTCGGGTCAGCAATAATCATGTATATTGTTTTCGACCGAATTTCGGTCGAAAATAGTATAATTTTTTTTTGCTTGATTTTAGATAAATGTTGATGTGTTTGTGAGTTTAACTATAGAGTTTCACTAAAAATACATGAATTGTAATAATATTAGTTAGTTTAATGTTCTTTTGAACTAATATTTAGTTAATATTGATTAACATAGTAAGTTTACCATTAAACTTGTTTGAAGTTCTACATATATTAATCATACTTATTATAGAGTAATCTCATTTGTGATTTGCATTCGTTAGAAACATTAGTATGGAGAAGGCAATTGTTATATATATATATATATATATATATATATGTTTAGATGTTACATTCAATTAACATAATCATAAGTAGTTAATTAGCGACATATACTAATCTATTTATAAGTGACATTATGAACCGAAGCTTCAAATGATTCTTTAACGTGCGCCAAAATTATTTTTATTTTTTATTTTTTAAGTTATATATAACTAATATTGTTGTAATTGATCATTAAACCAACGATTTATCTAAAATTGGAGAGCGAAATGGGAAAATTTAAATTATGAATATTATTACCTACCGCAATTCGGTCGGAAATTCAGTCATTACCGACCGAAATGCGGTCGAGAAAAGTCTCATACCCTAAACCCTGAACCCGAAACCCAAACCCTAATATTTCCGACCGAAATTCGGTCGGAAATAACAACGGCTCGAAGCATTTCCGACCGATACGCGGTTGGAAATGCATAATACCGTTGTTATTTCCGACCGATTTTTGGTCGAAAATACAACTATCCGTTGTTATTTCCGACCGAATTTCGGTCGGAAATATGGCCGGATGTCCCTATAAATACCCTCCCCATTCCCATTGTCAAATCATTTCATTTTTCC
Organism: Linaria vulgaris; assembly: GCA_948329865.1. Taxonomy (NCBI): domain Eukaryota; kingdom Viridiplantae; phylum Streptophyta; class Magnoliopsida; order Lamiales; family Plantaginaceae; genus Linaria; species Linaria vulgaris. The sequence goes on from OX415250.1 coordinate 102,226,504, forward strand.
TCATTTGTAAGGTATTCACCATTTTCCCTTGTTATAACTATTTTGTGTTTGTTTTATCAATAATTTCTTATTAAACGATTGCTCTTAATAACTTTTTTATATATTTGTATGTGTATTATTAGACATTGCGGTAAATGCAACGAGTGGCGTGTGTGTGCAAACAATACTTGATCTAAGTATTTTCTACACTACAACAAGTAAGTATTGACTTGACTTCTATGTACTCATGTTTTAGAAATTTAATATAGATGATAAATATATTGATTGATGGAATTAATTGAAATAATTTCTTTTTAATTTTCTTAGATTAGAAATGGATTATCTTGCCGATAGATCTTGGATGTACGATAGGATAGATAGTAATACTGGTTATTTGAATCAACATTACGTGGTTGGGGTTCGTGAATTCATACAATATGCCTCACAACAGAGAGATTACTTAGATCTAAGAAATCGTATTAGGTGCGCGTGCTAGAAATGCAACAATTTAAAGTTTTTGATCGAAACGTAGTCCGTGATCATCTTCATAAGTCGGGGTTTACGTATCAATATTGGGTATGGGTGTTGCATGGAGAGGAGGCGAGCGGGGCGTCCACATCGTATGTACCTGAATCACCGTCCACTAGTATTCACGTTGATAGTCCGGTTCATGTTGATACTTCGTTTAGAGAATTGGTTGTGGATGCATATGGGGGCCGATTTGTTGAGGGAGAGGTGCGCAACGAAGATCCAACTCCCGAGGCAAATGAGTTCTACAAATTGATGCAGCCGAAGACTGTGCTCCAGTGGTTTGCCGAGTTCTTGACTACCAAGACAATGCACAAAGTACCTAATATCGCTTGCGAAAAGTACTTAAGTTTGTTTAAAGATCTTATGGACCCAGAGATAGAGGAAATGTTACCTAATACGGTTCTAGGCATGAATAAGATGCTCGCGGGTTTGGGTTTAGGGTACCAAAAGATCGACGTATGTTGGAATTTTTGTTTCTTGTACTATGGCGAGAATGCCAACAAGGATCTCACATCGTGTCCGATATACAAGACCGATAGGTATGAGCCTGGTAGAAAGTCCAAGATCGCAAGGAAGAAATTGTGGTACTTTCCCATAGGCCCTCGATTACAGAGGTTGTTCTATATTGTAGGCACTTCAAGACATATATTTAAAGTGTCGACAGTCAACTGATAGAATGATTGACCTATCTGCAGGCGAGGCGTGGAGACATTTTGATCGTACGTATCCGGACTTTGTAGAAGAGCCTAGAAATGTCCGACTCAGTCTCTGTACTGATAGGTTGACACCGTTTAGGCAATCTGGGAAGAACTACTCTTGTTGGCCCGTGTTTGTGACCCCTTATAACCTCCCGCCGGATTTGTGCATGCGACCGGAGTTTATTTTTTTGAGCCTTATTATACTCGGTCCAAAGAGTCCGGGAAAGAACTTGGATGTTTTACTGAGACCGTTGATTGATGAGTTGAATGATTTGTGTAGTAATGGTTTGTGGACATATGATAACTCACGAAAGGAAAACTCCCAAATGCGAGCGACCCTAATCTGGACTATTAGCGATTTTTCTGCTTATGGAATGTTGTCCCAGTGGAGCACGCATGGGAAGCTGGCGTGTCCTTATTGCATGGGTGAGACAGATTCTTTTACACTTAAGCATGGTGGAAAAGCCTCGTGGTTCGATTGTCATCGTCGGTTTCTACCAGAGCGTCATGAATGGAGGTACAACAAGAAGGATTTCTACAAGGATAGGGAGGTACTTGCAGCGCCTATTCGAAGGAAGACAAGAGCGAAGATGAGGGCAATTGTGGATAGGCTACGATCGGTTAGATTTGGGCCAAACTCCACAAAGCTTTCGGGTTTTAACACAACTCATAATTGGTGTCGTCGAAGCATCTTTTGGGAACTACCTTATTGGTCCACGAACTTGATTCGCCACAATCTAGATGTCTTGTATTGTGAGAAGAGCTTTTTTGAGAACATCATCAACACGGTGTTGGACGATGCTAAGTCGAAGGACAACATTAAGTCGAGGCACGATCTTAAGCTGTTGACCAACCGTAAAGAATTGTTCTTAAAACCCTTTGGCAGAGGAAGTTAGTATATAAAGCCAAAGGCAAAATATTGTCTTACACGAGAGCAAAAGAACATGGTGCTTGATTTTCTGACAGAACTGAAGTTTCCTGATGGATATGCCTCGGACTTGGGACGATGTGTGCAAAAACAACATGGAAAATTGTATGGTATGAAGAGTCATGATTGTCACGTCTTCATACAGAGATTGATCCCGATTGCCTTTCGCGACTTCTTGGAAGCCGATATTTGGGGGACCTTAGTAGAGATTAGCCTTTTTTCAAGGCGATTTGTGCCTCAGAGGTTTCGGTCGAGGATATGGAGCGATTGGATGAATCGTTTATTGTCACTATGTGCAAGATGGAAATGATATTTCCTCCTTCATTTTTTGACTCTATGGAGCATTTAGCCATACACCTTCCGTACGAGGCTAGAGTTGGAGGTCTAGTCCATTATAGATGGATGTACCCATTCGAGAGGTACGGTTTTATACTTTTAAAATCATTATCTTTTATAATTATTGATTCTTTGCCTAATCATTCATTTCTATGAATTAGGCGGATGCTCGACATGAAGAGTTCAGTACTGAATAAGGCGAGGGTGGAAGGATCCATAGCCAATGCATACCTACTTGCTGAGCTGTCCAATATGTGTTTTCAATATTTCGATGTCTCTGTTCAGACTAAATATAAACAACTCAACAGGAACGGGACGCTAGATAGCACGGAGTGGGATGATGAGCTAAGAATATTTCACAAGAAAGGGGCGCCAATAGGGCCACTATACAATATGAGATACTTGACTTCCGATGAAATGGAGCAAATAGAGCTTTACACGCTTCTAAACTGTGAAGAGATTGACGAATGGGTCGAGTAAGTTGTTGTTAATTATTTGTATTAACGAAATGATTAAACGTTTTAAAGACAAGTAGAATACTAACTTATGAAAATTTTCCTGTACAGGTTGTTCGAAGAAGAGGAGTGCGGTGGACTTAGTCTAATGGAGATACAATCCAAGAGAAACCAAGAGTACGTAGCATGGTTCAAGCAAACGTATTCAAGTGGGAAATACGAGAGTGACATACGAATAGATCCTCTAATCACAAGTCCGACTAATATAGTGGCAACCTACGAAGGATACATCGTGAATGGGTTCAGATTTCACACCGATATGACTTTGCGCCCGAAGAAGAGTGACTGTAGCGGTGTTTATGTGAAGGGAGACATGAGAGGATCCGAAGCTACCAACTTCTATGGAACATTGAAAGACATAATATAGGTGGAATATTGAGGCAGAATTAGACATCATCAGCAAAGCCAAATGTATCATATGTGGAGGGTCCAACACCCTCGTCACCATTACCACCAAGATCGGCAACATCACCATCGAGAGTGTCATCCTCGTAGTCATCCTCGTACTCAAGCTCATACATCATAGCATCCAGATCATCAGGTGCAAAAGAATCACGAGGGATGGGGGCAATGGCGGTGTCGGCAAGGTACCATGGGCGGCTCAACGAGCCTAAGACATGAATCCAGTCGGCGTGGGTCGAGAAGGAGGAGTAATTGTCGTCTCGGTGATGTGCTGGGTCAAGTGATCGATGTGATCCATAAGGGCGTCAAACCTCCAATTAGTAGCACTCCTAAGACGACAGTTCTCCCCCTCCAACGTCCTCGCGTAGGCCTCTGTCTTGTCTGGCACCTTCTTCGTCTTGAAACCAAACTGATCGTGACGTGCATCCGAAGGAAGACCCTCAACCTTCCCCTTCTTCACTCCTCCAATCGCCCTACTCCACAACTCCTGATCTAGTGGTGGCCACCCAGAACGATCCACCTGGTACCTCTCGATCATCAAGCCTATGTAGTTCTCCTGTTCATTTTGTTAGAATAGTTAGTACATAATTAAGAAAGACATATGTTAATATAGTAATCAGAAAATGCTTTATAAGTTAAATACTTACGTAGATAGTCATATACTTGGGGTGAACCAAAACGCGGCGACGTGGAGCTCCCTCTGGCAGATCATCGGGAACATGTGTATGCTGATAACGATACATCTCATCGTGTCGAGGCTCAGGGGCCCCTGGAGGTCTCGAAGCCGCCTGAATATTGATATACATTTTTTGTTAAACTATTTAAATTTAAGACAAAATTTATTCGTATAGAATAAAATTTAATAAGACATACCATCCTACGTCGGATCTCCGTGTAGCTGATGGACCCACTAACATGAGTCCCTCGTACAAGACGATCAGGGTGTGAGGCCTCACCTCCTCGCCTGTTCTTCTGTCATGCCACTGATTTCTTCATATGGCCCTCTGACTCCCAATGCTCCACAAACTCTTCCTCTAACTTGTCGTTCATCCACCTAGTCTTCGGACGCCCCACCCACTTCGGATCATCATTCCTCGCATAGTAGTTCTTCTTTGCATTGTACACTATTTCCTTGTACCTCTTCTTAACCTTAATCTCGTAGGCCGTATGTGCCAGACCCAACTCATCTGGACCAATGTTGTATGTGTTCTGCAATTAGTTAAGGTTTTAATGTTTTGAGACATGGTTTTAATTAAGGTTTCGTTAAATAAAAATCTTACTAGGTATATATATATATATATTAAAGTTCTAAAATCTCACCTTAAACTTGGACCACATATGCCCTTGGAACATTGGATTGACCTCGGTGTATGAAGGAACACACTTCTTCATAAATGTCCTAATGATCGCGGTAATCATCGTCGATATCTTGCGCCCCTTCAAAAATAGGTCGTGCTCATCCAAAACAACTCTACGACGGGCTCTAGCGTCAGACGGAACCTGATCGCCTCTAGATATGTCTTGGCCTGGTCGCTGCTGCGTCGCTGTAGAGGGTCCTGCACCGACGACGTCTGCATGGGAAGAAGTACTGGGACCCGCTACTGTAGACGCAGTAGATGGTGGCCTAGGTGCCCTACGCCTCGATCCAGATGATGTAGGTGGTGTCGATGCTACGTCATCATCATCTAGTCGATGTGGTACTACTCGATCTGGTGGAGTACCGCCGCTCGATCCGATAGTACGTCTAGGTGGCTGGGAAGTAGAAGGGGACTCGGCAGGATCGGTAGCAGGGGCATCGACAGCATCGGGTGGTGTAGCGCCAGAATGAATAACACAAAGACGAGGAGCTAATCTCGGTGGAGCACTAGGCCCCCCGGCACTCGGTGGACCACTACGCCCTCCGCCACTCGGTGGACCACTATGCCCTCTCTTCGAGGGTTGGCCATGACCGCTATCACGAGACGAGCGTGGATGATCGCCCGACATGTCGTCGATTAAAGTGCTATGTACTAAGTAAAAGCATCTAAGTTAGAATATTTCTAATTATAGAGATGACCTAAATTTAATCATTACTAAGTTATATAGTTTTCCTAAAGTCATGAACTATGGTATAAAAACTATCATTTCTAAGATATCTAACAACATTTCATAAAATTAACGCCATAATAACTAAATTAACACATATAAAAATCATATAAAATAAAACAATGATAAGATAAATAATATTACCTAAAAAAGACATATACATATTTCGAGAGTATCAAAAAACATAAATTTCAAGTAGATATTCTAAATATATAATCATTTCTACTATATAGTAATTCCCTAAAAGCCTCATGAATTTTAATTTATAAATCGATTTTCTAAAGGGCATAAACAATGTTGAAAGTCTAATAATAACACAATATCAAATAATCCCTAAAGATATAAATAAAGTTTAAGGACTAACAATGCATAAAGAAAATACATACTATTTAAAGTCTAATTGCATAACATTTCCTAAAGGCATAAATAATTACTAAACTATAACATTTCCCAAAGCCTAACAATTCCTAAAGGCATAAATAATTACTAAACTCTAACGTTTCCTAAAGGCTAAAAATTCCTAAAGGCATTTCCTAATCAAAGCCTAACAATTTCTACAATATCTAACAATTAAACATAAAAAATAAATATTAAAACATTAAATATATCATAAAAAATGAGAAAAGACGAAAAAACTTACCGGATCCGGATTTCCGACCGAAATCCGGTAGGGAGAGGGGGCTGGGCGGTCCGTATTGGGAGGGGGGAAGAGAGAAAGTGAGGTGTGTGAAATGAAGAGGGGGAGGGAGGTATTTATAGAAATACCTCCCTCATTTACGACCGATATTCAGTCGGAAATACCCCTATTACCGACCGAATATCGGTCGGAAATACTCGGCCCAGCTGCGCGGCCCAGCTGGGCCGAGATTAGGGCGACACACTTTGGCGGGAATTTGTCCAGCCAAAGGGTCCCGACCGAATATCGGTCGGGATATTTTTTTTTTGACCGAATATCGGTCGGGAAAAGTTGTCCCGACCAATATTCGGTCGGAAATGGTCCCGACTGAATTTCGGTTGGGAATTTCTGGTCAGGAAAAGTACCCAAATCTTGTAGTGATACGTGGTTGTTACTCAAGGGGCGTATGAAGTTTGGACATAGAAGATATTGATATGTCCTCTTTGTACGTGCATCTAAAACCACGTTTTTTTTACTGGTATTGCTAATCGTTGTTGTGAGGTATCACGTCGTCCTTGTTGTTGCACCTGTTATCCCTGTTTGGTATAACCAATCGTTGCGTGACTTGTTATGATGATTGTTGTAGCCAATCCTTGAGTGAGATATTTTATACGATGACTGAATCTGAAAATCTCAAAGTGGATTGAAAGGCTTGTGGAGCTCACTTTCTACGTAGCGCTGTAACTTGTTATGTAGTTAAGTTTGTTTTCTTTTCAGTTGCGTGTGTTCTTTTTAACAAACTTAGAGCGTAGTACGTTTGAGTTTGAGGGGGAGGGGGGGGGGGGGGGGTTAGATATATTCATTTACATAAACTAAATGGGGTTGTTACCATCATAAAGTTAGTCATGGCCGTTCACCAATACCTTACGCAGCTTAGGTTATTTTATGTCTATTTATGTTGTGTTTTAGTTTTGAATGAATTACAGTTTCTACCTACACTTTGTACATGTATTAGTACGAATAGCAGTAGAAGCTTCATGATTAATTCTTGGCAATTTCGAGGAATTTCCTCATAGAAACCGGGTAGAGATGAATGCGTTAGGGTGTGGTTATTTACGGTGGGATCTATCTATACCTCAAGAAACAACATTATTTTCCAAAATGAAAAGGTTGAAGTTGATAAAGTTGTTATATCAAAGTCAAGCCATGGTGTTAGATGAAGGAGAAAAAATAATTTTCACCTACTACATGTGTTAATGGTTCTTCTTAACTAGGGAGTGCTTGGAGGGTCTTAGTTAAGTTTTGGACGAATTATCAAAAATGCCCGCTAACTTTTGTCTTTAATCTTAAATGCCCGTTGTTTTCCAACATGCTAAAAATGCCCTGTATCTTTTAAAATTTCTACTAAAAATGCCCGGAATGAAAAATAAGCACAAAAAAACTTATTTTGTCTGAAAAATAATGCTAAAAATGCCCTGATCTTTTAAAATTCTACCAAAAATGCCCGAATTTTAAAACGCGACCTTTTGATTCAGCAGTGTGTCTCTTTGATTCGGATGCCACGTCGGATAAAAAGTCCGAATTTTTAAAATTGGGCATTTTTGTTCGAAAATTTAAAACTTAACGGGCATTTTCAGCAGGTTTGGAAATAACGGGCATTTAGGATTAAAGGCAAAAATTAGCGGGCATTTTTGATAATTCGTCCTTAAGTTTTTTGGATTCTATTTGTTTTGTATTTGGGAGTTCGTTAGAGTATATTGCTTGTAGCCGTTGTTAAAAATTAATAAAATATAATTATGACTTTTGAATCAGTTTAAGTACTTGAAGATCATTTAGAACCGTCACTTGGTAATTTATACATACTAAATCAAAAGAGAATATATATATATATATATATATATATATAGTCAAAAGAGAATATATATATATATATATATATATATATATATATATAGTCAAAAGAGAATATATAGCTGCTAGATAATTATAACCTATTTTACTGATCATGATATTGATATGTACGTGTTGATAGTAATGTTTCTTTTTGAAGAATGTAGTGATAGGAATGATAATTAGGATTACAATAATACAATGAGTATACGCGTCAATTAATGACACATGACACGAGTGGTTTCAATAATTTACATGATAAAAGCAAACAAAAGCTTCAATACTATTTGGTTGTTACACGAGTAAACTGATTAATTTATTCAAACCAGGCTTGGAGTTGAGCAAACGCTTCCTTTTGAACGACTGACTATAGAAGATTATTTTAACAATATTTATTATATCCGACAAGTACATTCTAAACAAACTGGATATTTCACTTATTCATGTACATATAACGCAAACAATCATATATATATACAACTGAAGAATCACGAATAAATACAATGCAGTTATGCATCTTCATCATTAATCGTCAGTTTTAGTTCTTGGGCTTCTTTGAGTTCGACCGTCTGAGTTTCTGTTCATCGGACAACAATTCTGCAAACCTGAACAAATATTAACAAAAAGCCAATTTAATCACTGTAATATCACGTGAAAAGTAACAACAATCAGCAATATAGTTGATTAATTATAGTCATGTACTTTTTCAAAGCATCCTCGTTTGTTCCTCCGCTAGCAATAGGCTCACTGTTCCCTGTCTGAAGATTAATCCTGGAAACTGGAGCTTTCAATAAATTTTGTCCTACTTCGACAAGGTCGTTTAAGTTCTTCTTGGTCGCAGTATCCACAGAAGTAGTCGCTCCGGTCAACTTATCATCCTACCAATAAATTCAAAAGATAATCAAGTGTGTGTTAAGCGTTAACAACGAGAAATCTGAGAGCCTAGCAAGTTTGATCAAGTTAACAAAGTGATAGTTGCGGAAAACTCCTATTGATTTGCAAAGGAAAAATCAGCCGCTCAAAGTTTCTTAAGAAAAATTGCTATTTAATTACTACCTGAATACGCAGGTATTTATCTTCAGAATGAAGCGATTGGAAAACAACACACAAGAAGTAATCCACCATGTCTTTGTTAGCTTGAGAATATATATCAAATATAGGAGTCGAATTTCCTTGAAGCAACCAGCCAAACACGTTCCATTTGGCTGCCATTTCTGCTGTATATTTCTTCTCCTGTTTTTCTGCACCCGTGCCTAATGATATCACAAGCAGTCTGCTATAATCCATTGGTTCAAGTGGGAAGAAATTTGGATTGTTTCTGAACGCCTCTTTTGCTACTTCTCTAACGGATACCAAAGTCAGAAAATAAAAATAAAAATTTGTGCACCGTAAGTTTAATAATAGGATTGTAAACAATTAACAAGCAATATTTATTCGAAAAAAAAAGCAATGTTTTTATAGAGTGATCATACCGGCTATGCTAATGTTATTATATATTATTATCGATGGGAAAACGTGTCACACATATTATATATATGGTACTTCATTAAATTTTCAGCACATAACAAATCAAAAGGCTTTGAAGTATACGAGGGTACTCGTATGTTATACCTTTTTTTTTTTTTTTTTTTTTTTCTCTTAGAACAATATGACCTGCCGTTGGGTTTTCGGCACAACAATGTGAGGGGTTATGCATTAAACATCACTTTATGCAGAAAAAGAATATAAATTGTTCCCTTGTGTTTAATTAGGGTAAAATGCATAGAACCCCCAGTGTTATACATGCATAAAAGGTCTGATCCTAGTAGTGTTATATATTTTGCATGAAATCTCCTCGTGTTTTCATAAATCGTGAACCAAATTTGTACTTTCATAAACATGTGCCAAGTCTTCTCATGTTATTTATGTTGCACGGAACTCCTTGTATTTTCAAAATTCATTTACAAAATCCCCTAACTTAATATGAACGGTCAATTTTGCTCTTTTAAAAAGAGGGGGTTGGTGCATTGTTTTTGAAAATACAAGGGGTTTTGATGCAGGTTTTTAAAAACACGAGGGGATACCGAAACGCAGTGTTCTCGAAAACACAAGGGAATTTCGTGCAACGCATATAACACAAAGGGGTTTAGTGCAAGATTTTTGAAAACTCAAGGGGGTTCAACGCTAAAAAAATAACACGAGAAAGTTATTGTAGGTTTTTAAAAATACATGGGGATTTAATGCATTTTTTCCTTTGTTTTGTTAAGTTTACATATTTTCCTCGATCGTGTTATATATAAATTGGCAAATTGCGTAGTACCTATATAATCTTATCCATGTACCTATATAATCTTATCCATTGTAAACTTATTTTTTTTCGTACCCAAAATATTAAGAATGGTGTGCAACACTTTAAATCAACAGAAGGCTGCCTAGCTACGTGACATAACAGTTTTACTTACAATCTGTTAACATTTCACCCGTCAATTAAAAAAATGTATTTGAGTCCATGGCCAATTATTCTATGCATAGACTTAAAAAAAAAATTGAAGTTCATATTCTCCACTTAAAAGGTGGAGAGAAAACTCTTTTTTATTAAGAATAGTTCAAACTTCAAAGTGATACTCAAGATATTTTTTTAACATGAAATCAGACTAACAATTCTTTAATGCGCAGTGTTGCGTTGGCTTCTTTTAACTATTTTTTTAATTAATAGTTCAACTTCAATATCCGTAAGTACTCAAGTTGACCAAAATCCTAGTTAACTTATTAGCTTACCGATAACGTAACGAAAATCAATCTTTAGTATAAATAAATATAGAGTAAGACTCAAAAATACTGTGACCATGATGTGGATCAAATGAAATATCGAACAAGTAACATATATATAAAATATGATGAGTACCGGATTATCAGCAGTAACACCACCGTCAATAAGATTTGAAAGTGCAAGGTTTTCTGGAATCAATGTTAAGCGATGTTGGGACAACATTGGCGATAACATTGAAAACTGAGAGTCTGCCTGAAAACTGTTATTTAACTGCTTTATTTGAGTTTTGCCTTTATTCACTTATTAATCAAGTTCACGGTTTTAGTTTTTTTTTATAGGTAAACATATCATTCATTCATTCATTAAACCCAATCCAACTTACAAAGAGTTTGCATCATCACGCTAAAATGAAAATTACAAACTAGAGTTAACAAACACTTAAAATTAAACTCTTGCAACATCAAAAGGAGGTAGATCAGCAACTGGCGAATTTGAGAAGACCCCGAGCTGTTGAGTGAAGACGAATCACTTTGAGCAAGGAGGGAATAAACCCTACGTTCTTCTGGCACGGAGAAAAACAACCTTGCAACGCCTGTTCCCGTCGACCGACGGGAATAAACAGAGTCACCACATTCAACACAACACAATCAGAGAATAAGATAAAATCCTGCAACCAACACAAACTTGGGTAAGCTGAAGGGAGAGTGGAGATGTCTGAAAGTTGGGTAAGATATGGTGAAAGAGGTAAAGATCTGATCTCAATGACCAGATCCGAAAGAAACTAACCGAATAAATCGGTAGAGAGCCGCACGGCGGCGGCGGAAGAAAAACCCTAAAAAAGGGTGGAGAGCCGCACGGCGGCGGCGGAACAAAACCCTAAAAGGGTGGAGTGGGTGGAAGCATACCAGTTCCACGGTTTCAGTTGTTTATATTTATGTCCAGGAAGGTATCTTAATCATAAGGAAGAGCTTTGGAAGATTCCTTACTTGAAGTTTCCATAATTCAAGTTGAGAAGCATAGTCAACTCGACGCGGTTTGCAAAGAATGAAACAATTGATGTTCCGCAGCAACTTGGATTCTTTCCAGGATTACTCTGAATTGAAGAAAGTGCGTTACCTTATTAGAACTCTAATAAAGGGAACACTTATTCAAGAAAGAGACCGAGCTTAAAAGGAAGTCCAATTCAACAAGGAAACAACAAGAGTTACCAAAACTGTGAACAACACACCTTGGAGTGCAAGTTTCAAGAAACCTATGTATAGGTGTGAAGTTCATCAAGATGATTACAAGACAATAGTCCTAAATAATTCAAGAGATTAATTCTTTGTATTGTCTCCGTCTTGCTTTTGCGAAGTTTTTGTATCAACTACTTTAAGTCTAGTTCTTAGAAGTTAAGTAGTTCGTACTTGTCTGCTTCGTTGAGTCTGATCAACAAAGAGCGTGAGTGAATTGTTGTGAGGAACGTTTTGTTAAAACCTTTATTGGTTATTTCGCCTAAGGCTAGGAAGTTTTTAATAATATTGAAAACTTCTGAAAATTACATCTTCTTGCGTTTTTATTCTGCTGCATATTACTCTTATCAAGAAGATCATAATAGAGTTAAGGCAACGCCAGCTTAAGTCTCAAAGTTGTTGTGTCAATCCACGATCCGACAATTTCAATTGGCGTCAGAGCCAAACACCGACTACACTGGTGGTTTGGAGGTGATACAACACAATGGACAATGTCAATCCTAATACCAACAGGATTCCAGTTTTGGATGGCTCCAATTATGCATACTGGAAGATTAGGATGAGATCTCACATCAAAGCCATTGATATTCGAGCTTGGCAATCCGTGATCAATGGATACTCTCTTCCAACATTACCAAGAAGTGGTGAAGGTGATCTAGTACCAAGACCAGAAGCAGACTGGACAGCAGTAGAGGCAAGTCTCTATAACTCTAATGAAAAAGCTCTTAATGCTATTTTTAGTTGGGTTAATCATCACATGTTCAAGTTAATCCAGAATTGTACAAAAGCCAAACATGCTAGGGATATACTTAAACTACATTGTGAAGGAGATTCCGCTGTTAAAGATTCTAAACATAGACAATTGCTTCAGCAATTTGAAAAACTTGAGATGGGTGAGAATGAAAGTGTTGATAGTTATTTTGAGAAAATTCTTGATATTGCTAACCAGTGTGAAAATCTAGGTTTTGCTATGACTAATCAAGAGATGGTTTATAAAGCAATGAGAACACTGTCATCAAAATTTGCTTGCTCTCAAGAAAATTGCAATGAGTGAATCTAGGAACCTTGCTAGCCTTCAGTTTCAAGTCTAGATAAATACTCTGAGAGAATTTGAGATGGAGCTTGCCTCACAATCTAGCAAACATAGGGTTGTTGCTTTAAGAGGATCAAGTCTTGATAATGAAAGTGACGAGGATTGTGAATAAATTTCTTCAAACTATGGCAACGTTACTAAGAAATTCAATAAGCTGAACTTTAATGGAAAAGGTAAAGAAAAGAATCTTAGTAATAATACCCTTGGTTACAAGAAATTACCTCCGAAGTTTGTTAAGTTCATGGCATCTAAACCTACTCCTTTAGAAGCTGATAAGTTAAAAGATGTTCAATGTTATGAATGTAAAGGATATGGCCACATGGCTAATGAATGTGCTAACACTCTTAGAAAAAGAGGAAATTCTCATTGGATTTGTGTAGATGATTTCAATGAAGATGACTTTAGTTCTGGAGAAGCTGAAGAACAATCAGAAGAGATTCACACTGCTGTGCTACTCACTCAGATTGACTGGACACCAGAAGACTCCCAGAACTGCTTCGGATCTCAATGTCACCCCAACATTCAGGATCCAACAACAGAACATGAGATTGGGATGAATATAACTCTGATATTGAACCTAATCTTGTGTCTAACAATGATGGATCTAACTTTGATTGTTTTCATGGCTCAGTTGATCTAGATGAAGAATATTTCTTTGAAGGTGAAATGTCCCAGGAGGAAATTATTGAAGACATGAAGTCTACCTACCACAAACTGCTGCTCGAGAATCACAAACTCATCAAGAGCAACAAAAGCTTGAAGGAAGAGATTGGATGCATGAAGGAGATGCTAAAACTGTATGAGAAAGACCTTGACATAACTGAGGCTGAACTGAAAAAGGTTAAGGTAAAATTTGATAAAGCTGAACAAACCATTGCCAAATGGAACTCATCTACTTCTAAGCTTGATGAAGTACTGAGTATTGGAAATCAAGGTAAAAGTGGTTTGAGCTATGTTGAGAAACCTCCCTCTGAAGATGCTAATTCTCCCTATTTGAAAGCTGGTTTTATCAAGGAAAGTAATAGCTTGAGTTGTGAAATTCCTACCAACACTGTGAAAAGGCCTACATATATATGTCAATACTATTTTCAACCTGGTCACATTAAGCCTTATTGCAAAAAATATAAAATTGTGATTGAGAAGAAAACAGTAATTAGGAGCAGTACCAATGTTAGGAGAACCTCTGATCTGAATGTTATCCCAACATTAGGTAACAAAGCTGAAGGACATAAAAGTAGAACTTGGATTGAAAAGATAAAAACTCCTAAGGTTAAAATTGTTTGCAATGTTGTCTTTTCTGCTGTTTACTCTAACCTTGCAGGTAAGTGGTATTTTGACAGTGGATGATCAAGGAACATGACTGGAAACATTGACAACCTGAAAGATGTGGTCCCTTTGACTGTTGGAACAGTTACCTATGGACGAGGCACCAAAGGGAAAATCATTGGAAAATGAGTACTGGATGTTGAAGGATTTCCATTGCTCAAGGATGTGTTGTTGGTTGATGGATTGAAAGTAAATTTAATTAGCATAAGTCTACTTTGTGATGATAACTTGCTAGTTACTTTTGATAAAAGTTCATGTGATGTGTTTAATAGCGACAATGTATGTGTCATGACAGGTACAAGATCAAAGGATAACTGTTATCTTGCTCAAGATGAAGCAGAATGCTACCATGCCAAGGTAGAGGAATCTGTCATGTGGCACAAGAAGTTAGGACATGTGCACTATAGAAATCTGGAGAAATTACAGAAGTTGGATGTTGTAAGAGGTCTACCTAAGTTGACTAGTCCAGGTAAAATTGTTTGTGAAGACCGCTTGAATTGCTACATATGGATCTCATGAGTCCTATTGAGGTTAGTAGCCTGAATGGTAAGAAGTATGCTTTTGTTATTGTTGATGATTTTTCAAGATAAACATGGATTAAATTTTTGAAAGAAAAATCAGAGGCATTCAACATATTCAAGATTTTGCATGCTAGTATTAAAAATCTATATGCCACTTCTGTAGGAAGAATTAGGTATGACCATGGAAAAGAGTTTGAGAATGCAAGCTTTGCTAATTTTTGTGAAACTAAAGGTATTTTCCATGAGTTCTCTGCACCTAAGACACCTCAGCAAAGTTGAATTGCTGAGAGGAAGAATAGAACACTTCAAGAGATGGCTAGAGTGATGTTGAATTTAGAAACTTATCTAAGAAACTCTGGGCTGAAGCTTTGAATATTGCATGTCATATTAGTAATAGAGTTTATCTTAGACCTGGTACTACTATGACACCTTATGAAATCTTGAAGGGTTCAAAACCAATTGTTGCACATTTTCATGAGTTTGGAATTGACTGCTATTTGCTAAAAGATAGAGACTATTTGAGTAAGTTTGATCCCAAAAGTGAAAAGTGTATATTTGGTTGGTTATTCTCCTAATACTGCTGCTTTCAGGGTCTACAATCCAAGATTGCATACTGTTCAAGAATCAGTTAATGTCATTTTTGATGATTTAGTTGTTTTTGCAGGTACTGAAGAAGTCACTGCTTCAGATGTTGCTCCAACATTGGACCCAACATTGAACACAAAAGCTGGAGATGCTGAACTGAAAACTGGAACAAATGTTGACTTAACACCAGAAACCCCCAATGTTAGGCCAACATCTGTACTGTCAGATTCTGAAGATGAAATAGTTCCTGAATCCAGAAGAGATCCTCCTGCTAGGATACAAAGAGATCATCCAACCACTCAAGTAATTGGTCAAATTACTGAAAGGGTGAGAACACGCAACAAAGAAAAGGTTAACTACAGGGATATGGTAAAGTTGTGTGTTTGTATGTCTTCTTCATGTACTGTTGAAAATGCATCTTGTTTTGTGTCCTCCTTTGAACCTAAGAATTTAACTGAAGCTCTTAAGGATAGTTACTGGATTAATGCCATGCAAGAGGAACTCTTACAATTCACCAAAAATAGAGTTTGGAATCTAGTGCATAGGCCTTCACATGTGAATGTAATAGGTACAAAGTGGATTTTCAAAAATAAAACTGATGAGAATGGTGTAATTATGAGAAACAAAGCTAGGTTGGTTGCACAAGGTTATACTAAGGTAGAAGGTATAGATTTTGATGAGACTTTTGCTCCAGTAGCTAGGATAGAATCTATTAGATTACTTCTTGCTATTGCATGTTGTCTTAAGATTAAACTTTACCAAATGGATGTGAAAAGGGCCTTTCTGAATGGTTTGATTGACAAAGAGGTTTATGTAGAACAACCTAAAGGCTTTGCTGACCCTAAACTTCCTGACCATATGTACAACCTTGAGAAGGCTTTGTATGGCTTAAAACAGGCTCCTAATGCTTGGTATGAGAGGCTAACTGATTTTCTGTTAGGCCTAGGGTTCAATTGAGGAGATGGAGACAGAACATTGTTTATCCTTAGAAAACGCTCTGATATCTGTATTGCTCAAATTTATGTGGACGATACTGTACTTGGCTCTACTAACAAGTCTACTTTAGACAAGTTTGTTGAGTCTATGACAGGAACATTTGAGATGAGCATGATTGGTGAGCTTAACTACTTTCTGGGATTACAAGTGAAGTAGTTGGAGAATGGTATCTTCTTGAACCAGGAGAAGTATGCAAGGAATCTGTTGAAGATATTTGAGCTACAAGAGTCCAAGCCTTGCAAAACTCCTATGTCCTCTTCAGTGAAGATAACAAAAGATGGCATTGGCAGCAATGTTGACCCAACATTGTACAGATTCATGATTGGTAGTTTGCTGTATCTCTCTGCCTCTAGACCTGATATCATGTTTTCAGTATGTATTTGTGCTAGGTACCAAGCTGATCCAAGGCAATCTCACTTGATTGATGTGAAGAGAATTCTTAGATATATCTCTAGAACTTCACCTTTAGGCATTTGGTACTCTTATGACACTAACGCTAACTTGGTTGGTTTCAGTGACTCTGACTGGGCAGGTGATGTGGATGATAGGAAATCCACAAGTGGGCGCTATTTTTATTTGGGGAATAATTTGTTCTCCTGGTATAGCAAGAAATAGAACTGTGTTTCATTATCAACAGCTGAATCAGAATATGTAGCTGCTGGCAGCTGTGTTACCCAGCTCGTATGGCTCAAACACATATTGTCAGACTATGGGTTAGATAGTGACACACTCATGATGTTATGTGACAATCTAAGTGCCATAAGTATCTCTAGGAATCCTGTCCAACATTTTAGAACTAAGCATATAGACATAAGACATCATTTCTTGAGAGATATGGTAGAGGACAAAGTGATCAACATTGAGCATATTGAGACAACAAATCAGCTTGCTGTTATGTTTACAAAACCTTTAGATAGTGAGAGATTCTTCAGTTTAAGGAAATCTCTTGGCATGTGCAATATGTGAGAATGTAGGGTCACCAGTGTTGACATAACACCACTGTCTAGCACTGGTTTAATGGTTGTGGTGTAGTAGGTATTATGTTGTTTTCCCTTGTTGAATTTATTTCCTTGTGAGTCTCATTTAATCCTTGTTTTGTCATATTTGGTTTGTGTGGTTGAACTCTTTGATGAACAACTCTTTCTAGTTTTCAGTTTCACATATTTGTTTTGAAAAAGTAATAAAACTCTTCTGTTTGTCTAGGGTTGTGATAGCCTAACATATGGAGAAGCTTTTTTTTTTTTTGAAAGGAAACATTATATATCAGAAGGCCAACAGCCATAACATTACAGAAGTAGCAGACAGAATTAGCAGACAGAAACAAGCCACATATAAACCAAAAGAAACAACAGAACAGACCCAGAACAAGCAACAACAAACATAAACAGAAGCCAAGAAAACAAAAAAAGAAACAAAAACAACCAGCAAAAGCAGCAAAAACAGCTCTAATCTGGAGCCTCATCCAAATTAGCAAACCAAGTAAAGTCGACAAGGGCCGATCGAGCGAGATCATGAGCAGCAATGTTACCCTCCTTTCCAATCCAGCGAAAGAAGAAAGAATGATTCGTACGCAAGTTGTCCCGAATATTAGTGATGATAGTACCACCCTCAGTACCAAGGTCATTTCTGTGAACAATGGAGTTAATCACTTCCAAGTTATCGCCTTCGAAAACAATTTTATCCCACCCACGATCAATTGCAAAATTAATTGACAAGAACGCTGCCATGATTTCCGAATTAAACCCTAAACCCTAAACCCTAAACCCTGAACCTTCCAAATCGCATTACAATCAAAATTTGAGCTACCAGATGACGTAATAATTTTCGAGATAAGTCCCTGCTCCAAAATAAGGTGGTACGCACTCCTCACCGAAAAGCTTCCAGACTTGTTGTAATGCCAAATTTGCTCATCCTTGTTCCCACGGCTGCCCAACGGTAAAGAAAGAATAAGCTCAACATCCACTTCCCAAAAAATATTTCGAATAATCGTTTGATCCCACCACCCCGTATCATCAGCAATAAGTTCATTAACCTTCAGCCCCTCGTACTCCTCCCTCATCGGTGTAATCGGCCTAAACGTCACTGGCCGTGGCAGCCACGCGTCCTCCCAAACAGAGACGGAAACACCTTCTCCAATACGCCAACGTATGCCCCGAGCCAAGATTGGAACAACCTCTCTTATACTCCTCCAAGAAAAGGATTGGCCACTTATATTTTTTGCCTAAAAAATAATGCAGTTGGGAAAGTATTTCGCCTTGAAAATTTGGCCCAAAAGACTATCTGGAAAACGCCAAATTCTCCATGCTTGTTTAGCAAGGAGTGCTGTGTTAAAAGCACGGAGATCACGAAATCCCAAACCCCCAACTTTCTTTCCCCGACAGAATTTGCTCCAAGCAATCCAATGAATTTTCTTTTGTGCCCCATTTCCCCACCAGTACGTGCTTGCCAAGGCCTCGAGTTCAGAAATAAGAGAATCCGGAAGACGGAAACAACTCATCACAAATTGAGGGAGAGCTTGTGCAACAGATTTAATCAGCACCTCTTTCCCTGCCCCAGACAAAGTCATCTCTTTCCACCCTTGAAATCGTCTCCAAGCTCGATCCCGGATATAACTGAACAACTCTTTCTTAGATTTTCGCGCAACAGACGGCATCCCTAAATATTTGTCGTGTTTCTCAGCCACCCGGACTTCTAACACATCTGCAATACCCCACCTACACTCTTCAGTTGTATTCTTGCTAAAAACCACCATCGACTTTTCAAAGTTGATTTCTTGGCCTGAGGCTCGTGCAAACCGCGCAAGAATAAATTTGATTTCAGAGGCCGCCTCCACCTTGGCTTCACAGAACACAAGTGTATCATCTGCAAATAAAAGGTGAGAAACAACTGGTGCATACCTGCTGATTGCAAACCCTTTAAGAGTCTGCCTCCACTCCGCATCACGAATTAATCATGAAAAAACCTCACTAACAAACAGAAACAAATATGGCGATAAAGGATCGCCCTGGCGTAACCCTCTCTCAGGCTGGATATGTCCAACTTCACACCCATTAATCAAAAGAGCATAAGAAACAGATCTAACACACATCATAATGAGAGAGACAAAACGACACTCAAAGCCAAGTCTAAGAAGTACCTTTTCAAGGAAGGACCACTCGATCCGATCATATGCCTTGCTCATATCCAGTTTGAGTGACATGTACCCCACTTTACCTTTTCTTTTGTTCTTAAGATAATGGTTAATTTCAAATGCCACAAGAATATTGTCAGTGATAAGCCGTCCTGGAACGAACGCAGATTGCGCATAAGAAATGAGATCAGGGAGGAACGGCTTAATCCTATTTGTTGTTGCTTTCGATGCGATCTTATAGCTAACATTGCACAGAGAGATAAGCCGAAACTGAGTAATGAGTTCCGGATCTGTACATTTGGGGATAAGGACAATATGGGTGAAGTTCACATAAGAGGGTAAAACACGATGATTTAAATTATTCAACACAAAACAAGTAACATCATCTTTAATAAGGGACCAAAATTTCTGATAAAAAACTGGTGAGAACCCATCAGGCCCCTGAGATTTCAGAGGGTACATATCAAAAAGAGATTTTGTTACCTCATCCGACGTGAAGTCTTTGCACAGCTCCTGATTCATCTCCGGACCAACTCTCGACTGGATAGCATGAAGAACACCACCCTCAATCTCGTCACTAGTAGGACTAACAGAGCTAAAGATAGAGCGAAAATAATCCACCGCAATGTTTTCCACCTCCTGCCTGGATTCGCGCCATACGCCTCCTCCATCCTTAAGACCCCTAATCCTATTATGCTCCCTCCTCTCGCTAGCCCTTCTGTGAAAATATGACGTGTTCCTGTCCCCCTCCCGCAACCATTGAACTTTCCCCCGTTGTTTCCAAAAAAGTTCCTCTTTATCAAGCATAATCTCTAAGTCTCTAGTCAATTCGGCCTCTTTTTGCTTGGACTCAGCCGTTAAGATTCCCACCCTCAGGGCTTTAATCTGCGTAGACAAGTCCTCAACACATTTTTTAATTTCTGAAGCCGAGATATTCGACCACTGAACCAACCCAATCTGGCAGCGAGCTAATTTTGCGAAAATATCGTGGGAGGTTTCTCCAACATTCCTATTACCCCAGAATTGCTCCACGAGGTCGCGGCACTCGTGCTCATTCGCCCATGTCGCCTCGAAACGAAATCTCTTCACTCGTCTCCATTCATCACGGGTTTGAGTCCCCCCGACAAGAGAGATACAAATAGCCGCATGGTCAGAGTGGCGAGTGTAATATTCTCCACTCTCGCTGTGGGAAAGAGATTGCGCCAGGAGTCCGTCGCGCAAGCTCTATCCAATCTTTCCCAGATAGTATCACCATCTTCCCTCCTATTGCACCAAGTAAAGGTCCGACCAACATAACCCAAATCTGATAAACCCGCATACAATAAAGCCTCCCTGAAGTTTTTGATATTCCATGCTGGTTTCGGAATCCCGCCACTCTTCTCCCCATGACTCATGATTTCATTGAAGTCACCCCCACATACCCATGGCTTGGAAGAAAGAAGAGCTAGTCGCCGAATCAATGCCCAAGATTTAAACCTCTGACTCGCATCAGATTCACCATAGAATCCAGTAAACCTCCAATCTTTTGCTTGATCATCATGCTCTATCAACACATCAATGTGGTTCCTTGACATACCCAAGAGGCGAGCATCTGTATCCTTACTCCATAAAAGAGCAAGTCCACCCGATTTACCTTTTACATCTACTGATACTCCAAAGTAACCAAACTGTTGTTTCAGTCTCTCTATCTTCCTCGTGTAGCATTTGGTTTCCATGAGAAAAATAAGAGAGGGGTGCAAACGGGCAACAGTACCCCGAAGTTCACGAACTGTCCAAGGCCGCCCCAAGCCCTGGCAGTTCCAGCATAAGGCACTCATTGATCTCGGCGAGGCTGCCCAGCAGCACTCGCCGTTATGACAAAACTCTGATTATCCCCAACCTCAGTTAAGTGAATTCTTTTAGGCAACGGGTCTGCATTTTCACCACTATCCATCTGTCTCTTCTTTTTATTCCCTTTACTTTCTGGGCTAGCACTTGCCACTCTCGGTATACGCAGGAAAGAACCCTTAGCTTTTCCCTTGCCTCGCCCCATGGTACTCCCATCAACAACCGGCACGCTCACAAGATTCATCAGAACAACGTCATCCCCAAATGTGTTTGTAATATCACCCAAAACACATAAGCCTTTTCCTATAGAAATCTTGCTTCTCCCAGTAGCTCTTTTATCATTCTCACCCCCTAGAAGGTAAGAGGTTTGCATGTCATCACTCTTCTCATGCACCGCCGCTAGTGCATTTTCTTTGTTGGCATGGTTCCCTTTCTGTTGATTAACCGAATTGTCCCCGTGAGTGAACTGGAAGTCGCCACGAGTATCACTCGGCTTGAAAGAAGAATTTTCAGAATCACCCTCTTGTTCTTTGTTGCGAGAAGAGTCACCCCTTGTAGATTCACGAAAAAACTCCTTGTGTGCTTCTTACCTATTTTGGCACCTCTCTGTCATTAAAATTTTCTCGCAGCCATGGTCCATAAGGTAAAACGGTTCCCTTTGTGATTTCCCCGACTTCAAACTGGACGTCGCACTCTGCCGCGATGTGCCCAATAATACCACACATATAGCAAAAGTTTGGTAATCTCTCGTAAGTCAATCCACTCCTCCCCACGCACTCCTCGTAATTTCAAGCATCTCAACAATGGTTTAGTGACGTCAATCTTGGCCCTAATTGGCAAACTGACCCCCCCTACAAGTAGAGCGATCTTCCTCAATGAAGAAACCCAATCTGTTCCCAATCAAAACTGCCATTTCTCTAGTCTGCCTCGAGAGAGGTAGATCATGAATGTGAATGTGGAATGCACAAAAATCAAGGTTAACCGAGCACGGGTTCTCGTCAACTCCAATTTCATTCAAAAGCAAAACTTGTTTGTCGTAGGACCACGGACAGCCCTCGAGTGCCCGTCTTTTGTCAATAACATGATGGAATTGAAAAAGAATTATGTTGCCCTTTAGTTTCTGAATATCAACACCATGTCGAGGACTGAACAACCACTTCATCATTGAGCTGAAACAACCAAAATTGAAAGGACGAGTTGTGATTAATCTACCAACCAGCGCAAGTTCTGTAGACTCATCCTTCTTCAGCCAAATCGAATCCGGCACTTCCAGCCCCTCCCCTTCCTCCTCCGAAATTTTCAGATTCTGCCCCAGCCAAACTATCTCAGCATCTAAGTTGTCCATAGTGACGGGATTGAGAAATGTGTACGCACCCGAGCCTGGTGAGAGATGGTCGACGACGAGTCGAGAAGCGGAACAAAGACCTGCACACCGAAGAGCAGACCAACAACAGAACCAGTCGAACAGGCAGAGAAAGCAATAACAACTAAGAAGAAAAAAGGACAGAACAAAATCGCAGCGAATTCAGACGAAAAAAGAAAGGACCCAGACACAGGACCCTAGCAGAACGCGATTGGGGAAGAAAAAGAGCCATTACCGAGAACAATTGGAAGGATAAGAAGCGGTAGCATCACAGAATGGATATGGACAGGCGGCGACGAGGTCAAGAAGCCCTAACTGGAAAAGGCACGAACTGCTCCCACGAAGAAAGACGAAAACCCTTACTGTAGCGAAGGGACAATTGGCATGACCAATTAACTGTCTTTGTTTGTTAGTACATTTAACATATGGATAAGCTGGGGTACACAAAGTTCACTACTTTGATGTCTATTCAGTTGTGTCTTATTCATATGAGAGGTGTACAGAACATGTGGAGAAGCTGGGGTACATGATGTTGACAACTTCAGTGTTACTCAGTTGTGCTTATTTACATGTCTCTGTTTGTTTGGCCAAGGAACACATAAGGGTGATCCTTTCTACTAGGGTGTTTGAGGTTTAGATTTCTTAAATTTAGTAGCACTAATCACTTGGTGAATTCTCTTGAATCCAGGTTGGTAAACAAGTATGCATAAGGAATTGGGGTGTTGGGGTGCATGATAAATGAATTGCCAACATTCAAGGCCTTTGTACTTGCCTAACTTACTGCTTTTAATGTTGTAACTGGGTGTGTGGAGTTCATGTTGCCCTCATTCAGTAGTGACATTAGCTTTATGTTTAACAACCTTCAGTTTTTGGTTCAGATGAGTTATGAAAATAATAAAGTTTTTAAAAAGATGTGAACTGGTGCTGGTTTGAGAAGTTCTTCATAAGTGTTTACCATCTGCCTATTTGACATTACATTGTTACATTCATGTAGAACTGCATTGTTTTCTTTCTTGTTGTTGAGTTGTGTCGGTTTGGGCTTAGGGGGAGTATAATTCATGCGTTGAGGCATACACTTTGGGTGACATACCGCAGGTGACTCACTTTTCTGTGACTTTCTATGTTGTGGAAGAGAATTTTTCCTTGAATTCATAACTGCTTATCTCTTTGTGTTTCTTGTTATCTATGTTGCTTACTCATGATTTTGATCTGAACATTATGTCTGAGGTACTCTTGCAGATTGCTCTCTTATTTCCATAATTATATCCATAATTTTGTTATCTTTGTGTTTCCTTATTTGTGCTGAAATTTTCTGCAAATTGCTCTCGTATTTCCATAATTATCTCAATTTTTCTTTGGAAATATCTCTTACTAATAATGGCGAGCAAGTCTCCTATGGATACTCTTGCAGATGTTGCTCTAAGCAGTGAGCCTACATCCGCACGCACTCGTTCTTACACTAGATGTGATGCTGCTAAATCCGATGATGCTCAAGGTGCTGCTAAAAGAAAGACGATTCATTATATGCGACGAGGAAAGAAATCAAAGCAAGGAGAATCGACTTCAAATGTTGAGCCAACACCTGAGGCAACCACTCCAGTCATCAATGATCTTGAACTCGAGGTAAATATGGCTGAACCTAACCCTGAGAATAATGTTGATATATCTGTTGAGGGGGAGGTTGCAGAGTCTGTGGATGATTTGGTGGAGGAGTGGGACAGGGCTCAAAAGAAAAAGAGCAAGAGTTCTGGTGAGAAGTTTGTTCATGGTAGAAAGATGTCTGAGATAGCTCAGAAACGAGCCGAGGCTAGGAAAAGGCAAGCTGAGAGATATGATCAGAAAAGGGCGGAAGAAGAAAGAAATTCTGCTGCTGCTGTTGAGAGAAAAAGGAAAGGGAAGCAGGTTATGGAAGAGGAAATAGAGGTTGTGGATGTGGAGGAAATAGAAGAAGAGAAGGAAGAAAAGGAATCTGATGATAAAGAGCAGGATGTTGCTGGCAATGTGAGGTAACATCAAAAACAGAGGAGTACAAGGATGAGTTATGAAAGTGCAAGGTATTCTGGAATCAATGTTATGCGATGTTAGGACAACATTGAGGATAACATTGAAACCAGAGAACCTGCAGGCAATTTGTGCTTTAACTACTTTATTTTGGTTTTGCCTTTATTCACTTACTAACTTAGTTCCACGAGTTGTAGTTGGTATTTTTATGTGCTCCAGGTCTAGAGACTTCAAGGATGGATTTATTTCCTTAAAGAAAAGTTTTCATTCAAAGATAAGTTTCCAAAATAAGAACTTTCCTTAATTGAAGACGCGTGCAGGCTGAAAAGAAAGGAAAGCACAAGAGCGAATTAAGAATGAAGATTTCCAGAGGAGAATCCTTTCAATTGAAGACTTTATAAAGAGAAGGAAACTTCCCTTAGAAGAATTAAAGTTAAAGAAAGAAACCTTTCCTAATTCAAGAAGGAAAGCTGCATGCGCTGCAATGAAAAGAACAAGGTGTGTGATTTGCAAGAAGGAAAGAAGATTACTTGCAGTAGAATTCTTTCCATAGAAGATTACAAGGTGCAGTAGGATTCCTTCCATAGAATACTACAAGATGGAAAATGATTCTTTCCATAGAAGACTACAAGATGGAAAAGGATTATTTCCTTAGAAGACTTTCAGTCAAAGAAGGAAACCTTTTCATTGAAGACTTCCAGTTGGACAAGGAAACCTTTCCATATTGAAGAAGACTTGCCATGAACGAAATTAGAGTCATACAAGGAGATCTAATAGCAATCAAAAACGTGCACAATATGTCTTGGACATCAAGAAAGACTACATTATAAATAGGCATGTTGGGCATCAAGAAAAAGACACGAAGACAAGAGCGAAAATCTCCCGTGAGGAAATTATTAGAGTCGAGTGTCTTTGTCTTGTTTTTCTGAGGTTTGAGATTAACGAGTTGAGTCTAAAAGTCCTGTTTAGAATTAAGAAGTTGATTTTTGTTTGCTCGGTTGAGTTCAAACAACTTGAGAGTGTGTGACTTGAGAGTTGAGAGAAGGAATTTTGTTAAAATCATTATTGCGATAGTGGTTATTTCGCCTAAGGCTCGGAAGATTATAAACCCTTATAATCTTCTTAAAATTATCTACTTGTGTTCTTTACTTTTCCGCTGCGTTATATTCTCT
The DNA here is from genome assembly GCA_948329865.1 of Linaria vulgaris. NCBI lineage: Eukaryota > Viridiplantae > Streptophyta > Magnoliopsida > Lamiales > Plantaginaceae > Linaria > Linaria vulgaris. Next base: position 102,252,479 of record OX415250.1, read on the forward strand.
GTCAAGTAGATTGATCATAACGTTAACTACTGTTAACGGATGTTAAGATAACATCGTATCCAGTGGTTTCATAACATTGGAAAAAAAGTATCAAGTCCCGATCCAAAAGTTTCAATTGGCGTCAGAGCCAAGCACCGAATTCACTGGTGTTTGGATTTGATACTAAAGGATGGAACAATAACATATTACCTGTCTTGGATGGATCCAACTATTCTTATTGGAAGATCAGAATTTGTGCGCTCATTAAATCATTCGGCTGGCAAGCTTGGAAGACGGTGATCGAAGGGTATGCAGTTCCGATGTGTACTCGAGGTGAAGATCATGAGGTATTTCCGAAGCCGAAATCAGAGTGGACTCAAACTGAGATAAGTGGCGCTTTCCTCAATAAAAAGCCCTTAAAACTATATTTAGTTTGGTTAATTGTTACATGTTTAGATTAATTAAAGATTGTTCAACTGCTAAGCATGCTTGGGATATCTTACAAAATCATTGTGAAGATGATTTAAGTACTCAAAATACTAGGCTAACGCATGTTTTTGAGAAAATTTGATAATTTAACAATGGGGGACAATGAAAGCATTACTTCTTATTTTGAAAAACTCATGGATCTTGCTAAAGAAATTCGAAACTTAGGTGATCCCATGTCTAATAAGCAATTCGTGTACAAAGCTGTGAGAACTCTTTCTAAGAAATTTGAGGTGATTACTTTACAAGAAGCTAGGAATATGGACACTTTATACTTTCATACTCTACTTAACAGATTGAAAGAATTTGAGATTAATCTTGAAACTGATGGAAAAGTAGATGATGAAGAAGAAATTCAAGCTTATTGTGAAACTGTGATTGAAAAGTTTAGTAAGCTTAGTCTAAGAGATGAAAATATTCATGCTGATTTAAAGAAAGATTTCTCTGAAAAGATGACCAAATATTCTTGTAAACCTACTCCTCATGATGATACACATCTCAAACAGATTCAATGTTATAAATGTAAAGGTTGGGGACATTATGCTTATGAATGTGTTAACAACCTTAGAACAAAAGGGAATTCTAAATGGGTTTGTGTAGATGATAATGATGAGACAGGTTTTGAAGAATGTGCTGATGGACAGGTACCAGCAAGTGAAGAAATTCAGACAGCAGTGTTGACTACAAATGTGGACTGGACAGACAATGTTAGGACAGAGTGTCAAGCCAACATCGAAACTCAGTGTTTGCTCAACACCCAAACAACTCGATGTTGTGACAACATCCAGAAGACAACACCAGTCCAAGAGATTTTCTTTGGCTATTGAGATGAAACCATTTGTTTAGACAACTCTGAATATTTGATTTCTAATTATGATGAGTTTGATGATGATTATGACTTTGAGTATTTGAATGATTCTGTAGGTTTGGAAGATGATTACTTCTTTGAAGATGAACCTAGTCAAGAAGAATTTCTTGAAGAACCAAAGATCATCTACCAAGACCTACTCAAGGAGAAGAACAAGTTGAGTAGAATTTAGAAGGCTATGGAAGAGAATGAAAGCTTGAAGGCTACAATCACTCAACTTGAGGTTAGTTTGCGCAGGAAAGATAATGAAATAGAAAAGGTAACTTCTAAGCTAGAATTTGCTTAACATACTATTGCCAAGAGGAATACATGTACTTATAAATTTGATAAATTTTTATGCTTTGGCAGTGATGATAATTCTAGTTTAAGATTTCAAAGTCAAGCTACTCACTCCACTACTTCTGTTGAACCCAATATCCTTGTTTTTGAAAAAAGAAAGGTATTTTCTGAAAAATCTAAGAAAACGACCTATAGTTGTCAATACTGTTTTCACCATGGACACCTTAAAGCTTATTGTTATAAATACGAAAAGTCTCTTAAAAAGAAAACAGTTGAGTGGGATAGGAATTCAGGCTATGTTGATATTGATGTTAAGCCAACACTGGAATCTGGTGTTGTCTCAACATTCGGTTCCAACATTGCTGAACAGAATTGTGAGATGAGGAGCACTAGACTTTGGGTGCCTAAAATTAAGATTGCATGCAAGTTTGTCTTTTCTCCTTTGCTTACTAACCTGGCAGGTAAGTGGTACTCTGAGAGTGGATGCTTGAGGTATATGATTGGATACAAATCAGATTTAAAGGATTGTGCACCACTAACCACTGGAACTTTCACCTTTGAAGATGGAAGTAAAGGAAGAATCATTGGCAAAGAAGTGCTGAATATTGATGGATTCTCACCCTTGAAGGATAAGATGTTGTTGGATGATGAAATTGTTGGATCGGGATTGATACAACTCTTCCAAAGTTTCAAAGCTCAAGTTAAGCTGGCGTTGCCTTAACTTGATCTCAAACAATCTTCTTGATAGGGTATAATGTGCAGCGGAATTAAAGAACACAAGAAGATAAATTTTCAATTGTTTATTATAAATAATCAACCATCTAGCCTTACGGCAAAATAACCACGCAGGTTTTACCAAAGATGTTCCTCACCACAAAATCACTCTCGCTCTTTTGTAGATCGGACTCAACAAAGTAGACAAGAATTTTCTCCTTAAATCTAATCCTAGACTTAACTCGAAAACTCACGAACTTTGCAAAGCAAGAAACACAGCAACAATGCTTAAGATATAATCTCTACGGATTTATAATCTCTATTGTTTCTTCTGTATCTTGATGTACTTCACACCCGATATATAGGTTTCTTCAAACTTGATCTCCAAGGTGTGTTGTACACAGTTTTGGTAACTTATGTTGTTTCCCTGTTGAACTCTTCTTTCCTTCTTGAACTCGATCTCCTTCTTGAATAATAGTTCCCTTTATTAGATAGAGTTCTAATAAGGAAATACTTCTTCTTCAATTCAGAGTTGATCTTGGAAACATTCCTAGTTGCACTTGAACTCCAAAACTTTCCTTCTTTGAAACCGTGTTGACTTGACCGATCTCCTCCTCTTGAATTATGGAAACTTCAACTTAGAAAACTTGTAATGCTCTTCCTTATGATTAAGAGATGTTACTGGACATTAAAAAAGACAACTAAAATCGTGGAACTTGATTAATAGGTGAATAAAGACAAAACTAAAATAAAGCAGTTAAATACAGATTGACAGAATACTCTCTGGTTTAAATGTTGTCATGATGTTGGCTCAACATCCATCCAACATTTATTTCAGAATATGTTCTCGAATTTTGGAACAATGTTTCAGGTTAAGAATGTTTCGGGTTTCAATGTTCTCTGGATGTTGGCACAACATCCATCCAACATTGATTCCAGAACATCTTACACTTTCAATCTCCCCCTTTTTGCGTTGCTTCACAAAACCAATCAACATGTTCACATAACAGATAATATGTCCAAATATCAATTAAGCATAATAATCTAAACCTACTAAAACTGCTCCCTCTTAATGCAAACTATCAAGCATTAACTTGGCATAACAAAGATTATTCATTAAAGTCATCACCACAACTCAGCAAAGTTTTTCAGACATTTAACTCATCAATGTTGTCTCAACATTAAGACCAGAATGTACCTGCACATAAGTTTATCAGCAGAAACAACAGATATAAACTATCTTCATAAGCAAAATTATTAAAAGTAGTTAAAGCTAAGTAGCATTATCATTACAAATCAAAACAACGAAAAAGAACTAGCAGCAAAATAGAAACAGTTCAAAATATTTCAAAGCAAAAACATAAAAACCAGAAATCAAAAAATTAAAAACTAGATCACTCTCACCCTTTTTCTGAAAAAAGCTCCTCCATGTTCTTAATCACGACATCCAGCTCCTGCATTTGTTTTTCCTTGAAAGCAATTTCCCCTCTGAAGATTGGCATAAGCACTTCTATACCAAGTCAATTGCTGATCAACAAAAGATTTTGTTGTTACCCTGGTTTCTTCCTCATCAGATTGAGGCACTGAAGCTCCAATAAATTGTTGAGCCTCCTTTTCCTCTCCAGGTGCAACTCCATCTTCAAGATTCCAAGGTAAGTCCTTCACTCTTGTGCTAGACAAGTAGGATTGAGTGATGGTGAACCTAGCCTTGTTCTCTGACATTCCTCCAAACTCTTTCTTGTTCATCTTCTGTTTAAGCAGCAGAGTTGTGATCAAAGAAGGAAATGGTAGAATCCCTTGCTTCCTTCCAACAGCATCTTCCATAGCCTTTAAAATTCTCACCCCAATATTTACAGCAAGCCCATTCTTCAGTTTGTAGACCAAGTAAGCTGACTCCTTAGTCAAAACAGTAGAATTTTTAGTAGGCAGCCAATTATAAGATTCACATTTATGCAGAACAACACTTAGGGCAGTGAGCTTTGTTGTTGGTAATTGTTCAACCCAGGTTCTCTCTAAACCACCTGTGATATCCTCAATCACCTCATCTGGCTTAGGATCTTCAGATTCCTCATCATGTGGCAGTCCCCAAATCTCATTTATCTTCATAGGACTAATGTCAAACACTTGTTCTCTTGCCCATGCTTTACCATATTTGGGAGACAACTCACTAGTGATATACTTTGAGAGATTTAGGTAGAATTCTTGTACAAGCTCAGAAGCATAATCACCATGCTTCTTCATTGAATTCTGAATCCCTCTTGCTTTCAACAACTCAAAAACTCTGTTTCTTTTAAAACTGTCCATGTCCATGACCCTCTCTTTGTGCAACTCCATCTTCAAGATTCCAAGGTAAGTCCTTCACTCTTGTGCTAGACAAGTAGGATTGAGTGATGGTGAACCTAGCCTTGTTCTCTGACATTCCTCCAAACTCTTTCTTGTTCATCTTCTGTTTAAGCAGCAGAGTTGTGATCAAAGAAGGAAATGGTAGAATCCCTTGCTTCCTTCCAACAGCATCTTCCATAGCCTTTAAAATTCTCACCCCAATATTTACAGCAAGCCCATTCTTCAGTTTGTAGACCAAGTAAGCTGACTCCTTAGTCAAAACAGTAGAATTTTTAGTAGGCAGCCAATTATAAGATTCACATTTATGCAGAACAACACTTAGGGCAGTGAGCTTTGTTGTTGGTAATTGTTCAACCCAGGTTCTCTCTAAACCACCTGTGATATCCTCAATCACCTCATCTGGCTTAGGATCTTCAGATTCCTCATCATGTGGCAGTCCCCAAATCTCATTTATCTTCATAGGACTAATGTCAAACACTTGTTCTCTTACCCATGCTTTACCATATTTGGGAGACAACTCACTAGTGATATACTTTGAGAGATTTAGGTAGAATTCTTGTACAAGCTCAGAAGCATAATCACCATGCTTCTTCATTGAATTCTGAACCCCTCTTGCTTTCAACAACTCAAAAACTCTGTTTCTTTTAAAACTGTCCATGTCCATGACCCTCTTTGTGAAAATCCCTCTTTCTAAACTCATAAGCCTTGTCCTCTATCTCCTTATTAATATAGTATCGAGACCTAGCTTCCCTACTATGATAGGATAACACAAGAGTGTCATAGTATTCATCATCATCATCATCATCATCATCATCTCCATTAGCTTCAAACTCTTCAGCATCAGGTTCCTCTTCCTCTTCCTCTTCTTCTTTCTCCTCCTCTTCTTCTACATCAACTACCTCAACTTCCTCATCCACAACCCGTTCCCCTTTCCTCACTCTCTCAGCCTCAGCCTTTTTCTTCTCAAGTCTCTCTCTTTGAGCTCTTCTAGCCTCAGTTCTTTGTAAGGCTATTTTACTCATTGGCATAGACCCAATTGGTGTTCTCTTTCCACCAGAACCAGATCCCTCTCTCCTTAATCACATCATTAAGAATATTCACTTGGGGTTTAGGGTTAGCCACATTTACCTCAGATTCAGATTCATTGGTTTGATGAGTATGGGCTTCTGATGTTGCGCCAACATTCGACTCAGATTCCACATTCTTAGCTCGCTTTGACTGTCGTTGATAAGGAATCGTTGGTCGTTTTGCAGCAACTTGAGCAGCAGGCCGTTCTTGATCCTCACGCGCAGCAGCCCTGGTGTGTGTTGTTGTTTGCTCAACATTCAAGGCCATATCTGGAAGAGTGTCTAAAGGAGTCTTGCTCGCCATGTTAGTTTTGAGAATTGAGAGAAAAATATGAGAGATTTTTAGATAACTATTTGCAGAGAGAAAACAAATTGCACAAGTGAAAAAGAAATTAAGACAAATTGTTCATTTGAGTCGTGCAGAGTGGAGAGATAAGGGATGAATGCTGGTGGGATTGCGAAATGTGATCAATTAAATTTTCCCACTACTCTATTCCCGCGTAAGAATTTCACCACGTGTCATTTAAAAACAACAAGTAACCAGAGCAGTTCAAAATAAAACAATAAAAACTCAGTTTTTAAAATTTTAAACAAACTTATAAGTTACTGTCTTCAATGTTGGGCAGACAATGTGGCAATGTTGGAATAACATTCAGATCAGAGAGTAGAGTAACATTCAAACCATAAAGTTTTTAAACCAACATATTTGAGGTTCTGGGCTTCTTCAAGGCAATTTCATGTGAGAGCGTGAGATATATCCAAACTTATATCTGAAACTTCACCAAAGTAGCAAGAAAGTATCAAAAAACATTAAGATTTAGATCAAAATCATGAATAAGCAATATATCAAACAGAAAACACACATAGATAAGCAGTTATGAATTAGAGAATTAATCCACTTCCACAGCATAGAAGGTCACAAATAGTGTGTCATCTGCAGTATGTCACCCAAAGAGTATACCTCAACACATAAAAGGGACTATATACTCCCCCTAAGCCCAAACCTAGTCAAACACACTAATCAAAGATGAAAAACAGTGCAGTTCTAACATGAATGCAATAATGTTATGACAACATTGACAGATGGTATACACAGTGCATCACTTTTCAAACCAGCAACATATCACATCACATCAAATCTTCACTATTTTCATTATCTCTTTAGAACAAAAACTGAGAGTTGATTAAAAAACAGATAATGACATTACTGAATGAGGGCAGCACTAGACTCCACACACCCCATTAACAACATTATCAGCAGCAAGTTAGGCAAGTACAAAGGCCTTGAATACTGGCAACACATTTATCATGCACCCCAATACTCCAATTCCTTATGCATACTTGTTTACCAACCTGCATACAAGAGAGCACTAAGTGATCAATGATACCAAATGAAGGCAGTCGAAACCCCAAACACCCTAGTAGAAAGAACCACTTTTATGTACCCCTTGGCCAAAACAAACAGGGACATGCAAATAAGCACAACTGAATATCATTGAAGCTGTCAACATCATGAACCCTAGCTTCTTCACATGTCCTGTAAAACCTTTTCATATGAATAAGACACAACTGAATAGACATCAAAGTAGTGAACTTTGTGTACCCCATCTTCTCCATATGTTAGGCTAACACAACCTCAGACACACTTTAGAGATTTATACTTTTCAAAACTTAGATGTGAATCTGCAAGCTAGAAAGATTAGTAAACACAGTGATCAACCACACAATCAAATATACCAAAACAAAGATCAATGTGACTCAAAAAGAAAAGAAAAGAAACAAACAAAAAAACAAAAAGTTACATACTGCACCACAAACATTAACCAGTGCTAGACAGTGGTGTTATGACAACATTTGGATCCTAACATTCTCACATATTACACATGCCGAGAGATTTCCTCAAACTGAAGAATCTCTCACTATCTAAAGGTTTAGTAAACATATCAGCAAGCTGATTATTTGTCTCAATATGCTCAATGTTGATCACTTTATCCTCAACCATGTCTCTCAAGTAATGATGTCTTATATCTATATGCTTAGTCCTAGAATGCTGAACAAGATTCCTTGAGATACTAATGGCACTAAGATTGTCACAAAACATGAGGAGAGTATCACTATCTAACCCATAGTCCAGCAACATGTGTTTAAGCCATACTAGCTGCGTAACATAACTGCCAGCAGCTACATATTCGGATTCAGCTGTAGATAATGACACATAATTCTGTTTCCTACTATACCATGAAACAAGATTGTTTCCAAAATAGAAACAGCCCCCACTTGTGGATTTTCTGTCATCTACATCACATGCCCAATCAGAATCACTAAAACCAACAAGATTTGTATTTGTATCAAAAGAATACCAAATGCCCAATGATGAAGTTCCAGATATATATCTTAATATTCTCTTCACAGCAATCAAGTGAGATTGCTTTGGATCATCTTGGTACCTAGCACAAACACAAACAGAAAACATTATATCTGGTCTAGAGGCAGAGAGATATAGAAGACTACCAATCATAGATCTGTACAATGTTGGGTCAACATTGTCTCAAGTGCCATCCTCAGTAATCTTCATAGAAGAAGACATGGGAATTTTGCATGGTTTTGACTCATGTAGCTCAAATCTCTTTACCAGGTTCCTTGCATACTTCTCCTGGTTTAAGAACATACCATTCTCCAGTTGCTTCACTTGCAATCCCATAAAGTAGTTCAGCTCTCCAATCATGCTCATCTCAAATGTCCCTGTCATTGACTCAACAAACTTGTCTAGAGTAGACTTGTTAGTAGAACCAAATACAATATCATTCACATAGATCTGAGCAATACAAACATCAGAACTCTTTCTAAGAATAAACAAGGTTCTGTCTCCATCTCCTCTATTGAACCCAAGACTTAACAAAAATTGAGTTAGTCTTTCATACCAAGCTCTTGGTGCCTGTTTTAAACCATACAAAGCTTTCTCAAGTTTATACACATAATTAGGATGTTTAGGATCAGCAAAACCTTTAGGTTGTTCAACATATACTTCTTTGTCTATCAAACCATTAAGGAAAGCACCTTTTACATCCACCTGGTAGAGCTTAATCTTAAGACAACATGCAATAGCAAGAAGTAATCTAATAGATTCTATCCTAGCTATTGAAGCAAATGTCTCATCAAAGTCAATCCCTTCTACCTGAGTATAACCTTGTGCAACAAGCCTGGCTTTGTTTCTTACAATTACACCATCTTCATTAGTTTTGTTCTTGAAAATCCACTTAGTTTCTATAACATTCACATTAGAAAGTCTAGGCACTAGATTCCAAACATGATTTTTGGTGAATTGCAACAGTTCATCTTGCATAGCATTTATCCATTTACTATCCTTAAAAGCTTTAGTCAAATTCTTAGGCTCAATATTAGAGACAAAATAGGAAGCATTACTTACAGTGCAAGTGGATGCCATGTAGACACACAACCTTACCATATTTTTATAGTTTACCCTGTCTTTGTTGCGAGCCTTCATGCGTCCAGTGATTTCACCTATCACTTGTGAAGCTTGATGATCCTTTTGAATCCTAGTAGGGGGATCTCTCCTAGGTTCATCAACAATGTCATCCTCTGAATTTGACTGTGGGGATGTCGGCCTAACAGCAGCAGGTATCAGCTCAACATTAGAACCAGTCCCAATTTCAGTGTCTCCAACTTCTGTTCCTGATGTTGGGACAGTCTCTGTTTCCAATGTTGGGGCAACATCAGAGACAGTAACTTCATCAGTACTTGTATCAAAGGTGGAATCATCAAACACTATATTTACTGATTCTTGAATAGTCTTCAATCTTGGATTATAAACCCTGAAAGCAAAACTATTCAGAGAATAACCAACAAATATGCACTTTTCACTTTTTTGATCAAACTTACTAAGATAGTCTCTATCATTCAACAAGTAACAATCACATCCAAATTCATGAAAATGAGCATTATTTGCTTTCAAACCCTTCAAGATTTCATATGGTGTCATGTTTGTACCAGGTCTAAGATAAGCCCTATTACCTATATGACATGTAGTTTTTAAAGCTTCATCCCAAAGTCTTTTAGATAGGTTTCTAGCATTAAGCATAACCTTGGCCATCTCTTGAAGTGTCCTATTTTTCCTCTCAGCTATCCAATTTTGCTGAGGTGTCTTAGGTGCTGAAAACTCATGGAAAATTCCATTCTTATCACAGAAATCACTGAAACTAGCATTTTCAAATTCTTTCCCATGATCAGACCTAATCTTACAAACAAAGGAACCATACAGATTTTTGATGCTAGCATGTAACATCCTAAATGTGTTGAATGCATCAGATTTTTCTTTAAGAAACTTAACCCACGTATATCTAGAGAAATCATCTACAATAACAAAGGCATATCTCTTACCACTTAGGCTGCAACATCTCAATAGAACCCATGAGATCCATGTGTAATAATTCAAAACACTTACCAGTCCTGGGAATTGTACTTTGTACCTGGAGGGGTGTATGAATGGCTTTGGTTTGCTTACCCTTCAGGCAGTCCCCACATACAACCTTACCTGGGCTGGATATCTTCGGTAAGCCTCTTACAACATCAAATTTCTGTAACTTTTCAAGGTTTCTATAGTGAACATGTCCTAGCTTCCTATGCCACAGAACAGCATCATCAACTTTAGCATGAAAGCAATCTGCTTCTTCCTGAGCAAGGTAGCAATTATCTTTAGATCTGGTACCTGTCATAACAAGGACATTATCACTATTAAATACATCACAAGAACTTTTATCATATGTAACAAGCAAATTATCATCACAAAGTTGACTAATGCTTATTAGATTTGCTTTCAATCCTTCAACTAGCAGAACATCTTTGAGTGGTGGAAATCCTTCAACATCTAGTACTTCCTTTCCAATGATTCTTCCCTTGGTGCCTCCTCCATAGGTGACAGTTCCAACATTGAGAGGAATCAGTTGCTTAAGATTTTCCTTGTCTCCTGTCATGTGTCTTGAACATCCACTGTCAAGGTACCACTTACCTGCAAGGTTAGAGTACACAGCAGAAAAGACAACATTGCATACAAGTTTTATCTTATGAGTCTTTAACTTGTCAATCCAGGTTCTACTTTTCTGTCATGTTCCTAATGTTGGGATAACATCTGTACCACTGACCAACTCAACATTAGAGACAGTTTATGTTTTCTTCACATTTTCTTTCAAATATTTCTTGCAATAAGGTTTTATGTGACCTGGTTGAAAATAAAATTGACAGATATAAGTAGGTTTACTTTTGTTGGAATTAGCACAGCTCAAGTCTTTTGATTCCTTAACAAAACCTTCTTTAACCAAAACAAGATTACCAACTTTAGAGGTAGGTTTCTCAATATATCCAAGACCATTTGTTCCTTGATTACCCATACTCAGTACCTCATCAAGTTTAGATGTACCCGAGTTCCATTTAGCAATGATCTCATTATCTTTTTCAAGCTTTCCTTTTACCTCTTTATGTTCAACTTCTGTCTTGTCAAGGTCTCTTTCATACATCCTCATCAATTTCTTCAGTCCATCAATGTCCAGTCCCTGAGCTTCATTCTTCTTGGTGAGTTTCTGATTTTCTTTCAGAAGATTATGAAAAGTAGACTTCAAGTTTTCAATGATTTCCTCCTAGGACATTTCACCTTCAAAGTAATACTCTTCATCTAGATCAACTGAGCCACGAAAACATTCAAAGTTAGATTCATCATTATCAGACAAAGAATTGAGATCAATATGGGTATCATATTCAGTCCAATTCCCAAAGAAAGTCTCATGTTCTAATGTTGAGTCCTGGATGTTGGAGCAACATTGGGACCCGTGGTAGTTATGGAGATCATCTTCTGTCTAGTTGACATGAGTAAATAGCGCAGCTGTATGAATCTCTTCAAGGTTTTCTTTAGTATCAGCACTTGATCCAGTGTTATAATCCTCTTCATTGAAATCATCTACACAAACCCAATGAGAGTTTCCCTACTTGCGGAGGGTGTTAGCACATTCAACAGCAATATGACCCTAACCTTTACATTCATAACATTGAGTAGTTTTCAACTTTTCAATTTCTTCAAGACTAGATTTTGTTGCCATATATTTAACAAATTTGAGAGGTAATTTTCTATAACCAGTGGAATTATTGCTAGGTTGTTTCTCTTTAGATTTATCTTTAAAGTTCAACCTACTGAGTTTCTTGCTAATATTTCCATAGTTAGAAGAAATAGTTTCATCCTCCTCTTCACTCCCATGATAATTTGTTCCTAACAAAGCAATAGCTTGTTGTTTGGTAGTCCTAGCAGGAAACTCTATCTCAAATTCTCTAAGAGTGTTTAACAAGGATTGAAATTCCATGTTGGCAATATCTCTTGTCTCTCCCATGGCAATTCGCTTGAGAGCAAATCTAGGTGACAAAGATCCATAAGCTTTATATACCATAGTTTGATTTGAAACAGAAAATCCTAGATTTTCACATTGATTTGTAATGTCAAGGATTTTCTCAAAATAACTATCTATACTCTCTTCAGCACCCATCTCAAGTTTTTCAAAATCTTTAAGCATTTGTCTTTGTTTAGAGTTTCTAACTGCTATATCTCCTTCACAATGAAGTTCAAGGATATCCCAAGCTGATTTAGCCGTGGTGCAGTTCTGAATTAACTTAAACATCTGATTGGTAACATAAATAAAAATAGCATTAAGAGCTTTCTCATTGTAGTTGTACAGTGTTACCTCGTTTGCTGTCCATTGTAACTTTGGTTTTGGTACAATATCTGCATCTCTGTCGTTCTCAATCTTTGGGACATAATATCCATCAAGGACTGCATCCCATGCTTTCATGTCAATGGATTTGATGTGAACTCTGAGCCTGGTCTTCCAGTAGGCATAATTGATGAATCCTTCTAAGACTGGGAGTCTGCCAGAATTGGGATTGATGTTGTCCATCGCGTTGTATCACCTACAAACACCAGTGAAATCGGTGCTTGGCTCTGACGCCAATTGAAATTGTTGGGTCGGGATTGATACAACTTTTCCAAAGTTTCAAAGCTCAAGTTAAGCTGGCGTTGCCTTAACTTGATCTCAAACAATCTTCTTGATAGAGTATAATGTGCAGCGGAATTAAAGAACACAAGAAGATAAATTTTCAATGATTTATTATAAATAATCAACCATCTAGCCTTACTGCAAAATAACCACGCATGTTTTACCAAAGATGTTCCTCACCACAAAATCACTCTCCCTCTTTTGTAGATCGGACTCAACAAAGCAGATAAGAATTTTCTCCTTAAATCTAATCATAGACTTAACTCGAAAACTCACAAACTTTGCAAAGCAAGAAACAAAGCAACAATGCTTAAGATATAATCTCTACGAATTTATAAGCTCTATTATTTCTTATGTATCTTGATGTACTTCACACCCTATATATAGGTTTCTTCAAACTTGATCTCCAAGGTGTGTTGTACACAGTTTTGGTAACTTATGTTGTTTCCCTGTTGAACTCTTCTTTCCTTCTTGAACTCGATCTCCTTCTTGAATAATAGTTCCCTTTATTAGATAGAGTTCTAATAAGGAAATACTTCTTCTTCAATTCAGAGTTGATCTTGGAAACATTCCTAGTTGCACTTGAACTCCAAAACTTTCCTTCTTTGAAACCGTGTTGACTTGACCGATCTCCTCCTCTTGAATTATGGAAACTTCAACTTAGAAAACTTGTAATGCTTTTCCTTATGATTAAGAGATGTTCCTGGACATAAACAAAGACAACTAAAATCGTGGAACTTGATTAATAGGTGAATAAAGCAAAACTAAAATAAAGCAGTTAAAGACAGATTGACAGAATACTCTCTAGTTTAAATGTTGTCTTGATGTTGGCTCAACATCCATCCAACATTTATTCCAGAATATGTTCTCGAATTTTGGAACAATATTTCAGGTTACGAATGTTTCGGGTTTCAATGTTCTCTGGATGTTGGCACAACATCCATCCAACATTGATTCCAGAACATCTTACACTTTCAGATGAATTCTGTGAAAACTATATAAGCATCAATCAATTGTGTGATGATGACTTATTGGTAAGGTATGATAAAGATTCTTGTGATGTATCTAATTGTGCAAATGTGTGTGCTTTGACAGGTAAAAGGTTTGAAGACAACTACTTGGTGAGGGATCAAGTGACTTTCTTTCAAACAAAGGTGGACTATTCAGTTACCAAGTCCAAGAGACTTGGACACATGCACAACAAGAATCTGGGCAAAGTGCTGAAACTTGAAACCGTGAGAGGTATTCCCAATCTCTCGGGTACTGGTAAGTTGGTCTGTGAGGATTGCTTGAAAGGTAAAGTGACCAAAGCTTCTCATAATCCAATCCATGTGGATGAACAGGTTACAAGTACTTCTAATTGTTTTCTACAAATTATTATGGATCGTTTAGGTCTTATTGAAGTAAGTAGAGTCGGGGGTAAGCAATATGATTGTGTGATTATGAATGATTTTTCTGGATATACTGTGATCAAATCTTTTAAAGAAAAATCAAAAGCTCTTTATACCTTTATAACATTGCATGCTACTATTGATAACTTACATGGTACTTCTTTTGGTAATATTTGGTCTAATCATGGTAGAGAATCTGAGAATAAGTCATTTATTGACTTATTTGAGTTTAATGCAAATATTCATAAATTCTCTATGCCAATGACTTCTTATGAGATGATGAAAAAGAAGAAATCTGATCTTACTCATTTTCATGAATTTGGATGTGTTTGTTATAATTTAAATGATAAAGTTTTTTTGAGCAAATATGATCCAAAAGGTGAAGAATGTATCTTTGATGACTATTCTTTGGACAATACTACTATTAGAATGTTTGATCCAAGATTGAATATTGTTCAAGAATATGAAAATGTGGTATTTGATGATTTGACTAGTGATGCAGGTACTGAAGAACTTTCTATTTCTAATGTTACGCCAACATTGGAAACAGATGCAGGTACTGAAGAACTTTCTGTTTCTGATGTTACCCCAACATTGGAAACATATAGTGTTATTCCAATACTACATACAGATCAAGAACCAGAACCAGAACCTGAGCCGGAACCTGAACGAGAAGCTAATGTTGACATAACATCCGAGCAGTTAAACTTACACGGTGAAAAGGGTCAAGTTCAAGATGTTTGGAGGGATACAACTGATTGGATTCAAAGGAATCATCCTACATCTCAGATTATTGGTCGAATCACTAATGACATCAAGACACGCAACAAGAAAAGGGTAAAATATAGAGATATGATAATGTTGAGTGTTTGCATGTCTGCCACGTGTTCTAATTATGGTTTAGCTCAAAGATTTGCTGATGACATTGTCTTTGTTTATACTAACAAGTCTACTTTAGACAAGTTTGTTGAAGCTTTGGCAGGTACATTAGAGATGAGCATGATTGGTGAACAAGATTTCTTTTTGGTGGAAAGATTTGGATTGGAGAAGCCAAAATCGAGCAAGACTCAATTTTCTTCTACTTTGATGATTGACAAAGGTTACACAAGCTTACTATATCTATCCACCACTCGCCCATATATTATGTGCTCGATTTGTGTTTGTGTTTGTGCCAGGTATCACGCTGACCTTAAAACTTTTCACTTAATTGTTGTGAAGCGAATTCTGAGACATATATCCAGTACTATAGACTTACGCATTTGGTATACACATGATACAAATACAAACCTTGTTGGCTTTGATGATTCTGAATGGGATGGTGATTTAGGTGATAGAAAATCTACATGTTGGGATTGTTTTTATTTGGGAAATAATCCTCTTTCATGTTATGGCAAGAAACATAATTGTGTGTCATTATTTACTGTTGAATATATTGTAGCTTGTAGGTGTGTTACCCGACTTATATGGCTTAAACACACGTTGCATGATTATGGGATAAAGAGTGACACATTGTTGTTGTTTTGTGATAACCTTAGTGCCATTAGCATATCAAGAAATATGGTGCACCATTCTAGAACAATGCATACATTTTTTATGCATTATTTCTTGAGAGATCTGGTAGATGACAAGATGATTCACATTGAACACATAGAGACCAACGCTCAGTTAGCTGATATGTTTAAGAAGCCCGTATATAGCGAGAGGTTCTTCAATTTGAGGAATGCTCTCGACATGAATGTTATGTGAACATTGTTGCATTCCGGTGTTGCCATAACACCACTGGCTAACACCGTAGACTGTTTGTGGTGTATAGGATTGGATTAGATTTTTTCCGTTTGATTTCTGTTTGTGTTCTTGGTTGTCTTCATGAATGTTTGACATATTTGGTTTGTGTGGTTGAACTCTTTGATTAAAAACTCTTGCTAGTTATCAGTTTCACATCTTTGTTTTGAAAAAGTAATAAAACTCTTTTGTTTGTCTGAGGTTGTGATAGCCTAAAATATTGAGAAGATGGGGTACACAAAGTTCACTACTTTGATGTCTATTCAGTTGTGTCTTATTCATATGAAAGGTGTACAAAACATGTGGAGAAGCTGGGGTACATCATGTTGACAACTTCAGTGTTACTCAGTTGTGCTTATTTACATGTCTCTGTTTGTTTGGCCAAGGAACACATGAGGGTGATCCTTTCTACTAGGGTGTTTGAGGTTCAGATTTCTTACATTTAGTAGCACTGATCACTTGGTGTATTCTCTTGAATGCAGGTTGGTAAACAAGTATGCATAAGGAACTGGGGTGTTGGGGTGCATGATAAATGAATTGCCAACATTCAAGGCCTTTGTACTTGCCTAACTTGCTGCTGTTAATGTTGTTACTGGGGTGTGTGGAGTTCAGGCTGCCCTCATTCAGTAGTGACATTAGCTTTATATTTAACAACCTTCAGTTTTTGGTTCAGATGAGTTATGAAAATAATAAAGATTTGTTGATGTGAACTGTTGCTGGTTTGAAGAGTTTTTCACAAGTGTTTACCTTCTTCCAATGTTGTCACAACATTCTGCATTCTGCATTCACTTAGGCCTGCATTCATTCATTCTTTCCTTGTTATGTCTATGTCTGTTTGGGCTTAAGAGGAGAAATAGTTATGTTCTCATGTGAAGGCATATATTTTGGGTGATTCAGATGTGGTGACACACTACGTTGTCTCTTTTTATGATTTGGAAGTAGATTAACTCCTTTAATTTACTTCATACCCAAAATGTTGGATTTGCTATTAACTAACTCTCCTTTCCATGTACAGGTCTGATATATCTGTGGTACTATCTTGCTAATATGTCTTAAGTTTCAGATATGTGTTTTTAGATATAGCTCATGCTTTTACTTGAAAGGATATTGAGGGTAAGCTCAATACCTCCACATTCACAAGAACCAATGTTCATTCAAAACAGGTGTCAATGTTGTGCCAACATCAATAAGCATGTTGTCTCAACATCCAAGTTTAGCATTATGACTTATAAGTTTTTCGTGAACTGCTCTGGTCATGTGTGAAGTAAACTCGGTGTCACATGTTGTTTCAATAGGCGGAAATTATGCATGCTTTATTTTAAGTAACCGCCCATTACTTCTTTCACTTATGACTTTGATGTTCTAGTCTCTTTGTGCCTAATTCTCTCAAATACTAAGATTTCTAACTTGCAATAGTTTTCAAAATCCCTGGCATCTATTTCTTATCTTGATTGTGGCCCTTGATGTGGAAAATCAAGGAGATAATCCCACCCTTGCTCATGAGTTCTTTCTCGTAGGTACAACACTCATTCCAGACATTGTTGCTGAAGACAACACAAGTTAAAATTGAGGAACATGGTGTTGTTGCTGTTGGTACTTCAAACACGTTTGAGAAGACGGTGGTTGAGAAACTTTTTCGAGAAGAATGATTTGATTGAGGGGGAGAACACTTTAGTTGCTGGAGAGACTAGAGTTTGACTAGAAGAACTTTTTTTGTCTTGGTCAGAAAAAGAGGTTGATGATGTTGTTGGTTAAATGCAAGGTGATGAGGAGAATGAGAAAGAGCGAGAGGACAAAGAGGTTGAGAATGAAGAGAAAGTGGTGAAGAAGAGAAAGATGGTTCTGAGGAAAAGGATGAGGAAACTAAGAATGGTGATGATGAAACCGTTGAGATCAAGAGATAAGGAAGAAGATCTTGAGAAGTCTCAACATCAGAGGTAACACCTGAGGTAATATTGCAATTAAGGCTAAGTTTGGTTTTCCATTTGGGGAGATAAGACTGTGGCTATGAAAGATTTTAAGAAACAGTGGATGATAGAGTTTCTAGAGAAAAAATAAAAATAGCTGCTACGAAAGAGCTATAGGAACTTTATCCTATGAACTGATTCGTCAAGGTTTTCCTTTCCTCACAAAAAGGGGGAGAAGTAAGCCATTCTAGCTTCATGTTTATTCTATTGTTTCTGTAAGTCTGGAGTATCTTATGTTTTCTTAGTTATGCTTATTGTTGTGATATTTAACTCTTTGTGTTTTCTATTTCGTATCTTAAGGCTACAAGATTTAAATTGTCATATTAAGGGGGAGTAACTTAAGATATTAATGATGTTGCATTGCTGGAGCACTATGCATGAAATGCATTGTGAACATATTTGGTTTTGTGAAGAAAGGCAAAAAGGGGGAGATTGAAAGTGCAAGGTATTCTGGAATCAATGTTATGCGATGTTGGGACAACATTGAGGATAACATTGAAACCAGAGAACCTGCAGGCAATCTGTGCTTTAACTGCTTTATTTTGGTTTTGCCTTTATTCACTTACTAACTTAGTTCCACGAGTTGTAGTTGGTATTTTTATGTGCTCCAGGTCTAGAGATTTCAAGGATGGATTTATTTCCTTAAAGAAAAGTTTTCATTCAAAGATAAGTTTCCAAAGAAGAACTTTCCTTAATTGAAGACGCGTGCAGGCTGAAAAGAAAGGAAAGCACAAGGAATGAAGATTTCCAGAGGAGAATCCTTTCAATTGAAGACTTTATAAAGAGAAGGAAACTTCCCTTTGAAGAATTAAAGTTAAAGAAAGAAACCTTTCCTAATTCAAGAAGTAAAGCTGCATGCACTGCAATGGAAAGAACAAGGCGCGTGATTTGAAAGAAGGAAAGAAGATTACTTGCAGTAGAATTCTTTCCATAGAAGACTACAAGGTGCAGTAGGGTTCCTTCCACAGAATACTACAAGATGGAGAAGGATTCTTTCCATAGAAGACTACAAAATGGAAAATGATTATTTCCTTAGAAGACTTTCAGTCAAAGAAGGAAACCTTTTCATTGAAGACTTCCAGTTGGACAAGGAAACCTTTCCATCTTGAAGAAGACTTGCCATGAACGAAATTAGAGTCATACAAGGAGATCTAATAGCAATCAAAAACGTGCACAACATGTCTTTGACATCAAGGAAGACTACATTATAAATAGGCATGTTGGGCATCAAGAAAAAGACACGAAGACAAGAGCGAAAATCTCCTGTGAGGAAATTATTAGAGTCGAGTGTCTTTGTCTTGTTTTTCCAAGGTTTGAGATTAACGAGTTGAGTCTAAAAGTACTGTTTAGATTTAAGGAGTTGATCTTTTTTTGCTCGTTTGAGTTCAAACAACTTGAGAGTGTGAGGCTTGAGAGTTGAGAGAACGACTTTTGTTAAAATCATTATTTCGATAGTGGTTATTTCCCGTAAGGCTTGGAAGATTATAAACTCTTATAATCTTCTTAAAATTATCTACTTGTGTTCTTTACTTTTCCGCTGCGTTATATTCTCTGTCAAGTAGATTGATCCTAACGTTAACTGTTGTTAACGGATGTTAAGATAACATCGTATCCAGTGGTTTCATAACATTGGAAAAAGAGTATCAAGTCCCGATCCAACAATTTCAAGTTATATGTGGTTTACCCTGATAAAAAGGGAGAATGCCACTCTCTCTATTTCCTTACCAAAGGTTTGGAGAAGAAGTGGGACACTTTTAAGAAGAGGGAAATCCACCTTGAAAGAGCTGTAGAGATGGCCACTTTTCAGAAACACAAAGTGATGGACTTGCTTGAAGCAAGAGGGATTCATCAATCAGTGATGGAGTTGAATGATTATGCTCCTGAGATTGTTATGGAATTCTACCTAAATCTCTCTAAGTGGATAAGAGATTACAGATCTCCAAAGCTAGGAAATGCTTGGGTGAGGGGGAGAGTTTACAAAATTGATCCCTACACCAGCAACAAGATCTGTGGCTTTCCAATTCAGAAAGAATCTGAGGACCCTGACTACAATGATGTAGTTGAAGACTTGACATGAGGGTTGGTCAAAGTCTGGAAAGATACTCCGCCAACTACAAAGCTCACCTCTCTTAGTGCTATCTTGCATAAGATAGCTTGCTTCAACTGGATGCCAAGCAAGAATGTGATTGTGCTCACTAAGGAATCTGTTATCTTAGTGTACAGGATCAAGAATGGCTTAGCAGTGAATATGGGGAGAGGATAGTGAAGTCAATGTCAGAAGTGGCAGGAAGGAAGAATGGGATGTTACCTTTCCCATCACTCATATGCAAGATCCTTAAAAAGCAAGGATTGAAGACAAGTGCCAAAGTGGGTTGGATGAAGTTACTTGTCTGGTGCAAGAGTGAGAGACCTTCCTTGGAACCCAGAAGGAGTGGTGAGACCAAGAAAAGAGAAGAAGAAGGCTAAGGAGTTTGGGGGAACTTCAGTGTCAATGTCCAAAGAAGAGGATTGCTTGGTTATCACGTCAACTTTTGTGGATCATCTGCTGACTTGGTTCAAGGGTCACATTGCTGAAACACAGAGAGATTGAGGATAAGAAGGAACATATTCTCCACGTAAAAGGCGGGGAGGGAACTCCTCTTTGTTAAGAATAGTTCAAAGTCATACTCCGTGAGATATTCTTTTAACATGAAATCAGACTAACAATTCTTTAATGCGCAGTGTTGCGTTGGCTTCTTTTAACTATTCTTTTTAATTAATAGTTCAACTTCAATATCCTTAAGTACTCAAGTTGACCAAAATCCTAGTTAACTTATTAGCTTGCCGATAACGAAAATCAATCTTTAGTATAAATAAATATAGAGTAAGACTCAAAAATACTGTGACCATGATGTGGATCAAATTAAATATCGAACAAGTAACATATATATAAAATATGATGAGATCTGCATATGAAGTCGATAAGATTGAAATCGCAGATTTTTCCGGATCCATCAGTGTTCGTAAAATTATGTGCGGGGAAAAAATTGGGAGCAGCGGACGTGCCTATGCATATATCGGACAACAATGCGTCCATATATGGTAAATTCTTAATCTGCATATGAAGTTAAATTTTTCGATAAGATATAGACATATTATACATAAATAGAAGATAATTGATCCGATTCTGATCTAAACTACTTTACGACCTCAAAGGAAGAAAAAATAGTTGGTTGCATGTTCTTAATTCAAATGATGGTATGACAACGTTGGTTAAGGTCTGATGCAAACGAGCCTGCCCTAAATTGTCCCTTGTTAGTTTCTGTAAATACTTCCCGTTGTACTTGGGCCCTCCTAGTAGATTTATTGATCCTAGTATGCCCCTGCAACTTTGAAAGACGAAATTTTAATATTGCTAGACGATATATGTATATAACAATGAATGTCCAACTTTAATTTCTACTCTATACACCTATCAAAAAAAAAAAAATTCTACTCTATAAATTCTACAGATGATGTGACAATTCAATTAAATATGAAATCATTTTTTGCTTTTTTAATAATAAAAAAATACGATATAAATTAAAGGTAGGTCGTATAGCTATTCTACTATGGGTACCCTTTGGATGAGAATATTTTTGGTCCGTGCTTCAAGTAAAACGGGATAATATCCTTAGCAGCGTATAATGGGCGATTATTCGCGTCGGGAGCGGTCAACATGGCGGTAACAAGACCTCCTGTGCTCGTTCCTGCTATTACATCGAAATAGTCTGCTAGCCGAGCATCTTCTCCGTCCAATTTCTGATCGGACCACAATAATTAGATAGAAATTTTTTATTCTCATATAATACATATTTATATATATTGTGGGAATTAGTGACTTTTGGCTCAGTGGTATTTCCATAATTCTACCATCTTAAACGTAGTTGCAACTGGGGTTGCTTGAGTAGCAATGAAGTTTGTATAGTTGTTACAACTGAATGAGCGACTGTTGCAACTTGGCGGCGAGAGTCAGATTAGGGCAGGCAGTTAATTTAGTGGGACATGGGCTTCACGCAAGTTAGTTATAACGGCCTCAGTATATATACTATGTTACGCAGCCGATTTCATAACGGTTTTCTTGTTACCCATTGTACTCTATATCTCCTCAATAAAAATTGGACCTCGATTTCTCCTTTGGATTAGGGTTCTTCATCACATTGTTGCTAGAACGCCGAACCAAGTAAATTGCGTGTGTTGTTCGTGATTGTTTACGTTCTTTGCTGCGATTGTTATTCATATTTGTTTGTTCGATTTGTGCGATTCAATTGTGATTTTATTCAGTAAATTTTGCGTTCCATTGAGCGATTTCACTACAAATTGGTGCGGTGAACGTGGAGTCGATCATGGCGATGGCAAAATTTGATGTAGAAAAGTTTACAGGGCAAAACGATTTTGATTTGTGGTGGTTGAAGATGCGAGCACTATTAGTTCAACAAGGATTGGTTGATGCACTGGATGAGACGAACATCGATAAGGATCTTGATGAAAAATCAAATAAGGTTATGATGGAGAAGGCTCATAGTGCTGTGATCCTGAGTTTGGGTGATAAGGTGTTGCGACAGGTCTCGAAGGAGAAAACTGCTGCTGGTGTTTGGTTGAAGCTTGAAAGCTTGTACATGACCAAATCGTTGGTAAATCGTTTGTATCTTAAACAGGCTCTGTATTCTTTTAAGATGCATGATGACAAATCGATAGAGGAACAGATTGATATGTTTAACAAGTTGATTCTGGATCTTGAGAACATTGATGTTGCAATTGATGATGAAGATCAGGCTTTACTATTGTTAAGTGCTCTGCCAAAATCTCATGCTAACTTTAAGGAAACTCTTATATATGGAAGGGATTCTTTAACACTTGATGAGGTGCAATCTGCTCTAAATTCCAAGGAATTAAATGAGAGAGGGAATGCAAAGAAATCACAGAATGGTGATGGACTAATAGTGAATGGAAAGAATCAGAAAAAAGAAAGTAGTAAGAAGGAGAAGAAGTCCAAGTCACAAAGAAAGAATGGGAAGAAACCATTCATTTGTTACCAATGTGAGAAAGAGGGTCATACCAGGAAGTTTTGTCCTGAAAGACAGAATAATGGTGGTGACAAGATTAAGGTGTATGGCACTGTTGCAAGTGTACAAGAAGGGTATGAGTCTGCTGATGCTCTAATAGCTTCTGTTAGGGATCCAGATAATGTGTGGATATTAGATTCTGGTTGTTCCTTTCACATGACTCCACATCGATCTATATTTGAAGAATATGAAGAGGTTGATGGTGGAACAATGTACTTGGGAGATAACAAACCTTGTAAGGTGAAAGGTATAGGATCTGTTAGGTTCAGTCTCCACAATGGATCTGAGAAACTGTTGAGATTGGTGAGATATGTCCCTGATCTCAAGAGAAACCTGATATCTCTTGGTGTATTAGAGAAAACAGGGTACAAGTTCTTGGGAGAGAATGGTAAGGTAAAGGTTCTCAAAGGATCATAGGTGGTGATGAGAGGAGCAAGGGAAAATACCCTTTACATACTAGAAGGAAAGTCTGTCATTGGTATAGTTGCAACTGCAGCTATTCAGGGGACTGTTTCTAAGTCTGAATTGTGGCACAAGAGATTAGCGCATGTGAGTGAAAGAGGTTTGTTAGAATTGGGGAAGCAAGGTCTGTTTGGAGCTGAAAAGTTGGAGAAAATTAGCTTTTGTGAACATTGTGTTCTTGGTAAAGCTCATAAGGTTAAGTTCAATGTTAGTCAACCGAGAACTAAGAGAGCTTTAGATTATGTTCATGCTGATTTGTGGGGACCTTCAAGGACTGCTTCACATTCTGGAGCAAGATACTTCTTGTCACTTGTGGATGATTATTCCAGAAAGTTGTGGCTATTTGTGTTGAAGACTAAGGACCAGACATTTGAAACATTCAAAAACTGGAGGACCATGATAGAGAAGCAAACTGGATTGCAACTGAAAAGACTGAGAACAGACAATGGTCTGGAGTTTTGTTCAGCTGAATTTAATGAGTATTGCAAGGTAAATGGTATTGTAAGGCATGCACAAGACTGTTGCTGGAACTCCACAGCAAAATGGATTAGCTGAGAGATTCAATAGAACCATACTTGAAAGAGTGAGATGTATGTTGCTAAGTGCTAACCTTCCAAAGGTTTTCTGGGCAGAGGCAGTTGCAACAGCATGATATCTTATTAATAGATGTCCTTCTGCATCATTAAATATGAAGACACCAGAGGAAGTATGGTCTGGTCACAAACCAGATTTGAGTCATCTAAGAGTGTTTGGATGTTCTACTTATGCACACATCAAACATGATAAGCTAGAACCAAGAGCACTGAGGTGTATGTTTCTTGGATATCCAGAAGGAGTGAAGGGCTACAGATTGTGGTGTCTTGAACCAGGTCACTAGAGGTGCTTTATAAGCAGGGATGTAGTGTTCAATGAGGACACTATGGCTCTTAAAGAAACTGGGGATTTACCTGTGCAGGCTGTTGAGATTGACAAAGGTGTTAACTCAAGAAATGAGGAAGATAGTGCTTATCAGCTTGAGGTGGAGCTTATGGCTAACAGTGAACCAGATCATCCAGGAAATTGGTTACTTGAAGAAGAGCCAATTGCAACTGGCAATGAACCTGTTGATCAAAAGGGTGATCAGGCTCTGGAATCCAACTATATGCTGACCAGAGATAGAGCTAGAAGGAAAACTAAGGCACCAGAGAGGTATGGTTATGCAGACTTGCTTGCTTATTCCCTGGTAGCATCAAGTAGTTTATTGGAAGAGGAACCAAGTGACTACAAGGCTGCAGTGAAAAGCAAGGATAGACACAAATGGCTTGAGGCTATGTCTGAAGAAATGAAGTCTCTGAAGGATAACAATACTTGGGATCTTGTTGAAAGACCAAAGGGCTCTAGGTTAGTTGGATGTAGATGGATCTTTAAGCAAAAGGAAGGAATCCCTGGTGTTGAAAAGGGAAGGATCAAAGCAAGGTTAGTTGCAAGAGGGTTTACTCAAAGGGAGGGCATTGATTATAATGAAGTTTTCTCTCCTGTGGTAAAACACAGGTCTATCAGAATAGTGCTTTCTCTTGTGGCAAAGTATAACCTGGAGTTGGAACAAATGGATGTTAAAACTGCATTTCTATTTGGGAACTTGGATGAGATCATTCTGATGAAGCAACTAGAAGGATTTGAGATCAAAGGCAAGGAGGATCATGTGTGTAAACTCAATAAATCTCTATAAGGTCTGAAGCAATCTCCAAGACAGTGGAATATGAGATTTGATGAGTTCATGATGAAGATTGGCTTTGTAAGGAGTAAGTATGACAACTGTGTCTACTTTAAGTTCAAGGATGAAAAGCAGTTTACATTCTTGTTGTTGTATGTTGATGATATTCTGATCATTAGTAATACCAAGATCGAAGTTGCAACTGTGAAAGCCAAACTCAAAGGAGAGTTTGAAATGAAGGATTTAAGAGCAGCTAAGAAGATTCTGGGTATGGAGATAAGAAGAGACAGATCTAAAGGTTTGTTGTACTTGTCTCAGGTGGAGTATCTTAAGAAGATACTAGAGAAATTTGGAATGTCTGAAGCTAAGGGAGTTACAACTCCATTGTCTCAACAGTTCAAATTGAGTGTTGATCAGTGTCCCAACACTGATCAAGATAAGGAGTTTATGGCAGAAATTCCTTATGCAAATGCTGTTGGATCTTTAATGTATGCCATGGTCTGCACTAGACCTGATTTGGCTTACTCAGTTAGCATGATAAGTAGGTTCATGGCTAATCCTGGAAGGGTGCACTGGAAGGCATTGGAATGGATTCTGAGGTATGTGAAACACACCATCAACAAAGTTCTGGTGTGTGGCGAGTTGCAACATCTGATGGAGAATCAGCCTCACATTCAAGGATTTGTGGATTCTGATTATGCTGGATGTTTGGACTCCAGAAAATCACTTACTGGATATGTTTTTACGGCATTTGGGACTGCTGTTAGTTGGAAGGCTAGCTTGCAAAGAGTAGTTGCATTATCAACTACTGAGGCAGAGTATATTGCACTGGCAGAAGCAATCAAGGAGGCTTTATGGTTAGATGGGTTTGCCAAGGAGCTGAAGATTCAAGATGATGTGATCACAGTTCATTGTGACAATCAGAGTGCAATACATTTGTCGAAGAACCAAGTTTATCATGAAAGGACTAAACATGTGTATATCAAACTTCACTTTGTGAGAGAGGTGATAGCAGGTGGCTCTGTGATGGTAAAGAAGGTTGCAACTGAGGAAAATCCAGCAGATATGATCACCAAAGTCTTGCCTAGCAGCAAGTTTGATCATTGCCTGGATTTGATTCAACTGAAGAGTTGTTAGTCCTGGTGTTCAGGACTAGTGGGAGGAGTTGGTTTGCTGATTTTGTGATTGAGGTAGAGTTACAGAAATAAGGTGGAGAATTGTGGGAATTAGTGACTTTTGGCTCAGTGGTATTTCCATAATTCTACCATCTTGAACGTAGTTGCAACTGGGGTTGCTTGAGTAGCAGTGAAAGCTTGTATAGCTGTTACAACTGAATGAGCGACTGTTGCAACTGGGCGGCGAGAGTCAGATTAGGGCAGACAGTTAATTTAGTGGGTCATGGGCTTCACGCGAGTTAGTTATAACGGCCTCAGTATATATACTCTGTTACGCAGCCGATTTCATAACGGTTTTCTTGTTACCCATTGTACTCTATATCTCCTCAATAAAAATTGGATCTCGATTTTTCCCTTGGATTAGGGTTTTTCATCACATCGATGCTAGAACGCCGAACCAAGTAAATTGCGTGTGTTGTTCGTGATTGTTTACGTTCTTTGCTGCGATTGTTATTCATATTTGTTTGTTCGATTTGTGCGATTCAATTGTGATTTGATTCGGTAAATTTTGCGTTCCATTGAGCGATTTCACTATATATATATATATATATATATATATATATATATATATATATATATATATATATATATACACACACATGCATGCAATGAAATAAGATGCTTAAATCTAAAATATGATCAACTGGATTTCGGATTCAAGAAATTCAAGAATTTGGGCAGGAATTACACCCCTGATGCCACCTCCATCAATGCTTAGGATTGTGACTAATTTTCCATGAGCTGGAGGTTGGACTTTACTGAAAGTTGGCCAGGATGCCATTGAGATAAGAAGAAATATTATTAATTGTACAATATATGCTAAATTTGCTGTGCGATTATGTATATTTAGATTTATGTTCCAAATGTATGCAAGTTCAGGTATTTAAAGGAGAATGTTAGGTTTAAACTCGTGACTTGGACGCCTATAATTCATGCTTCACACGTATCAACGAAAATTCCTCTTAACTTAGATCTTCGTGGTGTGTTGACAAGGTTAAAGAGTATGCTAATTGATCGATTTTGTCAATTATTCGTAAGACTTATGTTTCTTGGACAAATGGAATTCCTGTAATGACGATAGACTTGATAAGCCAATATTTGAGTAAGAATATAATTATAATTAAGCTATCGTCTTGGCAACAAAAACTGATTATTTTCGTTAAAATATTAGCATACAATGAAAAATTATGATTTCACAAGCACACGCTATTCTCAATATGTCTAGAGTAACCAAACCGTGCGTTCAACATATATATTATTTGTGTAACGAATTATTGTTAGGTGCAAGCCATCTTATGATTCTTATCGGGTGTGTCAGAATCCGATAATAACGTGTATATATACTAGCTCAATAACGAGGTCTTTTTTCTGACAAAAAGACGCGAAACAAATTGATTACAAGCCAAAATCGTATCTGTAGATTACGAGAAAATCTCAAATCTCATTGCTTTAATATAGAAGCAAAAGACCCTTGATATTTCTCCTTTAACTGCCTTATTGGAGGGAAATAGAGAGATTGGTAATATACAAAAGCGCAAAGTAGTCCTCAATTAGTGTTGGATAAAATTCAACAACATTTTCAAATTATCGGAAGATTACCTTTATATATGATGATGAATGGATGATAATATAAAATAGAACATAAACTGCAGTGAAAGAGAAAACAGGTAAGTAAAGAAATCAAAAAAAACTAGTCTCGTAAAATTAGTACAGTATTCTTTCTTTACTTTTATGTACATACTATTTGTTTTTTATCAGTTCCAGCTACCAGCAGAATTGGTCATCTTTTGTTTGAAAAGTGCTCCGTACGTGGCTTACAAGATATATTCAATAGTTATAAGATGCCTGCGGTATTGAGTTTCATGGTTTTGATGAAGAAGAACAAGAACAAAAAGGAATCATCAACATTTTATTTGAATCGAAGAGAGAGAATTGAACTTTGTTCATGTACAATTTAGAGAGAGAAAGTGAGAGCCTTGCTCTCTGTTGCAGAATCTAAAACTAATTGAATGAATAAACTAACACTAACAAACACTATTTATACTAATGGCTAATCTGGAGATTAACTCTCTTAACAACTAATTGGGCGCAACTTACTATTTATGGTAAGCTGTTAACAACTAATTAACAGAATTATAAAATCTTTTCTAAAATAGAAATAATGTAAAATATGTTTTGTGAGTCAATTTAGATCACTTAAGACCCCCCCACAAGAGGGGCATGGATATTCAACAGGTCCATCTTGGATGTCATGAGGTTGAAAGCTTGAAGTGGCAGTGGTTTTGTGAGAATGTCTGCCAACTGAAAAGTATTTGGAATGTGCATTACTTTGAGCTGCTTCTGTTGCACCTTCTCCCTGACAAAATAGCAATCTATTTGTATGTATTTTGTCCTCTCATGGTGGACAGGATTCTGGGCAATAGCTTTAGCGCTCTTATTATCAGTGCATAAGAGAGGTACTTTGTTGTAAGTGATCTTCAAGTCAGTGAGTAGTTGGTGTAACCAGATCATTTCATAGCAAGCAGTGGCCATTGCTCTGTATTCAACTTCTGTGCAGGATCTACTGACTGTTGGCTGCTTCTTTGCTTTCCAGGAAATCAGGGAATCACCAAGGTAAACAGCATAACCTGTTATGCTTCTTCTGCTATCACTACAGGCAGCCCAATCACTGTCACATAATCCTTTTAAGTTAGTATCAGAATTAATTGGATAGAATAATCCCTTACCTGGGGTTGATTTTAGGTATCTCAATACCCTGTGAGCTGCAACAAGATGTGATATAGTGGGGTTAGACATATACTGTGTTAGAGCTTGAATAAAGAAACACAAGTCTGGTCTAGTAATAGTTAAGTACAACAGTCTTCCTACAAGTCTCATGTACTCTGATGGATCAGAGAGGAGTGTAGCATCATCTTTTTGAAGCCTTGTTTTACAATCCATGGGAGTGGAAGCAGGCTTGCTAGCTAAGTATCCAGATTTAGTTAGTATGTCTGGGGCATACTTCCTTTGACAAAGGGAAATACCCTTTGATGATCTTGCAATTTCAAGTCCCAGTATATATTTGAGATCACCTAGATCTTTGATAGTAAATTTTTCATCAAGATGAACTTTTATTCTGTCTATTTCTTGTAAATTGTTTCCTGTCAGAATCACATCATCAACATAGATACACAGTATAGTGATAGAGTTGTTGTTAGTTAGAACAAACAAAGAGCAATCAGAAACACTTTGTTTGAAACCATAATCTAATAAACAGTGAGTTAACTTAGTATACCACTGTCTAGATGCTTGTTTAAGACCATATAAGGTCTTCTTTAATAAGCGAACTCTGTTGTCTTTAGGATCACAGTATCCAGGACGAGGCTTCATATAAGTTTCCTCATCTAAATCACCATGTAAGAAAGCATTACTCACATCTAACTGCTTTAAAAACCAATTTCGAGATGCAGCTAAAGCAATGATAACTCTTACAGTAGTAAGTTTAGCTACAGGACTAAAAGTGTCAAAATAATCCAAGCCTTCTTCTTGGGTGTAGCCTTTTGCTACCAATCTTGCTTTATATCTTTCTACCGTGCCATCAGCCCTAAGTTTAATCCCATATACCCATTTACATCCTATACATTTTTGGCCAGGAGGAAGATCTGTCAATATCCACGTGTTGGTCTTTTCTAAGGCATTAATCTCTGTTTGCATGGCATCTTTCCATTCAGTGAAATTACTAGCTTGTTTATATGTTTTTGGTTCAGATACATGGGATACAGCAGATGTAAATGCTCTATGAGATGCACTGAGTTGTTCTGCGCTTAAAAACATGCTTATAGGATACTTAGTTTGATAAGTAGAATGCACAGTAATGTCATTAGTATTAGAATAGTTTGCCTTATGAATAGAAGTAGGCAATTGATAATCATAGACTTCAAGGTATGTAGGAGGGTGAATTGATCTTGTAGATCTCTTCTGCTCAGGTAAAGGAACATTAAAATTACTAGAGATACCTGGTACAACATTTTGTTGTATACTTATCTGATCTTCTGAGGATTGAGTGGATGGCTCATAGAAGTGGTTTTGATCCACTGGAGTGCACTAAATATCAGGAGTTGCTGGTAATCCTGAAGTAATGGAGTTTGATTCTTCTGGTAAAATTTCATTGTGAACATGATTCTTCTGTTGATTTTCTTGTTGTGGGACTAGCTTTTCTTGAGCAATAAAAGGATCAGTACACAATTTCAAATTCATATTTATGTCATGGTCAAGCTCATTGTGAACATTAACTTTATTCCTGAAAGAGAATATGTTTTCATGAAACACAACATTCCTGGATATGAAAATTTTATTTGTCAACAAATCCAAAAGCTGGTATCCTTTGGTACCCCTTGGATATCCAATAAAACAGCATTGTATAGCCCTAGCATCAAACTTTTGTCTCTTTGCATTAAGGGTAGATGCATAGCATAGGCATCCAAAGTTTCTTAAGAGAGAGTAGTCAGGGGGCTTTTGAAATATCATTTCATAGGGAGTTTTGTTTCTTATAGTCTTAGAGGGTAACCTGTTGATTAAAAAACTTACAGTAGACATACAGTTACTCCAATATTCTATTAGAAGTTGAGATTGGAATCTAAGGGATCTTGCAACTTGTAAAAGATGCTGATGTTTTCTTTCAACTAGACCATTTTGTTGTGGAGTTTCTACACAACTGGTCTGGTGATATATGCCGTGAGATTTATAGAAATCATTCAACAAAAATTTTGTCCCATTATCTGTTCTAATACTTTTAGTGGAAACAGAGACAGATTTGTGAAACTGAATGATATGTTGTCTAACCTCATATTTATTTTTCATTAAGTATATCCAAGTACATCTGGAAAAGTCATCAACAATAGTTAAAAAGAATCTAAAACTATCATGAGAGTGAACTGAGAATGGACCCCAAACATCACAGTGAACAAGGTCAAATGCAACAAGAGATTGAGATTGACTAATAGGAAAAGAAGGCTTATTTTGCTTTGATAAAGGACAAATGTCATAGTGTGTTTCTTTACAAGTAGTACTGTCAATAGAATGTATAGCTAGAAGTTTCTCCTTAGAGGGATGCCCTAATCTCATATGCCATATATTGTTGTGAGTTCTCATAGTATTACAAGAAGAATGAATTCTAGAATGAATATAAAACTTTAGAACATAAAGCTTGTTCAACAGCCTAGCAGAACCAATCATCTGTCTGGTGATTGAGTCATGTATGAAACAATTAGAAGACAAAAAAGTAAGCATGAGATTAGTGAGTTTTGTTAGTTTAGATATAGATAACAAGTTGTGAGAAAATGAGGGAACATATAAGACATCAGATAATAGAACTCCAGGAAAGAGTAAAACAGTGCCTATGTGTGTAACCATAGTATAACTTCTGTTAGGTAGATGAATGACAGTATTAAGAGGGATAGGGGTATCATGATAGTCGGTTAGATCACATATCATATGATCAGTTGCTCCTGTATCAATAATCCAAATTTTGGAATGATCAACAATATCATGAGAATTAGAGTTGAAAGCAGAATGAGTAATGTTACCAGACATTGTGGCTGCAGCATAATGAGGTTTTTTTCCAGTGTTCACAGTAGCAGCATAGTGGTGAGAAGTTTCTGGTGGAGCACTAGTGGTTTTGAGTTGTTCCTGAGCTTGTTGATACGCAAGGAATTGCTCAAACAACTCTTGAGTAGATGACTTTGGAGGGAACTCATAAGTGGTAGAGATCATGTCGAACTGCTCATTTGAGTTTGTTGCAGTGTTAGCTGAGTTAGCTGATCTTTGAGGAGGTTGTCTCTTACCAGTTGAACCAGTCCATCCTGGAGGATATCTATGAAGTTGAAAGCACTTCTCAATAGTGTGCTCATTGTATCCACAGTTGGTACACCTCAACTTCTTTTTCTCTTTTTTGGAGAGAGGAGGTTTGTAATTGGCATTATGAGTTGAGTAGTTCTGCATAGTTGTTCAGAGCCGCGCATCTCCAAAGTTCCTATGTCTAGTAAAGAGAGCCATAACATCTGTTGGAGTAGCATTTGAGTAGAGGTACCTTTGATTCTCTTCTTGCAGAATGAGAGAATACACTGTAGTAAGGGAGGGCAGAGGTGCCATCAACAGAATTTGGCTCCTTACTCCAGAGTAAGAATCATTCGGGCCCACCAAGAACTTCATGACACAGTCATATTGTTGGTGTTCCATCATAGTATTATTGAGGTTGCATGTACACATACCACAAGAGCAAGAAGCAATTGGTCTCTGGTTGTTGTACTCATCCCACAAGGATCTAAAAGTGTGGTAATACTCCGTGACAGTCTTAGCTCCCTAAGCGATAGTAGAGAGTGACTTTTGAAGATGGTACACTATAGAACCGTATGTTCTTGAATATCTGGTCTTCAACTCATTCCATAGATCACATGCACAAGTGTAGAACATCAAACTGTTCCTAATCTCCTTAGTCATAGAATAACTAAGCCAAGAAAGTACCAAGCCATTAGCTCTAACCCAACAATTCAACAACACGGGATCAGCAGGGGAGGGTTTTGGTAGTGAACCATAATTGAAAGGCAATTTGTTCTTGATGGTGAGAGCAGTAATGATACTTCTACTCCAAGATATGTTATTTGTACCATTTAATTGATCTGCTACAATGGAGGTACCTGTGAAATCGTGGGAACCAAGGTAGTACACAGAGGAGGAATCCTCACAAGGATTCTTCTGTGTAGGAACAATACTAGAACTAATAGCAGGAGTAGTAGATAAGGATAGTGTAGGTTCAGTCATGATGTCAGATGAATTGCAAAATTAGGGTTTCAAGATTTGGGGATTTTTACAAAAACACACTCCAAATTGATAGTAACAAGAGAGAGAAATCACAAATCAACAGTTATTTGTGCAGTAGTGTGATGATCAACACAAGGATCAAGCAAAAGTAACAAAAATCAGAGAAGAAACCTTTAAAAAAGTTGTACGGCGGCAGATCAAACTTAGCGGATGATACCATATTGAGTTTCATGATTTTGATGAAGAACAACAAGAACAAAAAGGAATCATCAACATTTTATTCGAATCGAAGAGAGAGAATTGAACTTTGTTCATGTACAATTTAGAGAGAGAAAGTGAGAGCCTTGCTATCTATTGCAGAATCTAAAACTAATTGAATTAGTAATCTAACACTAACAAACACTATTTATACTAACAACTAATCTGGAGATTAACTCTCTTAACAACTAATTAAGCGTAGCTCACTATTTATGGTAAGCTGTTAACAACTAATTAACAGAATTATAAAATATTTTCTAAAATAAAAATAATATAAAATACGTTTTTTGAGTCAATCCTAAAATAGAAATAATGTAAAATACGTTTTGTGAGTCAATTTAGATCACTTAAGATGCGGAGCACTAGATTGGTAGAAGTGATTTCTATAGTCCTTCCTATAGTCTCTTATTATAAATCTGAAAGTGCAAGTATTCTGGTAATGTTAGGATAACATTGAAAGTTCAATGTTAGAGTAACATTGGTTGGCAGAATCTTTTCTACAATCGTATTTTTAATATCTTAATTATTGTTTTGCCTTATTCACTTAACTAATCTAGTTCCACAGTTGTGATTGTCTTTGGTTATTATTCAGGAAACAAACTTACCATAGGTTGATCGCTCAAAGTTTTCATAATGAGAATTTTCCTTAATTAAAGTTAACCGCTCAACATATAAGGAAAGGAGTGTTCGAGTGCAACTAGGAAACATCCAAGATGAGTCCTGATTTGAAGAAGGAGTCTTTCCTTAGTTAGTTTACTAACAAAGGAACTATTATTTAAGAAGGACTGCGAGAAAAATGAAGAGGAGTTCGACAAGGAAACTAGAGGAATTACCAACCGTGTAAAACACACCTTGAAGTCCAAGTCAAGAACCTATATATAGGTGTGAAGTACATCAAGACAAACACGAGACAAGAGTTGATAAATCCGAGAGATTAATTTACAAGTTGTTGAGTCTTGTCTTGCTTTTGCAAAGTTTGTGAGTTGTTCGATTAGTTCTAGGTTTAGAATTGAGAAAGCAATTCTTGTCTGCTTTGTTGAGTTCGAGCAATTCGAGAGTGAGGAACTTGAGAGTTGTGAGAAACATCTTTTGTTAAACCCTTGTGGTA
This sequence comes from Linaria vulgaris, assembly GCA_948329865.1. Classification (NCBI taxonomy): domain Eukaryota; kingdom Viridiplantae; phylum Streptophyta; class Magnoliopsida; order Lamiales; family Plantaginaceae; genus Linaria; species Linaria vulgaris. The sequence goes on from OX415250.1 coordinate 102,286,985, forward strand.
TTTTGCCTACGGCTCGTAAGTTAATATTAATATATTCACTTTTTAAATTATGTGTTTATTTATTTCCGTTGCACCATTATTCTGGAACGTTGTTAAAGTAACATTCTGAAGTTAACAACGTACAAGTATCAACCCGATCCACAATTTCAATTGGTATCAGAGCCAAGCACCAACTCCAATGGTGTTTGGCGTTGATACGACAAGATGGACAACACCAACCCCAATACCAACAGATTGCCAGTGTTGGAATGACCAAACAATTATGCATATTGGAAGATCAGACTCAGGGTCCACATCAAATCCATTGATCTGAGAGCATGGGAATCAATACTGGAAGGCTACACCATTCCTTACTTGCCAAGAGATGGAGATGTTGATCTGGTACCTAAGCCCAAAGGATAATGGACAGTGATTTGGTGCATTATCGTCTGCTGCCTTGGAAGGCTGACGAAATACTCCACATCATGCTGATTCTAGGCTACGATGGAACCAGCTTTGTCATTAGCACACATGTACTCCAAGTGACTCGGTGAGTGGACAGATAGATCTTTCATGATTTCGGACTGGACTCGGGTTACCCCGAGCTGCCTACATATCCCCTTGATGAAATCAAGCCGAACGTAGTTCATTAATGGTAGGTCAGTTGTATAATCAAGTATAATGATATGTCGAGTATCTCGTGGATATCGAATGTTATGTCGGGGATGAGATCGGGGACCTCCTACGTCGAGGATGGTGTCCTCAGGGATGTCGGGTATGATATCGGGTATGATGTCCAATGATACGTCGAAGATATATATCGAGTATTATGTCGAATCTGATACCGGGAATGATCGATATCAGGTGTACAATGTCCGAGGATAATTATTACTTACTTTAGTTAGAGGAGCCCAGATATTTATAGACCTCAAGATGCGGGGACCACTGTACTCTATCGAATGTTATATTCGATATACATATCGGGGGCCATCCCCGATATAGATGAACATGGGCTTTGCCCATGGACCAGCCCACTACGGGAATTACTCATATCATGTAGTCCCCCAGTTTAGGAGTTATCATTGCAGATGATAATTCGTAAACTTGATTTGTAGGCTCGAGTATTTTATTGGGGGATACCCTTCACTCCCCCCAGATTTCGAGTTGCACGAGTAACAAATTGGGATAGTGAAAATAGAGCTCGGATACTCCCCCATTTTACTGGACAATTTGGTTAAGATGGAAGTCAAAAATTCAGTGATGACAAGTAGATATCAAATATGTGTTTATGATATCTTCCCAATATGGAAGGCATCTATTGCCGTCGGGGCCTAAGTGTGGTTATTATATAAGTTGGGCCCTTCCATTTGTCCAGATGCAAATATTTGTTGAAGTGACCGCCAGTGCGTAAGTAGAGGCCGTAAACTCTATTTGCAGTTATGTTTGCAAAAGATATAATGTACAGTTGCTTAATGTCGTGGATTGGCTCTCGATGCGATGATCTTAAAATGCGCCGACGGCCATCAATGTTGCTGCCATTCGATGATATTTTTTAGACCTTATACTTTAAGATGCATTGCTACTCCATAATCAATTAAGGAAGTGCATTTCGAGTAAGGTTGCTGCCATTCGATGATATTTTTTAGACCTTATACTTTAAGATGCATTGCTACTCCATAATCAATTAAGGAAGTGCATTTCGAGTAATATGCCCATATTCGATGCAAATGATGATATGGAGGTGGATGCGGCGCTCGATTCGATGATCTTAAAATGCGCCGACGGCCATCAAGGTTGCTGCCATTCGATGATATTTTTTAGACCTTATACTTTAAGATGCATTGCTACTCCATAATCAATTAAGGAAGTGCATTTCGAGTAATATGCCCATATTAGATGCAAATGATGATATGGAGGTGGATGCGGCGCGTGGTTGCAAGATGGCTATGTCGAATAGCGTGGGTACCAAGGTGGGTGTTTGACCATTTCGTGTGTTAGGTTGATGGGCTAGAGTGCCCATAATAATATAGGGACAAATAAATCTTAGCCGTAAGTAGTGTAGAACACGAGGAGGTTGTTCTCCGAACGAGGCCGTCATTTCCCCAAAAGCGTTACTGCTAGAGACAAAATGGACCGCTTGGGGTCTTGTAAGTGCAATGTTTGCATGTATTGTTGTGATTATAGCTTAGCGATTGTGTATACGTGACTGTTTATGACAATCAGGTTTTTCCAACCTTGCGTTAGGTTGGTGGGTCATTGAGAGACTCAGGGTCACTGATGAGAGCGCACTTTATTGCTTATTATGATTTTACCCTCATAACAATTTGGGATTGTAAAAATATTTGAATGCTTTAGCCCGGTCATAGCGTTAGTGTGGTTGGGTAATGCGTTTGGTGAGGTGGGTTCGTATCCAACTCAAACTTTGTAGGTACATCTTGAGTTATTCGAGTACTTTATCAGATGTAATAGCTGACTGCGCTTCCATTACCTTTTTAGGTAGATGTAGTTGACATCGCATCACAAATGATTCTTGTTATACCTTGAGAGGTATGATCTATGATAACGTGTTCAGTATGCCCTACGACATGAATAACATGCACAGAATATTGCATTGTATCGTGAGAAGTAAATGACTTGGACACCGCGCAATGTATGTTGCACTATACCATAATTGGGTAGTTTCTAGCTGAAGCTATTGTAGACTGTATCTTCAAGTATTGTTACATCTCACGGGTGGTGTTGAGCTATCACCAACGCAGAGTGTAGGTATGATAATGTTGAGCCTGATGGCGCTGTTGAGATTCTTAAGAAAAAGAGTCTCGTGATGATTAGCGTGAAGTGTGACTATCGAGATAAAATCAAGCTCAAATCACCGACTATCGACCAAATTAACGACTTAGCTTATAACACCACCATCTACCAGGACAATATGATGCAACAAAACAAACTCCCCCGCAGGCCAATCGCCTTAGAGGCAAAGAAGGTTGGAACAGAGACAGCAATGGCAGGGACAGGTCACTGAGAAGATGCACTCCACTTAATCAGGATATCTTGACCGTATTTGCGGTAGATCAGAGGAAGAGATGGTTGAACCAACCAAGGAAATTGTGAGAGACTGAAGGAACTAAACGATCAAGGAAGTACTGTGAGTACCACCGTCATAATGGACACGAGACTAAGGATTGCATAGATCTCAAGGATGAAATCGAGAGCCTCATCCGGGAGGGCAAGCTGGTAGAATATGTGCGAAACTATAGAGACTCTGAGGATCGAGAGGATCGATCCCACTTCTCTAGAAGGGACAAGGTGAAGGCCATAGAGGGCCCCAGTGGGCGTGGGAACGCAATTGTCAATGCACCTTCTATAGGAGTGATCAACATGATCAGCAGAGGACCGACAAGAGCAGACTCCAGTAACGGGAGGAAAACGATTACAAGAGGACTTCAGGGGACCGCTACATTGGATTCACGTCACTGATGGATGAGTTGCCAGACGAGAACATTACTTTCTCAACCAGGGACCTGACAGATCTATCTCCCGAAGCCATACAGGCATGTAAACTTGATTTCCCCCTAGTTGTAAACTTGACATTGCCAATTATGGTGTTCGCAAGGTGTTGATTGACAACGGGAGTTCCACGAACATCATATTCACGCATGCTTTAGAGAAAATGGCGTTGGGCCACAATGTAGTGGAGCACATACGCACTCCCTTGATTGGCTTTGGGGGTGCCGAGGTGATACCATTGGGGCAGGTGAACCTGCCAACATCGTTTGGGGGAAGAGCCACACAGGAGGACCATCAACGTCCAATAACAATCGTGGATCACCCTTTCGCCTACAACATCATAATAGGTAGGCCTGCTCTCAACGCCATCCGTCCAGTGGTATCCACATACCACCAGAAAATGAAGTTCCCGGTAGTTGGAGGCGTAGGAGAAGTCATCGCCCATCATGAGGAGGGATGTCTTTGCTACATAACTTCCCTCACACTCCCAAGAATCAGAGATGTTGCAGGACAGGTGGTGAACCTGGATGGCAACCATCAAGTGGTGGAGTGACTGACGTTGGAGGATCACTTGAACCTTTTACATTTTCAGTAATGTTGAACAATTTATAATTTCCCTAAATTGCCCCATCGTTGGGCTCGATTGTAACTAAACCAGGGAGAACTATGTCGGTCTGATTCCCATACAACGGCATACCTGGGCGGGTTAGGATTTACTTAGCCTTCAACTCTTATCCATCATTAACTCATATCGTTCCAACCGATACATTTGACTGCATTACGCATTCATAACTTGCTGCAGGTAGATACCCCTCTCTTTGGGTACATACCCTTTTGATGGATTAGACGAAATGTGCAGATGATGACACATTTATTTTGAGAAATTTTATCATCATGTTGCTTGAAAATATACTTATTTCACCTATATAAAGAGGTACAAATAAGTTCTTGCTAATAACGAGGAAAGATATTCTCCCCCTAGGAGGATAGAATGTGAAGTGTGGATTTCACCTTCCCACTATTTCTGGCATTGAACGATTATGTTATCTTGTTTGAACGACAGGAAACGGAGATCGGCGAATTTGACAAAATCCAAGGAATATCCACTACCTAGAAAGGATAAAGATCTACAAATGCCGTGGGATAACTCCCCTATCCATCGAGATAGGGAGGAGAGAACCCGACATACAAAAGAACTACAAATGCCATGGGACAACTCCCCTATCCATCGAGATAGGGAGGAGAGAACCCAACATACAAAAGAACTACAAATGCCATAGGATTACTCCCATATCCATCGAGATAGGGAGGAGAGAACCCGGCATACAAAAGAACTACAAATACCATGGGATAACTCCCCTATCCATCAAGATAGGGAGGAGAGAACCCGACATACAAAAGAACTACAAATGCTATGGGATAACTCCCCTATCCATCGAGATAGGGAGGAGAGAACCCAACATACAAAAGAACTACAAATGCCATAAGATAACTCCCCTATCAATCGAGATAGGGAGGAGAAAAACTGGCATACAAAAGAACAACAGATGCCATGGGATAACTCCCATATCCACCGAGATAGGGAGAAGAGAACCCGGCATACAGAACAGCTACAAATGCCATGCAATAATCTCACTATCCACCCGGATCAAAAGGGCGAGCACCCGACAGAAAGCAAGCTCTGCACAACCCGCGGGATGATAATAGTTATACCCACTCGGATCAAAAGGGCGAGACTCTAAACTAACAACATTTTTCAAAACAAGAATGACACAAGTCAACAACATGCACAAGTAAGTGTTTAATACCCTAAAAATAGAGGAGGAAATTACCATTTCAAAATAAGCTTGGCAAGTACAAAGAGCACAAGGGCTATATACACGACCACCAAACAGGAAAATTCTAATAACAAGCGACACACCCCTCAGACGGGGTACTTAGGAGCACCCATCATATGGATTAGCACAAGACTCTTCTGTTTTTTTCCCCGTAGACATGTTCTACCGGATCCTCATTAACCTCAGCGTCGAAATCCTCGGAAAATTTCCTATCCTGGCCCAATAAAGGGTTCAACGGACTAGGGTTGAAATCATCCTTAAAACCTCCAAGAAGACGGGTCTGACCAATGATGTGGGCCTTGGCTTCTTCCCTCTCTTGCACTCCAAGTTCGGCGTATATCTGCTTCAAGGTCTCACTCAATAGGAAACACTTGGCAGCACTAACCCTCTGCTCTCGAGTAAGTTCCCTGAATCGAATAGCCCTCTCAGCAATGGCCAACTGTTCTCGCACCTGACAAAGCTCTGCCTTGACATTCTCACGCCTATCCCCTCTATGGCGAGAGAAACGTTAGCTTGCTCAAGGGCTGTTCCCACTACTAATTTCGCTTGAGGAGGAGCTTTACGTTCACTTCGCTGGAGCCAAGGATACTCATGGCCTCATCCCGCTCGGCCGATAATTTTTCAATCACGGCATGATCATAATTCGCCAGGTTCTCAAGCGCAGCGCACGTGAAATAGACTTCACATGAGCAACATTATTGTCACTCGCCATCCTCAAGAAATCGGCAAGAAACTTTTTGACCTAAAGTACAGAAACAACTCAGTAATTTAACAAATACCGATGAAGTACCTTCAAAAATATCATCCCTACGACTAAATAAAAAAAGGATTACAACACACTTACCAATTGGAACATAAAGTTATGCCCAGCAGCAGAACTACTGTCCTCTGTCTGTTTCCTCTTATGGGAAGAAGGGTTAGCTCCCGAGACCCCCGAAGCTTGGCTCCTACTGGAACTCGCACCAATCCCACCTTGAGTAGGCGTGTCGCCTCCCAGTATCACATCTTCTGGGTGTTCCTCGCCTTGCGAGGATCCACCCAACTTTTCCTTAAGGCGATGGCCCTCACGCCCACGTTTTTTGTGAATCACATGAAGTGTTGCATTAACCTCGGCCTCCGCCCTTTGAACAGTGTCACATTGCGCAATCACATCCAATCTCTGATGCATCACAAGAGCCGCTACAAACAGACCGGAAGAGTGTCATCAAAACAGAACACAAACATGAAACCATCCAACTAAAAGGAGGAGAGAAACATACCAAGGTCAAACGAGCCTCGATAGGGCATAGGAGAAAGACTGCTTGCGCTAAGCACGTCTTCATCACAAAGCATCGTGAGGTCATACGGATGAGTTAACAAATTACGCAGAAAATTGGCCGCCCATTGGGGAGCGCCGATACCAGAAGGCCTCGAAAACTTCTTCAACGTAGACCATTGTTGAGGAAGAACATCGAACTCCACAACAATTTTCTCCCCTATGTAGAAGTATTCGCTCTTGTTGCCAAACCCATAGCTAGACTGGCCTTCATTATCACCATCCTTTTTGTTGGTGATAACGGAGAAGAGATTCCAAAACTCGTTCACTCCATGGGGCACAGCGAGGGCCTTCATAACACAAATAAAGGACACGATGGCACCAAAAGAGTTGGGCAAAAGCTGTCCGAGGCAAACCCCAATACTATGCAGGATGGCAACAATGGCGGGATCGATAGGGAACCGCAAACCGTTGGCGAAATGCTTTGCATGGGCGGTGATGGAACCCTGCAGCGGCCTGTGCATTCTCTCATTCTCCTCGAGAAACCTAATCTTATACCCGACATCCATGTGATACGTGGCAAAATAAAAGCTAGAGTGACGAGGGACACGGGACACCATGTCCTCATAGCTGACCCCATTCGTTATACTCCACATCCTCGTTCCCGTGAGGCAAACCCCATTCATTATACTCCACATCCTCGTTCCCGTGAGGCTCGTCAACATCCTCATCTATCCCGTCCCTCACGTCATCACCAACTAACTCATCTGTCCCAAAAAACTCGGAGTTAGCAAAAGCAGGTTCGGAACCTCCAACCTCCACATTCTCAGGAGCTAAATTGGCCATATCAAAATCACTCGTGTTCGACATAGCAGTGATGCGTAGAAAGAATCGCAAACAATTTTCAGGAAATGCTACAGCAAAACCACCAAATTCAAACATGAAAAATCAGAAAAATGAAAAAGAGAAAATTAACTGCAATACTTAAATCGAAAACCACGACGGAACCACATCGATTCAAATATCAGACATTATATCAAAACCGACATCGAACAATGGATGTGAAGGGGTAAAATAGTAATAAATCACAAAATTCATATCGATATTCATATCGAAATTAACGTAAAAAATCCCCGACATACCTCCGCAAACAGACAACGAACTTCGCCAGAAGACAAAAATGATCTTCTTCTTCCTCATGCCCCACTATTTATAGATGTCGGGTTTCAGATACGCATTTATGGCTATCCCATATCGAACTTCAAATTCGACATAGATATCGAAGGAAATTCGATATAAAAATAAATCCACAAAAATACAAGAATTCAAATGAGGCTCTCTTACATTCGCTAATTGCATTGGGGGGTCCACCAACATTTCTTGAAAACACAATGAAGTCCCGCGTCACAGTTCCGTCATTTGATTTGGTGGGACAAGAGGTATTGGTAATTTAAAAACTTAGATTTAATTTGCAAATTATTATCCTCAGATAATAATTCCCAAATTGGGGGACTACATAATATGGGTATTTCCCGTATTGGGCCGGCCCATGGGCCAAGACCATGTTTTATCTATGTCGGGGATTATCCCCGACATGTATATCGAATATGACCTTCGATATAGTACAGTCCACGTGTTTATCACTTGAGTGGTCCCCGCATCCCGATGCCTATAAATACCCGCTTCCCGGTAAGCAAGGTAAGCTTCAATTATACTGTTCACCTATATCGAACATACCTGATATAGGGCTTGACATCACATTCAATATATATCACCGAGCTAGTATCCGATATTATACCCGACGTCACTCTCAACGTCAGCAAGAGATCACCCCCGACGTGGAAGGCTTCCGACATCATTCTCGATATAACCTTCGACTTCATCTCCGATATACATTCGACATCCGCCATTGTATCTAACGTCAGTTCGAGGTGTTCCGGACCAAGCCTACTCGACACTAGCATAGTTCAAGTGGGCCTAGTTTAGTGATAGATTCATTGTACCACACTTTTAACCGACCCTACTCTATATATACGATATATTGTTAAATATATATATATATATATATATATATATATATCGAGACCGATCAATAATTAAATATGCAGCTAACAATTTGTTTTTTTAGCCAAACTAATTTCTTTTAATTAACATTAAACCAATAATTACAATAGGAGCACGCATGTTTCATGGAAAATCCTCTCTTCGACACCGATATGTCGGTACTTACACCGGTGAATCAAATTCATCGTATTGAAAAACGACAATGCAGGCTATCCACTCCATCGGATCTGTTTACAATGGAAGTCGACGGGACCACTCCGATCAATAACATCCTTACAACTGATCCTCCACCAATGAACTCGTCTGCTTTAAGCCCAAGAGCCAAAGTGTCATACCGCGATGCGGTTACGGGACAAGGAAAATCCCCTCAATTCTCACTGAGTTATCTCGTTGAACAAATCAACTACACTGATGAGGAAGAAATCCAATGGGAAGATATTGATGAAGCTTTCAGCCATCAATTCTCTGATGATCCGATCCTCGATAACTCGCCATGGCCTCAAGTGCGACTCATCGGAGACGAGAAGCGTGATATGTGTAAAACTTGGGGGCGTTATCTCATTATAAAATTCCTCGGAAAATCAATTAGATATGACACCCTCGCTATCAAACTTCCAAATCTTTGGAAACTCACTGGAAATTTTGAATTAATCGAAATGGGCATGGGATTCTTCTTTGTAAAATTTCAAAAGCGTTCTGACTATGATTCGGTCCTCAATGATGGACCATAGGTGATATTACAACATTACTTAACAGTCCGTAGATGGACGCCGGACTTTAAAGCATCAACAACCTCAATTTCATCCACACTTGCATGGGTGCGCATACCCGAACTCCCAATTCAAATGTTTAAACATCTGAATCGTTCGAAAGAGATCGGGGACTTCATAGGTCAATTTGTGAAAGTTGATAGCCACACGCTAAAATCAACAAAGGGATGGTTCGCACGAATTGCGGTAGAAATTCACTTGAATAAACCATTACTTCCCAAATACATGTTGGGGTCGGAAGAATATAACATCGAATATGACGGAATCAGATTGATTTGTTTTTGGACATCACCAATTAAGAAGTGTGTCCTCGATCCTCGGAAGTAATGGCACGCATTGATAAAGAAGCCGAGGCTGAGCGTATCCGCCGGAAAAAAGAAGCACATAAACCATCTTCGTCGGAGCCGGCCAAATATGGCGCTGTGGATGAATCGTAAACGAGTCAATCAAGGAAAGTCAGCGACAAATTCTAATCACTACAAGAAATTCAAGTATTGGCAACGGCCATTGGCAACGGGCATGGTTGCCAATGACCATTTTGTCATTGGCTACGGAAGAATCCGTAGCCAATGGCTTTTTTTCACTAAAAAAAAAAAGAAAAATTCGTTTTCCAAGGGCAACGGACAGTGTCCGTTGCCCATAACCAAAGGCAACGGCCCTTGGCCGTTGCCAATAGCCAAGGGCTACGGCCAAGCCGTAGCCCTTGGTTTAGGCGCCTGAATTTGGCGCCTAAACCAAGGGCTACGGCCAGGCCGTAGCCCTTGGCCCTTGCCAATGGCCAAGGGCTACGGCTTAGCCGTAGCCCTTGGTATATACCAAGGGCTACGACCAAGGCGTAGCCCTTGGCCGTTGCCAATAGGTTTAGGCGCCAAATTCAGGCGCCTAAACCATTGGCAACGGCCAAGGGCCGTTGCCCTTAGCCAAGGGCCGTTGCCCTTAGCCAAGGGCAACGGCCATTGGCCGTTGCCAATGCTATTAAAAAAATAATAAAAATAGAAAATATTACTCTATAAATACTACCATATTTCTTCAATTCTATATCAAACCATTCTCATCTATCTTCTAAATTTAGCATTCTATCTCTTTCTCTTTTTCAAATAGTAGTGCTTTCGTTATGGCCGATAAAAATCCCGGCCCACGAAAAAATGCTAAAGGGAATTTTACGATTAGTCTACAAAATTTAACACGAATTGGTACGTCCCTTCGTGGAAGGAGTGCCCCCACCGAAGAGCGCAACAATGTTTCCGAGCCAGAGTCCACTCATATTCCACATGAAACAACGACGACCGATCGAAGGCTCTTAAAGACTTTGTCGCCAATTGTCCCCGTGTCGAGGGCCCTTCCTATCACTCCTCCAACTATGCGTATAGCTCACGGGTTGATGGATGTGCAAACGGAAGACGACGACGAAAACGAAGAAGAAAATGATGAGGAAAATGATGATGAAGATCAAGAGATGACGTCGCCAGCTTTGTCGAGAGAGGGCCCGTCTCCAAGTTCCCAACGTTCAAGTGTGGGTAGTACGTCTAAGCGAGGTAGTCGTGGGTTGACGAAAGGTGACCCGCCGCAGAAGGACGCCTCTAAGCGAAAAAAGATCGCGGTTAATGAGTTTGGAGAATGGAAGAGTGGAAAAAACCGAATCAACAGCACAATTAGCGCCATTATCAAGAGGTGTTATCGGACTATGGCGGAGAATTTTAGCCAAGTCACTGACGAAGATAAGATTTCTATGGAAAAAAGGTTTGGGGTAAGCAAGTATTTAATACCTTATTTAAATTAATTGATTTTCAACTTTGGTATATAATGTTATATTATTAATTTATTTTAATGAGTCATTAATATTTTACAAGGAAACGTACACGTGGGATGATGATGATGAGGACATGATATTTGCTAGATTCAGAAGGTCTGCCACTACCCTATTTTCTTGCAATGTGTCTCGGGCCAAGAAGTTATACTATGCAAGGTGTAATGATCCTGCTTACGAAGGGCGAGCTTTTTCTTGGATGTCTGATGCCTTGATACGGGAATACAAACCATATTGGGAGCTAAGTACTACAAAGACAATCTCTGAAACGGCATCAAACAACAGAAAGGCAAACAAGAGCAACACCGACAGCAACTATGTGAGTTCAACGTACACCGGTGGAAGCCTTAGTGTCGAGGAGCATTCACAGAGACACGTACGTTACTTAAAGTATATTAATTTTAAAGTGATCTAATTTAGTCATAGATTATAGAATATTATTAATTTGTCTTTTAAAATATCGTTGTAGAACAAGTATTTCGGTAGACAATTGAAATATCATGAGTCGTACATGTGGACTAGGGTGAAAAAGGGTCCACGGGGCGAACCGTTGGACCAATGGGTGAACGAGGATGACAAGGCGTATTGGGTAAGTGTATCGTTATATAGAACTAATTTTCTTGTATATGTCATTTTATATACTAAATATTCTTATTGAAAAATTGTGTAGGAGAAATATTGCGCCATACTTAAAAGAGAATATGGGCTTAATGAAGCCACATGGCCAGCGGATGCGATTCCAGAGTTTATCGCAGAAGCAAATGAACATGTCAAGAAGGGGAGGTACAGAGGATTGCCCGGCGGTGCTAACGCTGCAGCACATGGCATTTCTTCAGGGAAAGTGTCACAGGGGGAGAAAGTAAGGATCTCTAGAAAGGAAAGAGAAACAAACGAGAAGTTTGACACACATGCAAAACTATTGCTGGAGACACAAGAATTAGTGCGTGCCTCAAATATGCGGATAGCTGAGTTGGAGAAAAAATTATTGGAGCGTGACAACAATGTAGGAACTAGTCAAGGCCATAGTGGTGGTCAGAACGTGACAAATTGGGGCAATGTTTGTGATTTTCTCAACTTTCCTCTTCCCGGGGACCCTAACTACGTCGCTGGGAACTACAATGATGGAACAGGCCCGAGTTGTTAGTTTAATGGATATTTAATATTATATTAGATAATATTTACTATTGTGTTTATGTTTGGGTTCTATAAATTTTCCTCGGCATGTAAGAACTTCTATGAATTTTCCTCGGCATGTATTAAACAAAGTTTAATTTTAATATTCGTGTTTCTATTTTTATTTATTATTTTACTTTTAAAAATCAAGTTATATGGTTGCTAATGACCCTAACCATAATTAGAAGTGTTCTTTCAAATATCGTAAAAATAGAAACACGAATATAAAAATTAAACTTCGTTTAATACTTGCCGAGGAAAATTCACAGAAGTTCTTACATGCCGAGAAAAATTTATAGAACCCAAACATAAACACAATAGTAAATATTATCTAATATAATATTAAATATCCATTAAACTAACAACTCGGGCCCGTTCCCAGCGACGTAGTTAGGGTCCCCAGGAAGAGGACAGTTGAGAAAATCACAAACATTGCCCAATTTGGCATGTTCCATCAATTCGTGTTTCTATTCTTAGTTGTCAATGCATGATATCATTAGTATAAGCTAAATGTAAAAATCGCATCATAATTGAAGAAAAATACTACTTAATCTGTCTTTTAGCAGCATTATATCTCACTTTGCATGTCTTATGCCATAAGATTTCTCCAAATATTATTAATTAATAATAATATGAAATGATTTGATGCAACATTGAATGGAAAAACATATTGATTTAATATGTCTATAATGATTCTTGTTAGAAAAGTCAATCCAAAATTTGCATTTTTCACCCCGAAAGGTTAGTTTGCGTCTTTCGTTACTCGGTTTTTAACAAGATTTGAAAGCACACTTCTACTTATTGTTTAGAAAATGATGGTGAAAGAAAAAGTAAATTTCGAGTTGTATTGCAACTTTTGAATAATTACATTTTCACCACCGAAATGTTTGTTTGCATCTTTCGTTACTCCGTTATTGACGAGATTTGATAAAACACTCCTTCTTATTGTTTAGAATATGTCGGTGAAAGAAAAAGTAAATTTTCGAGTAGTTTTGCAACTTTTCAAAAATTTGCATTTTTCACCCCGAAAGGTTAATTTGCATCTTTCGTTACTCGTTTTTTTTACAAGATTTGAAAGCACACTTCTACTTATTGTTTAGAAAATGATGGTGAAAGAAAAAGTAAATTTCGAGTTGTATTGCAACTTTTGAATAATTACATTTTCACCACCGAAATGTTTGTTTGCATCTTTCGTTACTCCGTTTTTTACAAGATTTGAAAGCACACTTCTACTTATTGTTTAGAAAATGATGGTGAAAGAAAAAGTAAATTTGGAGATGATTTGCAACTTTTGAATAATTACATTTTCACCACCGAAATGTTTGTTTGCATCTTTCGTTACTCCGTTATTGACGAGATTTGATAAAACACTCCTTCTTATTGTTTAGAATATGTCGGTGAAAGAAAAAGTAAATTTCGAGTAGTTTTGCAACTTTTCAAAAATTTGCATTTTTCACCACCGAAATGTTTGTTTGCATCTTTCGTTACTCCGTTTTTTACAAGATTTGAAAGCACACTTCTACTTATTGTTTAGAAAATGATGGTGAAAGAAAAAGTAAATTTGGAGATGATTTGCAACTTTTGAATAATTACATTTTCACCACTGAAATGTTTGTTTGCATCTTTCGTTACTCCGTTATTGACGAGATTTGATAAAACACTCCTTCTTATTGTTTAGAATATGTCGGTGAAAGAAAAAGTAAATTTCGAGTAGTTTTGCAACTTTTCAAAAATTTGCATTTTTCACCACCGAAATGTTTGTTTGCATCTTTCGTTACTCCGTTTTTTACAAGATTTGAAAGCACACTTCTACTTATTGTTTAGAAAATGATGGTGAAAGAAAAAGTAAATTTGGAGATGATTTGCAACTTTTGAATAATTATATTTTCACCACCGAAATGTTTGTTTGCATCTTTCGTTACTCCGTTATTGACGAGATTTGATAAAACACTCCTTCTTATTGTTTAGAATATGTCGGTGAAAGAAAAAGTAAATTTCGAGTAGTTTTGCAACTTTTCAAAAATTTGCATTTTTCACCACCGAAATGTTTGTTTGCATCTTTCGTTACTCCGTTTTTTACAAGATTTGAAAGCACACTTCTACTTATTGTTTAGAAAATGATGGTGAAAGAAAAAGTAAATTTGGAGATGATTTGCAACTTTTGAATAATTACATTTTCACCACCGAAATGTTTGTTTGCATCTTTCGTTACTCCGTTATTGACGAGATTTGATAAAACACTCCTTCTTATTGTTTAGAATATGTCGGTGAAAGAAAAAGTAAATTTCGAGTAGTTTTGCAACTTTTCAAAAATTTGCATTTTTCACCCCGAAAGGTTAATTTGCGTCTTTCGTTACTCAGTTTTTTACAAGATTTGAAAGCACACTTCTACTTATTGTTTAGAAAATAATGGTAAAGAAAAAGTAAATTTTGAGTTGTTTTGCAACTTTTGAATAATTACATTTTCACCACCGAAATGTTTGTTTGCATCTTTCGTTACTCCGTTATTGACGAGATTTGATCAAACACTCCTTCTTATTGTTTAGAATATGTCGGTGAAAGAAAAAGTAAATTTCGAGTTGTTTTGCAACTTTTGAAAAATTTGCATTTTTCACCCCGAAAGGTTAGTTTGCGTCTTTCGTTACTCCGTTTTTTACAAGATTTGACCCTAACTACGTCGCTTGGATTATAAATATAAATATTTGAATATGTGCATCCACTTAATTTGCAAAAAAAAAAAAGAGAAATGGTTAGCAAAACAATATTAACAAATTATTATGTAAATCAGATTTTATTGGCTACGGAAGTTTCCGTAGCCAATGGCTATTGGCTACGGGCGTCTTCCGTAGCCAATACATTGGCAACGGACGATTCCGTAGCCAATGGCTATTGGCAACGGGCGTCTTCCGTAGCCAATACATTGGCTACGGAAGTTTCCGTAGCCAATGGCTATTGGCTACGGGCGTCTTCCGTAGCCAATGGCTATTGGCTACGGGCGTCTTCCGTAGCCAATGGCTATTGGCTACGGAAACTTCCGTAGCCAAAAATACTATCCTATTCTATAAATACCCCAACCATTACAATCATTTATTCATTCTCAACCATTACAATCATATATTCATTCTCATCATCCAATTCATTCTCCAACAACTCTTCCTCAATTCATCAATTCTAATTTTCAATAATTATAATTTATAGAATTATAATAATAATCTAATTAATTTGTTAAGTAATTACTTCTACAATTAAAAAAGATTATAATGAAGATTTTTAGTTAATTGCAATAAATTAAATTTATTTAATTAATAGAAATAAAATACATTAATTTAATTAATTGAAATAAAATACATTAATTTAATTAATTGAAATAAAATACATTAATTTAATTAATTGAAATAAAATACATTAATTTATTTAATTGAAATAAAAAACATTTATTTAATTTTGATATGATTATATTTTTTTATTTAATAAAGAATTCGGAATTTTGATTTTTTTTTTATGATTTTAAATATTATTGGCAACGGGTTAAATTCCGTTGCCAATAATATTTAAACAGTTGAATATTATTGGCAACGGGTTAAATTCCGTTGCCAATAATATTCATTGGCAACGGAATTTAACCCGTTGCCAATAATATTCAAACGACCAAATTTTTTTTTTTTCGAAAATCTCCTATTGGCTACGAAAATATTCCGTTGCCAATAGCCATTGGCAACGGAATCATCCGTAGCCAATAATTATTGGCAACAGAATAATCCGTTGCCAATGGCTATTGGCTACGGATTATTTCCGTTGCCAATGGCTATTGGCAACGGAAACATCCGTAGCCAATAACAAAAGGGTATTTTGGTCTTCTATTATTGGCTACGGAATCGTCCGTAGCCAATAACCCAATTTCTTGTAGTGAATAAAGGTAATTACACGTCACCCAATCAGTATCCCAATAATCATGGAACCAAAAAAGGAAACGAGCATCATCAATCTGGCTCCTCATTTTCAGCTCTACAAGATCTTGAAGAAGATTTTTTAGGTGGTGAAGAATCAATTCTTCCTAACCGTTGCCTGGAACACAACGGACAAGCCAAATCGAAAATCAAAAGAGGCGCCATGGAAATGAATTGGACCTGCAAGATGATACTATGATTCTAAACTCAATACCCATCAAACATTCTGAACCCGTTAAGACAGTCCATCTAGCCCAATTAGAAATAGATCGACCGGAGCCCAACAAAAACAAAAATGGCTCGTGGGAATTTTGAAAAAAGCTCATCTAATCGGAGCAAGTAGAACTGACTCTAAATTACAGTCGAGCGACATCGGAAAAAATGGAGAAAGAGGGCGAGCTTACGACCACGGCCCGATTGAAAACAGCTTAAGGTTTGCAAAAAAAAAAAAAATCCTTCTTTTGTTATGGATAGTGAATTTTCCATTATCTGCACGGGTAATGAAAATTTTCGTATTCATTTTCGGGAGATGATTAGAACCAATAATCCGATTATGGTCATTCTTGTCGAGCCACGAATCAGTGGCATTATTGCTAGGAATGCTAGAGTGGAAGCCAATAGGTTTTCTGGTGGTATTTGGTTTTTGTGGAAAGAGGACATAATCAATATTGATATTTTGGGGGCTTCTCGCCAATTGATTCATGTTCACTGCGTGTTGACGTAAATAACTTCGGCACCTTTCTCTTTACTGGGATTTATGGGAGGATCTATGCACTATTTCGGATACTATTGTTAGCAATGTAGCACTTTCACCCAGTAGTTAGGGTTAGGTTACTCAACATTGGGGAAGAATTCAGATGAATTCGAGAGAAGAGAGAGAAAAGATTCCTCTAATTTCATAATAATCGTAATGTAGCCAGATACAACGTTTATAACAAACTCATGTGGGTGACGTCACAACGCGTCACCAAGCTAGCTAGCTAGAATGCGATAATTAAAAACGGTAAATTAAATAAGCAACAAAAGGAAAATGATAAATAATCCAGCTGAAAACAAAACTCCGTCGTTCTCTCTTTTAAGCAAAACACTGTCGTTTCCGCTGAATTGAAAAAGCTCAATTAGATCCCTCAATCGAAAAATCTCATCTTGAATTCCTGAATCGTAACATTACCCACCCCTTCACTGAAGCTTGACCTCAAACTTGTAAATTAGGGAAATTCTTCTGCACCCAATCCCAATCTTCCCACGACACCTCCTCCTCCGGCAAATGCGCCCGCTTAATTAGCCACTGAGGTTTAGCAACATTTCGAAATTTGATGATTCGCTTTGCTAGAACCTTTTTTGGCAAAATTATTGACGCTCCATCTTCATCCATGGCAGCTAGGGTCGGAAATGCATGTTGATTCGTGCCTATGCTCCTTTTAAGCACAGAGACATTGAATAGAGGGTGAAGTTTGGAATCAGGGGGTGATTCGAGGCGGTACGCCACCTCTCCGATGCGGCAGAGGATCTTGAACGGGCCGGCGTAGCGTGGGCTGAGCTTCCAGACAGGGCTGGTCCAAATTGTGAGCTGGCGGTAGGGTTTGAGTTTCAGGTAAATCCATTCCCCTTCTGTGAAGCTCCTTTCCACTCTACTCTTATCTGCCATCTTCTTCATTCTCTGTTGAGCATTAATTAGATTGTATTGCAATTGCTCAGTGATAAGTTGCATGTCTAGTATGAGTTGCTCTACCCCAGTAACTTTGAAATTCTGGTAGGGACCAATGCCCATTTGAGGAGGTTTGAACCCATATATTGCCTCAAATGGAGTCATTTGGATGGCAGAGTGGAAGTTGGTATTATACCACCACTCTGCCAATGCAATCCACTTAGCCCAAGCTTTTGGTTGTGATCCCACCATACACCTTAAGTATACTTTCAGGCACTGATTAACTCTCTCAGACTGTCCATCAGTATGAGGGTGATATGATGTGCTTAAATTCTGCTCCACTTCATGCATAGTCAGAAGTTCCATCCAAAATCCACTCACAAAAATTTGTTCTCTGTCAGAAGTGATACTTAGGGGTAGAACATGCAATTTATACACAGTATCAAGAAACACATTAGCTAGAGTAGAAGCTGAGAAGGGGTGGGATAAGGGAACAAAGTGTGCATACTTTGTAAACCTATCAACTACCACCCACAAGGTATCCTTCCCATTGGACTTGGGCAACTGCTCTATGAAGTCCATTGTCAAGTGTTGCCACCCCTGAGTTGGTACTGGTAGTGGATGTAGTAGACCAGGGTACCTGACATTCTCATGTTTGCATTTCTGGCAAACTGAGCATCTCCTCACAAATTCCTTCACCTATTCTTTCATGGCAGGCCAAAGAAAGAGTGGTAGCATTCTCTGGCAAGTAGCTAGTACCCCAGAGTGTCCCTCACAACTGCTAGCATGCATCATGTTGAGCACTTTATGCCTGTACCCTTCAGTTGTGCCTACATAGAGCTTCCCCTTATACCTGAGTAGGTGATCATTCAACTCAAAGTAGGTAACATCATATGATTCAAGTGTGCATTGCAAGATAGCATCTTGAGCCCACTGATCCCCTTCATAACTTTCTTGTAGTTCTCTCATCCACCCTGGTTGGACTACACTTATAGCATCACAAACACCGCCATGTTCCTCCTTTCTAGAAAGGGCATCTGCAACTACATTCTCCTTACCCTGTCTATACTCAATCTTGTAATCATAGCCCATAAGTTTAGTCATATATTTTTGTTGTAATGGTGTTGATATCTTCTGCTCAAGTAGGTGTTTCAAACTACTCTTATCTATCTTGATAATGAATTGTCCTTGGATCAAATAAGGTCTCAACTTCTCTACAGCTAGAATAATAGCAAGGAATTCCTTCTCATACACTGAGAACCCTAAATTCCTTGGTCCCAATGCTTTGATTATTAAAGCAATAGGGTGCCTCTCCTGTGTGAGGATAGTTCCCAATCCATAGTAGCTAGCATCTGTTTCTACAATGAATTGCTTGGTGAAATCAGGCAACTGTAGAACAAGAGCAAAAATCATAGCTAGCTTCAACTCTTCAAAAGCTTTTGTAGCTTTATCATCCCACTAGAACCCTCCTTTCTTAGTTAGATCAATGAGAGGTTTAGCAATTACCCCATACCCTCTTATGAATTTCGTGTAGTACCCAATGAGCCCTAGGAAGCCCCTTAGTGCCTTCACACTCTTAGGTTGCTTCCAATCAACCATACACTGCAACTTAGTTGGATCAACCCCCACCTGTCCTCCTCCTATGATATGCCAAAGGTACTCCACCTTGTCCTCTCCAAATGAACACTTGGATGCCTTAACATACAAGGAGTGTTAAGACAACTTCTTAAAAACCATTCTTAAGTGTTGTTTATGCTCCCCCATACTATTACTGAACACGAATATGTCATCAAAGGATACTAACACATCTTCCTCAAGTATTCTTTGAAAACTCCATTCATTAGTGCCTGAAATGTGGCAGGGGCATCAGTGAGCCCAAAGGCCATCACTTTGAATTCATATAACCCTGAAACAGTGGCAAATGCTGTCTTTTGGATATCCTCCACCCTCATTCTGACCTGGTGATACCCAGCTCTCAAGTCAATCTTGGTGAACACCCTGACTTTGCCTAGTTCATCAAGTAAATCTTCAATGAGTGGGATGGGGAAGCTATCCTTGATGGTGATAGCATTGAGCTTCCTGTAATCAGTTCAAAACCTCCATGTACTATCCTTCTTTTTGACAAGAAGGACTGGAGCTGAGAAAGGACTGTTGCTGGGTTGAATCACTCCAGAACTCAGCATTTCCTTCACAAACTTCTCAATTTCTTCCCTCTGAAGGAAGGGGTACCTATAGGGGGGTTGTTTTATGGGTTGTGATCCATGGATGAGGGGAATAGAATGATCACAATCTCTAGCTGGTGGTAGTCCTTTAGGTTCAACCATCACTTCAAGAAATTCCTCTAAAATTTCCCTCAACTCTTCAGGTATTTCAGTTTCTTTCTGTGAACCCTCTCTTCAGTAATCATGAGTAGATAACCCTCCTGAATATCTTTCTCAATACTCAGTAGTTTAGTAGCCTTTTCACTGGTCACGCTCATCAACGTTGACTGGGAGTGTACTCCTTCCAGTACATGTGTCTCTCCTCCACTTACAAACATAAAAGTTTGTTTCTCAAAATCAAATGTCACTGGACCAAGTTGTTTCATCCCATCAACTCCCAGTACTAAGTCACATCCCTTCAAATTAATCAATCTAGCAGTAGCAGTGTAGGAATGTTGTGCTATATGCCAAGTGAACTGAGGGCATTGTTCAGTACATGTCAACTTATTGCCATTATCTACCATGACAGCCATAGGAGCTACAACTTCCACTGCACACCCTAATCTTTCAGCCACCCTCTTATACATAAAAGTGTGTGAACTCCCAGTATCCGATAGTATAGTGATGCTGTGACTGCCCACTAGTCCTCTCAACATTATGGTTTCTGCCACCTCCTTCCCAGTCAGTGCATGCACTGAGATTCTAAACAGTTGTTGAGGCTCCTCCTCATGTGCTTCCCACTCTTCTCCCTCTTCTACTCCAATCATCACGAATAACCTCTTACATTTGTGCCCAATGTGATACACTTCATCACAATTGAAGCACAACCCTTGCCTTCTTCTTGCATCCATTTCTTCAGGGGTTAATCTCTTCACAAGGGGAAACTTAATAAACACATTGGGGGTTTGGGGTTCTCTACAGTGTTTAAAGGTGGTTTCCCTTTGAACAACATGTTGGTCTGCCTCCCACCAAACTTGTTCTGTCTGTGAAAAGTTTCCACCATGACTTCTTGCTTCATAGCCATATGCTTGGCTTGGTTCAGAGTTGAGGGGCACTACATATCAACCATCACCTTAACCTCTTCTTTCAGACCACTAGTAAAACTTTTAATAAAGTATTCCTCATCGAGGAACCTATTCTTCTAACTCATAAAGGATTTGAGCTCATCAAATCTCATTATGTAGTCATCAACAGTAGTATGTTGCCTGAGTTTGTTAACATATGCATAAAGTCATCAACATATGCATATAGTATTCTCCCCTTTTGCTGAAGTGAAGCGGTCTGAGACCATTTCTGCAAATAAGGGCCACCCCATAGCTTCATTCCCCTCAATATTATCCATATACCAACTTTCAGCTACTCCCTCCATGTAAATCCCAACAGTTATTATTTTCTCATAATCAGACATGGGGTTTAACAAAAAAAAATTTGACAGCGGCGGATCAAAACTCTGGGATCCACTCCCTCAAACTTAGGGAAATCCATTCTGGGTCCCCTGGATCCATTAGGATTGCCCAACACTCCAGGCCCAAATGCATTTCTGGGTAACTGTGTGGTCTCTCCTTGTGTGGTTCCTTGTTGTGATTCATTTTGTTTTTGTGTCGTTAGTTGAACTAGCAATTCCTTAATTTCTTTTATGTCATTTTTCATTTCACCACGATCCTGTTCTAACACATCCAACCTTGATGCATGACTTCCAGGTTTTGTCATTTCAGAGTGCGCACCAGGAATCAAGCTTTGAGGCCAATGTTAGCAATGGAGCACTTCACCCAGTAGTTAGGGTTAGGTTACTCAAAATTGGGGAAGAATTCAGATGAATTCGAGAGAAGAGAGAGAGAGAAAAGATTCCTCTATTTTCATAATAATTGTAATGTGGCTAGATACAACGTTTATAACAAACTCATATGGGTGACGTCACAACGCGTCACCCAGCTAGCTAGCTAGAATGCGACAATTAAAAATGGTAAATAATAACAATAAATAAAATAAGCAACCAAAGGAAAATGATAAATAATCCAGCTGATAACAAAACAGCGTCGTTCTCTCTTTTAAGCAAAACGTTGTCGTCTCCGCTGAATTGAAAAAGCTCAATTAGATCCCTCAATCGAAAAATTCCATCTTGAATTCCTAAATCGTAACAACTATCAATATGCCATAGATCTTAGGGGGTGATTTCAATGAAGTGCGCACTCTAAATGAAAGATGTGGAGGTAGTTCTCGTTCTATTGGCAGATGCTTCAAGTTCAATAATGTCATTGCTCAATGTACACTTGGAGATCTTCCTTTCACTGGTCCAAAATTTACGTGGCGGGGAAAAGTTCTAGTGCAACAAATCTGCTCCAGAATTGATAGATTCTTGGTTAATGATGATTGGAAAATTCGAGAACCCGAATCCTTTGTGAAACATATATGACTCGCACACATTCGGACCACAATCCGATCATGCTTTGCTTTGGAAAATAAGAAATGCACTCATAGGCAAACGTCCTTCAAATTCTTAGTCCAGAAATCAGCAAAATTGTGCAAAAGAATTGGAACATGGAAGAGAACTTTCCTTCAGCGTTGTCTCGTTGTGCTAATGGCCTAAGTGAGTGGAATAAAGACACTTTCGGCAACATTTTTAAAAGAAAGAAAAGGCTTCAGGCTAGACTTCAAGGAATCCAAGTTTCTATAGATAACGGAATGACAGGAAAGCTCAAAAAACTTGAAAGTAAACTTCTCAACGAGTACCACGAGGTTCTACTCCAAGAGCAAGTACTTTGGTTCCAGAAATCGATAGAGAACGTTGTCACTCTACAAGACAGAAACACTAATTTTTTTCATCTCACCGTTGTGAATAGAAGACAAAAAGCTATCATTCATGCTCTTAAGGATGATGAGGGCAATTGGATTGACGACCAGACACTTTTTAAGATGAGGGCAGTTGATTATTTTTTAGATTTATTTTCTGCGAATGCGCCAATCTCTGTGAACTATCTTGCTGATTTTCCCGCTTTGTCATCTATAGAGAGAAATGAACTTTCAAAACCTGTTGATATTGAAGAAGTCCAGCGAGCAGTGTTCTCAATGGGCCCTTACAAGAGCCCCGGACCCGACGGCTTCCAACCTATATTTTTTCAAAAATTTTGGAGAATTATTGGCAAAGACCTGCACACCCTCGTTAAGCAATCCCTTGTTGACTGCCACTTTCATGCAGATTTGAATAATACCTTACTCTATTTGATACCTAAACAGAATCATCCAGAATCTATGAAACACTTTCGTCCGATTGGCTTGTGTAATGTGGCTTATAAAAAAATTATTACTAAGGTCATCTATGGACGGTTAAAACCAATCCTTGCTTGCATTATTGGCCCGAAGCAAAATAGCTTTTTACCTGGAAGACAAACAAAGGACAATATAATAGCAGCCCAAGAAATCATGTACTCCATAAGACGTAAGAAAGGGAAGCAAGGATTCATGACTCTTAAAACTGATTTGGAAAAGGCATTCGACAGGCTCTATTGGGGATTTATTGAGGAAACTCTGAAATTGGCTGACATTCCCAAGAATATTATAAAGCTTATTATGTTCTGTGTCTCATCTCCAAAAATTCGTGTAATTTGGAACGGTGAAGTCAGTGAGGCTTTTAAACCAACAAGGGGGATTAGACAATGAGACTCAATCTCCCCTAACCTTTTTATAATGTGTATAGAACGTCTGTCACATATCATACGAGCTAAGGTCAATGAGGGTTCATGGAAACCTTTCTCGACATCTAGGCATGGGCCTCGGGTTTCACACTTTTTTTTTTGCCGATGACTTGCTACTTTTTGGTCATGCTAGTTTGAGACTGATGTAAGTCACTATAGAGTGTTTACAACAATTCTCTATGGCCTCAGATCAAAAGATGAGTGCAAGTAAGTCAGTGATCATCTTTTCACCGAATGTTCCACGTCGGCTTGCTAGGGTGATCACGGCTTTATCTGGAATACCTATGGCTTCATCCTTGGGAAGATACTTAGGTGTCCAAATGTGCGACGGCAGAATAGGCAAAAATCTGTTTGCAAAGGTTGTCGAAAGAGTCCAGCGTGGATTCTCATCCTTACGCCACCGGTTCTTTTCTCTCGCGGGAAGACATACATTGATTAGCTCTGTTTCGTCGACAATCGCATTGTACCATATGCCAAGTTATAAACTTCCAAAACAAGTAAATGAGCAACTGGACCGTATGAATACAAATTTCCTTTCGGGTAGCACGAGCCAACGACGAAAGATTCATCTTATAAGTTGGAAAACTATATGCCTTTCAAAAGACAAAGGTGGTCTCGGGATTTTACAAATAGAGGAAATGAATAAGGCGATTCTTATGAAACTTGGTTGGGACCTCATTCGACAAAAGGATACACTTTGGGTTAAAATGCTAACAGCAAAGTACGCACGTGACAACAAAATTTTGTCAAGCACTACACCATCAAATTGCTCTCCTATATGGCGTCAAATCTCTGCAAATCTGGAACTGCTGCGAAAAGGCATCAAGCATACAATTTGTAATGGCAAGGAAACTTGCTTTTGGTTGGATTGGTGGACAGGTATGAGCCCCCTTATCCATTACACCATTTGTGAAATCACACCCGATGAATCTACAATGTTAGTTTCGGATCTTCTCGATGAGAATAATAATTGGCGTTGGGATCTTTTCCAACATTATCTTCCAACCTCTGTTGTTGTCGAAATTGTAAGCACATTTGTTAATAAACACGATGAGGGAACAAATGTAATTAGATAGGGCCTCACGAGTAACGGTGAATTCTCGGTTAAAAGTGCCTACAATCTTCTATGTGCCATAGATATCCCTGACTCCACGAGATGGAGATTGGCATGGCGCCTTCAAACTAGACAACGCATCCTAAACGTCATGTGGCTCGTCATGCATAACAGCCTGTTATGTAATGAAAAATGATGGATAAGACACCTAACCGATGATCCGATATGCCACCTCTGTAACACGGCAACTGAAAGCCTTCTTCATGCGCTTCGGGACTGCCTCCTTGCTAAGGATTTTTGGAATCATTTAATCCCGAACCAGCAACATTACGAGTTCTTCACTTCTGACCTTTCGGACTGGATCTCAAGGAACCTTAGTAAAACGCAGCAGCTTTCTTGTGATGAACCCCCTTGGGCTACAACATTCGCGGTTTCGTGTTGGAAAATTTGGCAATGGTGCAATAAATTAATTTTAGAAGGGAAGGATACACGACCAGTTAGAGCCACAAACTGGATTAAAATGTTTGCTAGGGAGGAACACAAAGTATGGTCTAAACTTAGAGACTTGCAACAACCGGGGACTAGGAAAACCAACCAAGCTATTTGTTGGACTACTCCACCTGATGGATTTGTGAAAATAAATGTCGACGGTAGCGCCAAAGGTAATCCGGACGTATTGCTTGTGGAGGAGTGATTCGTGATGACGGCGTTCGATGGTTACATGGATTTGCCGCAAATCTTGGTTTTGGATCAATTACACTTGCCGAATTATGGGGAGTATACTATGGTTTGCAAGAAGCAACACGGCTCAAGTTTAATTTTTTTTTATTGCATGTGATTCGAAGATTGTGGTTTCAATAATCATTACTCCTCAAACCACCTCCGAACTCCCACCCGTTCAAGTCCATGGTTGTTGCGTGACAGGCACTTGCCGTCAAGTTTCAGTCTTGTGATATTAAATAGGAATTTCAAGAAACTCATAAAGTCGCTGATGGTTTAGCAAACTTGGGTCACAACCTGAACTTTGGACTCCACAGCTTTGCCCATCCCTCGTTAGCTATATCATCCATCACCTTCGACACTGTTGGCGGATTAAGCTGGAGATGGACAAATAATATTAGCTTTGGGCTCTGCCCTTCACATTGTATATATATATATAGATATATATATATATATATCGAGACAGATCATTCCAGATCTTGTAAGCCGAATCAAAATACAGAGTGAAATCTAAGATTTCAGATGATAGGCTATTTGAAATCCAAGATAGAAATAGTTGCAGCGCAAACATTTTCTATATGATGGATCTATTAATTGTGGTTCAGGAATATTTCATCGTAAATCCGAGCTTGTTTTTAGCTCGCAATGCCATATGCATAGATTTGCTCCATTTATGATAGTTATGACTTGTAAGTGGCTGGCTCACCAGATTTGCACCTCGATATTTTCCATGATGTAAGAAAATAAAGGGGATTCGATGGATCCTCCATATAATGGTTGTTATTTCTAGGCATTGGTCGCCACGCTGAGGTGGCAGTGTTTTGTTTTTGAGGGGTTGTTTTTTGTGTTTCAGGTTTGACGTGGTCGAATTTGTCAATGAAAACGATAATCAGTAAGTCGGTGCACAGAACAATGGTTGGATCAGAGTACAGTGTGTTTTGGTGTGTTTTCGTCTGCTGACTTTGCAAGTTGAATAGACACTCCACAACAGACTGATTCATTGTTGCGTTAGAATCAACTTTGTCCTGTACACGCATGCACTCCAAGTATCACGGCACGTGGGATTGGGTGTTATTGATTTCAAACTGAACTTGGGAGAAAACCAAGCTTTCTACGTATCCCATTGAGGGAATCAAGTCGAATGTAGTTCATTTATCTATAATATCCATGTTAGGTCGAATCTGTTCTGTTCGATCCAAGATAGGTTGAATGTGCGGCATTCGATCCACGAATCTCGAATCGTAGTGGTTCGACGTTGCTCTATGTCGAAGTTGATGTGTATCGAATGAGTTTGGCTCGATGTTGCTCTATGCCGAATATGATGTGTATCGAATGAACTTGGCTCGATGTTGCTCTATGCCGAATATGATGTGTATCGAATGAACTTGGCTCGATGTTGCTCTATGTCGAATATGATGTGTATCAAATGAGCTTGGCTCGATGTTGCTCTATGTCAAATATGATGTGTATCGAATGAGCTTGGCTCGATGTTGCTCTATGTCAAATATGACATGTATCGAATGAGCTTGGCTCGTTGTTGCTCTATGTCGAATCAGGTCTTGTATCGAATTGGGTGGTGGATCGAACTCTGAAATGGATCGAACCAAAAGTGTATCGAATCGGTGGATTCGATGTATGTGTGAATGTGATGAGTGTTGAATGAATCTTGAGAAGGCCAAGAGACGGGGTATTTATAGACCCCGTCCCGTGGGCCCCTGTGGCAACTGGGAGATGCGCATCGAATTGGGACGGTTCGATATACTATTTCTACTGTTAACATCGAACTTCTAATGTTCGATATACTATTTCAGTGGGCCTTTTTCTTGGGCCGACCCAATATTGGTATTGGGTCATTCCTAAAATACCTGCATCATATAGTTCTCCCAGTTTGGGAGACGTTGTCGATTAGAGAATGTGTGTCAAACTCATAAAATTTATCTTTGACGTGCCCCTTCTTGTTTGTGATTTTGATAATGCTGAGAATCATTGCATTGAAAATCATGCCCCCGATTGGGAAGCGGTCTTAAACAGAGACCGGGTTCCAAGCTACGAGACTTGAGCTCTTTGTGTTGAAAATCATGCCCCCGATTGGGAGGCGGTCTTGAACAGAGACCGGGTTCCAAGCTATGAGACTTAAGCTCTTTGCGTTTATTAGAATCACTTTATCGTAATGCATTACACGCTTGCCCGTTTCTTTCAGCGGCAATTTTCGCTATTTCTCTGTTACTCATCAACGCTATATAACGTCATGTTGCAGAGTTGATATGGCATCTTTTGCTAAGTTAGCTCAATGCTCAATATTCACCTCATTGTTTTGAGGTTTTTCATTGCCTTTGCCTCACTTTTGACGACATGTTTTTTGTTTCCATCATGCGGGATTTCTTTGGGTGCACTTGCCGCTTGTGGGCAGAGTGTCTGTCCCTTTTGTCTTTATTTTAGCAAAATTTTTGGTTGGCACTTGCTATTTGAGGCTGAGTGTCCGTCCCATTTCTTCATCTTGCGGGATTTTCAGTTAGCACTTGCCGTTGTTTTGACTAAGTGTCAATCTCTTTGGAGTCCTAAGACTTTTGCGTTGAATAGAATGCCAGCTTTTAGACTGATCGGAAGGAGCGATCTCTGCTACTAAATGTTATTGCTATCTCTTTCGGCCATAGGTCCCCCTCCCTATCATATGGTTTACTACCCATCTGTCAGCTATGCTTCGGAACCACACCCTACCTGTTTTAGCATCCTCATTCGTGCAACAGAAACATGTATAGTACGCTGGCCGCCCTTTGTTGGTCTCTTGAGTGATATGTGAAATATCAATTTTGTGCAACTTTTGTACACGTCAAGTATTATTGTTTCTCGACGATGGAGTAAATGTATTATACTTTTTTGGCGGCAACTTGGTTGCTTAGGAGTTTATCCGCTTTGGTTTTTGTATATAGGCATAGTCTGCTCGATTCCTTTTATCGTTCTGATGCATCTTGTCTCTCCTATAATGGATTCTTTTATCGCCAGTAGGACGACTCTCGTTTTTAGGAAGATCGTGGTTGAGTTGCAAATTATGACAACTCACCTAGTTAGCTTCCCGTCTCTGGGGATTCGACAACAGTTAAGTCTGTGAAACGATTCCACAAGTTGCTAGTCTGTAAAGACCGCCAGGCATTCTACTCGTATTGAGCTTGCCATTGAAGTTCTAGCGAGAATTGCTTTGTATTCTGCCTCGTTGTTGGTCACAATGAAGTTCGACCCTGGGTGCGCTAGCCAGTTGTTGTATGATTTTACGGAGTTTTTTACCCTCCAATTTTGATTTTATCTCTGTTTTGACTATGTTGTTGATAACAAGGTGACAAGCACAATGAACGATGACTTGGGAGTCCTCAGCCTCGGTGATGCGCACTGATTTTGCAGTTATGTTTGGTTTAGATCGTTATCTCTAGTCATGATATTTTATGGCATGCATTGCCTTCATTGAGGGCGAATGTGGTGATAATCAAAGAGGCGGAGCTGCGCCATGTCGCTTAGAGCGGATTACTTTTGAAGTGATCGATCAGTATGGGGAAGACGTGAATCACGAGGCTTGAGCATAAATATCTATCGTGCAATTCAATTTTTTCTCTATTTGGACATTGTGTCGCATTTGTTCGGATACTTTTTGCATTCTTACTTAATGACTGCTCGCGTTTTGTTTATGGCAATTTGTCCTTTTACACGTTATTGCTATTCGATTTGGATGGATGATTTGGTTAATGGATATTTGCACCTCTTGAGGTGATAATCCTTTTATAGTAGCCTACATATGCACTCGCGGATTTTCATCGTACCATGCTTGATAGATGTCTGTGGTGCTGCTTTGGACACGTTCTCATTGTATTGCGATAGATAACTTTTTTGGTTAGATTTGCATCGTACCACGTTGAGTAGATATGACTAATTTGTTATGTGAAGTAGATAACTATATGGATATGTTGAGTAGATAACTATATGGATATGTTGTTTGCATCATACTTTTGCCAGCGTATGGCCATCCTTTTAGGTTTTTGGGTAGTATCTAACTACGTTGGGCCGATGTCTGTTTCTTATATTCCATATTGTCATTTGACCGCTTCGGGCCAATATTTCATTTTTTCATCTGACCGCTTCGGGCCAATATTTTATTTTTCATCTGACCCCTACGGGTCAATATTTAATTTTGAGAGTTTAGGTTTGCATTTAACATTGCCGGGTCGATGTTCTTGGTGCCGCTTTGGACACGTTAGCTTTCTACCGCTTTGGGTAGGTTTGCATCGTACCGCTTCGGATAGATGTTTTTGGTGCCACTTTGGACACGTTTGCTTTCTACCGCTTTGGGTAGGTTTGCATCGTACCGCTTCGGGTAGATGTTTTTGGTGCCACTTTGGACACGTTTGCTTTCTACCGCTTTGGGTAGGTTTGCATCGTACCGCTTTGGGTAGATGTTTTTGGTGCCGCTTTGGACACGTTTGCTTTCAACCGCTTTGGGTAGGTTTGCATCGTACCGCTTTGGGTAGATGTTTTTGGTGCCGCTTTGGACACATTTACTTTCTACCGCTTTGGGTAGGTTTGCATCATACCGATTTGGGTAGAATGTACCTCCGTCATGACGCTTATGCTGTGCATGAGGGGTTAATCTTGCGCCCGACCGCTTTTAGGTCAAATGTACCTCCGTCATGCCGCTTATGTTATGCGTGAGGGGTTAAGCCTTGTTGCTGATCTCCTTGATTCCTCATTTGGGTTTCTAGCATTCCTCATTTGATACCTCATACGGGTAAGATTCTTCGATACCTCATACGGTTAAGATTCTTTGATACCTCATACGGGTAAGATTCTTCGATACCTCATACGGTTAAGATTCTTTGATACCTCATACGGGTAAGATTCTTTGTTACCTCATAAGGGTAAGATTCTTCGATACCTCATACGGGTAAGATTCTTTGATTCCTCATACGGGTAAGATTCTTCGATACCTCATATGGGTAAGATTCTTTGTTACCTCATAAGGGTAAGATTCTTCGATACCTCATACAGGTAAGATTCTTTGATACCACCTACGGGTAAGATAGATTATACACTGTTCGAAGTGCAGTTTTTTGTCCCTGAAGTGGAAGCTCCTCTCAGTCGGTGCCTGTAATAGGATAAGGTACATGCTTTCTTAGAAATGTGTTAGTATTTTAAACAAAATGTAAATGATTAATGCGTAAGATTGGGATTGGAGACTCCCTAATCTTTCTTCCGATGATGTAGGTTTCCTTGATTGTTGTGTGGATTTTATTACTGCCATTGGCGCCACTTCCTTGTTTGCTTGGCACCTAGTTTCATGTTGTTGACTCCGTAGTAGTTCCACCGATCTTGACATAAATATGATTGATTTTATGATTGCGAGCCTGTTTCTGAGTACATGTAGCATGTTCCCACATACGACGCCACTGTTTTGGTGTGTTTTCGTCTGCAGACTTGGCAAGTTGAATAGACACTCCACAACAGACTGATTCATTGTTGCGTTAGAATCAACTTTGTCCTTTACACACCTGCACTCCAAGCATCACGGCATGAGGGATCGGGTGTTATTGATTTCGGACTGAACTTGGGAGAAAACCAATCTGCCTACATATCCCATTGAGAGAATCAAGCCGAACGTAGTTCATTTATCTCTAAAATCCATGTTTGGTCGAATCTGTGCTGTTCGATCCCAGGATAGGTCGAATGTGCGGCACTCGATCCACAAATCTCGAATCGTAGTGGTTCGATGTTGCTCTATGTTGAAGTTGATGTGTATCGAATGAGTTTGGCTCGATGTTGCTCTATGTCAAATATGATGTGTATCGAATGAGCTTGGCTCGATGTTGCTATATGCCAAATATGATGTGTATCGAATGAGCTTGGCTCGAAGTTGCTCTATGTCGAATATGATGTGTATCGAATGAGCTTGGCTCGATGTTGCTCTATGTCGAATCAGGTCCTGTATCAAATTGGGTGGTGGATCGAACCAAAAGTGTATCGAATCGGTGGATTCGATGTATGTGAGAATGTGTTGAGTGTTGAATGAATCTTGAGAAGGCCAAGAGACGGGGTATTTCTGTTCCGTGGGCCCCTATGGCAGCTGGGAGATGCACATCGAATTGGGACGTTTTGATCGATCACTTAGATTGAATCGAGACCGTTCGATACTCGATTAACATCGAACTTCTACTGTTTGATATATACTATTTCAGTGGGCCTTTTTCTTGAGCCGGCCCAATATTGGTATTAGGTCATTCCTAAAATACCCTCATCACAGTGAGAGCAACCCTCGCTGTTCTGATACTATATTTAGAAATGAAAATGTAGTATGCAACATGTGAAAAAGGAAACATGAGATCGAAAAGAATAATTAGAAAAGGTAGCTTTGAATTGAGGCTCATTATATTTATATAACGGTTTTGGGAATCGTCTAGTACATGAGAGAAAGGGAATGTTCAGCATAACATGAAAAGATTCCCTACAACTCATAAGTCTTTTTAGAAGAAATTTAGGGAGAATTACATAATTTCCTTTTTTTTTATGTAGCTGCTTTGCTTCTCTGATCACAGCTTGTATCTTCATAACCAGAAATGCCTAAAAAATGTGTCTTTGTTGTCAACGGGCGAGGGTATGATGTGCAGATCGTAGTATCTGATCTAGTTCCTTAGACTTTAAACCAAATCCGTTCGCATAATCGTCTGGGTCTAAGACAAGACCCATAAATGTAGTTTTAGACCCGTGGGTTCAACTTCTAAGACTTATTTTGTTTCTTAAAATACTTATATTTCATAATTTTTTTTTAACCCATAAGAGGAAAGTACGAAATAAAATCTGTGTAAACAAAGACTTAGGAGAAAATAAAGTTCAAGAATAAATTGAAATTAAAGACAACACCATGAAATGTACTGAAAATTTGATAGCACGAAACTAGAGAACGTACGCATTGGAATGGCCTTAGAATAAAAAAAATATGAAAAACTGAAAATACCTCAACTACGAAAATAAATAGAAAGAGAAAATCAATATAATTATTAATATCAAAATTAGAAAAGCCTATAATAGTCAGAATAATCAAATATCCTAAAATTATATAGTTTGCGAGATAATGGATCAAAAGATTTCTTTTTCTTTTCTACGAAAAGTACCGAATAGGTTTTAGGTTTGGCTTTACAGAAACGTTAACGAAATGCACAAGTATTTTTCAAATTGTTTGTAATTATTGTTATCACAAATTTTTCGATACATATCGAAAAGATTACAAAACTTTGCAAAACGGGTAGAGATTTTAAAAGATACTGGGCAATTTTAGCAATATTTAAAGTTACACGGGTTTGTGTGAAAAACGTGTTTCTACCAAAAATGCCCGAAATGTCAGGCGCGACTTTTTGATTAGGCAACGCAATTCTTTGACTAGGCAGCCACATAGGTTTTTTTGTCCGAAAATTTCCCTTCGGGCATTTGTGGTAGAAATTTCAAAAGATACTGGGCATTTTTAGCAGATTTGGAAAAAATGGGCATTTAAGTTTGAAAAAAAAAATTAGTGGGCAGAAATAATAATTCGTCCTTATAAAAATTGAACCATTTTAGTAGAGTTTCATACGGAAGAGAACACATTTTTGATCAATGGGTACGAAATATAACCAACCAAGGCTCCAATAATATTGAGCCAACAACTCACAAGACTAATTCTTTTTCTCTGATGCCATCACTACAACAAAACCCATCAATTGCATGAAAAAAATTCCATGCAATAGACTATATTTTCCATGCAATTGATCAATTGCATGGAAAAATCTAGATCCATAGTTTCTATGCCTCTGGTGTCCATGCAAGAGAATTGCATCGAAAAATTTCGATGCAATTGGTCTATGCATAGGAATTTTTGGATGCAGAAATGCCTGAAAATTTCCCAGGCAAAAAGCTTTGCGTCGAAAAAATCCGATGCAAGAAAGCGCTTGCATCGAAAATTTCCGATGCAGAGCCTAAAGTCAGCTTCGCCGCGTGTCGCCGTTTGGTTGGTCTGTGTCTTGCATAGGAAATTTCCAATGCAATTGCTGAAAAATAATTGCATGGGAAAAATCCGATGCAATTTCCTATGCAGTATATATGTTGCATGGAAATATTCCCATGCAACATAATTCAAAATAATTTAAAAAAAGAAGTGGTGGGATTATTCCGTCACTTTTTTTTATTAATATAAAAAAGTCATTTAAAGTATATTTTTTTACGTTTTAAAGTATTATTTTTATAAAAGAAATACGTATTTTATATTAATTTATACATATTTCTGAAATACGTATTGATTAATTTTTAGTATAAATACACATTGTATTTATACTAAAATGTAAGAATATATTATTCTATGAATATACGTATTTATAAAATATTCTTATACAATTT
This sequence comes from Linaria vulgaris, assembly GCA_948329865.1. NCBI lineage: Eukaryota > Viridiplantae > Streptophyta > Magnoliopsida > Lamiales > Plantaginaceae > Linaria > Linaria vulgaris. Next base: position 102,321,043 of record OX415250.1, read on the forward strand.
TTATACATAGTATTTATATTTTTCGTATAGTTACATTAAAAAAAATTAAAAAATATTTTCGAAAGAAAATGAGTAGTAGAGAGGAGGAAGAGAGGAAGTGATGAATGAGAAGTGAATGGGTGTGGGTGTATTTATAGGAGAAGGTAAGCAGCTTGCATTGAAAATTTCCCATGCAGGCTTTGCTCTTCATGGAAAAATTCCGATGCATACAGGAAAAAGCAGCAACTGCATCGGAATTCTCCCATGCAACAGGCCCTGCATTGCAATATTCCGATGCAGCTTCTATATAGTACAAATTGCATGGCAGTTTTCCTATGCAAGTGGAATCAGGTACAATTTGCATAGAAATTTTTCTATGCAAAATTTATTAATATTTATTAAAAATCTATACTTATTAAATTTGTATTTATATTTTTGACCCAAAAAATATTTTAAACGTCCATCGTTACGCGTTTTTGACAAATTTTGAAAGTACATATGCCCCATAAGTGTTATTAAAATAGTGGTTAAAAAAACCAGAGATTTGATGTTGTTTTCAATCTTTTGCATAATTAGATATTATACCCCAAATATTTTTTAAACGTCTTTCCTTACTCCGATTTTGACGAAATTTTGAAAAACACTGTTATTTTTAATAACATAGTGTATGGTAAAAAAAATCGAGGAGTGGAATTGATTGACACTCTCTACATGTGAAAATACAATTTTGCTTTAGTAGAGTATATGTATACAGGGTTTACACTATGACAAAACCCATCAATTGCATGGAAAAAATTATATGCAATAGACTATATTTTCCATGCAATTGATCAATTGCATGGTAAAAATTAGATGCAGAATTTCCATGCCTCTGGTGTTCATGCAAGAGAATTGCATCGAAAAATTCCGATGCAATTGATCTCTGCATCGTAATTTTCGAATGCAGGCATGCATGGAAAATTTCCCAAGCAAAAAGCTTTGCATCGAAAAAATCCGATGCAAGAAAGCGCTTGCATCGAAAATTTCCGATGCAGAGCCTAAAGTCAGCACCGCTGCGTGTCGCAGTTTGGTTGGTCCGCGGCTTGCACAGGAAATTTCCCATGCAATTGCTGATGGAAAAATCCGATGCAATTACTATTTCAGCAATTGCATGCGAATATTCCGATGCAATACAGATTTGCATGGGAATATTCCCATGCAACATCATTCGAATTAATTTTAAAAAAAAAAAGTGGCGGGATTATTCCGCCCTATTCTTTTTTGGTTTGTTTTATTAATATAAAAAAGTCATTTAAAGTATATTTTTTAAAGTTTTAAAGTATTATTTTTATAAAAGAAATACGTATTTTATATTAATTTATACATACTCCTAAAATACATATAATTGATTAATTTTTAGTATAAATGCATATTCTATTTATACTATAATCTAAGAATATTTTATTCTATAAATATACGTATTTGTATAATATTCTTATACGATTTTTTATACATAGTATTTATTTTTTTCGTATAGTTATATTAAAAAAAATTAAAAAATATTTAAAGAGAAAGAGAGTTGTAGATAGTTTAGAGAGGAGGAAGAGAGGAAGTGATGAATGAGGAGTGAATGGGGTGTTGGGGTATTTATAGGAGAAGGTAAGGAGCTTGCATTGAAAATTTCCCATGCAGGCTTTGCTCTGCGTGGAAAAATTCTGATGCATAAAGTAAAAAGCAGATCCTGCATTGGAATTTTCCCATGCAGGTCTGCATGGGAAAATTCCGATGCAGCCTATATATAGTACAAATTGCATGACAATTTTCCTATGCAAGTGGAATCAGGTACAATTTGCATAGAAATTTTTCGATGCAAAATTTATTAATATTTATTAAAAACCTATACTTATTAAATTTGTATTTATATTTTTGACCCCAAAAATATTTTAAACGTCTATTGTTACGTGTTTTTGACAAATTTTGAAAGTACATATGCCTCATAAGTGTTACTAATATAGTGGTTAAAAAAATGGAGTTTTGATGTTATTTTCCATCTTTTGCATAATTAGATATTTTACCTTAAATATTTTTTAAACGTCTTTCCTTACTCCAATTTTGACGAAATTTTGAAGAACATTGTTATTTTTAATAACATAGCTTATGGTAAAAAAAAATCGAGGAGTGGAATTGATTGACACTCTCTACATGTGAAAATACAATTTTGCTTTAGTAGAGTATATGTATATAGGGTTTAGGGTTTAGGTTTTAGAGTTGAAGATCATATAGTGTTCACATTGTTTATTGTGGGTCTTTCGTTACTCCTTTTTTGACGAGATTTGAAAGAACACTCCTACTTATTGTTTAGAAAATGTTGGTGTAAGCAAAGGTGAAGTTCGAGTTGTTTTATAACTTTTGAATAATTATATTTTTACCCCGAAAGTTTTGTTTGCGTCTTTTGTTACCCCGTTTTTGACGAGATTTGAAAGAACACTCCTACTTATGGTTTAGAAAACGCTGGGGAAAGAAAAAGTGGAATTCGAGTTATTTTGTAACTTTTGAATAATTATATTTTTACCCCGAAAGTTTTGTTTGCGTCTTTTTTACCCCGTTTTTGACGAGATTTGAAAGAACACTCCCACTTATTGTTTAAAAAGTGTTGGTGAAAGAAAAAGTTAAATTTGAGTTGTTTTGCAACTTATGAATAATTACATTTTTAACCTGAAAGGTTTAATTCATTTTGTTGTATTTTTTTTTTTTGTTGCAACCAAATATTTCGATGCAATTGCTATAATTTCCATGCAATTGTTTAATGCATGGAAAATTTTCCATGCAATATTCTCTTGCATCGCAATTTTGTGATTCATCAACTATCTTTGCATGGGAATTTTTCGATGCAATTGCTATAATTTCCATGCAATTGTTTAATGCATGAAAACTTTTCCATGCAATATTCTCTTGCATCGCAATTTTGTGATTCATCAACTATCTTTGCATAGGAATTTCCGATGCAATTGTTATAATTTCCATGCAATTGGTTAATGCATGGAAAATTTTCCATGCAATGTTCTCTTGCATCGCAATTTTCTGATTCATCAACTATCTTTGCATGGGAATTTTTCCATACAAGTAATTATGCATTGAAAATATCCCATGCAACTATGAACTCTACCCCATTTCTCACTCTATTTAAGCACTCAAAATGAACCATTTGAATCATTCACAAATTCTTCTTCAATCTCTCATTACTTTTTCGAATCTCTCACAAATTATTTATTAAATTATCGTATAATGATTGAAGCTCAATTAAGCTAGCCTACGTTTGAAGGTTTGTTCGTCATTTCTACCTTTGTCAATTATGCAATTATTCAATATTTATGTTTTAATAAATAATTGGTTATTAATTTCGTATAACGTTATTTTGACAGTAAATAATACGAGGGATAAGTTGGTGGTTCGATCGACGTTGGATGTACGAGCGGCTAGACGAAAGCGAAAACTTGAATTATCATTTTGAGGTTGGTGTGTCGAACTTTCTCAATTACGCATTCTCGTAGAGTAGTAATTTGAATCGTGGTCGAGCTCGTTGTCCATGTAGAAAATGCACTAACACAAAATATTTAAATGGGCATACTATTCATATGCACTTGTATAAGTGGGGGTTCGTGCCACACTATATGATATGGGCTTATCATGGTGAGTTAGGTGACACCTCGGGGGGTAATATATACTCAAACGTTGAAATAGGGTCATCATCACATAGTCATAGGGGTGAATGAGATGACCGAATGAGGAATATGGTAGATGATGCATTTGGCGGTCAATTTCTTAACGTTACTTCTAATATGGCAAGTGCAATCGAGGAGCCCAATAGTGTGGCAAAGGCTTTCTTTAAAATGCTTAGTGATGAAGAAGAATCGGTATTCATAGGGAGTCCGACCACTGTACTAAGATGGGTTTCTCAGTTTATGTCGAACAAGGTATCACAAAAGCTTAGTAATGTATCTTGTAACAACACAATCAAAATAATTCACAGCTTGCTCCCTCCCGAATATCGGGCTAAAGTACCTGAATCTGTTTACCAAATGAAAAAACTTATGAAAAGTTTGGGTTTAGGTGTAAAAACTTATGACGCGTGCATAAATAACTGTTTCTTGTTCTACGGGGAGTTCGAGTCTATCGAACATACGGCATGTCCGGTTTGTGAGGAACCTCGTTTCAAACCCTTTCGAAATCCAAGAAATAGATACAAACCAATTTCTCGTAAGAAGTTGTGGTACTTTCCGCTAACTACCAGACTCCAACGGTTATACATGTCTCGATCAATTGCTCAACACATGACGTGGCATACCCATTGTCATGAGAATAGGGATCACATGATACATCCGGTATCTGACCATGCTTGGAAATACTTTGATAATCATCATCCTGACTTTGCCGCTGAGGATAGAAATGTAAGGCTAGGACTGTGCACTGGTGGATTCGCCCCTTTTGGCAGCTCTTCGGGTTCTTATTCTTGCTGGCCTGTCTTCGTAACACCATACAATCTCCCACCAGATATGTGCATGAGACAAGAATACATTTTTTAAGTCTTATCATTCCTAGACCTAATAGCCCTGGCAAGAACCTAGATGTTTTCCTTCGCCCCTTGATTGATGAGCTAGTCTCTTTGTGGAAAGTCGGTGTACAGACGTGGGATAGCTATAGACAACCGAATTTTCAGTTACGTGCTGCTGTTATGTGGACTATTAGTGATTTTCCAGCGTATGAGATGTTGTCTGGATGGAGTACGCACGGAAAGTTGTCGTGTCCTTCTTGTATGGAGTACACGAAAGCATTCCAGCTTAAGAAGGGTAGGAAGACAAGCTTCTTCGATTGTCATCGCAGATTCCTTCCGTTAGATCACGAATTGAGGCACAATGATACTGATTTCTACAAGGACCGCGTAGAGAATGACCCACCATTGCGTAGGAGGATAGGGGCGAAAATGAAACGTCACGTTGATCGCCTCCCTAATGTCGGTTTTGGAGAAGGAATCGGGACCATCCAATGGGCTGGAACGAAGCACAACTGGTGTCGTCGGTGTATATTTTCGGAGATCCCTTACTGGTCAACAAACTTGATACGTCATAACCTAGACGTGATGCATTACGTGAAGAACTTCTTCGACAACATAAAGAATACAGTCATGGATGACGCGTCTGGATTTGCGAGAGTCTACCAACCGAAATGAGTTGTTTTTAGTGACGGGACCGGATAGACGTACACACAAACCTCATGCAATATATTGTCTAACAAAGGATCAAAAGAGGCAAGTGTGTGAATGGTTGTGCAGTTTGAAGTTTCCCGACGGTTATGCTTCTGATATTGGCCGGTGCGTACAAATGCATAATCTAAAAGTAACAGGAATGAAGAGTCACGACTGTCATGTGTTTATACAAAGACTAATTCCTATTTCTTTCAGAGACTTCTTAAAAGATGATGTATGAGGTGCGCTAGTGGAGGTTAGCAATTTTTTTAGGGCATTGTGCGCAACCACCATTATAAAACCAAATATGATTCGACTAGAGGTTGCGATTGTTGAAACAATGTGTAAACTGGAGCTGATATTTCTACCAGCATTTTTTGACTCCATGGAGCATTTAGCTATTCATCTTCCATGGGAGGCAAAAATGGGAGGAACGGTGCACTACGGATGGATGTATCCCTTCGAGAGGTATTCAACAACTGAATTTACAATTATTTACGTAGATGCTCATATCGTTCATATCTAATTATTTGTTTATATTTCCAGGCGTATGTTCGATTTGAAGGGTAGTGTCGGTAACAAGGCAAGAATCGAGGGATCTATTGCTGAAGTGTACCTGACGTCCGAGATGACCAATTTATGCGATCATTATTTTGAGCATGATTTTGATACACGTCTGGTCCGCCTGAGTAGAAACGAGACAAGAGTTGATCCAAATGATTCTCATCGACTATCCGTCTTTCGAAAGGTCGGTTCTGCAATAGGACAAGCGTCTCACAAACGTCGATTAAGCACCGCAGAGCTTAAGGCCGCCGAGTTGTATATCTTTTTAAATTGCCCGGAGGTCGAACCCTGGATACGGTTAGTGATAAATACTATATGGGTTTATTTCATTTAATAAAATAAATATATTACCTATTTTCCAAATTGTGTTGTATCAATGTTTTCGATGAGGAGATGTGTGTTGGGTTAGCCGATGATGCAATCAACCAAAGACGGAACGAAAAATTTGTACCATGGTTCAAGGATATGGTATTCACCCAACGCCACGATTATGATCCGCGGAACCTAGCAATCGGACCAAAGAATCAGGTGATTAGTTGGGAAAATGGCTATGTGGTAAACGGTCTTCGTTTTCACATCGATAGATACACCGTTGGGAAAAAGACGACGAATAGTGGGGTATGCGTGAAGTGGTGCAGTGACGAGCAGGAAGACACGTATTTTTACGGGACTTTGACCAAAGTCATAGAGCTACAATACCAGGAAAGGGCATCTATCTTCATTTTCAAATGCATATGGTATGATACCAACTCTCGTGGTTTGCGAGTCCACCCTTCCTACCGTTTGATCGAGCTTGATCCAACTCGTCGTCTCCCGTCTGTCGAAACCGAACCATTCATTCTAGCTAGCCAAGCACAACAAGTGTACTATACTTCATATGCATGTCAAAAGAACAGACAAAGAAGGGGATGGTGGGTAGTGATTCACACTCATGCGAGACACGTGGTTGATATGAGTTCTATGACTAATAAAACGGCAGACGAGACAGGAGTTCCAGGTGTTCATGAAACGATATTCCAAGAAGCAGATGTTCATGTGTCTGGATTGTTCGTTGACCTTACATCATTCAACTTGACGGAGTTAGTCGTGGTTGGCCAATATATCCCAGTGACAATTGAGGAGGAACCCGTTGCAGTGAGCAGTGACGAACACGATGATGACGAGGATGACGAGGAGAGTGTTGAGGAGGATGGAGAAGAGGAGGAGGTTGAAGATGATGATAGTAGCGGCCCAGATTATGTTTAGTTCTATTATGTACTTGTATTTCAATCTCATGTATGGTTTCATTATATTGTTTGACTGTGTCTCAATTTTATGACTTGTTTTTTTTTTTTTGAATAACAATTTAAATTGCGGACGAGATAAATAAATTAATGATAGGCATTAATAAAAATAAGGACACTACAAAAAAATAACAATAGTCCCAATATTACAAATTACAACATACTCGGAATAAAAATTACAGCATAACACATAAGATCCACAATATCACAAATTACAGTTCATCTTACATAAAAATTAATTCTTACAAAACAGAGTATTATAGTGCAATAGTCAAACTAGTAAATTGGGCTAACACATCTCGTAATACACCTAATCGGCGTGAGGTGGGATACTCGGCTGGGGGTCAGAAGGCTCAATCTCGTCTCTAAGCTACTGGCAAAACGCCTCAAGCTCTGGTGGCAAAACGCCAAACTCCCTATCAAGCTGCTGCTGCGTCGACTGCAGTAAAAAAGTATCGGCATCCTGATGTGCTCGAACCCGACTCGACCTACCAACATCCTGATTCTGCACATCCCCTCGCACCTGAGGCCTCGGCCTACCAACCTCCTGCTACTGAACATCTCATCGAACCTGAGACCGCTGTCTACCCACCTCCTGATACGACACCTCCCCTCGGTCATGACTCCTCGGCCTACTCATCTCATGGTACTGCACGTCTCCTCGACCCTGGTATGGTCGCTGATATGTCGTACGTTGGGGCGGGTACTAGTAAGTCGACTCATGATGTGGCTACTGATATGGCGTACACTGGGGCAGGTGCTGGTAAGTCGACTCCTGGTGTGGCTGCTGATATGTCGTATGCTCAGACTCTCGCTCTCGACGAAGGATATGTGACGTGTCTGGGTAGTACACACCGGTCTCAGGGTATGTGCCATAGTCATCATGATACGGCGAGAATGATCTCAAAGGCTGTGTATACTGTGTACTCGCCTGAGGAGGTAGATGCGTACGCCGTGGGGTCTGAGAAGTGTGGGGCTGCGAATGCTGGGTGGGACTCCCTCTCCAAGAAGCCTGCGGCGGCTGGTGTCGTTGTGTAGGCGAACAACTATACAAAACTGTAGGAGAGCGAGTCAGCGGTGTATCATCACCATAAAAGGGATCCTCTAGGCCCTCTGGTGGCTCTGGCCTATCCGGGTACGGTATATCTGGGGGTTCCTGTCCGTTCTGCCTCCCCATGTTTCTCAGGGTATCCGTGAGTAGCTTGCTATGCTCCCATGATCGTAACCCGTTTTCGTACGACCTCCTCAGCCCCACCTGATACCTCGCATAGGCCCGACGCTGCTCATCCCTCATTGTCGCCATCTTCGTACGGTGCACCGCCTCCCTATCCGCAGATGCACTACAACTACTAGAGGACTCACCTCTAAAATGCGAATGGGTTTCTACCCCAAAACCTGGACCAACTGCAGTAGTAGCAAATGTTTTTACCTTATTTTTGTTCATTGGTTGAGCCTTGAACCAGGTGTCGAAGTCCCATGGAGACCACTTTTTCTTGTCCGACCCATATTTCCTCAGGAGCTCTTGCAGAAATTTAAGCTGCAAATAAAAAAAGAAGGCAAAATTCCCAAAATTCAATAAGTAAACTGAAGATCACGTGGAATTTCTAACTCCAAAACTATATTTATAGTATAAATTGATTACTTACCCAAGCCTGGTGAGCTTCATCTGATACCCACTATTCATCCCCAGTAGTCTTGTTTTGCTTCACTCGACCAAGCTTGTATATCCTCGCTATCGGTAATTCTTTAATCGTAACACCCTCATCTTCAGCCTGTTTCACAAAACAATTAAAAAATTAATACGACAAGTTTTAACGGGCCAAATTTTAATACGACAAATTAATACAACACCCTAATATGTATTTTAACGACCGAAGACAAAAAGAACATTACCACTTTTTCCGCCATTTGTTGGCCCGACTGCCTCCCACCGAACCAGTTTTTCTTCGGAGCCATATCCCTGTTTATCTTGGCTTTTGCGCACCTACCGTCCCAGGAATTCATGAATTCCTGCTCATGTTCTTCTGGAATCCATATATCACGTCTACCACGATCTTCGTGCTTGTCCCTTATCACCAACAATACTCTCTCCAGTGAGTTCAAGCATTCGGCATAACGCTTGTTGCCAATCATTTTCCAAACACTCCTAACTCGATAATCGTCGACGTAATCCCACTGATATTGACTCCGCGAATTTTAAATAATATAAATAATTAAAAACAACAACATATGAAAAAATAAACAACAATAAATGAAATAAATAAGCATTTTAATTAACTAATTTTAATATCTTATAATAATTTCATTAAAAAACTTACTTTAAATTCATCCCATGCGTTGTCCCTATAAACTCGAGGAAAATCCTTGAATCGAAACCACGGGCCCTTACACAACTTCTTCAAGGTAGCCAAAATTGATGCACTAATGGAGGATTGGTTCCTCAACGCTCCGGTATATGGACAAAACGTGGTCATCTGGTACATGTGCCCCTTTGCCCTGCCCCCGAACATTTCTCTCCTCATCGTCATTAGAAGAATGTTATGGTCCTGCCTCGGCGGGCCCTCGAGACGATGTCGGCCTGACTGAAGCAGCATACGGTGAGGGTGGAACTCCATGCGGCGACTCGGTGGTGGCAGTGTTGATCGGTGGAAGAGGCTCTATCTCGAGGTCAGCAATAAACCCATACAGGTCATAGTCCGTAGGGTGAACCGGCATATCATCATCATCCTCATCAAATGGGTTAAACTGGTGCATCGGGGGTCTACGTGGTTGCTGACTAGTAGATGCATGTTCCTTCCCCGGACGCCTCCCCCTACGACCTCCACCCCTAGATGATCCCCGATCTCTATCTGCCATCTAAATTATCCGACAAAAAATCAATATAATCGTCCCTAAACTTTGCTAAATTATATTTCAACACTACAGAAAACTTATTCTTCAAAACTCGGTCCTAATAAGAAATATAATTAATTAAAATTTCCAATCGATCTATATGTTTTATGTTAACTCACTACATATTCAAAAATAACCCCAAAACTTCGAATTATTAATCTTATTCCTACAATAAAGTTAATATAAGCTACATTTTCTAAACTAGTATATAATATTAACAATCAAATAAGAACTAAAATCATCTAATTGCACTTTATACTCTATAGTTTTCCAAACTCTCCAAATATAAAGTTCCCCAAAAATTACATGTTTGCCCTACAAGTACTTTAAACAACACAATTGAGTCCTAATTTTGTTTCAACACACATTTTCTAAATTACAAAGTAACCTCTCTAAAGTTCAATATTATAAACCAAATACTCTAGATATTTGCAAACAAGCCCAAATCTTCTAATTAATAATCTTATTTCTATAATAAACTCTACTAAATTCATTCAACACCACAAAAATTTTAAACTTCAAATTGAGACCATAACTTTCGCAAAACTACTATATCCACCCACAAGTTTCTTAAACTATAATTTATACCCTAAATCTTTTGTTAAACTACAAATTAAGGCCTAAAATCTCAAATTCTCAAAATTAGCACAAATCTATTTCAAGAATTCAATATAACAACTCAATAATCATATTCACATTAACAAATAACAACAATAATCACAATTTCAACGACAATAATCAAAATTATCAATAATTTCATCAAAATCGCACTGTGTAAATAATTGATGAAAAATAGTAAAAGTTACATCAAATTGATCCTTGAGTAGAGGAGAATTGCTTACAGGTGGTTTTGGGTGATTTCCAGCGGCGGTTGCGGCGGTGAATAGAGTCCGACGAGGGTTTGTGTGTGTGTGTGTGTGTGAATCGTGACAGAGGGGTGGGCAGGGGAGTTTTTTTTTTTAATTTGATGCATCGGATATATCCGATGCAATAGAAATTGCATCGGATATATGTGATGCAATATGGTTGCATCGGACGGATCGGATGCAGCCACGTAGGCTGCATCCGAAAAATCGGATGCAAAGGCTGCATCGGATTTTTTGGATGCAGCCTATGTGGCTGCATCCGAACCGTGCGATGCAATTGTAATGCATCGGATAAATCCGATGCAATTGCTATTGCATCGGATTTTTTCGATTCTTTTTTTCATGCATCCGAAAAATAGAATTTCGGATGCATGAATTTCCATGCTTGTGATAGGTTTTGTTGTAGGGTTTAGGGTTTAGGGTTTAGAGTTTAGAGTTGAAGATCATATAGTGTTATATGGTTACAATTTTTTTTTTTACTTTTATGCATCGTAAATATCCCATGCAATGTTATTGCATCGGATGGATCGGATGCAGCCACGTAGGCTCCATCCGAAAAATCCAATGCAAAGTCTGCATCGGATTTTTTGGATGTAGCCTATGTGGCTGCATCTGAACCATCCGATGCAATTAAAATGCGTCGGATAAATCCGATGCAATTGAGTTTGCATCGGATTTTTCCGATTCTTTTTGTCATGCATCCGAAAAATGGAATTTCGGATGCATGACTTTCCATGCTTTTGATCGGTTTTGTTGTAGTGCAAGATCACGTTTGACACCGATGTCTTCTGAGCCCGATTACATTTGCATTGTACTACTATATTTAACTAGAAAAAATTTCAACAATATAATTAAAAATTAAGAATTTATCATAGATGCTCGATAAATTCATATCTTCACTTTTAGTTCTTCGACAATTGTGAATTCGACCTTCTAAGTTTCTGTTCATCGGACAACAGCTTGGAAAATCTACATACATACAAGTCAAGAGAAAGCAAAATTAGTTACCACTAATTATGTGCAAAAATGAGTTATATAAGTTTAAGGTAGATAAATACTTTCTCAAAGCATCCCCATTTTTGTCTCCATTGGGAATACGCTCAGCGGTCCCTGTATTAATATTCATTCTAGTTGCTGGAGCTTTCAATAAATTATGTCCAATTTTGACAAGGTCATTAAGTTCTTTTTTCGTGGAAACATCCACGGAGGAACTCACGCCAGTCAGCGTATCATCCTGCCAGTACACACAAGTTGATCACTCGCGTAGAATTGTTATTAGCTGTTCTCAAAGAGTTATAATTTGGATAATACTTAGGTATACCAGTATATAAACCAAGTAATTCTAGTTTTGTCATATCATCTAAAACGGTAAGGGGTCGTTTCGTTGGGCCTTGTATGGCCTATAAGGGGTTTTTATGTGGATTGAACAGTGTAAGTAATTGTTTTGGTTGCCATGTCCAAAACCCGGGTCTCTGCTACTAAAAAGGACTGACCCGGGTATAAAACGGGAAGATAGTAAGGCCAAATTCCATCGTTTTCGGAAAATGACTTCAACAGTCAAAAGTTGTGGCTGCTTAAATTACATAATTGTCCCTGAAATTTCATGTGGAAGCCCAGCCTTGACCTCCTCTGCTTTATTTCCCCAAATTGAATATCACACACAACCCCCCCAAAAAAATTCGTACAAATACCTGAATCCGGTGGTTGCAGAAATTTTCAGCCGATCTCGTTAATGTCGATAGGTTAATACCACAACAACAAAATTGTGTGTGGGTGTGTACGAGAGAGAGAGAGAGAGAGAGAGAGAGAGAGAGAGAGAAATCGCAAGCAATTTCGTCGGTGTGTGTGTGTGATTTTTCCGTTACCGGTGATTTCGTAAGTAATTTCTCCGGCGATTTCGCCGGTTTTTTTAAAGACAATTTTGTAGGAGATTTCACCGGAGGTTCTAAAGATGATTTGGCGGGTAATTGTGAGAGAGTGGAAGACCTTGTTTTGATGACGGAGAGCTGGAGCTGTGAGTAGCCACCTTATTGGTGGTGGTGGATTCCTTACTTGCTTCATTGTTTAAATCATGGTTTTTTTTTTTGAAAAAAAAAAAGGAATGAAAGGTGGGTTTGGGGAGATTGGCGTGACCAGGTTCAGGTGGGGGTGAATGCTTCACTCATGAAAAATAAAAGATAAAGAATGGTGTGGAGGGGTTAGTGCTGATTTTATGATTGAATGCAGCCAATGAGAAATCAACAAACATGTAGTGGTGAGCTGACACTTGGAAGTGTTAGGTGGGTACATGTTTCAAGTTTAAGAGATGATTAATTATATATAAAAAAAGAGAGAGAGTTTAAGAGATGGAGATTATGAAATATGCATGCAACTTTCTTGTTAAAATGGGTATTGATCTCACAGTTTCACACCTTCTGGGGCATTAATCTCACGGTTTAAATCAAAGGATAAAGTAGTAATTTTTGTTACAATTCTTGTTAAAATGGGTGATTACATGTGCAACCAAAGCAGACATTAGTGTGGGTCCCACCGTGGAAGGAGGAGCTCATGAATACCAACCAGAGTGATTTTAAGATTGATAATATGGATTATAAGAGTCCCTAATATGAAAATGGCTACTAGGCCATATTGCAACCAAACGACCCCTAATAATGTTAAATGCATGAATCAATGACTATAAGGTCTACATAAGACCTAGTCTAGCTACCTAAGTATTTTCCTATCTCATATATATAGAAAGGCGACGGTAGTTTTGTTGACGGTGGGAAGATTCAAGGAAGCTTCCCATTGGCTGCCAACCACCTCTACTAAAGAGGTGGTGATGAATATGGGTGGGGAGGATCCGGATGCCTCCCCATTTGTGCCTATAAATAGCATATGTTATGCTATTGTGAAATACACCTCAAAATGTAGTTCAAAATGTAGCGTTCAGTGTTCTCCCCTAATTCTTTCATAGTATATTTATATACAGGTGTGGGGTGTAAGCTAGGGAGTGTTACTAATGTAAAGGCTCGTTTGAGGGGTCGTTCGGGTTGAGTGAAAACTATGTAGTTGTACAAATTTTCTACATAGTGGATTTTGCTCGGGTCCCCGTGGTTTTTCTCCAAGTTGGGAGTTTCCACGTTAAATCCTTGTGTTGTTACTATCGTCAATGTTTTATTCGTGTTGCTTCGTAATTACCTCATGGGCAAATCCTGGAGGCGGTATTTGAGCCGGTTCAAATACCCAACAGTTTTGTAATACTTACCTGAACCCGGAGGTAATTCTCTTCAGAATGAACCGATTGGAAAACCACAGATAAGAAGAAATCCACCATATCTTGGTTAGCTTCATTGAAGACATCGATTATAGGGGTTGAGTTTCCTTGAATGAACCAGCCAAACATGCCCCATTTGGCTGCCATTTCAGCTGTATACTTATGCTCCTTTTTCTCGGATCCAGTGCCTAACGAGATCACCAGCAGCCTCCCATAATCCATTGGCTCAAGTGGGAAAAAATTTGGATTGTTTCTGAAAGCTTCTTTTGCAACTTCCCTTATCGATACCAAAGTCTGTGTAACAAAAATTAAGCACGCAAATCTATTGCTTTAATTTGTATCAATATCATAAACATATTCCATAGAAATAATATAATTTATAAGCACCAAGTAAGATGCTTGAAAACATTGCTAAGGGAAATAAATATAAAAAAATAGTTTGGCCATTATCTTTAAATGCCCGATTTTCCCAGACCTGCTGAAAATGCCCGTTACATTTTAAATTTTCTACCAAAAATGTCCGATTTAAAAAACTCGGACATTTTATCCGACGTGGCATCCGAATCAAAGAGGCGCGTTGCTGAATCAAAAAAATGCGCCCGACACGTAATTTTTTGTCCGAAAAATAACGCTTCTCATTCTAACCAAACCATATAAAGCCAAATAACTTCACTGTTCATCATCTTCTTGTATCCGATTCACTGTTCATCATCTTCCCGATTCCGATTCACTGTTCATCATCTTCTTGTTTACGCTTACTGTCCATCATCTTCTTGTATCCGATTCACTGTTCATCATCTTCCCGATTCCAAGTCACTGTTCATCATCTTCCCGATTCAACGGCGAGTTGCAGCGGTGTGGGGTGGGGGGGTCACAATCTGACGCGGGGAGTGGGGGAAGGGGGGTCGCGTCAATCGACGCCGCCACCGCTGCAACGGCGAGTTGCAGCGGTGTGGGGTGGGGGTGGTTGCGATCTGACGCGGGGGGAAAGGTGACGCCGCCACCGCTGCAACGGCGAGTTGCAGCGGTGTGCGGTGGGGGTGGTTGCGATCTGACGGCGGCGGGGGGGGGGGGGGGGGGGTGATGAAGATGATGATTTTTTATTTTTTTTTTATTTTTTATTTTGTTAAAATGTTTATTATTATTATATATATTTATTATATATATTTGTTTATATCTTTATTATTATAAACATATATATATATATATATATATATATTAGAAACGTTTTTTAGTCAGTGAACAGCAAACGCGACTTTTTGATTAGGCAACGCGATTCTTTGATTAGGCATCATGTAGGATTTTTTTTCCGAAAATTTCATTTCGGGCATTTTTGGAAGGAATTTTTAAAGATACCGAGCATTTAAAGATAATGGCCAAACTTATCGGGCATTTTTGATAATTCGTCCTATAAAAAAATAGTTATCACGAAGATATGATCATTACCGGATTATTAGCAGCGACACCACCATCAATCAGATTGAAGTCCCATGTTTTTCCAGATCCACCAACATTAGTAAAACCATGTGCTGGAAATAAGTTGGCGCAGCAGACGTAGCGATGGATATGTCAGACAATAAGGCGTCCATATACGGCAAATTATCTATCTGTGTGCATAATCAATCATCCAAAGAACATGAATCAGTATCGATCGGAACCGAAAACTTCTTAGGGACAAAATTAATTAATTAATTAATAGGCAGAACTACCAAAAATGCCCGTTATCTTTTGCCAACTTTACTTTTTGCCCGTTATCTTTTTTTGCTACCAAAAATGCCCGATATCTTTGTCAAAAATGCCCGTTTTACTGTTCATGTCCATTTGTCCGCCAACTCATTCAATCGCGTCCTACGTGGCAAAATCGTGTTTTACGTGGCAATTTTTTTTATTACATCTGGAATATTAAAAATAAAAAAATAAAAAAACTTAAAAAATTAACAATTAAAAAACTTAAAAAAAAATAGAAAAATTTAAAAGTTATAAAAACAGAAAAATAAAAAACATAAAAAAACTTTAAAAAAAACAGAAAAATGTAATACTTTATTCATTTAACTTATAAAAACTTTATACTTAATTTTTTAACAATTAAAAAACTTAAAAAAAAACTTGAAAATTAAAAAATAAAATAAAATTGGTCGTCTCTTCCAAACCAACCCCCCCAACCCCCCCCCCCCCCCCCCCCCCCGCAAATCCCGCCGGCGTCATCACAGACAGCATTATCGTCCCTCGATTCCGATTACGGCGGCAAAATCGTCCCTCAATTTCGATTCCGATTTCGATTTCTGATTTCGATTTCAACTCCGATTCCGATTTCGGCAGGGTTGGAAGAGACGGGGGAGGTGTTCCGGCGGGGTTGAAAGAGACGTTCCGGCGGGGAGGTGTTCCGACGGGGGGGTGACTGTTGGGTGACGCTGGGGGGGGGGGGGGCGCCGGTGACTGTTGGGTGACGGGGGGTGACTATTGGGTGACGCGGGGCGGGGGGGGGGGGGGGGGGGGGTTGGGGCGCGGCTGGAAGAGATGACCCATTTTTGTATTTTTTTATTTTCAAGTTTTGTTTTTTAAGTTTTTTTCAAAATTATAATATTTTGTTTTTTAATATATGTTTTCTTATTTTATATTATAGTTAATTATATAAAAATATAAAAATGAAAAAAAAGATGACATGGTAGCCACGTAGGACACAATTAGATGATTTGGCGGACAAATGGACATGAACAGTAAAACGGGCATTTTTGACAAAGATATCGGGCATTTTTGGTAGCAAAAAAAGATAACGGGCAAAAAGTAAAGTTGGCAAAAGATAACGGGCATTTTTGGTAGTTCTGCCTAATTAATATAATACCTCAAAGGATCATGAGAAAATTGTCGGTTGCATGTTTCTTATGTCAAATGATGGAATGACAACATTGGTTAAGGTCTGATGCAAACGAGCCTGCCCTAATTTGTCCCTTATTATTTTGTGTAAATACTTCCCATCGTACTTGGGCCCTCCTAATTGATTAAATGTACTCTAGATTGATCCTATTATGCCCCTGCGCGCGAAATTGTTAATTAGACACAAACTAAACAAAAGTGTGTGCAACTCAGAAACAATCAAGCTTCTTGATAATTAATAATTAAGAACAAGACTAACTCTTTCTGCGGAAATATTTTAGGGCCGTGCGTAACGTAAAACGGAGTGATATCTTTAGCAGCAAATAACGGACGATCATTCTTGTCCGGAGTTGTCAACATAGCGGTCACAAGACCACCTGTGCTTGTTTCCGCCATGACATCAAAATAGTCTGCTAGTCGAGCTTCTTCTCCATCCAATTTCTGAAAACACAATAATTAATCTATAAATTATATAATATATGAACTCAATAACCACCCGAAGTAGTATAAAACTGATGTTACCTGCAGTTCCGATTCAAGAAATTCAAGAATTTGAGCCGGAATAATGCCCCTAATGCCACCTCCATCGATGCTCAGAATAGTGACTAACCTCCCATAAGCTGGAGGTTGGATTCTGTTAAGAGATGGAGTTGATGATGCCATACTATTCGAAATTAATGTCATGATCTTGACATATATACGGGTATGTTGGAGATGCATCAATTTGGCATGGACAATATGAAAATATATACAACAAACTCATGCGAAACGGTGTCGTTGATGTGCTTCGAAGGCGTGACAATTTGGCAAAGTGGCTCAACGACGTATTTACGTGTTTATTGTTATTACTGCAATTCTATTATTAGCTTATTTTTCATTTACCTAATGTAACTTTTATATAAAGGAGGAGTGTACTTCATTTAGAAATTAAGAAATGAATTAAGAACGTTCCTTTAACTCAATTCTCTCTTTTATTATCTTCTCTACTTTCTCTCTTTATCCTTCTTCTTCCCCAAGTCTTCCCTTTATCTTTTATTTGCAACTACTTTAATGTCTATGGACTCATAAAAATACATAAAATGAGTTATCTAATGGATTATTCAGCTTTTAATCCCGTCGAAAATGGCCGGGACATTACAATTAACTAGTTAGAATATATGTTGATCAAATGCTCAAATATAATTTGCTGTTGGGTTGAGATCTTTTAATTAATTTGTCCCAAATGGTGCAACAAATACTTCGATTTATAAAACAATTTTGACTTGGAATACAATGAATTCATGCTTCCCACGCAACAGTGACAGTTTATGTTTCATATATTAAGTTTGTGTTGTTCAGGTATAAGAATTTCACAGAATTGACTTCGTTAAATATTAAACATAAATTAAACATAGCAAAAAAATCAATCTTCCCACTGAATTACACAACAAGACTTAAATTACATAACAACGCAAATCACGACATAAATTAATTTTTTACATAAATAAACATAAATAGAAATTGCATAATTAAACACAAATAACTTTTTACAAAACATAACTATTAGTCGTATATAATTAAACATAAGTAAAAATATCAACTCCGACCAAGATCAACATCCTCGTGATCCGACTCCTTGCTAGATCCATCCAACCCTAAGGCACTGCATGCGGCATGTGAAGCCTCTGCATCGTCCATGTCCCGATGGAAGAGTGGATCGTCAAACTCCCGATGGAAGAGTGGATCGTCAAACTGGGTGCCGCTCGAAATGCTCGCCGCATATGGATCTCGTGTACTCTAGCGCCGCCTCGAAGGTTGAACGACCAACGGCGGCATGGTACTAGCATAAGATCTACATGGGGCCATGAATCCACGTGGAGGTGGTGAAGGGTATGTACATGTGCACCTCTCGAACGCCTTGGTCAACTCTGATATATAATCGACGATCTCTCGCCATTTGGCATCGTCAGTCGCCCTGAACTCCTCGTTTTGCTCCTCCAAGACCTCCATGTATGCCTCGTCCAAGAGAGGCTCCTTTTGCCAGTGTATGCCAAAACTCTCAGGACGTGCTTCCTACGGCAACCCCTTCTACTTCTTTTTTTCGGATCTCCAGTCATCTTGCGCCATGCATTTGGATCAAATATAAGCCAAACGTCGTGGTGCTGACTCTGCAACTCCTAGTAGTATCTTATATGTTCATTTTTTTATCATGGAACCTTATCGATATTAGTAAGGAGTTCAATATAACTCAAAAAATAAATAACAAGTATTTAATTGAAGTGAAGATAATTACATGAATCTCCAAAAATGGGCCCTCAAGCCACAACGTACGCTAGTCTTCCTGGACGAGCCCTATCGACAGTCCTCATGTGCAAGGCCCAGTATAGCGTGTCATGTCTCACTAGAGGGGCGCCCGAGTTCTTCTACAAAGGACAAGATTAATTAAGAACATAAATACCAATTACACTTATTACAATACCAACAACTACAAGTAGGAATTATTTATAAAACTTACCATACTAATACGGTTCTCTGTGTAGCCTACTAATCCACCAGCATAAGTGGCATCCGATTTAGGTTTCTCCTCGATACTCTTCCCACCTCTCATATTCTTCTAAGCCCTCTTCAACTTCACCTTCACCCATTCCTGATCCCAATACTTCGCAGCCTCTGCTTCTATCTTATCGTTCATCTGTGTCTTCTGCAGATTTTCCCACTTTGGATCATCCTTTCTAGCTAGATAATTCTTTTTCGCATCATGAATCGTGCCATTATACCTCCCTTTAGCTTTGTTCATGAATCTGGTGTGCGCCTTGCGCCTATCGGGGGCGAAATCTTATATGGTAGCCTACAAATAATTAAGGTTTTACGTTTTATAGGCTTTTATTTTATAAAAAAATGTACACCATTTAATTTCAAAATTTATATAATAACTTCTCACCCTAAAGTTTAGCCATATCGCTTTAATAGTCTTGACAGTCTTATGGTGCTGAAGTCCATGCTTCTGCAAGTCTAGGGGAGCACGTCGTGTCCTATCCTGAGGCACTGGATCTCCTCTACTCATTCCTCTAGGAGGTCACACTTGCGTACTAAGTCAAGCACCAGCTACTTCTGCTCTTGCCTTAGGCGATTTCCCACTAGGTCTCGCTCCTCACTCTGTCTACCCCCCCAATTGGATACTGCTACTACTCCAGCTCCTCTCGGCCTACTACTGGGTGCGGCTCCAATAGACTCAGCGGATGGTGGCTTTTATATAATAGGGGGCGTCTGTCGTGTTAAAGATTCAAGTTGATCTCCATGAGTAGCCTCTGCATCGGGTACCTCTAAGCCATAGGAAATGCGTCGCTCTGGAGGGGTAGATAACATAGACCCAACTTGCGACGTATAAGGTTGAGTCTGGACAGGGGCCTCCGCACCAGCACAAGCTGGATCTGGAGTAGTAGACGAACTTACTATATGTACGCGCGTAGGTCCCAATCTAGCACTACGACCCCTCTTCGCAGGGGGGTCGTTACCTGAACTTAAGCGTAGAGGTTCGTTTGACATGTCGAAGATCTACGTAATAATTCAAAGTATCTAAGTTAGATCATTTCTGTAACGCCCCAAAATTAGGAAGAAAATAAATTTTTATTTTACTCTTTGAACTTTTGAAAATTTCTATTTTTGACCCTAAATGTTTAGAAAAATTTGTCTTTTAGTCTCTGAACTTAAAAGTTAGTCTTTTATTATTTTTATAGATCTCTAATCCTAAAACAAATATTTCAATTTCAAATATTAACCAAGATGATAGAATTATCTAGAAAAATTACATAAATAAATATGTATGTAACAAAGAAATCAAATTATACCTATTTAAATTTTAATTATAATAATTAAGGGACTTGATATGCAATTAACGAATTGATGAGGTAAGCCATAACATCTTTTTGATGAGGTAAGCCATGACATCTTTAAGAGCATGATTGAAGTTAGATTTTTTTTGATTTATTATAAATAATCAAGGTGGGACATAAATAGTTATGATTAAACTACTATTCTCGCCTACAAATACTCATCAATGTTCAACATTTTATACAACCCAAAATAATCCAATTCTGCAAAAATTCCCCGAAATAAGAGTTGTTCCTTTTTTTGTTTTCATTTGGAAATTAATTTTTCCAATTTTTTATCTTGTTATTTTCTACTCAAAAAGGCGACAAAACTTTTACTGCACATGAAATGCCGATTCTGCCACTGCACCTTAGAAAAAGCATATCAAATAGTAGAAACATTATTTTACTACTTATTTTCGGATACATACCCTCCTTGGTGTCTTCTATATTTGTATGGAGACATCTTTCCCAAATAATATGATCTAGAAGGCCGTAATACATAAATCGTGAACTGCTGTCAAGAAATCCGATAGCAACTCTTATTTTGCATGAATTATTTGGCATATCAAACCTTTGTGTTTTCACGAAATCTTGGATTCCCACATCTCTCATGATGCTAAAAACCATAAACCATAAAAAGATTTAAAAACCAAGTTCATTTGGATGTCCGATCAAAGGTAAAACCAAAATTGCGGTGATTTTTCAGTTTATTTGGCACAACCTTTGTTTTCTTAATTTATAAGTTTAATCACCATCATAATACAAGTGTTTATCACACACATAAAGTTAACATGATATAACATTAGTTATAATTAGATTATTATAATTTATATCACGAATTAACATTTTTGTGATTTTATTTATAGCATTTAAATGGTAGGTTTACCATGTTTAATATACTACTTCCATAAGTCTTAAAAGATTTTTCTTGCCACTTCATGACTTAACCATCAAATAAGATTATTTATCATAATAAACGCTCCTTATCAGATGTTTTGATAAATTTCCCATGTTTATATCTTTATATTTAAGTTATAACATAATTGTGTGCATTTTAAACTCACTATGTAAACTAAAGTAATAATTGACTAAGGTATACCTTTCAAGGTGTTACCTCATATGATAATTATTTGATGTGTGGTTATTAAAAGCTTTAAATTGATTAAAGGCTTTCAAGGTGTTTTAAGGATTGATTATGCTTCGAATTGGATAGTTAATCAAATTTTACTTGTTACCGTGACTTGTCATCGAAATGACTTTAACATGAATACTCACAGTCATAAGTTTGAACATATGGTTGTTTAAGATAATTTTGAGGTATAAATAAGGTGGTTAAACTATAGATATTCAATGTTCAATTGAAGCATATATTTTTCTCTAAATTGATCATCTAAGAACGTTCTCAATCTCACCATGAACTGAAGAAAAAATACTAATATTTGTTGTGGTAAATTATAAATTCAGTTGATTAATATTTTTTAAATTTGTTAAAGGTTTGACGAACTAATCAACGACATCAAGGTTCCCCGTACGAGTAAAGGTGAGGTTCTATTTTTGATTTGTTTTAGCCCCGTTTGGCATCCGGCCCTGAGGAACTTGGACAAAAAGCCCACTACTCCGTTACCAAAACTCAAACAACCCTTATTCCATCATAATCATGTTTTGCATCTCATCTCGTAACATGGTTTTCTCACTCATCATTAAATCGTATTAAATCCTTTATTATTTATCATATAGATTCATAATCATGGTAATTCCCTGATATTTTAATCTCATCGACTGGTTCTTGAACTGTGCAAAGAGCAACGAACTATGTTCGGGACATGTAGCTCAAGGAGCAACGGATATTATCAGGTTACTAGCTTATTTGTTTATCTGTTATGCCCATTGGGACAGCTTTGGGAAGTTGAGCCCAGGGATTGAGTCTTACTGCCGGATAGTAAGGACTATCGGTTTAAGTAATTTCGTTTGATACACATCTATCTAGTCGCCGTTTGCAGTCAGGAGTTGGCTGTAACCCGCGTGCTGGATCGGCATGTACTCGAGCATGTCTCTTGATTGTTTGTGGGGTCGCTCCTCGTCGGGAGGTATAAGGTAGAATATTAGAAGTCATGAGGCTGGATTTGTTTATTCTTAAGCACAAGTTCATTAGTTATTCTATGAAAATTCCAGTACCATTGCTACATCACATTATCTAGTTGAACTATCCCTGCCGGTAAGATCACTCCTCGAAATGTATCCATTAAATCGCAGTTAATTCTTGCATTGCCAGTTCTTTTATATGAATCTCACTAAGTCATTAAATAATTATTCCTCGTTTCTTCTGTCCATTCCTCAGGATAAAATCAACATGGCAGCATGGATCAAGTGATGAATAATTGTTCAAGCGTGCATTTTAGAATATTCGTGTTTTGTCACTAGTGTATAACTATTCAAATAGTAACATTGTTGGTAATACCAAGACTTTCGTTGTATATATCAAAATATATTTTATAAAACGTGTATGGTTTTGATCCTGAACAAGTGAGACCTCTTCCTATGAGCTGCGCTTTAGTCTGAATTGAGTAAAGTGGCTGGCCACCACTGAACCAACTCGGATCGGAACAGGGCTCCTAGGGCGCGGTCGTCACAATTTCTAAGTTTTAGAGATTTTCTAAAGATTTAATCATTTCTAAGTTATAGAGATACCCTAAGGCATAGACGATGTTTAATAACTAATTAATAATTACTTCTACAAGATCTAAACTAATATATAATAAAAAATTATTAAATTTAATAAATCTAAGATATCTAACAATTTATAAAGACATAATAACATTTCAACAAATAAAAATACTATAAAAACATTAAATATAAGACATAAGTCGAAAAAATCATAACAACTTACAAATTTAATTAATTACATGATATCTACTATAATTTCTTAGAGATTTGCTGAAATTATAATCATTGCTAAGTTCCCCATAGACATATATGATCGATGTTTAAAAACTTAAAATTCTAAGATATATAAAAATTCCTAAAGGCATTAGTATTGATATGATATGGGTATTTCCCGTATTGGGCTGGCCGATGGGCCAGGCCCATGTTTTACCTATGTCGGGGGTCATCCCCGACATACATATCGAATATTACCTTCGATATGGTACACCGCATGTGTCTATCAAGTGTGCGGTCCCCGTTTCCCGAGGCCGATAAATATCCGCATTCCGCTAATCAAGGTAAGCTTTAATTATCCTCAATTACGGTACACCGATATCGAGTGTACCCGATATTGCATTCGACATTGCACCCGATATATATCTTCAATATATATATCACCGATACACCATCCGACGTCATCCCTGATATACATTAGGAGACCATATCCGATGTAGAAGGTACCCGATATCATCCCTGATATCACCTTCGACGTCCAGTATGACATATCTTTGACATTCAATAGAGCATCTAACGTCAGTTTGAGGTGTTCCGAACCAAGCATACCTAGCACTACTCATTGTCGAAGTAGGTCTAGTTTGTAATAGAATCGTAGCACCACACCTGTAATACTCACCTCGTTTTATATATATACGATCTATTGTCAAACTAGTGGCGCTGTTTGTGGGAATACCACGTTCTCAGAAGAAGACGTCAAGATGCAATGCAGGATGACTCGTTTGCAGTCTACTAGGCCAGTGGTTGACAATTCAGCAGCAGAGAGCGCACCCCCTAGCCTATCCCAGCTCCGAAACTAGTGGTGGACCAGAATGAATCCGAGCAACCTCAACCGCCGAGGGTACCCGTGCCCTCACCCATGGAACCTACTGTTTTGACGCCCAAGATCATGGCGCAGATCAATGCCACCGTCCAGACTACACTGAATACAACTATAGAGACCTTGTTGTCGCACTTAGCCAACCAAGAAGCGAGCAATGCGCCGTCGTAACCACAAGAATCGAGAACCAAAAAATCCGAAGATGGGCATAGAGTGAATGAATGTGAGGATACGGTGGAATCCAGGAGGCACCATCCATGATTGAGAGTTCATGGGTAAGAGGGTTCTGACCCAATGATGGACAGGAGAAACATTGCAAGGAGGATGGAACAGCTGGACCGCGAAAAGATAGAGGTTGGTCGAGAATTAGCATTGGCAGAAGGCTACAAGAGTTTAACTCCGTTTTGTGAAGAGATTGAGGCAGAAGTGTTGGAGAAAGGGGATAAGATTCCCACCATCAAAGCATACGATGGAAAAAGAGATTTGATGGACCATCTCCACTGTGTCTATAGTGTCTTAAACCTGCATAGGTTTTCACGAAATATTAGGGCAAAAATTTTAGCCACAACCCTAACTAGGGCAACCCTTGATTGGTTTAACATGATAGAAATTGGGTCTATAACAAGCTATGAACAGATGAGGCAAATATTGGAGAGCCAATTCGCCAACCAGAAAAGGATGAAGACCGACATGAACCATTGGAATGCAATGAAGCAGAAGGACAATGAGAGTTCGGAGGAGTTCATGGAGAGATTTAACGATGAATTGATGAAGGTGGATGAACCCCAGGGCAACCAAGTGATGCTCATTTTACTCAACACAACATCGCACAAGAGGTTTGCAAGGGAGTTGATCAAGCTCGGGTCACTGACTATTGACCAGATTAACGCTCTGGCCTATGATACCGTCTACCAAGACAATATGATGGAAACGAAGCAGACTGCTCAACAGACCAACAATTAGCCCAAAGGCAATGAAGTTGGGAACAGAGACAGAAACAGCAGGGACAGGTCAATGAGGAGATACACTCCCTTGAACCAAGATATCCTAACCGTATTTAGGGTAGCTCAGAGGAAGAAGTGGTTGAACCAGCCAAAGAAACTGAGAGAGACTGAAGGAACCAAGCGTTCAAGGAAATATTGCGAGTACCATCGTCAGAAGGGACATGAGACAGAGGACTGTATAGATATGAAGGACGAAATCGAGCGACTCATTCGCGAAGGGAAACTGGTTGAGTACGTGCAGAATTCTAGAGACTCTGAAGATCGAAAGGACAGGTCCCGTTCCCACAGGAGAGACAAGATGAAGGCCATTGAGGGCTCATGGGGACGTGGAATCGCTATTGTCAATGCACCTTCTAGAGGAGTGATCAACATGATTAGTGGGGGACCAACAGGAGCAAACTTCACCAACGGAAGGAAAAGGATCACTAGAGGAATCTAAGAGGACCGCTATATTGGATTCATGTCTTTGATGAACGAGATGTCGGACGAGAACATTACTTTTTTGAATAGAGACTTGACGGATCTATCCCCCAAGGCCATTTATGCAGGTAAACTTGATTTCCCTCTAGTCGTTAAACTTGATATTGCCAATTATGGTGTTCTCAAGGTGTTGATAGACAATGGGAGTTCCACGAATGTCATACTTGCACATGCTTTGAAACAAATAGCGTTGGGGCACTATGTGGTGGAGCAGATCCGCACCTCTTTGATCGGCTTCGGGAGAGCGGAAGTGATACCGTTGGGACAGGTGATCCTAGCTAGGGGTTGCATTTCCACCCACTTGGTGAAGTAGTCCACTGCCATCAACATGAACTTTTTCTGCCCCGCGTTGGGTATTATGGGTCCCACGATATCGATTCCCCATTTTGCAAATAGGCAGGGGTTCGGCCCGAATACCCACGACGTCGCAGGTTGGTGGACTCGGGGGGCATAGAACTAACACGACTTGCATCGCTTAGCATGATGTTTGCAGTCTTAGATCATTGTATGCCAGTAGTAGCCATGGCGAATGATGCGTCCCGCCATGCTTTCTCCCCCTGTGTGGTTTCCGCAGGTTCTCTCGTGAATCTCTCTAATGACTTGCTCCACTTTGGCTCTATCGAGGCACCTCGTGTGAGGATAGGAGTAAGATCTACAGAATAGGATGCCATTGCGCAGGAAGTATCGGGCCGTTCTTCATGCCATCAGCTATTGTTCGGTTTTGCCTGCGGCGGATTCCTTCGGATGTCTCAAGTGGGCTAGAGTTGGGGCCATCCATTCAATCCCCCCCCCCCCCCCCGGTTGAGTTTACCGCGATATTTACCTCTTCGGCCTGGGATTTCTCCAATTCTGGCGGCTGAAGAAGGGTGATGCGGCGGGTGTGTATCCTAGCAGTTTGGGAGGCTATTTTAGACCAGGCACCCACTTTTTGGTTGTCGGAGCTGGGGATTTGGACTATCTCGCAGCTTTCAAACCAAATGCGCCTTCGATGGAAAACCTATAGGTAGCTTCCCATTCTTTCCTCCTTGGCTTCGTAGGTGTCGTTAACTCGTTGCACAATTAGTTGGGAGTCGCTATGAATCAGTATTTTTTTGATTCCCCCTTCTTGTGCCAATCTCATCCCTATCAATAGGGCTTCATATTCTGCTTCATTGTTGGATAGAGGATAGTCGAGTCTGACAGCGAAGTAGAGTATTTCTTCCTCTACTTTGGTGTTGATTAGGACTACTCTTACCCATCCTACCTACCCCCCCCCCTGGTGTGTCGTTGTGGCGGACCCGTCTACGAACATGTGCCATAAGGGCAGATTTTGAATAGCCTATATACCTGCCATTTCCATGACAAAATCAGCTAATACTTGGGCTTTGATCGAGGGTCTGAGGCCATAGGAAATATCATACTTGGTGACTCAATGGACTATTTTATCGATCGGCCCGAGGTTTAAGGCTTGTTGAAGATGGTTCATAGAGGGTATTTAGTTAGTACAATGACAGGATGGGAGAGAAAGTAGGGTCGCAATTTTCGAGTCGTGGTAATTAGAGCTAGCACCAGTTTTTCGGTTTGGGTATACCTACCTTCTCCCCCTTGTAGCCTTTTGCCAACATAGTATACGAGGCGATGCTCTCTGTTGTGTTCTTTGACCAATACGACACTCACAGCTTCCTCTCCAATCGCTAAATATATGAACAACTCCTCTTGCGGCACAAGTTTTACTAGTAACGGGGGGCATGTCAAGTAGATTTTTAGCTTGGTGAGAGCTCCCTCGCATTGTTCAGTCCATTGGAAATTCTTAATATTCCTCATGACCTAGAATAAGGGGAGCCCTTTGTCAGCCGATTTGGAGATGAACCTACTCAGAGAGGCCATCCTCCCCGTTAGCCTTTGAATATCTTTAATAGTCTTAGGGGTTGGCATGTCTATGACAGCATTGGCCTTCTCGGGATTCATCTCTATACCCTTCTCTGTCACCATAAATTCTAGCAATTTTCCTCCTTTGATGCCAAAAGAGCACTTTCGAGGGTTGAGCTTCATTCTGAATCGATCCATGATCGATAGTGCTTTACGTAGGTCTTCTGGATGGTCCTCCGCTCGAAGGCTCTTAACAATCATATCATCGACGTACACCTCCATGGATTTCCCGATCAGACTAGCAAACATGAGTTTTACGAGGCGTTGATAAGTGGCACATGCGTTCTTCAGACCAAACGGCATCCCTAGGTAGGAGAAGGTACCCACGTCGGCGATGAAGCTGGTCTTATCTTGATCTACAGTAGCCATCGAGATTTGGTTATACCTCTAGTCCCCGTCCATCGTAGATAACATGGTGCATCCTACTGTGGAATCGACCAATTGGTCTATGCTGGGAAGGGGATAACAATCTTTTGCGCAGGCATCATTCAAGTTGGTGAAGTCAACGCACATCCGCCATATTCCCCCTGTTTTGGGGCTGAGGACCACATTGGCCAGCCACTCAAGGTATCGAACTTCTCGAATCTGTTATAGGTTAAACAGCCATTGTATCTCGGACCGGATGCTTTTTTTCCTTTCTGGTCTTATATTTCTCTTCTTCTGCTGGATCGGTTTAGCATCCGCCTTGACATTCAAGAAGTGCTGACAGACTTGATCACTAATCTTTCCTGGTGGGTCCTCTTCTTCTGCTAGATCAGTTTAGTAACGTCCTTATCACTTTTCGAGAGGATAGCATTCATGCAACATTCCCTGGCCTTGACTTGGCTACCCCTGACCTATCCTATGCCCGATGGTGTAGGGAACTTTACCTTAAGGTGAAGCGTAGAAGGGATGGCTTCGAACGTCCGTATGGATGGCCGCTCGCATATAACGTTGTAAGTTTGAGAGGAAGCCTCTACTATCCAGAACTTGGTGTGTTCAGTTCTTCTCACAGTGCCTTCGCCTTAGGACATGGGCAGGGTTATAGTTCCCAACGTACGACAGGATCCTCATGAGAATCCTACCAAGGGGACTTCAGCCAATTCTAGGCGTTCATTCTTTAACCCCATCACTAAGTAGATGGGCAAGAAAAGGACGTCTACCAAACTACCGGTGTCGATCAAGATGCGGTGGATCTCAATTCCGAAGATGGTGGCCTCTATGACCAACGGGTCTTCGTGGGGGTATACTATGCCCTTTAGATCATCTGGTGCATAGGTGATGGTGGATAACTTGGCTCCCAGTATTGAACAGATGGGCGGCCATTGCTCAACACGTCGGGCTTCCTTTAGACACTTCTTCTTCTTCTCCGGGGGTGTTACGGAAATATCCTCTCCTTCAATCATGTTTATTGTCCTGCCCGAGGGTGGATTATCCTCATAAGATTTTGGGGCTGGGGGTAATGACTTGGGCGTCTCTTGGTTGTTTTCTTTCAAATAGTTTCTCAAGTATCCGGCGTTTAGAAGCTGGTGTATCTCATTCCTCAGAGTGGTACATGCATCCGTGATGTGCCCATATGCTTTATGGTACTTACAGAATTTACCTGTATCCTTCTTCTTAAATGGTTTCTTAATGGGTAGTGGCCAATGCAGGTCGGTACTCCATCTCATCACGTTGAGCACCTCGGCGGGGGTGATTGTCAGAGGGGGTACCGAGCGGACTGGAGATGTCGCTTTACCACGCTTCCGTAATTCCTTTGTCGGGAAGGCATTTTTCCTTCTTTGGTTTTGTCCTAAAACCTCTTTTCGCTCTCGTGGTCATTATTCTCTGCTCGGATCTTAGAACTTTTGGCTTCTTCCACGATAATTTTGGTTTCCGCCTTCTGCATGAGTTCATTCATATCTTTGACCTGGTTTCCCATAAGGTATCTGAAGAAGTCCCCCGTTCTAAGCCCCTGAGTTAGAATATCTGCTATTATAGAGGGATTGGACTTCGGAATGGCTAAGGCTTCGTCCGAGAAGCACTTTATGTAGTCCTTTAGGGATTCATCTTCTTTTGTTTGACCGTGAATATGTGACTAACGGATTTGGGGTACCTCCTGTTACATGCAAACTTCAGTACAAACAAACACGTCAAATGATCAAATTGGAATATCGTACCTGGGAGTAGCTGGGTGAACCAAGCATGAGCCCTACCTGCTAGGGTGGTTCGAAACACTCGGTAGAGGACGAAGTCGGGCACCGATACCAAATCCATAGTTGCTATGTACTGATGGATGTGGTCTTGCGGATCATTTTCCGTCTTTGTCCCCCGTGTACAAGGGGAGTTTGCTAGGCCACATCCCCGAGGGGACCAAGGCTTGAGTGATTTCCGGGACAAAATGAGAGCCGTGGTACATAGGTTCTTCCCCTAGAGTTTTATTTTCCTTTATATCCCTCATCTCTCTACGCAGGCTATTGACCATGTCCCACAAGAGGTTATTTACCCCCGCCGGAGTGGGGGGTAGTTGGCGGTCCCGAGGGTAAGGAGATCTCAACCTTTCGTAGTTCTACGGTCTCCTCTCGCAGCTATCTTCAAAGCGAGTTCTCAGCTCTTGGTCCCGCAAAGGGGTATCACGATATCGGGGATCTTGCTGGAAGTTGGGTCTTGGGCGGGATTCGTACTCTTCTGAGTTATATCGTTCTCTATAGAGTCGTATAGAGAGGTCCTCGCGGGGGTGCGCCGCCTCTGACCTATTCCTCCTGGTAGCCCCTTCTACGAGGCGTTCGAATACAGATCGAGGAACATTTATGAAATCCCCCCTTTTCGTGGGAGGTGGGGAAGCTCTTCGTGCGTATGTTCTTGGTGATCCCAGAGACTACTGTCGCTTAAAGGATTGTCTATAGGTACGGTAGGAGAAATTCTTCAAATATACTCGAAGGCAATATCTTATAGCGTTCCCACTGACGGCGCCATTTTGTTGACAGTTATTTATTTTTAAGGAATTTAGGAGTGGATTCTAACGCTTTGCCTGAGTTTAAAGAATATTTTCTCCTCCCAAAAAGGTTTGTCCTTTATTCTCCATATTCCCTCCTCTTTATAGGAGTCAGTTTTAGTACAAGTGTGATACCCCTTTTTGATAAGTGTTGTATACATGTGTATAGGAGTTGAGTGTTTATTTTTAACTTTGACAATCGTCTCCGAAGAGGCTGACATATCTTCAGGGAGTTGCCGCCTTTGGATTCTTGATGTTGTGTGTCTCCCGCGTGCTGAGTTAATCTTTCCTTCGGCCTTATCGATTTCTTATTGGATGAGTACTTGGCGTGTCCTTCCCTTTTGCTCTGATGCCTCTTTCTTCGATAGGGAGACCTCGTTCGGGGGAGATTTTATTGAAAGATTTTTATGAGAGGGTCCGATATGCCTTGTATGGGGTATCGTATCTTAATAGGGTGAGTTTCGCCTCGCATCTTGATAAGGTAAATGCTAGAGCATCGTATCCCTTGGGGGCATTCGTGAAGCTATTTAAAGCCTCCGATACCTCGTGTGGGACATGTACTCTGTAAAATACTTATCGTGATTCGATGAGATATTTGGGCACCGTTTTACCGGTATCGGGTGTAACATCTAAGTCTTCCGATACTAGGTCTCCGGGATGCTTCGAAGGCATCGTGAAGAAAAAAATAGGGTTTGGTAAAAAACTAGCGTTAACAAATATTATATATATATATATATTTTTGACATAATCAAAAGAGAATATATAGCTGCTAGATAATTATAACCTATTTTACCGATATGTACGTATTGATAGTAATGTTTTTTTTTGAAGAATGTAGCGATAGTAACGATAATTAGTATTACAATAATACAATGAATACACGTCAATTAATGACACGTGACACGAGTGGTTTACAATTTACATGATAAAAGCAAACAAAAGCTTCAATACTATTTGGTTGTTACACGAGTAAACTGATTCATTTATTCAATTCAGGCTTGGAGTTGAGCAACGCTTCCTTTTGAACAACTATAGGAAGATTATTTTAACAATATTTATTATATCCGACAAGTAAATTCTAAACAAACTGGATGTTTCCGTTATTCATGTACATATAGCACGATCAATCACTTCAACTGAACAATCACGAATAAATACAATGCAGTTATGCATCTTCAATAATCGTCACTTCTAGTTCTTGGGCTTCTTTGAGTTCGACCGTCTGAGTTTCTGTTCATCGGACAACAATTTTGCAAACCTAAACAAATATTAACAAAAACCCAATTTAATCCCTGTAATATCACGTGAAAAGTAACAACAATCAACAGTTAAAAAAATGGTATAATAGTTGATTAATTATAGTCATGTACTTTTTCAAAGCATCCTCGTTTGTTCCTCCGTTAGCAATAGGCTCACTGTTCCCTGTCTGAAGATTAATCCTGGAAACTGGAGCTTTCAATAAATTTTGTCCTACTTTTACAAGGTCGTTTAAGTTCTTCTTGGTCGCAGCATCCAAAGAGGTAGTCGCTCCGGTTAACTTATCATCCTAACAACAAATTCAAAAGTTAATCAAAGTGTTTGTTAAAGATAAATCTGAGAGCCTACCAAGTTAACAACGAGATAGTTGCGGCAAACTTCTAAATTATAGATTGATTTGATTTGCAATGTGCCATTGAACTATTGAAGTACTACAAAGGAGAAACCTGCCGCTCAAAGTTTCTTCTCCATGAATCGTTAACCAATCATTTGATATCGGATCAGCTAATTAATTAGTTTCGTTAAATACTTACCTGAATACGCAGGTATTTATCTTCAGAATGAAGCGATTGGAAAACAACACACAAGAAGTAATCCACCATGTCTTTGTTAGCTTGAGAGTAGATATCAAATATGGGAGTGGAATTTCCTTGAAGTAACCAGCCAAACACGTTCCATTTGGCTGCCATTTCTGCTGTATATTTCTTCTCCTGTTTTTCTGCTCCCGTGCCTAATGAGATCACAAGCAGCCTGCTATAATCCATTGGTTCAAGTGGGAAGAAATTTGGATTCTTTCTGAACGCCTCTTTTGCTACTTCTCTAACGGATACCAAAGTCTGAAAAAAAAAAAAAAAAAAAAAACTGTGCACCATAAGTTTAATAGGATTGCGAACAATTAACAAGCAATATATGTTTTAGCTAGAATGTCTCTTCTCTATGTATGTACAAAAGTTCTTGAATAAGGTGATCATTACGGGCTATGCTGATGTTATTATATATTATCTTTAGAAAAACTTGCCACACCTATATATTTACATATGGTACTTCATTAAATTTTCTGCACGAAACAAATCAAAAGGCTTTTAAAGTATATCAGGGGTTATGCTAGATATATATATATATATATAAACATCACTCTATATATATGTAGAAAAACAATTTAAATTATTCCCTTGTGTTTTGTTAAGCTTACATATTTTCCTCGATCGTGTTATATATAAATTGGCAAATTATGTAGAGCCTATATAATCTTATTATACATTGTAAAATATCTTATCTTGTACCCCAAGTATTAAGCGTGTGGCGTGCAACATTTTAAATTAACATAATTAAGCTTACTTAGAATCTGTTCGCATCTCACCAGCCCATCAATTAAAAAATGCACTGAAGTCCATGACCAGTATCCTAATGCCGGGACGAAATCAAACTAACAATTCCTTAGTGCGGCAGTTTGTTGGTGCTTCTTTTAAATATTGTTTCAAATAATAATTCAACTTCAATATCCATATACTTACTCAAGTTGATCACTAACATCCTAGTTAGCCTAGCTTAGCGATCTAGAAAATCCCTCTTATCTTAAGTATACAAAATATAGTAAGATTCAAACATACTGTGACCATGATGTGGATGAAATATCGAACAAGTAATATGAAAAATATGATGAGTACCGGATTATCAGCGGTAACACCACCGTCAATAAGATTGAAATCCCAGGTATTTCCTGATCCATCAGCGTTCGTAAAATTATGTGCTGGGAAAAAAGTGGGAGCAGCGGACGTGCCTATGCATATATCGGACAACAATGCGTCCATATAAACGTGATTCTTAATCTGCATAATGATGGATTATGAGGGTGATTTTCAATAAGATATAGACATATTATATATAAAATAAAAAATAAAAGATCAGTTTCTGATCTAAACTATTTTACGACCTCGAAGGAAGAGAAAATAGTTGGTTGCATGTTCTTAATGTCAAATGATGGAATGACAACATTGGTTAAGGTCTGATGCAGACGAGTCTGCCCTAAATTGTCCCTTATTATTTTGTGTAAATACTTCCCATCGTACTTGGGCCCTCCTAGTAGACGTAATGTACTCCCGATTGATCCTAGTATGCCCCTGCAAAATTGTAATACAAAATTTACATATTGTTAGAAAACATATAACAGTGAATGTCCAACTTTAATTTCTACACAATAAATTGTATAGATTATGTGACAATTTAATATTATATGAAACCCTTTTTGCTTTGCTAGCTGATCAAAAGTATATGATATATAGGTAGGTCGTGTGGCAGTTCTACTGTGTGTACCCTTTGGATGGGAATATTTTAGGCCCGTGCTTCGTATAAAATGGAGTAATATCTTTAGCAGCGTATAATGGACGATTATTCACGTCAGGAGCTGTTAACATGGCGGTCACAAGACCTCCCGTGCTCGTTCCTGCTATTACATCGAAATAGTCGGCTAGTCGAGCATCTTCTCCGTCCAATTTCTGATCGAACCACAAAAATTCATTAAATAGTAAGTTTGTATCTTCATACAATATATATATATATATATACACACGCTGACACGCACATGCATGCAATAAAAGAAGATAGGTTAAATCTAAAATATGATCACCTGGAGTTCGGATTCAAGAAATTCAAGAATTTGGGCAGGAATAACACCCCTGATGCCACCTCCATCAAGGCTTAGGATTGTGACTAATTTTCCATGACATGGAGGTTGGATTTTACCAAAAGCTGGCCAGGATGCCATTGCGATAAGAAGGAATAATTTTAATTGTATAATTAAGGCAACTTGCTAAGCAATTATATTTGGATTTCTGTCCCAAATATATGCAAGTTCAAGTATTTAAAGGAGAATGTTAGGTTTAAATTCGTGACTTGGACGCCTATAATTCATGCTTCACACGTATCAAAAAAAAATACTATTAATTTAGATCTGCGTGGTGTATTGACAAGGTTAAAGAGTATGCTAAATTGATCTATTTTGTTAAGTTTTCGTATGACGACTTACGTTTCTTGGACAACTGGAATTCCTGTAATGACGATCGACTTGATAATCCAATATTTGAGTCATTAAGAATATAATAATAAGCTATCGTCTTGGCAACAAAAACTGATTTATTTTTGTTGAAAAATTAACATACAATGGAAAATTGTTAGTTCACACGCTATTCTCAATAAATGTCTAGACCCATGACCGTGCGTAATTTGCTTAACATTCAACATATTAAGTTATGTAATACATTATTGTTAGGTGTGAGCCATCTTATGATTCTTATTAGTGTGCCAGAATCCGGTAACGTGTGCTAGCTAACAACGAGGTCGTGTGTCTAACAAAAAAGAAGCGAGACAAATCGAATACAGGACAAACTCGTAACTTTGGAAACTCTTAAATCATACAAATTGAGTTTATTTCACAGTTTTCATTTTTAGAAACTTTTCAAATTCCAATTTGAGCTCGTTAATTTTGTTTTCATTTTTGGCAAGTTTTAAGTCCCAACGGCTTTATTTAATTTTCGGCTCGCTTTATAAATAGGACATGGCTAGTTTGTAGATTTCACTTCGCCAGATTAAACTCCCAAAATATAAAGAGAAGATTTGTAATCTTTCAACGAAGTTTTGTTCTTCAATTTGATTCAATAATATTTTCTTTTGATTTTTATTTTCGCTATGTTGATCCAACTATATGCTTCAATATGGTATCATTCGCCACCGATTATGTGAATTTTGCTGCTGATATTTGCGATCGATTCTTCTTTGATTCGCGATCGATCGTTCGTGCTTTGTTTTGTTGATTTTATTTCAAGATTGCAAGCTCATTGTGATTTACTGGATCTTGTGCATTGATCTTGTTACCGTGTGTTGCAATCACCTTCATTGATCGGAATTTCGTTAATCACAGTTGAGTTGATTCGGTTCTCTATTTTTCCCCTTTTGTAACCCTAATTTGTGATCAATTTGAGAAAATGACTCATCCAACCACTTCTTCTACTACTACTCCTGCAATTGCATCCAAGAATCCATGTGAAGACTCATCTCTTATCGATTTTCTGGGGTCTCATGATTTTACTGGTACCTCCATGGTGAGTGACAAGTTAGATGGCAATAATTACCTGTCATGGAGTAAAGGCATTATAAATGGCATTGACAATAAAGAACAAATTGTCTTTCACTTATGGCACAATGGCACAACCTGATTCCTTTGACCATGTGTTGTAGTCTTGTTGGATAAGAGCTAATGGATTTGTGCTATCTTGGTTGATTAACTCTATCAAAAGAGATTTGCAAAGAAGCTTGTTGTATTTCACATCTGCTTATGAGTTGTGGAATGAACTTAAGACTAGATTTGATAGGAAAAATAGTTCAAGAGTATACCACCTTCAGAAGTCCATTTCCATTACTAAGTACTAAAATCAATTTAGGGCCTTATGGGACGAATTTTTGGGTCAGAGGCCTATAGTGGCATGTACTTGTGGGTAGTGTATGTGCAATGTTAACAAGACTATGATGGATTTGCAACAGTTTAACTGTGTCCTCAAGTTTTTGGTTGGTCTCAATGAGTCATTATTTATTGTTAGGAGCCAAATTCTACTTGTGTATCCTTTGCCTAGTCTCTCCAAAGTATACTCCATGGTCTTGTTGGAAGAAAACCAAAGAACCTTATACATTGCTTCATTCCCTACTATGGACTCATTTGCAGTTTACAAGTCAGAGGCCTCCTCAACAATTCCAACCTAGGCCTAAGTTTCTATATAACACTCATAATCATGTTGGTGTGAAACCATATAGGCCTGCAATGTCTAAGCAATACAAGAAAAAGTTAATGTGCTCTCACTATGGTTTTCAGGGTCATATTGTTGAGAATTGCTTTTAGATTTTTGGTTATCCTCCTGGTTAGGGCGGACCTACTGGAAAATGTTAAGGTGCTCTCACATGCTGCTAATCATGTGGCCACTGCTTCTGGTACTGTTACTTATGAATCTCCTCTCATGACATCAACTCAAGCCAACATCCCTTCTACTAGTAATTAGGCTGTTAACCAAGCTTTGTTTGAGCAATTTCTAGCCTTCAAGTAGTCTCAAGTACATGTGTCAACCACATATGAGAATCACCATGCTGCAACAACAGCCATTGGTATCACCTCTCTTGCCTTTAACTCCTCAAAACATTTAATTGGCATTGATCACTAGATCCTTGGCACAGGGCCACATATAACATGATTTGTAATTCTAACTCGTTTCATTCTCCTCCTACACAAGTGCATGTCATTATTCATTTACCTAATACGAGTACCATTGTTGCTACTTTTAAAGGTCAAATTATGACTAATTTATTAACGGAGTACTTTTATTCCTAGTTCCACTCATAACTTACTCTCTATATGCAGGTTAACTAGCAACAGTAAAATTTCTTTAACCTTTTCTCTTCAAATTATTATGTATTATGGGAGTTAGCCACCAATCTGACGATTGGTTCTGTTGATCTATTGCACAATCTATATCCGCAGCATTTCAATGAAAGCGTTGTTTTGAATAAAATTGTTGCTTCTAATTTCATGCTGCTACTTGTAATTCTACAAGACCTGTATCTAATGTATGGCACTTCAGATTAGACCATCCTTCTCATGAAAGACTTTCTTCTATTTCTAGTATTGATGCAACAAAATGTAAAGACAATCACTATAAGATTTGTTATATGTCCAAATAAGAAAGAGACTGAGTTTTCCAGTGAGTACGTTTCATTCTACTGCTGCTTTTGACTTAATCCATTGTGATGTATGTAAGCCTTTTTAGAGTTACTTCTCATGGTGGTTATAGATTTTTTCTGACTATGGTAGATGATTATAGTACATGTACATGGATTTGTCTACTCAAACACAAATATGAAGTTAAGATCACTTATCTTAGTTTCAAATTGTTGTATTAACTAAAATTCAAACTCATATCAAAACCATTATCAATTGGTAATGAATTTATTCTAAAAAGGTTTATGAGTCAAAGGGCACCAATCACCAAATTAGTCGTATTGGAACACCACAACAAAATGGCTTAATGGAAAGAAAAGACAAACACTATTGCAAGTTACTAGAGCTCTAAGGCTTCAATCTGGTTTGCCTCTTACTTTTTGGAGCAATTGTGTACTGTTAGTTTTCTTATCGACAGGTTGCCATCTAAAACCATCAATAACGAGACTCCTTATTTCATGCTTTATCAAAAGTTACATGATTATTCCCTTTTAAGGAGTTTTGGCTGCCTCGAATATGCCTCAACTCTTCAGCAATACATGCATAAATTTGATCCCAAGGTTGTACAGTGTGTGTTCATTGGTTACCCTAAGGGTACAAAAGGACATTTGTTACTTAATCTCATGAATAACAACATATTTAGGGCATTTTATAATTTCTGCCCTATAATTTCCATCAACTTCACCTTTTGCCCTTTTTTGGACCGAGCTTTTTTTTTGCCCTGTAATTGTTTTATTTCGTTATAAAATTGCCCGACGGGCTAAACTTTGGGCTGCGACCAAGCCCAGGTGACGTGGCCATACACGTGGCGTACGACCGGTGGCCACGTGGTGCCACGTCCCAAATTTTTTTTTTTAAAAAAAAATTAATAGTTGACCAGGGGTAATTACCAAATTACCCCCGTCAACTATTATACCAAATGTGCCAAATCGAATCATTTCACAAAACGAAAAAGACATCCCCAAATCGTCTCACAAACCCTAATCCATTTCCAATTTCGGCGATTTGAGTTCCGCAAAGAAAGGTGAGCGATTTCTCAAGTTCTAATTAAGGTAGATGAACCCGAAACTTAATTTCGTGAAGGGGTTATCATTGTTTTTCCCCGATTATACGTAATTGATGATTTATACTCATTTTGTTTTCTTTGTTGTTGTTGTTGTGTTTTGATCGAACAAGGTTATCGACATGTTAGGGTGGTTCAAGTTTGTCTAATTCGCGATAATTTCAAAAACCCTAAATTTGCGAATTGTAAATTTTGATGATTTGAATGTTTGTTGATGTATACTTCGATCTAAATGCCGAATCTAAGTAGTAATGTCGTTTAATTGCTTATTTGGTTCCACTGTTTTGACTTTTGATAAAGTGGTTTAGGTAATTGTTAAAGTTAGGGTTTAGGGTATGTGTTTAGTAAAATTGAATTGGGATTAGTGTATTATTCTGTAATTTAATTATGTATAATTTGATCTGTGTTTAGGACTAAACCTGTAATTGTACTGTTAATATGTGAATAGTGTTGACAGTAAATTTGATATATGCATGTTTTGATTTCATTGTAGATGGTGTATCAATTTCCTTGTGTATGTGGTCGTGGTTTAATGATATATGATAGGGATGGGGTAAAGTCGACTCGACCCGGTGAATTCTATTATGTGTGCCCAACTAGAGTGCGTCACCGAAATTATTTCATTTGGGCTGATGAAATCTTCTTGGAAAAAAATGCTCGTCTCCGTCCTTTCATGTACCCTCCTACAATGAATTCACCACCATCTTTGAAAAAGAGAAGTCATTGTCCAGAAGAAATTTCTGCAAACCATGAACAAGAAAAAACAGAATCTAGTTGTGCCACTGTTGGAACCCATCATGCTTATGAATTGAATAAAGTGTTAACCAATGTGAATGTCACAAAGACTGCTCTTGCTTGCTGTTGTCTTGCTTGGTCAATTGTGATCCTGATGGTGATTTTTTTTTGTATTTTTGTTGTGCTCTTTCATTCAAGGAAGTAGATGTAGGTAATTTGTAACCTTGTTTGAATATTTAAGTAGTTAAATATTGTTAATTTCAGTAAGTTTGTAAGGACTATTTCATTTATTGGTCATGTAATGAATGAATGGTACATTATCAGTTAATTATAAGTTGTTAATTATATTGGTTCTATTTTGAATACATTTATTGATATAAAAGTTTTATTTTTTACTAGAATAATGGATAATTTGGCTGATGAAAGGCTTAAGCAGCTGTTTAGGGATCCTTGTACCAATGACTTTATTGAATGCAAGCTTCTTGATATTGTTTGTGAGTACGGTACAAGGCATCGTATAAGCAACCCACATCACCTAAACCGTGGAATGAGGCACTTCTAGATTGAAATGGAAAAGGGTTATGTCAACCCTAATCCATTTCCTCCTTCAAGGATCAGAAAAATGTTGCACATTTGCCACACCAAGTATACTAAATTTCTGGAATTTATGGAAAGGCCTAATGTAATCTTTGTTGGCCTTACTTATGAAGTTCATCCTATGGACAATTATGATCCTACAGGGGTAAGTCTTATTTGCCCAAAGTCTTTTTGTTTGTTTGTTTTAGTTACTAACTGTAGGCTGCTTATG
Source organism: Linaria vulgaris (assembly GCA_948329865.1). NCBI lineage: Eukaryota > Viridiplantae > Streptophyta > Magnoliopsida > Lamiales > Plantaginaceae > Linaria > Linaria vulgaris. The sequence goes on from OX415250.1 coordinate 102,361,552, forward strand.
TGTAGGAGACTAAAAGTGACCGCTACTTCCGCCTCTATGGACTCCAGAATGCATACTACCGCTTCTTGCTATATAAGGACCTTAATTGTGCTGTCTTGCCTGAGGAGTTTCTGGAATTTCCTCATGTTGAAGCTGTTGCTGCTGGTGAAGTTGATGTGGTGGAGTTGGAGTAGAGATGTTGAAGTTGTTTAAGTTGTTTTAGTTGGTTAAGTGTTGTTTGAATTCTGAATGTCCAGTTTCCTGTTTGAGTTCTGTTTAAGTATTGGACAATTATGGTGTCATATGAATGTAATCATTGGTGTCCAATGTTGACATCTAATGGGATTTGTTCTATTTCTAATATGAAGCAATGAATTTATGTTTTATGAAAACATTGGTGTCTTCTATTTCAGTGAATATTTCTAGTTCATGAAGTACACATACAAATATGCTCTCCAACTACATAGTCATATTAGCCAAATGCTAAGCTACAAAAACCAGATTTAACAGGCAACAGTTCATGAAGGATTCACAGATTCCTTCTTTACCCTACTATTATATCCAAAATAAGAGATCTGTTTGGTTCATTTTCTACAAGCCAAACCACAATTAGCAGAAAAAATCCCAAACATGATCAATCACAAAATATCAGCTTAGCATCTAACATCTAACAAGTCAGATCACTTGTCTATTGTATCTGCACCATGTCCACTTGTTTCTCCTTTGTTCCTCTTCTGTCCTTTTGTGGTTTTCTTGTTGATGTCATTGACCACTGTTGCCAAGTTTGAAAGTTTGACAAACTTTTTGCCACCAACAGTGAATGTTTGAGCTGCAACCATTGGAGGCCCATAACATTGGCTTCCTTGAGTTCCAACCATTGGAGCTGCTCCTCTAATGTTCACTCCAGTTGACATTGGTTGTGATGGCATCATGTATGGAGAAGGACCAGTGAAACTCCTACTTAGTTGGGTACTGATGTTTGGTACTGGAATTGTAGCTGGTGCTTTGTAATAAGTATTAACCAATCCTTGAATTGGCACTGGATCAGATGCAAATTCAGAATCCACAATAGAACTACCAGCTTCCTGTTAAATTTATACAGATTCAATGTCACTATTAGAGATATGTTAAATTTATATAGATTCATGTTAAATACACACACAATGAAAAAGTCACCTGAGAGGCAATGTCACCCAAGCCAGATTGCAAAATTTCCTTCCTTCCTTTCCTTATGACTACAGGGGGTTTAACAGTGCTTGGAGCAACAACATCAACATCAATGTCATCTGTGTCTTGGTTCAGATTTATAACTCCAGTGTCCTAAATAACCGCACAATAGCATTATAAACCATATAATATCATAATATTAATAAATTCCAGATTGAGAAGTAGTTCAAGTTGATTACATGTGTATCAACTTCTTCTGGTCCTCCTTGACTTGAACTCTCACCATCAATGTCAGCATACATTCTATCTTCCTCATCATTACCATCATATGCTTTCCTCAAACCATAAGTAACAATATTATGACCTGCACTACCACAGAAACTGCAAGTGACAGTTTTTTGTTTCCTCTTCTGTTTTTGTTCCTTTCCTGATTTTCTTTTCTTTTCTGCCATGTCCATCCTCTTCTTGTTTACATTCTTTTTCTTGGTAACAGGTTCCTCATCAGGTGTTCTCCTCCTAGCCTTTTGTGGTCTACCAGCTTTTCTACCAAAATTTGGTGGAAGTGGTGGCATATAGCCTGTTTCTCCCCGTATCTTCTGGCCAGGAACACCATATATAGGCAAATCATATGCAAGGCTATATTTTTCAACAGTATACCAGTCAGATATATAATCTATTGGTCTCTTGGCATTGTGGAGGATAGCACATATGGCATGTTTACATGGAATTCCAGTTAAATCCCAGTTCCTGCAACTGCATCACCTTTTTCTTAAATCCACACAGTGTTGTGAACCATCAGCAAGTGACATAATTTGATAATTATGCTCATCACATTTCATAGGGACCAACCCAGCTATCTTCTCTGAGTTCTTATCCAGAATACCCTTTATCTTGGGGCAGAATCTCACATCACACCATTTCCTATTAGCTTTATCTCTATTTGTTGTTTGTCTATTCAACATGTACTCTCTTATCCATTCCCACATGGTGATTATACTCTTCTCCCTTGCCTGTAGGATAGAACTGTTAAGTGATTCACATATGTTGTTAAGAATCAAGTCACAAGTAGAGATTGTGTTGAAGTGAGACTTGCTCCAATGAGCTGGATCCTTATCATCAAACCATTCAAGGGCACTTTGGCTCAAATCACCCATCTCTGCCATTGCTTCTCTGAATTCACCTTCTGTAGTTGAATTTGCTGCTTTCCACACTATGTCACTGTACTCTTCTCCTCTAAAAGAGGCATTGTAAAAGTTCCTCAGCAGATGTCTCACAAAAAACCTACAATTCAGGTCACAATAATACATAAGTAAGTAGCTATCCAATAAAACAGTGAGAAAACTACTTATTAAGATTCAATTTACCTGTGTGTTGCAGAAGGGAAGACTTCTCTAAAGGCCTGAATTAACCCTTTTTGTTTGTCTGACATAAAGGTCAGACCTTCCCCATCTCCTAAACACAAATCAACACTCAGAACACCTAAGAACCATTTCCAGTTCTTGTAGTTCTCAATAGCAACAACAGCAAATGCAATGGGATATGTTGCATTGGCTGCATCAATCCCTACAGCAGTAAGAAGGATTCCTCCATGTGGTCCTAGTAAATGACAACCATCCACTCCAATGAAAGGTCTGCAACCTCTTTTCCAACCAACCTTCAATGCATGAAAGCACACATACATACAACTGAATTTAATCTCTCCTCCAACTTCATCAGTTCCAACAGCAATAGTTGATCCAGGATTTGACTTTCTCAGTTCCTCTGCATAATTAAAGAGAAGACTAAACTGTTTATCAGGATTTCCCTCTAGCTTCTCAATAGCAGCCCTCTTAGCATTATAAGCCTGAGTTTTTGTGATATTGCAGTTCAATGTGTTAACTGCATCCAACCTAAACCCCTCAGTGTTTCTGTTTGGATCAGATTTAAAAAGGTGAAGAAATTTCTCAGCCAACCAGGGTGACTTAACATTCTTAACATTGAATCTTTCTCCACAAGTGTGTTCTGAGTTGTATCTCTTTATCACAAAAGTTGATTCATTTTTCACCTTTAAAACATTGATCTTCCACTTGCAATCTTCATCATGACATCTCACATGGAATCTTTCTGATCACTTTTCTTGATATAAATACTTCTCCTCTCTTTAACTGCATGTGACATGACTGCCATCTTCACTTGGTCCTTGTTAGCAAAAATCATACCAACCACAAATGTTGGCATAAAAATCTAATCCTTGTTGAAAAAACAATCAACTTCATTCTCAGAATTGTCATCCAAATCATCAGTTATCCTTGTTCTCTTAGGGCTACTAACAACATCTTCATCAGTTGGATACTCTTCATCATCAACCATCTTACCCTTTCCTTTATCAGCAGCTCTCTTAGCTCTAAGTTCCTCAGCTCTTGGATTTTCTTGTTCATCAACCACCTTTCCCTTTCCTTTATCAGCACTGTTACCAGCTCTGACTTCCTCCTCTCTAACTTCCTGACCCCTTTGTAACTCTTCTCTGATAGCATCCTCTCCTTGTTCAACTTCAATATTACCCTCAACACCATCATCAGGTAACATAATATCAGTGTAAAACTCCACCTCTCTACAGCTCACCAGTGAATCACAACTTATGGATTGGATTTGTTCATCACTTACAACAAGCCTAAATCCATTCCTGCACCTTATGTAAAATCTACCATCCCCAATGATACCAATACCAGTGCAAAGAGTATTCAGGAATGTTAGATCCACTTTCTGGTAGTCAACAAAGTCTCACTTGCTTATCATGCCTCCAACATATTCATTGGTAGGAACGAGTGTGTAGTTACCACCATGATGTAGCACAACAGTGAGTTCTATGCTATCTTCAGCTGCATCATTGAGTAGTAAAGTTAGGACTAGTTACACAGAAATTATATAACCTCTTTCAAATAAATACCACAGTTATATAAATACCAGTTATGATGTAATATCATTTGACTTCAAGTTAGTTTATTCACAAGTATGAAAATCGGAGGTTCTTCAGAGATTTAACACTACTAAGTTACAAATATGTCAAAGTCAAACCCTAAACCACTTTATCAAAAGTCAAAACACCCAAAACCACTTACTCTCCTGTGAAAGTCAAACCCTAAACAAAAACCATTCTTTTGTCAAAGTCAATACCACAAAAATCCAAATCTGGACATAAATTAAATAGGGGGGGACCAATTTCAACAGTAGAAACTTTAAAAGCTACCTAACTTTACAAACTCTACCACACGAACTAACAACAACAACATCCCCTCACTTCACGCACACCAAAATAACCACCTCCAACATGCAGTCACTAAAATTTCATAAATGTTTCAAAAAATCGTTTTGAACTTCAAAAAATAGCAAAATAAAGACTGCATGTGTACCAAAGCGACGTTCTTACCATATTTTAGGGGTGGATTCAGCAACTCTTCTGTAGGACGAGGTATATTCATCATCAATTTCAGGCCAATTTGAAAAAATAACGATTTTGTGGAGGAAATTGAAGCTAGGGTTCTTGACGATTTTTGGAGGAAATCGTCAGTTAACCAGTACGATTGTTCGGACAAAGTGATCAGCTTCCAGAACTATTAATGAGCTCAGGGTTTGATTCTGTGGAGTAGAATTGTCCACGTCGATTTGGCACATTTGGTATAATAGTTGACGGGGGTAATTTGGTAATTACCACTGGTCAACAATTAAAAATTAAAAAAAAAAAAATTGGGACGTGGCACCACGTGGCCACCGGTCGTACGCCACGTGTATGGCCATGTCACCTGGGCTTGGTCGCAGCCCAAAGTTTAGCCCGTCGGGCAATTTTAAAACGAAATAAAACAATTACAGGGCAAAAAAAAAGCCCGGTCCAAAAAAAGGCAAAAGGTGAAGTTGATGGAAATTATAGGGCAGAAATTATAAAATGCCCACATATTTATATCTAGGAATGTTGTGTTTCATGGAAATATACTCCCATTCAAGGACAGGTCCAATATTGAGTGTTATGATAAGCAAACTCCTCAATATGCTCATAGATTGTGTACTGACATTCTCATTAGATCTTCTCAGTGTGTTTCCCAGGTACTTGATGAAGTGGTAGAACAACCACAACCACAGCAGTCTCTCCGCTCTTCAATGGATGCATTACCAACCACTCCTGACATTTCACCAGATCATGACTTTCTTAATTCTTCTCAGTCTCTATCATCTGCACACTCCACTCCTAGTCCACTGCTTATTAGAAGGTTTATGACTGGAAATTACCTAGCTGCTTACCTAAAGCCAATCATGCATATAGCACTCATGAATACTTACATCTAAATGTCCTTTTGAGTCTTACATTACTACTAATAAATTAGGTGATAACCATAAAGCTTACATTCTGTATCCGTTATCTCTGAACCTAGAAATTACAGTCAAGGAAAATCTCATACAGTGTAGAAGAATGCCATGAAGACTGAATTATCTGCTCTGCAGAAGACAAACACTTGGGAATTAACTATTACAAATGGCTATATTGAAGAAGAATGGCTTTATTACTTTGATACATCCAATCATGTTGCAAAACTAACCACATATAGAGTACTTCTAACTCTTGCAGCTTCCAACTACTGGTTCCTACACTAATTGGATGTTAACAATGCTTTTCCTACATGGAGATTTGGATGAGGTTATTTACATGAAGCCTCCACCAGGTTACTGTCAACCTAATAACTCTAGAGTCTGCTTGTTAAAGAAAAGCCTTTATGGTTTAAAACAAGCAAGCAGACGGTGATATAACAAATTGACAACTTGTTTACATGCTTTTGGATATCATCAAAGTATTTCAGATAGCTCTATATTTACTAAGAACGCTAACTCTTCCTTTACAGCTCTCTGTGTTTATGTTGATGGCATAATTTTGACGGACAACAGCTTATCTGGGATTCAATCCACAAAATAGCACCTTGATAAGTAGTTCACTACCAAAGACTTAGGTGAATTAAAATATATTCTTGGTATTGAGATAGCAAGAAGTAAAGATGGCATCTTCCTTTGCCAAAGAAAGTATCCACTGACATACTCAGTGAAACAAGCTACTTAGGTTGCAAACCAGCAACTACACCTGTGGATAGGAAAGCTAAACTCCATTAGGGTGGTTCTCCTCTCCTTGAAGATCCCTCCATTTATAGAAGACTTATTGGCAGGCTGTTATACCTAACTATACTAGACTTGACCTTTATTTTAATGTTCAGTCACTTACTCAATTCATGTCCAAGAAGCTGCTCACATGGTTCTTAGATTCCTTAAGTCTTGTCCAGGAAAAATGAGTCTTCTACAACTGCAAATCTGAAATCCACCTGAAAGGATTCGGTGATAGTGACTGGGCCTCTTGTGTTGTCACAAGAAGAAGCAGCACAGGTTATGCAATATACATTTGTGAATCTTTAATCTCCCTAAGAAGCAACCAACAGTCAACCGCTCTTCAACTGAGGCTGAATACAATGCCATAGCCACCACAACTTGTGAAATAATTTGGCACACTCAGCTCTTCTCTGATCTTTGCTTTTACCTACTAAAATTCTATTGTTATACACTGATAATAAGAGTGCTCAATGTATTGTAGTTAACCATGTTTATCATGATAGAACAAAGAGATTATTTTTTTTGTTAGAGAGGGGGCTCAACAAGGATCACTTAAGGTGCTTCACATTTCCAACAATCATCAAAAATGGTTGATCTCCTCACTAAACCTCTCTCACTCAGTGCTTTTCTGCTAATGACATTCAAGATGGACCTTCTTGATCTCCATGCACCTCTTGAGAGCGGGGGAGGGAGGAGGTCTTAAATCATACAAATTGAATTTATTTCACAATTTCCATTTTGGAAACTTTTCAAATTTTAGTTTAAGCACGTTAGTTTTGTTTCTATTTTTGGCAAGTTTGAAGTCTCAACGGCTGATTTTTGGCTCGTTTTTATAAATAGAACCTTGTTAGTTTGTAGATTTTACTTCGTCGAATTAAACTCTAAAAATTTGGAGGGAAGATTTAATCTTTCGACAAAATTTTGTTCTTCAAATTTTGATTCAATAAAACTTGATTTCAATTTTTATTTTCGCAATGTTGATCCAACTATGTGCTTCAACAGATACGCTACGAGAAAATCTCAAATTCATGGCTTTAATAATATCGAAGCAATTAGTTACAGCTCATTTTTATTTCTCCATTATTAACTGCCTTCTTATTGGAAGGAAATAGGGAGATTGGAGAGCAAAGTAATCATCAAGCAAAGTGGGATAAAATTCAACAATATTTTCAAATTATCGGAAGATTACCTTTTTATATGATGATGAATGGATCGGGTGATCATATAAAATAGAACATAAACTGTAATCGAAAGAGAAAACAGATAATATAAGTAAAGAAACCAACACAAACTAGTCTCGTAGAATTAGTATTCTTTCTTTCCTTTAATGTACGTACTATTTGTTTTTGATCTGTTCCAGCTACCAGCAGAATTGGTCATCTTTTGTTTAAAAAGTGCTCCGTCCGTGGCTTACAAGATAAACTATTTAATAGTAAGATGCTTGCGGAGGACTAGATTGGTCATATAGAAGTGATGTCTATATTCTTTCTAATAGTCCCTTGTAAATCAACGATCTTTTTTAATATATATATTAGTTACCAATGTTGCTAAGGGTTCTAATATTGGATACATCCTTCTTTATGAGAAAAAAAAATCTATCAAAATTATTGTTGCGCAACAATTCGACAGAAGAAAATTAAAAAATATAAAAAATAATACACATAACTTATAATTATTTTGGGCTGTCAGATTGAATCCAAACCAAAATGTTCACTATATTTTTTGATGAGTCTCATCGCAATTGCATATTGTATGTAACTTATTTATTATATGTTACGGAATAATCCTATATTACGTTACTCCTATTTATATGTAACCTATTAATGTTAGATAGTGGTATACTGGTATCCAATGACTTTGACATAAAATTATTGAATGATGAATATATTAAATCAGCCGCATATATATATATAAGTTCATGATGTGTCCTTACAGGTGGCTACTAGTTCGATATATTTAATAAAGACAGACAAGTCCAAGATATCTTCGCAATTGTTATATATATCAAACATATTTCATACTAAGCCTGCTACATTATTTGATGAAGTAATTAGCCATATATATCCAGGATTTTTGCCAACTAAGCAAATCCAAAGATGGTACATCAAGTCCTAGCTAATTATGTACCGATAATATATAACAGGCAAATAAAATTAGTTTAATGTTTGTGATATGCACAACCTAATTTGTACGTACATATATATAAGGTACGAACATACTGGTAATTTGTAAGGATATATGTCTGCATTTCTTTTTAATAACATAATTACCTTTTCCGGATTTTCTAATTGTTGGCCATTCGTCATTACCTTGCCAAGACGTGCGATGGTGGAGCTAGCTAGCTGTAATTCTCAGATTAAAATGAAGAGAAAAGGTAAAAAGCCCTAATTAATTTAATTTTTATATGCGTATATATGGGAATAAAATGATAGCAATATTGAGATCTAGAAAAAACTATTGTAATATCACATGTGAAATTGAAAGTGTAAGATGTTCTGTTATCAATGTTGGATGGATGTTGTGCCAACATCCAGAGGGCAACATTGAAAACCGAGAACAGTCTTAACCTAAAACATGTTTATGAAATTCTGAACATGAGTAAAGTATTCAGGTTTAAATGTTGGATGGAGTGAAACCAGTATATATTCTGTCAATCTGTCTTTAACTGCTTTATGTTAGTTTTGCCTTTATTCACCTATTAATCAAGTTTCACGATTTTAGTTGTCTTTGTTTATGTCCAGGAACATCTCTTAATCATAAGGAAGAACATTACAAGTTTCCTAAGTTGAAGTTTCCATAATTCAAGAGGAGGAGATCGGTCAAGTCAACACGGTTTCAAAGATGGAAAGTTTTAGAGTTCAAGTGCAACTATGAATCTTTCCAAGATCAACTCTGAATTGAAGAAGGAGTATTTCCTTATTAGAACTCAATCTAATAAAGGAAACTATTATTCAAGAAGGAGATCGAGTTCAAGAAGGAAAGTAGAGTTCAACAAGGAAACAACATAAGTTACCAAAACTGTGTACAACACACCTTGGAGATCAAGTTTGAAGAAACGTATATATAGGGTGTGAAGTACATCAAGATACAAAGAGAAATAATAGAGCTTATAAATCCGTAGAGATTAGATCTTAAGCATTGTTGCTATGTTTCTTGTTTTGCAAAGTTTGTGAGTTTTCGAGTTAAGTCTAGGATTAGATTTAAGGAGAAAATTCTTGTCTGTTTTGCTGAGTCCAATCTACAAAAGAGCGAGAGTGATTTTGTGGTGAGGAACATCTTTGGTAAAACCTGCGTGGTTATTTTGCCGTAAGGCTAGATGGTTGATTATTTATAATAAACCATTGAAAATTTATCTTCTTGTGTTGTTTAATTCCGCTGCATATTATACTCTATCAAGAAGATTGTTTGAGATCAAGTTAAGGCAACGCCAGCTTAACTTGAGCTTTGAAACTTTGGAAAAGTTGTATCAATCCCGATCCAACAATTTCAATTGGCGTCAGAGCCAAGCACCGATTTCACTGGTGTTTGGAGGTGATACAACGCGATGGACAACATCAATCCCAATTCTGGCAGACTCCCAGTCTTAGAAGGATCCATCAATTATGCTTACTGGAAGACCAGGCTCAGAGTTCACATCAAATCCATTGACATGAAAGCATGGGATGCCGTTCTTGATGGATATTCTGTCCCAAAGATTGAGAACGACAGAGATGCAGATATTGTACCAAAACCGAAGTCACAATGGACAGCAAACGAGGTAACTCTGTACAACTACAATGAGAAAGCTCTTAATGCTATTTTTAGTTATGTTACCAATCAGATGTTTAAGTTAATTCAGAACTGCACCACAGCTAAATCAGCTTGGGATATCCTTGAACTTCATTGTGAAGGAGATATAGCAGTTAGGAACTCTAAACATAGACAATTGCTTAAAGATTTTGAAAAACTTGAGATGGGTAATGAAGAGAGTATAGATAGTTATTTTGAGAAAATCCTTGACATTACTAATCAATGTAAAAATCTAGGACTTCCTGTTTCAAATCAAACTATGGTTTATAAAGCTTTTAGATCTTTGTCACCTAGATTTGCTCTCAAGAGAATTGCCATGGGAGAAACAAGAGATATTGCCAACATGGAATTTCAATCCTTGTTAAACACTCTTAGAGAATTTGAGCTAGAGTTTCCTGCTAGGACTACCAAACAACAAGCTATTGCTTTGTTAGGAACAAATTATCATGAGAGTGAAGATGAGGATGAAATTATTTCTTCTAACTATGAAAATATTAGCAAGAAACTCAGTAGGTTGAACTTTAAAGATAAATCCAAAGGGAAACAACCTAGCAATACTTCCACTGGTTTTAGAAAATTGCCTCCCAAATTTGTTAAATATATGGCAACAAAATCTAGTCCTGAAGAAATTGAAAAGTTGAAAACTATTCAATGTTATGAATGTAAAGGTTATGGTCATATTGCTGTTGAATGTGCTAACACCCTCCGCAAGAAGGGAAAGTCTCATTGGGTTTGTGTAGATGATTTCAATGAAGAGGATTATAACTCTGGATCAAGTGCTGATACTGAAGAAAGCTTTGAAGAGATTCATACAGCTGCGCTATTTACTCATGTCAACTGGACAGAAGAAGATCTCCATAACTGCCACGGGTCTCAATGTTGCTCCAACATCCAGGACTCAACATCAGAACATGAGACTTTCTTTGGGAATTGGACTAAATATGATACCCATATTGATTTCAATTCTTTGTCTGACAATGATGAATCTAACTTTGAATGTTTCCATGGCTCAGTTGATCTAGATGAAGAGTATTACTTTGAAGGTGAAATGTCCCAGGAGGAAATCATTGAAGACTTGAAGTCTACTTTTCATAATCTTCTGAAAGAAAATCAGAAACTCACCAAGAAGAATGAAGCTCAGAGACTGGAGATTGATGGACTGAAGAAACTGATGAGGATGTATGAAAGAGACCTTGACAAGACAGAAGCTGAACTCAAAGAGGTAAAAGGAAAGCTTGAAAAAGATAATCAGATCATTGCTAAATGGAACTCAGGTACATCTAAACTTGAAGAGGTACTGAGTATGGGTAATCAAGGAACAAATGGTCTTGGATATATTGAGAAACCTACCTCTAAAGTTGTTAATCCTGTTTTCATTAAAGAAGGTTTTGTTAAGGAATCAAAAGACTTGAGCTGTGCTAATCCCAACAAAAGTAAACCTACTTATATCTGTCAATTTTGTTTTCAACCAGGTCACATAAAACCTTATTGCAAGAAATATTTGAAAGAAAATGTGAAGAAAACAGAAACTGTCTCTAATGTTGAGTTGGTCAGTGGTACAGATGTTATCCCAACATTAGGAACAGGACAGAAAAGTAGAACTTGGATTGAAAAGTTAAAGACTCCTAAGATGAAACTTGTATGCAATGTTGTGTTTTCTGCTGTGTACTCTAACCTTGCAGGTAAGTGGTACTTAGACAGTGGATGCTCAAGACACATGACAGGAGACAAGGAAAATCTTAAACAATTGATTCCTCTCAATGTTGGAACTGTCACCTATGGAGGAGGCACCAAGGGAAGAATCATTGGAAAGGGAGTACTAGATGTTGAAGGATTTCCACCACTCAAAAATGTTCTGCTAGTTGAAGGATTGAAAGCAAATCTAATAAGCATTAGTCAACTTTGTGATGATAACTTGCTTGTTACATTTGATAAAAGTTCTTGTGATGTATTTAATAGTGAAAATGTCCTTGTTATGACAGGTACTAGATCTAAAGATAATTGCTACCTTGCACAAGAAGAAGCAGATTGCTTTCATGCTAAAGTTGATGATGTTGTTTTGTGGCATAGGAAGCTAGGACATGTTCACTATAGGAACCTTGAAAAGCTACAGAAAGTTGATGTTGTAAGAGGCTTACCAAAGATATCCAGCCCAGGTAAGGTTGTATGTGGGGACTGCCTAAAGGGTAAGCAAACCAAAGCTATTCATACACCCCTCCAGGTACAGAGTACAATTCCCAGGACTGGTAAGTGTTTTGAATTATTACACATGGATCTCATGGGTCCTATTGAGGTGAGCAGCCTAAGTGGTAAGAGATATGCCTTTGTTATTGTAGATGATTTCTCTAGATATACATGGGTTAAGTTTCTTAAAGAAAAATCTGATGCATTCAACACATTTAGGATCTTACATGCTAGCATCAAAAATCTGTATGGTTCCTCTGTTTGTAAGATTAGGTCTGATCATGGGAAAGAATTTGAAAATGCTAGTTTCAGTGATTTATGTGATAAGAATGGAATTTTCCATGAGTTTTCAGCACCTAAGACACCTCAGCAAAATGGGATAGCTGAGAGGAAAAATAGGACACTTCAAGAGATGGCAAAAGTTATGCTTAATGCTAGAAACCTATCTAAAAGACTTTGGGCTGAAGCTTTAAATACTGCATGTCATATAAGTAATAGGGCTTATCTTAGACCTGGTACAAATATGACTCCATATGAAATCTTGAAGGGTTTAAAACCAAATATTGCTCATTTTCATGAATTTGGATGTGATTGTTACTTGTTGAATGATAGAGACTATCTTAGTAAGTTTGATCCAAAAAGTGAAAAGTGCATATTTGTTGGTTATTCTGTGAATAGTTCTGCTTTCAGGGTTTATAATCCAAGATTGAAGACTATTCAAGAATCAGTAAATATAGTGTTTGATGATTCCACCTTTGATTCAGGTACTGATGAAGTTACTGTCTCTGATGTTGCCCCAACATTGGAAACAGAGATTGTCCCAACATCAGGAGCAGAAGCTGAAGACACTAAAGTTGTGACTGGTTCTAATGTTGAGCTGACACCTGCTGCTGTTAGGCCAACATCCCCACAGTCCAATTCAGAGGATGACAGTGTTGATGAACCTATGAGAGATCCCCCTACTAGGATTCAAAAGGACCATCCAGCTTCACAAGTGATAGGTGAAATCACTGGACGCATGAAGACTCGCAACAAAGACAGTGTAAACTATAAAAATATGGTAAGGTTGTGTGTCTGCATGGCTTCCACTTGCACTGTAAGTAATGCTTCCTGTTTTGTCTCAAATATTGAACCTAAGAATGTGATTGAAGCTCTTAAGGATAGTAAATGGATAAATGCTATGCAAGATGAACTGTTGCAATTCACCAAAAATCATGTTTGGAATCTAGTACCTAGACCTTCTAATGTGAATGTTATAGAGACTAAGTGGATTTTCAAGAACAAAACAAATGAAGATGGTGTAATTGTAAGGAACAAAGCTAGGCTAGTTGCACAAGGTTATACTCAGGTAGAAGGGATAGACTTTGATGAGACATTTGCCCCAGTAGCTAGGATAGAATCTATTAGATTACTTCTTGCTATTGCATGTTATCTTAAGATTAAGCTCTACCAGATGGATGTAAAAGGTGCTTTCCTTAATGGTTTGATAGACAAAGAAGTATATGTTGAACAACCTAAAGGTTTTGCTGATCCTAAACATCCTAATTATGTGTATAAACTTGAGAAAGCTTTGTATGGTTTAAAACAGGCACCTAGAGCTTGGTATGAAAAACTAACTCAATTTTTGTTAAGTCTTGGGTTCAATATAGGAGATGGAGACAGAACCTTGTTTATTCTTAAAAAGAGTTCTGATGTTTGTATTGCTCAGATCTATGTGGATGATATTGTATTTGGTTCTACTAACAAGTCTAGGGGTGTGCGTTTGGATCGGATCGGATCGAATCGAATCGAATCGAGGCTGGAAGTCGATTTCGATCCTGGAGAAATGAGGATCGAAATCGAATCAATTTAAAACGATTCGATTCGATCCAAAATCATTCGATTTCGATCCGATTCGATTCGATTTCGATCCTTTTTCCTTTTTTTTCTTATTTAATTTAATATCAATGGGACCAACCACAACATTCAAACAGAGTTACTGAATTACAAAATTCACTTTCATATGGTTCTCAATCACACTTTTTGACACAAAACACAAATCAATTATAAAAGATACACTTTCACAAATTAATTTTCACCACTTTACACTTTTCGATTCAAACTATGCATTGGCTTATCAGCAGCTTCATTCAAAGTTACTACTTACTCCAGCACTCCCAATTTTGATCAATGTTAGTATCACCAACAATATATAGAAATATCTTAGTAGCATCTTAATAGGCTTAGCATTATAGATAAAAATATAATATTATATATATACTACTATATATTTATTTATTTTTAAAAAATAAGATGAGTATTCGATCCGATCCGATTCTCAGCCTCTAAAATCGAGGATCGAATCAAATGGGGGTTCGATCCTAAGGCAAAAATCAAAAGTCGGATCAAATATTTGATCCGATCCTCGGATCGGATCATTCGATCGATTTTCACCCGATTCGATCGATCCGATTCTTTTTGCACAGCCCTAAACAAGTCTACTCTAGACAAGTTTGTTGAGTCAATGACAGGGACATTTGAGATGAGCATGATTGGAGAGCTGAACTACTTTCTGGGATTGCAAGTGAAGCAACTGGAGAATGGTATGTTCTTAAACCAGGAGAAGTATGCAAGGAACCTGGTAAAGAGATTTGAGCTACATGAGTCAAAACCTTGTAAAACTCCCATGTCTTCTTCTGTGAAGATTACTAAGGATGGCACTGGAGACAATGTTGACCCAACATTGTACAGATCTATGATTGGTAGTCTTCTATATCTCTCTGCCTCTAGACCAGATATTATGTTTTCTGTTTGTGTTTGTGCTAGGTACCAAGCTGATCCAAAGCAATTTCACTTGATTGCTGTGAAGAGAATATTAAGATATATATCTGGAACTTCATCATTGGGCATTTGGTATTCTTTTGATACAAATACAAATCTTGTTGGTTTTAGTGATTCTGATTGGGCAGGTGATGTAGATGACAGAAAATCCACAAGTGGGGGCTGTTTCTATTTGGGAAACAATCTTGTTTCATGGTATAGCAGGAAACAGAATTGTGTGTCATTATCTACAGCTGAATCTGAATATATAGCTGCTGGCAGTTGTGTTACCCAGCTAGTATGGCTTAAACACATGTTGCTGGACTATGGGTTAGATAGTGATACTCTCCTCATGTTTTGTGACAATCTTAGTGCCATTAGTATCTCAAGGAATCATGTTCAGCATTCTAGGACTAAGCATATAGATATAAGACATCATTACTTGAGAGACATGGTTGAGGATAAAGTGATCAACATTGAGCATATTGAGACAAATAATCAGCTTGCTGATATGTTTACTAAACCTTTAGATAGTGAGAGATTCTTCAGTTTGAGGAAATCTCTCGGCATGTGCAATATGTGAGAATGTTAGGATCCCAGTGTTGACATAACACCACTGTCTAGCACTGGTTAATGTTTGTGGTGTAGTATGTAACTTTTTGTTTTTTTTGTTTGTTTCTTTTCTTTTCTTTTTGAGTCACATTGATCTTTGTTTTGGCATATTTGATTGTGTGGTTGATCACTGTGTTTTACTAATCTTTCTAGCTTGCAGATTCACATCTATGTTTTGAAAAGTATAAATCTCTAAAGTGTGTCTGAGGTTGTGTTAGCCTAACATATGGAGAAGCTGGGGTACACAAAGTTCACTACTTTGATGTCTATTCAGTTGTGTCTTATTCATATGGAAAGGTTTTCCAGGACATGTGGAGAAGCTGGGGTTCATGATGTTGACAGCTTCAATGATATTCAGTTGTGCTTATTTGCATGTCTCTGTTTATTTTGGCCAAGGGGTACAAAAAAAAGTGGTTCTTTCTACTAGGGTGTTTGGGGTTTCGATTGCCTTCACTTGGTAGCATTGATCACTTAGTGCTCTCTTGTATGCAGGTTGGTAAACAAGTATGCATAAGGAATTGGGGTATTGGGGTACATGATAAATGTGTTGCCAGTATTCAAGACCTTTGTACTTGCCTAACTTGCTGCTGATAATGTTGTTACTGGGGTGTGTGGAGTCTAGTGCTGCCCTCATTCAGTAATGTCATTATCCTTTTTTAAAAACAACCCTCAGTTTTTGTTCTAAAGAGATAATGAAAATAGTGAAGATTTGATGTGATGTGAACTGTTGCTGGTTTGAAAAGTGATTCACTGTGTATACCCTCTGTCAATGATGTCATAACATTGTTGCATTCATTCTAGAACTGCATTGTCTTTCATCTTTGATTAGTGTGGTTGACTAGGTTTGGGCTTAGGGGGAGTATATAGTCCCTTTCATGTGTTGAGGCATACTCTTTGGGTGACATTCTGCAGGTGACACACTATTTATGACCTTCTATGCTGTGGAAGTGGATTAATTCTCTAATTCATGACTGCTTATCTCTGTGTGTTTTCTGTTTGATATGTTGCTTATTCATGATTTTGATCTATATCTTAATGTTTTTGATACTCACTTGCTACTTTGGTGAAGTTTCAGATATAAGTTTGGATATATCTCATGCTCTCACATGAAATTGCCTTGAAGAAGCCCAAAACCTCAAATATTATGGTTTAAAAACTTTCTGGTTTGAATGTTACTCTACTCTCTGGTCTGAATGTTAGTCCAACATTGCCACACGGTCTGCACAACATTGAAGTCAGTAACTTATAAGTTTGTTTAAAATTTTAAAAAACTGAGTTTTTATTGTTTTATTGTGAACTGCTCTGGTTACTTGTTGTGTTTAAGTGACACGTGCTGAAGTTCTTACGCGGGAATAGAGGAGTGGGAAAACTTAATTGATCATATTCCATAATCTCACTTACATTCTTTCCTTCTCTCTCCACTCTTCACAACTTAAAAGAACAACTTGCCCTAATTCCTGTCACTTGTGCAATTTGTCCTTCTGTCTGCAAATAATTATCTAAAAACTCTCATATTTTTCTCTCAATTCTCAAAACTAACATGGCGAGCAAGACTCCTTTAGACACTCTTGCAGATTTGGCCGTGAATGTCAAGCAAACAACAACATGCACCAGGGTTGCTGCGCGTGAGGATCAAGGACGGCCTACTGCTCAAGTTGCTGCAAAACGACCAACGATTCCTTATCAACGACGGGCAAAGCGAGGTAAGAATGTGGAATCTAAGTCGAATGTTGGCGCAACATCAGAAGCCCATGCTCCTCAAACCAATGAATCTGAATCTGGGGTAAATGTGGCTAACCCTAAACCCCAAGTGAATAATGTTGATGATATAATTGAGGGGGAGGGATCTGGAGCTGGTTCTGGTAGAAAGGGAACACCTATTGGGTCTAGGCAAATGAGTAAAATAGCCTTGCAAAGAGCTGAGGCTAGAAGAGCTCTAAGAGAGAGACTTGAGAAGAAAAAGGCTGAGGATAAGGCTAAGGCTGAGGCTGAGAGAGTGAGGAAAGGGAAAAAGGTTGTGGATGAGGAAGTTGAGGTAGTTGATGTAGAAGAAGAGGAGAAAGAGGAAGAGGAATCTGATGCTGAAGAGTTTGAAGCTAGTGGTGATAATGATGATAATAATGAAGAAGAGTACTGTGACACTCTTGCGTTATCCTATTTTAGTAAGGAAGCTAGGTCTAGATACTATCTTAAGAAGGAGATAGAGGACAAGGCTTATGACTTTAGAAAGAGGGATTTTCACAAAGAGAGGGTCATGGACATGGACAGCTTTAAAAGAAACAAAGTTTTTGAATTGTTGAAAGCAAGAGGGGTTCAGAATTCAATGAAGAAGCATGGGGATTATGCTCCTGAGCTTGTACAAGAATTCTACCTGAATCTCTCAAAGTATATCACTTGTGAGTTGTCTCCCAAATATGGTCAAGCATGGGTAAGAGGACAAGTGTTTGACATTAGTCCTCAGAAGATAAATAAGATTTGGGGACTACCACATGTTGAGGAATCTGAAGATCCAAAGCCAGATGAGGTGATTGAGGATATCACAGGTGGTCTAGAGAGAACCTGGGTTGAACAATTACCAACAACAAAGCTCACTGCCCTAAGTGCTGTTCTGCACAAATGTGCATCTTATAATTGGCTGCCTACTAAAAATTCTACTGTTTTGACTAAGGAGTTAGCTTACTTGGTCTACAAACTAAAGAATGGGCTTGCTGTGAATATTGGGGTGAGAATTTTAAAGGCTATGGAAGATGCTGCAGGGAGGAAGCAAGGGATTCTACCATTTCCTTCTTTGATCACAACTCTGCTGCTAAAACAGAATATGGACAAGAAAGAGTTTGGAGGAATGTCAGAGAACAAGGCTAGGTTCACCATCACTCAATCCTACTTATCTAGCACAGGTGTGAAGGACTTGCCTTGGAATCCTGAAGGTGGAGTTGCACCTGGAGAGGAAAATGAGGCTCAACAATTTGTTGGAGCTTCAGTGCCTCAATCTGAGGAGGAAGAAACCAGGGTAACAACAAAATCTTTTGTTGATCAGCAGTTGACTTGGTATAGAAGTGCTTATGCCAATCTTCAGAGGGAAATTGCTTTCAAGGAAAAACAAATGCAGGAGCTGGATGTCTTGATTAAGAACATGGAGGAGCTTTCTTCACAAAAAGGGGGAGAGTGATCTAGTTTTTAATTTTTGATTTCTGGTTTTTATGTTTTTCTTTTTGATATGTTTTGAACTGTTTCTATTTTGCTACTAGTTCTTCTTATTTGTTTTGGTTTGTAATGGTAATGCTACTTAGCTTTAACTGCTCTTAATGCTTTTGCTTATGAAGATAGTCTATATCTGCTGTTTCTGCTGATAAACTGATGTGCAGGTACATTCTGGTCTTAATGTTGAGACAACATTGATGTGTTAAGTGTCTGAACAACTTTTTGAGTTGTGGTGATGACTTTAATGAATAATCTTTGTTATGCCAAGTTAATACTTGATAGTTTGCATTAAGGGGGAGCAGTTTTAGTAGGTTTAGATTATTATGCTTAATTGATATTTGGACATATTATCTGTTATGTGAACAGGTTGATTGGTTTTGTGAAGAAAGGCAAAAAGGGGGAGATTGAAAGTGTAAGATGTTCTGTTATCAATGTTGGATGGATGTTGTGCCAACATCCAGAGGACAACATTGAAAACCGAGAACAGTCTTAACCTAAAACATGTTTCTGAAATTCTGAACATGAGTAAAGTATTCAGGTTTAAATGTTGGATGGAGTGAAACCAGTATATATTCTGTCAATCTGTCTTTAACTGCTTTATGTTAGTTTTGCCTTTATTCACCTATTAATCAAGTTTCACGATTTTAGTTGTCTTTGTTTATGTCCAGGAACATCTCTTAATCATAAGGAAGAACATTACAAGTTTCCTAAGTTGAAGTTTCCATAATTCAAGAGGAGGAGATCGGTCAAGTCAACACGGTTTCAAAGATGGAAAGTTTTAGAGTTCAAGTGCAACTATGAATCTTTCCAAGATCAACTCTGAATTGAAGAAGGAGTATTTCCTTATTAGAACTCAATCTAATAAAGGAAACTATTATTCAAGAAGGAGATCGAGTTCAAGAAGGAAAGTAGAGTTCAACAAGGAAACAACATAAGTTACCAAAACTGTGTACAACACACCTTGGAGATCAAGTTTGAAGAAACGTATATATAGGGTGTGAAGTACATCAAGATACAAAGAGAAATAATAGAGCTTATAAATCCGTAGAGATTAGATCTTAAGCATTGTTGCTATGTTTCTTGTTTTGCAAAGTTTGTGAGTTTTCGAGTTAAGTCTAGGATTAGATTTAAGGAGAAAATTCTTGTCTGTTTTGCTGAGTCCAATCTACAAAAGAGCGAGAGTGATTTTGTGGTGAGGAACATCTTTGGTAAAACCTGCGTGGTTATTTTGCCGTAAGGCTAGATGGTTGATTATTTATAATAAACCATTGAAAATTTATCTTCTTGTGTTGTTTAATTCCGCTGCATATTATACTCTATCAAGAAGATTGTTTGAGATCAAGTTAAGGCAACGCCAGCTTAACTTGAGCTTTGAAACTTTGGAAAAGTTGTATCAATCCCGATCCAACAATTTCATAAATTATTCCCGCCACTTCTATATTTTCTTCATTATTGAAATGTCGTAGCATCGTTTTAATAAATGAATTTTCTTGAGGGCTAGTACTTAATAGTTTGTAATCTAGCACACGCATGTTCCTTTATCGCGCGAAAATTACATAAATCTTTTTGTAAGTTTGTCAAGAGAACTTTGATAGTACCATAGAATATAAAAATAATATTGTTGTCTAACACAGATATTCAAGCTTTTAATTGATTTTTATCAATTTATACAATTGTCCCAACAGAAATTAAATAACGATTACTATAAGTATTGATTTCACTACAAGAGTTTCGGCCATTAGTGACGGCAAAGGCAGTCGCTAATGACCCAATTTTGGTCGTTAATGAGTCATTAGCGATCACCCGACCATCACTAATTTTTGGTCGGAAATATCTTAGTTGCTAAGACTTGGTGACCGAATTCCGGTCGCTAATTTGTCCTTCGCGACGAAAATTCGTCGAACCCATTTTCAACCGCCATGTCGTCGCAACCCAATAGCGACGCCTTCTCCATCAGAATTGTGGGTTCAAAATTAGTGATGGCTTGGCCGTCACTAAAGTCTTGAACCACAATGGCGATTGCCTCGCCGTCACTATTACTGTTCAAGTTAATAGTTACCGAAAAGCAGTCGTTACTACTATTTAACTTTGAATATTATTAGTGACCGTTTTTCGGTCACTAATGTCGTTTCGAGAATTTAAAAAAAGATATATTTCAAAACAATTCTGGACTATTATTAATTTGTTGTTATGTGTTAGTTTACTCAATTCATTTATTTGAATCTTTCCATCCCGTTGCTTCAAACATTTCATAATATTGTTTGAAGCAACAAGATGAAAAGGCTTTAAAGAAATGAAAGAACAAAACTTTGGATAAATAAAAATGAAAAGATTGGGAAAATCGTTTGAAGGAAAATGAAAAGATTGGGAAACTCTTTGGATATATAGAGTTTTGAGACACAAAGATTTTGGAGAAATTTTTGAAGAGTTGTGTTTAGATTGAAAAGATAAAGGAGAAAATGTGGTAATATTTATAGTTGTAGGTTGAATTTTTCAAATTTTTGGATTTTTTGAATTTTCTGCCTCATAAAATCTTGAATTCTGAGAATTTTTCAATTTCTCGCCTCGTTTGTGACGGCTCAGCCATCGCGAATTGTCGCACATTTTGGATTTCTGCCAAAATTCTTGGGTTTGGCAGAACATAGTGACGGCTAAGCCGTCGCTACCATAGGCATAATAGCAGCGACAGCTTGGCCATTGATATTGTGCTTGAATAATAATAGCTACGGCCAAGCCGCCGCTATTAACCTTTGAAGGTTAATATCTACGGCCCGACAGCTAATTTTCTATAAAATATTTTATTTTGTGGATTATTAGCGAGATTTAATTATTAGCGAGATATTTCTTTACTTACATTCAGTTGCTTTACATAATTAAAGTTGCTTCCAAATCACGATATGACTTAGAGTTTTACATAACTAACTACATAAAAAGTGCATAAATAGATATATAACAATTTTACAAGACATAACTAACATTCTTATGGGACATAACTAACAATTTTACATATATAAACATAACTAAAAAAAACAAACTTCCAACTGAATTACATAACAAGAACTTTAATTATATAACAACGCAATTCACGACATGACTTAGAGTTTTACATAACTAACTACATAAATAACATTTTTAACAGACATAACCACTAGTATTACATAATTAAACATAACAAAAAATATCAGCTTCTGCCAAGATCCACATCCTCGTGATCCGACTCCTCCTCGCTTGATCCATCCAACCTTAAAGCACTACATCCGACCTGTGAAGCCTCTTCATATTCCATGTGCCGACAGAAGAGTAAATTGTCAAACTCGATGTCTTTCAAAGTGCTCGTTGCAAATGGATCTCGTGTACTCCAGAGCCTCGGAGGCCAAACGATCGGCGGTGGCATGGTACTAGCATAAGATCTACGAGTCGCGGTCATGAATCCAACATGGAGGTCACAGAGCATGTGTACATGTGCGCCTCTCAAACGTCTGGCTCAACTGAGCTATATAACCGACGGTCTCTCGCCATCCCATACCGTTAGTTGCCCTCAACTCCTCGTTCTGCAACTCCAAGTCCTTCACGTATGCCTCGTCCAGAGGGGCTCCTTCCGCCAGTTGATGCCAAAACTCTCAGGACGTGCATCCAACAGCAACCCCTTCTGCTTTCTCTTCTTTGAATCTCCAGCCACCTTACACCATGCCGTGGGACCAAATATAGGCCAATCATCATTGTGCTTACTCTGCAACTCCATGTATTATCTCCTCTGTTGATTTTTTTTATATAATAGAAACTTATTGATATTAGTAAGAAGTTTAATATAATAATCAAAATTATAAACAAGTATTTAAGTGAATTGAAGATAATTACATGAATCCCCTCAAACGGTCCCTAAAGCCAAACACGCCTTGTTGGCCGTCCCCATGTGCAAGGCTTGGTATAGCTCATCATGTCGCACTAAAGGTGCGTCCGGATCCGTCAAAGGACAAGATTAAGTAAGAACATAAATACCAATTACACTTATTACAATACGAACAACTACAAGTGTGAAAATTTTCAAACCATACCATTATAATACGATGCTCTGTGTAGCCGACAGATCCACTGGCATAAGTGTCATTTGCTTTAGGTTTCTCCTCGACATTCCTCTCTTGTTCTTCTAAGCCCTCCTCGCAGTCCTCTCTTGTTCTTCTAAGTCCTCCTCGCCACCACCTTAACCTCTTCTTGATCCCAATACTTCAGAGCCTTTACTTCTAGTTTATTATTCATCCAGGTCTTATGGCGGTTTGCCCACTTCGAATCATCCTTCCTAGCTAGATAATTCTTCTTTGCGTCATGGATCATACCCTTATACCTTGCTTTAGCTTTGTTCACAAATGTGGTGTGAGCCTCACGCCTTTCGGAGAACGAAATCTTAAATGTAGCCTACAAACAATTAAGGTTTTGACTTTATAGGCTTTTGTTTATCAAAAAAATATACAACACTTAATTTCAAAATTTATAAATAACATCTCACCCTAAAGTTTAGCCACATCGATCTTTAATATATTGCTCGAGATCTTTGTATGTAGGTACAAATGAGGTAAACAAACGCTTGATGACCACTGAAATAGTCTTGACAGTCTGATGCTGATGTGCAAAAAGTATGTGCTCCTGCAACTTTAGGGGATAACGTCGTGACCAATCCTGAGGCACTAGATATCCTCTACTCACTCCTCCAGGAGGCCGCACTTGCGTACTCGTTGAAGCAACAGCTAATCCTGCTCCTGCCTGTGTCGGCCTCCCACTGCATCATGCTCCTGACTCTGCCGACCTCATATTGGGTCCTGTTCCTGCTCCTCTCAGCCTACTACTGGGTCCAGCTCCAGCAGACTCAACGGATGGTGGCCTCGATATACCATGGGGGTCTATAATGTTGATCCAGGTTGATCTACATGAGTAGCCTCTACATCTACCTGGAAGCTGTAGGGAATGCATGTCTCTACTAGATGACATGGACCCAACCTCCAGCCCACGAGGTTGAGTCTGGGAAAGGGCCTCTACATTAGCATGAGTTGTATTTGGAGTAGTAAATGAACGTACTACACGTATGCGTATAGATCCAAAACCACCACGACTCCTCCTCGTCTCGTGGGGAGGGGGGTCACTACTACTCGAACGCGAGCGTGTAGGATCGTCTGACATGTCGAAGATCTACGTACTATGTACTAATTCAAAGTATCTAAGTTAGATCATTTCTAAGTTTTAGAGATTCCCTAAAAATATAATCATTTCTAAGTTATAAAGATTCCCTAAGGCATAGACGATGTTTAAAAAACTAAAAATTGTTTCTACAAGATCTAAAGTGAATAACATTTCATTTCAACAAATAAAAATACTATGAAAACATCAAATATAAGACATAAATCGAAAAAATCATAAAAACTTGCAAATCTAATTGATTATATGAAATCTGCTATAATTTCTAAAAGATTTCGTAAAAATATAATTGTTGATAAGTCCCCTAAAGATATATATAATCGATGTTTAAAAACTAACAATCCTACGATATTTAACAATTCCTAACGACATTGTCGATGTTTAAAAACTAACAATTTTACGAGATCTACCAATTTCCTAAAGGCATTCAACAACTTCGTAAATGCATTTAACAACTTCCTAAATGCATCTAACAATCCCTAAAGGCATAATTGATGTTTAAAAACTAACAATTCAATGAGATTTAACAATTTTACATATGAAATTACTATGAAAACATTAACAATAAGACATAACTCGAAAAAAAAGGAAAATATTTATAATTTCCGAAGTTTCGACGATCGGGCAGTAGTAAACTGGAGGGCGGCAGTTGTTGATATGAGAAGAGAGAATTTGTGTGTGTAGAAAAAATGAAGAGAAGAGCGGGGTATTTATAGAGTTTATCCCTCCCCCCAAGGCGACCGCATCGTAATCGCTACTCGGTCCAACAAAGTTAGGGCAACTTCAGCTTCAGTGTTGCTCTAGAACCATGCTAGCACGGCTAGCGATTGCTAATGATGAGCGACTGTCTAGTCGTCGCTAATGACTAGTGTAACTAGCAAACGCTAATGACTAGTGTAAATGGAGTTAGATTACAATCTGCCGCACAAGTATTTTGTCTAAAAGAAATTGAAATTAAAACTAGAGACAAATCTTCCACTTTTAGGAGAGAAGTGAGATTACCTTACAACTACCCGAAGCAACCGCCAAAGCTTAAAAATACAGACAGTTTTTTTTTTTTATCATTCAGCATCTCTCTCTATTTCTCTCTCTCTCTCTCTCTCTCTCTCTCTCTCTCTCTCTCTCTCTCTCTCTCTCCCCATCTGATCTGAAATCAAACGTCGTCGTTTTTTTATTCATTCCACCATGGAAGGAGCTGGTACGGTTGGATCTCAAGCAGTTTGTACAATCTTACTGTTCTGCATTTTGATATTTTCACGCCCTGCCTTGTGCTTTTATCTCCCTGGTGTTGCCCCTGAAGATTTCCAAAAGGTCCCATTTTTTTTAAATTTTTTTTGCAATTTTATGATTTGGGTCTCGTTTAAAATTTGGTCATTTTCATTATCCCATAAAATCTGAAGGTTATGTGCAAAGATGTGTTCTTTTTATCTGTTGTGCTTGTGTTGTGTGTGGGGTCAGTGTTTGGTTCGAGGTGGACTGAAACTATGTCATGATGATGCATATATTATTGTCATGCTAAATGTTTACTAGACAATGTACATTGTTGGAGCTTATGCCTTCGGATTTGTTCGACTAAGCATTCTTTTACAAATGAAGGATGTTTTGAATGGTGTTGAAGACTTTATGGTTAGAAGAAAAGGTGTGAAGTATTATATTTGGTACTTCTGATTGGATGGATAGATTATCTAGTTCATGTTAAGTTTGAACAGAACAAAAATTGATCATATAGCCTGCTTGAGTTTATCGTTGGGGTTTAACCTTTTTTGCCTTTTCTTTTTCTTCTTCATTGGAGACACGTGACCGGTACTAAGGGTGAATGAAAGTGAGAGAATGATGTGTTCTCAGGGTGAATGAAAGTGAGAGAACATTGGTTTGGGGAGGATTAACGTGACATGGATATGTAACATTGATACTGCTGGATATTATTTGAGAAAAATCACTTGCAAGTATTAGACTTGTAATATGATCAAGTGTAGTTTTAGTTAGTTGATGTATCTTGAATGCTTAAATCTAAATATGACCTACTCAAGTCTTACTCTGTTTTGCTCAGTATTAGCAAATAAACATACATGCATGCACATCAGGAACTAATTTTCATGTGGTATATTTCAGTTACCTTAGTTGTGAATTTGATATCAAACTTAGGTTTCCTTCTAAAGTATTAGGTGAGACATTGTCCAGTATCAGCTGTCTTGCATTTTGATCATGGTTCATGGATTTCTAAATCATTTTTTCTTATATTATTCTATGTGGTGCATCCCATTTGTTGGAGCCTTGGAGGTTATATTCTTATTGTGGAAGTGTACCACAATTACTATTTTGTGATGTCTGCCTAGTGATGAGCATAGCCAAATTCTGGCATTGCTAATGGTTTGAAGAATCAATGAGTTGGTTAAGTTTTTCTTAAACTTACTAATTTTGTGTAGTCAAGTAGAGATGTTGTACTGTCAGAGTCTTCTAGATAACTAGTTGATGATTTTGATAGTACAATGGAGCTTTAATAGAACATGTTATAGTGCTCTGATAGAGTTAGTTACATTGGTTGGAAACCAACAGATCTTTTGGCCTAGTGGATGTGAGTCATACAAAATCAGGATGGGGTTTAAGATTCTTTGGTTTCTGGTACGGGCAACACAACAACAATCTTATTTTGGTTGGATGTGCGGTCCTCTAATGACAATTTGGGAGATCAATATCAAAATTGTATACATTTTGGTGGACAAAAATCGCATCTATTCAAGTATTGAGATGCCAGTAACCGAGGCTAGCTTGTAGAAATTGAGAGATATTTATTGAGTACTAAAACACATGCACCTAATGAGAATTTGCACCTGAGTTTCTTAATTTGCTGATACAGTGAGAGTTTTCCCCTTACTTAAGAAGAGCACTGCCAAAAATTAACAGCACAAATAAGCTTCCTGTCTTGGGTTTGAGATCTCTGGTAATTACATTTGTATCACTGATTGATTTCGCGGGCAAAGGATTTACGGTATCCGGTGATTCACCTTAAGATATAAGTAGAGTAGATGGAAGGTGAAACATTTGTTTGCTGCATTATAAGGCTGGCTCGGCCCTGGTGAGGTCTCTGTCACTGTCATTTGTAGCTTACACCATCAATGATTGTATGGATTGTCACTATACAGAAGACACTTGAAATACTTTGGATAATATAAATCTTGTAACAAAGCTTTAGTAATTTTTGTTATATGGTTTATTCTGCTTGCTTCGTTGCCTATATTCTTTCATTTTATGCCTTATATGCGGTCATGAGTAAATAATGATTTTCGGTTGAAACTATACACACATTGATCCTTCGCTATATTTTCTTTCTGTTTCCAAAATGAGAGCAGGGAGATGCACTGAATGTGAAAGTGAACAAGTTGACGTCAATAAAGACTCAGCTTCCTTACTCATACTATTCCCTTCCTTTCTGTCACCCCAACTCCATTGTTGACAGCAGTGAAAATCTTGGAGAAGTCCTTCGTGGTGATCGCATTGAAAACTCCCCTTACGTGGTTAGTATAATGTCCTTTGTGATATGCTATTTGTTTCTTTTCATTTTTTGTCTTACGTTTTTCTTGTTGCATGGCTCTGTCATAGTTCAAAATGAGGGAGCCACAAATGTGTAATGTTGTCTGTCGACTCCCACTTGATGCCAAGATTGCAAAAGAGTTTAAAGAGAAAATTGAAGACGAATATCGTGTCAACATGTATGTACATGTATTTCAGTGCTCAAGTCCATTTTCCTGCGTCCTACTCAAAGCAGGACAAGAAATTTATCTTGCTTAATGTTTCTGGTATTGTTTTTCAGGATATTAGATAATCTTCCTTTGGTTGTTCCAATTCCAAGACAAGAACCTGGAAGTCCTCCTATGTACCAACTGGGTTTTCAAATTGGGCTAAAGGCACAATACGCTGGTGTAAGTTCACTAATAATTGCCCATAATGCGTCATAATTCTATGCGGGTATATATAATCATTTTACTCGCTTCTTTTTACTATTTCCAGATCAAGGATGAAAAATACTTCCTGTACAATCACTTGAGCTTCACAGTCAAGTTTCACAAAGATCAGCTGACTGATTCGGCAAGAATAGTCGGGTTTGAGGTCACACCATACAGGTAGTTATTTTGAGAAAAGTACAATTGTTTTGCAGTTTACCTTTTTCGGACAAAGGTCCATAGCCCAGAATTTGTGTTTGTGGATAGCAGCAAGACTTAAGTTTTCTCTTATATGATATGCTTTAGTGTCAACCATGAATATGAAGGACAGTGGGGTGATAATACTCGTCTAACTACATGTGATCCACATTCCAAGCGTACAATTACAAATTCTAACTCTCCCCAAGAGGTTGAAGATAAACAAGAAGTGATATTCACTTATGACGTTGCCTTTCAGGTAGTCTTCTTACCAATATGCTCTGCACATTTGCTATCTTTGTCCTATCAAGCTCTGCATGTTCTTTGCCTTTTGTGGAGCGTCCATTCTTTATAATTTAAGGTTGATATTGCAGGAGAGTGAGGTGAAGTGGGCATCAAGATGGGACACTTATCTTCTAATGACAGATGACCAAATCCATTGGTTCTCTATTGTAAATTCTTTAATGATCGTTCTCTTCCTCTCCGGCATGGTTGCCATGATAATGTTGCGTACCCTTTACAGAGACATCTCCAAATACAATGAACTTGAGGCCCAAGAAGAAGCTCAAGAAGAAAGCGGATGGAAATTGGTCCACGGCGATGTCTTCCGACCCCCAACCAACTCAAATCTACTCTGCATCTGTGTAGGAACCGGCGTACAATTTCTGGGAATGGTACTCGTGACTATGATTTTTGCTGTCCTTGGATTCCTCTCCCCATCAAACCGCGGTGGCCTTATGACAGCCATGTTACTACTATGGGTCTTCATGGGACTTTTTGCCGGATATGCCGCTGCTCGTCTGTACAAAATGTTTAAAGGAACAGAATGGAAGCAAATCGCACTGCAAACTGCTTTTTTGTTCCCTGCTGCAGTCTTTATCATCTTTTTCATACTCAACGCTCTCATCTGGGGCCAAAAATCTTCAGGGGCTGTGCCGTTTGGGACAATGTTTGCATTGGTCTTCTTGTGGTTTGGAATTTCGGTACCGCTAGCTTTTGTTGGGAGTTATGTCGGATTTCGGAAGCCGGCCATCGGAAACCCCGTTAAGACTAACAAAATACCGAGACAAATCCCGGAACAGACTTGGTACATGAACCCCATTTTCTCAATTTTGATAGGCGGAATCCTCCCATTTGGAGCTGTTTTTATTGAGCTTTTCTTCATTCTAACGTCGATATGGCTGAACCAATTCTACTACATATTTGGGTTTCTCTTCATTGTCTTCATCATTCTCCTTGTCACCTGTGCGGAAATAACTATCGTGCTATGCTATTTCCAGCTGTGCAGTGAGGATTACCAATGGTGGTGGAGGTCATATCTAACATCTGGATCTTCTGCACTATACCTATTCCTTTATGCCACGTTCTACTTCTTTACTAAGCTCGATATCACGAAGCCCGTTTCTGGTGCATTGTACTTTGGTTACATGTTGCTTGCTTCGTATGCATTCTTTGTGGTGACGGGTACAATTGGATTCTACGCGTGCTTCTTGTTTACACGGCTGATTTATTCTTCAGTGAAGATTGACTGAGTGGTTAAAATGTGATGAGGTGCTGCTACATAGTTGAAGAAATTTGAGTAAAAGAAATTTATCCAATATCGAGTGCCAGATATAGTTCTTGCAAGGCAGATTCTTTTAAAAGTGGTCTATAGAGTTAGCTTTTTGAATTTTATTTTGTAGTTTATGCCATCTTCTTGTAGCAGCAATTATCACAGAGCTTGTAAACTGCTCGATGATGTGTAATCTTTTTTTTTTTTTTTTTTTTGGGATACATAGGAAAGATGCTACAGGATTAGGCAGTGATTTTAATCTTGCGAATATTGTAACAAGAGTTTACTGGAGTCCTTAATAATTCTTTCAAAGAGTTATGCCTATAATGACGACGTTTGACCAAATTATATCACGGTAGACCTTTTTTCTTTTGACCAAATTATATTTCACTACACCTTTAAAAAAACTAATAGTATGAGCTAGAAATTAGATATTTCATTATGACAATTGTGCAACGAAGAGAGTTATGCAAATAGGGGAAATTTCAGAGAAAGGTGTATCGGTAGGTAAGAAATTAGAATTAGAGATAAATTAGTTGTCATTAGCTTTTACTTTGTATAACATTAATCTCTTAAGAATTAAGATTACAGAAGTATGGCCTGCATTGAATCCATTATAGCCCCTAAGACAAAGATTAGTTGGGAATAGCTTATCGAGACCAATGGAACATAGGAAGGCTGCAAGAGCTTATAAAAGTGATTTAAAGTTATTTTTGTTTAAAAGTCGGGAGTGTATGAAAAAAAATAAATTAAAAAGCTACTTAAAGCATTAATTAGGTATCTGCAGTATTTAATAAGAAGTACTTATGTGGGCCCAAAAGCCAATAAGTCCTTTTCAACTATGTAGCAGCACCTCAGGCCTCAGCACATTTTAATTTGAGTGTGGGGGGAGTATATGGTCGTAGTTAATGTACGTTTTTTAAATTTTGGGTCTTTTATTTTCAATTTTATGTTTTATTTAGAGTCAGTTAGTTAGAACCAGTACTTTTAAATATCCATATGTTTATGTCAAATTGCGAGTTTAATCATGGTAACAACCTTGAATCTAGATTGATGGTGATATATGCATAATATATGAGTCTGAGATGTTAGGAAGACATCAAGGAGACTAGAATACAACTTGCTTGATTTCGACATATAAATGCTTATCTTATTTTTGTTTTGAAATGCTATATTCGTGAAGATGTGAAGTAGTTGAGGATATCAGACAGACAAACATGGAATTATGTATTATTTATAAATCATGAGGGATTTATTTGAATACTATGAGATATGATTGTAGTTTTTGAATGTTGAGGAAGTGAATTAGGCCAATCGTTTGTGGTGAGGCAATATCGTTCGGCCCCGTGTGGTCGGGATATTCGGGGATATCGTCACTTAATTATTTTTGTTCGGAACTCGACTCTCGAATTTGAGGGAAGAAGGCACAGTTATTTTATTAAGGGCTTTTGAGTATATTACAAGAGGTTGCATGGTGAAATAACTTGAGATAGAAGAGTGTGATAAATTCTAAGTACAGTAAAGTGTATGAAAATTGTGGAGAATGCTCTTATTTTAGCTTTGTAGTGAGAAATTGTGCTTAAAGCCCCCCCCCCCCCCCCCCCCCCTTTCTGCTGATATGAGGGGCTATTTATAGTGCTAGTCCCATGGGTCTTTGGCTAATGAGGACTGGTCTTTCCGTCTTAACTCCGAGTGGTGCTAGTAACCAATGGCGTGAACGTCTTTTGTACCAATGAGGATCGTCTGTCATGAGGTGACCAATGGTGTGAGTGGACAGACGTTCGTCTAAGCGGGTAATGTTAGCGTATGCTCCAATGGTCTTCAGAGGCGGTATTGGGCCATTGAGAAGAGATTGGTCTTCCCCAATCATTGATTTGCACCAGTAAAAGTTGTCGATTTTTGCTCCAATGGGTGATTCAGACCAATGTGGCGTGGTCTTTCATCATAATTAGGGTGGTTGGGAGCTATATTGAATGATGGTGGTTGGCACATATTCTGAGCCAAGTCGTGGGCTAGGTCCTGCCTAGATGATCGGAGGGTCTTGTTACTTACCTATTTTGGTCGGGACCCGGGGGGTCGTTTCTTTTAGTTGTAAGATCGTTGAGTTATCTTCTTTTAGCCTGAGTATCGAGGGTTTTGACTCTTCATTGTATTCACTTGTGTCCTTAACATTGTGTGGTTTCGTGCTCCTTCCTCCTTAATATTTGGCTAAGTGTGAGATGTCGCTTCTCGGGGTTCCGAGGGGTACTTAGCATTTTGAGTAGTATTCATTCCTCTGTCTGGGGGGCGGGGGGGTTCCATGGTCTTTCCTTGTGGGTTCCCGAATTTTAGGCTGACACTTGATCGTGGGGAAGGGTGTGTCCGAGTCTTTGGATCCGATCCTTACTCCCTTTGGGGGCACTGATCAGACGAGACTCGGGGGTACATTCTCCGGGTGTTTAGCCCGAATATCCTATGTGGGGTTTTAGCTGGTCGTGACCCGTGGGTACCTTCTCTGAATCCTGGATCATTTGCCCATACTCGGGTAGAGGGTTGGCCATGACCTGAGCTGACCCTTCCGGTTTTTTGGGATACCCTTTTTTCGCCCATGTCCGAGAGCGTGGCGGATTATGCATCATTAATTTGTTTATTGAGATTGAGTCTTTCAAGCCCAAAACCCGTACTTCATCAATGATCCTTAGAGCCTTGCTAAAGCCTTTTCTGATAGACCTTTCGTGAATAACCACCCCTAAGCAGAAAAATGAGTCAAAACCTTACTGTTTTCTAGAGATGAATTGAGTAAATCCATTGAAAGAAAAGCAAAAAGGAATAAGGATGATGCGTGAAACACACAAAAGTATGAGCCAAAAAAATAATATGAAAGGCATAATTTTTAAATGAGGTATGTTTAAGTATGAGTGCACTAATAACCCTCACATGAAAATGTAAAGTGTGGGGGAGCCTCTGTAAAACTTATGAAGTATAGGTTGATGTGAACCTTGCGCAAATGAAAACACAAGAAGGGTCTTAAAATCATCAAATGAAGCCTAAAAAGAAAAATTCATGAGACTGAGAATACAACAAAAGGAGAAAGAAAAAAATGGGTTTACGAGAAACATCTCTTGAAATCAAATATAGATAATTTCCCACATATATCACGTTTACATGAACTTTATAGTATCAATAAAGTCTTGAAGATCTTCAACATAAGGAAACTACATGAGTTGAAAGTGGTAGGAGAATGAAGACCAATGGTGAAGTAAAGGCATGTGAAATTGTGTAATTGTGTTTGTATTGTTTTTTGATAAATCACATATGTGAAAGAGTGAGATGGTGCATGCATTTGAAGAAGTTATGTTGGTTGTATAATCGTTGAAATGGTGGAATCTTTTCGTTCTCATACGAAGACTATAGGCTGCATTCTAAAATCTGGGACTCAATGGTTGTTTGAATGATTAAAACTGGTGTTTCAGAGGTAAGTTTGTCGTGGGTTACTAAGTGTGGGGGTATTTGATACGTGTGTAAAACATCTATATTTGACAAATGATTATTAATGAGATAACGCTCAATCCTTTGTATTTTGTGTACATTTTAATTCCGTTTCATGTTATTTCAGGTTCATAGTCAGTTTTAATACGTTGGGTTTTGGAGAATTCTGAGAAACGATGAATAAATAGATGAGCAATAGAAGTGGCGCAATCAGGGCGGCGTAGTGCTCGGTGCTGTAATTCTAGAGGTAGGCGCAACTACATGCGCGATGGCGCTGAAAACTCGAGAGCAGCACGAGCAACAGAGAAACACAGCAAAACATCACGTAAGAAAGACATGTGGAGGCGCAATCTCAGGCGCGATGTAACACTGATCGCGCATGACAGGCGCGATGGACTGATCGCGCCTGAAGAAGACATGCGCAAGTCTTAATGAGTCGGTCTTAAACCTAATGGGCCGAGATAAAAAGTATAAAAGAGGTGGACGTGCAGGAACAAAAGAGAGAGGCGAGATCATCGAAAAACACTTATAATCACTTTCACAAAAGAAAAGGAGAAGAAAAACCCTCAGGGTTACATCGCGCAAAAGGCCGAGAAAAATCAGCAAGATAAGAAGAAGCCATTGTTTGAAGAAAGAGGAAGAGTCATTCATACCCGTTGGCGTAAACAGATCGAGAGAAATACGCACTATCCAAGAGAATCGGTCAACGAGATGTTTCTTCTCCATTCTTCCATTTATTTATGATTTGGAAATATTCATTGAAACGATGAGTGGCTAATATTTTATGCTTAGAGTTATGAAGTAATTGAATTTGAAACTATGTGAAGACTTATGATTTGATTTCTATTGATTGTTTGGTTTATATTTATTTATTTATCTTGTGCCCAATGCCTTATTATGCCTGATCAACATAATACTGATCTCAAGTTATGGGAGATGACTAGCGCAGCCGTATAGCATGTTCTGTGGGATAAGTGAACCTGTGAGTGTGTGAAAATGATAAGTCGGACCATGTCCACTTTTGGCATTGAAAAAAATCATGAATATAAACATCAATTAAGGAAACCAACGCATTAGTGAGACCATAGTGGATATCCAATGAACCAGAACCTCTAAGCTATTTCTTTATTATTGTTTACAACTCCAATCCAATCAACTCAATTAAATTCAGTCAAGTAGTTAGAAGTACTTTAAAGTAGTTAAAGTAGTTACATTAGTTTAAGAAGCAATTAGTTTAATCACAGCAAACAATTAAATTGTGACGATAAAGCAAAGAAAGACGCAAAACAGTCAAGTGTGTAGTTTAATCATAGTTCTCGTGGGATTCGATACTTGCTATAGAGTGTGTATTGAAATACAATAAGAACTCATATATAATACACATCAAGTACTATAGAACCAAAATTCTTATCATCAAAAAATATAAAGAAAAAGAAAGAATAACTTAATCTAAACTAATATTAAAGCGGCCTATAAATGTCTCACTGACACTGCCTTTGGGTCTCCCACCCCAGCCTCCCTTGGAACGCCTTATGGCGCTCTCGGGTGCTTCCACGAATAAAACTCTTCGGATGGGTTGTGGGGACATGTAGCCTTAGCCACTCGTAAGTTCTTATGTCTTCGTCATGTGCCCGTCTCTGATCTTTAGCCCCTTTGCCACTCGGCCACGGAGACCATGACACACCTCGTTGCTCAACACCCACTCTTCTCGGAAGTCTGACATACCTTCCCCAACCTTCTACCCCCCTCATTCCACACCTCACTGCCTTGATCACCTGGTCACTACCCTTATTGGGTGTTGGGCAATGTGGTGGGCCAGGTATGAAATTGTCTTTTGCTGATGGTCGATCTCAGTCCCCAATATTATTACCCTCATCCCTTGGACGTTTGAGGAGCTTCCACCCGCTCTGTCCCCTATACCTCTCAAAATCCACATGTTCCCCTTACAATAGAGCCCCCGCCACAGGGGGTCATCAAACTTAAATGTGATGGCCCGGGTAACTTAGGACCTACAAGTATCGAATGCGTGCTTTGTGATTTTGCGGGTACGCTAATTGGTGTTTTTTTCGCAGCGACGGGATGCAACACCACCAATATGGTTTAACTCTGGGCTATCCACCAAGGAGTGTTATTTGTTTTATAGCTATCGATTTTTGCCCTCATTATTGAGGGTGACTCGTAAGTTGTTTCTGGCAGATTGGCCCAGGTGCGGGATCTTACGGCCTCGGCAGAGTCAAAGGCCCTCCTCCATGAAATGTGGAGGTTATTAGGATGTTACACCCACATGTTCATCTCATGCATGTATAGAGAAACGAACACGATGTCGGACGTGCTGGCATAGAAGGAATCCAACCGAGCCCAGTTGGACTGCCCTCTGCAGCCACCATTTTGCGTAGCTTGGACAAGCTGTCTGCCTGGCTTGGCGCATTTTTTCATGTGTGATTTGACATGTATATGTACGCGGTTATCTTGTCAGCCTTGAGCCCTCACCCCTATGTACATGTGCCTCGACTTTAGTTCTATCTTTTTTCTTTCCTGTTAAAAAAAGAAGTGCATGGAAAAACAACAAGGAGCCGACATGGACCTAGTCACGCCCAGCCTGAGCCTGGGCTTTTCGCTTATTGTAGCGGTGGACTAACAAAAGCCTATGTCATTCTCTCATCAACTTTTAATACAAAATCTATATAAAAATAGTTCATTAATGCATATCATTCTGATAGAATAAGAGTTAAAACAAAGTATGACTAATATATGTACATAGTGATTTGTATATTATTATATGTAAAACCCCCAAATTTCAGCATAATTTTATTAGAATAGTCCCGTCCCATGATTTTTTTCAAACTTCAATAAAATAACCAAGTGAAAATATATTCTATTAAACTTTCTGCTAAAACTAATAAACTCCTCCTCGTTAATCAGACAAATCTTGAACGAGCTTAATATAATTACTAGTTAATAAGTCAGCTAATGACTCAATTTTACTTATTTAAAAAAAAAAACTCAGTTTCGAGCCATTCCCATGTCACCCGCCCCTCAATCTCTCTCTCTTTCTCGCTCACACACACTCGCAGTCGCAAACACAATTTATCCTTTATTTCTCTCTCTTCTATATATCTCTTATTAATGGCCCCAGTTGGACCAAAATACCTATTAATGTTGGAGAATATGAAATCATCAAAAATAAATAAAAATAAAGATGGTAACATAAACGTACACAAACACTCCTATTTAGGAAAAATAACAAAAATGGCAATCCAAAATCTTATCAGAGGAGGAGATACACTTACAAAAGATGTCTTCTGTCCTTCAACCACACACCCTCTCTTCAAACACTTGCCACATATATGATACACCCTCCCTCTCCTTTTCCTTTTTGGCTTCTACTTACATTATTATTAATACAACCCTTTTTTCTTATTCTAATTAGAGTTTATTTCTGAGGTGTTTTATTTATGCCGGAAATCCTAAAGATTGAAACTTTTTTCTTTTTTACTGGGTGAATATGGTATATTGAGGTTAAAGATGAAGAGGGCTTCTGTTAGTTTTGGTCAATCAGTTGATGATGGTGATGAAGACAAGGCCAAACTCAAGTACCAAACTCTCTTGAATGAATACTTGGAACTGCAAAAGGTTTGATTTTTGTGTGTCCCTTTTATCTCAATTGAATATTTTCGATTTGTAGAATAATTATTATTCAGTGAATTGTGTATGTATGACTTCTATTCTGTGTTGCGTTTGTTCAAGATTCTGTATGAAAATTTATCGAATATGTCGTATGTGTTGTCTTGTCTCTACTGTTCTAATCATTCTAAGTTTAGAGATGGCTGATTTTTGCAATTATATAAAAGATATGACGATTGCTTCGTTTTAGAAATTTAATTAGAGTTGTTGGAAGGCAACGATTAATCGGTATGGGAGTTTCCCGTTTTAGGAATGTGTTTCAAGGAAGAGGAAGCTGCCGGCTGCAAAGCAAAAGAGAGAAACACTTCTGGCTGAAGTGAGGTAAAATTTTTAGCCCCCCCTTGTATGAAATCTGAAACCTTTTTATTTTTTTCCACACCTAAGTCAGCACTTTAACCACTGAATTCCAGGTTCTTGAGGCGTAGACATAGATCTTTATTGAAAAGTTTAGCTTCCAATACGGAGAAAGTTCATCTCCATCTGCCAAATTCGGATATAGAAGAAGCCAATGCCGTTGTCGAGTATGATAGAAATCAAAGCTCGTCCAAAGCTGTGCGTCAAGATTCGGATCAAGTACCTCTCACAAATTCATATGTGGTGAGTTAACTATTTGACAACATTTTGAATCAAGTATTGTCATTTGATTGAACAGCTGAACGTAGTACGCGTGGTGTGTTCTATACTTTGCAGGGAGATAAGGAACAAGAACGAAATCAGCAAGTGCTTGAAGAGGAACCAAAATTTGCGAATAAACCAATCAACTTTTTAGTCAATGATAAAGGGACGGGCAAGAGGAAGATATCTTGGCCTGGTCGAGTCACTCTGAAGATTTAGTTTAGTTGAATTCTGCTAAATATAAAATAAAATCATGAGTACATTTTTTACTTGCTAGTCATCCGTGTTCCCCTGCCTAGTTGTTCACTTCTCTAACCTTTTTGTAAAGAGAACATATATGGGATCGAAACTCCTGACATCTTATTCTATAGGCTGAATTATCCAGTGCCAGAAATATGAGCTTGTTTGTGCAAGTTGTCGATGTGTTCATCTGCATATCCTGCATAGTTTTTGTTTTCTTCAGGTTGTAATATATATTTTGATGTATCAGCTTTCGGAGGTCTAAATTATTAAAATGAAACTTTAAATAAATAAAACACTCTCTGAAGTTTTAATAATCAGATACACCCTAAGTTTGAAAAACATTGTGAACCAATCAACTTTTTAGTCAATGATAAAGGGACGGGCAAGAGGAAGATATCTTGGCCTGGTCGAGTCACTCTGAAGATTTAGTTTAGTTGAATTCTGCTAAATATAAAATAAAATCATGAGTACATTTTTTACTTGCTAGTCATCCGTGCTTCAGTTTATTATGTTTTTGTATTACTTTATTAGGAGTGTCTGTTTATTCAATCTTCAAACACCGGATTAGGTGTAACTTGTGTAGTAGATGAAAGTTAAGTATCTCTACGTTATACAGCCACTTAACAGTAGTCAAAATTGGTCTGTGAATGGGCTCTACTTGTATTTTGATTTTTTCTTTTAAATCAGGGAAACCAATACTAGAGTGTATTTTTTGTACCAACTTTTCAAGTTCATTTGATCGATCATCTCTGTTTTAGTGTTTGAAGGGGTTATTATAAAGAAAGGGATGAAAAATAGGTGGTTGTGGACTTAATCTCATACTCATGTTGTGCTGAACTAGAATCCCATATCATTGGAAGTGTCATTTGATGAATGTATACACATCCCTATCCTATCCATATTCTGCAATGTAATCACATGATTCTCGAACAATCTTGAAGTTGAAATAGCTTTTCGACGTCCGTAACACCTGCATAACCCAGTCATATTCTGATCTAGCAGTATGTTACTTGGCTGTAAATAACGAAGGACTGCTGCTGCATTACCACGGTGCAGATACACCACGGCAAATGTCACGTATATGTCTATCGTTATCCATATTGCCCAAGAAATTGTTCAGGGAATTAATTCACTACTAAGAAACTGTAACAAATTCGTGACACGAAGATTATGCAGTTTTTGACGGCCCAAATGTCATAACATTGTGATACATGATCAAGTGAAGATTGTAAGGGTCCACTGCAACCGCGGTTCCATCGTTTCATATAATGAACCACAACCTCAGGAAGCTCATTTTGTGATTTGTAAGCCTTCTTGTAGATTCAATAAACTGTTGTTTTTTGGTTTTAGAAGGTTTTATGGGTTGATCAGTTTGACTACCAGAATAGTGCAATTGTAATGTTCTCCCAATATCCCTTTCCGTAATTTTGTTTTTCATTGATTAGTTATTGTGGCTCATTTTTAAATGGATCGACCAGTCATTGTGGCTTTTAAAAATGGAGGTCGTTGGATTAGCCAAAAACTTTCCTCAAGAAAAGTATAAGGTGTGTTGACTAGAAACACATTCTTTTAGATGAGTGAATAATATTTCCTTATTATTTAAACGATAATTTATCTAAAGTTTTTGGTTTTAGTTGAGTTTCAGCCAAATACTATCAAACTTTTTAAAGAAAAATAAACAAAATACTCATCAACAAAATAGAAAACCTCTTTTCTCTATTTTCAATTTATAAGAGCGATACTACAAAACTAACAACAATACAACACAAAGGAAAAAGAGATCATATTGTAACATATATGTGGTGGGGACTAATTAGGAAGGTCCAATCGCGTAGATTGGGTCAACTCAAGTGTTTCACATCGAACGCACAATGACATCAATACCAACATCGAACACTATGTTCGATGTTGCCTCATCGAACATCACAGTTCGAGGTTATCCTTAGAAATATGGGATTCGGGGTCTACGGGTCAAGAACTATAAATACCACAGATTTCGAGAAACACGTACATCATTAATTACTGCAGCTCCCATCGCTTTTCGATCGAACTTAGCAATTCGATATACATGATTCGATCAGAGAGTTTGGATTTGACATTGAGTTGCATTCGGTGTTAGGATTCGGTTCTAGCAGTTCGATGCATTCTGAAGTTCGGTTTGCAATCATGTGCGAGGTCATATCTAGTTCGATATACTCCCAGGATTGGATCTGCTCCTAGTTCGAGGTCAAGGTGTTCTTTGTTAGCTTTAGGCTAATCTCAAGCGTTTGCTTGGTGTTCCGGACCAAGGTAGTTAGTTCTTGTAATAAATTAGTATAAATTGGTGTAATTGAGGCCCATTTTGTATTTATTTAGCTTACGTGTAACCCATCACTCTACCTCCGGACATGATGAGCGAGATTATGATAATGGTGCGTGTGGCCGTGGCCGCGGTCCTACCCGAGAATCTGAATGCAGCACCGCCGCCACCCAATAGGGAGAAAAAGTCGCCTATGGCTCAAACTTTGGCTGCCAAAGAACCCCGCCGAGGAGAGAGGGCAGCACGCTTGCCTGATCCCCCTAGAGCACGGTCACGATCTGTGGAAGTGGAATCCAGGAGGGAGCGAGTGTGTCATAGGCCACATGTGAGTCGACTGGATCAATGTGAAGGACCGAAAGTAGAGCAGGTTGAGATCGCAAAGAGGTTGGAGAGACGAAATAGGGAGAGGGAAGATGTACAACGGAGGATGGTCTTGGCAGCACTGTCACGCAAAAGCACTCCATTATGTGTGGAAATCAAGGCAGAGATATTGGATAGAAGGGAGAAGATCACAAAAACATATGATGGGAAGCAAGACCCAGTCAAGCATCTATTCTACTTAGATGGGGTTCTGTCCCTTTATGGCTTTACTGATAACGTGCAGGCGCGAGTCTTCGCCACCATATTAACAAGGGTAGTCGTGGACTCGTTTTCCAGGATCCCTTGTATCAAGCTACAAGGATATGAGGTGAAGGTCCGAGAGTCAATTCTCGAGTCAAAAGAGAACGATCATGGACCACACATACTTGTATTTTATAAAGTAGGGAAAGAAGGAATCTCTACGTGATTTTATCAAGAGGTTCAACGATGAGTTATTAAAGATTGATGAACCTAAAGGCGAGGAAGTCGCCAATATAATCTTTCGGGCCACACATAATCAAAAAACTTTGGTGGCAAACTTGGATGAGAAACCTAAGACATTCGAGAAGATAAATGAGTTGGCTCATCATGTGGTGCATTTCGAGGAAATGATGGCAGCAAAGGCTATTTGAACCCGTTGCGGAGTAGGGGCAAGGATGATCGGGGATGGAATAGAAACATGAATGACAGACATAGGAATTCTTCTCCTAGACGGTACACCCCACTTAACATAGACATCATGACGATCTTTGGTATCGCAAAGAAGAAGGGTAGGCTTAACGAGCCAAGGAGGATGAATGACTCTCCGATAACCCCATTGTATAAAAGATATTGCAAGTATCACAAGTAGTACGGTCACGTCACAAAGGAATGCAAGGATCCGGAGGAAGAAATTGAAAGGCTAATTAAAGAGGGAAAGTTGGAAGAATATGTGAGAGATCTAAAGGACGAAGCTGACAAAGCGAACAGAGATAGATCACGATCACCTCGTAAGGACAAGCAGAAGGTGACAAAAGGTCCGCGAACTTATGACCAACCTCTGCTAATGGATAACCAACTAAGGAAAGGTATCATTCACGTGATATCATGAGGACCAGTGAGGGCTGACTCGGTCAAAGGTCGCAAGAGAGTCACGAGGGAGATTGATGCTGCCAGATACGTCGGATTTACAAAGCTGTTGTAGATAGAGGAGATGCCCCAAGAGGAGATCACATTCTGCCAATCGGACCTATCACCGCAAGCAATCTAAGTTGGTAAGTTGGACTGCCCGCTTGTAGTAACTGTTGATATTGCTAATTACAGGATGATGAATGCGTTAATCGACAACAGAAGCTCCACCAATGTTCTATTCTCATCAACCTAGAAAAAGATGGCATTAGGAGACGACAAGGTTGAAGCAGTGAGGCCTCCATTCCACAAATTGAAGGTTCAGAGGTGTTCCCGCGGGGAAGAGTGGCACTGCAGACTTCACTTGGCACGGCTCCACAGCGAATGACGACGAATGTTGATTATTTGATATTGGATGAACCTTTCCCAAACAACGCCATCCTGGGTAAGCCGGTACTCAATGCCTTCAGAGCCGCAGTGTCCACGTATCAGTAGAAAATGAAGTACCCTACTCCTGCGACACAAGCGAGGTGATAGGCAATCATCCCGAGGCATGGCTGTGTTATGTGGCATCACTAAAGACCCCTCGAAAGCAAGATGAAGCGGACTGCGTTGGCGCCAGCAGAGATGGGCATGCTCGATTGAAGTTATATGATCCGCGTTATATTATTTGCTTTTAAGTTACTTTCCATAGAACATTGAAACAATATTTGTAATCGTTCCCAAAATCACCACACGTCCGAGAGGCTAGCATGTAAAAGTTAATACATGAACTACAGAGGCTTGAGTCCCGACTTTTGATGCGGGAAACGTAGGCAACTTGGCCATGAACCAGACGCAACCCTATCCTATGGGCTATGATTATGCATTTTATGTTTCGAGTTAATTGTTAAATTATTATCTTATCGTGGCGGACGACCTGTCATGGATTTCAAGGTAGCGAGACAAAATGA
The DNA here is from genome assembly GCA_948329865.1 of Linaria vulgaris. NCBI lineage: Eukaryota > Viridiplantae > Streptophyta > Magnoliopsida > Lamiales > Plantaginaceae > Linaria > Linaria vulgaris. The sequence goes on from OX415250.1 coordinate 102,404,011, forward strand.
CTTATATATCAAGCTAGGAGAGATGGACACTCGACCTACCAATGTCGAGTGCAAACCTAAAGTCTCAAGAAATAAAGAGAGACGGATACTCGACCTACCATAGTCGAGTGCAAACCTAAAGTCTGAAGAAACCCAGATTCTCTCTTCTCAAAATCAGTTGTAATCGTCGATTCACCATATCAATTCAATTCAAGCTTTCATGTTCATTTGAATGGCGATTGTGTTCGATTATGTTCGGTTCGATTATTTCAGAGATTTTAACAATTTTCTTAATGGTGACAAAATTGAACAAAATAGAAAAAAAAAAAAAAAATTATACAAGGTGATTTGGGACGAGTAACGTGGAAAATTGAGTATCGCACCACGTGCACGCTTTTAATCCACCATTTATTTTCTCTCGCCATCCATCGACTACTAAACTAATTGAGTGAGTCCCTAGCTCCTTGTTTTCCATGATGTCTTTCTCTACTTCAGCAGTATTTTTACCAGCAGCTGCAGCAGCATCTTTGTACAAAACCAGCTTTGCACAGCCCCAACTTCAACCTAGTTCCAATTCTTCTCGTATGAGTATGGCTTCCTCAAAATCCGCTATTTTTCGAAATGGGTTGTCGATTTTAAGCCCTGTCCTATCTGGGTTTTCCTTAAAGTCGCGATCTTTCGCTGCAACCATCAACGCTAGAGCTGCCACTGACAAGACCATTCACGATTTTACCGTTAAGGTCGGTTGTTGCTAAACACTAAACACTAAACTCCACTCCCTTTTTTCTTTCGTATATTATTTAGACGACAATATATTATTATTATTATTATTATTGCTGATTAATGTAAGAGAGTTATAATTAGGGGAATACTATATTATTAACCTAAAGAAGAGAAGAACCTAACCTACTTTGGGATTGGGAAGGGTTTGTTCATGCTATTTATTGAGTAGAAAGGAGGGTTTTTGCTCGTTGTGTTCTGGATTGTTTAGAGTATTATTGTGTTACTAGGTTCAATGAGCTATCATCATGTTCAATTATTTAGTTTTCCTTTTTAACTTACCATATAACTCATACTTTGACTTACTTTGTGATTTCTCCAACTACTTACTTGATTCAAGAGACGATGTTGAACTTGTGCATTGATCCAGTTTGAGTTGGTTTCTTTTCTTCCTTTCCGTCCACAGACGAAATAGTTACAACTCATTCCATTTTCATTCCCATCATTTGCTCTATAGAAATGGTGTCATCATGTCGAGAAGTTGAGATTTTTATTCTCTTCAAGTGCAAAACTTGCCAGTTAGAAAATTGAAAGGTTGGTGTTGAGACTTGTCTTTTGTTACGAAAGCTTTTTATATTATAAGACTTGCGTGATATGTGGTAATTAGTCTTGGATTTTTCTTTAAATTTTGTCAATCTGGAACTTTAGACTCTTATGTGCTATCCTTGTACTTTGCCCTCTTCATACATAAATCAGTGCTAGATATTTGTATAAACAACCTCAGACGGTCTAATAGTGCGTTTTCATCATTTTGGCTATTTTAGATTCTTCCTTCTGTTGGCATGTTGGTGTTTGTCATGCTAGTTACTAGTGGTATTCTAGTTGAGGCATTGAATGAACAATCTCTAGTTGAACATCAACGTATGTACAGAGGGTGTTCCATTAAGGAAATGTTGGTTTCATCGAACCATACTTTCCCCAAGTTCCAAAGTAATGGGACTAGCTTCCTGCTGTACTGACGCTCTATGCTTTTCCAATCAATAGTATTATTTTTACTTTAAGAACGGACCTCACTATTGCTATTACAACAGGACATCGATGGGACGGATGTTGCACTGAACAAGTTTAAAGGGAAGGTTCTTTTAATAGTAAATGTTGCATCAAGATGGTAACACTTCTCTATCTATTTTTTGTAAGATTCTGAAGTTATTAGTTATTTGCGGGGATCTATCTGTTGTGCCTATAATTACGGTGACACATATAGTTTTGCAATCGGAACTAATTATCTGATGCATTGCAGTGGTTTGACATCATCAAATTACACAGAGCTTTCACACATCTATGAAAAGTACAAAACTCAAGGTGAGATTTCAGTAGTTAAAAATATTAAATCACGAAAATATATTGTAATGTCTACTGCATTTCGTGAATTATGTAATAAGCCTGGTAATCATATGTGGTATTAAATAAAGAAGATAACTGTTGAACTTTTTATATGCAGGGTTTGAAATTTTAGCCTTTCCCTGTAATCAGTTTGGGGGTCAGGAGCCTGGATCAAATCCAGAAATTAAGCAGTTTGCCTGCACTCGGTTTAAAGCAGAGTTCCCCATATTTGATAAGGTGCATTCTGGTTGACTTTGGGCACTGTTGGAATAAAAGGGTTAAGCTCTAGAGCTAAAAGTAAATTATTTCAGGTTGACGTCAATGGACCGAATACAGCTCCAGTTTACAAGTTCTTGAAGTCAAATGCTGGTGGTTTTCTGGGTGATTTAATTAAATGGAATTTTGAGAAATTCCTGGTGGACAAAAATGGCAAAGTTGTTGAAAGATATCCACCTACAACTTCTCCTTTCCAGATAGAGGTAAATTTTCATTCTGGTGCTTATCTAATATTGCAAATTAAAAGCATATTCCTAGTTAAATGAATGATTATATGCATTAGTTTGCACCTAATGATTAATGAGCTGCAGATGGCCTCTTTGCACATGGTGCTTTTTCTTCTCCGTGCTCTGGATTACTTGATTACGAATGGAACTTTAATACATTGTATATTTGAAAATTTAACCTGTTAACATTCAAAGCTTTAATTTTTACCTACGAATTCATTTGTGGGGAACTTTTAAATCTTTATATGCGAATTAGAAGCTTTTTCTTAAATACGTTAAGGTTTTAGTGTAGGCTAACAGGTTTACTTGGAGGGTGAGGGGCGGGAAGTCATTAGTCTTCAACTCATTGATACTTAGTATGCTGCCTTTTTGACCTGTACTACTATTGTGATCAAAAAGCAGAATCTGAATAAAAGTTCAAGTTTTATCCCTAACAACACAGAAATGCCGACCGCTTGAAATTCAACTACCTCAGCATGGCTTTAGCATGTATATTTTTTGGCATAAGAACCTTAAGAGCAAGTCATGGAAATTGTTTGACTGGTTTTGGGGTGTTGTGCATACTCGGTTTGTTCATATTTCGCTATGTTAAATTCGCGATGGTAACATCCTCCATTCAGTCAAACGAAGAAAAAAAGCTACTTACCTTAGTCGCGTGCGACATACTGAACTTCTACAATGTAGGCTCTTGTTGCAATTACTTAAGCTATCAGCTTGTTTATGTTCTTAAAGTTGTACTTTCAAACTTACTGCTCCAAATGCTAAGGTTCGTGTAAACTCTTAAAATAGCAGTTTAATTAAAAATCGTGGGTTAGAAATTGTAAGGCTATTGTTCTTATATTTACTGAAGTTTTCATTGTTAAACTGATGAAGTTATTGCTGTCTAGCTCTGCCATTCTACTGTAATTTGTTATTGCGTCTCAAAGGCGTAGAGAGGTACATGATACGCATAGCTTGATACTTCACCTGAAGTCTGCTGTACTCATAATTGTTTCTTTTTTCACCTATTACAGAAGGATATCCAGAAGTTTCTTGCGGCGGCATAAGATCTATCTGATTATAATTCGGAATTGTACATCTTCTTGTTTCTTTCTTACTTTTGCAAATTTAGATTAGACGTATAGATGAGCCATCAGGCATAAAGAATAATAGGAGTAATTATATATGTGCCTGTTATGCTTGAGCATCATGAATATTTTGTATTAAGACCCATATGTATAAATGTGCCTGGATTCCTGATCGATGAGTACTGAGTATTCATTCTTTGCGCGGACATGGTCTTACTCAGGTAGTACACATTGACAGTACTCATTGACATGCTTACAGGCACAATATGTAATATTTTCAAGAATTATGTTGGAAATAATTTGTGTTGTGTTTTTAATTTTTGAACCGTAAACTAGAAGTCCAAGTTTTAGAATAAATTTCATTGTATGTAAATCAATTAGCAGACGTCAGATTAATTGATTACCATAAGAGTATTAGACATAGGACTAAAAAATAATGCTGGGAGGTATCTGCAATTTATTTGTAACACTAAAACATGTTAAGAACAGCTTAACAGGGACCCACTTGGGGATTAGCAGGTGGGACGTCGAAGGTGTTATGTTAGGATTCAATCTATTTAGTGGGAGTGTCTAGTGCACTCACATGGACTGTGACCCCACACAGTGGGGCCATAGATAAAATTTTATGTTAGAACCGGCGATTTATTATAGTATTATACTTCACGTTGTAGCATCAACCTATTTATATTATTCAACTTAAATCATCTTTAATTTGGTGTTATTTCAACTGGGTAACAGTATAATGAAAATTTGATATAAATGGGTCTAAAATATAACAAACTATACTAATCTATTACAAGGAATCGGCTAGCTTTTTCTTGAACACCTATTACACGGTTAGGAAGTCTAGAATGATAGAAAAAACCTTTGAGAGTTGAACACGGAACTATCGAACGGATATAGGTTCAATGCTAAAATAACTGTCGAATTCGAGGACAATCGAACTGTCACAGATTCAATATTGATAACTCTCGAACGGGGAGACTGATGTATAACTATCGAATTCTAGGACTCTCGATGGTATCTATCTTCTTATATGTTGCATAGTTATTCAGATAAAGAAAACATATTCAAGTTATATAATTCAAGATTCAGCTATTTTTAACATCTTTCAATTGCAACGATCAACGGATCTGCCAAAGATGCAACGCGGACATAACGATTCTCCTAGCCTATAAAAGAAGAAAACTCGAGAATGGTAAATGACCAAGCTTTGATAGATAGTTTGTTGCCATTTGTCCTGTATCGAGTCAAAATTATTTAAGTGTAAAAAAACTTTTAAATCAAAGGAACTTTGAGCTACCTTAAAGTTTTCTAAACTTCAAAGGAGTATACTGAATATAGTGAATGTTGCAACAATAGTTAATCGAGGGAGTATAGTTTACTTTGCATATAAAACCTTAGATTGAAAATCTTAAGTAGTATAAGAGTTTTGAGTCAAATTTGGGTGAAAGCCTTGTCAATTAGGCCAATTGACAAAACCATGTAAAAATCTTTTGTATCTTTTATTGATTTTTTTACTGTTACAACTTGTTCTATTGGGATTTTATCGAAAGCAGCCCCATAATGAGTCACTTTATCAATTTTAGTCTCATAATGATTATAGTTTCAATTTTGGTACAATAATAAATTTTTTGTTTTCAATATTGGTACTTTCAGCGAAAATCAACCATTTTTCGCAGGAACTTAACACGTGCGTGTCACGTGTGCGAGTTTCTGAGGGCCTTTTTGTCACTTCAATTGTTTACAGACTTCATAAAACTCAATAAAGCATCTCCAAACACTCCTCTACATTAAACCCCCAAAATCCTTTAATTTTTATGCCCTATTTCTTCCAATTTCGTTTATAAATTTCAATTTCTTGCTACAGAATCATTAATTTTGTGTATATCCTCCTCATAACAACCATTTTGTTCCACAAATTATCCAGTATGCGATTTTTTTAACCCAAATTTGGGTGATTTTTGCCGAAAGTACCAATATTGAAAATGAAAAATTCATTATGGTACCAAAATTGAAACTAGAATCATTATGGGACTAAAATTGATAAAGTAAATCATTATGGGACTACTTTCAATAAAATCCCTGATCCTACTTATAACATTAAAAGAGATTACAAATAATATAAAACTACGATCTTTCAGTCTGTGTGTCATATGTATGGGACCAAGTTTATCATGACAAGGACCAGACACATCTGACATAACGTAACAGTATTTGAGAGACTATAGAAGAGGGAAGATTCTATTGCATAAAATTGAAAACTGTAAGCAATTTTGTTGATATGTTGACAAAGTTATTTTGAGATCAAGTTACAACATCATTTATTTAATATATGCTCAACATGATGTTGCATAAACTAGCTTGTATATTATTATTGACTTCTCACAGTAAGCTCAAATAAAAATCATACGACAGGTTCAAATAAAACTTTTGATATGTCCATCTCAGTCTTTTCCGCCGCAGTATAGGCAATGTAGTAATGAGTTTTTGCAACCATCAAGAATGTCTGCTTGATGTTTCTATTGATGCCACCAGATTCCTGAAGGACTAACTGTACTAATGTCTGCATATCATGCTGTATATCCTTCTCGTCCATGAGTGAGTTTGTCGTATCCTTATTTTCCGTTTCCATCACCTGTATTTCAAAGCATTAAAATGTCAAAAAAATAAAAAAATTATATCTGTAAAAGGATATCAGATTAGAAATTTTCAAATATAGTTGTGAAGTAGCGGGAGAAGTATTATATAATATTGAAATGGATAAATTTAAGAGAAAAAATGAAAAATATATGAAACCTTATTTTGATAGTCTGAAAGTCGCCGACAAATTTGGTTAGTGAGCTTGACGAGAGTCTGGTATTCGGGGTGTAACAATATCTCTTCATTGGGGATATGACCAGCACAAATGTTTAATGTGGCGGCTATCAGCTCTCCAGTTTGTTGGTCATTACCTTGTGGCGATTTGGACAACCATGCTTCCCACTATAAATTAAATGGCAACTGTACAATCAAACAAGTGTATAGATAAAAGTGCGTACAAATAGAAAAGGGAAGATATATATATCGATAAAAACACTTCAAACTCACGGCTTTTGTCAGTTGATGGCTAGTGTATTCGTCAAACTCCTCTAGAAACTGATGGATGGTTTCTTGTAGAACGCGGAGAAGCCTTTTCTCTCTTTTACCACTGTCCAAAATATCATTACCACAAAACAAATATATGACTTATTGCAATAGTGCAAATTTACATAAAGTCTATATATCCGTATAATTCAAATAGCAGATTTGTGATCGTTCCTTCTTCGAACATGATTCCAAATTTATGTAAATATGCATAGTGTTACCTGTTTGTTTGATCAAGATCATAGGCGTTGTTTCTGATCAACTTCAGTGAAAGCGCAACCTTTCGTTCCAACTTTGCAGTTTCGTCTTTTAAGAAAGATGTGATCATCTTAGAAATGATTTGAGTTTTAGCCCATGCGATTCTTTCTGTTAATCTCTCTGGTTCAAATATGCTTGCGGTGGCCAAAAAGAAAGCATAAAGGAGGTCTTTTTTGGTTATCCCAAATTCTTCGGCATTGCAGATATTGTACCATCTGCCCAAGTAATTAAAGTATTGTCAAACGATGATTAGTACACAATTAATTTGAAAGTATATCTGATTAATTAAAACAAGAAGATTGTTCTTATATTAATTCTTACTCTTGCATTAAAGTCCACTCAATCTGATGTTGTGCTTGGCATCTGTTGAAGTCAAATCTTGCAAGCTCCAGATACGCAACATTATTGCTAACATCGTACATCCTGTATGTGTACACGCACAAAAAGGAGCACAAAAAGGAGGCGTCAGAAAAACTTTCCCTACACTTGCATAAAACTAGCTACATTTAAAGTCCTGCCCTAGGTACTCTCGAATAAACAAAGGTGGTAGCAAAAAGTTACAACTTTGCGTTATGTGAAAGAGCGTTCATCGAAAAACAAAGATGTTATGTGAAAGATAAGAAAGATTTCACCATGCATGAAAAGTACTAGATAGAAAAAATGAACGTATGTTTTGCACAAGTTGAAAAAAAAAACATAAAAAAAATCCTATGTGATAATATATATTTCCCAAAAATTCATAAATAGTTGAATAACCTCTTTGTTTTAAAAAAAACAATTGACAGATATTTACATAAACAACCTCTAATACTTTTAAAAAAAGAAGGAAACTAAAAAAATAAAAATACTCCCATAACAATTTTACAGGAAATTTTGATCACTACAACTAAAAGCTCTATTTTTGACGAGCACGACCCCATCGGAATATACATCAACGGGTCGTGCTGTAGAAAAATACTGATGGAAAAAGTATTTCGAAAAAGGTTATTTTCGACGACACCATTCCATCGTAAATGGTTATTTCCGACGACACGATGCCGTCGGAAATGACTTGGTATCGTGCCGTCGGAAATAATATTTATAATTTTTTATTAAAAAGTTGTGGTACAATGTCGTAAGAACTTTTATTATAAATTGATTGCTTTTTTTTTTTCAAAATTTCCCAATTTCGTCTGTATTTGAAAAAACTTTATAAATTGAATTTTTTTCAATTTTTCTAAATAAATAAATCTAATTTTAACAAACAATCCTATTGCTTAATAAATAAAATATAAAAATAGCATTATTAAATAATTTATAATGAAAAAACTTAAATATACATGAAAAGTATAAACTAATTCATAAAATATAAACAAATAATTCGTGTTATAATGATAATATTAATATATATATATATATATATATATATAATTGAGAGTAATATAAATATAAGATAACCAAAAGGTGACGAAGAAATAAAAGAAATCTTAATTTTGTAAGTAATAAATAGAAAATTATTTGAAGAGAGAAGTAGTAGAGAAAATGTAGAGAGATAAGTGTTGGTGTATGAATGAATGATTTTTGGGTGTAAAACTTGGGGGTATTGATAGATGTTGGGAGGGGTTGGTGCCATGTGACTGATTCGGGTGAAAAACACCACATGAAGTATCATTTCCGATGGCACAATGCCATCGGAAACGGCCTTATATTTGATTTTTTTAATTATGTATTTTTTACTTTTTTTATTAAAAAAGTAGGGCATCGCGGTCGAAAATTCTCTTTTTCGATGGCACCGTGCCGTCGAAAATAATTTTAGCCATTTCTGACGGCTAAGCCCGTCTCATGGCGTCGAAAATGGCTCTTTTTCTTGTAGTGGATCCTCACATAATTTTTATTTCTTGTTACCTTTTTCGCAAAAATGTTAACATGACGACCTTTTTTATAACAGTAAGGACAATGTTACATAACTCACAAGGGTATACTAGACTTTTTATAAGTAAAAAGTACATAAAAATCAAGCACAATCTCGCTAAGAGCTAGCGTACATCACTCTATAATAGAGTTGGAAGAAAAATAAATTTTACCGCAGCGTTTTTGAAACTACAAGGAAGTTTTGTGCAGAATTTTCGAAATCACAAGGGGATTTTGTGTAATTTTAAAATCACAAGTGGATTTTGTGTAGGTTTTTTCGAAACCGCGTGGAGGTGTTATACATTTTATGTGGTAAATAATAAGATTAAATAGTTCAACATGATTGATTAAGATTGAAGAACTATTTAATCTTATTTTATCCTATTATTCACCCATTAATTATGTTTGAGGATTACTGTGATGAAAAAAGGAGTATAATTATGTGCGGTGAATTGTATAGACAACCAAAGAAATGAGTAAGCTTATATTGTGAGAATAAACATATTTCATGTGTTAGTGATATTGCTAAAGCTTTCTAAAAAATGATGCAATGTTTGTTTATAATCATATAGATTATACTAGTTTTCACTTAGATGTTATTGCTCTTGGAAGTAGGGTTGCAAATGAAAGCTATATATATAAAGTAAATCCGGGCTGGATACATATAGTACCACTAATTAAAAAGAGCTGAATGTACGATTTCTTAATGATTATTGATATTGATTTCCGGGCTGGATACAATACCACTAATTAAAAAGAGCTGAATGTACGATTTCTTAATGATTATTGATATTGATTTCCGGGCTGGATACATACAGTACCACTAATTAAAAAGAGCTGAATGTACGATTTCTTAATGATTATTGATATTGATTTCGGGTAATGTTAATAAATTTTTGCTTTTTGGGAAATTGGGGTGGCTAGAAACAATCGTTGTTTTAATTAATGTCTATCCCCGTCACTAAAGTTGTTGAGTTGATTAAGTTGAAGGTTTAGAATTTGATTAGATCTAGAAAGGGGCTTTGATTTTTCTAATGGTTAAGACTCTAGTCACCCTCTTGACTGTTGTATTTGGTATATTTTTCAACAGAGTCCTATACTCTTTAGTTAAATAAATTCTTATTTGCTGATAAATAAATAAATAAATCAAACAATAGAATAGATGGATGGACTATATATAAATCTATATATTAATTAACCTAAACCGCACATGGCCGACTCATAGTCCAATAAATCTATATTAATTAACCTACCGCACATGGCCGACTCATAGTCCAATAAATCATCAACACCACCAAATTAGTTTATTAGAAGAAACTCGAAATGGTCTGCCTCCTAGGAAAATGGAAAAAACTAACCTGTAATAACTTTTACCAATCCACACTTCTTCAGAATCAGTATAATGCCCGATATAGGTTCTAGCCTCGACGCGTGGCAAGATTGAATACCATGGTACTTCCACTCCGTTTCGTATCTATATCATGAGACGCACATATATGTTAATCATAATTATAAACCCAGCTAGCGATGTTGCTACTAAAATGATATATTAGTCGATGAACCATGTATGAATTAATTTATAACTAACCTCGTGGGGTAAGTTGTTGGATATCACCCATTTATCTAGTAGTTGATTGTTTGCAACTCTTTGTTGCAAGAATTTGTAGGTGAAATCTTTGGCTTCCTCCAAAATTGTTTCCCCAGGATATAGCAATTGAGAAGCCCTATAGAGAGCATACGTTGCGGTTAGCGAATCGTTCAATTCACCACCCATAGTACTAAATCCGTTCCCCGACTTGAAGGACTTGAACGCATCTGTGACAAATTTATGAAATTAAAGAATTAATTAATTTCATTTTGATCATTTTAAATTATATATATATAATATTTAATAAAATTGTGGTACCTGGGTTAATTTCATATCCATGCTGTCTGAGAAGTCTGAAACCGTTGGATGTATCGTCGAGATCAGTGAAACCCAATTCTCGTCCCCATGCCAAACCTTTTGGAGTCCAATATCTATCAAATTTATGTAACTTTGATTTGTTAATTTCAACCCAAAATAAAACTCATATATAATCAATTGATCAATATTCTTTTATTCGTACCTATTGATGTGGCTTACACAGTCTTTAATCTCAGACTCAAAATAACGAGAAATCCCGAGGCGCTGTAGTCTGTCAACTGCCCAAATTCGTGAAAAAAGGTCCACTGGATAGACATTTGGGACTGCATTGATCATGCATGTGGTTAATTAGAAATTAGATAGATAATATACTATCCTACTTAATTTAATTAATTTTTTACTTGTTCATATGGAGGTCAGAGTTAATAATTAGTTTCCGGACGACCAAGGTAACATATACTTAATTAATTACCTCCTTCTCCATTAAATTTTTCTAAAGTGTCTTTGATATAGTTGAAGCATTTCTCATCTTTAGTCTCCATATAACCGAAGGCAGTTGAGGCTGGTGAACTAAGGAATGAACCATTTTTGGCCTGAAATTTTAAAACCTTTTCCCAGTTCAAATTTTCAAGTCCTTCTAAGCTATAAAGTAAACCTGTTGTCATTTTCTCCACCATCTCCTTCGGAATCCTGTCAAATTAAGGTTAATTAATGTAAGTATCAAAATCTGAACAAAGTCAAACTTATACATATTATATTCGCGCCACCCTCCATCATAATAATTACTAATTTTATATATAAATTAAACTCATTTTCTGGTCAAATGATTGAATACCCGATCATTGTCTTAGCCATCAAGAATAATATATTACATTAATTATATTATATGTGTACCTTTTCAATTTCTCATCTCTTGTACGAAAAACCTGTTTAATGAAAGGAGCATCATAAGGTATTTCATCGATGCCCAGGTTTCTGGCTCTTTGAAGAAAGGAAGGAAATACAATCTCATATCCAAGGGTCATGTATTCCAGGCTTGTGTTTTCATGTCGATACACATTTTCTTTGATAAACGATATCCCTAAATGAAAAATTCGAACAAATTTATTAATTAATATACATAACGCTTAAAATTTAAGTAAGTTGACATCAGAACATGGAATAATGAGCTATTGGAAATTAACTAACTAGTTTATAATTAACCTTTTTCAGCCTTGTCGGAATGAGCATTCCAGGATCTCAACGCTACTACACATGCCAGTGTACTCAGTAAGCGATCATAAAGATTAAAATATTGTTGGTCGCCCCATGAGCCATCGGAGAGCTGATTATTCGCAATCCACTCGAGAGTAGATGGAAATTGAGGTCTAACAACATCACCAGTATCGTCCTTAATTAGAGAAACACAGGCTGTGTCATAAGCCGACACATTTATGCGCCCATCGCCCATTGAACTTAATCTTTCCTTAATGTAAGCGACATTATCTCCAATTTTATTCACCTTCAGTTGTTAGAAGCGTATATGCATCAGTATATATTATAGTGAAGTGAAATATATTAAAAGGGCAACCCGGTGCACGAAAGCATCCCCGCAATGCGAGGGTCCGGAGAAGGGTCCCACCACAAGGGTGTATAAGGGGCAAGCCTTCCCCTGTCAATTTTGACAAGAGGCCGCTCCCAGGATCTGAACCCGTGAGCTCTCAGTCACACAGCAACACTTTTATCAGTGCGCCAAGGCTCCCCTTCGAAGTGAAATATATTATAAGCTTAAATTAATTAAGTACTTGATCAAACTGGAAGTGGCACATACATATTCTAAGATTACACCAAATAATCGTACCACTTCAAGGGCATCAGGTCTAGAGGTATCTTTACATTCTTCTAGCGACATGATATCGAGGCCGGAAACTGCAAACAAAAGTCAACGAACGTATCAATTTAGGGCGTGCAGTTTTAACTAATTTCCTTAACGATTTACTATGTATTAATTATCAAGTTTTAGATGAATGTAATCAGTGTGTACCTCGACTAAGTGTCACCTTCGTTACTTTTTCTCGGTTATCCATTGATAACAATCTACTTGATTGGTTCAGCCGTATTATTGTACCTATAGGATATCCACTTCCTGTATTTAGTAAGCAACTCGCTAAAATCCACATATAGATAGATATATATTGTGTTTATACATGCTAGAATGCTTACTCGTAATACATTGATCTGCATGTGAGTGATGAACCCGCAGTTCTGAAGATGATGCGAGCTTCCTAAATGGAGAGATTGCGGCATGGTGAAGATTTACGGTGGATAGAGCATGCATTGTGGCAACTCAATTATGTGAAAAGAAAATACAATTGCAGTAAGTTATTAGATAAGTGATATGAAAAAAACGTATCAAATAGTTATATATATATACAGTGTCAAAAATTAACACTAAGTGCCCCCTTCCCCCCTTCTAATTGTTTTAGGTAATAAACTAACACCACGCGAAATGTCTGGACTTAAAATAACACAGGTGACATCAAAATTCAAAGATCTCAAAAGATTTTAATTAGACCAATTATATATGATCTTCTTATTAATATGGGCCAATTATATATGATCTTCTTTTTATTAATATGCATGGCAGGTTCGAGGTTAGAAAATCTCAAAGAACTCTACCTAGTACTGTACTATACACCTAAAATAACTATTTTGAGGACAAGTCCCATTGAGGTTAGAAAATCTCAAAGAACTCCACCTAGTACTACACATAATATAACTATTTTGAGGACAAGTCCCAATGAAAATATGTCCCATGTGGCCAACATAGAGTCCGGATTTACGTTGAATATTCTACAAATTTCTGATGATTCCATTCGTTTATCTCACAAAAACTATTATCACAATAATTCCAGTGTAAATAATGCGGAGCCATGTACAATCACACCTGGCTTAAGCCCAGGTGGGACTTTTGCAAGGTAAGTACCCTTATTATACTAGTTTTTTATTTTATCAACAAATATATATTTTATGCTTTTTTTAAACCATTATTCTTCATTATAAATCAAAATTTGTATCATTTTGAGTCCAAAACAAAGAAAAACCTTATAAAATCATTGTTTGGTTTATATTTTATTTACGGATTAAGAAATATGTAAAATTTTAAAATAAATTAAAAGAATAAAAATGCGACTCTAACAACAATTTTTCATCTTCATGTCATAGTTCGGGTGAAAATAATTTCCTGGCTCTGCCCATGTGTAATAGTCAGTACGCAACAGCCAATTAGTCAGATGAAGCGATATACAAAATATTTGGTTATTGTCATGCCTGGTACATATGTACATAAATATTACTAATTAACTATAGTTGACATATTGATGGTTATGTTTCAACAATATAATTACCGAAATACAAATATTTACCTTTTCAGATTAATTAATCTAACAAGATATATATAAATAGTGTATGCGGGCAGGTTTTAACGAATTGTTATCAAAGAAACACAATATTCGATTCTCGCGGGTTGTCGATTTTTTCACCAATATGGTCGTGTGTGTGATTTTTTAAAAGGCGACCATGTGGGTTCCAGGCCAGACGAGTGGGGACGGATTGACGAGTTGTGGGTTAGATGATTGCAGATGGATTGGCTGAGGCATGTTACATATTAAATCACAAAATAAAAGTTTATGTAAGGTTTAAAGACTCAAAAGTTATCGTATTAATAGATTGCATTTTAATCTTTTTTTCCTTTTTTCTGTACATTTTCATATACTTTTTCCAAACCAATTTGTTGACATCTTTCTTGGAATTATCTTGAAGTTAAGTATGCCTTTATCTAATGAAGGTAAAATCATGTCTGTATTTTGAAATCCATGTCTTTAGGACTTCACATTTAGGAGTCTTTCTACGTAGGATGAAAAAATTGTTAACCTTTTTTTTTTACCTTCATCTTTTGCGATAGTAAACAAAAAGTTTTTCTTTGGATTGATACCGTTGATGAATGGATTAATTCGTATATGTATTTTGAATAGCACGTAAAGACCAATTAATCGGTTAATTTATGTATATTGAACATTAAAAAGAAGAAAAAAACTAAGAAGCAAGTTGTACGTTGATACGCGTTAATCGGGAAAAAATCGAAATTGGTCCTTTATTGTGTCCTAGTTACAGTTTTAGTCATTTATTGTGGCCTTGTTTTATTTTGGTCCTTTATTGTGTGTTTTAGTACGATTTTGGTCCTTCGGATGGAATCTCAGCCGAAAATGTTATGTACGAGCACGTGCTGCCATAAATTCAATTTATTTGAATTTTCCACAAGCATATTCGTATGTTGGAACAACAATTTTAATTTTTTTATTTAAAATTTCGACCCGTCCGATTCGGATAACTCGGTCAAATCGGGTTGGCCGGGTCAGAATTTTAAATAAATAAAAATAAAAAAAAATTGAAACCAGCGTTTCCACATGTGAATTTGTATGTGGGAATTAAAAAAGTTTTAATTTTGACCGGCAAGTGTTCCCACGTGATATTTTCGACTCTGACTTCTTCCTAAGGACCAAAATTATAATGATATACACAATAAAGGACCAAAATAAAACTAGGACACAATAAATGACAAAAACTGTAACTAGGACACAATAAAGGACTAGTTTCAATTTTTTCCCCTAATCCTTCTCTATAAGTCACGACTTAAAAACCCTTTCTTTTTCACTTTAATTGTAAAAAACAGATTGGTGTATGACTCTTTAGAGTTTTGGAGACATCGATTCCGTTCATATATATATATATATATATATCAGTATCAATACGACAATACTATACCAATCCTTTGCTTAAGGTTAGTGTTCTTTATTTAATGTTATACATAGTTAAATTCATACTAATAAAATACAGGGCAACCACAACAACAAAAAGTTTCTATTTTCATTGGTAATTAGATTTATCAAATGAGTTTTTCAATCGTTTATATTAATGGGAGTAAATGCAAAAACTTACCCAGTATTATCTCTTATTAATTAGCAATTTTTTTAATGTATTATTTTAATTAGCAAGGAATTCCATGATTTATTTGGTCAACCGAAAAAAAACTCCCTCCAGCTCAAAACTGAGTTACACGCGCCTGCTATGCAGCTACGATTTAGTTTTTTTATATGAAATTACAATTGTGTCCTTAAGTTTTGATGGAATTGATGTACTAAAACAATAAAAAAAGTTTTTATTTATAAAGAAAGAAAACAATATAAAACAAATTGGCTTGGAAAGAAAAAGACATGTTTGAGCCGTACACGGCTTGGCGGTGACCGCGAAGAAGGCGGGGCGCATCGGCGGTCAATAATGTTGTTTTCTTCTTCGAAACTATGCGACTCACGACTGGGTTGGGATTCCGATTGGATCTAAGAGTCAATAATTCATATTGTTATGGAGTGCAACCTCCGTCTTCCCCTACCGATTCACCGGCGAAATTATTTAAGTTCTTTGATATGGGTAATATATGTTTGGGCTAGTCCAACTAATTACATAGGTCAGGTATAGCAGACAGCTGACCCAACGATCGTATATCGGGGAATGGCACCCGATATCCATGCTGCTATCGAATATCCATATTCGATATAGTACAACGTACGCCAGGAATTACGTGTGTGGTACCGGCATCATGAGGCCTTATATATCCGGGCTCCGCTAATCAAGGCAAGTATCATTAATTACCTTATAACGTTCACCAGCATATCGAATATCCATATTCGATATCGAGCACCACTTCCAATACACAACATCCGATATACACCTCCGACATACACCACGATATACATCTTCGATACACACACCCGATATATACCTCTGATATCCATTGCCTCGACGTACACACATCTCCGACACCTGCTGGATCCCCGACATAGAAGATATTCGATATTCTATAGTATTCGACATAACTTCCCATTTCAATATCCCTCAAGGCATCCTAGCGTCAGTCTAAGGTGTTCCAGGCTAAAGTTAACCTAGCGACAACGTTAGTGATAGGTGACATAGTTTGTACTTAGGTCAATGTTAGTATTGTGACTTATCGCACTCGTTTGTAAGCTACAACATTGTACTAAACCAGTGGCACCATCTGTAGGAACACTACATTCCGAGACGAAGACTCTAAGATGCAACGCAGGGTTACCCGATCTTGATCTGTAAGACCTACTATAGATAATTCGACCGCAGAGAATGTCCCACACGGAGTCCCAACACCAGAGCCTAGTGTTGAACAGCAACATGCTCCACCTCCTCCTCCACTGGCAGCTCCAACGCTTGCACCCATGAGCCCCGCTATCCTTCCACCGGAGATCATTGCTCAGATAAACGCCAATGTGCAGACAACTTTGAATGCCGCCTTAGATGCATTGCTACGTCGCCAAGAAAACCAGGGGATCGACAACCCCCCTCATCAACCTGAGGGATCTAGGACAAGAGGTCCCGCAAAAGGATCTAGGACTCGAGAGCGTGAGGAAGTGGCAAAATCTAGGAGGGAGTGCCCAGCTTCTAGAGCTCCCAACCCTGGGGCTGAGATGAGGGACATAGCCATGAGGATAGAACAACTAAATTAGGAAAAAAAACGTCAACCTTAGATTGGCCCTAGTGAATGTAAACAGAAGGTTGACCCCTTTGTGTGAAGAAATTGAGGATGAAGTACTAGAGAAAAAAAGATTAAATTATGCCACTCAAGACTTATGACAGAAAGAGCGATCGTCGTGAATACATATACTACGTGGATGACATACTAAACTTGCACCATTTCACTGATAACGTGCATGCAAGGATATTCGCCATAAACCTAACCGGGGCGACACTTGATTGGTTCACGAGGATCACTGTGGGCTCTATTAGAAAATATGAGCAGTTGAGGCAGAAGTTTGAAAGCCACTTCTCCAGCCGGGAAAGGATGCATAGAAACATGAACCACATGAACTCGGTCAAACAGAAGAACAAAAAAATCTCGGAGGATTTCATGAAAAGGTTCAATGAAGAATTGCTCAAGGTGGATGAGCCGAAAGGCGATCAGGTTGCCCTCATCATCTTTATAATCGCCGTATCTGGCACATAATCGCTCTAAAAGAAATTGTGGTTGGAGCAGAAACAGAAATGGTCGTGAGTCGTGATAAGTCTCCCAGAAAGTACACTCCATTGAACAAATATATTCTAATTGTGTTTGCCGTGGCCCAGAGGAAGAAGTGGCTTAATCTCCCAAGGAAGTTGAAAGAGACCTCAGGGACCAGGAACTCAAATAGATACTGCGAGTATCATTGTCAAAGAGGGCATGCTACGAAAGAGTGCAGAGACATGAATGACGAGATAGAAAGGCTCATACGCGACGGAAAGTTGGTTCAGTATGTTCGAAATTCAAAGGACTTCGGAGATCGTGAAGACAGATCCCACTCCCACTGTAGAGACAAGCACAAGGCCATTGAGGCCTCAAGTGGACAAAGGACCGCAATTGTCAATGCAGCTTCCAGGGGAATAATCAACATGATTAATGAAGGAACAACATGATTAGATTCAACAAATGGTCGCAAAAAGATTACGCGAGGTGTGCAGGAGGACAAATATGATGACTTCACAACTTTTATCGAGCTAGAGGAGCTACCCGATGAGGTGAACACTTTCTCAAAGAAGGAATTGATGCATCTATCTCAACAAGCTCTCTAAGCAGGTAAACTCGATTACCTGCTTGCAGTTAAGTTAAATATTGCTAATTACGTGGTCTGCAAAGTACTTATAGACAAACGGTAATTCCACCAATGTGATATTTGCCCATGCTTTAGAAAATATGGCATTGGGCCATATATAAAGGAAATTCTCACCCCATTAGTAGGGTTTGGGGGAGCCGAGGTAGTTGGTCAGGACAAGTTACAGTTCCAACCTCTTTCGGCGAAGAGCCATGTAGGAAAACTTTGAACATCCAATATACAATTTTCAACCAACCGCTTTCCTACAATGTCATCATTGGGCGACCATCTTTGAATGCAATCCGGGCAGTGGTCTCTACTTTTCACCAAAAAATAAAATTTCCCACACCCAGAGGAATCGGTGAAATCATTAGCAACCACACAGAAGAATAGCTTTGCTATATGGAATCTCTAACACTCCCCTAGACTTAGTTGAAATGGCAAGGCGGTGTGCCGATACTGAGATATGACAGGCTAGGTTGGGTGTCTCTAGCCCGGGATGAAGTTGGACGCTAGGCAAGTAGGGTGGCAGCCCGCCTTAGCGATGATGTGTGAAGGTTTGACGGAGCGTGCATTTGGACGGACGGTAGCATGGATGGGGCATGAGTCCTGCCGAACGTAGTGGATGCCTTCTCGTGTCGATGTTGGAGCTAAACGAGCCGTAATGATGTTTGGCAGATTTGAAGTACGGGAAGCTTGTCGGACCGATATGTGGTAAGTCGGGTGGCCGAAATAGTGAACTTGCACTCGGGCGAAGAATCGAGCCTTGGTTGTGTGAAAAGTGTTTCCAAGGTGTTAAGTATCATTGTGGAATCGTCGGTGCCATGGGGGCACAAAAGAAGCAAAATTTGGGAGGCAGGCCCCGCACAAGCATTTAGCGAATTTGGGCACTCTGTTGCTGGCGGGTGTGCCGAATTTGCCTGAACCCGTGTAAGGAAGGCACCTCAGGGCGACCGAGGGCCCAAGGGCGAGCACCGGCCCATCCTCCCCATGCGAGCAAGCTGGGAGCGACGCAGTAAAGGAGAAACATAGAGTGGTGCACCGAGATGAAAAATCAGCGCGAGCCACCTTAGTAGCGGTGCGACAGGGCAACGTAACGCGATAAGTCGCACGACTTAAGGGCACACATATATTTTCCTGCTAATTAAGTTGCTGTTGTTCATAAAATTAGGGCATCAAGACATTCTTATATATATGGGAGGACTGCTAGCACAATCTACACATTGCGAATAAAGCATTTATAACTCCTAACATTTTATAACTACCTTCAGCGAGAAACGTCAATGAAGTTTTGTTCTAGTTTAGTTTTGTTATTGTTTAAGAGTCAAGAGTTCTTAAAGAAGAAGAGAGCATGTAGGGGTCAAGAGATAGCAAAAGTGTCTACGTTCCCCCATATCTAAGAAGCTTTCATATATCTCTTTACTTTGTTTATGTTATTCCATTCTCTATTGATTGTGGAACTCTGATTTAGAGTAGGGAGTGACTCTGATTTATGAATATGTTTATTTGTTTGCTTGGATGTGTGTTTGATGAACTTCTACGTCTAGGTTGAATTATTATCTATGCTGTGAACTAGTCTCACTCTCGCTGGAATAACATATGCACTACTTGGGACCGCGAGAGTGTAGTTGTCGAGGCAGTTATATACAAGTGATTTGTGACTTTGGTATGCTAACACAACTGATGCACAAACCCTAGATCACACAAAACCAATATTGATTATGTACGTTTATGTTAGTACGATTCATATGTTTTAATTCGATTATAGAATTCACATCTCTACCAAAATAACTAACAATTTGGCTGAATTCGCTAACGCGGTAGGTTATTAGAGACTCATAGATTCTATAGTTAGGATGGGTCCATTTATAGGTCACGGATCCATTAGACATATAAGCATCAAACTATCATTAATCATTTTAAGTAAATATAGGTAGTTTGTCTATGAACTACTATAGTTAAGTCAGTTGTGAAACCCAACCTCTAAAGAATCTTTTAGTCTATTGTTTACAACTTAAGTATCCACCTAATCAATCTTTTAAAATTTTGTTTATTTACTTTATTGCATTTAGCTTTCAATTTTGTTTATTTACTTTCTCGTCATTCTCATTGTTTTTATTGCATCTTAGTTTATTTAGTCTTTGTATCCAAAACTTTGTTCATAAAAGATGCATTCATAGTTTTCTATAGTTTGTTAATAAGTTATGCCCGCATAGGGTCTTAGGAGATATCACGCTTAATTTAGAAGTTGTATGCATTTATCTAGCACTTTAGGCACTGTTGGACGATCCCGTATGGTGGTCATCATGTAGACGAGGCCTTTTCGACTGTAGATTTATCCCTGTAGGGAATGAGTCTCATTCAGAGATCATTCAGTTGGCCTAACGGTGTATAAATTCATCTAGCTTCTTTGGAGGCTTGGGGTACAAACATCAAGCGGTTTGCACTACGGAGTAGTCTAATCACGAGTCAAAGTTCGTATTGTTGAAGTAGGAGTCAAATTCATCTTATACTTAGTCAAATTGTTGGCATAGTTATGTCTATGGAAAAGTAGAAGTTAAATGATTGATCTACTTGATTGCACATACATTTGTTTGACGTGCTCTTGTTTGATGTGCCACAGGCAGGCGTGCTCCAAGAGGTGAATCCGTCAACCTTGGTTGGTTTGAATTGCCACCTTTTGAGTTGGCGTGGATATTTGATGTGCTTTTCTAAAGAGAGAAAGCACACATTCTTGAGCTCCCAAAAACCTAACCCTTCAAATGAAAGAATGAGGGGGTATTTATAGATGAGGAGAAGGCATTGGGGTGAGGGACCACCCCAAAGAGGCTTGAGTAGGCCGTTGATCGGCCTGGTCACGTCAATTCTTGAATTTACGTGCCCCCACTTTGAGGCCCGTATAGGTCCGAAAAACCACGTTAAAAGGTTTTCGACATGGCACGTTGATCATCGAACCAACGCCACACCAATGTTTGATGTGGCACATTAGTTTTATAACCGATGTGCCCTCTTTCGGAGGAACACGTGGCTATTTTAGGTCGATGTGCCTTTCGTCGGGCCACATTGGTGCATCCGACGCGGTCATAACGTGGCTCATGATTTCGGCGTATCAGTCTAGCCGATACGTTTATATTCCATTTTGAAGATTGAGTCGTTTGGACATCGTCTCGACATATGATTGCACTTCACGAATCGGGTGAGAATGGCATTTTCGTCCTATTTATACAGTGTAATGCCAAATTTAACTTCGTATTTTTTAGGTGTTGTAATTATGGCACACCAATAGTTTAACATTTTCTTTTCAAAGTAATAACATAATCTAAAATACAATATTCAATTCATAAAATTCAATCAAATGCCTTAATTACATTATAAAAAATTGAACGAATTACCGCTAACTTTTTTTTTAATCTTAAATGCCAATTTTTTCAAAATATGCTAAAAATGCCCTGTATCTTTTAAAATTTCTACTAAAAATGTCCGAAATGAAAAATAAGCACAAAAAGCCTATTTTGTCTGAAAAATAATGCTAAAAATGCCCTGTATCTTTTAAAATTTTACAAAAAATGCCCGAATTTTAAAGCGCGACTTTTTGATTCAGCAGCGGGTCTCTTTGACTCGGATGCCACGTCGGATAAAATGTGCGAATTTTTAACATCGTGCATTTTTGTTAGAAAATTTAAAATATAATGGGCATTTTCAGCAGGTTGGGAAAAAACGGGCATTTATAATTGAAAAAAAAAGTTAGCGGACATTTTTGATAATTCGTCCTAAAAAATTCACAAAATCACAAAAAATGACAAAATTCAAGAAAAATACCCTAATATTGTAACTAAGTCAACTGCCCATATCAAATCAACATCAGACCTATCTCCAATATTCATAATTACAAAAAAGGTAAAATCTACAATATTGGAATTGTCTGATATACATCAGGGGGCACAACTCCCCTCTCTCACAAAGATGAGGGCCTTACGTGGGCCCCATGTGTGTGGGATACACCTCTTTGTGAGTGTGGGGAGTTGTGGCCTCTGATACACACCAGAAGTTCCCTACAATATTCATAATGTACCACGCATGGGGGCAATTCTAAGCCCTTGCAAGTACAGTAAGACTATTTATAACAAAATAATCATGAAAGGGGATTTTGTGCCTTCTGCCGATATGGAAGGCCCAAAATCGTCTTCCACTACATAGTGTACCAAAAATATGCTTCTAAGTATGCTTTCTATATGAAGGCATTCTTATAGTGCAATATGTCTCACAAAAACTCTACGGTCCCATATATATGTCAGCACACAAGTTATGCATGAGTTATAAACTATACATAACATATGTTCCATAATTTATACTTTTACTTGAAAAAAAATTTAAGTTCTAAAACTACGATAGATATTAAACAATAGAAGATGTTACCAAGGACTATAGCTAGTATTGTAAATAAATACAAAAACATCAATGGAGCAGTACGTAAGCTAGTTTTTGAAATTTCAAGAAAAGTACCTTGACTGTTTAAGTTTTACGAGAGTAATTGGCTAAGTAAGCATAACACATGGGGAATATATTATATATACACCACCCAAAAATTAGAATCTTTTTAATTTTAATTTGTTTTCTTAATATATTTTACACACCACGCATATGGAGCGTCTCTCATCGATCAGTTATAGTCAACTAGACACGTGTTTCCGTAGCTAGCTCCCCACAAAACAGAGAAGATATTATATTGAAATATAAAATAAATACAAAAAATTCATGGAATAGTACTTGTGACAAATAAGTCAATGGATCAAAATTTCTATGTATTTTTTCGAGAAGTGCCGAAATTTTCTGTTTTTTACTCAATCGAAACGAGAAATACATGTAGTTTTCATGTGAGCTATAACCATGCACAATTTTACGTAGTCTTCGAAACATGCCGAAAAGTTCACGAAATATTACGAAACGTTTCTAATTTTGAACTGATCGAAATATCCTCCAAAACTGAAACTTTAATCCATGATAAAGCGTTGACTATTTATTTTGTTTGCAATAGATAATTGGCCAAGTAAGCATAACACATCGGGATCAATATATATTTTTGTTTTGATATATATGCATATGGAAACGTACTATATATTACATCGATATTTCAAACATGAGTCATGTCCATATTCGACATGTACTAGAAATCAACGCTCGTGTCCAAATTTTTTTGACATGGGCGTGTCTCTATTTAAATAAACGAAAACTAATTTCGACACCAGTGACACATGTCCAACAAGTTTTTCATATGTTCGAGAAAACATTGTAAAATTTATTTAACCAAAAAGTCAGAAAGTTGTCTCCAACAAATTTTTAACATGTTCGAGAAAACGTAAAACGAATTTAACAGAAAAATATTATAAATTGATAATCAAAAGACATAAACATAATCATTTACAATTAGTTCGGGATTTACATTAAGTGGTATACAAGTTCTTCAATATTATATTTTATAACTACTAATTGTTATTAATTTCAGTTTGTATTTGTGTTTGGCATTAGTACTTGAATTTAAGTGAGCGTCTTATTTAGATTTTATTTTGATTAAGTATATTATGTATTTAAATTTAAGTATGCTATGTACTTTTACTTGAGTTTAGAGATATATTAACGTTTTAGTATAATTTTATATATTTCAATATAAAAATACAGTCATGTCCTGGCCGTGTCAGACTTTTTAAGAAACGTTTTGTCGTGATTGGGTCTCGCCTTGTCTGTGTCTCCGCATCATAGGAAATATAGTATACACCATGCAAAAATTTAGAATCTTTCTTTTTTCAATCCTGTGAAAAAAAAATTATCTTTTCTTTTTTCAATTTGTTTTGTTAATATAGTATACACCACGCATGTATGGAGCGTCTCATCAATCAGTTTTAGTCAACTAGGCACGAGTTTCCGTCGCTTGCTCCCCATTCTTGTATATATAAATGTACTTGATGAACTAAAGTGAGCACTGCAACTCACCCAAAACAAAACATCCTTACTGTTCTTGTAAACATATTATTCTTCTTATTATGGGCCTTGACATGTCGTCTTTCACTGTTTTTCTTTTGCCCTTATTGGTGTTGGTTCTGTTGTTGTTTATTACTAAACAAAGAAACAAATCCAATAATAGTCGTGTCCCTCCTGGGCCACCAAAGTTTCCGTTCATCGGAAACTTGCATCTTCTGATGGGTTCCCAGCCACCCCACCGCGCTCTTGGGGATCTAGCCAAGAAATATGGACCGTTGATGCAGCTGCAACTCGGTGAAATCCCGACCCTCATTGTCTCATCCTCCGAAATGGCACAAGTTTTCATGAAAACACACGACCTCAACTTTGCATCTCGGCCTGATTACATGGCCACGGAGATCCTGAGTAAAGGATACAAAGCAATAGGATTCACCCCATACGGTGAATACTGGAGACAGCTCCGGAAAATCTGCACGCTCGAGCTTCTGAGCAATAAGCGCGTTGATTCCTTCCGTCCCATAAGGGAAAACGAGTTCAAAAATATGTGCCGATGGATCGCTTCCCAATCGGGATCCGTGATTAACTTGACAGAGAAGGTTACCGTGACGAGTTGTGATATTATCACGCTCTCCACCCTAGGAAACAAAACCGACCAACAAGCCAGATACACGTCCATCATGAAACAAGCTAACGAGACCGCGACAGGGTTTAGTATTGCTGACGTTTTCCCTTCTCTCAGATTCTTCGATAAGATATTGGGGTTGAGAAAGAAGATGGAGGGGCTGACACAAGAAGCGGAAAAGATTGTTACCAGCATAATTGATGAACGTCGAAGGCTTCAACGTACTACTGCTTTACACCACATTGAACAGAAACAAGAAGATCTATTGGATGTCTTGTTGCAATTACAGGACGATGAGCGTGAACCTACTTTAACTACTGAAAACATCATACCTATACTTCAGGTAATTTTTCAATTATTTACGACAGCGGTTGCGTATATAATTAATGCTTACAGAAATTCGTCGTCATTGACATGTACGTATGAAATACCTTTTAATAACTAATATTAGCTATCATAATAGTTACCAAAATTAAATAGGACCGTGTACTAGTATCATATACTATGAGACGTGGAAAGAGTAAATGAGAAATGTTATTATTTATGAACTTCTCCATTTGCATCTTAGTTATATTTTTTTACTCAAACAGGAATTATTCGCTGCTGGATTTGGGTCATCTGCGACGGCAGTAGATTGGGCAATGTCAGAAATGTTGAAGAACCCCAGTATCTTAAAGAAGGCTCAAGACGAAGTGAGACAAGTTTTTGATGGGAAGACACAAGTGGTGGATGAGTCTTACTTGGGCGAACTAACGTATCTAAAATTAGTCATTAAAGAGACTTTTAGGATGCACCCTCCCGGACCTCTATTGCTACCAAGGGAATGCCGCGAGCAATGTACAATCAATGGATACGACATTCCTAAAAAAACACGTCTCATGGTGAACGCATGGGCAATAAGTAGAGACCCAAAACATTGGAAAGATCCTGATAGCTTTAAACCGGATAGATTTCTTGACAACGATGTTGATTACAAGGGGACAAACTTTCACTTCATACCGTTTGGAGCAGGAAGAAGGATTTGCCCCGGAGTGACTTTTGGTCTCATTAACGTTGAGCTCCCACTTGCAATGTTGTTGTACCATTTTGATTGGGTTCTTCCAGAAAGAATGAAACCAGAAGAAATGGACATGACAGAAGTGTTTGGTATCACAGCTACAAGAAAGTCTAAATTACATATTGTTCCTGTTGTTAGGAGGCCCGTGCCAGTGGAATGAAAAGAATGGAATGGTAAACTGGGCAAGCAAAATCACTCAAATAAGAGTCTACAAAAAATAAGAGTGAGTTTATTGTAGTAAATCAATGCAGCGATTTGCAATTTGATTGTTCTGTGTTTGAATAATGAAGTAATTGTTTTCTTTAATGGAGATGATTTATACAGAGCAAAATTCCTATTTATAGAGTAATTTTTTATTGTTTACTATTATACTCTCTGAAAATTTATGAAAGTTCAATTAAAACCTTTCTCTTTACACTTATGAATTAGAAAGATTGTTTTCCTTATATAAAAATATTGTTTTTCCTTTTACAGAGATACTACACAGTTGAATAAGTTTATTAACAAAAAAAAATAAAAATCATTGCTGAGTTAGAATTGATTGTACAGTCTCTTAATTATAATCACAAATCAGTTGTATTTGTATAATACAGATAATTTCGTAAATTTGGTCATTTATAGTAATCACGTTTTAAAATTAGTCATTTATAGTGCAAATGGCCGTTTTTGTCCTTTATATTGACATGCTTGGTATTTTTGCAGTAAAATGACCAATTTACCCTTAATTTTGGCATGTGATGTGCACATGATCTCCAATTTTTTTGTTTCAATTTGATCTTAAATCTTTTGAGTTATTATATTTGCACCCCCAATTTTAATAATAACTATATTTAACATTTTAAAAATAAATTCCTATTTCAAATTATTTTATGTAGAAATATAACAAAATATAAATTAGTCAAATATAAATATAAATTAGTTACACAAAATTACAAAAAATATTTAAAAAATTCGATTATATTATATATTAGTTCAAATAAGTGATAGTAAGGATTTATTAATAATTATTTTAAATCATAAAAAGAATATTTCTATTTAAGAAAAACAAAAAAGAAAAATTCTTCTTCTACCCCTTCGTCCCCACCGCGCCTCCCCCCCCACCCCACCACCTTAAACCCGCTGCCCCTCAACCCCACCCCCACAACCCCCACCCCCACCCCCACCCCCACCCCCTTCCCTCCCAACCAACCCCACCACCACTCAACCCGCAACCACCTTCACAAAAACCCAATTAACACCGAGAGTCGTGGTTACTATAAATAACCAACTTTGTGAAATTACCGTATAACACACAAGGAGCCAAAATAAGTTATTTCGCCATTAAATTCACTTTTTAGAATAGAAAATTTCTATAAAAATATTCAAGAACAGAAAATAATTCTATATCCTAAATATATCTTTTTAGCATTTCAAACCAAAAAAATATTATTTTTTTGTATAAATCTAAATATCAGAATGCAAGGATTTCAAAGCTTTTCTTATTCTTAAGATAGAGATTTGTATTACAAAATTTAAAAACAATTGAGTTTGATGTTCTAAATTTTGAATTATGATTTTCAATCTATTACATAATGGTTAATCCTAATGTATGTGAGTTCCATAAAGTATAAATATATATATATTAAAGGCAATGGGGTTGTAGGGATTTCTAGTGGAGCTTTTAGGTGTGGATTTTTAGAGAAGCTTATTTTTGGAAGTAAAGTCCTTGTGTTTGTTCTTAGGAATCATAAGGTATTTACAGAAATTGGCCTACAATGCATGTTTGACAAGTGTCATGTTGAGTAGTGATAATGGCAATTTAGGAGGTGACATGCGTTAGTATATGTGGTTGGCACTCATTTAGATGTGTTTGTAGGATGTGGAAGGATAAATGTAAATGGGAATATTTTAGAGGAGCAAGCCATTTTAGAGGGGAAAGTTGTTAGAGGGGGTAGAGGGCCATCTGATAAGGGGGAAATTCCTTCGAGGGGGGAATTATGAGGAGGCTTCCATACGAAGTGAACCCATAAGAGGAGCATTCTTTTGAGGACAAATCCACTTGAGGAGAATCTATTTGAGGGGCCTTCTTTAGAGGGAACATTCATTAGAGGAGAAATCCATTACAGGATAAACCACTTTTAGGAGACTTTTTTAGAGGAGACGTTAAAAAAACGGTCGTGCTTATTTTATGGGTATCATCAATATTTTAAACAATGAATAAACGTTTTACATATACTGTCAAATCCCAAGAGATTTATTACAATTTTCCACATATAGTCACAATGAAATCTGTGAGCCATCATTCAAGTTTTATGAGAGTTAACTGTGGCAAAATTTTGTATGCAATATTGACATATATTCATAAGAAAAACGAATTGTAGTTAAGATTTTTATAGGGCATTGATACGCATTTTCATGTGTTGAATTTAATTTGCAATGTTCCTCTAGTATGCACGTTCGCAAGTATACAAGCCAAGTAATAATCAAATGGAAAGTATAGTTATCGACCAAGTATCGATCCCACAAAGAGTGTGTAGCTATAATGTTTACTAAATAGACAACGATAAAATGAATAATAAGAAGATTGATTTTATAAAGGATGGATTTAATTCTAACTAATAAAGCAAATAAATAACAAGAATTGAATGGAGAAGTTTTGATTATAACTAATAAAATAAATAAATAACAAGATTTAATTAGATTGATGAAAGTGTATTTTGAAGCCGTGTTCATAACTATTTAGTATGTGATTCATAGACAAACCACCAATTGTTTCATACATAGTTTCATCATGTTAAGTTCCCGTGTTCATTGAATTACCGGAACTCTAGATGCAACGTTAATTACAACTACAATCCCCTCGCCTTCCATAGAGATCCAGCTATCCAAGTGCGATAATCTAAAAGAATTAAAGTTTGGTAACTAATTTAACCTTCTCAATTAATAGAGATGGATTCGTGTGATCTACTTATGCGCAAGTTACGTTAGTCATACTTTTAGCACATAAATCAAACATGCAGTTTACGCACGAGAAAAGTTAATGCTGATCAAGTGTATCAATCAAACATGTGGAATATAATATGAATCATACCGAATCACATAAGAGTCAACATGAATTCATAACTAAAGTTTCATTGTGTATAAATAATCATTACTCACTTCTCCAAATACTTAAAAGATTAACCATAACAAAAACAAGTTCAACAATATAAACGGAAGAGAACATCATAATAAAAGATTAAAAGATAAGAATAATCTCCCAATCTCCGTTGCTCTGCTTCTCCCGGTGGTTGGGGGGGGGGGGGATATGGTAAGAGGTGTGAGAGTGGTGGTGGTTGTGAATAGATGAATAATGTGAATTGTGTCTTGAATTTCGTAGCCGTAATGTCCTTATGTAGGAAAAATATTAGATGGCCCGAAATTGAGTTTTTATATGATTTTGGGTCTGGTCGCCCGATTTGGGTCTGGTGGCGCTCCTAACAGTTTTGATGTCAAAAAAGGGCGCGATTTGGTCAAATTGCGCGCGGTTGCGCGACTTCACGGTTTTGGCCATAACTTCCTCTTTGGATGTCAAAATTAAGATCCTCGTATTGTGTTGGAACACTTACTTCCGTGGCATTCCAATGTTATGTAGAACATCCTACGATTAATCTTGGAAATTTGTCTCCTTGCATTTGAATCAATGGCTTTCTTTGGATTCTCTCTGATTGCAACGTTGTGTTTTGAAGCCATGTTCCCAAAAACATCCAATTTAGGCCTTTTTTGCATCGGTTTGCATTATCTCACCAAAATCCTATAAAAATACAAAATCAGACTAAAAACAATCAATGTGCACCAATACTTATACAAAAGCAGAAGAAAATGAGTACTCAAATAACGTTAACTAAACAGCCATCATGTATAATGGAAAATAATGAAAATTATTTTGTAAAGAGGGACTTAGCTCTGTAAGGATCATCTTCCTTCTTTATTACGGTTAAAAATTATAATTACACTATAAGGAATAATGATTTTCCCCGCGTCTTTGTTTTGCCGAGCTAGCCCATCGTTTAAAAGGCTGGTAAACCTATTGCGCGTGCTACAACAAATATGTTAAGACATTGTGTTTAGAATGTTCTTAACAAAGTTCCAAGTATATTATGTAAGGGAATTACATCTAATTATGTCTAAAAATATTTGGATTGTTACGTTGGGGCCTTAAAATGAATCAAGGAAATATTCCTAAAACACGGGTTAGCAGATAAGTATTGGGGCATAATATTAATCATATTTTTCTTTATTTCATATATATATATATATATCTATATTAGCGAATACTTTCTTCCAAGTTTCCTCCACTAATTTGTCGGGTTCGAGAGATCGAGCGACCAATGAAATAGTAATTCATTAGTAGAAGTAAGGACAAATTCTTGGATTTGACTCTACATTCTGACCTAAAACCTTTGTGTAATTAGTGTGTGCGTCTTCTCCAGTAATGAACTATTGACTTTATTCATACATTTTCAATATGGAATTTTCTGCACTTTATTTTCCCCAACAATCTCCAACTAAAATGTGAATGCTTATACATTGACAAGGTCTTTCCCAAGAACAAAAGCTTTACAGAGTACAAACCATCGCTAGTGGGCAAAGGCTAAGCGTATAAGAATCCCGCGTGGCGTAGGCACTTCGACTTGGAGGGATGGTTTTGTGAGGACCTTAGTAGATCACCCAGTTTGACCCTGATGACCCAGGGATGATTGGTGCCCCTTCTTATACTGGGATGTCAGGTCTTGCGTATGGTGATGCGCCATCGTTATTATGTTATTTGTTGTGGTTTCTATAATGGTACTCTTGATTGATTGATGGCCACTTTGATTAACCTATTATTACTTTTGTTTGGTTGATTCTCTGCATTTTCTTCCTTGTATTATTATTTTTATTAACAAGTTGTTGTAATTCTGCCATTCTGGGCCCTTTTCGCTATATCGATATGTGAAATCTCATTCCTTTATTGTTGTGTTTTTATCACATTTGATGTGTTTTTCAATTTTTATTTGATGTGAGATTCTGTTTTATGAATTAAGTTATTTTCTTCCACACTGTTTGTGGATAAGACATTACCATCTATTATTTACGACATTCTCTGCCATATTCTGGTGGGTTAGAGGCGATCATCTACCTTTTGAGGTAATCTCTTACATATAACGGTGGATAGGAAATATACTTCTATCATTTAAGGCATTCTCTGTCGTATCATGATGGATATGAGGTAATCCTCTATCGTTTAAGGTATTCTCTGCCTGATCACGGTGGATAGGAGATAGTTTTCTGCCTTTTAAGGCATTTTCTGCCATATCACGATGGATAGTAGATATTTTTTATTGTTTAAGGTATTCTTTGCCATACCACCGTGGATAGGAGATAGTCTTCTGCCGTCTAAGGCATTTTCTACCATATTATGATGGGAAGGAGATATTCTTCTACCGTGTGAGGTATCTCTACCATATCCCGTTGGACAATAGATAGAATCGTCCCTGTAATAAAATGGACAATATAGGAGACATATGACATTACCAGGATAAAGATTGACGATAGATAACAGCTGAGAATTGGGTAGCTTCTGATTCACCTACGTATCCCGTGGTATCAGAATCAGGCCAGCGTAATTTCCCATGTTTTAATTACATGCAAGCCCATGAAGGGCAATTTAGGGAAATTAAAAATGTCCAAACATAAACTAAATAGTTTCAGCATAATTAGAAAGGAAAGTGAATAAGGGGAGCGGTATGGGATATCCATCCATAGCATAATCATTCTTTCGCACCCTGAGAGATGCTATCTAGCACAGCCTTGACTCCCTGTTATCGCCAGTGATTTTTCCCATTCCTCCTCGGAATTTCACCTTTTGATAATATGTAGATACCATTGCCTTAATGGGATTAAGGGTCGGGCGACCAATGATCACATTGTAGGTGAATGGTTTATCAACTATGAGATATTGGACATTTAAGGTTCTCCTGCAAGGCTCTTCCTCAAATGATGTGGGCAAAGTAACCTGTCCAAGTGGGATCACTTCTGCACCCCCGAAACCCCTGAGGGGCGTAGAGATATGTTCAATCAAATTTTTGTTGCAGCGCCATCTTATCCATAACATGAGAGAATATCACGTTTGTTGAACTCCCGTTGTCTTTGAGGACCTTATATACTTCGTAATTAGCGATATCAAGCTTAACTACGAGAGGGAAATTTAACTGACCTGCTTGGATAGCCATCGAGGTGAGCTGCGTGAGGTCTATTTTGGTGAATGTGATTTCATCCCCTGGCATTTCCTCAATTTTAAGCAGTGTGGTGAATCCCACATATCTATCATCCCCTATCTGTCGAGTAATCTTTCTCCTCCCATTGTTGGAGTCGATGCCCACGGGTCCTCCATTTATCATAGCGATCATTCCTCTGGTGGGTGCATTGACAATATTGCGATTGTGGGAGTTGTGCGCCTTGATAGTTTTGGCTCGTCTTTTTGTGGTGAGCGAGACCTATCTTGTCATCTTGCTCCTCCATGCATTTGAAGTGGTAGACATACTCTACCAATTTTCCTTCATAGATAAGCCTTTCTATCTCATCCTTGAGGTCTTTGCAATCCTCCGTGTTGTGCCCTCCATGATAATGGTATTTGCAGTACTTCTTTGAGAACCTTGTTTCTGGTGTGTCTTTTAATTTCCTTGGCAAATTGAGCCATCCCTTTTTCTGCGCAACGACGAATGCTGTCAATATATCCTTGTTGAGGGAAGTGTACCTCCTAGGGTATTTATCTCCATGGCGATTAGTACTATCTCGGTTCCATCCATCTCTTCTTATGGGGCGGTTCTTCACTTGACTAAGAGTGTTATTCGTTGACATATCTCGTCACAATACATTGTCTTCTAAGCGAGTTCGTTAATCTGATCGATGGTTTTTGGCTCTTCCTCAAAAATCCCTGCAGGAAACCTCTTATGGTTGGTCTCATTGAAGAGTATGATGGCTACCTTCTCGCCTTTGTTCTCATCCACCTTGGGCAATTCCTCATTGAACCTCTTCATGCAATCCTTTAGACTTTCCTTAACCTCTTCCTTAACCGAATTCAGGTAACTCAGATTAGTATGCATCCTTTTGTGACTTGAAAATGACTCTCAAACCTCTTCTTCAATTGTTCATAGCTAGTCAGTGAACCCATGGGTATCCTTGTGAACGAATCTAGTCCCACTCCTGATAGGGTTGTAGCGAATATACGTGCCTGCACATTATTAGAAAACCCATGGAGAGTTAGTATTCCATCCACATAAAAAGGTGTTCACGAGGGTCGTTCGTTCCATCATAGTATTCCATCCTCAATTGTTCATAGCTAGTCAGTGAACCCAGAAGTATCCTTGTGAACCAATCTAGTGCCACTCCTGATAGGGTTGTAGCGAATATACGTGTCTGCACATTATCGAAAAACCCATGGAGAGTTAGTATTCCACCCAAATAAAAAAGGTATTCATGAGGGTCATTCGTTCCATCATAGGTCTTGAGTTGTGGGACCTTCTCCCCCTGTCCAGAGCTTTGGCTTCAATCTCATCACAAAAAGGTGCGAGCCTTTGGTGACCCGAGGCTTGCATGAGTCTGCGGTGCACCTCTTCCTTTTCCTGGTTCAATTGTTCCATCTTTCTTGCTATTTCCCTCATTTCTGCTCTAGGATTAGGGGTCCTCTCTCTTGAGGCTCTGAAACTTGGCGGTCCCTCCTGAATTCGGGCTCTTCCTCTCTAGTTTAACAATAGATCGTATATATAGAATAAGGTCGGTTATAAGTGTGGTACAACGAGTCTATCACTAAACTAGACCTACTTGGACTATACTAGTGTCGAGTAGTCTTGGTCCGAAATACCTCGAACTAACGTTAGACGCAACGACAGATTTCGAAGGTATATCGGAGATGACGTCGAAGGCTATATCAGGAATGATATCGCAAGCCTTCCACGTTGGGAATGATCTCCTGATGACGTCTAGGGTGACGTCGAGTATGATATCGGATAATAGGTTGGTGATATATATCAAATGTTATGTCGAGCTCTATATCGGGTATGTTCGATATAGGTGTACAATAATTGCGGATAATTGAAGCTTACCTTGATTACCGGGATGCGGGTATTTATAGGCCTCGAAATGGAGAGACCGCTCACCTGATAAACACGTGAGCTATTCTATGATTGATATTCATATCAGGGATGATCCCCGACATAGGGAAAATATGGACATGACCCATGGGCCGACCCAAATACGGGAAATACCCATATCATATAGTCCCCCAATTTGGAAGTTAAATCTAAATTTTTGGCTTGCCAGTACTTCTCGTCCCGTAGTTCAAATGATGGAACTCGGATGCGGGAATTCATTGACTCTGAAGAAATGTTGGTGGACCCCCTAATGCAATTTACGAATCTAAGAGGTCATCATTTGAATTCTTGTATTTTCATGGACTCTATTTTGTATCGAATTTCCTTCGATATTTATATTGAATTTAAATTTCGATATGTTGGGCATTTAATGTCTATCCGTAGGTTTTGCTCTTATAAATAGTAGCTACTTTGGAGAGAGAAGAGTTCATTTTATCCTTTAGCGAATTCAGATCCTCTTTAGACAGGTATGTCAGGGATATCCGATATAGATTTTGATATGATATTCGATATGATATTCAATATGTCTCTCAATTTTGGATTTTTACTTTAGTTATTATTATTTTTGCAGATTTTGAACCTTCTTGCTTGCTCGTTTCCTTACTTTTCAAAAGACATGGCTGGAATTCGCGTCCGTACGCAGAGAATTTAGGAGCGCCGAGTGGAAGAAGCTGCTGCGTTAGCAGCCAGAGAAGAAAAAGTCTCGTCTGCTTCCGGTGCAGGAGTTGTTGTTCCAGAGGGCGTGGTCGCTTCTTCAGCGATAGTGGAACAAATCGTCCATGGCCGGTGGTATTCAATCTTCTGTAGGGAGTGTTAGTATCGCGGAGGAAGTTGCTCTTGTTGCTGCTAGGGCTTGTGGTGAGAGTGTCCTTGACATTGTTGGGGGGGGGGGGTAGCCGAAGCGCATGCGTTGCTCAAGGTAGTATCTGTGGCCAAGGATGATGTTGGGGGCTTTCCAAGTTCAGTCTTCGCCGGTGGAGCGGAGTGAAATCCGTCCCCCCGTAGTTGGGGAAGCTGTTCTGACCGCAATTGTAGTTAGTCATTCTGTTGAATGTAATCCAACATTTGTAGGTGTTGCAGCCAGAGCTACGCCTGTCGTGGCAACTGATGAGGCAGAACCGGGACGTTCCTCTAAGGTCCCAATATCACTAGATGAAGATACTCTTGACCCGGTCGCTACTGCAGTAAAGAAAAAGGTCATGTTATAAATGTTGCTTTGCATATTCTTTTTTCTCAAGCTTTTGGGGGTAACCCTACTCATAGACCATCTGCCCTGACTGCCCCATAACCTTCTCAATCTGGCTAAACAAGGACTCGAGATGAGGGCTCCTCAGTGCCACGTCCCACTACTGGCCAAGGGCGAGCAAGGCCAAGACCTAGTGTCCAATGTAAAAGGGTGGAATTCTGGGAGGCTGACGCGGTCCGCGACATGATGCGGGCCTTCCCTCCACCTGCTAGGGTCCCTATTTTGACGAAAATGGAGCCGGCGCAGAACAAGCGTCAAAATATGCACGTTTACCAAAGTGTGAGTTGTTGAGACCTTGCAGTGTTTCTTATATTTCTCCCAAGTGCTTTGTATATATGGTCGTTGTTTCTAGAGCTCAAAAAAATGCTGGTTACCTCCGTGAAGTCTTTTAGTCAATATGAGGGCGACAAGGATGCCATCATTACCCAACTCGAGGCTGACATTGAGAAAATGGCTGATTTCAACTCAATGGTCATAGAGAAGCTTCAGGGAGAAAAAGAGGAGGCCCTACATAAGTGTCGAATGCTGAAGGATGATTATGATGACTTCCGTGTTGATGTTGAAGCACTCACTAGTAAAGGTCTTGTTTTGAAGGATCATGCTCTTAAGGAGCGGGAGCAACGTCGAGCGGCTGAGCACGAGCTTCAAAAGGTGTAGGCAGAAAACAAGCATCTGAAGGCTGATCTAGCAAAGGCTCGACTTAAACTGAAGAATGTGGTATGTGTGCACTTGTTCATTACATATTTTCCTAGCACAAGTCGTATTTAGTGATAATTCGTATTCCATCGGTGTAGGATGAATCTCCCGAAACCATGCTACGAGTCGCCAAGAAGTTTCTCTCAAGTGGGACATATTAGGAGTTCGTGGCGGAGCATGGTGTCATGGAGCGAGAAGGGGCCTTCCAATCGTTGATAGGGCAGGTAACTGCCAAGAAGGGATTCAAGAAAGTGTTCAAGTTCATGGAACTCGATGCCATGTGTGGTCCAGATGGTCTTCCCCTTGAGGACCCTGAGTCTATGGACGCTGCCTCTAAGCAGCCTAACCCGTTTTCTCCCCTATTGAAGGAAAATGGTCCTGCCTCAACTAAGTCGCATGGTTTCTTATTGGCGTTGCATTGCCCTATCATTCATTTGGTTGTGTAATATTTGTATGAATAATGCTACTTTGGCCTTGTGGACTTATTTCACTATGTTTCTTGTTCGAGTGATTTTACTATTGCTTTCCTCCATGTTTTCGTGAGTATAGTTCGTTAGATCGATACACTCTTCGTTCATGCGAGATACCGTCGAATGTGTAGGTTGCTACCTTCTGTCTGGTTCTTTCTTACCTATTGTGGTGGATAGAGGAGTTATATCGCAAGAAACGTAGGTAGTTGCACCTCTCGGGGTGCTCTCCGGCCTATTGTGGAAAATAGGGGAGTTATGATCTCGTAGGATTTGTAGGTTCGTTCTCTCCCTGTCGGGTTTTCTACTCCCTATCATGGCGGATAAGGGAGTTATTCCTTGGGGATTGTAGATGTTCGCCCCTCCAGATGCTCTCCTGCCTATCACGGTGGATAAGGAAGTTATGATTCCGTGGGATTTGTAGGTTCGTTCTTTCCCTATCGGGTTCTCTCCTTCGTATCACGGTGGAGAGGGGAGTTATTCCCTAGGAATTTGTGCATGTTTGCCCCTTCCGGGTGCTCTCCTGCCTATTGTGGCGGATAGGGGAGTTATGATCCTTTAGTATTTGTAGATTCTTCCCCCTGCATTAGGTGGTCGATATCCCGTAGGATTTATAGATTCTTGATCTCGTGCCGGGTGATTGATATCCCGTAGGATTTGTAGATTCTTCACCCCGTGCCAGGTGGTTGATATCCCGTAGGATATGTAGATCTTCACCGTGTGTTGGGTGGTTGATATCCCGTAGGATTTGTAGATTCTTCACCCCGTGTCGGGTGGTTGATATCCCGTAGGGTTTGTAGATTCTTCACCTTTCATGTCGTTTAAACAAGACAATACAATATTCATTGTAATATATTTGATAAGATAGTATTAGGAAATGAATTACATTCTATCCATTTTCATCTTGAAAGGGTAACGTCATTTAATAGGTAACGTCAATGTACCTGCTCTAGGTAGGTGAACAGTTATATTTGCAAAAAAGATATGATAACATTGCCCTTCGATCGTAGGATATTCTATGATGGATATCTCAAAATCTGTGTGCCTTTTGGGCATATTTCATCTGGACCCTTAGTGAGGTACGTCATTGTCGTATCATGTAGGATACGTTCCTGCAATGAGTTACGAATACTATAATGCAGTTATATATCAGTTTGGACGATAAGGGATAACGATAGATAATGGTCGAGGTCTACGTAAATCCTAACCCGTCTACGTATCCCGTGCATGGGAATCAGACCAGCGTAATTCCCCCTTGTTTTAGTTACAGACCAGCCCAACGATGTGGCAATTTAGGGAATTGAAATTGTTCAAAAGGACATAACACATTTGTTCTAGAAATAGTTAAAAACAGTAAATAAACTGAAGGTCGGGGCCCCCAGTTGATGCGATTTGATTACTCCGTATCTAGCATGTATTCGTGCTCGGCTATCTCCACCTCTTGTACCTCCCTAATCCTAGGAAGTCTCAGTAATGCCATATAGCACATTCATCCCTCCTTATGGTCTCCTGTGATTTCACTGATCCCGTCTTCTGTTAGAAATTGCATTTTTTGTGGTAGGTTGATACCACTGCTCTCATTTTGTTGAGGGCGGGACGCCCAATGATGGCATTTTAGGGGAAGAAGAGGTCGACCACGGTGTATTTAACCCCAATTATTCTTTTCCACGGTTCCTCCCCGAATGATGTGGGCAATATGATTTGTCCCAACGGAATTACTTCTCCTTCTCCAAAGCCATTTAACGAGGTTAAAATCGTCTCCATCATGTCCTAGGCTAATACTATTTTATCAAGGACGTGTGCAAACACAATATTAGAGGAGCTACCGTTGTCGATGAGTGCTTTTCGTACCTGATATTCAGCTATATCAATTGTAACAACATGTGGCTAGTCGAGTTTACCTGCCTCTAGTGCATGCGGCGTGAGATGCTCTAGATCTCTCTTGGTGAATGAAATCTCTTAGTCTAGGAAACCCTCCTCCATAAATGAGGTAGTATAGCCTATATACGTCCCAACTTGCATTCGACCAGTTATTATCTCGCGACCTCGGACCGAATCAGCTCCTATCGATCCTCCATTGATAATATTAATCATTCCACGGGTCGGGACATTGACAATAGCCCTTCCATGTTTAGTCGGAGCTTCAATTGCCTTAATTTTTATCTCTTTATGGGGAACGTGAATGGTCCCTGCGAGGCGAGCGGGATCCATCGTCCCTATAGTGATCATTCGTCAAATTCCTCACAAACTCTACTAGCTTGCCCTCCTTAATGAGCCTCTCAATCTCGTTTTTTAGATCGGTAAACTCTTCTGTTTCATGCCCCATTTGGCAGTGATATTCACGGTACTTCCCAAAAAATTTCATTCCTTTGCTTTCCCTCAACTTCCTAGGCTCATTGAGCCACTTATTTTTCTGCGCCATGGCGAATACTTCCAATATTCCTATGTTCAACAGGGTATATCTTCTTGGAGACCTATCCCTATATCCCTCCTTTACTGGAGGTCTGCCTGGATTAGGGCTATTCTTGGTTGCCATCATGTTGTCCTCATAGACGATGTCATATGCGAGTGTGTTGATCTGATCTATTGTTAGAGATTTAAGTTTGGTTAACTGGGCAGCAAACCTCTTATCAGATGTAGCATTAAATAAGATGAGGACAATCTGACCCCCCTTGGCTCATCCACCTTGAAGAATTCATCAGTAAACCTCTTGATGAAGTCCCCCAAACCCTCTTTATCTCTCTGCTGCATAGTAGTCAGAAGGTGCATACTAGTCCTCATTCTTTTCTGGCTGGAGAATTAGCTCTCAATCTTATGCCTCATCTATTCGTACCTAGTTATAGACCCACCTTTTAACCTGGTAAACCAATCTACGGCTGCTCTGGCTAGGGTTGTAGCTAAAATCTTTGCATTCATGTTGCGTGAAAACCTATGTAAGTTCAAAACACTGTTGACAGAGTGAAGATAGTCAGTTGGATCACTCTTCCCATCATGTGCTTTGATGGTAGGAATCTTATCTTCCTTCTCTAACACCTCCGACTCTAACTCCTCCGAGAATAGGGTCAAAGTGCGGCCTTCTACCAAAGCTAGCCTTCGCCCAACCTCTGCCTTCTCACGGTCCAACTGTTCCATCCTCCTGGAGATGTTCCTCTTGTCCATCACTGGGTCGTGGCCCTCAACCCCACGGGTTCTTGGGTAGCGTCGGTCTCTTCTGGAATCTCCTGATTCGAGTCCCCTAGTCCTAGACTCATGTGGTCGCTGTGGTGCATCATCTACTCCTCTGTTGTTCAAGCACGATAATAATGTTTCCATGGCCACATTCAATGTTGTCTGGATGGTGGCGTTAATCAGCGTCATGATTTCAGGTGCCAAAACGGCGGGCGCCGGGGGTGCGGGTGTTGGCTCCCTTGGCAGTTGGGGGGAACGGCTTCATTCTGGCCCACCACTGGTTTTGGGGTCAGAACAGGCGGCGGGGGTGCACTTTCTGCTATTGAATTGTCAACCACTGGCCTAGTAGACTGCGAACGGGTCATCATTCGTTGCATCTTGATTTCTTTGTCCGGGAACTTGGTGTTCCCACAGACGGCGCCACTAGTTTAACAATTGATCGTATATAGAATAAGGTCGTTTACAAGTGTGGTACAACGAGTATATCACTAAACTATACCTACTTGGACTATACTAGCGTCGAGTAGGATTGGTTCGAAATACCTCAAACTGACGTTAGACGCAATGACGGATGTCAAAGGTATATCGAAGATGATGTCGAAGGCTATATCAAGGATGATATCGGAAGCCTTCCACGTCGTGATGATCTACTGCTGATATTGAGGGTGACATCGAGCATGATGTTGGATAATAGGTTGGTGATATATATCAAAGATATATATAAAATGTTATGTCGAGCTCTATATCGGGTATGTTCGTTATAGGTGTACAATATTTACAGATATTTGAAGCTTACCTTGATTACCGGGATGTGGGTATTTATAGGCTTCAGGATGCGGGGACCACTCACGTGATAAACACGTGAACTGTACTATATCGAAGGTTATATTCGATGTGCATGTCGGGGATGATCCCCAACATATGTAAAATATGGACCTGGCCCATGGGCCGACCCAATACGAGAAATATTACTCTCGATTTTGACCCCCAGACCTCTTAGCCGGACCCTTTGTCTTAGACTCTTGAGGACAGGGTGGCAAGGTGCCATCATATGGTGCCTGATAACGGGGAAGAGCACCAGCAAGAGTTGCAATCACTATTACTTGAACGATAGCATTAATGTGAGCAATCATTTATGTGAACATAGTCATTGCTTGGGCCGCGGGTGCGAAAGCCATGGCTTGTTGAGGTTGCGGTTGATGCTGCGGTAGCTAAACAATAGGGTCGAGCATTGGTCTGTCCACGTGAATGTTTAGAGCAGTAGAATTCTCTATAGGCGGTCTCTGAGATCGTGATCATGTACTTGCCATCCTAACGTCCTTGTCTGGGAATCTTGGTGTTTCCACCAACGACGCCGATACTTTGGTACACATTTGTGTATTACAAATTAAGTCTAAAAGTACTAGTATAATCGAGAATCTTTTACAAACTAATGTCAATCAATAACTTATACAAGCTTCTAGACTAACTTAGTACGAAATACCAAACGACGAGGCCTAGGTACACAATCCAATCATTTTGAAATCTGTGATATTGAATCTTGGCTATGTCAGGTAGGTAGTATATCGGGCAGAGTATGATCTGAGGCAAAATACGATGTCGCGCACAGTAGGATGGCGGGCACAATAGGATGTTGGGCAAAATAGGCATGCAAACATCACATTTTTATCAAGCACTATCTATTAATAATATAAGCAAACTA
Organism: Linaria vulgaris; assembly: GCA_948329865.1. Classification (NCBI taxonomy): domain Eukaryota; kingdom Viridiplantae; phylum Streptophyta; class Magnoliopsida; order Lamiales; family Plantaginaceae; genus Linaria; species Linaria vulgaris. The sequence continues at coordinate 102,445,621 of OX415250.1, forward strand.
GCCCCTCGTGTAGTTGGGAGTCCAATAAAGTGTTTTCTAATTTTACCCCCGCTACTTGCCTACATAAATTAAAAACAAGGGTTTATATTGTAATACACATGCCCCGTGTTTTATCTGCTCCCATATTTTTCTCCAATTTGATGCAGTTTAAAAATTCACTGCTAATAAGTTTAAAATTTTGAAATACAAAATATGCAATTCCGTACTAACTTTACCCACTCCACATCTTAAGGACACTTATATAGCCAGAACTTTAGGACGTACATACTAATTAATTTTCTCATTATGCACTAATATGTTTTTCATTTTCACTTCTCTTCTGTTTATCTTAATCATGTTACGTTTTAGAACCATGTTCTGATTTTTATGTTTTAGAATTACTAACACTTATTATTTGAATTATCTTTTTTTATGAAGATTAGCTAAAAGATACATTATTTTTAGATAAGTATAACATTGCGTTTATATTTTTTGAATTATTAATTAACACTCATATTGTGAATTGCATTATATTTATTTTCTCGGATGAAGATTAACTATAAAAGGTGCATTATTTGTAGATATACATCACATTTGTTAATGGTTATCATTTTTACATTTTAGAATTACTAACATTTATTATTTGAGTTGTCTTTTTGTTTTTTTTATGACGATTAAGTAAGGTACGTTATTTTAAGATAAACATTACATTTGTGTTTTTATATTTTTTGAATAAACATTACATTTGAATTATTAAAGTTCATACTGCATTGCATTATAGTTTTGTTTTCCCAAATAAAATTAACTATCACACGTATGCTAGTTGTAGATATATATGGCTACGAAAAGTTCCCATATGTTTACAACTATCAAACAAATGTATATATATCTACAACTAGCATATGTTTGATAGTTAATCTTTATATGGAAAAAAGACTTGATCAAGAACGCCAACAGTATTGGAGTCAAAACTTGAATAGTGAAAGCTCATCTGGACATCCCTCCACCCCTTTGTGGGCCCACAAGGGACTAATGAATGGCAACGTCTTTTTGACATACACAACAATGATAATATTAATCTAACGAACGACTTCTTTCCTCCTACGAACAACATTGATGGAACGGGCCCGAGTTGTTAGTTTGTTGTTTACTTAATATTATATTAGGATTTGTTGTAATGTTTGCTAGTCTGTTTAGTTTGGTGTGTATGGTTTTTCCTTGGCATGTAAGAATTTTAATTTGGTTGTTTAAGTTTGTTAGAGTTCAGTTTTATTCTATGTTTTAATCAAAAGTCGTAAAATAAACCCGATTCCGTTTCTTCTTTCACCAAACACTTCTACACTATTTATTAGTATCTTTTCTCGAATTTCATAAAAAATAAAATTAAAAGGGACGATAAACAAACTTTCGGGAAAAAATGTAATTAATTAAAAGTCCTAAACCAAACTCGATTCCATTTCTTCTTTCACCAAATAAGATCTAAACTATTTATTAGTATGTTTCCTCGAATTTCATTAAAAATAAAATTACGAAAGACGATAAACGAACTTTTGGGGGAAAAAATATAATTAATCGAAAGTCGTAAAACAAACCCGATACCATTTCTTCTTTCACCAAACACTCCTAAACTATTTATTAGTATGTTTTCTCGTATTTCATAAAAACTAAAATTTCAAAAGACAATAAATTAACTTTTGGGAAAAAATGTAATTAATCAAAAATTGAATAAAAATACACACAAGATACTAAAAAAAATAAAAATGGAATACGCGTTACCTACGAATTTTTCGTAGGCAAAGACTATTGGCTACGGAATATTCCGTAGGCAAAGATTATTGGCTACGGATTGTTCCGTAGCCAATGACTATTCTATTGGCTACGGAATATTGCGTAGCCAAAGACTAAGGGCGACGGGTGTCGCCCGTAGCCATTGGCTACGCCCGTCTCCTATATTATTGGCTAAGGCTTCTAGCCGTAGCCAATAGTTTTTATTTTTTTAAATATTAGTGGACTATGGGCGACGGATGCTCGTCGCCTTTGACCACTGGTTACGGATTTTTCCGTCGCCAATGGTCAAGAACGACGGGATATATCCGTCGCCACTGAGTTTTAATTTATTTTTAAATTCAAAAAATTCCCAATGGCTACTGATTTTCCGTAGCCAATGGCAAAACCACCATTACCTTAGACATTCGTAGCCAATGGTCCTAGCCAAAAATCTTTTTTCTTGCAGTGCATTTCATTTGTTATATTTCTTCAATTACCGCTCATATTTTGAATTGCATAGTAGTTTTTTTTTTTCTATAGGGTAGAAGTTGTGATTTCTTAGATAAGGGATTATATATATCTACATTAAAAGAAGAGAATTTCAATTGTGTGAATATAACAACAAAACTGAAAAGGAGAAAATACGAATTAAGTACAATTAGAGCACTTCACTTCATCTCTTAAACCTTTATTCAAACATATTCTTCCGATTAATGATTGTTTTTTCTAGGGATAAAAGCATCAAGCCCCCTGAACTATCCACGTTTTTACGACTTGCCCCCTAAACTAAATTAATAAGCGTTTTGCCCCCTGAACTATCCTCGTCTGTTCGATTTGCCCCCTCGCCGGTTTCCGCCCTAAAACCGCCGGAATATTCCCAACACGTGCGTAACACGTGAGGCCCCGGCCCCGCGGGGTAATTTCGTCAGTTCCATTTTGCTGAGTTTCTCACGAATTAAAAAAAAAATTAAAAAAACTACTAAGTTCAGGGGGGTAATCGAAACGTCACTGTTTACTCTTCACACTTAGAAAAAAAACATAGCCAACAAATTAGGGTTCTTCAGTCGAATCACTTCAATTCGTCCCCATTATACACAATCAACACGAAATCGACGCACAAAAACTTCTAATAATTAGTTCACTGCTAACTACTCTCACATTCGCGACCAATTGGGCACACATTCACGGCATCCGTTCATAGGATATTGGGCAAAATCGATCGACATTCTTCAAAATCGCAGAAATGGCTTGGAAATTGAGGACCAGTTTCTAGTTCATACCAGAGGGGAAGAACACACCCGATTACGGTATGAATTTGCCCTCTTTCAGAAACCTTATTTTTAATTATTTGCTGCATGCGTCGATTATGTTTGTCCCTATAGTTGTAATCAAATACGATGGTGTAAAACATGCATTTTTTTGTAGTTTTGTGGGTTTTTTTGTGAGTTTGTGGTCCTGAAAGAGATGCAAGCTTTGTGATTTGTGGTCCTGAAAGTGATGCATTTACAGTTTACTGTTAATCTATTGTGGACCCAATAGTATATGGAGAATATGTTCATTTGTAAAGTAGGATTTTTGTTTGGTATTTTGTTTGTAATTGGTATGTTTTTGGGACCACTTGCCTGTATATTATACTTTTTGTCTGTTAGTGCATGCTTAGGATTTAGTTTTTTAAGAATGAAGACCAAACCCTAATGTTTTCTTGTTTTGCTGCAGATCCTAACACAAAAGACTTCACAATCAGATTGCATTATTTTGGTAGACTAGAAAACAATGGAAAAAGAACCGATTGGGTTGATGGGCAGATTGCTCATATTGATTGGTACAATCCAGATATGATGAGCATTCTGCAGCTAGAGGCAATGGGTTCAACAGTAGGGTTTAAGTCAAGTGCAACTTTCATTGTGGCAACCAAAGATGTTGATGACATATATTCAATTGACTACTTGATGACAGATGATGATGCTGCAACAATGAGTAAGTACATGAATCAAGATAGGATAGTTGGTGTATTTGCTGTTGGTGGAGGAGTATTAGGTGATGTGGACAATGATGAAACAGGAATGAGTAGAGCTGGTATGTACAATGATGAAGCAGGAATGAGTGGATCTGGTATGGGCAATGATTATACTGAAAGGGAAGAGGGAGGTGGACCAAGTGGTGTTGGGTCAGATGCTGGACCATCTGCACCATATGAGGATACTGAGAATGAAGACAACATAACCACACAAGCAGAAGATACAGATCAGAATCAAGAAGATCTGAATTATGATGATATCATATATGATGTAGAAGAAGTTGATTCAGATGATGTTCAGTCTGTAGGCACAGATTCAGATTTGTGAGAAGCTATATTGGAGGATGGAGAAGATGTAACTGATGATGAAGGGATTTATGAGGATGTTGGTGAGGTTGGTGAATCAGAGGCACATTGGGCTGGTATCACAATTTCAAGGGAAGTTAACAGGAATGAAGGGGATTCATTGGTGGAAAGGAGACATGGCAGGTTAACATACAATGGTTACCCAGTTTTAACAAAGTCTTGGACATGGCTAATCCTAAACTGGAGTTAGAATTGTGTTTTGAGGATGCAGCAACATTTAGGGCTGCAGTGAGGGAGTATGCAATAAAGGTGACGAGAGATATAGGTTTTCTGAAGAATGATGGTGATAGAGTGAGAGTGAGGTGTAAGGATAAGGGCTGCCCATATCATGTATATGCTTCAGAGATTGGTGATACTTAGTCAATTAAACAGGCAATGACAAAGGTACAATCCTAGTTCATTTTATGTTGTTGGCTTTTTTATGTGTTACCTCTGTCACTTTCTTACTTCTTGTATTCTCACATGTGTAGCTCAAGAGTATTTCTGATAAGGAGAAGAAGACATCAAAAGTGGCTAAGGAGGAGATTGTTGTCACCAAAAGATACATGATGAGGAGCAGCACCAAGCAATGAAGACCTGTTTAAGTTTTTTCATGTCCAGGACAAGTTTTTTCATTTTAAGGACAATTTTTTTCATTTTAAGGACAATTTTCTTTTCAGTTTATGTGTAATATTTTAGAAGTGTGTAATATGTGTCTGAATGGTGTTTATATCTGAATGGTTAATTATGACTGAATGGTGTAATTTTGGTGTAATCAGTCTGAATGGTTATGAATGCAATTGGTCAATAATATGTTTGCAAAAACACCCACTAAAAAGACATAAAAAAAAAAATCCTCCAAACTGTGGAATAAAGGGTAAATTTGGGTGCAAAATTAACTCAGGGGGCAAATCGCAACACAATAGTTCAAGGGGTACGATAACATAGTTCAGGGGGCAATTCGCAACACAAAAGTTTAGGGGGTACATTTTCATAGTTTAAGGGGCAATTCGCACCAAGAAGCATAGTTTAAGGGGGAATATGCATTAACTTTACACTCCATAACATGTACCGAAAATGCCCTTCTGACCATTACGTGAGTCGCACGAGAATGGAATATTCCGAGGAATATTCGGCGGAAACCGGCGAGGGGACAAATCGAACAGACGAGGATAGTTCAGGGGGCAAAACGCTTATTAATTTAGTTTAGGGGGCAAGTCGCAAAAACGTAGATAGTTCAGGAGGCTTGACGCTTTTATCCCTTTTTTCTAATATAACTAGTTATCTGCCGTTGTTTGATATATAGGCATTGTTATTTAACCCATATGGTTATTTCAATACGTGGTTTCCTTTTTTTGGTTAAATGCAAAGATATGCAGACATGGTCATATCTCTCTCTCTCTCTCTCTCTCTCTCTCTCTCTCTCTCTCTCTCTCTCTCTCTCTCTCTCTCTCTCTCTCTCTCTCTCTCTCTCTCTCTCTCTCTCTCTCTCTCTCTCTCTCTCTCTCTCTCTCTCTCTCTCTCTCTCTCTCTCTCTCTGTCTCTATTCACAACCATGTTTTCAAAAACATCCATTCTATGATCTTTTAATTTAGTTTTATCTTAACTAACCAAAATCCTTAAGAAACACAAAAAAATACAAAACCAATACATATGCACCAATACTTATACAAACGCATAAGAAACAAGTACTTAAATCACACGAAATAAACGCTCGTCAACTACCCCTACAATTACATCGTGTCTCGTTCTCGAGTAAGTCAAAACTAATAACTGACTCAATCTAAATTAGACCTCAAGTCATCAAATATCAACAATCATGCATAAGGATATATTCTCAGAATGCAACCTATGGTCAAAACCAGAGATGAACATTGTGCATCAAGTTTAATAAAGTCATTGTCATGCAAACTTTTATCGTGCTACGTGGTGTGCTCGTGTATGCATAAGTATAGAATAAAATACTTTTATAAAAAAATCACAAAATTATCGTGAGTTCTAAAGATGCATGTAGTAAATCAACTCATTTTTTTAATTATTCCTCCCTCATTTGTAATTTTTATTGGCCATATATTTTAGACTCTTTTAATCTTTTCCCTGCGTTTTTATTTGCGCAGGTATCAGTCCACCCTATACTTCATTGGCTTAGAGACGCTCCTTACACTTAAATTTTCGTGTGGGGGTTATTATATGCTCTCTATTATATTCATCCTTCATTTGATTTTAAACATTTTCCAGTTTTCTTTGTAGGCTCGTGTTTTATGTTTTCACATTCTTTCCTTATTCGTCCTTTTTTTTATAGATTTAATACATCCACTACAAGAAAACTAAGCAACACCTACGAATTGCTTCCAACCAAAAATCATTTGTTGCTCTTAGTAACAATTTTCCAACGATATACCAACGATAAAACGATAACATGCAACATCTACAAAGTGATTGCAACCAAAAAAATATATGTTGCTCGTGGTAACAAATCTCAACGGTATACCAACGAAAAAAACTTTTATAAAAAATAGCTACGAAGTAATTGTAACCAAAAAACATTTGTTGTTGTTATTAACAAATTTCTAACGAAGTACCAACGATAAAGTTAGTAAGCAATAATTTTGCAACAATTTACCTACAAAATATCCAGCAACATGTTTATCTGTTGCAATTTTGTTGCTATATTGTTGGAAATAAAACATAAGCATCTAGTTTAGAGCATCAACAACGTATTTTTTCAACGAGAAGTTATTCGTCGTATTACGAAGTAGTAGCAATATACCCAACAAAAATATTGACAAACTAATATTTACCTAAAAATTACTAACAAATACCAAGTTTTATAACAAAACTACAATTCTTTTTGGTTTATAGTCAACTAATCGTTAAAAGAAACAAGAGTTTTACACTTGAGATAAAAACTTAAGACAATAATAAAGGCGAGCACTTACATTGACGGGAGAAGAATAAAAGGAATCTCCATATAAAGCTTTTGCTTTACGCTGCTCCTAACAAAATTGTTAGTGCTTCGCTTATCTTACAACCCGAATTATAATTTGTATAAACAAATTAATCGTGTCATTAAATTGAGTCTTATGTTAAACTTATAACTTAAGTATGAAGGTTTGACACCTGATTCAGGATGGCTTGACTTTTTGTTGAAGACAAGACAGTAATGGTCATAGCGCAAACAAATAATTTCTCCTACAATTTAACAAATTGAACTTTTATCCAAGAAGAAATATGCCAATCAAGTCTTATTTGGAAGAAAATCGTCATTACCTAAAAGTAAGTGAACTTTTATCCAAATGTTTAAATATATTGATTGATTGACATGCCAACTCCTCTGTTTCGATCTGCTAAACACTTTTTTTTCTTATTTAAAACAGAACAAATTTTGAAACAGAGCAAAATCCGTTGATCCTCTTGCAGACTACGGCAGTATTACAAAGGTGAATGAGAACTTATCAACATACTAATCAATGCACTATATTGCAGCACCAATACTTCTGAACTAACATGTACCAGAAAACCTAAAGAAAATTGAACAACTACCAAGTAATACTTTATCAATTCATAAGCGTTCACCTTTTAACTTGTGATCAGAGCTAGCAGATAATCCAATTTACGGAAAGGCATCGACAGTCCATGAACCACAATATCATCATTTTTCACCATATCAAATCTCTTCACCGTGACGTGGTTAATCCTCACACACCCTCTGTTCGCGGACGCCACTGGTCACCACCAAACTTTCATCCTACCATGAAGGCAAAGTCGTACCACTCGACAACGACGTCAACTTCACCCTCATCAAAAGCACGTCAAACAACAAATGAACCTCCCGGCTCTGATCGATTCATCGTCAAATCGCTAAAATATTGGGGAAAGCCCATATGACAAAAACAACAACCATTGTTCCGAAGGGTATGGCTGCAAGTGATCCATAGAATATAACAACAGTGTTCAAAGCGAAACCAATCCTGAAACAGAGGAAAAGGAACAATGAAGCCGTGAGAACCATTGACTTGATCCAGTGCTTACCTGCATTATGAAAAAAGGATTAGGTAAGAGAAATTATGAGATGTCAAGGTGAGTTTTTGTGGATTATTGTAAGGCCCTACTTTATTCACCCAGAGGGTGACAGGTTCATCACGTTCATACTGCAAGAAAATACGAGATGTCATGGTGAGTTTTTGTAGCTAAATCAGTAAAGAACAGTGTCAATAATTTCAGCAGACTCCAATGGGAGAAACTACATAAACAAGAATGCTTTTCTTATGCAAGGTTCCTTTAAAAGTCAAGTTTTTATAATCAAGTAAGACTGGAGAAAGCACTTAAGTGAACAAGTTGCATATGCATATAATAATGCTGACAAAACTAATTATAGTGAACAAGTTGCATATGCATGTAGATAATACTTGCTAGATAGCATAGTTGGGGCCAATGAATACTAAAATATGCAGGCAGCTCTAAAGAACTGTACATAAACAGCCAACAATGAACGCCAAAAATTGTAAAACGAGTCAAAACATTGCATCAAACATTTAACTGCTTGACCTAAATTTCTCAGGTTATTCAGACCACCAAAAGAATAAGAAAATGACGATGGCTTGAACATCAAGCTAGCTTGGCACCAATGTCCTGAAATTACTGCCTACTGCCACCAAACAAGTCAAAACATGTGTTCATGTAGGTCTTTAAGTTCATTATCAGCGTTCCTCCCGCAAACCAAGAATCCAACACAAAGAGTTGTTAATGGAAGTAGTCCGAGTATATTAACAGACAATGCATCTTCAAGTATAGTGTACTAACAAAGAGCACAGAGAATCTCGAGAATGATAATGCCGTAGCATTCACATAATTCAACGTAAACTTCTCGTCTCGCTCTTCCGTGTCTACAAACATCCCTCCTTGTCCGCAAAGGACACCAATCCGGGAAAAACTTAAAACAAAACACAAAACCACCATCTCCTCTCAAAACTGTATATTTTAATCATCCAACACGACATCATTTTAAAATCTCAAGCTACAACAAAGTTCAATATTCTCAACCATCGTTCAACATTCTATTTCCATCGTTCAACTTCCTATTTCCTTTCTTCTCAGCTCAATCCTAAATCCCTACGACAACGACACCATAACGCCACGCAGTATATCTATTGAATGAGCATCAAAATACAAATATCTTCCAATAGATCTCAATATTCTACCACATTTTCACAATCTAACGTTAATCATAGATGGGGGTGAATTTTCTTGCACTTGGCCCTGTTTCACAACTTAACCTCTTCCAAAAGATTGTAGTGTTCTCTATCACAGATGGCCCTATTTTCTTGTAGTTTGATGAGTTAGAAGATAATAGTTCATATGTTTGATAATTAGTTACTATACTTGATCACCAAATCCACCCACAACAAACTAAAGAAAGTTACTATATCTTTATATCTCTAATAATTAACTAAATGAAGTTCATGCATCAGCTAAAGAGCAGCATATCTCTCAAACGATGATGTACATCGCACTTAAACGGTTATGGAACATGAAACAGGTCACAATATGAACTAATTACGTTGAAGTTCTACTCTTTAACTCACCAAAACCAGTACAGTACACAATGGAAAAGAACATGGTGACTACACAACGCCTCGACACAAAGAACCAAAACATCAAATACACCGAGAAAGAAAATCTCAAAAATAATACGTTGATTATGCATCTGAAATACAAAATAAACCAAGTTTTTTTTACAACAATCAAGACAGCTACAATCGCCCGAACCATCAAGATTCAAGTCACGGAGGTAAAAAAAAAAAGAAAATATCTTAAACCAAAGCAGCTCATTGAAACAAGTCATAAAAGAGACAATGATAATTGTAAATAGTAGTAGAAGTTCACCTCAAGGCGAGGAAGTAGAATCCCGGATACATTAATCACGCTTCCCTTGAATCAAGTCTCATATGATGCAAAAATACGAATCGAACAGAATTACTTTCAAAATTATTCAGAACAGAATTATCCTACTTACAAAATAGAGTTCTAGTCTAACCGTGTATGTGGGCGATTGCCTACGTCATCGGGCGCCCAGACGTGTTCCCCCGTTCTCTTTCCCTTCCATTTGGGCGAAAGCTCATTCGTTTCCTTTTCATTATATCCAGGCGGCTAGAGGTTTTCACGTCACAACCGTGTTCTTTTTCTCTCTATTTGGGCGCCAAATATCAATCCATTTGGGCGCCAATATCAATCTATTTCCCTCTCAATTTTCATCAATTAATACTATAATTTTTGGATTACATTATATATTTTTCATCTAAATAAGCCCCCAGTATTTGTTTTTTTTTCTTTTTCAAGTTTTCTTTTGATAGTTGCTGCAATATAATAAGAAAATTAGACCTATTTAAAAGTTTTGTTACAATGTATATAAAGTTAAGAATATTTTATAATTATGTAGAAAGAGTAAAATGACGAAGTAACTTATTAATCATTTGTATTTAAATTGCAGTACCATAAAAAAAATCACAACTTACTAGAACAAACTAACTTAATTTACCCAAAAAATTTAAGAATTAATTAAAAATTAAGTTAAAAACAGGTCAATTCCGTCCAATGTCATTAAAGTCATTTGGAGTATGACAGGGCATCTATTGAGTCTAGAAGCGAGGTATAAAACTCAAAACTTAGTGCTTGAGACTCACGAATTATGAAAAAAAAAAATCTTCAAAACACACCCCAATCAGCCGATGTGCCATCACGAAAATACGATCTAGTGTCACTAAATTACATCATCTTTGAAAGTGATGAGGTAGAGCACCACCAAAGTGAACTTGAAATAATTCGCGATTCACTCGTCAATGATAGAGCACCTACTAGGCTGAGGCTGCAAGCGATGCCAAACACGAGTACCAGACCGCTAGGAAAACGAAGAAGACCGTTTCCCCTATTGATAAACTTGGCCTTTGAGTAGAAAACGGAGCTAACCACTCGTAAAGCTTTTGGCAATGTCAGGAAAGGGAAAAGACCAATCGAAAGCGCGTTGGCGTAAGTCCGATTAAGAAATATCGGCAAAAGACCATTCGAGCATGCGCTCACAACAAAGTCCAATTGAAATATATTGGCACAAGACCAATCGAATGCATGTTGGCGAACAAGTCCAATTGAAACATATTGCCAAAATGAGATCAATCGAACGCGTGTTGGCAAATAAGTCCAATTTAAACATATTGGCATAAAGAGACCAACCGGCGATTAGGCCCAATTGAAACATATTGCCAAAAGGAGATCAATCTAACGTGTGTTGGTGAACAAGTCCAATTGAAACATATTGGAAAAAAGAGATCAATAGAACGCGTGTTGGAAAAGAAGTCCAATAGAAACATATTGGCAAAAAGAGACCAACCGAACGCGAGTTGGCGAACAAAGACGAGTTGAAAGCGTACTCGCATAAAAGACCGGTCGAAAGCATATTATCGTGAAAGATCGTTAAGAAGATATTGACGTAAGTAAATCCAACAAGGAACAAAATAACATAAACAACAAGTTTTATTTCAAGGTTACAAAATTACATGAAAAAATCAAGACCCTGGTTACATAGCCATATAAGAAGGCAACATTACAATGGACTCCCAAGGTGAAAAACGGTCTAGATACTTGATGGCAAACAAATGCATAAAGGATCAAAAGATCCAGCACGACAACACGTAATCCAGCAAAGAATTAAAACATGCTCCTTCCCCTAGAAGAAAACTCCCAAGCATCAGAATGTCAAGAAATCAACATCGGTGCGGTACATCCATGGCAATT